>CM036314.1:19076060-21476060 GCA_020567845.1 Rhododendron henanense subsp. lingbaoense
TGATGAAGGGTGGACTGAATCTACCACACACAGTAGTGCACCAACACCAGAAATGAAAGACTCCACCCACTGACCAACCCCACAACCACCCACATTTGTGCACCATCACCAGAATAAGAGACACCACCCCCCACACTCCACCCACTGACCAGCCCCACTCCACCCAAACAGTGGACCCAAACCCCACACATTGAACCCCCCCAGACCAGAGAACCCAACCCAAATCCCCAAACAGACACCCAAAACATGACCCCCTCCCCAAAGAGAGCCAGCCCCGCACACAACACACCATTCAGATGGTACCAACAAAACTTTTAATTCTGAAAAGGAAGTCATCCATAGTGTAGTTTATTGAACCCTGCTTTGCTGTCCCCCCAAAAGCCACTCTCATCATTATAAGTTCAGGTACTTCCACCCAGTCAATGCACTTATTTTCAAAAATGAGGTTGGTTCTCTTGATCCATATAGTCCACATAACTGCAAAAGGAATGCAGATTCAACATTCTTAACCCACATAATTAGGTCCCACTTTTTCTACTTTTTGACACTAAAACACATTTTACCTAACATTCTTAACAAAACCATTGGAGATGCTCATTTAAAAGCTCCTGAAATTGAAAAGGATTCTCGAGAAAGTTCAATACTAAATTGTGTAATCAAATTACAAAGGCAAACTTTGAGATGCTTTGGGCCGGGGAACTAGCATCCACATTGGCCTTGAATATTTTGTAAAGTTTCTCCTTCTCAGCAGCATCCATATAGACACGCCCGTAACGAGTCATCCATCCATATAGACACGGCCATAACAAGTCATCCATTGCCCATGCTTCGGAGACGTTGACGCCTTTTGAAGAGAACGAGATGCAACTTGAGAAGCCAATGTTCCAAAAATGAGTACCAAAGCAAGGCATATGCAATATTGGTACTTGTTTTGGAATCCATGGTTCTAGTAAGAAGCAGGACTAATTAGTATGCTTTGAGTTGGTCGGTGTACTGATTTTTGCATTGATCTCTGGGGGTTATATAAAACCAAAACTCACATCATGAGGCATACTATTCCTGAAATTTGTTTTCGGTACTACTGCTCTCTGCGTGCCTTGGTTTTTGAATTAGACTCACCAACTTATTTATGTTGCTTGATAGGACTCCATTCGATTACTCTCTCTAACTATGTCGGATTGTCGTATCTTGGTACTGCTTTTGGAATCAGGACTAATTAGTAGGCTTTGAGTTGGTTGGTATACTGATTTCTGCATTGATCTTTGGGGTTTATACAAAACCAAAACTCATGTCATGATGCATACTATACCTGAAATTTGTTTTCAATACTATTGCTCTCTGCGTGCCTTGATAAAATTTCCTGAATTAGAAAATTATTTATGTTGCTTGATAAGACTCCATTCGATTACTCTCTATAACTATGCCAGATCGTTGTTTCTATTCAAATTAGCTCAGTGTATGGGAGAAGTGCTAAACAAGGAACCCCTAGGCTGGTGTAGTGGTATTCACCCAGCAACCAAGGGCCTCAGGAAGCCTCTTTCTCGGCTTCGACTCATTCACATGCTATCAATACCTATGTTGGGTCAGTCTATATGAAGCTTTGTCATGGTTTTCATTGGATACCTACTAGTGCACGGTGTAAGTGCAGAAAAACTAAGAGTGGTTTAAGCAGCACAAGGACTTAACGGCTACTTCGTGATCCTCGCCGGAACCCTAATACGTCGCCGGAATCCTTATCTGCAAAACAGACAAGGGGTGAGCGCACCTTTGCCTCTCGTGGCAAAGGCCCTCCGATGCCTAAGTTAGTATCACGTACTAATGGAAAACCCTAATTTAGCATAAGAGAATATGTATAACTGCAATGTATTGTGTACCTTTTCCCTCTAGGTTTGCCTCGTATTTATAGGTTTATGGATGCTTGTTGCCCAAGTATCCACGTTTCCCTAGGTTTCCTATCTTGTATAGGAAACCCAGAATAACTTGGATTCTCGTTCCCTTATCAGTTCATTACCTTAGTCCGTTTAGGACTCCTTTCCACAGCTGGCCGAACTTCCCATTCTCGTTGAGTATCTCTCCAAGATCCTACTTTATTGGGATCTTATAGTCATCACGAAATGCCCCTGTTTCCAGAACCTTCTGGAACGTTTCCTGCATCTGGGACTGCTTTACGTACAAATCTCCTCCTGTTCGGCTCTTTCGTTGCCGAACAACCTAATTGGACCAATGGCTTCACATATCACTGCTCCTTCGTTATCTCTTGGTCCAATACTCTCTCGTGTTACTGGACCTTGACCCAGCACAGACTTTCTGGACCATCAATCCCTCATATCGGTGGTCCCAGCCGCCGATCACCGTCTTGCACGGCGACTGTCCTCATTGTAATTATACCATGGTCCCGCGTACCACGTGTTCGGACCTTATTTGTGCCTGTTTGGGATTTACTCCCTACACACGGTGGGATTGATTTCCCAAGATTAGTCAATCTATTGGGTTCAATAAAAAATTATCAAAAGAAAGTGCTAAATCAGCTATTGGTTAGTGATGGGTTTCTTGTATTGTTTCTTTCTACATTTATGCTTCAAACGTGCCATTTCATTCTTCATTAAACTGATGATAAAACTGACCTTGATGATATTGAATGAACACCCACTATTTTCTCCTACCATTTGTAATAAAATAAAAAACACAACTATTCTCGTGACAAAAATGTCACGAAAATAGCTTCGACCTTGTACCTATCTAATTCCTTCTTGGACCATATCAATATTCATTATTTTTTGGGGGGGTAAGTTAAAAATTTATAGCACCAAAACATCAAAACACTACTCATTACAATCAAAACAAAAACAGCCTATATGAACATTTAGGCAACCAAACATTACACAACTAACAGAGAGAAAGAGGGGGAAAAAGCATTGGTAATTAAGGAGAAAAAAATTTCAGGGGATATGTTCCAGCAGAGGCTACACAAATCCTCCAAGAACTCGCATAACTTCTCAAGTCAGATTCCACCATAGAAAGCACCAAATATCGGGTATCCCTTTGGGCATTCTTAAACACCCTGGAATTCCTTTCCAGCCACACATTATAGTACAAAGTAGCAGCAAGGAATAGTTTATACAAAGTTCGTTGGAGCCCATGAACCTTTAACGTGATGGCTAGCCTAAACAATCTCTTGATTCAAACTTACCGTCCCTCTAGCAAAACCATTCTCTCTTAACAATTTCCCTAGAATGAGGGAGTTGAAACTGCATAAAAAGAAGAGGTGAGCATGATGCTCTGTAGCAGACCCACAAAGCACACATTTGTCATCAGTGATCAGACCCCAACTTAGAAGTCTATCCTTGGTTGAGAGTTGACCCTTAATAGCAAGCCACTGGATGATAGCCCATCATGGTACATGGAACCTGAGCCACACAACTCGCCACCAGCCAACAGCAGGATGAATGTTCCTCGCAGCTTCAAAAGCAGATTTGACTGAAAATCCCCGAGAGTTTAAGGTCCAAACCACAGAATCTTCCTGAGTAGAATTGGGAACACGAGAGCTGGGAGTGTGCTCTATGATCTCTTTAGTCACTGCATCCCTCCTCCGTGGCCAGCACCATGAGTTATTCCTGAGCAATGACTCAACCTTAGCCCCAAGGGATCTCCCCATATTGAATACAACCTTGTCCCCAAACCTAGAGTAGAGAGGACCCAAAGGGTGCCAATTGTCTAGCCAAAGAAAAATCCTTACCAACCGCATATTTGATCCATGGTTGAACTAGACCCCTTAATTTGAACAATTTTCGAATTGTCCAAGAGGAGGAAATAGGGAGACTCATGTGCCAAAGACATTCCTCCCTAATGACATAGGAATGTATCATCAATATTCATATTATGTAATTAGATACTCAAAAAGTTATTTAAGTAACCATCGCCATTGAGATTCCCATGCTGTAAGTCATCTTACTCGCCACCAATGATGGACGAATGCTGGTTTTCTGTTTCAGAAACCATTTTCTAACATAGAGGAACCCTCTTCACATCCTTCACTTCAGGCTACGAGACATCATTCTAAACCATAAATGAAGTAGGTAACAGATGCAGAATTGTGCATGCCCGCGTCAAATTTGACCCAATAAAGGTGATTTTTAACTTTCAATTCGTACCAAAACTTTTTCTTTTTTTGAAACCCACCACATAATTAACTTTATAACTTTATCTTTTTTTGCACTTTTTGTCTTTGGTCCTCGCACAAACTTGTAATCATCAATTCTTTTAATCATTAATGGATTTCGATTAGTTTTCATCTTTGCTTGTTCTTTTTTTTTGCTACACGGTTAGGAAATAGTTAAGTCCACCCTGTTGTGGCAACCCACAAACCAACTTGTGGTTTTTCCTTTTAAGCCACCCACAACAATCGCTCTACGCTTAGAAGTTATATTCACGGCATCCATCCATTCAACGTTAGGCGCGACAAGCCTTGGCACGTTGGCACTCGCTCAAAAAATGCCTACAAGCGCGCTCGCCCCTTGCTCGGCGTACCCGTGTCGAAAACAGGACTTTTCAGATACATTTTCTGGAGTTGCACAAATCTGAGGTCAAGCTAAAAGTGCTATGTGTAGAAATGACTCTTTCGACTTCTCCGATGAACTAGTAGAAATTGGATATGTTATGTGTTCAAATTTCAAAATGTATGCACTGCTGCCACACAGAGCTACGAATTTGGAACATTATCATCTGTCCCGCTGCTGGAAAGCGTTTGCGCAGACGTGTCTAACCATACTATTGGAACTATGAAATCGATATGAATTATATAAGTGTAAGTGAGAATTGTCATTGCAAGTCATTGCCTTCTGAAAGGACTTCTTATTTAGCAAATTGAAGGGAAATTTATATGACATAAATTGCTTTATTCACAAATAAAAACGTAAAAGAAAGGAACAATAAATAGGACACTATATATAAGAAGCAGCCAAAGCAATTATTCAGCATCACTTGAAACGAACATTTTTAAGCCACGAAATAATAAATGGCCAATCACGCCGCAATTACCTACGACCAGAGAAACAAAAATGATTAGAATTGTTGAGACAATTTGATGCACTTAGAGCATTTTTTGAAGTAAATATCGCTAACCTTTAACAACCTTTTGGTTTTGATTATGCCATTGTGGATGCTCTTAAATAAATATTTACTTTAACACAAGGGTAAGAAGCTGCATAGCTAAAAAAAAAATCTGTTCCAAAAAAAAAAAAAATTAAAAAAGGACAAACACAAATCACATGCCCAAATCAGTAGCTGCAGACATTATCAAAGAACTTTCCCACCTTAAAATTTGAAATCTAGATTTCAGTATGTTGAATAGGAATTTGGCAAAAGAGGTAAGCTATGATCTTGATTCAATCGTATTTTCTAAATATTTGAAGGTAAAAACAAGACTATGGTTGATTTTGTTTCTCCTTAAGTTATCTGATGAAACAGGGTTTTACTTTCCAAATTAAAGGCTAATTAATTGCTTCAAGCCGTAATATACTTACAGCAGGATTATAAAAATCCACGAGAAGCGACTGGGCGTATTGTATAAAGAAATGCAGGCATTTTGTAATATTGCTAGCCTAGTAAAGAGTTTCAATGGCATAAACACAAATGCAGGCATCTTGTCGAGTTAACTAAAAGCGTGAACGGTTCATATACCTCCTCATTGTCACACTTCATCTGATACGTCTTCCATCTCGGAGAAGAATCTTCTTGCACGCATGCAACCGAGTAAGAACCTCATTCATCGCCGGTCGATCTCTGGGAAGTTCTTCTGAGCAGGCAATCCCAACATTAAGTATTGAAATCAAGATCTCCCGAATCTTGTGACTTGTAGCAAAATGTTGGCTCTGATCACTGTTGATGCTTGAGCTTGCCTCCCCCTGTTCTGCTTGTTGAAGCAATGTTGAATCAACTATGCTCTCTACTTGTTCAGTCAGATCTATCTTGGCAAAGTTGTGGAGAGTAATACCATCAATAAACATTCTATCAGTAGGTCTCTTGGCTGTAAACATCTCTAAAACAAGGATTCCGTAACTATACACATCACCCAATGTTGACACTTCATTTCCCATGCCATACTCTACAATTACGAAGTGAAAAAAATTGCAATTAGATTCCGATGAACTCTGGATATAGGAATACACTCTTACTTATGGAAAGTAAAAGAAAGCAAAAAAGTGCTTAAGGAGTACATTTACCTGGAGCCGCATAACCAACAGATCCCCTTATGCCAATGGAACTTGATTGATTTACAGAAGAAGTACAAGTAGAATCTCTTAAGAATCTTGCTAGCCCAAAATCAGCAACATGTCCAATCATTTCTTCATCCAAAAGAACATTGTTTGGCTTCAAATCACAGTGGACTATTGGCTCTGAGCTATGATGGTGGAGATAATCCAGTGCAGAAGCAATATCAATTGCAATGTTTAACCTCTGAAGAAGATTTAAACTCCTTGACTCACTGCGCACCACATGTTCATTCTCGTTCGGATGCAACCACTCCTCTAGGCTTCCATTGACCATGAACTCATATACCAGAGCTTTGAAATCATTGCCTTGATAGTCAATACTTGAACATGCCGTGAGAACTTTTACAAGATTTCGGTGTTTGATGTTCTTCAAGGCTTTACACTCCGCGGTGAAACTCTTCAAAGCTCCGGCAAAGTCTAGATGTAGTACCTTAATTGCAACAACTTTACTTCCATGATCAAGAATTCCTCTATACACTGAACCAAAGCCACCAACGCCAATCAAGTTGGCTAGCGAGAACCCATCAGTAGCTTTAAGTAGACTTTGGTAGGACAGTTTCAAAAACGGGTTCCCTAATAATCTGAAAGAAGACACATTTGTCCTCTTTCTAAACGAATAGCGATAGAGGAAACACAACATCAGACTAAGCCCTAGAACCCCACAACCTATTGAGATTATTAGATTCTTGGTAAGAGAAGATCTTTTCTTTCTATACCCTTTGGAGTTGCAACTTTGCAGCTCCAATTCAATTATACCTCCACAGAGCTTACTGTTTCCCTTGACAGAAATCGCAGTCGCATTTCCATATATGCCTCTTTCCGGTACCACTCCTTCGAAATCATTGAATGACAGATTCAATACGTGCAAGAAGACAAAGTTCTCGAAATAGTCAGGGATTTGTCCGGAGAAATTGTTGTGAGAAATATCTATTTCCTCCATACCTCTCAAGTTACTAAAAGACGAAGGAAGCGCTCCTGAGAATTTGTTACCCTCCATGTATAGCAATCTCAATTTTACGCAGCTACCAAGACTGCTTGGAATTTTACCAGATAACATGTTCTCAGAAACATAAAGTTCCTCGAGATTTTTTAAATTTCCAATTTCAATCGGAAGAGAACCAGTCAAATTGTTTTGAGAGATGTTCAAATACAGTAATGATGAGAGACTCATAACTTCTCTGGGTATGGTACCCATAAGATTGTTTTGTTGAAGTTTTAGTTCCACCAACATTTGACATTCGCCCACACTTGAAGGGATACTTCCATGAAGATTGTTTTGATGCAGTAGAAGAGTTGTTAACCGAGTCAAATTTCCGATAGACGACGGGATGTCTTTGTAAAATTTGTTACGGGAGAGACCCAGAAACACTATATTTTGAAGCTTACCAATATCAGAAGGAATTTGACCTGTCAAATGGTTGACGGATAGATGAAGTGCTTGTAAATTGACCAGATTCCCTATCCCAGTTGGGATGCTCCCAACTATTTTATTGTGACCTATACGCAACAGGACCAGATCAGTTGAGAAATTGCTGATCATATGGGGCAATAATCCTCCAAAATTGTTTGATGTCAGACTTAGATGGGTCAAATTCGTAGCATTGATTAAAGAATTGAGAAAACTCAAGTCATCAGCTTCCCTTGATCCGAGATAATTTTCAGCCAAGATTAACCGCCCAAGATTATTCAATTTTTCCAAATGAGGCACTTTTCCGGTAAACTTATTATTATAAAAACCAATGTGATATAGTTTGGTGGCATTAGATATGGATATTGGAATTGATCCAGTAAATAAGTTCGCACTAACTTCAAAGAACCAAAGATTAGGAAGAGTATTTCCAAGTTCCGAGGGAAGCATACCTTGAAGTTGGTTAGAAAACACACCAAACACTGTGAGAGAAGAGACATTAAAGATTGAGGAAGGAATGGTACCAACCAATCTATTGTCTCCCACATTAAGACCTTCTAGATTTTTCAAATTTCCCAGTGCAGAAGGAATACTCCCACGAATCCTATTATCTGGCACCTCGAAGAAAGTCAGAGACGATAGATTACCAAAAGCAGAATTAATTTCTCCAACTAGATGGTTATTATAAATACTCAGTATCTGTAGCTTAGAGAGGGAACCAAGCTCCACGGGGATTTTCCCCGATAAAATATTTCCACCGAGTTCAAGGTCAATGAGGTTAGAGCAACCAGATATGTTGGTGGGAATCTCACCGGTAAATGAATTGTTATCCATAGCTAGCAGTTGTAGCCTTTTCAAACGGCCAAGTTGTGGTGGAATTTTATGGCTGAAGCTGTTGTTACTCAGCGATAGTTCCTTAAGAAAGCTCAGGTTTCCAATGTGAGGCGATACTGGCCCCACCAATTTTCGATGAGCCAGGTTTAGCACAGTGACCCTCGTGGGGTGGCGGCGGCCACATGTTACCCCAACCCATTGACAGAAGTGGATGGATTCGTTCCACGAGTTGAGAGTTCCAAAATGATCGCCCGTGATTTGGGCCTTGAATGAGAGCAGGGCTAGTCGGTCGGTCTCGTTCCCGCCATGAACAGAGTCGGCAACTGAAGCCGAAAGCAAGAGAGTAAGGATTAAGGACCATGAAAATAGCAGACCCATCTGGTGATGGACAAGGTGTTAGAACACTAGTACAAAAAACTGCGGTTTCAATTGGTTAAATCTAACGGTCTAAATCAAATTACAGTAATAAACAATTGTTTTATCTAAATCAATCATGTTGCGCTATGTCGCCAAGTTCTATTAATTGAGACCGCTGTTTTGACAACGTGGGGCAATGTAATTGATTTGGAAGAAACAAATATTTACACCGCTGGTGCATATATTTTATTCTCATAAAACTATTGGTTGAGTAATCTAAAATTGAGATTATAGACTGATGGCGAAATAACGAGGAAAAGAGTGAAAGAAAAGCTGGCCTGAAACACAATCGGGACGGATTATAACGGCTTTTGTAGTCCTCCCCTATGTGAAGGTGATGACGGATTATAATGGCTCCTAGATTCAAACCAATATGCTCTCAAACTTCCTCTTCCAATGGTCACGCCCAGAGAAGGAGAGATAGTGCTGAAATTTTAGCCAAGTGGAAGTGAAAGTATGAGAGAAGTGGGTTTTCTCGGTGATAGAAAAATGAGAACATGAGGCACTATATATAGAGCTTTGGCCAAACATTTCAACGGCTAACGACATAAAATAAAATAAAAAAGGTGATTAATGGGAATAACTAGCATTTTCCTATCTATATCTATACTTCTATCTATCTATCTATACAATATATTAAAGTAAAGTGTCGTTAATAAGGAGGACTCTCATCGCGACAAATGGCGAGATTTGATTGGATGGAAAGATAATTAAAGTTAAATAAATATTTTCCAATAGGTTAGTATAAATAAATTTTCCGAAGAAAAGGAAAAAAGTAATTAAGAAGAAAGGAAAGTAACATGATAATGATTGAACTTTATCAAGAATGTACAGAATTGAAAAGGTAATATACGACTTGAAATTGGTAAAATTCCTTGAGAAATATAATTATTCCTTTTTAAAGGAGCCATTGGTAAAATTCCTATGGAAGGGATAAACTTATCTCATTCAGATTGTAAAATTCAAAATTTGCCATGATTTGTGAAAAGCAAGCAAGTTTTGTAATGATCCTATAATCTCCATGTTAGAGTATCCACAATGGTATAACCAAAAGTACTAGGTTTTTAAAGTTAACAATGTTGGTATAAAATATGGCTCATAATGCTATAATCAAACTTAACAACCTTCTTAGAAATAATCAAATTTTGGACTTTGGATAACCAAAACTACCAATTTTTTGCTAATAATCAAATTTAATGAACCTCACATTCTCAATCAAATACACATCATTACAAAACAAAACGTTTTATCTCTTCCCTTTTCCCCTCTATCTCTTTTTTCTTTTTCAACAATGTTTTCCAAAAAAATTATTTTACTTAAAACTTTTTAAAAAATACTGTTATCCCCCAAAAATTGTTTTGTATAAGAAAATGTATTTTTAAAACCTTTTCTTATATAAAAACTATTTTTCAAAAAAATGTAGTTACACAAAAGCTGTTTTTCTTAAAACTGTTTTTCTTTATTAAAAAAATTTGAAAATAGTCAAAAATTATTTTCTATTTCTAATAAATAGCTTTTATTAGTCTCAAAATTATTTTTAGGAAAAACTATTTCTATGTTCAGAATTATTACTCCCTCCGTCCCTTTTTAAATGTCTCATTCGTAACTCTAACTTATTAAGAAAACATCATCATTACACATTTCACATCAACTTTTACCTCCACTTTTCCTATTTACCCTCTATGGAGACATCATCATTACACTTTTACTTACTAACTTTTCAAAATGGAATCTACTTTTAGGGGCAAAATGGAAAATGTACCAACTTTTACCCATTAACTTTACAAAATGGACACTTATGAAGGGACAGCCCAAAATGGAATACTGGACTTTAAAAAGGGGGCGGAGAGATTAGTTTTTGTGTAATTTAAAAAGGTGATGTGGCAATATTTGGTTATTCAATTTTGATTATGTCATTATGGACCTCTACATTACTAACATTTGCAATCTCTTAAATGGATAATCAAAAGTTAATGTGACAACTTTTGGTTATCCATTTTTTATTATAGCATTGTGGATACCCTTAGATAGGTATTAATTAATGATCAAAAAAAAGATATGTATTAATTGATCTAAAAATAGTTGAACTGATAGGCTAACTTTTGAAAAACTAATAAATGTTTCAATTCTTAAAAAGAAGATTTCCAGCTAATTATTCCATCCTTGAATTATGGGATTAATTCTGATATCCTTTTCCAAAATGAATGGAGTACAAATGATGGTTGGACTGGGTAGTTAGAGAAAGAGTAATTTTTTATCCATTATTAATATTTGTCAAGGATTTCTATGATTTTATTCTTTTACTTCTTCCCACACTTTTTATGGGGTGTTTGGATGGCCCATTTTCTCATTTTCTGTTTCCCATTTTCCTGTTTTGGCTGTTTTACACAGCACATACACACATACATATAGCTAACACAAATAACTCACAGCCACACAATCTCTCAACTGCCCTCTTAACTCACCGTACCAAAATAGTTAGGCTAGGTCCCTCCTTCATCACTCTTAACTTCTCCTCTGTCATCCCACTCTCTCTTTGTCTCCTCAACCAAACACAACAAGGCCCACACACATGCGCACCCAGTAATCAATTAAGTTTAAATTTCAACAGTAACGGCTTAAAAATAATCTGTTGTAATGTTTTCTCGGTGTGAAATTTCTTTGGGTTGAATCTAATCTGTTGTAGTGCTTGCTCGGTATGTATTTTTTTGGCTAATCTTAATTTGTAGCAGGTTTGTTAATAGGGAATGGGCTGGATAGATTTATGATGTTTTGTGAGTCCTCAGGGTTCAGCTCATATGCCATTTACGAACACTTGAAATGACATAATAGCTTTCTCCATCATTTACTGAAAACCAAGAGGTTTACGATTGGATAAGTAGGATTGCAAATTCAAATGTTAAATTATTATTGTCACTTCATGTTGTGTACTTATTAATTACGTTGGAAATATCTAAATAATGCAAAACAATTAGTTTTTTTGCTCGGCAATGCAAAACAATTAGTTGGTATGATTTTCTATTTACACGTTGGAGAGGTTATTTGAGATGGATACGTCTAAGATAAAACACAGTATTTTTTTTTATTTTTTTTTGACGTTTACATATACATTACAGCGATTTATAGAAAGAAAAAAAAAGAAGTCATGAAAATAAAAGTAAAATCTTTGAGCACAAAAATTGCTAGCTTGATGAGATGGGCAAATTCAATCACGGTCACTGTGCCTAATGTTTTAAATATTTTTGCACAAATTTAAAGAACAAATAGAGTTTTTCAATGTTTTTTTTTTTTAATGATAGTGGTGGGCGGACTCGAGCCAAGGTATATGAGCAAGGTACTACTTAAGTGCTGAGCTACATCCTTGTGTTGCAATTGAGATCTTTAATTAGGTACAAAAAAGAAATCAAAATTTAATTATTAATGTACTTGATTTTAACTTACAGGAACACAATTTTTCTTGCGGGAATAAAATTTTGAGATGGGAAGACAATTTTAAAGTTGCTGCTTTCACATGCATTTTTTTTTGTTATACATCGTAATTGCCTTTTCATATACTATTATCGACAATATTTTTCATTTCAAGATTTTCTTTAATTATTTGGTACCAATTAATGGTTCTTATTCGTTCATAGCTCATGAGTTGTACGCTAGTTAAAGCAAATTAATCAAACTCCAACAGCTAAATGGAATATGACATGTGCCTAATTCTATTTCAATAATTTTTCTTAACTTAAGAGTAAAATAGTAAATTCCTATGATAAGTTTTGAAACTTACTCAAAATAATTATATTTCAACAGAAGGCCGGCCACCAAGGTTGTTGATTTCGATCTGGGGCAAGCCGATTACTTTAGTGCTGTATCTTTTGGTTAGTACGTACTTGTATATTTCTAGACTAGTTGATGCCTATTTGAAACTTTTGATTCTGCTTGGCCGCTTGACTTCAAGTCTTCGACAGATTTAGACACGATTTTGATGGGGGAGTTCCTTGCGTGTGTTTAGCTGTGCAAAGACTAGTCTGCTGTAGCGATTTTCTTCGTTCTATATATACATTTCCTTTGGGTAACAAAAGATCAGTCAAAACTAGGTAACTCTTATTTGGGTAATACTATAAAAGAGTGAAAACAAGAATTGTATTCTCTTGATCAATAGGTAGGAAATCATTTACTTAACGGCCGGCCGGGAGGCCTGAGAATGAAAGGGAAGGAGAGAAACTCAGAAACTTGTTATCCAAAAGGACAGCTTACAGAAAAGAGGATATTAATATTATTGCATCCCAAATCCAACGTATTGCATATCTCTATGTTTCATGAAATTTCATTTCTTATACTCCTAGTCCTAGATATATTTATTTAGTACTAAACGCAAAAGTTTCAACCAACGATTCCTCCTAGTCCTAGATATATTCTAGTCTCATGCCTAAATTCACATAGATAAACAGGACGTGAAATTTGGGGTTGTTAGACTGTGTTTGCTTTGGGTCTCAAAAACTAACGAGTCTCTCTGCGAACGGTCCCCAATAAGTTTTCTCTCCATTTATTAATCTTATTTCTTTTTCTCTCTCTCTTCACCTCATTACCCTAAAAAACTCTCTCAAAACACAAACCAAACAAATTGGCGTGAAATCCGGGTTGGAAATTTAGGCCGAGTGGTACTTGTCAGTAGACATCTCCAATGACGTGAAATTTGGGGTATATAAATCCAAGCTAGGAGGAGGAAGAGAACCAAAACCAATTGGATGACATAATTGATCAAGTCTTCCTATAGGATTAGTCGATAAGTAATTGAATGGTCTAAAATTTGGGGTCACCCATAAGCCATACATGTTGCCATCAGTATATAAATCCAAGGAGGAGGAAGAGAACCAATACCAATTGGATGGCATAATTCAAGTCTTCCTATAGGACAAATAGGTTATATTGAGGGCAAAGCATTAGTCGATATAGCAATCGAATGGTCTCAAATTTGGAGTCGCTAATAGTCATGTTGTCATCAATATATAAATCCAAGGAGAAGGAAGAGAACCAATACCAATTATGTTGCGCCACGTCGTCGTGTTCTATTAATTAGGAATACTGTTTTGATGGCGAGAATAAATTCTATCCACTGTTGGTGTAAAACTCTACTTTTCCACCATAGCCTAATATGGGCCCCACTGAGTATCTATTGTTGCGATCTGAACCGTTCATATTTTAAGACCCGTAATAGTATTGCCATGCAAAAAACCAATTTGATTGGAAGTTGATAGATATATCAAAATTTAAATTTTGGTTTATAAAATGGACAATCTGATTTCTGTCAGTAATAATAAAGATAAATTATCCATTTTATAAAGCAAAATTCAATTTTTGATACTCTTATCGATGTCCGATCAAGTTTATTTTTTGCATGGATATACTATTATGTGGGGTCTACAAGATGAACAGTTTAGATTAATAATAAACACACGGTAGTACCAAAAAAGGTAGTGTTTTCCACCGCCGGTGGAAAGAATTTAATCACTTTGACGACGTGAGGCAATGTAATTGATTTGAAGGAATCAAATATTTATACCGCCGGTGTATATAATTTATTCTCATGAAACTATTGGCAGAGTAATCTAAAATTGAGAGCATAGACTGATAGGAAAATATTGAGGAAAAGAGTGAAAGAAAAGCTGGCCTGAAACACAATCGGAAGGCGTGATACACAAATCCAATAGTCCTCCCCTATGTGAAGGTGATGACGGACGGATTATAACGGCTCCAAGATTCAAACCAAAATACTCTCAAACTTCTTCTTCCAGAGTTGCCCAGTAGAAAGATGTGAACAAAGTCACGAACCAGAGTTGCCCAAATATTTTAGAACTACATAACATTTTTGGAAGAAACATGACTGTGAAAAGGTGAGATAGTGCTGAAATTTTAGCTAAGTACGGAAGTGAAAGTATGAGAGAAGTGGGTTTTCTCGGTGATAGAAAAATGAGAACATGAGGCACTATATAGAGCTTTGGCCAAACATTTCAACGGCTAACGATATAAAATAAAATAAAATAAAACTTTTTTGCCTATCAAAAAAAAAATATATAAAATAAAATAAAAAAGGTGATTTGTTTTCTAACATTTCAACGGCTAACGACATAAAATAAAATAAAAAGGTGATTAATGGGAATAACTAGCATTTTCCTATTTATATCTATACTTCTATCTATCTATCTATCTAAACAATATATTAAAGCAAAGTGGTCGTTAATAAGGAGGATTCTCATCGCGACATATTGCGAGATTTGTCTGGATGGAAAGATAATTAAAGTTAAATAAATATTTTCCAATAGGTTAGTGTAAATAAATTCTCCGAAGAAAAGGAAAAAAGTAAGAAGAAAGGAAAGTAACATGATACTCCCTTCGTCCCTTTATTACAGTCCAATATTTCATTTTGGGCTGTCCCTTAATAATTGTCCATTTTGTAAACTTAGTGGGTAAAAGTTAGTGAATTGTCTATTTTGTCCCTAAAAGTAGATTCCATTTTGAAAAGTTAGTGAGTAAAAGTATAATGATGATGGGTAAGTAGGGGAAGTGGAGGAAAAAGTTGATGTGAAATGTATAATGATGATGTCTTTTTAATAAGTTGGAGTTACGAAGCAGGACATTTAAAAAGGGACGGAGGGAGTAATGATTAAACTTTATCAAGAATGTACAGAATTGAAAAGGTAATTATATACGACTTCCAATTGGTAAATCCTTAAGAAATTATTCCTTTTTATAGGAGCCATTGGTAAAATTCCTATGGAAGGGATAAACTTATCTCATTCAGATCGTAAAATTCAAAATTTGCCATGATTTATGGAAAGCAAGCAAGTTTTGTAAGAGCAAGTACACCAGAATCGATATACCTCATTTTAAGCTACTTTACCTAAGCAAAACCAGGAAAACCCTTTGCACCAGATTCGGTAAACATGGAGGTATTTTACCTCAAACCACTGTAGCTCGCTCTATATACCGAGGTACTGTTCACGAGCAAACCATTAATTTCTTAATTTCTTAATTAGGCCCCCCCCCCCCCCCCCCGCTCTCTGCAAATGATCAGATGCAAATGAGAAAGTCTTAGACGGACAACAATCTACAGTCAACATAAACGGCGAGGTCTGGTGACCTCCTCACCGACGACGTAGGCATAAACGGCGAGGTCTGGTGACCTCGTCGTCGTCGTCGTCAATGATTTGTGGGTTTCGTCGTCGTCGATTTGTGCATTTGTGGGTTTCTTCAGTTTCTTTGTCTGCATGTATATATTTGTATATCTGTACCTATAGGCCTGTACAGTTTTTTCTGCGTGTATATTTGCGTCGATTTGTATATCTGCGTGTATATTTGTATATCTGCGTTTGTGTATATCTGTACATATAGGCCTGTACAGTTTTTTCTTTGTATGCATAATATTTTATTGTATTTAATAAGGATAAAGATGAGAATAGAGAAGATTGGTGTAGATGTGAAAGTGATTTGCTTAGGTAAACATACTGTTCACTAGCATTTTTTGCTCAAATATAGCTAACATTGGTGTACATGCTCTTAATGATCCTATAATCTCCACATTAAAGTATCCACAATGGCATAACCAAAAGTACTAGGTTTTTAAAGTTAACAATATTGGTACAAAATATAGCTCACAATATTATAATCAAACTTAACAATCTTCTTAAAAATAATCAAATTTTGGACCTTGGATAACCAAAACTACCAATCTTTTGATAATAATCAAATTTAATGAATCTCACATTCTCAATCAAATTACAAAACTAAACGTTTTATCATTTCCCTTTTCCCCTCCATCTCTTTTTTCTTTTTCAACAATGTTTTCCAAAAAAAATTATTTTACTTAAATTTAAAAAAAAAAAACTGTTTTCCCCCAAAAATTGTTTTTTAACTATTTTCAAAAAAACATTTTTAATACAAAAAAATGTTATTTTTTGAAAAACTATTTTGTATAAGAAAATGTACTTTTAAAACCTTTTCTTATATAAAAACTATTTTTTTTTAAAATCGTAGTTACACTAAAGCTGTTTTTCTTTTTTTTTTAAAATTTTGAAAAAAGTTCAAAAATTATTTTCTTTTTCTAATAAATACTCCCTCCGTCCCTTTATTACAGTCCAGTATTCCATTTTGGGCTGTCCCTTAATAAGTGTCCATTTTATAAAGTTAGTGGGTAAAAGTTGGTGAATTGTCTATTTTGTCCCTAAAAGTAGATTCCATTTTGAAAAGTTAGTGAGTAAAAGTGTAATGATGATGGGTAAGTAGGGAAAGTGGAGGAAAAAGTTGATGTGAAAGGTATAATGATGATGTCTTTTTAATAAGTTGGAGTTACGAAGCAGGACATTTAAAAAGGGACGGAGGGAGTAGCTTTTATTAGTCTCAAAATTATTTTTAGGAAAAACTATTTCTATGTTCACAATTATTAGTTTTTTTGTAATTTAAAAAGGTGATGTAGCAATATTTGGTTATTCAATTTTGATTATGTCATTGTGGATCTCCATATTGTTAACCTTAGCATTCTCTTAAATGGATAATCAAAAATTGATGTAGCAACTTTTGGCTATCCATTTTTTATTATAGCATTGTGGATACCCTTAGATAGGTATTAATTAATGATCATAAAAAAAAGATAGGTATTAATTGATCTAAAAATAGTTGAACTGATAAGCTAACTTTTGAAAAACTAATAAATGTTTCAATTCTTAAAAAGAAAGATTTACAGCTAATTATTCAATCCTTGAATTATGGGATTCTGATATCCTTTTACAAAATGAATGGAGTACAAATGATGGATGGACTGGGTAGTTAGAGAAAGAGTAATTTTTTTTTATCCATTATTAGTATTCGTCAATGATTTCTATGATTTTATTCTTGTACATATTCAATTTTATCCATGGATTTTTATGGTTTTATTCTTTTACAGATTTGGAAGGAACACACCCCCCAAAGGAAAATAAATTTCAGACCCTAAAGAAGCCACTGCCCCCATCTCCCTCCCTCCCCTCCCTTCCCCCCAAGGTTTTACACCCCAATGGATGACGGGAGGGGAGGGATTTCTACCCCTCCTGGGATTTTTTCATCTCCCGATCTTAGATCTCAGAGGTTTTCTCACATTCTTCCTTCACCCCCATCCTCCTTCTCTTCAAACCACCATCTGCCGCCCCTACTCCGCCATGTAGTCCAACGACTTTTGGAGGTAGTGCCTTGCAAATCGTGGTCGCAGAAGGCATCCTCCCCCAGCCCGCCAAAGTGGGAGATCTAGGTTGGTGAATGAAGTTTGCTCCGGTACTGCGGACTCCGTCCGGTTCCGTTACCGATTTTTCTTTTTCTTTTTTACTGGTTCTCTTCTTTGGTGTCCCCTGTGTGGAATTTATCCCCATTTGTGGGGCTTCTAGCACCCCTGTGTGGGTGTTTTTGGTAGTTTTTTGAAGTGCTTTATATGTTTGGAGCGATGGATTTAGTTGGAGTTGGGTATAGTCCGTGGACGGAGTCCCCTCCTGTTTAGTTTCTTGATCCTTTGTTTAGGGATGGAGTATTCTCTTGATGTACTGTTTCATGGATTTATAATATCATCTGTTAACGTTGTGGGAAAAAAAAAAGAAAGATTTGGTGGCATTTTTTTTGAGCAGGCCATACATCAACTGATGGTAACGGCTTAAAAATAATCTGTTGTAATTTTTTCTCGATGTGAAATTTCTTTGGGTTGAATCTAATCTGTTGTAGTGCTTGCTCGGTATGTATTTTTTTTGGCTAATCTTAATTTGTAGCAGGTTTGTTAATAGGCAGGGACGGAGGGAAAGGGGGGCACGTGGGGGCACGTGCCCCCGCTCGAAACTAAAATAATTTTGTTATATTTTCATATATTTAGCATAATTATGAAATTAAGTGTACTACTACACGTACACGTACACTTGCATATATCTCAAAAATATACATATATAATTAATTTTATATTTCAATTTCGTCATATGGGGCATTTATACTTGTTGGATTCCGAACTATTTGTCTATTTAGATCGATTATTTCTTAATTAAACACAATATTTTTAACCGTCTAAGAGCAATATTTTAAAATAATATCATTAATAAAACTATATCGATCATTCAAAAACTTGTCAATGTTCATGTAAAATATACTTTCAAATTTTGTCTAAGATTTTGTACTCATTTTTACATAATTTAAGCAAAAGTATGTGTTATATATTTTTGTCGTTTGTAATGCATGTCTTAATAATTGTATACGATCTTATTATGGTTAACTAGAAAAATAAATTTTTGCCAATATGCTTAACAAGGTACCCCCACTAAAAAACATTCCCGAATTCGTCCCTGTTAATAGGGAATGGGCAGGATATATTTATGATGTTTTGTGAGTCCTCCGGGTTGAGCTCATATGCCATTTACGAACACTTGAAATGACATAATTGCTTTCTCCATCATTTATTGAAAACCAAGAGGTTTAAAATTGATCATATATGACTTCAGGAGAACAATACAAACAAGGGAAAAAAACAGAAATGGTCCCTGTAGTTAAGTGTTTGTGTCAACTTGGTCCCTGTAGTTGTAATTGGCTCGATTTACACTCTGTACTTTCCATTTTGTTCCAATTTGGTCCAATTGCTAACTGCCGTTAGTCTGCCGTTAAGTCCTTTTAACTAGGGGTGAGCAAAAAATCCGTCAAACAGTGAATCCAGTCCAAACCAATCCAAACCGAAAGATTTGGTTCGGATTTTTAGTAGTATGGTTTGATCATGGTTTAAAAAAATTGAAAACTAGGTTATTGGTTTGGTTCGTGGATTCATGTTCATAGTTATGGTTCCAAACCGATCCGAACCGCATAATACATATATATATATATATATACAAACATAATTTAATTTAATTATGATTCACCAAATAAATATGAGAGCTTTAGTCAACTACTTTTCCAATTTATTGATCCTATTAAATTCACCGCGATATTTAATTTAATTTCTTTTCTCTGCTAAGATAATCTAAATTAAACTTCTATATATCACAATTGCCGACTAGCGAAATGGAGATCACTCTGATTTTGCTAGAACGGATCTGATGTTGTGTAGGCAATTTTTTTTATTTTGCAAAATGGAGATCACTCTGATTTTGCAATAGAACTCTCCTTTTGGTTCTTGGGCAAAGTAGATCACTTCCCATATATCTATTTTTATTGGGTCATTTGTATTTCTTTGTTTTGTTTTGTTTTGTTTTTTGTTGGTGTGACTTATATACTCCTTATAAAGGTGGATTACAAAATGGCTCAACTCAAGCAAGAGTGGCAGAAGTTTAATTTAAATTATCTTGGCAGAGAAGAAAAACTAAATATCTCTGTGAATTTAATAGGATCAATAAATTGGAAAAGTAGTGGACTACAACTCTCATATTTATTTGGTGAATCATAATTAAATTAAATTATGTGTGTGTATATATATATATATGTATTATACGGTTCGGATCGGTTTGGAATCATAACCGTGAACATGAATCTACAAACCAAACCATATAACGCAGTTTCCAATTTTTTTAAATCATGACCAAACCATACTATTAAAAACCCGAACCAAACCTTTCGGTTTGGACTGGATTCGAGATTTGACGGATTTTTTGCTCACCCCTAGTTAAAAGGACTTAATGGCAGACTAACGGCAGTTAGCAATTGGACCAAATTGGAACAAAATGGAAAGTACAGAGTGTAAATGGAGCCAATTACAACTACAAGGACCAAGTTGACACAAACACTTAACTACAGGGACCATTTCGGTTTTTTATCTAATGAACAATCATCTTTGGAGGATTTTGATTTTACACATACTTTCTACTGTTTTGTCCTATGTGTGATTTGTTTGATTTGATATTTTTACAATTTGCTTGCTTCCACGTGCATTTTTTTGTTATACATCGTAATTACCTTTTCATATACTATTATCGAAAATATTTTTCATTTCAAGATTTTCTTTATTTGGTACCAATTTAAGGTTGTTATTCGTGCATTTATAGCATGAGTTTTACGCTAGTTAAAGCAAATCAAACTCCAACGGCTAAATGGAATAAGTCACATGCCTAATTCTATTTCATTCATTTTCTTAACTGAAGAACAAATTATAGTAAATTCATATGATAAGTTTTGAAACTTACTCAAAATTATTATAGTTCAACAGAAGGCCACCGAGGTTGTTGCTTTCTGGGGCAAGCCGATTACTTTAGTGTTGTATTTATGTTTTTTTGAACTGGTAGTGCTGTATTTTTTGGTTACTATTTTTCTAGACTAGTTGATGCCTATTTGAAACTTTAATTTGATTCTGCTTGGCCGCTTGACTTCGAGTGTTCGACAGATTAGTCATTTAGACACGGTTCGCTTTGAGTCTCAAAAACCAACACGTCTCTCTGCGGACGGTCCCCAATAAGTTTTCTTCTCCAATTATTACTCTGATTTGTATATCTATCTCTCTTCACTCTTTATTCCAGAAAACACAAACCAATCAAATTGGCAGAAAATTTTGGGTTGAAATTTAGGGCCGAGTGCTACTTGTCAGTAGACATCTCCAATGGCGTGAAATCTGGGGTTGGCCATAGTCATGTTGCCATCGGCACTATAAATCCAAGGAGGAGGAAGAGGACCAATACCAATTGGATGGCATAATTCAAGTCTTCCTATAGGACAAACAGATTATATTGAGGGCAAAGCATTAGTCGATAAGCAATCGATGGTCTAAAATTTGGGGTTGCCCATAGTCATGTTACCATCAGTATATAAATCCAAGGAAGAGGAAGAGAACCAGTACCAATTGGAAACAATCTCAATGTGATAGAACAAAAATTTGCGTTCTTTTTTTTTGCGTGTGTACACGCGCGCGCTTGGCAGGTTCTACAAAGTTTGCTCACAAATAGGATAGGAAAGTGAAAAAAAAATGAAGCAAAGGGAGAGCTCATTGGAATTCACTTTGTTGGCCGTGGTGCACTGTGGACAAGATGCTCCTGAGAGTCAAATTTTACAAGTTTCATTCTTCGACCAATTAAAAAGCATCATATGGTGAGACATGGTGGTCCCTGATCCACCATATAAATTGCATACATGGAAGGAAAGTAAGGGGAAGCACCAAGGATTAAATTGGCCGGTGGATTTGTTACCCACACAATTGATCAATAGAGTTCGATTCTTAGAATCTTGCCTTAAGAAAGTAGTAATTTCTTTTGAATTTTCAAGTTCTAGCGTGAATGACCTGCCTTTGACTGGATCGAAGTGGGGATTATGGGGTGCGCATAAACTGACTTGGACACTCGGACCGTCAAAAAGAAAGAAAGCCAAGAAAGGGGGCTCTCCTGGGGAGAAAAAGCAAAGAAAAATAAAATTCTTTCATGTCTCCAAAGGGCAGTCCATGCCGGAAATAAAGACTACCTATCTTTCAGGGAAAATGGAAAAAGACGGAAGGGAGCTGGTGTTCATTTGTCTGAATAATTCCCCAGAGAAGCAAACACTGAACTCTCAAGTCAAAATCAGTATTCCCCATTTCAAACGGCCAACTAAACCATTCACTTGCTAAAAAAATCTTCACTCTCTGGTAGTTTGGTTACTATTTTTCTAGACTAGTTGACGCCTATTTGAAACTTTTGATTCTGCATGGCCGCTTAACTTCGAGTGTTCGGCAGATTAGTCATTTAGACACGGTTCGCTTCGGGTCTCAAAAACAAACACGTCTCTAGCTCTGCTGACGGTCCCCAATAAGTTTTCTCCCCAATTATTACTCTGATTTCTATATCTATCTCTCTTCAATCATTATCCCAAAAACCTCCCTCAAAACACAAACCAAACAAATTGGCGTGAAATTTGGGGTTGAAATTTAGGGCCGAGGGGTACTTGTTAGTAGACATCTCCAATGGCATGAAATCTGGGGTTGGCCATTGTCATGTTGCCATCAGTACTTTAAATCCAAGGAGGAGGAAGAGGACCAATACCAATTGGATGGCATAATTCAAGTCTTCCTATAGGACAAACAGATTATATTGAGGGCAAAGCATCAGTCGATAAGCAATCGATGGTCTAAAATTTGGGGTCACCAATAGTCATGTTTCCATCAGTATAAATCCAAGGAAATAGTTAAGTCCACCCCGTTGTGGCAACCCACGAACCAACTTGTGGCTTTCCCTTTTAAGCCACCCACAATCACTCTACGCTTAGAAGTTAGATTCACAGCATCCATCCATTTAACGTCAGGCGCGACAAGCCTTGGCACACCCGCACTCACTCAACAAACGCCTACAAGCGCACTCACGCCTTGCTCGGCGTACCCGTGTTGAAAACAGAACTTTTCAAATACATTTTCTAGAGTTGCACAAATCTGAAGTCAAGCTAAAAGTGCTATTTGTAGAAATGACTTCACTGATGAACTAGTCGAAATTGGATATGTTATGTGTTCAAATTTCAAAATGTATGCACTGCTGCCACACAGAGCTATGAAATTTGGAACATTATCATGTATTGGAAATCGATATGAAAGTGTAACAGAGAATTGTCATTGCAAGTCATTGCCTTCTGAAAGGACTTCTTATTTAGGACTAGGTACATCGCGACGTGCAAGGCACGTCCGTCATGCCCGTTGAAAAAACCAATTTGGGAAAGCACGTATTAATTGTAAGCCAAAGGATAACATTTACATGCACACAGATAACGTCATTAATGGCAAAAACCAAATAGGGTTGAGAAGAAAAAGAACGCAGATAATTACATTTACAGCACATATATTTCCAAGCCTCAGCTGCAACAGCCTCCATGGCACGTCTGTCATACCCGTTGAAGAGAGCAATTTTGAATATTTCTAAAATCGTTGCAGTAGTTTGGGATGGCTTGAATCTGCTCCTTCTCGGTGGTCAGGAGGTCTCAATTGGAGCAATTCCCTTTATTGCCTTGTCACCTGCTTTTCGACTTCCACACAGTCTTCTGCTTGCAAGTTCAATATCTACAAAATACAAATATGTATAAAAAGCAAGTATATATGCAAATCAATGTTAGTGTGTGGGGCTGTCCAAAGTTCCTTCAATGGCTAGAATACAAGAAAAACAATCCTATGAACTTGTTACTCAAATCATGCGGAAAGTTGTCCAATTCCTTTGCTTAACATATTGAACGGAAAAGGTAACAAATTTTTACAAGAATTCATGAAGCCAATCATCAAACTGAAATGTTATTGCTGTCTAATGTCTAATGCAAAAAATATATATCATCAGGACACCCTAAAACTGTAGAGCATGATTTTTTTTGTCTTCTAGATATAATTTTTGACATCTAAACAACTATTATGACATAGAAAGTAAAAATATATTAAGGTGGAACACAGAAACCTGTTAATTCATGAAGCAACTGATCGATCTTAGGTTGTTATACAACATATAGAAATTAACGCAATGTGATGAGCCCAACTTGTGCAAAAAATTCTTGGTCTGGCTGCTTACTGGAGTCTAACTTTTAATGGCAGTACCGATTAAAGCCTTTGTACCAAAGTTTTCTGTTATTCCCTTCAATTCATCCACTGGGATAGTTGGGACAGCAATGGTAGGGATATCTACAGTTTTTGTGTCCTTTATTAGGGCAGCTTCAGTGGCATGGCATCATTAATTTCTACTCAGTTAAGTGAGGATGAAAATGAGAAGCCTTCAATTACGGAATGAAAGCAAAGGAGAATGACACAACACTAAAAATGCCAACATGGAGCACTATAGTTTGTTTATATGGATCCAAACAGAATAAAAACTTAATAAGGAAACTAAAAACACAAGTAAACCAAGCAGTGATAGTATTTAAATGAGCCAACATAATCACCCTGCAAATATTCATGATACCACCTCGAAAACACAAGTAAACCAAGCAGTGATAGCGTTTAAAACTTTAAATGAGCCAAGATAATCACCACTTTAAATGAGCCTAGATAATTACCCTGCAAATATTCGTGATACCATCTCGAGTTCGGAAAGCACTGAAATTAATAAAATGGAAAAGACTTAAAGGTCTCTGGATTCACACTCGAAGCATGGAATGCAAACCTTGAAATTCCAACTCCTACAACTAAAAGATATCTGTCTTTCTTCATATTTGTCCAATAAAGGCCTTCTCTAGTATTTCAAATAATGAAAGAGAAACTATTGTAATACATTTAAATCCTGCAAAGTGATTAGATAACTACCTGATGCATTATTTCCTGTGAACTGTGCATTGTCAGAAGCCCATTGCATATCATCGTCATTGCAACAGCCGAGGAGCTCATGATTGATTTCCAGTTCCTCAAGGGAGCAAGCTGGATGTCTCCAGGGGGGAAAAAAAAATTCAACATGCAAGATAACAAATAGATCTTCATCTTTGGAAGAAAAAAAAACCTAGGACCAGAAGCTAGCCAAGAGAATTTGAAGAAAAGAAAAAGAAGGCAAGCAATCTCATCCCAAAACACACTGTTAGTGTTAGAGCATTCTGAACATCTAATTGAATATACTCCATCAGCACAATACATTCGAAAATATAGCAGCAAAACAACACATGCTAAGGTAACCATTCCTACGTATAGGTAATCCACTAACCATATGGTCCATATATTTGCACTCAGGCAGGGAGACAGAACTTTTGCCCTCAGATATGTGACTTCAATTGAAAGAGGGGGGTAAATATAGCCAAGACTCAAAGGCAACTTCATACTCAAACTGCTTATACGCGTTTTGTCGTTACCCAAGTCTTTTGTATTGTTTATTGTATTTTTTTTGTAAGTATCTGTATTGTTTGTTGATTTTGTGAAAGTAGAGGGTAACAACTTACAGTAACGTGCCATAGCCTAATATCAGCAACCAATGCACATGGCCAAAAATTAAACCTTGTCCAACCGAAAATACATACAACCCACCCAAATGACTACCCAAATCCAGCCTAAATCATGTAAAAAGAATTTAGAAAATTACCTTTAGAATATCTGAACCCTCAATCTGGAGCCACGAAGTTGTAGATGAGCAACTATTGGCCCATTTCTTCCCTGTTTTTTCTTTCAACCAAAATCCTAACCCTAGAATATGCGTTCACGGAAACTCCGATCGACAACCAACAAACCCTAAAAAAAAAAATTGCAACCACATTAGCCAAACCAAACAACATGCAAACCACAGCGAAGAACATAAATCGGAGAAATCCACCGAAAACCCATAGTTTCTGCACTTTCAAGTTAAGTTCTAGCTATTTCCACCAAATCTAACTACATAATATCTTAACTCAAGTTATGATGGTTTAATTATAGATCCTAAAAAATCAAACCACTGAAACGAAGAATTGGAACACAATCTACTACCAAACTGGCAGGTAGAGTACGTAACATCTTACCAAGAGAAGCAAATCAAGATTTTCGAATGTATATCTATGAGATGAAAGATCTGCAAAGAGGAATCCAAAATTATGAAAGTGGATTAGTTGAAGAAAGGTAACCATTCCTACGAATGTATCTCTGTCGCATTCTAAGTAGCTTTGTTAATATCTATGAGATGATGTCCTCTTTTACCAACTAAGACTTGCAAATTTCAGTTTAAAACATGCTTGCTTTAATCAAATATAGAAGCTTCTTCACTACATAGATTCAAGACTTTTCAATCCTGCAAATTATCTTGTTAACAAGCTGCATAATATGTGCTAATTTGATTATCAACTCAGTCTTCAATCACAAAATACCAAATTATTAGTCAAAATACCAATCCAAGATTTAAGCTCTATTCCACATATTAGAGTAAATATAAGTCCAACAAATCTAAATACATCACTGCATATTGGAGTTTAAAGTCCATCCATTGGAGGAGTTAGGGTTTTGGAAAAATATGCTTGCTATACATTAGAGAATTGAACCAAAAAAAGCTACGAAAATCGTATGGATTAATTAGAAGCATATCTTTAAGCAAACAAAAGAGAAGCACAAAGTAGATATGATTAGAGAGCCGACTAAGGAGTACTTACAAATTCGGCGAAATAAGTTCAACCAATCTACGAGTCTAGAACAAATTTAAGGAAATAAAGTTACACAAAGTAAATACCAACTACAATTTAAGCAGCACACAAAAAACAAACATAGAAAACTACGGTTTCAATGCTTATAGAGTTGAAGCTCCAATTGTATACTAACAATCTGTAGAGAGAAGAGAGACAATACCGAATGTTACATCTTTCGCATGCCAACAGTTTTTGAGAAGAGTCCCATTAACGATTTGACTCTTTTTTTACATCGAACTCTACGAGGATTTTGAATCGATGAATTAAGAGAAATCAAGCTGCAAAAGAAAGACAGTAATTAAATCATAAAGAAAAGACAAGTGCAATTTTACAAATCGAATCTCAATCTCTAAAAGACATTAAATTAGATACATGCAATAGATTTTAATAAAAGAAAACCACTCATCAGTATAACCAGAGGTGAAGAAAATCATCAATTGAAATGAGAGAACTCTTACCGATGTTCCCAATGGCAAACCCCGAGAAAACAACTTGCGTCTAGACACATGAATAGATCTGCAAAGAGGAATCCAAAATTATGAAACCCCATCAGAAAAAGAATAAAAACTAATAAGAGCAGCAACAGAGATACACAGAGAACAGATAGAGAGACAGAGATCTGATTAGTTGAAGAAAGAGTTGGGTGGAAGGGAGGGTTCGGATGGAGTCAAATCGACTTACCGTATTCCCAGTTAGGGTATTGCCGAAAATCTGAAACCCAGTTCCATACCCCGTCGGATCTGCCGCAGGTCCCCTCATGTCTTCCTCTCCCTCTTTCTCTCTCTCTAAAACTTAACTTCTTGGATTATCTCTCTCTTCCTCTGCGTATGTGCATGTGCGAGAAAGGGAGAAGGAAATCATTTTGTTGGGGTTGAGCGTGATCAAGCCTGAAAGGAGAGAGAGAGCCATGGCCCATGGGAGCCTGAAGAAAAATCGCAGGACAGAGAGAGAGAGAGATGAGGTATTACGTGGTTGTCTGGGAGGGTGTGGCTGTGGGAGTCCACGCCACGTGCCCCACAATGTACAAGAGGCAAAAAGACTATTCTGCCCAACCAAACAAGAACACCATCCTAACAATAGAGGGGTATAATTGTCCAAATTGGACAAAAGTTGGCAAGCGAAATCCACTCAAACCTGCTCTTCTTTAAGAGAGGTAGGAAAATTGAAGGGAAATTTATATGAGATATAAATTACATTCTTCACAAATAAAAACGTAAATAAAAGGATCGAACATTAAACAGGACACTATATATAAGAAGCAGCCAGAGCAATTATTTAGCATCACTTGAAACGAAAATTTTTAAACCATGAGATATTTTATGGCCAATCACACCGCGATTACCTACGATCAGAGAAATAAAAATGATTAGAATTTTTGAGACAGTTCGATACACTTAGAGCATCCACAATGGCCTAACCAAAATTGGATAACCAAAAATTTTTACGTCACCTTTTGTTATCCATTTAAGGAATTGCCAAGGTTAACAATGTATAGATTCACAATGGCATACCAAAAATTAGATAACCAAAACATGTCACATCATCTTTTCAAACAACAAAAACAAAAAACAATGAACATATAAAATAGTTTTTTTTAAAATTAGTATTCAAATTAATAAAAACTGTTTAAAATTAGTTTTTCAAAATCAGTTTCTGAAAAAAATAAAAAAACTTCATATTTGAAGAAAAATGTTTTTTTTAAATAGAAAATAGTTTCAATTTTTTTTTTGAAACAGTTTTTCAAGATTCTTATTTGAAAAAACCATTTTTTATAAAACAACAGTTCTTGAAAAAACCATTTTAAAAATAGTTTTTGAAAAATAATTTACAGTTATTTAAAATAATTTTTTCAAAACATTATTGAAAAAGAAAGAAAGAAAGAGAAAAGGGAAGAGTGAAAGTTTTTGTAAGGTCCACTAAATTTTATTATTGGCAAAAGGTTGTCAGTTTTTGTCATTCAATGGCCAAAATTTAGTTAGTTGCTAAGTGATTATTAAGTTTGGTTATTTAAATGTAAGCATTTTTTTGAGCAAATATCGCTAACTTTTAACAACTTTTTGGATTTGATTATGCCATTGTGGATGCTCTTAAATAAATAATTACTTTAACACAAAGGTAAGAAGCTGCATAGCTTAAAAAAATCAGTTCCAAAATGGAGTAATTAGAACATGACTATGGCGCCTGATTTAGTTTATCCTTAAGTTAATTTGCTGATGAAACAGGGTTTTACTTTCCAAAGGCTAATTGATTGCTTCAAGCCGTAAATATACTTATTAAGAAATGCAGGCATTCTGTAAGCAATGCACGCATTTTGTAAGATTGCTGGCCTAAAGAGTTTCAGTGGCTTAGAAAGAAGGGTCTTGCTATTTGCAGCCACAAATTTTCTGAACGTAGCCTGTATACCATATTATAAACAGGTGTGTACCATATTATATACAGGCTACGTTCAGAAAATAAGTGGCTGCAAATAGCAAGGCTCTAGAAAGAAATGCAGGCATCTTGTCGAGTTAACTAAAAACGTGAACGGTTCATACCTACTCATCGTCACACTTTATCTGATATGTTTTCCATCTCAAAGAAGAGTCTTCTTGCACACTTGCAACCGAGTAAGAACCTCATTCATTGGCGGTCGATCTCTAGGAAGTTCTTCTGAGCAGGCAATCCCAACATTAAGTATTGAAATCAAGATCTCCCGAATCTTGTGACTTCTACCAGAACTTTGGCTCCGACCACTGTTCATGCTCGAGCTTGCCTCCTCCTGTTCTGTTTGTTGAAGCAGTGTTGGATCAACAATGCTCTCTATTTGTTCAGTGAGAGCTATCTTGGCAAAGTTGTGGAGAGTCATACCATCAATAAAAATGCTATCAGTAGGTCTCTTGGCTGTAAACATCTCTAGTACAAGGATTCCGTAACTATACACATCACCGGATGTTGACACTTCATTTCCCATGCCATACTCTACAATTACGAAGTGAAAAAAAAATGCAATTAGATTTCAAAGATCTCTGGATATAAGAATACGGTCTTGATTTTAGAAAGTAGAAGAAAGCAAAAAAGTGCTAAAGGAGTACATTTACCTGGAGCCGCATAACCAACAGATCCCCTTATGCCAATGGAACTTCATTGATTTACGGAAGAAGTAAAAGTAGAATCTCGTAAGAATCTTGCTAGCCCAAAATCAGAAACATGTCCAACCATTTCTTCATCCAGAAGAACGTTGTTTGGCTTCAAATCACAATGGACTATTGGTTCTGAGCTATAATGGTGGAGATAATCCAGTGCAGAAGCGACATCAATTGCAATGTTTAACCTCTGAAGAAGATTTAAACTTCTTGACTCACTATGCACCACATGTTCATTCTCGTTCGGATGCAACCACTCCTCTAGGCTTCCATTGACCATGAACTCATATACCAGAGCTTTGAAATCATTGCCTTGATAGTCAATACTTGAACATGCCGTGAGAACTTTTACAAGATTTCGGTGTTTGATGTTCTTCAAGGCTTTACACTCCGCAGTGAAACTCTTCAAAGCTCCGGCAAAGTCTAGATGTAGTACCTTAATTGCAACAACTTTACTTCCACGATCTAGAATTCCTTTATACACTGAACCAAAGCCACCCACGCCAATCAAGTTGGTTGGCGAGAACCCATCTGTAGCTTTAAGTAGACTTTGGTATGACAATTTTAGAAACGGGTTCCCTAATATTCTAAAAGAAGACACATTTGTTCTCTTTCTAAACGAATAGTGATAAAGTAAACATAATATCAGATTTAGTCCTAGAACCCCACAAGGTATCGAGATTAGTAGATTCATGGTAAGAGAAGATCTTTTCTTTCCATACCCCTTGGAGTTGCAACTTTGCAGCTCCAGTTTAGGTATACCTCCACAGAGTTTAGTATTTCCCTTGACAGAAATCACAGTTGCATTCTTGTATATGCCTCTTTCTGGTAGCACACCTTCAAAATCATTGAATGACAGATTCAATTTATGCAAGAAGTCAAAGTCCTCAAAATAGTCAGGGATTTGTCCGGAGAAATTGTTCTGAGAAATATCTATTTCCTCCATACCTCTCAAGTTACCTAAAGATGGAGGAAGGATTCCCATGAATTTGTTACCCTTCATGTATAGTATTCTCAGTTTTATGCAGCTACCAAGACTGCTTGGAATTTCACCAGATATCATGTTCCCTGAAACATATAGTTCCTCAAGATTTTTTAAATTTCCAATTTCCATTGGAAGAGAACCAGTCAAATTATTTTGAGAAATGTTCAAAAACAGTAATGATGAGAGAGACTCATAATTTCTCTGGGTATGGTACCAATAAGATAGTTTTGATCAAGTGTTAGTTCCACCAACATTTGACATTTTCCCAGACTTGAAGGGATACTTCCATGAATATTGCTTCCATACACTCTAAGAGTTGTTAACCAAGTTAAATTTTCAACAGACGATGGGATGTCCCCGTATAAATTGTTAGAATGGAGATTCAACCACACCAGATTTTTAAGCTTCCCAATATCAACAGGAATTTGACCTGTCAAAAGGTTATCGTACAGACCAAGAGATTGTAAATTTACCAGATTCCCTATCCCACTTGGGATCGTCCCAACTATTTTATTGCCACCCATATTCAATTCGACAAGATCAGTTGAGAAATTGCTGATCGTATTGGGCAATAATCCTCCAAAATTGTTTGAGACTAGAACTAGATAGGTCAAATTCGTAGCATTGGTTAAAGAGTTGAGAAAACTCAAGTCATCAATTTCTCCAGAACCGAGATGATTTTGAAACAAGATTAACAAGCCAAGATTATTCAACTTTTCCAAATGGGGCACTTTTCCGGTAAAATTATTAGCTGAAAAACCAATGTAGTATAGTTTGGTGGCATTAGATAAGGATATTGGAAGGGATCCAGAAAATAAGTTCAAACCAACTTCAATGAATTGAAGATTAGGAAGAGTATTTCCGAGTTCCGAGGGAAGCATACCTTGAAGTTGGTTAGACAACACATTAAAGTGTGTGAGAGAAGAGATATTAAAGATCGACGAAGGAATGGTACCAACCAATCTATTGACTCCCAATAGAAGAATTTGTAGCTTTTTCAATTTTCCCAGTGCTTGAGGAATACGCCCACCAATCCTATTACTTCCCACATTGAAGATCCTCAGAGATGATAGATTGCCAATAGAAGAAGGAATTCCTCCAACTAGATGGTTATTATAAATAACCAGTCCCTGTAGCTTAGACAGGGAACCAATCTCCATGGGGATTTCCCCCGATAATCTATTTCCGGGAAGGCTAAGGCTAGTGAGGTTAGAGCAACCAGATATGTTGGTGGGAATTTCACCGGTAAATGAATTGTTAATCATCCATATCTGTCGTAGCCTTTTCAAACGGCCAAGTTGTGGTGGGATTTCATGGCTGAAGCTGTTGTTACGCAGTGATAGTAACCGGAGAAAGCTCAGGTTTCCAATGTGAGGCGATACAGGCCCCACCAATTTTCGATGATCCAGGTCCAACCTAGTGACCCTCGTGGGGTGGCGGCGGCCACATGTTATGCCAACCCATTGGCAGAAGTGGATGGATTCGTTCCACGAGTTGAGAGTTCCAAAAGGATCCCCCGTGATTTGGGCCTTGAAGGAGAGCAGGGCTAGTCGGTCGGTCACGTTCCCGCGATGCACAGAGTCGGCTACTGAAGCCAAAAGCAAGAGAGTAAGGAAAAATGACCATGAAAATAGGAGACCCATCTGGTGATGGAGAAGGCCACCGAGGTTGTTGATTTCAGGGGCAAGCTGATTACTTTAGTGCTGTGTTTATGTTTTTTTGAACTGGTAGTGCTGTGTATTTTTTGGTTAGTATATTTCTAGACTAGTTGATGCCTATTTGAAACTTTTGATTCTGCTTGGCCGCTTGACTTCGAGTCTTGGACAGATTTAGTCATTTAGACACTGTTTTGATGGGGACTTCCTTGCGTGTGTGTAGCTGTGCAAAGACTAGTCTTCTGCGGCAATTTTCTTCGTTCTTTCTACCTCTGTGTTAATCCATTTCCTTTGGGTAGCAGAAGAGTGTAAAAATAGCTAGGTACTCTTATTTGGGTAAAAAAAGTGTGAAAACAAGAATTATATTCTCATATTTGGGTCACATAAGTAAAGGAAATGATTTCAATAGGTAGAAATCATTTATTATATCTAACATTTCGTGAAATTTCATGTCCGATAGATATTCAATTCTAAACGTAAACGTTTCGACCAACGGTTCCTTAGTCCTAGATATAATCTAATCCAGTGCCTAAAATAGGGTAGATAAACTGGATGTGAAATTTGGGGTTGCCGGACTATGTTCGCTTTTGGTCTCAAAAACCAACACGTCTCTCTGCGGATGGTCCCAATAAGTTTTCTCCCAATTAGTACTCTCATTTTTCTATTTATCTCTCTTGATTCATTACCCCAAAAAAACCTCCCTCAAAACACAAACCAAACAAATTGGCGTGAAATTTGGGGTTGAAATTTAGGGCCGAGTGGTACATGCATGTCAGTAGACATCTTCAATGGCGAGAAATTGGGTTTGGCCATAGTGAATCCAAGGACAAGGAAGAGGACCAATACCCATTGGATGGCAAAAGTCAAGTCTTCCTATAGGACAAACACGGTTGTATTGAGGGCAAAGCATTAGTTGATAAGCAATCGAATGGCCTGAACGTACGCTTGCCTTTTATTTTTCCACATTGACCACTATAATGTCGGGCCCTGGAAATCAACTCCAACTCGCGGTGTTACAGACTTGAGCATCTCCAATAGGTGCATGTTTCAAAATGTGTTTTAGTACTACACCATAAGTTAAGGGTAGTGAATTATTTGAGTTTTTTTAAGTGTTCCAATGGGAGTACTATATATCTTATGTGTTAGCGTGTGTTAAGTTGGAAACATTGCTAGTTTTAAGGAAGGTCTTAACTAAACTAAAAAGGGAGGGGAGAGAAAGGAGAGAATGAGAGAACATGAGAGAGAGGGGCTTGTAAATCGTGAGGAAAGGGGTGGAGAGAGGAGAGAGATCGAATGAGACAAAAGTAAGGGGAATAAGGTATGTGGAATTACCCTCTTGTCCTCATTTCAAAAAAGCTATTTCACTTATTTATTAGGAAAAAAAAAACTACATAATACATTCTTTAACGACCACATTGAACATACATCACTCGCTTACTAAATTAACACATTCTTAACTCACGTAATTAGGTCCCACTTTATTTTTTTTTACTTTTTGACACTAAAACACATTTTACCTAACATTCATAACAAAACCATTTGAGATGCTCATTAAAAAACTCCTGAAATTGAAATTGAAAAGGAATCTCGAGAAAGTTCAATACTAAATTGTGTAATCAAATTACAAAGCAAACTTTGAGATGCTTTGGGGGAACTAGCATTCTTGTGCCACAATGGCCTTGAATATTTGGCAAAGTTTCTCCTTCTCAACAGCATCCATATAGACACACCCGCAACGAGTCATCCATCCATATAAACACGCCCATAAGTTCATAACAAGTCATCCATTGCTCATGCTTCGGAGACTTTGACACCTTTTGAAGAGAAGCAGATGCAACTTGAGAAGCCAATGTTCCCAAAATGAGTACCAAAGCAAGGCATATGCATTGGTACTGGTTTTGGAATCCATGGTTCTGGTAAGAAGCAGGACTACTAATTAGTAGGCTTTGAGTTGGTTGGTGTACTGATTTCTGCATTGATCTTTGGGGTTTATACAGAACCAAAACTCACGTCATGAGGCATACTATTCCTGAAATTCGTTTTCGGTACTGCTGCTCTCTGCGTGCCTTGGTTTTTGAATTAGACTCACCAACTTATTTATGTTGCTTGATAGGACTCCATTCGATTACTCTCTATAACTATGTCAGATCGTTGTATCTATTTAAATTAGTTCAGTGTATGGGAGAAGTGCTAAACAAGGAACCACTAGGCTGCATGGTGTAGTGGTATTCACCTACAAGCTAGCAAGGGCCTCAGGAAGCCTCTGGTCTCGGGTTCTACTCATTCACAGCTATCAATACCTATGTTGGGTAGTCTATATGATCATGAAGCTTTGTCCTAGTTTTGAAATCATTGCCTTGATAGTCAACACTTGAACATGCCGTGAGAACCTTAACAAGATTTCGGTGTTTGATGTTCTTCAAGGCTTTACACTCCGCTGCGAAACTCTTTGAAGCTCCAGCGAAGTCTAGATTTAGTACCTTAATTGCAACAACTTTACCTCCATGATCAAAAATTCCTCTATACACTGAACCAAAGCCGCCGACGCCAATCAAATTGGCTGGTGAGAACCCATCAGTAGCTCTAAGTAGACTTTGGTAGGACAGTTCCAGAAATGGGTTCCCTAATAATTTGAAAGAAGACACATTTGTTCTCTTTCTAACCGAATAGCGATAGAGGAAACACAACATCAAACTAAGTCCGAGAAGCCCACAAGCTATCGAGATTATTAGATTCAATGTAAGAGAAGTTCTTTTCTTTCTATACCCTTTGAAGTTGCAACTTTGCAGCTCCAATTCAGGTATACCTCCACAGAGCTTATTGTTTCCCTTCACAGAAATTGCAGTCACATTCCCATATATGCCTCTTTCTGGTAGCCCTCCTTCAAAATCATTGAATGACAAATTCAATTTATTCAAGAAGACAAAGTTCTCAAAATAGACTGGAATTTGTCCTGAGAAATTGTTTCGAGAAATATCTATTTCCTCCAAACCTCTCAAATTACTTAAGGACGAAGGAAGCATTCCCGAGAATTTGTTACCCTCCACGTATAGCAATCTCAATTTCACGCAGCTACCAAGACTGCTCGGAACTTTTCCAGATAATATGTTCTCAGAAACATGTAGTTCTTCAAGATTTTTTAAATTTCCAATCTCCATTGGGAGCGAACCAGTCAAATTGTTTTGAGAAATTTTCAAATACAATATTGATGAGAGGCTCATAACTTGTACGGGTATGGTACCAATAAGATTGTTTTGATGAAGTGTTAGTTTCACCAACATTTGGCATTTCCCCAAACTTGAAGGGATGCTTCCATGAAGATTGTTTCGAGAAAGTCCAAGAGTTGTTAGCCTTGTAAAATTTCCAACAGAGGATGGGATTTCCCCGTAAAATTTGTTACCGAAGAGACTCAAAACCACTAAATTTTGAAGCTTACCAATACTAGAAGGAATTTGACCTGTCAAACGGTTGACGGGCAGACTGAGACTTTGTAAATTGACTAGATTCCCTATCCCAGTTGGGATGCTCCCAATTATTTTATTGCCACCTATATCCAACATGACCAGATCAGTTGAGAAATTGCTGATCGCGTTGGGTAATAACCCTCCGAAATTGTTTGTGGTCAGAAATAGATGGGTCAACTTCGTAGCATTGGTTAAAGAATTAAGAAAACTCAAGTCATCAGCTTCCCCAGATCCAAGATGATTTTCACTCAAGACTAACTGCCCAAGATTATTCAACTTTTCCAAATGAGGCACTTTTCCGGTAAACTTATTAGCTGCAAAACCAATGTAGTACAGCTTGGTGGCATTAGATAAGGATATTGGAATAGATCCAGTAAATAAGTTCAAGCTAATTTGAAAGATTTGAAGATTTGGAAGAGTAGTTCCCAGTTCCGAGGGAAGCATACCATGAAGTTGGTTAGACACCACACCAAAGTGTGTGAGAGAAGAGACATTAAAGATTGAGAAAGGAATGGTACCAACCAATCTATTGATTCCAAATTCAAGAGCTTCTAGCTTTTTCAATTTTCCCAGAGAATAAGGAATACTCCCACCAATCCTATTATCTAGCACCGAGAAGGCAATCAGAGACGATAGATTACCAAAAGAAGAAGGAATTCCTCCAATAAGATGGTTACCTTCAATTAACAGTCGTTGTAGCTTAGACAGGAAACCAAGCTCCTCGGGTATTTTCCCCGATAATCTATTGAAGGACAGGGTAACGTTAATGAGGTTAGAGCAACCAGATATGTTGGTGGGAATTTTACCGGTAAATGAATTGTTAGCAATAGCTAGCAATTGTAGCCTTTTCAAACGGCCAAGTTGTGGAGGGATTTCATTGCTGAAGCTATTGTTAGCCAGCCATAGTTGCTTAAGAAAGCTCAGGTTTCCAATGTGAGGCGAAACGGGCCCCACCAATTTTCGATGAAGAAGGTCCAACCCAGTGACCCTCGTGGGGTGGCGGTGGCCACATGTTACGCCAACCCATTGGCAGAAGTGGATGGATTCGTTCCACGAGTTGAGAGTTCCAAATGGATCCCCCGTGATTTGGGCCTTGAACGAGAGCAGGGCTAGTCGGTCGGTCTCATTCCCGCGATGCACAGAGTCGGCTACTGAAGCCAAAAGCAAGAGAGCAAGGAATAATGACCATGAAAATAGCAGAGCCATCTGGAGATTGGAGAAGGCCATTGATGAAGTTGTTGATTTTTGGGGGCAAGACGATTACTTTAGTGCTGTATTTATTTGGTTAGTATTTTTATAGACTGGCTGATGCCTATTTAAGAGAGCTGTAATTCCCTCCAAAACTCCACGACTTCGTAAATGCGTACTGACCATTTGTTGACCGTAGTGACAGACGTATGATTTGTGTCTAGTATGAGCTTGAATCAGGTGTATTTTCATATTTGTAATAAATTTTTTATATGTATATATTGCTACTTGAAGATCCAAATAGGAGACGATATTGTGTGCATGTGCGTAGCCACCGTTTAATTCTATACACGCAACCTATAAATTGATTGATAACTAAAAAATTTAGGAATGTTTACCCCACACATGTAGAAATTTTAAGAAATTTTTTTTCACTCAAAGGACTTGTAGGAGTCAATCCCATATATATAATTAATACACAAAAATGTTTGGAGTTATGCAGTGGCCCGGGTCTCCACTTGCATCCCTTTAGGACCACCTCCGGATGACTGTATTAGTTTTGGGTGAACATAGAATGAAGAGAGATATGGGGTGAGTTTTGGAGGGAAATACAGGGCCGAGAGGTACGAAGACGGGAAGAGGACGAATTGGTATAGGATGGCACAAGTCAAGTCTTCCTATGGGACAAAACACGGTGCAATTATTGAGGGCAAACCTTTTGTTGATGAGAAATCGAATAATCTGAACTCTTCCCTTTTGTTTTTCCACACTAAGGCCCCGTTCCGCTAATCACTTCTAGCATTTTTAGAGTTTTTTCTTGTTTTGTCTTTATTCAATTTTTTTTTCTCATTTTAGTTTTGCGTCTCACTTTTTTGGTTTTTCGAGTCGTCAAGTCAAGACAAATCGAAAAAGTAAAAGATTATGACTTTTATCCAAATATTTTGTGTAATAATCATTTTTTAGAAAGAAAAAAAGTCAAAAGTGGTTGTTTTCCAAAATATTTGGGTAAAAGGAAATATTTTTTTGCTTTTCCGATTCATCTCGTCGAGACGAATCAATAATCCACAAAAGTTAGGCGTAAAACGAATAAATATGAAAAAAAATTGAATAAAAACAAAAAATGTTAAAAGAAAAAGTTCTTAGCGGAACAGGGCCACTATAATATAGGGCCCTGGAATTCAACTCCAAGTCGTGGTGTGGCCTACTTAAGTGATAATTGTACCCTGAGCATCTCCAATAGGTGTTTTAAAATGTGTTTTAGGACCATTAATTAGTTTATTTGTTTTTTATCACACGGTAGGATATCGGTTTGTTAGTAAGTTAGATTACTACGAGGGGCTACCGCTGTTCCATCAGCTCGAACCCACAATCTCACCTCAGGACTCCAACCCAAGGAGAAGATTAACTGAGCCAAGGCCAACGGTCCGCCTAGTTAAGATCTGTAGTCAATATTTGAGTTTTTTTTATTGCTCCAATGGGAGTACGTTCTATCTATTGTGTGAGTGTGTATTAGTTTGAAAGTGTTTTAGAAAGTTGGCTAGCTTTAAGGAAGTTCTTAACGAGCAATGCGGTACCTGAAAAATATCCAGAAATGAGTAATAAATGGTACAGATTCAATTTTATACCTACCAAACATTTTTAATTCCACCCTTCAAGATGCTCATTGAAAAATTCCTGAAATATAATAGGAATCGCTAGAAGCTCAAAACTCAATACTCCACTAAGTTGGTTAGAACAAAATACAAAGGCAAACTTTGGATGCTTTGGTGGAAATAGCACTCTTGGGTCCCTACTTGCATCTCTTTAGGACCGCTGGTGAATGACCGGATTAGTTTTTGATGGACATAATAAGATAAGGGGAGATATGGGGGAAGTTTTGGAGGGAATTACAGGGCCAAGAGGTAGGAAGACTGGAAGAGGACGAATACCAATAGTATGGCATAAGTCAAGTCTTCCTATGGGACAAAACACGGTGCAATTATTGAGGGCAAAGCTTTCGTTGATGAACTTTTTTCTTTTGTTTTTTTTCCACGCTTACCACTATAATGTAGGGCCCTGGAATTCAACTCCAAGTCGTGGTGTTGCCTACTTAAGTGATAATGGTACCCTGAGCATCTCCAATAGGTGTTTTAAAATGTTTTTTTTTTTTTTTTCATATAATATACATGTTAGCGGGGTATTAATATGTTAGTCAATGAGGGGTTCAGAGGCTATCCATAGCCCTGAACCCCAAACTTGCTCCCCGTGGGACTCAAACTCAGGTCACCACTGAAGAGAGAAATGAAACAACCGACTTGACGAGCTTAATTAATACCATTAATTAGTTTGTTTGTTTTTATCACACGGTAGGATGTCAGTTTGTAAAGGACTTTTTTTCGACGAACCACTCAAAGGACTTGTAGGAGTCAATCTATTTGGAGTTATGTAGGGGTTGGGTCTCACTTGCATCCCCTTAGGACCGCCCCTGGATGACTGGATTAGTTTTGGGTGGATATAGAATACGAGGAGATATGGTTGAGTTTTGGAGGGAATGACACGGCCGAGAGGTAGGAAAACTGGAAGAGGACCAATACCAATAGGATGGCATAAGTCAAGTCTTCCTATGGGACAAAACATGGCGCAATTATTGAGGGCAAAGCTTTTGTTGATAAGAAATCGAATTGTCTGAACCTAAATTTCATTTTAATCAAGTCTATAGTTTCTATTCTTTTCACGCAATCCTGTTGTAAAAGTTTGTTTTGGTACACCAGTCACGGCATTTCCGAAAACACCCATTTGACTGCAAGAACTGAAGTTAAAGAGTTAGGATAGGGATGCATCATTTGGCTTAATTAAAAGGGAAGATGCAGCCAATTTTTGCCCTTTTCGTTTCATTAATTCTGTGTTCTCTTTCACAAAGGCCATCAGCACAAGCTGTAGCATCGAGATATCACCATCTCCTTCATTCTGGTATCACCCCTCATGCTGAATTTACTCCTTGTATAATAGAATAACAAACTTTTTTCTAATATATGCCCAAAGGTTTGAGCACGTCTAGTGATGAAGTAGTTAAAGTGGAACAACTTCTTGTCTACTGCCAGCATAAACTTGTTCAAATTACGCATAACGGTGATACTACCACATTTGTTTTAATAACTCATGATATCTGTGATAGCTTACACGCACCTTGAGACTACTCATTAGGAGACCCATCCCACCATCCGCTAGATGAAGCCTGATTAAAGCTAGGGCAAAGCCCGTATGGGCTAGCCCTACAAGATTTGGTAACACTTACGAGAGAGGAAGCAAACCCCTCAGTCTCTACCCTCAACCACGAGGCAAACCCTTGTGGTTACATCGTCCCTCACACTTGGCACTTGATATTACCTTCTAACCATTAGAAGTAACCACATCAACTAGTGAACTCTATTATGAATCAAATGTAATCACATTATTTTCCATGCATATTCATACTGTAATAAATATTTTATACGTATATATTGCTAGCTGTAATTTCCGAGTAGAAAACGATATTGTGTGCATGTACGTAGTCACGGTTTAATTTTCACACGCCACCTGAAAAATGATTGATAACAAAAAATAATAATATTGGGATTTTCACCCCACACATGTAAAACTTTCAAGCAAATTTTTTTTTTCACTCAAAGGACTTGTAGGAGTCAGTCCCATAGAATTATTAGGCGAGAATATTTGAAGTTGTGCAGGAGCCCAGGCCCCCAATTGCATATCCTTAGGACCGCTCATGAATGACGGGATTAATTTTGGGTGTATAGAGTTTTGGAGGGAATTACAGGGCCAAGAGGTAGGAAGACTGGAAGAGGACCAGTACCTATAGGATGGCATAAGTCAAGTCTTCCTATCGGACAAAACAACCGTGCAATTATTGAGGACAAAAGCTTTTGTTGAAGAGAAATTGAATGGTCTGAACTCTTCCCTTTTGTTTTTCCACACACTTACCTACGACGTAGGGCCCTAGAATTCAACTCCAAGTCGTGGTGTTACTTACTTATTAAGTCATAATAAACTAATGGTACCCTGATATGTGTTTTAAAATGTGTTTTTAAGTACGATTAATTAGTTTGGTTGTTTTTTTTTTCCACTTGGTAGGATGTCAGTTTGTTAGTAAGTTAGATTATTTCAAGGGGCTATCGCTCCATCAGCTCGAACCCACAATTTCACCGCAGGACTCCCACCCAAGGGGAAAGATTAATTGAGCCAAGGCCAAATTAAGGTCCACCATTAATTTTTTTTTTTTGCTCGGCAAACGAAACATTTTATATAACTCGACAGGGTTACATCGAGGGATAACAGCCTAGCTCGTTGAGCTTAGGATTGCCACAAAAATACAAAAAGCATCCAACCGAAAGTTGGATAACACTCCTCAAAACTAGATTACAATTTCAATTTTCTGATACCATCTAGGAATAACTTGAACTCTTCCACGGTGTAGACCTTGATGTTGAACTTGGCCTTCATCCACATCGCCACCCTAGTTTTAACTATATCTCCCACTTCCCAAGCCTGTTTTGATGATTTGTTGAAAACGTAGTCATTCCTTACCAACCAAATGGACCATAGCGTTGCATAGAAGCAAGCTTCCCAAATATGTTTCTCCAAATTGGAAAAACCACTTGCAAACCACCAACTAGCTAATTCCGGGACCGAAACTGGGCACACCCATTTCATATTCCACCACTCCAAAATTATGGACCAAACACTCCAAGAATAATGGCAATGAAGAAATAGGTGCTGATGAGTTTCAAGATGTAGTGAACAGAGAGGACACAAAGCTAAATTAATCTCATTTAACACATTTCTACTTAACAGTTCTGACCTGGTGATAGCTTTTTCCTTGACAGCCAACCAAGCAAAAATCTCCACCTTTGGAGGGCATAAGTTCTTCCAAACAGAGGCGAGGAGAGCATTGTTTGACTGGTATAGCAACTCCCATTGCCCATACGCTGATTTCACAGAGAAAGTACCATTCCCCGTCCAACGCCACATTAACTCATCAGGCTTCGAATGGTTTAACGTCACCCGTTGGAGTCGCTGCCTCAGGATATCCATCTCTCTCTTCTCCCGCCCAAACATATTTCTCCTGAACAGAAGGTCCCATGATCCCCCAACGTCTCCCCTCATATTGCTGATCAGATCCTCCTTTTGGGTAGATAATGCAAACAATCTAGGGTATTCTTCTTTCAAGGGTAACTCACCTAGCCAAACGTGTTCCCAAAATACAGTAGCATTACCAGAATTTACCTTCACTCTGAAGCTCTCTCGGATGGAATATCCCAGATGAGATGAGACATTCTCCAGTGAGCAAATATCCGCCCAGATTCTAGAGGTAGGACCAGAGCCGCGAACATAAGGTAGCCAACAATTTGCATCTAATTTGTATTTACCTCTAATGACTTTCACCCAAAGAGACTCTTTATCTTTTCCAAACCTCCACCACCATTTGGCCAAAAGTGCTATATTCTGTTGAAGCATTTTTTTCACCCCCAACCCTCCGTCAGATTTCTTCCTTGTAATCTCGTCCCATTTTACCAGGTGTATCTTCTTTTTAGCGTTAGTGTCGCCCCAAAAGAACTGCCTCTGCATTTTCTCCAGTTTGCTCGCGACTGCTACTGGCATTTTGAACAAAGACATAAAGTAGATGGGGACATTTGCAGTGTTGGAATTGATAAGGGTAATCCTTCCCCCTGTCGAAATACATTGTGACCTCCAAACACTCAAAACCTTCTCGGTCCTCTCGATTACAGGATCCCACGTCTTGATCCTACTTGGGTTTGCACCTAAGGGCAACCCAAGGTACTTGATTGGTAATTTTTCCACCTTACACCCCATAATACTGGCCAAAGAGGTTGTCGCTTCGGGAGGGACGTTCACTCCACAAAGAGAGCTTTTTGAGAAATTAATTCGCAAACCAGACATCAGTTGAAAGCACCTCAAAATTCTCTTAATGTTTGCCATCTCCTCCGGGTCATTGTTGCAGAAAAGGATGGTATCATCCGCAAATTGAAGATGAGATAATGATACCCCATTACTCCCCAATTTGGTTCCTTTGATAATGTTCCTTTCCTTTGCTCTTTCTAGCATTATGTTAAGGGCTTCCACAATAATATTAAAGAGGAAGGGAGATATGGGGTCTCCCTGCCTCAACCCCTTTTGCATGCCGAATTCCTTAGATGGTGAACCATTGATCAATATCGACATTGAGACCGTTGAGCAACACTCCATAATCCAGCCTCTCCACCTATCCCCAAATCCCATCCTCAACATCATGTTGTTCAAAAAACCCCAGTTGACACAATCATACGCTCTCTCAAAGTCTAGTTTTAAAATGAAGCCCCCGTGCGACCTTTTTCTCCAACTATGTATGGCTTCATTGGCTATAAGTACACCATCTAGAATTTGCTTCCCGCAAACAAAAGCAGCTTGGGATTCCCCAATGACCGAACGCATATGCTCTTTAATTCTATTCGCCAAGACTTTTGAGAGAACCTTATAGACCCACCCCACCATACTAATGGGCCTATACTCTTTAAAAGAAACCGGACAAGCTACCTTAGGAATCAAAGCAACAAAAGTGGTGTTGATACCTTTAGAAAGCTTCCCATTGGCATGGAACTCAGTGAAGAATTGAGTGACCGTCTCTTTCATGAACTCCCAGCCTTTCTTGACAAATGAAAAGTTAAAGCCGTCAGGCCCAGGTGCTTTTAGATTGCTGCATCCTTGCATGGCTGCCACTATTTCCTTCTCCTCAAATTGTTTCTCAAGTTTCTCAGCGATCTCCGGTTCTATCATTCTAGAGAAAGACCCCCCCAACAGTGGTCGGATCCTTCTATCTTCCTTAAAATTATTCCGAAAAAAATCTGTAGCAGCTTCTTTGATCTGATCCGGTTCCACTAGTAGACACCCATTCATCTTTATTGAACCCACCAAGTTCTTCTTGAATCGATTGTTAGCTGTGATTTGGAAAAACCTGGTGTTTCTATCTCCCAATTTCAGCCACTTGACTCGAGATTTTTGTTTCCAAAGGGATTCAGACAACTTAGAAAGCCTCCAAAAATCTGACTTAACAGAACATCTCAACGCTTTTTCCTCTTCATTCAATTGCCGAGCTTCAGATAAAGTGTCGAGGTGATGAAGTTTAGCTTCGGTGTCGTGAATAGCACAATTGATGTCCCCAAAATCCTCCTTATTCCAAATCCTCAATCTGTTCTTTACTGCTTTTAACTTTTGCACAATCAGAAACCCGGCCCATCCGCTCAGTTGAACCTCATCCCAAGCTGCTTTAGCTACCTTCATACAATTAGGATTAGACAGCCAAATGTCCAAAAACCTGAACGGTTTTGGACCCCAATCCCTATTATCATCCAAAAGCATGATAGGGCAATGATCTGAAATTAGCCTAGGAAGACCCCATTGCAAGACCCTGAACTTATCAAGAATAGGTTGAGATAGCAAAAACCTATCCAAGCGGCTGTGGATGGCTACATTCTGATAATTGGTCCAAGTGTACTTCCTACCCAACATTGGAATATCTACCAGCGCCATAATATTGCAAAATTCCAGAAAGTCCTTCATTCCCCTGTCCACTCTCAAACACCCCACTCTTTCGGAAACATCCCTAATTTCATTAAAATCACCCCCTAAGCACCACGGTACCTGCGAATTAGATTTAAGGACCAGCAATTCCTCCCATAGATCTCTACGAGATAGAGCTACATTAGGAGCATAGACGTTTACAAAAGAACAAGGAAAATCATTTATGGACCCTTGGAGCAAAATGAAAGATCTGTTAACCATCACATTGGACATTTTAAAGAAAGAAACATTCCACATAATCAGCAGCCCCCCCGACGCTCCAACTGAATTAGAACATACGAAATCCATGTTGTTTGCACCCCAAATTCGTTGTAAAACAAAACGGTCCACTGATTCCAATTTCGTTTCCTGAACAAAAACCATATCTGGTTTTCTCTTCTTGATCAGCTTTCCCAAAAAACGTTTTTTAACATCACTCCCCAATCCTCTAATATTCCAAGATAAAATCTGCATAAAACTGATTATACCAAAGACTACCACCAAAAATTAAAACAATCAGCTATCTAATTACCTCCCTCCCTCTCACGCAGGAGGGCCGCCTCTTTAGACTCAAGCATGATCATCTTCTTTAAAATCCGTTCATCATCAGGTAAAAAATTGACATTCAATTGAGCACCGATAGCTAAGGTAGCCCTTACCTCGTCCATGACGAGCTGGGAATTCTCGACAGATTCAGCAGAGGAATCAGGCTCAACTTGGTCAGCTTCCTCCTCTTCATGTCCACCCGAAATGTCCTCATAGATCTGGATAAGATTGGAGAGCTGTCTACGTCTTCTCCTTCTGCACTCCGTGTCATTCAAGTCCACCATGAGAGAAATACCCGGTGGTTGAGATGGTTGAGAATTAAGGGGTGCAGCACCCTCCTGCTGGTTAAGAGAGTTTAGAGCTGGATCCTCTGAAAGCTCAGAAATCTCTGCCGTAGCCTTACGAACGGGTAAAATCGAAGTGGGCTCCTCCATCTGTTTTTGGGTTTGGGTGTGTTGCAGGCCCAACCCACAAGCACCCCTTTGGTGGTCTGGCCCAATTATGATTACCGAATTTGGAGTGTTGCCCTGGCCCACTAACAGAGCTTGAGAAACCCCACCCAATGGCTCCTGGTCCACCGAATCACCCACCACAGATTCAAAATCCCCTTCATTGGATTTGTTTGGAGCTCTGCTAAGCATTAAATGCTTGTCAAACTCTTTTTGTTTAGAGCACCGAGCCTTGAGCAGACCCGTCCCTTCCCTCTGCTGAAACATCACCTTTGTAGCCCTGGCCCCTCTACTGTCCACACCAACCCCCCTTCTCTCATTGGCTGAACTCTGTAAAAAACTTTCCATGTCATCATCTTCAACCTCCCTCCTCCACATCTCAGAAAACCTACCACCTTCTACCTGCACCATCTCCACCGTTTTGTTTGCCACGGCTGATTTCTGAGAAGGCCGGCCCTCATTCCAAATCTCCTCCGGATAGACGCACGACGATTCTTCCTTTACCAAAACGTCATACCTCACGCCATGCACTTCCATTTGTATCCATCTTTCAATCCTTCGAGATTCCTATGTAGCTATAAGAATCTTTCCTTTTGCAAAAGAAAAATCCTTCAAAGTTTCCTCTTCTATCAAAACAAGAGGTCCCCATATCTCCCCGATGCGTTTAAACGTTTCAGCGTTCCAAGAGTTAAGAGGAAAGCCCATACAACTCAACCAAGCAAACCTTTCAAGACTAGCAGGTTCTCCCTGCCATGGCTTCACCTTCTCAAACCAACGTTCCATCCATGGGCCTTTGATAAGAGTATCTCGAACTTCATGATTTTGGAAAGTAATAAGCACCGATCTTCCCCCTAACGCTCGAAACTGGACAACCTCCTCAAACTCCTTGCTGAAACTCTCCTTCAATATCTTTAACGTAACCACTCTGCTCATAACAGCCACGGCACTCCGAAATAGCCAGCCATTTCCAATCCCTTCAGATTTGATGATGATCTTTTGATCCTTTGATAGGGCTGGATTAGATGACTCGCCTCTTAACGCCTGAGCATAAGTTCCCCCTGGATTTTTCCTTAGCCATATTGAACCCCCATTCCCATTAATGGAATTCGCCCCTTCTCCAGCATTATTACTAGTGTTAATCTTCTGGCTGGGTCCAGGTACTATAGGATTCCGTTTTTCATTCCTCAAGTCGAAGCTTGCCTCTTTGACAAAAAGTCTCTTGTCATCCACCCATACACCATTCATTTTGGAGATTGCCAAGCCTGCCGCCACATGGCAGCCAAATCTGACAAACCCAAACTTGCTACCAGAGCCTTTACTCCTCTTCCTCGGAATAAAAGCATCCTTTATTGCTCCAAACTTTGCAAACGTCCTTGAGAGCCAGTGGAAATCCCTATCCTCTGGAATGTTGTCAACAAACAAAGTAACCACTGGCCCCCTCCCTTGCTGGGGTCGGTGATTTCTAATCACTGGAACCCAACCACCAATAGCTGCCTTCCCGTTACCTCTTTCTCCCTCTCTCTCTCTCTCTCTCTCTCACCATGTTTAAAATACCTTTGGGGTACCTGTTAATGTTTTAGGTCCACCATTAATTAGTTAAGATTAGTGAATATTTGAGGTTTTTTTAGTGCTCGAATGGGAGTACGTACTATCTAATGTGTTAGTGTGTCTTACTGTCTTAGTTTGGAAGTGTTTTCGAAAGTTGGCTAGATTTAAGGAAGGTCTTAATTAACAAGCAATGCTAGGTACCTCAAAAATACTCTGAAATGAGTAATCAATGGTCCAAATATACTTTGCTCATTTTGATTTGGACCATTGATTACACATTTCGGGGTATTTTTGGGATACTCTTTCGGGGTATATAGAATTATTGTATACCCCGAAATGAGTAACCAATGGTCAAGATTCAATAGTCCGGATATGGACCATTGATTACTTATTTTGAGGTATTTTCGGGGTATATAGAATTATAATTGGGTCTTGAAAAACAAGGGAGGGGAGAGAACGAGAGAACAAAGCACGCAGAGGGAGGAGAAGAGAGAATGAGACAAAAGAGAGGGGAACTGAAACACACTGTTTAAGATTAAGACATTCTTTAACTACACAATAGAACATAATAAAACCACTCTATATAACACATTCTTATCACAAAAAATTAGGTCTCGCTGTTTTTTATACCTACCAAAACATTTTATTTTACGAAGGCAAACTTTGGATGCTTTGGTGGAAATAGCACTCTTGTGCCACACTGGCAATACCAATAGGATGGCACAAGTTTAGTCTTCCTATGGGACAAACACGGTGTAATTATTGAGGGCAAATGGTCTGAACTCTTCGATCCTTTTTGTTTTTCTACACTTACCACTATAATGCTGGGCCCTGGAATTCAACCTAAATCTCACTTTAATCAGTCTATATATAGTTTTTATTTTTTTCACGCAATCCTATTGTAAGGGTGTGTTCCACTAATTAAAATAAGTTAGTACTTATTTTTTGAATTAAACGTGATGTATTATGAGAGAATGACATGTCTTGTAAAGCGAAAAATAAGTAGTTAAGAAAATAAAAAACCTTAGCAGAACGGGGGCATAAGTTTTTTTGGTACACCAGCTACGGCATTTCGATCCAAAAACATCCATTTGACTGCAAGAACTGAAGTTAAAGAGTTAGGATGGGGATGCATCATTTGGTTTAATTAAAAGGGATCCAGCCAATTTTTTTCCTTTCATTTTGTGTTCTCTTTCACAAAAGCCATCAGCACAAAGCTGTAGGATCGAGACATCACCATCTCCTTCATTATGGTATCACTCCTTATGCTGAAGTTACTCCTTGTATAATAGAATATCAAACTTTGTTCTAAATATATGCCCAAAGGTTTGAGCACATCTAGTGTTGAAGTAGTTAAAGTGGAACAACTTCTTGTCTACTGCCAGCATAAACTATCTCAATTAATTGCGTTTAACGGTGATGCTACCACATTTGTTTTAATAACTCAGGGTATCCGTGACAGGTTATGGGCACCTTGACTAATCAATAAGAGACCCATCCGACCATCCGCTAGATGAAGCCTGATTAAAGCCGGGGCAAAGTCACGTATGGACTGGCCCTACAAGATTTTATAACACTTACGAGAGAAAAAACACACCCCTTAGTCTCTACCCTTGACCACGAGGCAAACCCTTGGGGTTACATCATCCCTCACACTTGGCACTTGATATTACCTTCAAACCATTAGAAGTAACCATATCAACTAGTGAACTCTATTATGAATCAAATGTAACCAACAGATCCAACATCAACTTTTCTTTGCATATTATTGTTACCATGCATAATCGTGTTTTTTTCCAAGAAGATGTCCTCCTGGCCTACTTAATTACAATTAAGGGGAAATACATAAGCTCATTGCAGAAGGTCAAGACAGCAGATGGTATTAGCTGTTCCCGGCAATAAATCAATCATATCAGATTGTCGATCTAATCCAATGTTGGGCCCTGGAATTCAACTCCAAGACGTGGTGTTGCGTACTTTAGTTGTTATGGTACCCTGAGCATCTCCAATACGTGTTTTAAAATGTGTTTTAGTGCCATTAATTATTTAAGAGTAGTGACTAGTTTAGATTTTTTAGTGCTCCAATGTGATACTATCTTATGTGTTATTAGTGTGTGTGTTAGTTTGGAAGTCTTTTCGAGAGCTCAAGACTAAGTTGGTTTAATCAAATTACGAAGGCAAACTTTGGGGAACTAGCATTCTTGTGCAACCTTGGCCTTTAATATGTTGTACCGCTTCTCCTTCTCAGCAGAATCCATATAGACACACCCATAACAAGTCATCCATTCCTCATGCTTCTCAGACATTGACGCCTCTTGAAGAAAACGAGAATTAAGTTGAGAAACCAATGTTCCCAAGATGAATACCTCATTGGGGGCATAAATGTCCACATCAACGCTCCCAAATTTGTTCTTTTTACGCCCGTTTAGCATACTACTAGGAGTTTGAAACTCGTTTTTCTTGTTTCAGGATTTGCGGATCATTGTATATATTTCAACCATTGGATTCAATAATCACGGAGTGGATCTAAAATTTGAGTTTACAGAAATTTTCACTACATGCAAATTGGACCATTGACGCGAGGGCTCCGACTATGATGCTCCCAAGTGGTTTGGGAGCATCATGCTCCCAAGTCGTTTTCCCTTATTCTATGGTAAGTATTATCAGCAACGTGGTAAGTGTAGTCAACAAGTATAATGAGTGTTTTTTAGAAAGTGTAGCAATATAACATAGTAAGTGTTGTCTTAAAAAATGGTATATAAAACATGTTTTTGTGGTAAGTAATACGGAGTACTATGTTTTTTTTGTCCAAATTTCTTAAAACCATCTCGTGTTTAGCAAATCCACCCTGTTTTATGTGAGTAGTTTTGATCTAAGGGCTATAATTTACCTACTTTTCAATCTAAGGGTCCATATTTAATGGGAACATCATGGATCCGGGGATCCTATAGGGCAGGGCGCCATACAGGCACTGTAGGGCGCATCCGGGCCGTCAATCTTGACAATGAAAAGCTCAGATTTTAATCCAAACAATGGACGGCTAGGATGAATAAGAGTTCGGATTAAATCCGTGCCGTCGGTGCCAAAATGGATGACTGGATCGGCTGCCCTACACGTCCTGTAATACCAGCCGCACTGCAGGAATCCCCAATCCAAGCATCATACTTCCATAACACTAGGGAGCATGGTAGGAGGCGAGCCACTAGAGAAAGCAATTGCTAGTTCAAGTCCAGTTGTAAAGTAAGCGAACAATATAGTACAAATTAAGGATGTGAAAGAGACTTTCCACTGTTCAATGCCTCAATAGTACAAATTAAGGATCTGGACGTGGAATATCTTTGAGAGTTGATTGGCCTCCTCGTAGGAGTTGAAGTTTTGAATAGATCAGCCGAAAATTAGGAAATTTAATTAGAAGAGGAAGTCTCCTTTCACAAGGATATTGTACTTTTTCAGATATATTGGTCAGTGCATGCCTTCGGAAGTAGAAAAAAAAAACGTGGAAAGCAAGTCAATGGGGACAGGAACAAATAAAAAATATGCACAAATGCTTCTCACTTATTGTTTGATTTGATTTCGATAAAATATGTCAAAAGTCTGTGTCTCCACCGTTTACGGCGGCTGGAGTTGCTCTTCAAACTATAGTATTGGAGAATCTTTATTTGTGAAGTGATTTTCAAATACTACTAAATGATAAATTGATAAGAACAGATACTACATTTAAACAAATCAAATTTTGATACACATTTGGAAAAAGTATACGATAACAATTAAACAGATAACTCTTTCACAATTTCAGTGTCTCCACCATTCACAACGCGCGGCTGGAATTTCTCTTTTCGATCCCCCAAAATCCTCAATCTATTTCTCCGACAACAAACTACGGTATTGAAGAATCTTGGGCAGCGGCATTATCCAAAATCATGTATGTTCCAATGGAGATTTAATTAGCATTAGAGATTCTTGGGCAGCGGTAATATCCAAAAACATACATGCATGTACCATTTAGAGATTTAATTAGCATTAGAGATTTTCGTATTGGGCTAGCATTAGAGGTTTTTCTGTGAGGACTAAGATTTTTCTCATTTTGGAAAATGCCGATAGAATTTTGTTGTACTTTTATTGTGTATAAAAGCAAAGGAAGGCTTTTTTTAAATCTAATCCTGGCAGGGATGGAGCTAGAATTTCAACCTAACAATGGCAAAATGTATACTAAAAAAAAAGATGCATTATAATATGAATGTCATCGACTCTAGAAAAAATTAAAATAACATAATAAAAACTATAGTAAATGAGGTTTGTCATTTGCACATAGAGTAGGAAAAAAGACTAACTTTAATTTAATCTATCTACTAAAGTAAGGCATCTTGAATTACGCTCGATGCTCTTTTATGTCTTATTAGAGTATTTGCAAAAAAGTGAAGTGTGGAGTTTTTTTCCTGTTACGGCCTAAAATTTATTTATTTAATAAATAAATTACTTTGCCATTTATTAATTGCATGTTATGGTTGGGTCCCAATTAATTATTTTTGTGTTCACCATAGGTACAATTGTCGTAATTGTAATTACAAGGGTATAAGCTTAATTAACCATAGTAATTTAGTTTTTACCTCAGTTAGAATATTAGATATTTTGTTAAACAAGATGGCTATAATTGTGGGTGTTCGTTATTAGTGGAAACTACCTAATACTATAGTTATAAGCTGAGTAGGGTTTCTATTAGGTTGGACGAATCGTTCTGAGGGAAAAAAAAAAGGGGGCAGCTTCGAAGGTCTTCGAGTTCAAGAATTCTCCGCTCTTGATTTCCCTAAAATAGGTACTTTACTCCTTAAATTGATTTGGTTGCCTCCTAATCTACTTATATGTTTTAGTCTACACCTGGTTCTGCTTCTCGTAAAATTATTGGATGTGTTGGGTTGTGGCAAGGCGAGAGGGAAGGTGGTCCGTACGGGTGCCGTGTCGGTTTGTGTGTGAGTGTGGTGAAGGGAGATTTTGGTGGGAATGGCCGAGAGAGTATGGGTGTTGTTGTGGTGGTGGGTTTTGTTTTGCTTATTATAATGTATATAGTATATAGAACCTAATTAATATTATTCTAGCCTAGGTTATAGGGTTTGGGTGTTTTGGATGGGAACCAGTTAGTATGCACGTGGGTGATTAACTGGTTCATGGGAATTGGAGTTAAATGGTTGGGCTTCAGTGGTTGGCTGGTGACTGGTTTTAGTTTTAGGTTTTTATGTTTTTTTAGGTAGTCCCATGTTAGATATGTTGATATCATAGGTGATAATATTGTATATGATTATTTTGTACAGGTTACAATTGTTTTGCGTGATTCAAGTTGCATTACTTTTTGGCTCAGGTGAGTGGTTAAACATGTTACGTATTTTCGAACTTCTCCGTGTCCCTTAAATTGTTGTTTTGGAAAATTTATTATTGAAATTGGAAACACATATTGTTTATATTTGATTATATTAAATTGGCATGTGGTATCGGTGAAACCATTTGTTGATCGAATAATATTTTGGTGAGAACTTTGTGGATATCGAATGGGAACATATTTTGGAAGTCCAGGGAAATTAATCCTCTGTGTGCGGGTGACTCTGGCCATTAGGGAAGAGACCGGATTAGGCCGGTGACCCTAATGCTCAACGGTTGTTATTGACCGGATCATTCTTAGGGAAAAGTTCTACGGGCTGCCTACTCGTGGTGACTCTAAATTTTGATATTGGATCCAATTTTGAGATATTTATTCACTGACACTTGGTACTATTTGGTATTGGTTGTGGTTCCCCATTGTTGTTGGAGATTGGATTGTGATCACCATTAAAACTTATCGGATGGTTCGTTGATTGGATTAATTGATTATTTTGTTGTTTGCCGAATGCCAACTTTATATTGACATGGTAAATTATTTTGATCCCTGTTTCAGAACTTTATTCTAATAGACATGCTTTGCCATTCACTGAGCTCGTCAGCTGACGGATTTATTCCAACTTCTTTTTCAGGCTAGTTGGGAATTTAGGCAAGGACTCTGGCGGCATCTCGAGGACTTCTTTTAGTTTGACCTCCTTAGGTTGCCTTATCATATTTTTATTTTATTAATCGCTTCCGCATTTGAAACATTTGTCAGTTATTGAATTATTTTTATTATTGGTGGATCACTTAGTATTATTTGGTTCGTGGGATGTTTGTACCCCATGCTTTTGTCTGAACCTTTTTGGCTGATACTGTTTTGAATAAAATTTACTCAGTGATTAGCCTTGGCATCTAATTTATTTTCTTTTTAGGCTGCGTGCTCCATGGGTTAGTCTCATGGTTCACGGCCGGTCACTTACCATTTTGGGGTGTGACATTTCCCCTTAATTAAATCTCATCATTTATATTATTTTATTTTGGTCCATTGAATTTAGTTTTAGAATATTTTTTTGGGTCTCCTTTCTTGAAAAATAATTAGAGGATTAAGGACTAATATATAGCAAAAAATAATGAAAAAAATCTACCGGTGGCAGGTCTATATAAGTTGATGATAATTTTTTTATATAATAATTACATTTTTTAAAATTCTTGTCGTGACGGCTGCCGCTACTAGATCCCATGGCTCTATCCTTGACTGTAAGGACTTCCATGCCATCTCCCTCCTAGTGTTATTAAGTTTAATGTTGATGGTGCTACTGGTAGAAGCAAGCAGGGACGGAGCCAGGAATTTCACCACGTGGGGGCGATCGTACATGCGAGAAAAAATATAAATACACATGTATAATAACGTAAATACATTAAAATTCAAAATAACGTAAATACATAAATCGGTTTAACTAATGGAATCGATCTTGATGAATGTGTCTTGTTTTTTTTTATTGTTCATCTTTTTTTTTTCATTCATCACAACTAGACGAATTCGGTCAAAGGGCTTTCATGTTACTTGATTTTACCAGTCAAAAAATAAAGAATTAGAAGCCTAGATCAACAATTGGAAAAAGACATACCTACAACTTAGATTTCACCAAAATAAATGAGGGTTTCCAAAATCCCTTCTCCTCCGTTGCTATTTTCTCGAAATTGTCTTTGAAGTCTTAATAATTGGGGATGCTTGTGCCAAGAGAGAGAAAGGGGGTTTGGTGTGCCATTAAGGTTTTAGAGCAAAAAGAAATAAAACTGTAAAATACTAAACTCATCTAACGAAAGGTGGAAGTTTATTACTTGAATATTCACAATATTAACCCTCTAGTTTTATGTTTTGTTATATTTTAACCCTTAGCCTTTAGTATTAATGTTGGTATCCTCATATTTCAAAGGTTACTATTATATAATTTTTTTTTCAAAATTCTACACAGGGGCGACCCTATATACTTTCATAGGAATTTATTTATTTATACATATAATAGTAGTGTTTTTTTTCCCTTGTAGGAGCGACCGCCCCTACTGGCCCCTTCCTGGCTCCATCCCTGGAAGCAAGGGACTTGTTGGTATTGGGATTGCGGCTCGTGATTATTTGGGGTATATATATTCTGGGCACGATATTCATTCCATTTCCTGGTTCACTATCCCCGAGAGAAGCGCTGAGATTTCGGGAAGCTTTGGTTATCGCTGCAAATAAATGTTTTTCTAGAATTATTGTTGAAGGTGCACTGCATCAAGCAGGGAAATCTTTCTCAGATTATAGCTCTATCCTTTCGAATAGTCTAGAATTTCTACCTCTATTTTTCTCTTGTTTTTTTAAATATTTTAATAATTTTTTCAATAGATTAGCCCATTCGTTGGCTAAGCAATCCCATTCCTTCGAAATCTTTAATGGGAGGAGAATGCAAGGGAAGGAGAGAAACTCAGAAACTTGTTAACCAAAAGGCAGCTTATAAATGAGAGGGTTAATATTATTGCATCCCCAATCCAACGTATTGCATATCTTATGTTTCGTGAAATTTCATGTCCGGTAGATATTCAATTCTAAACGCTAAAGTTTCAACCAACGGTTCCTCCTAGTCCTATATAATCTAATCCAGTGCCTAAATTCAGGTAGATAAACAGGATGTGAAATCTGGGGTCGCCACTGGATTGTGCTCGCTTTGGGTCGACTCAAAAGCAAACAGGATGTGAAATAAGTTTTCTATTCAATTATTACTCTCATTTTTTGATTTATCTCTCTCCACTCATTACCCCAAAAACATTCCTCAAAACCCAAACCAAACAAATTGGCGTGAAATTTGGGGTTGCCCATAGCCATGTTGCCATTAGTGTAAATCCAAGGAGGAGGAATAAGGACCAATACCAATTGGAAGGGTAAGTCAAGTCTTCCTATAGGACAATTAAACACGTACGAGAGAGGCTTGTAAATCGTGAGGAAAAGGCAGAGAGAGGAGAGAGAATGAGACAAAAGAGAGGAAAGATGTAAAGACCCGTAAATTCGTAAATTTGATTTAAATGTTTCAAAAGTAATAAGAGGAGGAAATTGGTTTGGAATATTGAGAATTGGGGATTAATGTGTTAAAGAGTTGCATTTGAGGGATGAGTGTGTGAATTGTGCTTAGTGTATATATGTATATGTGTAGGGAATAACTTTCCCCATTTCCCCCTCTCACTCTCCCGTCCCTCTCTCTTCTCTCGGCTCCCCCTCGATCTCTTTCACTTCTCTCTCACAATTTCACTCAAACCATCCAAAACCCATACAAACCCACCTTCAATCTTTCACTCCTAAGCATAGTGTAGCCCGTATTTCGTTGGTTTGGGCTCGGTGGAGGTGTATTCCTTTCGGTTTCAAAGTTTGGAGCTAGGGCTTGAAAAACCTTTCGATTTCGTTCTTCAATCTTGAGGTAGGGAGTTCTAACTATCAATATATGTTTATGACTTGTTTCTATTGCTTGATTTGTGCCATTGATCGTGGTTATTGTTGTTGATGTTGTTGTTGTTGAGAAACCCGTAGAAATCTGCAGAAAATCTGCTCAAATTGAATTGTTATCGATACCATGTGCTTTGTTATCGATACCTCTGTGTTCCAAAACCCAGAAAATCATTTGTTATCGATACCTTTGTCCTTGTTATCGATACCCTTGCGGCTGGAATGCTTCTTGACCAAAAGGTATCGATACCTTTGTGCTTGGTATCGATACCTGTTGCTTATCTCCAGCTTTTGTTGTTTTGCTTCGTACTTCATCGTTTTGGTTTCCAATCACTTCCAACCTACTCTAACACTTCCCGAATGATTCCCTAACTTGATTACTCGTATCTAGTGATTTCATCGAACGTTATCCATGATTTTAATACTCGTTTGGGCTTGATTTCGTGAAAGCATTTTATGTATCAAAGTTGGGTTGAATGGTACAAACGAGATGGTAAAAGGATTTTGGAAACTTTACGAACACGACGAGAACATTTCAGGACTCATCGACGGGTGGGTGCCTGGCAGAGGACATCGGGGTCCTTTAATTGGCCCGGCAGGAGCTATATGCTCGTATATGATATTTCGGGACCTCCCAATGGGTAAGGTGCCTGGCAGAGGACATCGAGGTTCTTTAATTAGCCCGGCAAGAGCTTCGGCTCATGACACTTGTACGAGACACGTAGGTTATTCATTTAGACACATGTTTAGTTCTGGAAACGGAAAGTTGGAATCGGATTGCTATCGTTGCTCATCCATTGGACCTTGTTGCCATTGTTCATCTTGTGTTCGTTCCTACATTTCATATGCATACATTGTTAGATTAGAGCTTTCTACTGGGCCAGTGTAGCTCAAGTCTTGCATCATTTTCAGGTACTAACTCGGTGCAGTAGCTTCTTGTGTGGAGTGCTTGATCATGGACACCATTTTGAAAGCTAACCTAGAGGAGTTACCAAGTCATCTTTGTAAATTTCTTTTGGGAAGATGTATTTGTAACTTCATTTGATAATTCTTTCGACTTAAAGGTGTTGTAAACCCTTAACTTCTGAATATTTGGTACTTATGTTAATTTGGGCCTGAAAACTCTCGTTTTTGGCAAAGGCGTGAGTGAGATGAACGCGGGCGTGCCAAGACTTGTAGCGCCTAACTTTTGGTGAAGATTCCCGTGAATCTTGACTTCTATCTTGTGAGCGATTGTGTGTGATCCAAAGGTCAAAGATCACAATGTGGTTCGGGGTTTGCCACGCGGTCGTGGACTTAAAATTTCCTAGTCGTATAGGAAATGGACGTAGAAATGTAAAAAGACGTGAACTTTATTACTCATGATCCGGGATAATAAAGTTTGATTACAAGGAAAATAAAAGATCCAAACAACTTGATGAAGTGTGTTTGAATGGGATTTGAGCACGTGGTACTCGATAGACTACTTTGTTGAAAGTAGGAAAATTTTGTAAGCGTTGAGCTTTGATTGGTGTTGGACCCCTCTTCCATCTTGTTTTCTGCTATTTATAGGGCCAGCAGCATCCTAATTCAGGCCTGAATCCAAAATCTGTCTTGCACCATCAGCTGCCATGTGTCCCATGATTTCCCACTTTTTGTGCATGTATGTTAGTGGGCAGTTTTCAGAAGTTGAGAGCAGTTGCTAAAATCATGGGCACATGTGATAAATATCCCACTCCCTTGTTTTGTGCTCCTGCGTGCCACATGGCCAATTGACTTGGTCAATTGGCCTTTGAACTTTAGAAGAAAAGTAACTGTCTCCAGCATAACCAATTCCCCTTAATTCATGGGTCTTGCTTCCTAAACCAGATCGGCATCTCCTTCATGGGCCTAAAACCGCGGACCTTCTTCCCAAGAATCGGGGGCTACGTTCTTCTCGTGGGCTGCGTGTTCTTTGGGCCCAAATATAATAGAAAACCCATGGCCCAATACACTTAACAACCAATCAATTACATAGCTCCGGCCCAATTTAATCAAAGAATTAATTAAATGGCCAATCACGGCTAGCCCAATCTTTGGTGCCAAAAATGGGCATAAACAGGGCCTCGGAGCCAAAGATGTAATCTTTTGGAAACTATTGAATGTTGAAGCGAAATTATGGAAGTGGAAATGTTAAACTCTTTTGGGGGTTTTGTACTGATTATTGTGAGGCTTTATTTATGAAAATCCTTTATATTTATGTTGAAAATCGAGGGCGTGACAAAAGACTACAATGCACATCCCTTACTTGGGTGTGTATCATATGCACCCCCTAAAATGTTTTGAATTGTAGAGAAAATATTATGAATCGTATTGCTAAAAAGTTACGAATCGTATAAAGGTTACGAGATACTCCAAAATGTTATGAATCATAATGAAAATGTTACGAATCGTACTGCTGAAAGATTATGAATTCTAGAACAAAAGTTACGAAACACACTAAAATATTATGAATGAACCATAAAATAGGTGCATATGATACACCCTTTTAAGGGGTGTGTATTGTAGACTTTCCCACAAAAGAGAGGGGAAACACACTCTTTTAACTTATAAAAAAAAACACAACTTAATGCATTCTTTAACAACATTGAACATACATCACTCGCTCACTAAATGAACACATTTGTTACGCATAGCATGCTGCATAGCACGCGGTGTGCAGCATGGTCCCCGAGTCCATTCTTAACCCACATGATTAGGTCCCACTTTTTTTACTTTTTGACACTAAAACACATTAATTTTACGTAACATTCTTAACAAAACAATTGGAGATCGATGCTCATTAAAAACTCCTGAAATGGAAAAGGAATCTCGAGAAAGTTCAATACTAAATTGTGTAATGTAATCAAATTACAAAGGCAAACTTTGAGATGCTTTGGGGGAACTACCAATCTTGTGCCACATTGGCCTTGAATATTTTGTAAAGTTTCTGGTACTTCTCAGCAGCATACATATAGCTAGACACGCCCATAGCAAGTCATCCGTTGCTCATGCTTTGGAGACGTTGACTTCTTTTGAAGAGAAAGAGATGAAACCTGAAAAGCCAATGTTCCCAAAATGAGTACCAAAGCAAGGCATATGCATTGGTACTGGTTTTGGAATCCATGGTTCCAGTAAGAAGCAGGACTAATTAGTAGGCTTTGGGTTGGTTGGTGTACTGATTTTTTGCATTGATCTCTGGGGTTTATATAAAACCAAAACTCACGTTATGAGGCATACTATTCCTGAAATTTGTTTTCGGTACTACTGTTTTCTGCATGCCTTGGTTTTTGAATTAGACTCACCAACTTATTTATGTTGCTTGATAGGACTCCATTCGATTACTCTCCATAACTATGTCAGATCGTTGTATCTATTCAAATTAGTTCAGGGTACGGGAGAAGTGCTAAACAAGGAACCGCTAGGCTAGTGTAGTGGTATTCACCGGCAACCAATGTTCTAAAAATCGCTAAGCACTAGTCGGGTGGACAAGGGGCCACTAGTGCCTAGGCACCGACTAGTCGGCTGCCTAATCTAGGAATTGGACCACCGCCTGGCGTCTAGGTGGGGACTAGTTGGCCTAGGCGGCTGACTTTTAGAACAGTACTGCCTGCAACCAAGGGCGATCAGGACGCCTTTGGTCTCGGCTTCAACTCATTCACATACTATCAATACCTGTGTTGGGTGAGTCTATATTAAGCTTTGTCCTGGTTTTCATTGGATGCACTAACCCCATTAGTGCACGATGGGATTGATCTTCCGAGATTAGTCAATTATTAGTGAGTTAGATACAAAATTATCAATAGAAAGTGCTAAATTAGCTGTTGGTTAGTGATGGGTTTCATGTATTGTTTCTTTCTAATGTGCTATTTCGTTCCTTCATTAAACTGATAGAATTGACCTTGACGATATTGAATGAACAACACAAGTACACAACTATTTTCTCCTACTGTTTTTAATAAAATAAAAAAAACCCAACTATTCTGTCACGAGAATAGCTTCAACCTTGTACCTAGCTATCTAATTGTTGGCTGAGATTAGCCGTGAACCTTTGTTGAGTATGGGAGAATTAGTGGGCAAAGCAAGCAATTGAACGAAGCATATGTACCATATCTCTATTCATATTATGTAATTAGATACTCAAAAAGTAATTTAACCAGCCATCGCCCTTGCGATTCCCATGCTAATCGCTACTTATCCTTGAGTCTTTCAAATGAAAGCATATGTACGTTCTAAGTCATCTTACTCGACACCAATGATGGACGAAGGCAGGTTTTCTGTTTCAGAAGCCATTTTCTAACAAAGAGGAACCCTCTTCACATCCTTCACTTCAGGCTTGGAGACATCATTATAAACCATAAATGAAGTAGATAACACATACAGAATTGTGCATGCCCGCGCCAAATGCCGGTTAGCTTGCGGCCCTTCCCTTGTACGCCCAGCTTAGGAGTAGGCCCAGAAATTACAAACTGTTGTTCGACGTACTCGGTAAACAAATGATTAATTTCACTATGATGGATCATGATCTAAGACTTATCATTCACTTCTGCAGCAAAATTTCAGTTTCCAAAAATTGTCTAGTAGTATTTTTTTTCCAGCTTTACTTAATTACTCGTAAGCTAACACCTTACAATTCGTTTGTCAAATTTTGGACAAATTAATTTGACACCGCTACAGTCAAATTTTTGCATCCGACATCACCCAATGGTCAAACATTGCATCTCTCTTTTGACCATTCTTACTTGATCGACAGGTTAACAAGGAAGGGAAGAGACAGGTTAACAAGGAAGGGAAGAGAAAGGAGAGAATGAGAGAACATGAGGGAGAGGCTTGTAAATCGTGAGGAAAGGGAAGAAAGAGGACAGAGAATGAGACAGACCTAGGTCCAATTTGATTCAGCAAATTCAAAACACTGCAACTGGTATAACTCAACCTCAGAGGGACAGGAATGATGAGGTTGCTCGGTCTGCATCACCTAATGGCCAATACACCACTAAACGTACATGGGGTACCTGTTGGTCCAAAAGCAACCCAAGAGGGGGGGGTGAATTGGGTTTCTCACTAACTATTCGCAAATTAAAAAACTGATTGCAAGATAGAAACAAAAAACAACGCTGCAGCACAATTGAGTCAATTCAACTGATAAGAACACCAGCAAGCTTAACAGATTGATCTAGCTCAAAGATTAGAAACACAGCAGATGCATAGAACAACTCAACAGATTCTAATACTGCAATATAAGCACTAAATCAACTAATTATGCAGGCTAATTTATCCCAAGTCTGATTTCACAGATTTTTAGTTTACTCAAGCAATAAAGATATGCAAAACGGAAAGTAAAGGAGTAAGGGAAAGAGAAATCAAACACGAGGATTTTATAGTGGTTCGGTCCGCAACTTCACGGCCTACTCCACTCCCCAAGTATCCTACTCGGGAATTGCTGCACTATCTCCAATAGTCGTTACAAACTTCTAGCTTCGCGGGTGCTAGAAAACCTTACAACGAGCGATTACTCCGAATCCACTCCTAACTAGCTAAGACTCCGGCGCTAGTCACACCTAAAACCCAAATGATTTTTCTACCCAAAAACCACTCACAAAAACTGTTTCAATCTCAGACAAGGGTGTGAAATCCCTTTTACAATGCGGTTCAAAGGTACACTTAAACTAGTGTAAGAATATTCAAGATGAAGCTTAAAGATGATTGATAGAAGTTTCAAGTAATAGCTCACTGGAAGTTTTTGCTCAAGAGATGTGTGTGCCGACCTTGCTCCTGCTTTTCTTTTTAACGTGGAAAACCCAATTGAACGTTGGAGACTTCCTCATAGCCGTTGCACACAATCAGCCACGATCTTTCCTTCTTAGATCTTTCCATCTTCATAGTTACAGCCATCAATCTTCTTCTTTCCATACGAGTTGATTTCCAGCCGTTAGAAATTAGGAGGAGATTTTCCTTAATCTCTCCTTCTTCAAAACTCTTGTCTATTGGAGATAGGAATTGTGAAGAAGATAATCCCTCAATTTGTGCCTTTGATAAACTCGAAACTTCCCTTTGATTTTCATCACAGACGAATAAATCTTGATTCTTTCCTTTCATTGTATCTATCGCCTCTTTCCTGCTCATAACCGTAGAACCCTAGGCTTTGGAATAAAATCCCCTGTATACAGCACTACTTTGTAAATCTTAGATATGAAAGAATTGCTCATAAGTCCTTGTAATAATGACTAATGACAGAATTAGCTCGATAGAAATATATTATTTCAATGAAACCCAATTGACTAAAGTAATTCTAATTAGGTCGTGTTTGTTATCATCAAAATCAAGAACCTTGGGGCTAACAATCTCCCCCTTTTTGATGATGACAAACATTTGATCAATAATATTTAATAGAAAGAATTGAGAGCAAAAATAATAAGAGCGAAGATAACTCCCCCTTAATTGATGCACAATTTTGCTTTGAGCTCAATCTCCTTTTAATATGCTCCCCCTAAATTATTGCCACATTTGCTCGAGCTTCTTTCTTTTTGGTCTTTCTCAATACTTCTCCCCCTTTGTCATCAACAAAAAGATGATAGAATAGACCTGTTTTTAAAAGAAAACATCTAGACAAAGAACTGTGAACACAAAGGGATCTTGAACATTTGTTCTCTCCAAAATTGAAGCCACACTAAGATAAAGACAAGAGAAAGCTTTAGCAAGCCAAAATTTTTTTTTTTTTTTACGTTCCATTAGTCAAACTATAATCCAAATTAACATTAACAGAAAAGTAAGAAGGAGGCAGATTATGGTTCGAGGAAAAAAAAATTAACAGGAATATATGAACTAGGCATAACAGATAATGAGAGTAAGAATTATCAACAAGGGTTCGACATACCAATCTCTCTTCTTATGCTGCAAAATCTATCCTCGCTAAGAGGTTTCGTGAAAATATCAGCTAGTTGATTATCGGAGCTCACAAAATCAATGACAATATCTCCTCTTTGAACATGATCTCTAATGAAGTGATGTCGAATATCAATATGCTTGGTTCTAGAGTGCTGAATAGGATTCTTGGTCAAATTAATAGCGCTAGTATTATCACACTTAATGGGAATGTGATCAAAATATAAGCCAAAATCCTCTAACTGTTGTTTCATCCAAAGAATTTGTGCACAACAACTACCAACAGCAACATATTCAGCTTCAGCAGTAGATAAAGCAACAGAATGTTGTTTTTTACTAAACCAAGAAACAAGAGAATGTCCAAGAAATTGACATGTACCACTAGTGCTTTTTCTATCTATTGAACAACCAGCAAAATCCGCATCCGAATATCCAATTAAATCAATAGAAGTGCCTTTAGGATACCACAATCCTAAATTTGGAGTACCAATCAAGTATCTGAAAATTCTTTTAACAGCAAGGTAGTGCGATTCTTTAGGAGATGATTGAAATCGAGCACATAGACACACACTAAACATGATATCCGGTCGACTAGCTGTTAAGTAAAGAAGAGATCCAATCATACCTCTATATTTCTTTTCATCAAAAGACTTACCCACTTCATCTTTGTCGAGTTTGGTAGAAGTACTCATAGGGGTACCCATTGGCTTAGCTTTTTCCATGTCAAACCTCTTCAATAGGTCTTTGATGTACTTGGACTGATTGATAAAAATTCCATCCTTAGATTGCTTTATTTGAAGTCCAAGGAAGTAGGTGAGTTCACCCATCATGCTCATTTCGAATTCGCCTTGCATACATTTTGCAAAATCCTCGCACAAGCTTTCATTAGTAGCACCAAAAATAATATCATCGACGTATATTTGAACAACAAGTATATCATGACCTTTGGTTTTTATGAAAAGAGTAGTGTCAATTTTTCCTTTTGAAAAACCATTTTCAATCAAAAATTTGCTTAAACGATCATACCATGCCCTAGGTGCTTGCTTTAAACCATAAAGAGCTTTGGAGAGTTTAAAAACATGATCCGGAAATTCATGGTTTTGAAAACCAGGGGGTTGTTTAACATAAACCTCTTCGGAGATAAAACCATTTAGAAATGCACTCTTTACATCCATTTGAAAAAGTTTGAAATTTTTAAAGCATGCGAATGCAAGTAACATTCTAATAGCTTCTAGTCTAGCAACGGGCGCGAATGTTTCATCAAAATCTATGCCTTCCTCTTGATTGTAACCTTGGGCTACGAGTCGGGCCTTATTTCTAACAACTACACCAGATTCATCCATTTTATTCCTAAACACCCATTTAGTGCCAATGACAGAGCTATTCTCAGGTTTAGGGACCAAAGTCCACACTTGGTTCCTTTCAAATTGATTGAGTTCTTCTTGCATAGCAAGAATCCAACTCTCATCTTTTTCAGCTTCAACAAAAGACTTAGGCTCTACTTGAGATAAGAAAGCAAGATTATTGCATACATTACGAAGAGAAGATCGAGTCATCATACCTTGAGATGGGTCACCTATAATTTGTTCTTTGAATTGATCACGAGCATACCTCCATTCTCTTGGAACAGTATCAACATCTCTATGTTGTGGTGTTATTGAAATCAATTCATTCACTAGTTCAGTAGCAGTTGAACTGACTCCATTTTCCAGTTCTGTTGCAACTCCATCAGCATTATCAGCACTTGCTGAAACTAAGTTTGGTGCAGTTTCCACATGAATTTCGTTTCTTACTGATATTTCTCGTGGCATCTCATCATCTAGGCTGTCAATACTAGGAAAATACTTGGAAGAAATATGGTCAGTCTCATCAAATGCAACATGGACAGATTCTTCGACAACTAATGTTCTTTTATTGAAAACTCTATATGCCTTGCTAGATGTGGAATAACCAACGAATATGCCTTCATCAGATCTAGCATCAAACTTACCCAAATCATCCTTATCATTATTATGAACAAAACATTTGCAACCAAATGCACGAAAGTGACTAATATTAGGCTTTCTACCTTTCCAAAGTTCATATGGTGTCTTATTAAGAATAGGCCTAATCATGACACGATTCATAACATAGCATGCAGTATTAACGGCCTCAGCCCAAAAATATCTAGGTAGATTTCTATCACATAACATAGTTCTTGCCATATCTTTCAAGGTCCTATTTTTTCTTTCAACTACACCATTCTGTTGAGGAGTTCTAGGAGCAGAAAAGTTATGATCAATGCCAAGTTCATCACAAAATTGGTCATACTTGCTATTTTCAAGTTCTCTACCATGATCACTTCTAATGCTAGATATGAGAAAACCCTTTTCATTTTGGACTTTTCTACATAACTTAGTAAAGGCAGGAAAAGCTTCATCTTTATGTGCAAGAAACATAACCCAAGAAAATCTAGAGTAATCATCAACAATAACAAGAGCATAATGTTTACCACCAAGGCTAGCCGTTCTAGTAGGTCCAAACAAGTCCATATGCAAAAGTTGTAATGGTCTAGTTGTAGAAACAATATTTTTAGCTGAAAAAGAGGTTCTAGTTTGTTTTCCCATTTGACATGCATCGCAAAGTCTATCTTTTTCAAATTTCATCTTAGGAAGACCATCAACCAATTCCTTATTAGAAAGTTTTGAAATCAAATGCATGTTAGCATGTGCAAGTCTCTTATGCCATAACCAACTATTCTCATTCATAGCAGTTAAACATTTATCATCATTGGAAGATAGAGAATGAGCATAAATAATGTAAACATTGTCATGTCTAGTACCAACAAAAATTGTTTTCTTTTCTGCAATGTTTTCTATGATGCATTGTGATTTTTCAAAAATAACTCTATGACCCTTATCACATAGCTGACTGATACTTAAAAGATTATGCCTTAAGCCATCAACAAGAAGCACATTTTCAATAGTAGGAGAGGGATCCTTACCAATATTACCAATACCTATGATTTTACCTTTGCTATTGTCACCAAATGTTACAAAACCACTTTCCTTAGCTGATAAAGTGCTGAACAGTTTAGCATTCCCGGTCATGTGCCTTGAGCATCCACTATCCAAGAACCACCTTTCATTCTTTGCCTTTGTGCTCAAGCATACCTGCAAAAATGATTAGATATTGATCTTTGGTACCCATACTTGTTTGGGTCCTTGAATGTTAGCAACAGAATTCTTTGGAACCCATATCTTTTTTGTTCCAACATAGGTATTTCTTTTCATAGGACATGAATGTAAAATATGACCTTTCTTACCACAATAATTACAAGTAGTAAAAGGACAAGTTAAGGCAGTAGCTTTCACAAAGAAATTCTGATAAGACTTTTGCTTTTTGGTGGGATCAAATCCTAATCCAGCTTTGTCAAAAATGCATCGTTGTTTTCCTAGAATAACATCCAAAGTATCTCTCCCTTTAACAAACTTAGAAAGAGTAGTTTTCAACTTTTCAACTTCCTTTTTCAGATTTTCATTTTCAAGTTCCAAATCAGAAATTTTGTTTGTTGGAAACCCTTCTTCTACTTTTTCTTTTAAAGCTTCATTCTCTCCTTTTAAAAGATCATTTTCAGCGAGAAGTGAAGAGTTATTCTTTTTGAGTAAACTATATTTGGAACCTAACTTCTTAAATTCAGCATGCAATTCATCGAAAGCATTTGACAGTTCATCATAAGAATCTTCAAGAGAGTGTACCTCGCTGTTTTCGTGAGCCATTAAACATAAGTTGGCTTGCTCATTGTCCTCATCTGAGCCGCTTTCATCACTGCTATTTCCCCACGCCGCAAGCGCTCTTCTTTTTGCCTTCTTGCTAGAATCTTTGGCTTGAGGGCATTCAGACTTGAAATGTCCTGGTTTCCTACACTCATAACATATAATGGGATCTTTCTTATTCTCACTTTTGGTTCCATCCTTCTTAAAAAACCTCTTGCCATTTTCTTTCTTCTTTCTCATGATCTTTTTGAGTTTCCTTGTAATCAAGGCTATTTCTTCATCGCTACAGCTTGATTCTGAATCATCTCCATCGTCATCCTTTGAACTTGAGGTAGAACATTTGAGTGCTATACCCTTCTTTTTCTGGCCTTGATCCTCTTCCACATTCATTGTGATTTCGTGAGTCATAAGTGAACCCAACAGCTCATCAAGGCTGTAATTTGTGAGATCTCGTTTGGCCTCGATGATTGCCGTCACTTTTGGCTCCCATTGCTTTGGTAATGACCTGAGAATCTTTCTCACAAGCTCAACATTAGAGTAAGACTTTCCAAGAGATTTCAAGCCATTAATAATATCAGTAAAGCGTGTAAACATGCTAGAGATGGATTCATCAGGTTTCATTTTAAACAATTCATACTTATGAACAAGCTGGTCAATTTTTGACTCCTTAACCTGACTAGTACCCTCATGTGTAACTTCTAGCTTATCCCAGATTTCCTTAGCCGATTCACATGCAGAAACTCTATTAAACTCATTAGGATCTAAAGCACAATATAGAAGATTCATAGCCTTAGCATTCAGTTCAATTCCAATAATATCATTAGCATTCCATTCCTTTTCCTCTTTAGGAACTACAACTCCATCTACGATTTTGGTAGGACGGTGTGGCCCATCAATAATAACTTTCCACAACTTGTAGTCAGTTTGAATATGAATACGCATTCTAGCCTTCCAATAATTGTAGTTAGACCCGCTAAATAAAGGAGGTCTATGGCTCGATTGGCCCTCGGGAAGAAAAGTGCCATAAGGGGTTGCCATGGATCTTACCCTAAGACGATTAAGTCAAAAATAACTAGAGCCCCGCTCTGATACCAATTGTTGGTCCAAAAGCAACCCAAGAGGGGGGGGTGAATTGGGTTTCTCACTAACTATTCGCAAATTAAAAAACTGATTGCAAGATAGAAACAAAAAACAACGCTGCAGCACAATTGAGTCAATTCAACTGATAAGAACACCAGCAAGCTTAACAGATTGATCTAGCTCAAAGATTAGAAACACAGCAGATGCATAGAACAACTCAACAGATTCTAATACTGCAATATAAGCACTAAATCAACTAATTATGCAGGCTAATTTATCCCAAGTCTGATTTCACAGATTTTTAGTTTACTCAAGCAATAAAGATATGCAAAACGGAAAGTAAAGGAGTAAGGGAAAGAGAAATCAAACACGAGGATTTTATAGTGGTTCGGTCCGCAACTTCACGGCCTACTCCACTCCCCAAGTATCCTACTCGGGAATTGCTGCACTATCTCCAATAGTCGTTACAAACTTCTAGCTTCGCGGGTGCTAGAAAACCTTACAACGAGCGATTACTCCGAATCCACTCCTAACTAGCTAAGACTCCGGCGCTAGTCACACCTAAAACCCAAATGATTTTTCTACCCAAAAACCACTCACAAAAACTGTTTCAATCTCAGACAAGGGTGTGAAATCCCTTTTACAATGCGGTTCAAAGGTACACTTAAACTAGTGTAAGAATATTCAAGATGAAGCTTAAAGATGATTGATAGAAGTTTCAAGTAATAGCTCACTGGAAGTTTTTGCTCAAGAGATGTGTGTGCCGACCTTGCTCCTGCTTTTCTTTTTAACGTGGAAAACCCAATTGAACGTTGGAGACTTCCTCATAGCCGTTGCACACAATCAGCCACGATCTTTCCTTCTTAGATCTTTCCATCTTCATAGTTACAGCCATCAATCTTCTTCTTTCCATACGAGTTGATTTCCAGCCGTTAGAAATTAGGAGGAGATTTTCCTTAATCTCTCCTTCTTCAAAACTCTTGTCTATTGGAGATAGGAATTGTGAAGAAGATAATCCCTCAATTTGTGCCTTTGATAAACTCGAAACTTCCCTTTGATTTTCATCACAGACGAATAAATCTTGATTCTTTCCTTTCATTGTATCTATCGCCTCTTTCCTGCTCATAACCGTAGAACCCTAGGCTTTGGAATAAAATCCCCTGTATACAGCACTACTTTGTAAATCTTAGATATGAAAGAATTGCTCATAAGTCCTTGTAATAATGACTAATGACAGAATTAGCTCGATAGAAATATATTATTTCAATGAAACCCAATTGACTAAAGTAATTCTAATTAGGTCGTGTTTGTTATCATCAAAATCAAGAACCTTGGGGCTAACAGTACCCTTAGACACAGAGGTGTTAAGGTGCCATGGGCTTCTCTTGTATGGTTCCCCAATAATGTATCTAAGTGGGCATTCATCATGTGGGTAGCTTGCCTAAAAAGACTTGCTAGTAAAGAGAGACGCAGAAGATGGGGCATGGAAGTTAAGGGAAAATGATGGTCCAGGACGTGTTTTGATAATTAATACCCGCTAAGGACATGCTGCGAACATTTGTTAATGCTGAAAATGTCCTTGGCGGGTATTAATTATCAAAACACGTCCTTGGCTGTCATTTTCCCGGAAGTTAATCCTTGTTGTGTGTTGTGCTTACAGCATGAGGAATCCATACAACATCTGTTTTCTGAATGCAACTTAATTTTCAAGTAGAATATTGGAGTCTATCCTATGCATATTTCAGGTGCAGAGAAAGGCAGGTAATTGGTATGTGGATTTCAGCAGAGGGAAAAGCTCCAGATCCTTCATGTTCAAACTTGCTTTTTGGCAGCAGGGGTTTACCACCTCTGGAATGAACGAAACTCTAGAGTTTTTCGAGGCAGACATATATAGAAATGCAGATGAAGTTTTAGCTTGTATTGATGACAACATTAGACTTCGAGTCTGTACTTGGAAACAATTTCCCTAACTCTCTTGAGAACCAAATGCTTTGTAGCCAGTGGAATATCTCAAGTAGTATTCTTATGCGAAAACATCTGGAAAAATAAAACCAGCACTGAAGGCACCCATGTTTCCTATATTGCTATTCAGCCCGTGAACTCCCTAGGTGTTAGTGTTTTTTTTACTACATAAGAATTATTAAAAAGAAAAGCCAAACAACCAACTGATGATTACTCTATATATTTCCGTATGAATTTGTGCGTTACTGAACAAGCCTAAAATTGCACTCGTAATGCCTACTGAGATACAACACAACGACGGTATTTTAGATCTCATTGGTTTGCATAGAATTCTTGTAAGTTGCAAATCATAAGAACATTGCCCGATAATTTACTCACGAGAGAAAAAACGAAGTGTTGCATAACAGATTCGTTGACATCAGAAAGAAGGAAAACAAGAATAAAGATGTTTCAAGGATATACATAAAGTTGTTTCTTCCAAGTATGCCCAACGCATTGTCCACAGATTGCATTAATTTGATTGCGAAGTACCTCTGGTGGTTGATCTTGCAGGCATAGGAAGCCCAATTGTCTAGGTGGTGTTGCCAGGTATATGTAAATGTTACATGCTCATATCTGTTACTATTCAAGGTTTGGTAATAGGAACACGATTAGTGGAGTAGAGGCAAACTTTGACAGTGGTAGAAAATGGACCTTGTGATGTTGAAGAGGACGCTGAAAGATTTATGAGTCACTAGGACTTGAAGAATTTGTATTTTGGAGCAGACTAGTTTGAGGACATATCAAGGAGTAGTTCAAATGCTCTGTTTGGTCATGCTAGCTCGCTTGAAAACAGAGGTCATACGAGAGGTTACTGCAATCAATTCTTTGATTTAGAGGTCATTATTTGGATTTGTTAGATCATGGAAACACATTACTAAAAATTGCTTACATGCGATATCGCACGTGTGCATTTACTAGTTTTACACATCTATCAACGCTTCAACAAGCTATAAAACATCTATTCAGTAATTGCAGGGTAGTTCACTTTTCCTTTTTTTTTTTCTTTTTTTTTTTTGAACTATGTGCATGAGACATTACAGAAATTCCTAAGAAGGTTTGAAGTTGTGTTGAATGAAGGACATTTGACAAAAATGTCATAAGAAGCTTGAAATTAAGTGAAAAATGGCTTTGGATAGATAACACTGAACATTAACTCCACTGCTTTGGATAGTTCCCCCTTTGGTCTCTTCTCCTTTTCTTTTCCTGTCGGTCTAGATTTGTCAACTCTCGTAGAGTATGCTCTCTGAGTCTCATGTCTCCTGCTAAATTTCTCTTAGAGCAGATCGAGAGTTGCAGCAGCTAGGTTAAAAGCAATGGGGGCTGTTTTTGGCAGTCAATTACTCTTTCAACTCCACTGTTTTTGGAGGGCTAAGAGTTTTCACAAGTCGGAGCATTTTGCTTTGTGGATAAACTGTCAAGTCTGATGTTAGTGCAAAATGAAGGTGACTGCTGATGTTGATGAGTTTCTTCTGTTTCTCTCTTCAACTCCCAACTCTGGGGAGGGCTAAGAGATTTTGGAGGTATAATAAATAATTTCTGATGCTGGTATTAAAAGAAGAGTTGCAGTTTCGGGTGCTTCATGACTCAAAACCTTATGATTACTGGTGTGCTCCTTTCTCTCTTTTCAACTCCCAATTCTTGGGAGGGCTAAGAGTTTTTGCTGGATACTAATGGTTTGAGCGTGTCTAATTTTTTTCTCAACTATTGAGGCCTGCTGTTATCGAAACAATCTAAATGCTGAGCTGATATTCTTCGTGTCTGTGTTGTTTCTGTTACTTTGGTCATAAGTTGAGGGATGAGATGCTCCTTCAACTAATATCCTATTCTAGTACTCTTTCAACTCCACAGACTTTGGAGGGCTAAGAGTTATCCTAAGAAGTTTCGACCTTTGTGTTTTGAGTCTAATTTGTTAAAGTTCTGTCGGCATAATGAAGATAAATCAAGTGCAGAGATGATTTTATCCCTCTTTTCAACTCCCAACTCTGGGGAGGGCTAAGAGTTTTTGAAGAACCTGAATGTTCTGACAGGTTACGGATTCTTGATATCAATCCGTCTAGTGGGATTTTGATGATCTAATAATGTTGTTGTTTTGTTTCTGGTTGGTACCATGCTGAGGAAGGAGCTGCAAGTGGTGATGATCATTATTTGGCCTTCTACTTGCTGTGTTCAATATTTCTCTTTCATTTGATGATGTATTGACTGCTAAAGGATCTGATCTGCTGTTGCTGAAACCTGGCTGAAGCTCCTCTTGTGTATACTTCATCTGATGGATATCTGTAGCTCTGCTCTGCTTTTCCTATTGTAGTAAATCTGGCTCTGAGTATATGGATGGCTGCTGCAACTGGATCGAGGTGGAAATGGTATGAAGACGGAAGTCTTAAATGTTTGAAGTCGCCCCTGGGTTAGATATCTGCTGCTGGTATTGTTTATTTAAATGGAGTGGAAGTGCTGATAGTTTGGGCCTTTTGTTACTAGGCTCATTCAATATCTATTGAATGTAATTTTTTCCTCTTTTTCCTTTCTCTTGTAGACCTCTTATGGTACCCCATTCTCTGTGGTCCGTAATTGGTCTTCCCTCGATGTATCCTTTGTCGAGTTTTAATAAAATCTTGTTGCCTATCAAAATTTTAAAAAAAAAAAAAAAACACTGAACATTAACTGTAACCCATATTTATCTTCTTTTGATTATTGGTACTCGATGAGGCTTATTCAGGGACAAGAAAATCTGACAAAAAGGTTATAATGCTTTGATAGAACTTACATACAAAAACATTACGCGCTCATGGGAAACAAAATACCTGCATTTTATCATGACTTTGTGTATAAGTTCTTTTGCACAAAAACAATACATTGCTATTCCCTGTCAAAATTATTAAGAAGCTTTTGAACTACCTGGGGCAAATTGGGTTACATATACGGCATATTTTGTGTATGAAAATGTATCTGTAATAATTCTCATTACCTATTAGGATACATTTTCTGGAGTTTCACAAATCTGAGGTCAAGCTAAAAGAATTATTTGTAGAAATGATTCTTATTGCACCCATGAACTTGTACAAATTGGATAAGTTTTGTTTTATGTGTTCAAAATGTATGCACTACTCTCACACAGAGCTATGAATTTGGAACATTGTTTTCTATCACGCTGTTGGAATGCATTTGCATAGACCGGCCCGTTTAACCATTCTATTGGAAATATGGTATCTATATATGAAGTATAAGAGAGAATTGTCATTGCAAGTCATCGCCTTCTGGAAGGACTTTTTATTTAGCAAACAAAAAGGACATTTATGGGAGATAAGTTGCATTTTTCGCACACACAAAAAAAACTTAAAAGAAAGGGAAAATAAATAAGACAGTGTCCATAAGAAGCAGCCAAAGCAATTGTACAACATCACTTGTAACGTAAAATTTTAAGCCACGAGATATTTTACAGCCAATCGCATCGCAATTACCTACGATTAGAGAAACGAAAATGATTAGAATTATTGAGGATAGTGCGATGCACTTAGATAATTATCTACTTTAACACATAGGTAAGAAGCTGCAGAGCTAAAACTTCAATTACAAGAATCGAAAGATAGAGCAAAATAAATCACGTGCCCAAACTTAAACTTGTGAAATCTAAGATTACAATATATTGAATAGGAATTTGGAAATTGGTCGGATAAATAATGATTCTCTGGTATTTTCAAAATGTTTTGAAGGTAAATTGTAACATGAATATAGCTGATTTAGTTTTTCCTTAAGTTTGCTAAAGAAATAGTGTTTTACTTTTAAATGGCTAATTGATTGCTGCAAGCCATAAATAGACACCTTTCCTCAAGAATCTAAGAATTAAAAAAAACAGAACAAAAACAAAAGCAAAAATTAGTTACAGATCAAAATGAAATGCTCGTGCTGGATCGGGAGCATCGCTGAGTTTTGAAGGGTTCATACCTAGTCACGGTCACACTTCAACTCTGATCCATTTTCAATCTCCAAGAAGAGTCTTCTTGGATGCATGCAACCGAGTAAGAACGTCATTCATTGCCAATCGATCTCTAGGAAGTTCTTCTGAGCAGGCAATCCCAACATTAAGTATTGAAATCAAGATCTCCCGAACCTTGTGACTTCCAGCAAATCTTTGCCTACAACCATTGTTGAAGCTTGAGCTTGCTTGCCCTTGTTCTCTTTGTTGAAGCAGTGTTGGATCAAGAATGCTCTCTACTTGTTCTGACAGAGCTATCTTAGCAAAGTTGTGGAGAGACATACCATCAATAAACATGCATGCTATCAGTAGGTCTCTTGGCTGTAAACATCTCCAATACAAGGATTCCATAACTATACACATCACCGGATGTTGACACTTCATTTCCCATGCCATACTCTACAATTTACGGGGTGAAAAAGTGCAATTACAATTTCGAAGAATTCTGGATATGTGAATACGGTCTAGATTTTGGGAAGGAAAGAAAAGCCAAAAAGTGCTAAGAAGTACATTTACCTGGAGCCGCATAACCAATAGACCCCTTTATGCCAATGGAACTTGATTGATTCGCAGACGAAGTACATGTTGTATCTCGAAAGAATCTTGCTAGCCCAAAATTAGCTACATGTGCGGCCATTTCTTCATCTAGAAGAACGTTGTTGGGCTTCAAATCACAGTGAAGAATTGGTTCTGAGATATGATGGTGGAGATAATCAAGTGCAGAAGCAACATCAATTGCAATGTTTAACCTCTGAAGAAGATTTAAACTTCTTGACTCATTACGCACCCCATGTCCATTCTCATTTGGATGCAACCACTCCTCAAGGCTTCCATTGACCATGAATTCATATACGAGAGCTTTGAAATCATTGCCTTGATAATCAACACTTGAACATGCTGTGAGCACCTTAACAAGATTTCGGTGTTTGATATTCTTCAAGGCTTTACACTCGGCTATGAAACTCTTGGAAGCTCCAGCGGCTTGAAGATTTAGTACCTTAATTGCAACAACTTTTCCTCCATGATCAAGAATTCCTCTATACACTGACCCAAAGCCACCGACGCCAATCAAATTGGCTGGAGAGAACCCATCGGTAGCTTTAAGTAGACTTCGGTACGACAATTCTACAAACGAGTTCCCTAATAACCTGAAAGAAGATACATTTGTTTTCTTTCTAAACGAGTAGCGATAGAGGAAACACAACATCAGACATAGTCCTAGAAGCCCACAAGCTATCGAGATTATTAAAATCATGGTACAAGAAGATCTTTTCTTTGTAAACCCTTTGGAGTTGCAACTTTGTAGCTCCAATTCAGCTATACCTCCACAGAGCTTATTGTTTCCCTTAACAGAAATTGCAGTCACATTTCCATATATGCCTCTTTCTGGTACCACTCCTTCAAAATCATTGAATGACAGATTCAATTTGTGCAAGAAGAGAAAGTCCTCAAAATAGTCGGGGATTTGTCCTGAGAAATTGTTGTGAGAAATATCTATTTCCTCCATTCCTCTCAAATTACTTAAAGACAGAGGAAGGGTTCCAGAGAAATTGTTACCCTTCGTGTATAGCAATCTCAATTTTACGCAGCTACCAAGATTGCTTGGAATGTTACCAGACAACATGTTCTTAGAAACATAAAGTTCCTCGAGATTTTTTAAAATTCCAATCTCCATTGGAAGAGAACCAGTCAAATTGTTTTGAGAAATGTTCAAATACAGTAATGATGAGAGACTCATAACTTCTCTGGGTATGGTACCCATAAGATTGTTTTGTTGAAGTCTTAGGTCCACCAACATTTGGCATTTTCCCAGACTTGAAGGGATGATTCCGTGAAGATTGTTTTCAGACAGTACAATAGTTGTTAACCGAGTTAAATTTCCAAGAGATGACGGGATGTCCCCATAGAATTTGTTACTAGAGAGACCCAAAAACTCTAGATTTTGAAGCTTACCAATATCAGAAGGAATTTCACCTGTCAAATGGTTGTCGGCCAGATCAAGACGTTGTAAATTGACTAGATTACCTATCCCAGTTGGGATGCTCCCAACTATTTTATTGCTATATATTAGCAAGCAAAGAAGATCAGTTGAGAAATTGAAGATCCGCTTGGGTAATAACCCTCCAAAATTGTTTAAAGCCAGAGCTAGATAGGTCAACTTCGTAGCATTGGTTAAAGAATTAAGAAAACTCAAATCATCAGCTTCCCCAGATCCGAGATTATTTTTAGCCAAGATTAACCGCCCAAGATGATTCAACTTTTCCAAATAAGGCACTTTTCCGGTAAACTTGTTAAATGCAAAACCAATGTGATATAGTTCGGTGGCATTAGATATGGATATTGGAATAGATCCAGTAAATAAGTTCACACTAAATTCAATGAACCAAAGATTAGGAAGAGTATTTCCAAGTTCCGAGGGAAGCATACCTTGAAGTTGGTTACCCCCCACATTAAAGATTGTGAGAGAAGAGACATTAAAGATTGAGGAAGGAATGGTACCAACCAATCTATTCTCTCCAAGTGCAAGAACTTCTAGCTTTTTCAGTTTTCCCAGAGCATATGGAATACTCCCACCAATCCTATTATCCCCCGCATCGAAGTCAATCAGAGACGATAGATTACCAAAAGATGAAGGAATACGTCCAACTAGATGGTTAACATAAATACCCAGTATCTGTAGCTTAGGCAGGGAACCAAGCTCCACGGGTATTTTCCCCGATAATATATTTCCACCAAGCGCAAGGATAGTGAGGTTAGAGCAACCAGATATGTTGGTGGGAATTTCACCTGTGAATGAATTGTTATCCATATCTAGCACTTGAAGCAATTTCAAACGGCCAAGTTGTGGTGGGATTTCATGACTGAAGCTGTTGTTTCTCAGCGATAGTTCCTTAAGAAAGCTCAAGTTTCCAATGTGAGGCGATATGGCCCCCACCAATTTTCGATGATCCAGGTTCAACCCAGTGACCCTCGTGGGGTGGCGGCGGCCACATGTTACACCAACCCATTGGCAGAAGTGGATGGATTCGTTCCATGAGTTGAAAGTTCCAAAAGGATCCCCCGTGATTTGGGCCTTGAACGAGAGCAGAGCTAGTCGGTCGATCTCGTTCCCGCCATGAACAGAGTCGGCATCTGAAGCCGAAAGCAAGAGAGTAAGGAATAAGGACCATGAAAATAGCAGACCCATCTGGTGATGGAGAAGGTGTTAGAACACTAGCACAAAAAACTGCGGTTTCAATTGGTTAAATCTAACAGTCTAAATCAAATTACAATAATAAGAAAAAGTAATAAGAAAAAGATAGAACATGCATATAAAACTAGATATTAAATTATTTACACCACCGGTGTACAATATTGTTTTATCTAAATAAATTACGTTGCGCCATAACGCCATGTTCTATTAATTGAGACCGTTGTTTTGACAACGTGGGATAATGTAATTGATTTGGAAGAAACAAATATTTACACCGCTGGTGAGTAATCTAAAATTGAGATCATAGACTGATGGCGAAATATTGAGGTAAAGAGTGAAAGAAAAGCTGGCCTGAAACGCAATCGGGAGGCATGATACACTATCTTAAAGCCAGTAGTCCTCCCCTATGTGAAGGTGATGACGGATTATAACGGCTCCAAGATTCAAACCGAAATGCTCTCAAGCTTCCTCTTCCAGAGTTGCCCAGTAGGAGGATGTGAACAAAGCCACAAATCAGAGTTGCCCAAATATTTTAGAACTACATGAGGCACTATATATAGAGCTTTGGCCAAACATTTCAACGGCTAACGATATAAAATAAAATAAAATAAAATAAGGTGATTTGTTTTCTAATGAGCCGATGAGCCAAACGGCCAAATGGGAATAACTAGCATTATCTATATCTATACTTCTATCCATCTATCTATACTATATATTAAAGCAATGTGGTCGTTAATAAGGAGGATTCTCATCGCGACAAATGGCGAGATTTGATTAGATGAAAAGATAATTAAAGTTAAATAAATATTTTCCAATAGATTAGTATAAATAAATTCTCCAAAGAAAAGGAAAAAAATAAGAAGAAAGGAAAGTAACATGATAATGATTGAACTTTATCAAGAATGTATAGAATTTGTAGTGGGCCGAATATGCTGTTCGGCGAAAGGCCGGATTAAATTCTTCGATTCTGTCTGAGATTGAGGCATTGACTGGGTTGCTAGGTACGGTCTGGCTTGGTTCAGCACAAACGTGACGTTCGGACAAGAAGATATGAATGATCGGCCTATCCGCCTATGTTGAGGTTGACACTCAAGCTCTCTTATGGCTCGGACACAGTTGTTCGGCCAGCTCATAGTAAGGTCGAGTCAAGCATCAAACTCTTAGGTTCGGATAAATAGGCTTGGCGCAGCGACATTCGGATATGGAGTATCTAACTGCCAATTTATAAAGAGGTCGACACTCCACGCTATGGTTCGGACATTGTGGTTTGGCCAACCCATATTGAGGTTGATGCTCATTTCTACGGTTCGAACATTAAGGGTTCGGCCACTATCACGGTGCTAGGCGAAAGCCAGGCCACAAGTCACGTTGTACCAAAGCACGTGGACTTACATTTGAGCTTTTAGGCTCGGCAACGAGGTTCGGCTATGATAGTGCTCGGTGGGCAAGTGAGGGCTGTTGGTCCATCAACAATACACAGACTCGTTTGGATGCGGGATGAGGATTGAGCGTATTATTTATGAATGAGGTATAAAATAGTAAGGGGTATTGGTTAACAAGAGATGACCCACATTGATGTGATATTTATGGAGGGGAATTAAATAGTAGTTGGTTTTGATGGGGTATTAAAAATGGGAGGATAAATATTACTTGGTTTGGATGAGGGATAAAATGGGGTGATGAAGCAGTTTTGAATTCGGCACAGACCTGATCCTGCAAAACAAAGCTGAAGCAAAAATCACCGGTGTGGTGGCGTGCCAACCACCCTCCGATGCCTAAGTCAGTATTGAACTTGCTATATGGTAGGAGAATTGAGATTCTCGGTTGTGAGTGGAGCGTACCTTTATTGGAGTTCTACCGTTACTTTTATAGGCATTTGATGGGAGGTTGAGTCCTAGTAGGACTGCATTCCGGAGATATCTGGATCGCTTTGACGAGGTGAGTGGAGTCCTGCCTTAGCTGGAACTCCACGAGCACCCTGTTTTAGCATGGAATCCTTATCCGATGTTATCGATGATTAGGATAAGCATAGTGTGCCTATCTTACTGGTTCTTTTCCCTTATCCCGTAGGATTTGGGTTAATTGCGTGGTATACTCGGTGGGTCTGGACCAGCTTCGAGTCATAGCTGGTCCTCAGACCTTGCTCTAGCTCTACCCTTTAGGCGTAGCTGGCACCCTCTTACCTTACTGTAGGTATTGCTCTCCCGGGGAGCTTGGGCGAGGCTGTTACCTACTCCCCAGGTCCGGACCTTTTACTAAGCTGGCCATACCAGATTTTATCCTACTTATCATGGGGGGATAAGATTTTTTTGTAGTTGAAATAGAGGAGGATAGGGTATTATTTTGGCCTTATCCGGGGGTATTAACTAATAACACCCTAAAATCCACCCATAAATAATCCCCTCGCAGGGGGTATTAGCCGGTACAAGAGAGGGGAAACCTAATACCCCTGCATTTTTGGGTTGCCAAACCAGGTGATAAACCTGGGCCTACGGTCTTAGGAGGGAGGAAAACTAATACCCCTTTTCAATATCCCATCCAAATGTGCCCTATAGAGTCGCTATGATCGGTCTATCACTACGATCGGTTTAGTGCTCCGACACTAGGCACGGTGGTGAACATTACTACGATCGGTCTATGCTCAAACACTAGGCATGGCGGTGAACATTATGCCAACTCATTCACATGCATATAACCATCTTATCTGGTATGACGAAGGTGTCATCCGAGCAGTTATGTGAAGAGACATGAGCGCACGTGGGTGTGCCAGCTCATGCAAAGGATTGTTGGCAACCTTATCTGTTACGTCAGGTGGCATCAGCCAAAGCGTGTCTGGCACATGCTAGTACTTGGGAAGCAAGTAAAGATGCTCTATATAAAGGAAGCTAAGCAACCCTAAAGAGGTACATCGTCTCCTACCCTCAAAACCCTAATGCTTTAACCTCTTGCTCCACACTATCTCACTCTCACGCCGGAGGACCATTCCGGAGTCCCTCCGGTGTGGTTTGTTAGTCGTGGTTCTGTGCAGGCTAGGCCAACCCAGTCGCTGACTAGGAGGCTCAGGCGAAGGGCTAGGCGAGAACCCATCCGTCCAAAATAGAGGCTCAGGCGAGGTAACCAGATCTCGATCGAGAGCCCCACATAATTAAAAAGGTAATATACGACTTCCAATTGGTAAAATTCCTTAAGAAATTATTTCTTTATAGGAGCCATTGGTTGGTAAAGGGAGATGTACCTATGGAAGGGATAAACTTATCTCATTCAAATAGTAAAATTCAAAATTTGTCATGATTTATGGAAAGCAAGCAAATTTTGTAATGATCCTATAATCTCCACGTTAGATAGGTATTAATTGATCTAAAAATAGTTTAACTAACTGATAGGCTGCCTTTCGACAAAAAAAAAAAAAAACTGATAGGCTAACCTTTTTTTTTTTTCCAAAAGATTAGGATTTCCATTGCTAACTTTTGAAAAACTAATAAATGTTTCAATTGTTAAAAAGAAGATTTACAGCTAATTATTCCATCCTTGAATTATGGGATTTTGGTATCCTTTTTCAAAATGATTGGAGTACAAATGATGGATGGACTGGGTAGTTAGAGAAAGAGTAATTTTTTATCCATTATTAGTATTTGTCAAGGATTTCTATGATTTTATTCTTTTACATATTCAATTTTATCCATGGATTTTTATGGTTTTCATCTTCTACAGATTTGGTGGGATTTTGTTTTTTTAGCAGGCCCTACATCAACCGAAGGTACGTAATAGCTTAAAAAAGAATCTGTTGTAATGTTTTTTCGGTGTGAAATTTCTTTGGGTTGAATCTAATCTGTTGTAGTGCTTGCTGGGTATGTATTTTTCGGCCAATCTTAATTTGTAACAGGTTTGTTAATAGGAAATGGGCTAGATAGATTTATGATGTTTTGTGAGTCCTCAGGGTTGAGCTCATATGCCATTTACGAACACTTAAAATGGCATAATTGCTTTCTCCATCATTTATTGAATACCAAGAGGGTTACTTCAGGAGAACAATACAAACAATATCTAATGAACAATATTCATCTTCGGAGGATTTTGATTTTACGCATACTTTCTAGTTTCTACTGCATGTTTTGTCCAATGTGTACGTGATTCGTTTAATTTGAATGATATTTGTACATATGCAATAAAGTACTACCATACCATTTTTCTTATCTTACGTTCAATTTTTTTGAATTTAGATTTAGAAGGCTGCTACACACAAACGAAAGCGCACAGATTGTACACATATTTTTTTGTGGGGTCCACCACGGGTCCCATACAAATGATCCGAGCCGCTCAATAAATGTATAACACTTTTTCAAGGGTTCCTCGTGAATAATCAGCTCAATCCGATACTTATAGGTTCTCGATCCAATCATCTAACTTTTCATTGAGATTTTTGGATAATGAAAAGTTAAATGATTGGATTGAGCACCTATAGGTATTGGATTGAGCACCTATAGGTATCGGATTGAGCTGATGTTTTACAGATACCCTTGAAAAAGTATTTTACATTTACTGAACGGCTCGGATCATTTGTGTGGGACCCGTGGTAGGTCCCAAAAAAAACTGTGCACAATCTGTGCAAGAAGTGTCTGTGTGCACACAGACTTTCTAATAGAACAAATATCACAAGATCAAAGTTCAATACTCCAATAGGATTGGTCTTGAATATATACCACCGATCAAAGCATATAAGACGCAACGGTTAGGATAGAAGCATTATCGGAGGAGTTTTTTAATTACATGTCTACGATTACCCCCTTTTTTTCCCCCACGGAAAGAGAGAAGTTTAGCTAGCCAATGGGAGACCGGACCCCCCCACCCCCAATTTTCTAGTCTAATTTTTAATAGGGAACGCTTACCCAACGAATGAGCTATCCTATTACAAAAACGTTTAACATGCACGAAACTACAAGAGGAAAATAATGGCAGAAGTACTAATTTAGATTACACGTACAACTTATATTATGTTAATTATGTACATTTGTTTTTGCACGCATACATAGCAGGTTTCAACAATGGCCAATGCTAGGGTTGTGTTTTTTGGTTTGGGTTGTATTAGGTGTTTTGGCCTTTGCCTTTTGGGTGTTTGGTTTGGTTCCTTTCCAACCTGGGCCGTTTTAGGTGTTTTTCCCTGGTTTTGGACTCAACTTATTGGGCCTAAATCAGTTTCCTCCATGTGGTTAGGAAATGAGGGTCATAGATGGCCAGACTGATGTATCCATGACCCCCTATTAGCTCTGTAGTTTGTGTTATAAGTTAATAAAGCTTTCTTTTTGACGTATAAAAGAAAAAAAAAAAAAAAACAATGGCCAATGCTAGATCTTTATCAATTGGAGCACTCAGGCTCCGTTCCGCAATGGAGAATAAGTACTTATTTTTTAAGAAGACAATTTCAAGCTCAAAAATCATGTGTTTACGCAAATAATTTTCCTATCACTATGGATCTTGTTTGATAGATCTCATTGAGATCTTTAATACGGTGCAAAAAAAATTAAAAAAATATTTTTTATTTACATTATATTTGAGTTTGAAAATGTGAAATAAGCTGCTTATTTTTTAAGAAGGCTTCTGGAACGGGACCTGAGTAAGGTACACCTTTCGGGGACTTGCAAAATTGAATAAATACCTTTAGCCGCCTTACAACACAATCGAAAAAGTAGACCTACGACACAAGTAGACCTTACAATACAATTGGATAAGTAGGATTGCAAATTCAAATGTTAAATTATTGTCACTTCGATCATGTTGTGTACTTATTAATTACGTTGGAAATATCTAAATACTGTAATGCAAAACAAGTTGGTATGATTTTCTATTTACACGTTGGAGAGGCAAGGACGGAGCCAGAAATTTCACCACGCAGGGGCGATCGTACATGCGAGAAAAAAATTTAAATACACATGTATAATAACGTAAATGCATTAAAACTCAAAATAACGTAAATACATAAATTAAGTGCTGAGCTACATCCTTGTGTTGCAATTGAGATCTTTAATTAGGTACAAAAAAAAATCAAAATTTAATTATTAATGTACTTGATTTTAACTTATAGGAACACAATTTTTCTTGCGGGACTAAAATTTTGAGATGGGAAGACAGTTTTAAAGTTGCTGCTTTCACATGCATTTTTTTTTGTTATACATCGTAATTGCCTTTTCATATACTACTATTATCGACAATATTTTTCATTTCAAGATTTTCTTTATTTGGTACCAATTAATGGTTCTTATTCGTGTATAGCACATGAGTCTTACACAAGTTAAAGCAAATCAAACTCCAACGGCTAAATGGAATAAGACATGTGCCTAATTCTAGCTATTTCAATCATTTTTCTTAACTGAAGAGTAAAATAGTAAATTCATATGACAAGTTTTGAAACTTACTCAAAATAATTATATTTCAACAGAAGGCCGGCCACCAAGGTTGTTGATTTCAATATGGGGCAAGCCGATTACTTTAGTGCTGTATTTTTTGGTTATAATTAGTACTTGTATATTTCTAGACTAGTTGATGCCTATTTGAAACTTTTGATTCGGCTTGGCCGCTTGATCGACTTCAAGTCTTCGACAGATTTAGACACGATTTCGATGGGGGAGTTCCTTGCGTGTGTTTGGCTGTGCAAAGACTAATCTTCTGCGGTGATTTTCTTCGTTCTATACATTTCCTTTGGGTAACAAAAGATCAGTGAAAACTAGGTAATTTACGCTTATTTGGGTAATACTATAAAAGAGTGAAAACAAGAATTGTATTCTCTTGATCAATAGGTAGGAAATCATTTACTTAACGGCCGGGAGGCCTGAGAATGAAAGGGAAGGAGAGAAACTCAGAAACTTGTTATCCAAAAGGACAGCTTACAGAAAAGAGGAGATTAATAGTATTGCATCCCAAATCCAACGTATTGCATATCTTTATGTTTCATGAAATTTCATTTCTTATACTCCTAGTCCTAGATATATTTATTTAGTAGATATTTATTTAGTACTAAACGCAAAAGTTTCAACCAACGATTCCTCCTAGTCCTAGATATATTCTAGTCTCGTGCCTGAATTCACATAAATAAACAGGACGTGAAATTTGGGGTTGTTAGACTGTGTTCGCTTTGGGTCTCAAAAACTAACGAGTCTCTCTGCGGACGGTCCCCAATAAGTTTTCTCCCCATTTATTAATCTCATTTCTTTATCTCTCTCTCTCTTCACCTCATTACCCTAAAAAACTCTCTCAAAACACAAACCAAACAAATTGGCGTGAAATCCGAGTTGGAAATTTAGGCCGAGTGGTACTTGTCAGTAGACATCTCCAATGACGTGAAATTTGGGGTATATAAATCCAAGCTAGGAGGAGGAAGAGAACCAAAACCAATTGGATGACATATTTGATCAAGTCTTCCTATAGGATTAGTCGATAAGTAATTGAATGGTCTGAAATTTGGGGTCACCCATAAGCCATAGTCATGTTGCCATCAGTATATAAACCCAAGGAGGAGGAAGAGAACCAATACCAATTGGATGGCATAATTCAGGGACGGATCCAGAAATTTGTTATAGTGGGGGCACCAATTTCTACTTAAAAAAGAGTTACCACCCAATCAGTGGCGAAGCTTGAATTTGAATACGGGGGTGATACCAATTGAAATCAGGAAAACCACTACATCCTGCTTTCTCTCCAGACAGACATGCATCATAAATTCAAATCTCTAGTAGGGGGAGCCGCTGCATTCCATTTTCTCCCATAACAAGTAGCATAAATTCAAATCTCTAAGAGGAAGAGCCACCACGTTGTGCTTTCTCATTTGGTGAGCACCAAAAAGATTTGACAAATAAATTAACAAGTTTGAAGGGATGCCGGGGAAAATGAGAGTCCCTCTTTCACCCCAAGTGTAAAAAAGGAAGGAATTGTAATTCGTAATTTATTCATACAAGTCTATAAATTGACATGTTTGTGAATTTAATTTACGTGTTTATTAACATCATCATAATCTGCAATGAAACATACAGTAAAAATATAAATTGTGAAAAAAAATTAATACTAAATGAATCATCTTTATTTCTAATTAGTGAGAATTTATGGAGAGAGAGTTTTTGGGAAGGGGAAAAAGGTTATAATGGTGTCAAGCCGTGGGAGTCGATCTCCCGTTTCGGAGACTTGTAACACAATCACCAACCACTGAGCCAAAGTTCTACTTGTGTAGTATTTCCACATATTTATATTTAACGTTTCCGAGTAAATTTTTAAAAAATAAATAAATTGAATGGGGGCACGTGCCCCTGTGTACGTCCGTCCCTGGCATAATTCAAGTCTTCCTATAGGACAAATAGGTTATATTGAGGGCGAAGCATTAGTCGATATAGCAATCGAATGGTCTCAAATTTGGAGTCGCTAATAGTCATGTTGTCATCAATATATAAATCCAAGGAGAAGGAAGAGAACCAATACCAATTATGTTGCGTCACATCGTCGTGTTCTATTAATTGGGAATACTGTTTTGACGGCAAGAATAAATTCTATCCACTGCTGGTGTAAAACTCTACTTTTCCACCATAGTCTAATATGGGTCCCACTGAGAATCTATTGTTGCGATTTGAACCGTTCATATTTTAAGACCCGTAATAGTATTGCAATGCAAAAAACCAATTTGATAGAAAGTTGATAGATATATCAAAATTTAAATTTTGGTTTATAAAATGGACGATCTGATTTCTATCAGTAATAATAAAGATAAATTATCCATTTTATAAAGCAAAATTCAATTTTTTGATACTCTTATCGATGTCCGACCAAGTTTACTTTTTGCATGGATACACTACTATGTGGGGTCTACAAGATGAACGGTTTAGATTAATAATAAACACACGGTAGGACCAAAAAAGGTAGTGGTGGAAAAGGGAGGTTTTCCACCGCCGGTGGAAAGAATTTAATCACTTTGACGACGTGGGGCAATGTAATTGATTTGGAGGAAATAAATATTTATACCGCTGGTGTATATAATTTATTCTCATGAAACTATTGGCAGAGTAATCTAAAATTGAGAGCATAGACTGATAGGAAAATATTGAGGAAAAGAGTGAAAGAAAAGCTGGCCTGAAACACAATCGGGAGGCGTGATACACTATCTTAAATCCAGTAGTCCTCCCCTATGTGAAGGCGATGACGGCCAGATTATAACGGCTCCAAGATTCAAACCAAAATACTCTCAAGCTTCTTCTTCCAGAGTTGCCCAGTAGAAAGATGTGAACAAAGCCACGAACCAGAGTTGCCCAAATATTTTAGAACTACATTACATTTTTGGAAGAAACATGACTATGAAAAGGTGAGATAGTGCTGAAATTTTAGCCAAGTGGAAGTGAAAGTATGAGAGAAGTGGGTTTTCTCGGTGATAGAAAAATGAGAACATGAGGCACTATATATAGAGCTTTGGCCAAACATTTCAACGGCTAACGACATAAAATAAAATAAAAAGGTGATTAATGAGAATAACTAGCATTTTCCTCTCTATATCTATACTTCTATCTATCTATCTATACAATATATTAAAGCAAAGTGGTCGTTAATGAGGAGGATTCTCATCGCGACAAATTGCGAGATTTGTCTGGATGGAAAGATAATTAAAGTTAAATAAATATTTTCCAATAGGTTAGTTGTTGGAAATTCACATGTGTGGTGTGAATGAGATCCCTAAAGTCAAGAAAGGTTGCTGATGACAGCCTTGGAAAATCTTCGGGGAGACTTCATGCGTGAACAGTGGCCAGCTAATTAATGCGAGCAACCAATTTGGACCCTTGATAGCTCAGGCGTGCAAAGAGTAGTTAATGCTCTTAGAGTGTTTCCCTGATTTCTCCCTATAAATACTAATGTATTTGAGAGGTTGAGGTGGAGTGGGTGAGCTGATGAGAGTTTGAGAGGGTGAGGTTCTGAGAGGGGGAGCCGGTTGTGGCTCTCCCCGAGAGGTTTTTTCAAGTTTTGTATATATTGTGAGTATATATATATAGAATTGAGTTTTTCCTCTGAAATCAGTGTGTGTTGTGTGCGTGAGTGACCCCGGGCGCAACATTAGTATCAATAAATTCTCCGAAGAAAAGGAAAAAAGTAAGCAGAAAGGAAAGTGACATGATAATGATTAAACTTTATCAAGAATGTACAGAATTGAAAAGGTAATTATATACGACTTCCAATTGGTAAATCCTCAAGAAATTATTCCTTTTTATAGGAGCCATTGGTAAAATTCCTAAGGAAGGGATAAACTTATCTCATTCAGATCGTAAAATTCAAAATTTGCCATGATTTATGGAAAGCAAGCAAGTTTTGTAATGATCCTATAATCTCCACATTAGAGTATCCACAATAGCATAACCAAAAGTACTAGGTTTTTTAAGTTAACAATATTGGTGCAAAATATGGCTCACAATACTATAATCAAACTTAACAACTTTCTTAGAAATAATCAAATTTTGGACTTTGGATAACCAAAACTACCAATCTTTTGATAATAATCAAATTTAATGAATCTCACATTCCCAATCAAATACACATCATTACAAAACTAAACGTTTTATCATTTCCCTTTTCCCCTCTATCTCTTTTTTCTTTTGCAACAATGTTTCCAAAAAAAAATATTTTACTTAAAAACTTTTTAAAAAAAAACTGTTTTCCCCCAAAAATTGTTTTTTAACTATTTAAAAAAAACATTTTATACAAAAAAAAATGTTATTTTTTGAAAAACTGTTTTGCATAAGAAAATGTATTTTTAAAACCTTTTCTTATATAAAAACTATTTTAAAAAAAATCGTAGTTACACAAAAGCTGTTTTTCTTAAAACTATTTTTCTTTTTTTAAAAATTTTGAAAAAAGTTCAAAAATTATTTTCTTTTTCTAATAAACAGCTTTTATTAGTCTCAAAATTATTTTTAGGAAAAACTATTTCTATGTTCACAATTATTACTTTTTTTGTAATTTAAAAAGATGATGTAGCAATATTTGGTTATTCAATTTTGATTATGTCATTGTGGACCTTTACATTGCTAACCTTAGCAATCTCTTAAATGGATAAACAAAAATTGATGTAGCAACTTTTGGCTATCCATTTTTTATTATAGCATTGTGATACCCTTAGATAGGTATTAATTAATGATCAGAAAAAAAGATAGGTATTAATTGATCTAAAAATAGTTGAACTGATAAGCTAACTTTTGAAAAACTAATAAATGTTTCAATTCTTAAAAAGAAGATTTAATTACAGCTAATTATTCCATCCTTGAATTATGGGATTCTGATATCCTTTTTCAAAATGAATGGAGTACAAATGATGGATGGATTGGGTAGTTAGAGAAAGAGTAATTTTTTTTATCCATTATTAGTATTTGTCAAGGATTTCTATGATTTTATTCTTTTACATATTCAATTTTATTCATGGATTTTTATGGTTTTATTCTTTTACAGATTTGGTAGGAACACACCCCCCAAAGGAAAAAAAAAATTCAGACCCTAAAGAAGTCACCGCCCCCATCTCCCTCCCTCCCCTCCCCCAGGGTTTTACGCCCCAATGGATGACGGGAGGGGAGGGATTTCTGCCCCTCCTGGGATTTTTTCATCTCCCGATCTTAGATCTCAGAGGTTTTCTCACATTCTTCTTTCACCCCCATCCTCCTTCTCTTCAAACCACCATCCGCCGCCCCTACTCCGCCGTGTAGTCCAACGAGTTTTGGAGGTAGTGCCTTGCAGATCGTGGTCGCAGAAGGCGTCCTCCCCCAGCCCGCCAGAGTGGGAGATCTAGGTTGGTGAATGAAGTTTGCTCCGGTACGACGGACTTCGTCCGGTTCTGTTACCAATTTTTCTTTTCTTTTTTTCTGGTTCTCTTCTTTGGTGTCCCCTGTGTGGAATTTCTCCCCATTTGTGGGGCTTCTATCACCCCTCTGTGGTGTTTTTGGTTGTTTTTTGAAGTGCTCTATATGTTTGGAGCGATGGGTTTAGTTGGACTTAAGTATAGTCTTTGGACGAAGTCTTCTCCTGTTTAGTTTCTTGATCTCTTGTTCAGGGATGGAGTATTCTCTTGATGTACTGTTTCTTGGGTTTATAATATCATCTGTTATCGTTGTGGGAAAAAAAAAAAGATTTGGTGGCATTTTTTTTGAGCAGGCCATACATCAACAGAAGGTAACGGCTTAAAAATAATCTGTTGTAATTTTTTCTCAGTGTGAAATTTCTTTGGGTTGAATCTAATCTGTTGTAGTCATGCTCGGTATGTATTTTTTTTGGCTAATCTTAATTTGTAGCAGGTTTGTTAATAGGTAGGGACGGAGGGAAAGGGGGGCACATACCCCCGCTCGAAACTAAAATAATTTTGTTATATTTTCATATATTTAGCATAATTATGAAATTAAGTGTACTAGTACACGTACACGTACACTTGCATATATCTAAAAAATATACATATATAATTAATTTTATATTTCAAATTCGTCATATGGGGCATTTATACTTGTTGGATTCCGAACTATTTGTCTATTTAGATCGATTATTTCTTAATTATACATATTTTTAACCATCTAAGAGCAATATTTTAAAATAATATCATTAATAAAACTATATCGATCATTCTAAACTTGTCAATGTTCATGTAAAATATACTTTCAAATTTTGTCTAAGATTTTTACTCATTTTTACATAATTTAAGCGAAAGTATGTGTTATATATTTTTGTCATTTGTAATGCATGTCTTAATTGTATACGATCTTATTATGGTTAACTAGAAAAATAAATTTTCGCCAATATGATTAACAAGGTGCCCCCACTAAAAAACATTCCTGAATCAGTCCCTGTTAATAGGGAATGGGCTGGATATATTTATGATGTTTTGTGAGTCCTCCGGGTTGAGCTCATATGCCATTTACAAACACTTGAAATGACATAATTGCTTTCTCCATCATTTATTGAAAATCAAGAGGTTTAAAATTGATCATATATGACTTCAGGAGAACAATACAAACAATATCTATTGAACAATCATCTTTGAAGGATTTTGATTTTAGGCATACTTTCTACTGTTTTGTCCAATTCGTTTGATTTGATATTTGTACAATTTTGCTTGCTGAATAAAATTAATTTTGAGATGAGAAGACAGTATTAAAGTTGGTGCTTCCACGTGCATTTTTTGTTATACATCGTAATTGCCTTTTCATATACTATTATCGAAAATATTTTTCATTTCAAGATTTTCTTTATTTGGTACCAATTTATGGTTGTTATTCGTGCATATATAGCATGAGTTTTACGCTAGTTAAAGCAAATCAAACTCCAACGGCTAAATGGAATAAGTCACATGCCTAATTCTATTTCATTCATTTTCTTAACTGAAGAACAAAATATAGTAAATTCATATGATAAGTTTTGAAACTTACTCAAAATTATTATAGTTCAACATGCAGAAGGCCACAGAGGTTGTTGCTTTCTGGGGCAAGCCGATTACTTTAGTGTTGTATTTATGTTTTTTTGAACTGGTAGTGCTGTATTTTTTGGTTACTATTTTTCTAGACTAGTTGACGCCTATTTGAAACTTTAATTTGATTCTGCTTGGCCGCTTGACTTCGAGTGTTCGACAGATTAGTCATTTAGACACGGTTCGCTTTGAGTCTCAAAAACCAACACGTCTCTCTGCGGACGGTCCCCAATAAGTTTTCTTCCCCAATTATTACTCTGATTTGTATATCTATCTCTCTTCACTCATTATCCCAAATGTCACACCCTCGGATTTTAACATAATTATAAAGGATTTTCATAAATAAAAACCTCACAAATATCCGTACAATACCCCAAAAGAGTTTAGCATTTCCATTTCACAATAACGTTTCATCCTCCTTGAGTATTCAAAAGGTTACATCCTTGGCTCCGAGGCCCAAATTGACATAAGTACCAAATATTCATAAGTTGAAGGTTTACAACACTTTTAAGTCAAAGAATTATCGAATGAAGTTACAAATACATCTTCCAAAAATAAATAACAAAGATGCCATGGTAACTCCTCTGTGTTAGCTTTCAAAACAATGACCACGTCCAAGCAATCCAAATATGCGGCTATAGCCCTGGGTTAGTACCTGAAAATGAAGGAAGGTTTGAGCTACACTAGCCCAGTAGAAAGCTCTAATCTAACAATGTATGCACATGAAATGTAGGAATGATAAATAGATGAACAACTGTGTCAAGAACCAAAGAGAGATCAACATTAACAATCCAATTTTGATATTTCTTTTCTAAAAACCAGTCACATGCCTCATTAAGCTACTTCTAAAAATCACCAAATGCCCAAACGTGTCTCGTTCAAGTGTCATGAGCCGAAACTCCTGCCGGGCCAGTTAAAGGACCCCGATGTCCTCTGCCAGGCACCTTACCCATAGGGAGGTCCTAAAGTATCAAATATGAGGATATAGCTCCTGCCGGGCCAATTAAAGGACCCCGATGTCCTCTGCCAGGCACTCACCCGTCGATGAGTCCTGAATGTTCGCGTTGCGTCCGAGAAGTTCCAAAACCCCTTTAATAGTCAAATTCATACCAGACCAAATTTAGATCATAAAGTATCACTCTTTTTTTTGTAAAAGAAATCATGCCCAGAAGAAAGTTAAAACTCATGAAAATGTCCAACAGTTTTGATAATGGTAAGTAATCAAATTAAAAAATCACTCGGGAGGTATTTGGAATGGATTAGGAGCGATCGGAACTCCACATAAAGGAATAAAAGAATCCAAAATGATAAAGCAATGCCATTACGAATTGTTATTGTAACGCTCCCATTTTCCGGAACGTTAAAAGGATAATTTTATTGAAAATCTAAATAGAGTCTGGCTCATTATTACATCATAACTCTCACAAGAGTTCATTAATTACACAAGGGAGGAAAACTAGGGTTCCTAACTACAGCTCTGCCTACTCCTCCATCCTAGCCAGCTCTTCTGCTCCAAAGGCCTCCAAGGTGTACAACTTACCTTGATCATGTACAAAGTTTGACACATTATGCCAGCGTCGCCACTGATATAATATGTCAAGGTCACCAAAGGTAACACCATGAGCTATAAAAGCTCAGCAGAATAATCTCATACCCGCTAACCCATAACTTATAAACAATAGATCATACAGGTAACGATTTCCATTGAGAATATGTTTATCTAACAAAACAATTGACAATGACACATCCACATTCGCTATTCAACTATCGTTGGTGTCCGTGACATCAGAGTTTGTCCTACGCAGCATTCCGTAGACCGTGTCATCATCTTCACTTTTCATTTACCAAATCAACATTTCGAAAAGTATTTTAACACACCCAACCTCGGTTCCGCCGTTCCGGGTTCCCGAGTATCCTCACAATGGTTCCGCCGCACTGGGTTCCCATTGGTACACAAAAACATTGAATTTGGCATTGGCTCCTCTCCACGGATAACCAATCCACAATTCAAAACCCTCGGTTCCGCCGCTCCGGGTTTCCGAGTATCCTCACCATGGTTCCGCCGCTCCGGGTTCCCATGGGAAATTCCGAAAATCATTAAAACAATTGCGTTGGCTCCTCTCCACGGATAACCAACCCACAATTCATCCCTCGGTTCCGCCGTTCCGGGTTCCCGAGTATCCCCACAATGATTCCGCCGCTCCGGGTTCTCATTGGGTTTTTCACAAATCTTTCTTTACACACGCACACCACACAATGGGCAAGTCCGGCCACATTGCGGTTTCAAAACTTTTTCTCCTTTTCAAAACACACCTTGTCATTACACACCCTAGGTGTCATGTTTCTAACTTTCTCGATTCTCGTGTCTCATTTTCATGCATAGACTCCGCTGTAGGACTTTTCACACAAGTAAACATAAATCATTCATTGAAATCTTGAAATTAAATTAAACTAGCAAGATCATCCAACTCTATATTACTTATCATGCTTAAATCACAACTTAAAACATAACGCCACATGTACAGACGCCTTTGGAGTGGAAAGCCACTTATCTTTATTAAACACCAAATCAATTAATTCTAATAATCACGTATACATGCTCATAACCATCTAAAGATCAAAATACGAATACTTCTGTTAGCATGCATTTGAACATACAAGTAAAATACCATTTTTCTTTGAGTTTAACGGATAAGGAAAATACTACGTATACTTAGAGATAGAGGTTAAGATTAATCTACCGTTCTTCTTGGCGGTAGGTACGGCTACGGAAAAGAGTAAGTACGTCGGACGGAGTAATTAACTTCCTACGGTGAGCTTCCGGTAGCTTCGAAAGAAAAAGGTTTCTTTCGAAACTAGTTCTTGACTAAACCTACTAGACTTTATGGATTGAAATGGTGGTTTAGGATGAGTTTCTTGAAGACTTTAGGAGGAACTCAAGAACAAGAAGAACAAAGTAAGAACACAAGACTTTCTTAGAGAGAGAAGTTGAAGATTGAAGGTGTGAGTTGAAATGGTAAGAATGAGGTGCTATTTATAGCAAAACTTGGCTTATTATCCAAGTGATAAATTTTTCCCTAAAAATTATTGTCCAATGGATAAAGGGACAATCATGAAAGGCATGGCTTGTCTTGTCCTAGGCTTTTCTTGCAAGAAAGAACCAAGTCATTGGCTAGGTTATGTTTAAAGTTGACTAGAAATGGGTTGTCAACTAGGATTAGGCTTAAGGGCTATTAGGCATGCTTATATTAGGCTAGGTTTACTTCTTATGGAAGCAAAATGATGGGATTTGGTTTTGACTAGTCTAGTCAAGTCTAAGCATTCATTGGCATGACTAACTTTTATTACCCAAGGGGGTAAAAATTTCCCTAGCAATTATTGACCAAAGGATAATGAATTTCCTAGAAAGTATACTTAGACAATTAGGCATGATTATATTAGGTGTGCATGCATGGCAAGGCTAGGTTTGCTTCTTTTGGAAGCAAAATGATGGCTTCCTATGGTTCAAGGATTCTTAAGTGACTTGTCTTGTCATTCTAAGTATTCATTGGCAAGACTAATTTCTATTAACCAAGGGGTAAAATTTTCCCTAACATCTATTAACCAATGGGTAATGAGGTAAGTCATGAGTGTGGTTTTGAAATGACTAATCATGTAGTATGATGATTACTACTAATGGCCTAATGGTTCAATTAGGGTTGGAAGGGGTTCACAAGGTTCAAAGATGGTCAAAAAGGTCCATCTAAGGTTAGGGAAATGTAACTAGGTGAATCGGTAGTTTGGTTTCCTCAACTAATCAGTTGAAAACTAATTCTACATGCCACGTAGGATTTCTAACCAAGAAATATAATTTTAAGATCTTATTTCAAATACTAGGAAAATATACAAGTGCTTTTATAAGCATACTTGTCTTTAGAAAATGATTAGATTGTCCAAGATATAATTTTAAAAGTCTCAAATCTAATTATGACGGATTATTAAAGACTAAAAAGGGTTTTTAAAAGCAAATCCAAGTAATAAAAATAAAATTCAAATATTTAACGAAATTTTTATTTACCAAAAATCAGGGTCGTTACAGTTATCGATAACAAAAGGAATAAGGTATCAATGACTTGGGGTCGGGATCAATGGTACGTAGCATGACGTTATCGATAACAAAAGAGAAAAGGTATCGATAACTCACGGTCGAGATTAATAAAAACAGAATGTTATCGATAACAAACGAAGAGGGTATCAATAACTCGAGGTTATGGTCATTCCAGACGCAAGGGTATCGATCACGTTAGGAGTGGTTATCGATAACTATCAGTTTTCTGGACTTTGGGACGCAATGTTATCGATAACTATGAAAATGTTATCGATAACGGTAGTTGTTCGAGCAGATTTCTGGCAGATTTTACATGGGTTCTCGACAACAACAATCTCGACAACGAATCAAACGATCAATGGTGCACATCAAGCAATAAGAAACATGTCATTTACATATATTGAGAGTTAGGACCTCCTACCTCAAGATTGGTGAACAAAATCAAATGATTTTCCAAGCCCTAGCTCCAATCCTAGAATTTGAATGGAAAGCACCTCCACCGAGTTCAAACCAACGAAGTTCGGACTGCAATACGTGTAGGGATAGAAGATTTGAGGTAGCTTTTGTGTGGGTTTTAGGTTGAATGGGTGAAATTTTGGATGAGAGTGAGAGTGGGACTGAGAGCCGAGAGATAGAGAAAAGAACGGGGAGTGAGAGTGGTAGTGAGATATGGAAATTTCATTCCCTACACACACACATATATTACATACACACATATCACACACTCACCCCTCAAATGCAACACTTTAACACATTAACCTCAATTCTAAATATTTCAATTCAATCACATCCTTTTATTTCCTTGCAAATCATTTGAATAAGTTTTAGGAAATTATGGGTCTCTACACCCTACCCTCCTTAAAGAAATTTCGTCCTCGAAATTTAGATAACCATGTCATGATAATTAACATGTACACCATGAATGCATTTAACTATCATGATCCTCAACATTATGCAACAATAAACGAATAGTACAAAACTTCAATATTCAAACACTCACATCGACTTATTCCGGAAATAGGTGTGGATACTTCCCCTTAACCTCGTCTTCTCATTCCCAAGTAGACTCCTCGCTACCCTGACTCCTCCATAATACTCGTACCAGCGGTATCGTCTTACCCCTCAACACCTGATCACGCGAATCTAGGATACGTATTGGCTCTTCCCCATAAGATGCATCGGCTTCCAATTCGAGTTCAGACCATTCTAATACATGTGAAGGATCCAGTTCGTACTTCCTCAATATAGATACGTGAAATACGTCGTGTACATTCGATAGTCTCGGCGGTAAAGCTAGACGGTACGCAACCTCTCCGATTTTCTCAATAATGTCGAACGGACCGATATAACGCTGTGAAAGCTTTCCCTTCTTTCCAAAACGTGACAAACCTCGACGTGGCAATACTTTAAGAAATACGTGATCTCCCACTTCAAATGATAAAGGGCAACGACGACGATCAGCATAGCTCTTTTGTCGACTTTGAGCGGTTAGCAACCTTTGGCGAATTACCTTGACTTGTTCGGTTGTTCTCTCTTGAGCCTCCAAAAGTCATTGACGAATCGATCTCATACTCTCGGTAGTTTCTTGAATCATATCCGGCCCCACTAACGTAGCCTCTCCCAATTCGGTCCAATACACGGGTGATCAACACGGTGATTAGCACCTAGGATCGATAGATTGTGGTGCTAAAGGTTTCCTTATTTGTGGCGTTTGTATGCTTTATCGTCATTTTTACGCCCTTTTGCTCTTGAGGTAGTTTGTTGAGTGTTTCAGGCTAAACGCCCTTAGAAGGCGTGTTTTGATTGCAAGTTCAAAACCTCAAGTGATTTCATTCAATTCGGCCCAGTGGAACTTGTGCCCAAGTGATCAAGACTGGAAGAGTGAGGTATCGAGCAAGCCAAGAAGCCGTCGGGTGACAAGCATTGGAGGCTGGCCTGAGGTTCTGGAGATAGCACGCGCGTATCGATACGGATCTGAGCCGTATCGATACCATCTGTTTAGTGGGGATACAGCTTGTTTCGTATCGATACAGCCCAAATCCGTATCGATACGGAGACGTTACGTGGGAAATTTGGCTTTTGGAGATAGCAGCTCCGTATCGATACTTTCCCTAGACCCGTATCGATACGGGAAGCTTCCGAGCAGATATTTGTTGCTTTTTGAGCCTTCCATTTCGGAAATATCACCTTTTGGGATATTTTGGGGAGATTTTTGTCCCTTTTGTATAAATAGGGACCTTTTCTTCTTCTTTTTGGTACTTAGTTCATTACTAGCTTTTAAGTTTCTCTCTCTAGAACTCCATTAATGCCTTTAGAGCTTTTCTAGTCTATTTCTCCTCAAGTTCTCAAGTAAGTAATTGTCGTCTATCATTTTGTCGTTTATTAATGTTATAGCTACTGACTAGATCTTTATTAATCTCAAGTTTATTTTCGCTTTTGTCGGTTTAAAGTTATGTCTTATTTTCGTGCTTTAGTTTATGCTTTAGCTATGAGTGAGTAGTCGTTTGGTTAAGTCTCGGGATAATCTTTCCCGGGAACTTAGGTTGTTATTTGGTTCTCGAAACCTTCGGGCTTAAAGCATGATTTCCGGAATAGGGCTTAACTTGTACTTTTGGTCTAAACTAGGGGTGTTAATCCCTTGGTAAGAAGCTTAGCCAAGCGGTCTTGGCAAGTGACTTACCGAGGCCTAGTAGCCTCCTAAGTGTTCGACAAATATTAAAACCAAGTTGGTTCGCTTCCGAAAAATCACTTCTTTTGTTAACTTAGTCAATAAAGTTAAATCTTCCGGGCGTGAGCACGCGGTCGTGACTCTCGCCTGAGTTATTTTCGAGAACCGGTAATAGCCTTTGTCAAGGGTTAGAAGATCTCGAGACTTGCCACTTTTAGTTTTTTCAAACCCGTTTCTAGTCTTCAACTTTCATATTTTTCACCTTTCAAAGCAATCCTAGTTGGCCGCCTTGAAGGCCGTAAACCATCGTTTCGAACACCTACAATCCGAATAAGCTTCATCCGATTCTCTGTGGGAACGATCCCGGTCTTGCCGGTTTATTATGCTGACGACAATCTAGCCCTACGCTTGGGGAATCTCAACCTTATTTGAAGGCGAGGTTGTGGAGCTAAGCATTTTTGGCGCCGTTGCCGGGGAATTCTTATTTAGCTTATTTGGAGGATCGTCATACCACTGTAAGTATTCCGTTCCTTTTCTATCTTTGTGCATAATATACTCAGCTTAGCGGATACCTCTAACTGAGCCACCAATTCGACTTGAGGTTTAACGAAGCTAGTCTGAGTATCTTGTCTTTTCTTTTCTTTTTACTTGCTTACGCTTATATTGAGGTGGCGGCATAGCCCCTCTTGACTGCTTGTTGAGAGTGAGGTGGCGGAATAGCCCCTCCAGTCTGTCTTTCTTAAGTGCAGAGCGGTTACTTGGTTCTTGAATTTCGTGAGACAAAAGTTCATGCTTGTGGTTTATCGGGGGCCTCGAGTGTATCGTAGTCCTCGCTCAAACCGTCTTCATCGGTCTAGTTCTCCACCTCGCGCAAGAATTAGCACTCTACGGGCATATTCTCCACCAAGTAGTTATTCTCGGCCGTATTCTCCGACAAGAAGGGCAATGGCAGATGAGGAAGTTCCTCCGGTTCGGACTCTTAAGGACTATTTGAATCCGGAGAGGGTTACTCAACGGTCTCCGATAGTTTTTCCACGACCCACCACTGCCGCGAACACATTCGTATTCAAATCGGACTATCACCGTTGCATTCCGTTTTTCCATGGATTGGAGCGAGAGGATCCGTATCAACATATCCGGGAATTTGAGGAAACTCTCCAATCCTTTGTTACTGTGGATGCTCACCTAAACCAAGCACGCCTGAGACTCTTCCCGTTCACTTTAAAGGATAAGGCAAAAACTTGGTTTCACTCGTTGAAGCCTCAATCATTGACCACATGGGAAGAGGTCCAAGATATTTTCCACAAGAAGTTCTTTCCGGCGAGCCGTACAAAACTCTTGATGGATCAAATTCAGGGTTTTAAGCAACGGGAAGGAGAAGCATTCCATCAATATTGGGAGCGGTATAAGGACCTACTCTCGGCGGTGCCTCATCATAATTTTGCGTTGTATCAATTAATCCACTACTTCCATATGGGATGCTCGCAACAAAGCAAGCAATTGCTTGATACCATGTGTACCGGGGGTTTCATGAACAAGTCTCCCGAGGACGGTTGGGAGTACGTGGATGAGGTGTCCAAGAAGTCTTTAACCTGGAGTTACGAGGATGCCGGTGAGAGGGCAATGGCTAATCAAGGTCCGGGTGGTTCCGGAAAGTTCTCTATTAGCGAGCACCAAGCTATCGAAACAAAAATGGAACAATTGGCTAAAAAGTTGGAGCGTTTGGAATTGAAAGGAGAGAAGGAAACCAAGCCTATCAACCGTGTGGAGGATATTTGTATGATTTGCGAAACTACGGGACATACAACGGATAACTGCCCGAATATTCCTGCTCTTAAGAACGTGTTGAGTGCTTATGCTCCGGAGGAGGTGAATGCTTTGAATCAACGTTTTGAACCTAATTCTCAACCATTTAATTCGGGGTGGAAGCAACCATCGGGCTCACGTTGGAACCAACAAAATGAAGCCGGATCTTCGCAAGGCCCGCCACAGTTTCAATCTCAGCCATGGCGACAACCTCAGCTTCAAGGCCCGCCACGATTTCCTGCTATACAAGGCCCACCAGGATTCATACCATCGGGCCAATTCCAAGGCCAAAATCAGTTTCAACCCCAACAAGCACCTCCGCGTCGAACTTTGGAGGATACAATGAATACTTTCTGTCAGATGCAGATAACCACCAATGACCAAACTACTCAAGCCCTAAATGACATGAGGACTCAAATGGGGAAGTTGACGACGGCTATTGGTGTGTTGCAACAAGAACGAGGAAAGCTCCCCACTCAACCATTGGCTAATCCTCAAGGTCAGCATGTAATTGGTAGCTCTTCGGTGTCTTTCCCCGAGCAAGCCAATGCCATTATTTCGTTGAGAAGTGGAAGGGCAGTGGACAACGCCCAAGTGGAGCCGCCGGTGACGCCAATCTTGCTACCTACTCCGGTATCGTCTAAGCCTACTATGCCAATTGGGGAATCTCCCAAGCTAGCATCTACGGAGGAGGCAAAAGGAAAAACCAAGGAGAGTGATGTTCCGCAGGCCTTTACTGTTCCCGCTCCATATCCCAACCGATTAAAGACGCCGGCCAAGCCAAATTTGAATGCCGACATCTACGATGTGCTTAAGCAAGTGACCGTGAATCTCCCTTTGCTCGATGCCATCAAGCAGATTCCGTCATATGCCAAATTTCTAAAAGATTTGTGTACTCATAAACGTAAGCTTCAAGTGCAGAAGAAGGTATTCTTGACCGAGCAAGTGAGCTCGCTTTTCCAATCGACTCTTCCACCCAAGTACAATGATCCGGGGTGTCCTACGATATCCATCACAATTGGGGGTAAGGTTGTTGAAAGAGCCCTTCTTGACTTGGGAGCAAGCGTGAACCTCTTGCCCTATTCCGTTTATGAGCAACTTGGGTTGGGCGAGATGAAGCCAACTCGAGTGACTCTGCAATTGGCGGATCGGAGTATCCGGGTACCTAAGGGAGTGGTGGAAGATGTCCTAGTTCAAGTTGATCAATTCGTATACCCGGTGGATTTTGTGGTTCTTGACACATGTCCGGTACCGGCAGCACAGGCTTCTGTCCCAATTATTCTCGGTCGGCCTTTCTTAGCGACATCTGATGCTGTGATTCATTGCCGGGATGGTCGTCTTAATATGAGTTTTGGCAACATGAAGATGCAAGTCAACATGTTCCATATTGGGTGTCAAATGGGGGATGATGAAGATGTGTGCGGGGTTAGCCTGATCGATTCGCTTGTCCAAGACCATGTCAACGAGTTTATTTGCAAGGATGAGTTGGAATTAGCACTCACTTCCGCCGAGGCCGATTTTCTTGACGCACCTGAGGTTGCATACTTGGTTTCTTTGCTAGATGAGGAGGAGGCGTGTGGTATTAGTCCATGGGTTCCTAAATTTGAGGAACTACCCCCTATCGAGAAGCAAGCCGTTCCTTCTTGTGTGGAGCCTCCAATTCTTGAGTTGAAGCCACTTCCGGACACACTTAAGTATGCCTATCTTGGCGATTGCCAAACATACCCGGTGGTGATCTCCTCCGCCCTAAGTGAACCCCAAGAGTTGGAATTACTTGAATTGCTCCGGAACCATTCAAAGGCTATTGGGTGGTCCATAGCCGATATCAAGGGTATTGATGCATCCCTTTGCTCTCACCACATTTACATGGAAGACGATATCAAGCCATCTCGCCAACCTCAACGGCGCTTGAATCCGATCATGAAGGATGTTGTCCGGGCTGAGGTTATCAAGTTGTTAGATGTTGGCATAATCTATCCAATTGCAGATTCCAAGTGGGTTAGTCCGATACAAGTGGTGCCAAAGAAGTCCGGGGTTACGGTTGTTAGAAACGAGAAGGATGAACTTATCCCAACGCGTGTCCAAACCGGTTGGAGGGTGTGTATCGATTATCGGAAATTAAATGCGAGTACGAGAAAAGACCATTTCCCTCTTCCCTTTATTGATCAAATTTTAGAAAGGGTGGCCGGCCATAAGTATTATTGTTTCCTCGACGGGTACTCGGGGTATAACCAAATTGAGGTTGCTTTGGAGGATCAGGACAAGACTACGTTCACATGCCCTTTTGGAACCTTTGCTTATCGTCGGATGCCGTTCGGGCTTTGCAACGCCCCCGGTACTTTCTCAAGGTGCATCATGGGTCTTTTTAGCGACATGGTTGAAAAAATTATGGAGGTCTTCATGGATGATTTTTCCGTTTTTGGCAACTCTTTCGATCAATGTCTTGCCAACTTGGGGCTCGTGTTAGCCCGTTGTGAGGAGAAAAATTTGGTGTTAAATTGGGAAAAGTGTCACTTTATGGTCACTGAAGGCATTGTGCTTGGCCATATCATTTCCGCCCGTGGCATTGAGGTGGACAGGGCCAAGATTGACTTGATTGACAATCTCCCGACTCCAAAATGTTTGAAGGATATCCGTTCTTTTTTGGGTCATGCGGGATTTTATCGGCGGTTCATAAAGGATTTTAGTGCCATTGCTCGACCGTTGTGTCATTTGCTGGCAAAAGATGTTCCATTTGAGTGGACACCGGCTTGTGAAATCGCTTTTACTAAGTTGAAGTCAAATCTCACCTCCCCACCTATTGTGCGGTCTCCGGATTGGGAATTACCGTTCGAACTTATGTGTGACGCCAGCGATTATGCCATCGGGGCCGTGTTGGGACAAAGGAAGGGAAAAGAGCCGTATGTGATCTATTATGCTAGCAAGACATTAAATGAAGCCCAAATGAATTATTCAACCACTGAGAAGGAGTTGTTGGCGATTGTTTTTGCACTTGACAAGTTTCGGTCTTATCTAGTGGGAGCTCCAATCACCGTCTACACCGACCATTCTGCGTTGAAATATCTGTTCACTAAGCAAGATGCCAAAGCGCGGTTAATTCGGTGGATTCTACTCTTGCAAGAGTTCGACCTTACGATAAAGGATAAGAAGGGTGTGGAGAATGTGGTGGCTGGCCATTTATCTCGTTTAGAGTTCCAAGACCACACCTCTCATATTCCGATTCAAGATTCCTTTCCCGATGAGCAGTTGTTTGGGATCTCCACGGCTCCATGGTATGCGGATATTGTGAATTATTTGGTCATTGGTTTAATGCCGGCTCATTGGAATGTGCAAGACCGCCGGCGGTTTTTGGCGGAGGTGAAACGGTTTTCTTTTGATGATCCGTACCTGTTCAAGTATTGTGCCGACCAACTTGTCCGACGTTGTGTGCCCGACTCCGAACAACAGAGTGTTATCAAGTTTTGCCACACGGAGGCTTGTGGCGGTCACTTCTCATTTAAGAAGACCGCCGCCAAGATTTTGCAAAGTGGTTTTTATTGGCCTACCTTGTACAAGGATTCATTTGCCTATTGCCGGGGTTGTGCTCGTTGTCAGCTTTTGGGGTGTGTGACTCAACGCAATGAGATGCCGCTTACTCCTATTTTGATCATCGAAGTTTTCGACTGTTGGGGCATTGACTTCATGGGGCCTTTTCCATCTTCCTTCGGGTACTTGTATATCTTGTTGGCCGTTGATTATGTTTCCAAGTGGGTTGAGGCTGTTCCTACGCGTACTAATGACCATTCGGTTGTGGTCGAATTTCTGAGGTCCAACATTTTTTCGAGATTTGGGATGCCAAGGGCTATCATCAGTGATCAGGGATCTCATTTTTACAACCGGTCAATCGCTGCTTTGATGAGGAAGTACTCCATTGTTCATAAGGTCTCAACGGCTTACCATCCGCAAACCAATGGGCAAGCGGAGTTAGCGAATCGGGAAATAAAGAATATCTTGGAGAAGACGGTTAATCCTACCCGCAAGGATTGGTCAACCCGTTTGACTGACGCTTTGTGGGCTTACCGTACTGCTTACAAGACCATTCTGGGCATGTCTCCCTATCGACTAGTCTACGGAAAAGCGTGCCATTTGCCGGTGGAGCTTGAGCATAAGGCGTATTGGGCAATCAAGAGGCTTAATTTCAATATGGCTAAAGCCGGTGCACGCCGCAAGCTCCAATTGACGGAGGTAGAAGAAATGAGGTACAATGCTTATGATCATTCCCGTGCTTACAAGTCTAAAATTAAAGCAAAGCATGATAACAAAATTGTAGTGAAAACCTTTGAGCCCGGTCAAAAAGTGTTATTGTATAACTCCCGTTTGCATCTCCACCCTGGTAAGTTAAGGTCTCGTTGGGCCGGTCCCTATATTGTTAAATCCGTCGCTCCTCATGGAGCCATTGAAATTGTAAACGAACCCAATGGGAATGCATTCAAAGTTAATGGTCAAAGGCTTAAGCCTTTTCTTGGCGGTTTTGAAGTTGGGGAGCCCGACGAGGTTTTGGCCGATCCAGTTTACACGGATGGCCCGTCGGTTTAGTTTTGTGTAGCTTGAATTTGCACGGGGAGCGAAAGCGTAACCGCTGAACTTAATTGTTTGTCGGACCCGGCCCCCGGGTAGGGGGTACCCACCATTGACTTGGGTATTTGTAGCTCCGCACGCCGCTACTAAAATAAGATTCGTGTGCCCAGCTCCGGTTAGTAAGGGCAATGTTTAATTTTGTACATATTAGTCTGTTTGTTTCGTTTCGGGATTTTCTCACTACAAGATTTCACCAATGCATCATTGTATCGGGCTTTCATTAGCCTTTCTTTGTGGTAGTTTGCCGTTAATGATCCTTGCTCACCAGATATGACCCTATCGGGGGCAGTTTAGGTCTGTGGGTGAGACTTGATAATCCCGTGCTTTGGCGCTAGGCTCTGTCTGGTCTCACTTTGTTTAGATCATAGGGAACGCTGGGCTTTATTGCTTGGCGAGGTCAAGCGGTAGATTTTACTTCGGGCATGATGTAACAAATTCGACGGTCTAGTATAGCCACCCGTGTCTTGTCTACTCGGTGAGACACGGGAAGAAAAGTATGACTCGTAAGATTGCGTGAAGATCGGGTGGTGTTCTTGTCTGTTTTTCTTTTTTTTTAATTTATGTTTGTTGGCGCCCGGATAACACGAGCCGGGCGGTTCTAATGTCATTGCCTACTAGTAGGTCCTTCGTACAATTCCGCTTCTGCAGGGTTAACATGCTACCACACCAGCCTTGGTGGTTTGGGTCTACCGTCGGGTTGACTACGGCATTCAGGAGCCCTCAGCATGGGTGCGATTACGTGTCGCGGTTGTTAGTCCGAAAAGCTTTGACTATGGCCCCGTGTGACTAGCTGGTGGTTCCGGCCGAAGGAGTGAAGCCCTGGCAGCACCCAACTCCGGATCGAAGTGGACAATGACACAAAGCCTCCAACTTGGTCGAGGTATAAGGGGGTTGACATTCCCCCGTGGGTAACATCCTTAATCCCTTTCTCTCTCAATACTGTTGTTTTCCATACTATGAGGGCATAGCATATTTTAAGTTGGGGGGAGGGATATATCTATGATATATATGTGTTTTATGCTTGGTTGTACAAAGTTTTTCGTTTTTCTTCATTTTTAGTCTTGCAACCCTTCCGTTAGTACAAAATTAGTGGAATTAAGCGGCTTAGCACATGCTCATTAGTTTGGTAGTTGGCAAGAGTTTTTGTAAATATTTGCGGTGATCTTGTACATTCCAACTCGTGTGCTTGTCGAAGAATGAGAAATGAATTTTTGAGCGCGTTGTGGGCAAGTTTGACCCATATCCCGTTGTTTTGTACATAATGCTCTTAGTTAGGGATTCATCTCATGTCATGCCTAATTGTGTTTGTTATCTACTATAAATCATTTCGGAATCTATGGCATAATTAGGATATGATACTAGGCCATCTTTGTTTGATTTTACCACAAAGTGTCTCATTGACCTTGAAATAAAGCCAAGTTGCGTCTCACTCTTATCCATAGGAAACCGGTGTTAGGTTGGATGTTTGGAGGTTGGTTTTGTGCTCCGTTATGGGCTGGCTCCAGGTTCTTAAAGGCATCGGGTGTGTTTGAAATGGCATCGGGCAGTGGTATTGGCCATCAGGTGGCAAAGCTGTGACAATCTGGAATTAAGCCCTCCGTATCGATACAGAAAAAAACTGTATCGATACCATTTCGCTTCGTGGGAATCCAGCTTGTTTCGTATCGATACGAAAAATTATCTGTATCGATACGCGTTGCTTATCTCGGAAATCTGCAGTTGTATACCCGATCATCTTCCTTCCCCTAAATCATTTTCTCTCTCTTATCTTCCATAACCTCCATCAACCACGAAACCCTAACCCCAAAATCTCCCATTTTAACCTTCCAATCCTCACCCAAACCCCAAATTCGTCCATAAACCTCCAAGCTTTCAAGGGTTTTTAAAGGATTCTCAAAGTTTTTGGGCCGAAATCGAAGTTTGCAAAGCAGGGCACTCCATTTTCAGTCCGAAAATCACCATCTACAAGGTAACCCGAATTTCTCTCATTCTCCTCGGTTTTTCATCATGTTTACTCTACAATGTGGTGGTTTTTCGAGTTGCATGAGGAATTTCTTTGAGTTTTGAGCCCTAAATTCCCCTAACCCTTTGGAATCCGAAATTTTGAAATCACGTGGGCTTGCTACTGGTTGTGCTTTGTTCAGTAGGTTTCAACTGTGTTGCATAGTTGCCTGCTGATTCTGTTGAAGTTTGGGGGCATACTTTGTGTTGTTTGGGGTTGGATTCTGTTTCAGACTATTGTGCTCTGTTTTTGGAAATAATGACTGGAACTAAGAAATTGGCGAATAAGGGGAAAGGAAAGGTTCCTGTTTCCTCATCCGGGCAAGCATCAGAAATTGTCCGGGAAATGGAGGAGGAGGAGGAATTGATTGCTAATCCGGAGAGGGGCCGGGCTAAGAGGCGAACGCTCGCCGAAATGCGAGCCGCTAAACAGAAGAAGTATGAAGAGGGAATTCCGGGGAGGGGGTTCAAAAATGAGAGGCATGTAGACATTGATAACCTTGGTGTGGGAAATCCGTTTGTTGTCCGCATCCGTGAGCAAGGCTTGGGTTACTACCTTGCTCCTAACCTTGGTTATAATAAGGATTTGGTCATCGAATTCTATAGGAACATTAAGGTTCCGGCCGAGGGGGAAGAGTGGAAAGAGGATGCAAAGATCACGTCGAAGATTGGGAAGTTTCCAATAGAAGTAACTCCGGGGTTCATTGCTCATATTTTGGGGTACCGCCAACCACCTGCCGGTGATGTTAACTATCCGGATGAGGAATATGTGAAGGATGAGGGGGTAATTCGGGAGTTGTACAAGAACCCGCGGGAGTCAAGTCTCCCGCATACCCCCGGAAGGTTCAAGGACGTTTATCGTTTAGTCAATCAACTTGTGCACCATAACTTCAATCCAAGAGGGACTGAGAACAAACCGGACATTCATGAGGGAGGGATGATCCATGCTTTTATGAATCCGGCTGTGGTGTGTGATTGGGCACAAACTATTTACATTGAGATGATCGATTTCAAATCAAAGGCTCCAGCCAACTCCAGGATGCCTTTTCCATGTCTAGTCACCGCCATTTGCTTTGGCCAGAAAGTTCCACAGTCAAAGTTTGTGCAGAGAGAGAGGCTTCATCCGGGGGACATTAATAGTTCTATACTTTCCAAGAGTATCTCACAATCCCGTCCTGCTGCCGCTGCTGCTGTCCCACGTGGGGCCTACTTGACCACTTTGCCACCCAAGGGTGCGAAGGTTTCAGCTTGGAACAAATTGCTTTTTTGTCAAGGGGTGGCCACTATGGGATGTATGAAGAAGATTAAGAAAGAGTCCCGTGACAACGCAAGGAGGCAGCGGAGAATTGACCACAAGTTGGATTGGGTGTTGAGTCGAGAGGTGGGGCAGTCTAGTGAGCCTTACGTTCCGCCCCCAGAGGAGCCCGCTGAGGATAGCGATGATTTTGCTGAGGACGAGCTAGAATTCTTGGATAACGAGTAGGGTTGGTGGAGTAGTTTGAAAATCCCTCAACTTGGTCAGGGTGCGTGGTGGTTGACAGCCCACCTTTTATCTTTTTATTTCGTTGTTTGTAGTCTAGTTTGTTAGAACTTCTGATTGCAGTTGTTAGTAAGTTTTTGCTGGGCCGTCTTGTGGCCTTAAACTTGGTAGTCAGGTGATGGCGGAAAAAGGGTAGTTTGACCAAGCTAGTAAATGGCCGCCATCCCTTTTTGTTAACCTTTCTTTGAAACCAAGGTCGTTATATGCTTATTAAGTCCTCTATTGATCCTTAGTATGCCTCGATTCCATTTTGATTTATCGCTTGATAGTTAGCATACTTAGTTTGTGGCATGTTACTTTCTGACCTCGCGTTTTTTGTTTTTGTAGTTGTAAGTTCCGTTTAATGGTGCTCTCCACTTAAAGGGCATGGTATTTTTCTTCCCCATGCCTATTTCGAGCACCTTTTTGTGGGGTATGGTTACTTTGCACGCAAGTATAGTTGTTATAACTTCGTATCCGCTTTATGTCTTTTGACGCTCATTTTGGATACTTGTTTATAACCTGCTCAAGATTAGTTAATCATTCAATCTTCGGCTACGAGTTGTTTTGGGGTTAATTTAGTTGTTTTGAACTCTTGCCAACTAGTTGCATTATGTTTCGGTGCTAAGTAGCTTGTACGGAAGGGTTGTTGTTTTCCCGTTTTCTTGTTGGTTTGGTTGCTAGGGGCTAGCAACGTTCAAGTTGGGGGGCGTGATTAGCACCTAGGATCGATAGATTGTGGTGCTAAAGGTTTCCTTATTTGTGGCGTTTGTATGCTTTATCGTCATTTTTACGCCCTTTTGCTCTTGAGGTAGTTTGTTGAGTGTTTCAGGCTAAACGCCCTTAGAAGGCGTGTTTTGATTGCAAGTTCAAAACCTCAAGTGATTTCATTCAATTCGGCCCAGTGGAACTTGTGCCCAAGTGATCAAGACTGGAAGAGTGAGGTATCGAGCAAGCCAAGAAGCCGTCGGGTGACAAGCATTGGAGGCTGGCCTGAGGTTCTGGAGATAGCACGCGCGTATCGATACGGATCTGAGCCGTATCGATACCATCTGTTTAGTGGGGATACAGCTTGTTTCGTATCGATACAGCCCAAATCTGTATCGATACGGAGACGTTACGTGGGAAATTTGGCTTTTGGAGATAGCAGCTCCGTATCGATACTTTCCCTAGACCCGTATCGATACGGGAAGCTTCCGAGCAGATATTTGTTGCTTTTTGAGCCTTCCATTTCGGAAATATCACCTTTTGGGATATTTTGGGGAGATTTTTGTCCCTTTTGTATAAATAGGGACCTTTTCTTCTTCTTTTTGGTACTTAGTTCATTACTAGCTTTTAAGTTTCTCTCTCTAGAACTCCATTAATGCATTTAGAGCTTTTCTAGTCTATTTCTCCTCAAGTTCTCAAGTAAGTAATTGTCGTCTATCATTTTGTCGTTTATTAATGTTATAGCTACTGACTAGATCTTTATTAATCTCAAGTTTATTTTCGCTTTTGTCGGTTTAAAGTTATGTCTTATTTTCGTGCTTTAGTTTATGCTTTAGCTATGAGTGAGTAGTCGTTTGGTTAAGTCTCGGGATAATCTTTCCCGGGAACTTAGGTTGTTATTTGGTTCTCGAAACCTTCGGGCTTAAAGCATGATTTCCGGAATAGGGCTTAACTTGTACTTTTGGTCTAAACTAGGGGTGTTAATCCCTTGGTAAGAAGCTTAGCCAAGCGGTCTTGGCAAGTGACTTACCGAGGCCTAGTAGCCTCCTAAGTGTTCGACAAATATTAAAACCAAGTTGGTTCGCTTCCGAAAAATCACTTCTTTTGTTAACTTAGTCAATAAAGTTAAATCTTCCGGGCATGAGCACGCGGTCGTGACTCTCGCCTGAGTTATTTTCGAGAACCGGTAATAGCCTTTGTCAAGGGTTAGAAGATCTCGAGACTTGCCACTTTTAGTTTTTTCAAACCCGTTTCTAGTCTTCAACTTTCATATTTTTCACCTTTCAAAGCAATCCTAGTTGGCCGCCTTGAAGGCCGTAAACCATCGTTTCGAACACCTACAATCCGAATAAGCTTCATCCGATTCTCTGTGGGAACGATCCCGGTCTTGCCGGTTTATTATGCTGACGACAATCTAGCCCTACGCTTGGGGAATCTCAACCTTATTTGAAGGCGAGGTTGTGGAGCTAAGCACACGGCCTTCCATACAAAGCTTCATACGGCGCCATCTTGATACTCGATTGATAACTATTGTTGTATGCAAATTCTACCAACGGCAAAGGTTCCTCCCAACTACCCCGGAAATCCATGACGCAAGCCCGAAGCATATCCTCCAAAGTCTGAATCGTTCATTCGGATTGACCATCGGTTTGTGGATGGTAAGCAGTGCTAAACAAAAGGTTTGTGCCCAAAGCGACCTGCAAACTCTGCCAAAAACATGCGGTGAACCTCGGATCTCAGTCGGATACAATAGATACGGGAATCCCATGAAGTTGAATAATCTCCTGGATATACAAACGGCTAAGCGCTTCTATGGAATCGGTAACATGGATAGGTAGAAAGTGAGCGGTCTTGGTAAAATGGTCCACAATAACCCAAATGGCATCATGCCCCCTCGGTGATCTCGGCAAACCCGTGACAAAATCCATCATCACATTCTCCCATTTCCACTCGGCTACCGGTAACGGTTGTAGTTCTCCCGCGGGTCGCTGATGTTCGGCTTTCACTTGTTGACATGTAAGGCACTTGGACACAAAGATCACCACATCTTTCTTCATCCAAGAGCACCAAAATTGCCTACGCAAGTCGTGATATATTTTTGTTCCTCCCGGATAGACAGCTAACGGTGAGTGGTGAAACTCTCGTAGGATTTCCTCCTGACACAAAATGGGTACGAACAACTTCCCTTGATAACGTAAACTCTGGTTGGCGTGAATCATCCACCCTTCTCGAGCATTCCCGCTAAGAAATTTGGTACGAAGTTCCTCTGCTTCTCCATCATTTTGTTGAGCCTCCACTACTCGTGCTGATAAGGTCGATTGGACGATCAAGTTGCACAACGTAACCCCTTCCTGAACTTCCTCGAAGTGCGAAGCAAAATGGGCTAAATCGTTCACCATCTTCCACTCACGTATGGCTAAGCTCGCTAAGTGTATCGGTTTTCTACTCAAGGCGTCTGCCACGATATTTGCCTTACCCGGATGACAGTGCAATTCAAAATCGTAATCTTCTAAGTGTTCCATCCAACGACGTTGACGTAAGTTAAGCTCCTTTTGGGAAAAGAGATACTTCAGGCTCTTATGAACGAAAAAGACTTCGAATATCTCACCGTAAAGATAGTGACGCCAACTCTTCAAAGCAAAAACGACGGCCGCGAGTTCTAAGTCATGAGTAGGATAGTTTCGCTCATAAGTTTTCAATTGTCTCGATCCATACGCCATTACTCGTCCCGCTTGCATCAATACGCACCCCAATCCTTCCTTAGACGCGTCACAATACACGGAGTAGCCAACCCCACGTTCGGGCACAATCAAGACTGGCGTAGTAGTCAATCGCCGCTTTAATTCCTCAAAAGCCGTCTCACATGAGTCACTCCAAACAAAACGAGTCCCCTTACGGGTTAGTCTAGTCATCGGTGCCGCTAGACGAGAAAAGTCGTGAACAAAACGGCGGTAGTATCCGGCCAACCCTAAAAAGCTTCGAATTTCAAACACGTTCTTCGGTCGTTGCCAATTCATAACGGATTCTATCTTCCTCAGATCAACGGACACCCCACCTTTCGAAACCACGTGACCTAGAAATTTTACCTCGGGTAACCAAAATTCGCACTTACTAAGCTTGGCATATAATCGGTGTTCCCTCAAGAGTTCTAGAACGATAGCAAGGTGAGTTCGATGTTCCTCCTCCGTAGATGAATAAATAAGAATGTCGTCGACGAATACAACTACGAAATAATCGAGGTAAGCACGAAAGATACGATTCATCAAATCCATGAAGGTAGCCGAAGCATTTGTCAAACCAAATGGCATCACAACGAATTCGTAATGACCATAGCGAGTGCGGAAAGCGGTTTTAGGAATGTCCTCTCTACGAACTCTCATTTGATGATAACCGGATCTCAAATCAATTTTGGAAAAGCATGTCGCTCCTCGGAGTTGATCAAACAAGTCATCGATTCTAGGCATGGGATACTTATTCTTAATGGTCACACGGTTGAGTTTACGGTAATCGATAAATAAACGGAGTGAACCATCCTTCTTTTGGGCAAATAATGTCGGTGCTCCCCACGGTGATGTGCTTGGACGAATGAACCCCAAATTTTTGAACTCCTGCAACTGAACCTTCAACTCTCTAAGTTTGGCGGGTGCAAAACAATAAGAAGGAATCGATATAGGAGCGGTGCCTAGAAGCAAGTCTATCGTGAACGCGATTTCTCTCTCGGGAGGCAAACCGGGCAACTCTTCAGGAAATACATCGGGAAACTCGCGAACTACTAGAGGTAACTCCCCACGTGTAGACAAATCCTCTTCTAACGTCAAACTCACCAACATAAGGTAGACAGACTCTCTTTCCTGAGACCCACACAGATACGGTGCTAACGGTTCTCGACGCTCTCCATGGAATTCGAAACAAACACCCTCAGGCGGACATATGCGAACACGACGCTTGAAACAATCAATCGTAGCAAGAAATGTAGATAACCAATCCATCCCAAGAATGAGATCAAACCCCGACATATCCAGCACGATGAAATCAAAGACGAAGCGATGGTCACAAATAACTAGCTCACAATCCTTACAGATACGACTCAAAGGTGACTTTCCCCCTAATGGTGTCTTGACAAACAACGGCGAATCAAGATTTTCGGTGTCCAATTCCAATGCACACACAAAAGACACAGCAATAAATGAATGTGATGCTCCAGAGTAAAAGAGTACTCTAGCAAAAGAGTTGAATAGAAGAAAAGTACCCCGTACAACCGATGCCTCTGGAGCCTGAGAAATAGAAGGTGAAGCATTGGTGTTGATGTTGAAAACACGACCTTGGGTACCCTGACTCTGCACGAAGCCTCCTTTCTGACTGGAACCATGAGAGGGTGCAAACGAACTCGCTCCTCGGTCACCCTCAGAACTCTGAACTGACAATGTCTGGCGATAATGAGGCTGCTGCTGCCTCTGAGAACCCCTGAATGACTGCTGACCAACACCACGCCCTACCCCTGGCTGCTGCACCGAGCCCGACTCACTACGCGCCCCCACCCCTTGAGGGCAACTCCAAGCAAGATGATCCGTCTTACCGCAATTGCAGCACGCCTTAAGAAGCTACAGACACTGAGTACGGATGTGCCCGGGTTGATTGCACTTGTAGCATACGGTCAGAGGTCTAGACAAAGCACCCCGAGTTCCCGAAGAAAAAGACACCTTAAAGCCAGATTGATGAGATGGTTCCCTTTGCCTCTTCCGCCCCTGACTTCCAAAACTGCCTGAAGATAAACTAGCACTCCCCACTGGTTGCCTTGGTTCCCAAGCCTTTACATTCCTTTGAGCTTCCTTTGGAATCTTAATGCTCCTTGCACACTCCACAACTTCAGAAAACTTCATCCTACATTGGACTGTCACCATCCTCCTCACAGTGTTGTGCATGCCCTTCTCAAACCGTCGACACCTCTTTTCCTCCGTTGCTACTAGCTCAGGAGCAAAGCGAGACAAGGATTGAAATTTCTGCACATACTCCGAGATGGTCATATTACCCTACTCCAATTTCTGAAATTGATCTCTCAAATTATCACGAGAAGTCTCCGGAAACACTACAAGAAATTTGGGATCTCGCAACGGTTTTTTTAGCAACGGTTCAAAAACCGTCGGTATAGATGGTGTTTAGCAACGGTTTACAAAACGTTACTAGAAACAGGACTATAGCAACGGTTTTCATGCAACCGTTACTAGATTACAAGACTATAGCAACGGTTTTCCATAACCGTTACTAAAAACCGGACTATAGCAACGGTTTTCTATAACCATTACTAAAAACCGGACTATAGCAACGGTTTTCCAATAACCGTTGCTAAAAACCTGACTATAGCAACGGTTTTTCCAATAACCGTTGCTAAAAATTATTTTTTGAAAATTTGTTAAAAGCCATTTAAAAAAAAAATATGTGTTAAAAAATAGTTTTTTTGTTTTGAAAAATTGTTAAAAGCTGTTTTAAAAAAAAATTCAATTTTTTGTGTTAAAACACTTTAAAAAAAAGTTTTTTGTAAATACTGTTTTTTTTAAAGTTTCTGGAAAAAAATAATTTTAAAAATAATTTTCTGGAAACATTGTTGAGAAAGAGAAAAAGTTTTTATGTAATGATGGGTGTATTTGATTAAAAAAATGTGGTGACCATTAGATTTGATTATTGGCAAAAAAGTTGCTAGTTTTGATTATTCAAAAGCCAAAATTTGATTTGATTAAGAGGTTGCTAAGTTTGGTTATTACAATGTGAGCACTTTTTTGATCAAATATTGCTAACTTTAACAACTTTTTGGTTTTGATTATTACATTATGGATGCTCTAATGACAGTTCGCATAATATAAATATTAGTAGTCCCTTAATATTACACAAGTGCTGGGCTAGCCCAGTTGGTATGCACTCACGCGCGCATACGCGAGGTCCTGGGTTCGATTCCCAGGAGGAGCAAAATTGTGTTGCCTTCCATGCGCCACGTCAGCGGCCACGTGGCTGCCATGTCATATTTTACCCCAGATTTAAAAAAAAAAAAAAACTTGCCTTTAGCAACGGTTACAAGCGTTGCTAAAGAAACCGTTACTAAAAAAAAATATGTACCAACGCTCGTCAAAACCGTTGCTATACCCTATAGCAACGGATATATTGCAACGGTTTGACCAACCATTGGTATAGCCTAAATGGGTCTCTACCAACGGTTTTTCGGCTTTTTGGCAACGCTTTCGACCGTTGCTATAGAACGATTTTCTTGTAGTGAAAGTACTGCTCCTCAAAGAGCGCTTCAAACTCCGCCCATGTCAAATTCTCTACATCCGGTTTGTTCACTTGAGCTGCGGTCCTTGCCGCCCTCCTTGCATCTTTCTTGCTTTCTAAAACGGATTCCCACCATTCACTGGCCTCCCCAACTAATTGAACGGCCACAATACCCACTCTGATGTTTTGTTCAATGATGTTGAGAGCTCGAAAGAGTTCGCGAATCTGAGCTAACCAATGGTCATCTACCATAGGGTCACTACTAATCCCATCGAATACCGAAGGGTTTCTACGGCTAAACTCTCTCATTGCTACCATAGCGCGATCCTCGACGTTCTCTCTAGGAGCTTGGTTCAGAAGATTTGTAGCTGTGAGTGCCGCAACGAGATCCCTAGCAATCTGACTCTGATTAGGAGGCACACATGCACCTCGACCGGCCCCAGCCCCCAGATTCCCACCAAGATTCTCCCCGTGCTGACTAACCTCATCTTCTAATGGCACCCCACGGCCACCCCGGGTTCCAACCCCACCTCGTCTAATATGCGTCCTCGGAGGCATCTTACTACATGACATAAGAAAGAGAAACTATTAACCACAACAACATTATCTACGAGGTCAAAGCCCCAACTTCCCAACACGGGCTAACAACTCTACACCATTCTGCAATAATGAAAATGCAATGCCAAGTAGCCATATGAATGTTAGTCACACAAGCATGCACAAGTTATGTTAGAAGGCGTGACATTTTGAACCCATGAGACGAAATGCCTCCCCACGGTCTCTAGGTATTCTAAACCTATGCTCTGATACCAAGTTGTCACACCCTCAGTTTTTAACATAATTATAAAGGATTTTCATAAATAAAAACCTCACAAATATCCGTACAATACCCCAAAAGAGTTTAGCATTTCCATTTCACAATAACGTTTCATCCTCCTTGAGTATTCGAAAGGTTACATCCTTGGCTCCGAGGCCCAAATTGACATAAGTACCAAATATTCATAAGTTGAAGGTTTACAACACTTTTAAGTCAAAGAATTATCGAATGAAGTTATAAATACATTTTCCAAAAATAAATAATAAAGATGCCATGGTAACTCCTCTGTGTTAGCTTTCAAAACAATGACCACGTCCAAGCAATCCAAATATGCGACTATAGCCCTGGGTTAGTACCTGAAAATGAAGGAAGGTTTGAGCTACACTAGCCCAGTAGAAAGCTCTAATCTAACAATGTATGCACATGAAATGTAGGAATGATAAATAGATGAACAACTGTGTCAAGAACCAAAGAGAGATCAACATTAACAATCCAATTTTGATATTTCTTTTCTAAAAACCAGTCACATGCCTCATTAAACTACTTCTGAAAATCACCAAATGCCCAAACGTGTCTCGTTCAAGTGTCATGAGCCGAAGCTCCTGCCGGGCCAGTTAAAGGACCCCGATGTCCTCTGCCAGGCACCTTACCCATAGGGAGGTCCTGAAGTATCAAATATGAGCATATAGCTCCTGCCGGGCCAATTAAAGGACCCCGATGTCCTCTGCCAGGCACTCACCCGTCGATGAGTCCTGAATGTTCGCGTTGCGTCCGAGAAGTTCCAAAATCCCTTTAATAGTCAAATTCATACCATTCAGACCAAATTTAGATCATAAAGTATCACTCTTTTTTTGTACAAGAAATCATGCCCAGAAGAAAATTAAAACTCATGAAAATGTCCAACAGTTTTGATAAGGGTAAGTAATCAAATTAAAAAATCACTCGGGAAGTATTTGGAATGGATTAGGAGCGATCGGAACTCCACATAAAGGAATAAGAATCCAAAATGATAAAGCAATGCCATTACGAATTGTTATCGATAACAAAAGGAATAAGGTATCAATGACTCGGGGTCGGGATCAATGGTAGCATGACGTTATCGATAACAAAAGAGAAAAGGTATCGATAACAAACGAAGAGGGTATCGATAACTCGAGGTTATGGTCATTCCAGACGCAAGGGTATCGATCACGTTAGGAGTGGTTATCGATAACTATCAGTTTTCTGGACTTTGGGACGCAATGTTATCGATAACTATGAAAATGTTATCGATAACGGTAGTTGTTCGAGCATATTTCTGACAGATTTTACATGGGTTCTCGACAACAACAATCTCGACAACGAATCAAACGATCAATGGTGCACATCAAGCAATAAGAAACATGTCATTTACATATATTGAAAGTTAGAACCTCCTACCTCAAGATTGGTGAACAAAATCAAATGATTTTCCAAGCCCTAGCTCCAATCCTAGAATTTGAACGGAAAGCACCTCCACCGAGTTCAAACCAACGAAGTTCGGACTGCAATACGCGTAGGGATAGAAGATTTGAGGTAGCTTTTGTGTGGGTTTTAGGTTGAATGGGTGAAATTTTGGATGAGAGTGAGAGTGGGAGTGAGAGAGAGAAAAAAGAACGGGGAGTGAGAGTGGTAGTGAGATATGGAATTTCATTCCCTACACACACATATATTACATACACACATATCACACACTCACCCCTCAAATGCAACACTTTAACACATTAACCTCAATTCTCAATATTTCAATTCAATCTCATCCTTTTATTTCCTTGCAAATCATTTGAATAAATTTTAGGAAATTACGGGTCTCTACACCAAAAACCTCCCAAAAAAACACAAACCAAACCAATTGGCGTGAAATTTGGGATTGAAATTTAGGGCCGAGTGGTACTTGTCAGTAGACATCTCCAATGGCGTGAAATCTGGGGTTGGCCATAGTCATGTTGCCATCAGTACTATAAATCCAAGGAGGAGGAAGGGGACTAATACCAATTGGATGGCATAATTCAAGTCTTCCTATAGGACAAACAGATTATATTGAGGGCAAAGCATTAGTCGATAAGCAAGATGGTCTAAAATTTGGAGTCGCCAATAGTCATGTTTCCATCAGTATAAATCCAAGGAGGAGGGAGAGGACCAATACCGATTGGATGGCATAAAACAAGTCTTCCTATGGGACAAACATGGCTATCGAATGGTCTGAACTCTTTGCCTTGTATTTTTCCACACTAACCACTCTATAATGTTGGGCCCTGGAAATCAACTCCAACTCCAATAGGTATTTCAAAAAATGTGTTTTAGTACCATTAGTTAAGACTTAAGGCCTCGTTTGATTCATGGACTGAAAATGATGGGATTAACAGTCCTGGGTTAAATAGTCCTTGAACTCTTTGTCCTGGATTAATTTCATCCCTAATTACACCCAATCCCATATTTGATTCGCGTGGGATTAATTATGGGATAAGGAATAGTATTTAAAAAAAAAAAAATTGGAAAACATTTTTTGGAAAAAGAAAGTTCTGAAAAAGAAACATTTTCAAAAAAATAGTTAAGTCCACCCATGCTTGTTCTTTCTTTTCCTACACGGTTAGGAAATAGTTAAGTCCACCCCGTTGTGGCAACCCACGAACCAACTTGTGGCTTTCCCTTCTAAGCCACCCACAATCACTCTACGCTTAGAAGTTAGATTCACAGCATCCATCCATTCAACGTCAGGCACGACAAGCCTTGGCATGCCCGCACTCGCTCAACAAACGCCTACAAGCGCGATCGTGCTTTGCTCGGCGTACCCGTGTCGAAAACAGAACTTTTCAGATACATTTTCTGGAGTTGCACAAATCTGTGGTCAAGCTAAAAGTGCTATTTGTAGAAATGACTTCACCGATGAACTAGTCGAAATTGGATATGATATGTGTTCAAAATTTCAAAATGTATGCACTGCTGCCACACAGAGCTATGAAATAACTTGTGAGATTGTATGGTTGCGATCGTTCCTCGAAGAGATAGGATTCAATGTGAAGTTGCCCATGCCTTTGTATTGTGATAATCAAGCAGCTATTCATATTGCATCCAATCCGGTGTTTCATGAGAGGACTAAGCATATTGAAGTTGATTGTCATTTAGTACGAGAGAAGTTGACCGAGGGTGTGATAGCTACTCCGTATGTGTCTACAGGCGCTCAGTTAGCTGATTTGTTTACTAAGTCATTATTTAAACCACGGTTAGAGTTGTTATGTAGCAAGCTGGGACTTTGTGATATTTATTCTCCAGCTTGAGGGGGAGTGTTAGAGTGTGTAGTATTAGGTGAGTGGGGGTTTGTCCCACATCGCCTATTTGACTTAATGTAAACTCCTCTCTCGAATATAAATATATGTTATGTGTGTGAGGGATTAAAACAAGAATCCTACACACTTTTCCTTCCCAAATAACAGGAACATTATCATATGTCCCACTGTTGGGAAGCGTTCGCGCAGACGTGTCTAACCATTCTATTGGAACTATGAAATCGATATGAATTAAGTGTAAGAGAGAATTGTCATTGCCTTCTGAAAGGACTTCTTATTTAGCAAATTGAAGGGAAATTTATATGAGATATAAATTGCATTCTTCACAAATAAAAACGTAAATGAAAGGATCGAACATTAAATAGGACACTACATATAAGAAGCAGCTCAAGCAATTATTCAACATCACTTGAAACAAAATTCTAATAGCCATGATATATTTTATGGCCAATCACACCGCAATTACCTACAATCAGAGAAGCAAAAATGATTAGAATTGTTGAGATAGTTCGATGCACTAGCATCCACAATTGCCTAACCAAAATTGGATAACCAAAAGTTATCACATCACCTTTAGTTATCCATTTATGAAATTGCTAAGGTTAGCAATATATAGGTCCAAAATGGCATAACCAAAATTGGATAGCCAAAACTTGTCACATATCTTTTCAAACTAAAAAAAAACTAAAAACAATGAACATATAAAACAGTTTTTTCAAATTAATATTCAAATTAATAAAACTTGTTTAAAATTAGTTTTTCAAAATCAGTTTTTGAAAAAAATTGTTTTCATATTAGAAGAATATTTTTTTTTAAGTTTCGAAAAATAGTTAGTATTAAAATAATTATTTGAAAAAACCATATTTTTTAAAAAAGTAAACAGTTCTTGAAAATAACTTCTTAAAATATAGTTTTTTAAAAAATAATTAACAGTTTTTTAAAATAAATTTTTCAAAACATTATTGAAAAAGAAAGAAAGAAAGAGAGAAAATGGAAGAGAGAGAAGGTTTTGTAAAATGATGGGCAGACTTGATTGAGAAAATGTAAGGTCTACTAAATTTTGTTATTGGCAAAATATTGCTAGTTTTGATCATTCAATGGTCAAAATTTAGTTAGTTGCTAAGAGGTTGTTAAGTTAGGTTATTCAAATGTGAGCATTTTTTTGAGCAAATATCGCTAACCTTTAACAACTTTTTGGTTTTAATTATCCCATTTGTATATGGAGAAATGGGGCCGGGAAGGACTTGTAGGAGTCAATCCCATATATAGAATTAGCAAGAATATTTGGAGTTGTGCAAGGTCCCAGGTCCCTACTTGCATCCCCTTAGGACCGCCGTTGAACCATCGGAATAGTTTTGGGTGAACATAGAATGAAGGGAGATATGGGTGGGGGGAGTTTTGGAGAGAAACGCACGGCAGAGAGGTAGGAAGGCTGGAAGAGGACCAATACCAATAGGATGACAAGTCAAGTCTTCTTATGGGACTAACGAGGTTCCGCTTGATGAGAAATCGAATGGTCTGAACTCTAATTCCCTTTTGTTTTTCCACACTTACCACTTAGGACCCAGCTGGAATTCAACTCCAAGTCATGGTGTTGCGTATAAAGGGTACCTGAGCATCTCCAATAGGTGTTTTAGTACCATTAATTAGTTTGTTTGATTGTTTTTTTTTTATTTATCACACGGTAGGCTACCGATGCTTCGTCTGCTTGAACCCACAATCCCACTCTCTGGACTCCAACCCAAGGGGAAAGATTAACTGAGCCAAGGCCAAAGGTCTGCCATTAATTAGTTAAGAGTAGTGAATATTTGAGTTTTTTTAGTGCTCCGAAGGGAGTACGCACTATCTAATGTGTTAGTGTGTCTTAGTTTGGAAGTGTTTTAGAAAGTTGGCTTGCTTCAAGGAAGGTCTTAACGAGCAATGCTAGGTACCTCAAAAATACTCTGAAATGAGCAATCAATGGTACAGATTCACTTTGATCTGAACCATTGATTATACATTTTGGGATACTTTCGGGGTACATAGAATTATTGTGTACCCCGAAACTACACCGAATTGAGTAATTCAATTCACTTATGGTCCAAATTCACTTCAATTCACTTTAAAATGAATTTGGACCATTGATTACTCATTTCGGGTATTTTTGGAGTACTCTTTCGGGGTACATAGACTTATTGGGACTTAAAAACAATGAAGGGGAGAGAACGAGAGAACATGAGAGATAAGCTTGTAAATCATGAAGAGGAGGGAGGAGAAGAGAGATTGAGACAAAAGAGAGGGGAACTAGAACATATTGTTTAAGACATTCTTTAATTCACTTAACATTTTTAATTCCTCCCTTGGAGATGCTCATCGAAAAATTCCTGAAATTGAATAGGAATAGCTAGCTAGAAAGCTCAAAACTCAATACTAAGTTGGTTACTTTAATCAAATTACAAAGGCAAACTTTGGATGCTTTGGTGGAAATAGGACTGATCTTGTGCCACATTGGCCTTGAATATGTTGGTAACGCTTCTCCTTCTCAACAACATCCATTTAGACACACCCGTGACGAGTCATCTTAATTTATTATGCTTCTCAGATGTTGACACCTCTTGAAGAGAGCGATACGTAACTTGACAAAACAATGTTCCCAAGATGATCAATACCTGATCGGAGCCTATATGTCCCCATTAACGGTCCCTAATTTATCTTGTTACGCTCATTTAGTGTATTACTTGGAGTTTAATACTCATTTTTCTTGTTTCAATACTTGCAAATAATTGTATAGATTCCAACCGTTGGATTCAATAATTGCGAAGTCAATCTAAAATGCGAACTTACAGGACTCCACGACTTCGTTAAAACGTAAGGATCCTTTGTTGACTGTAGTGGCATTTGTTGACCGTAGTGGCAGACACAGGCTTGAATTAGGTGTAATTTCATATTCATAATAACCATTTTATACGTATATATCGCTACTTGCACTACAACAAAAATGGTCTATTGCGACGAAAACTGGTGACGAAATCTAAATTCGTCGCCAAATGACACCTTTTGGCGAGGAAATTGGATTTTCATCGTAAAAAGTGATTTTTTTTTGCGAGGAAAAAAATTCGGTCGCAAATTGGTACCCATAGGCGAGGAATTTTAAATTTCGTCGGCAATAAGTACCCTCGGGCGACAAATTTCAAATTTCGTCGTCGATAGTGGACATTAAATTTTATTTTTTACAACTAATTGAAATGTGCGTAATTAACTCTAACTCAAATACCTGATCATAAAAAGATAAATGAAAAAAATGATGGGGACTAGTCACTAGGGAGCCCAAGAATTGGCTACATTTGGATGAAAAAGAAAGTGACTTATTTTTTCGTCTTTATTCAAAAAAAAATCGCATTTGTTGGTTTTGCGTCAAATTTTTGACTTATGAATTTTTTTTATGAGAGAAATCGGAAAAATAAAACATTAAGATAAAAACTCGCAGTTTTTTGACTTATTGTTGTCTTTTTAAAAAAAAATTAAAGTTTTGATTAAAATTTTATACCTTTTCAATTCCTCTCATCGAGACGAATCAATAAGTCACAAAAATTTGACCCAAAATTAACAAATGCAATTTTTTTTTGAATAATGACAAAATAAGTCATTAAGTGTCTTTTTCATCCAAATGGAGCCTTACTCTCACGCTCAGGAGGGGTGGAGTGGTGTGGGTGGTGGTGGTGGTTGTGTTGTAGTGGTGGTGGTGGTGGTGCAGTGGTTGAGGTCTCACCTTTGGTGGTGGTGAAGTGGTGGTGGTTGTATTGGGGGTGTGGTGGTGGTTAGGAAAAAAAACGAGTTGTAAATAGTATATATAATAAATATTATGCCTTTGATAACAAGTTGGGTGTTGGTGTAGCGGTTGGGTTCATGTTACGCATGCAAGAGGTACAGGGTTCGAAACTCGATAGGGGCTGAAAATGGCGCTAGCATAGGGGTATTTTAATTTTCGGAAAAATCACTCATTACGACGAATTTTTTTTTCGTCGTCAAAAAAAATATTGCCGATGAAAAAATTCCTCGCCAAAAGCCAAAAAGCCGACGAAATACAAAATTCGTCGTCAGGGGACCTTTTGCGTGAAACTAAAGTCGACGAATGGTGGCGACAAATTTTTTCGTAGCCGATTCCTTTGGAGACGAATTTTGCCTCTTTGCCGACGAAAAAAATTCGTCCCCTTACACAATTTTTGTTGTAGTGTTGGAAAGTCCGAATATAAGAGACGATGTTATGTGTATGTGCGTAGCCACGGTTTAATTTTATCCACACAACCTGAAAAATGATTGATAACTAAAAAATTAGAAATTTTTACCCCACGTGTAGAAATTTTAAGAACTTTTTTTTCACTCACAAGACTTATAGGAGTCAATCCCATAGAATTTTTACGTGACAATATTTGCAGTCATGCCGGAACCCGGATCCCCACTTGCATCCCCTAATTAAAGATAACCTCTGGATGACCGGATTAATTTTGGATGGACATAGAATGAGGAAAGATATGGGAGAGTTTTGGAGGGAATTACACGGCCGAGAGGTAGGAAAAGGATCAATGCCATTAGGATGGCATAAGTCAAGTCTTCCAATGGGACAAACACGGTGTAATTATTGAGGGCAAAACTTTTGTTGATAAGCAATCGAATGGTCTGAACTCTTCGATCCCTTTTGTTTTTCCACACTTGCCACTATAATGCAGGGCCTGGAATTCAACTTAAACTTCATTTTAATCAGTCATGGTTTCTATCTTTTCACACAATCCTATCTTAATGGTGTGTTCGACTAACTAAAATAGTAACTACTTATTAATTTTTTAAATTAAAGGTGATATATTGTGAGAGAATAACTTGTCTCATAAAGCGGGAAATAAGTATTTAACCTTAGCGGAACAAGGCCGAAGTTTGTTTTGGTACACCAGTATTTCAAAAACTGCAAGAATTGAAGTTTGTTTAATTAAGTGGTTCGGACCCATTCAAGATATAGCATATCTCCTAATTACATCTTTAATAAAAAGAAAATCCCTTTGATTCCAATTATTCAGAATTGTCAATATCTTTTCATGAGAAAGAGAAAGGGGGATTGAGTATTACTATTTATTATTTTAGGGATTGAACCTAGATGAATGATCTAGGCTGCCACAAACCACTATATGGCCTCACCCCTTATGTCATACACAATCGTTTTATAGAAGTCAAATATGAGGCATTCAAGCCTTAGCATGAATTTGAACTGCAATTCAGTCCTGGCACGCCTGCAAAGCAAGTTTATCTAGTTTTGCTCTTTTTGAGGAAAACACCTATCAACCCCGTTCTTCTGGAGAATAGAACTCCAAACATAAGCAGAGAAATAGCACTCAAAAAACAGGTGGTTGTGGCTATCATGATCATTACAACAAAGAATAGAAAGGCCATCCGAAGACATTCCCCATTGTAAAATTCTATCTTTAGCAGCCAGTCTATGTTGGACTGCCATCCATTCCAAGATAGCCCATCTAGGGACATAGTGCGTGAACCAAACAGCTTTCACCCAATTTGGAGTAGGGTTTTTGATCCTCAAGGCAGACCAAGCAGATTTGGTTGAGTACAAACCAGAGGGATGCATGCAAGGTCCAAATCATAGAATCAGGCCTATGAGAGTTTGGAAGGAAAGTAGCAGGAGTATGGGTAGTAAAATCCTGGATGATAGGGTTTCTAACCCTGGACCAATTCCAGCTATCATTCAAAATAATAGTATTATTCAAATTCTTACTTTTGCCGATAAAAAAAAAAGGGGGGAGGAGAATGCAAGGGAAGGAGAGAGACTTGTTAACCAAAAGAAAAGCTTATAGATAGGGGTATACAATTTTATAGAATATGAAATCACATCGGACTAAAATTGAGGGGAGTAGTAGTATTGCATCCCAAAATCCAATGTATTGGATATTTTATGTTTTGTGCACTTTCTAAGACTCTCTCAATGTTTTTTTTTTCTTTTCTATTCTACTAATTTTATTTTTTTAAATCCTTGTATTCAATGAAATTTTCTTCGCCGTTCACAAAAGATATCTAATCTTTTGCGGTCCGAGAGATATTATTTCCAATTCTAAACACCAAAGTTTTAAACTAACGGTGGTCTTCAATGAAGAAAAACATGGGGTTGCACATAGTCATGTTGCCAAGGAGGAGGACGAGGACTGATACCAATTGGATGCCATAAGTTAAGTCTTCCCACAATAGGATGACCTTCATTAATGAGGAAAAACATGGGGTTGCACATAGTCATGTTGCCAAGGAGGAGGACGAGGACCGATACCAATTGGATGCCATAAGTCAAGTCTTCCCACAATAGGATGACCTTCAATGAAAGAAAACATGGGGTTGCACATAGTCATGTTGCCAAGGAGGAGGACGAGGACGAGGACTGATACCAATTGGATGCCATAAGTCAAGTCTTCCCACACTATAGGATGACAAAAGTGGTTAAATTATTGAGGGCTGTTGATATAAGCAATCGAATGGTCTGAACTCTGCCTTTTTATTTCACACTTCCCACTATAAAGCAAGAGCAAGAGTAAGGCATAATGACCACAATAAAGCGCAGTGTCTCAGGTCCAATAAACAAAATCGGAACCGCTCATTTTGTTCAAATATTTTGTTTAGGATCCTCGCAAAAAATTAGCTCCATCCAATATCATTAAGGGCGTTTACAAAATGTCCATATTGGCTTTTTTTTTTCTTTATTGAAAAAAATTGGGTTTCAATCATAATTTTTAACTTTTTAGATTCCTCTCAAGTCTCATCATGACGAAATAATAATCCACAAAAAATCGACAAAAAACTAACAAATGTGCAAAAAAAAAATTGAATGAGGACAAAAAAATAAGTCATTTGGCTTATTTAGGCCAAACAACCCCTAAGCCTTGCAAGTGGGTCCCAATCATTTAACTCGGTCCTCTCATGATGGTAAAAACTAGAATACACGTACACCACCACATACGAATTTTGTGGCTGATTTTTACGAGTTTTTTTTGGCTCACTTTATGAGTTTTTGTGGTTTATTTTACGAAAGTGTGTACGGTACACTCTTATGAATTTTGTGGCTTACTTTTATGAATTTTTGTGGCCCAATATATGAGATTTTATGGTTGTTTATATATTAATTTTTGTGGTGTTGTATATGAATTTTTGTGTTGTTGGAAATGAATTATTTTAGTGTTCTATACGGATTTTTGGTCAAAAAGGCGGCGCAAAAGTAAAAAATGGCAGCTCAAATATATGAGATTTTGTGATATTATTTATGAGATTTTGTGGTGTTATTTACAAATTTTTTGATAATCAATAATGAGATTTTGTGGTGATATATGAGTTTTTTTGGTTCAAAATACGAATTGCATACCTTACGCTATTTTTCAGGGGTGTTTATTGTAGTCGTTCTCACTGATTATATATGCCTAGTTCACAACATTTTCTTTTCATTTTTTTCATCTTGACCATGGAAAAAGAACCTAAATTAGGACAAATAGCTGTCTTTTTTGTTTAAAGTGTCGTCTTATATTAAAAAAAATCAACATCAACCCACATATTTATACTTTTCTGATTCCTCTTGTCAAGACGAATGGTTAATCCCAAAAATTACGACAAAAAGCCCAACAAAAAGTTACAAAAAGCAAAAAAAAAAAACAAAGATACCAAAAAGGAAGAAATTAACGACTTACCAAAAGGAGTTCACCGAAATTAATCACCCGTGATAAGATGAACAGCCAACGGAAACTTGTTTTCTCCAATCAATGTAGTACATGCATGGAGTTTAGTGATTGGGACCCACTCGCAAACTTCCATGGTTACATTGATTTTGGAATTTCGGTGCTCTATTTAGAGGAGTTTTCAAATAGATTTCGCTTCCAGCCCCCAATTTTCTTCGGGCCTCAAAATATACAATGTATAATTTTAAATAGTATGGAGTTCCAATTGCCTTCAATTAGTAACATATTCTTGATGGTGTGATAGCTTAGATTTTTTGGATGCTTGAGGGGCTACGTTAGAATCTTCACCCCTTAACTCTTCCTCAATTTTATATATGCAACATTTCGTGCAAAGATTGGTATGCGCGCAGAGATAGATGGATCCATATTAAGACTTTCGCTTCGGGTCCCAAATAAATTTGAGCCGGCACTGGTCCCTTTGCATCCTTAGTTACCGTTCTTCACCCCATGTTGAGCCGCATGAGTTCTCAACAAGCCAATACTTAGTCCTGTGGGTACCAGTCCAATAGCAAACAACGATCACCTATAATGTGGTGATATCAGATAAAGAGCCCAACTAACCTATAGTGTGTTTGGTTTTATTTAATGGTAATGATACAATTGCTACTTTCCTCTTTGGCCATAGGCCTTAACAAGTATTACAACTCCTTTCTTCCTCCAATCCGTGGTAGATGGCATGGCACTACTGTTTTTCATATCTAAAGGAAGACATTTCAGTGAAGTAGACATGGCTCTTGTAGTCTTGTTTGAACTTTTCATAAATTTGCTACGGTCTGCACATTGATTGGCTCCTAGCTAAGTCTTGTTAGGCCTTTGTTTTTGTTAGAAGTGTGGCTCATATGTTAAGTATGAGAGGTACTGAGGAGTTCCAGGAATAGGCGTGTTGGATGTCGCCGAGAGAAGTCGGAAAAAGACCGCTAGTGAATGCGGTAGGGCTACAGGGTTTTTCTGTAGCCCTACAGATGGGACTAGCTGGGAACAGAGCTATGGGTAGCGCTACAGGTAGAAGCTGTAGGGCTACCGGATTAACTTCGGGCTAGGGTTCGAATAGTGCGAGTATAAAGGCTCTCTATTGTAAAACCCTAAACTATGACTGTGATAATAAAAGAACAGCCGCTCTCGCTCCCGTGGACGTACCCGGTTTTGAAAAATCACGTATATCTCTGTAGACACCCCAATCCGGACCTCGAAGGATCTTTGACCGCCCCGATGATGAAATAAAGGAAACAAAGCCTTTGCGAGCTTGAATGAAGTATTCCTCCAGCATCCACAGCCCAAACCAACCATTAGCCCAGAAAAACCCAAAAGGCCCAAAAGCCCAGAAAAAGCCCAAAAAGCCCTGGAACGAACCTGAAGTACCGCGCGTGACACTTCTACACCGCGCGGCGTATCGAAATTTAATACGCCGCACGCAGTCATGAGGTTAACCGCACGGCATTTTGGATAAGGTTCTGACTGGCTCAGAAAGTTGTCGGCCACGCCTATTTGAGCCACAGCTGCAATACGGCTCAGCCGAAAGCACACTTCTGGCCCGCCCAGAAAATACCTCCAACTTTTGAAATTCAAAATCCAAGGCTCTTGCCTATAAATACACCCCTCCACTCAAGGGAAAAGGGCCATTGATCACCATTACACCCTTTCTCTCTCTTCTTGCTTTCACACCCACTTTCCCATCTCCATTTTTCTCTTCACCATTGAAGTTAGTTCCTTACTAACTTTGAGGTCCCAACTACCCAATATACCCATCTATTACACACATCCATACTTCTACTCTCTTTTTCAACCTTCCGACGTCCATCCGCCTTCATCAAAGCTCATTCAAGCTCCAGATCCAAGGTAAAAACCAAGTTTTCTTGGGCTAGGCTCTGTCCTGGCCCTGAGGGGACCTTTTTGTTTTCAGGCTTAACCCTTTTGGTTAAGATCTGACCCAAAACCTCTTTTACAAAACAAAACCAGTGTTCTGTGCAAAGGTGTGCTACGCCGCGCGGCGCTTTGGAGCGTCGCACGGCGTAGTAAACTTGCACGCACGGCATTTCAAAAGGATACTATTTTCTTGATCAAACTGTCTGGATCGCGATCGTCCTTCTGTATACCAAAAAGCCGTCTCAGAATGAGACCATTTCTTCAAGCCATGTTTTAAACTCCATAGATCTTTTCAAAACAAGCAAACGTATCAAAAATGGCTTTCTCTTCATGGCTTGAAAGAATGGTGCAGATCTGAGATGATCTGACGGCTGTGAGTTGTCTGAAGCTTTAAGATAACACCGTGCGATGGAATGGGTATACCGTGCGAAGCTTTACAAAACTATAAAATTTTGGTATCCAGATTGGAACCACGCACGGCATATCAGTAAGCCGCGCGTTGTAAGCCGATGTGCCGCCTGACGGAGGATAGTGATTCAGACAGTCCAATTGAATATTTTTCTTGTTTATATCATCGCCATGCCATCTTTATCATCTCTGTACAGCAAGCACCACTAGCACGGCAATGTGTTATAATTTATCTTGTTCCCCTTTCCCCTCTATGTGTTTTTAAAGTTTTCTGAATCGCATTAATCCCCCATTTAAAATGCTTAGTAGAGACCGGTTTTCACCGGGCAAGCGGGGTGCTTTTCAACAAAACCTCCCCCGTTCGTAACCTGGCTCCCGGATCCAAAATCTCAAACAGTTTCGCTAGATCAAAAGGCCTTTTCTTTTCAAAACCAAACCCCCTCGGTTTCTCGGATCATCCATCTCAAAAATTCGGGTGGCGACTCTATCTAAATCGCGCTACGGGCGCGGGAGCCCACAGTGGCGACTCTGCTGGGGACTTTTATTCAAAACTTCTTCTTTTTTAAAAAAAAAAAATACATAAAGAAGTGTTGAATAATCAAGAGGGCCAAACTTGAAAGGCATTTTACTTGGGGGACTTAATGCAATTTGGAGAACTTAACTTTCTTTTACACTATGCACCCAAGCCGCGTTAGCGTGTTTTGGCTATCTTGCCCGGTTTACCGGTGACAAGCTCTCCCGGAATACCTAGCAACCCTCGACTATGATGGGCCATCGTGCTGTTCGACCATTGTCTTGCAATACACTCGACATGGGGTAGTACATATTGGCTCTAGTCCGAGGAACCCCTCTCAAACCAAAACCGGCCTTTGCACTTGTAAATAACCATAGAACTTTCCCAACTAGGACAGGAACCCATGGCTAGGACTTATGTGATATATCCTGTTTATGTGTATTTCTTTGTACATACATATCATTCACGCATCATTGCATCCTGCAGGCTAGAGGATTAGGCTCCCTTAGAATTCTTTAGGACTTTTCGGTCAGTCTAGGAGACTATAAATCCATGGAGGTTGCGATACCTCCGGTGTTTGCCGTACCCGAACGGCTCCCTTGACATGGGATTAACTTTGGAGGTGTGCGTATTTGGATTCTGACGGTCACATTGCTCTGTCTCGGATGGTCAAGATAAGGAGATTGGCTCTGGTTCTGAAAACAATCGGAATTTAACCTGCCTGACAGTACCTACCCGGATCGTCAGAAATCTTCTGTACAAATGCCCCAAGTGAAACTCATGTCACGGTAGGTTCTAGGACCTAGAAGGCACGTAGAAGGTAAGACAGACACTCGGGGCGGATTTTGAGTTGTTCCCTTTTTGCTTTGCTACAAGTTCAGAAACATTGGACACCTGCAAAAAGAAGAGGCTTTACCCAATTGGTTTCGTCCGTCACGAAGATTGGTTCGCATAGATACCCTGGAAGAAACCCAACTGGTTGAGGTCCACATAGAACAGGAAGGCCAGTCATCATTAGCAGTTTCGCTAAGCCCGGCAATACAGGAGCCTCCGTCACTTGAAAATCTCTTACCAATGGCTGACCAAGGAAACGGGGTAGAAGAACTTAGGCAGAACATGGCTACCATAGATGCTCAGTTTAGGCAATCCCTTGCTGGGATGGATACGCAACTCAAAACCTCGGTTGCATCCATGAAAGGCGACATGAATATGATAATGGAGTCTATGCAGGAGGTCTGTGACAAGCTTTTGGTTAAAACTGACATACCCAAGGAGGAAACGCCAGCCAAAGACACGCCGGCAATTGATCCCAATCTAGCCGCCCTTATGGTTAAAATTGGGAAGTTGAAAGAATCAATGCAAGAGAATAAGCGATTAGGGAGATGAGAGATTGACATGAACAAATTGTGCTTGTTCCCCAACGCGAAGTTACCAGAAAAGTTTAAGGGTGTGGATTTCGCAAAGTTTGACGGTACCGGAGATCCAAAAGCTCACCTCCAAGGGTATGTTGGTTCACTCACCATGAGAGGAATCGAGAAGGAAGCCATGGCCCAACTATTCCACGAATCTCTGTCAGGGCCCGCTTTGCAATGGTTTCTTACCCTGGAACCCTCTAAGAAGAGGACTTGGGAAGATATTGGGACGGCATTTGTGGCTCAATACGATTTCAATGTCGATCTAAAGATGACCACGAGGGAACTAGAAAGCACCAAGATGGGTGAGAAAGAAGGCTTCGCCGACTTTGTGAAACGTTGGAGGGCTAAAGCCACTCAGATGCAAAGCAAACCAGACTTAAAAGAACAAATAAGGATCATCACCAAGAATCTGCCAAACTCTTTTGCCCCATACATGGTCCTCTCCCAGGCAGCCCCGAATTTCGAAACTTTCTACGACTCGGGCCTGGCTGTGGAGGAAGCACTGCGAGATGGAACATTGGAAAGAAAGGAATCAGCAACAAAGCCCAAAAGGATATACTCAGGGAACAGTAATGTCCTCTTCGGGAATTCCAATCAGGCTGGAACCTCATCCGCCAAACCGGCAGAAGTAAACCAAATTTCAGAAAAACCAAAATCCCAACAAAGAGCCTTTACCCAATTCAGCACTCCTAGGTCCGCCTTGCTCAAAAAGCTTACTGAAGTAGGAGTGCTGAATCCCCTTCAGCCACCACAGAACATTCCACCCAACCTAAACCAAAACTTCTACTGCGATTTCCACCAAATGCATGGCCATACCACTGATAACTGTATCCGTCTCCGTCATGAGATTCAAAACCTCATCGACAATAAAGTCATTGATACCCCTCCTTCTGACAAACCAAACACCATGACAAATCCCTTGCCACAGCATAATACCCCATTCCATATCAACCAAATCACCCAAGACAAAAGCCAAGACTTTGATCCCACCTCTTTCATCATCCCTGATACCGAACCAGAGCCTGTTGTGGAAATTCCCGAAGAAATTGCCCTCTGTTACCTTTGGGATTGGGGAGACTTAATTGCCGATTGGAAAGAGTTTGAAGTCGCTAATTTTCAAGAAGATGTAAATCCGTTCTTTGAGCCAGGATGGGAAGTTGATTGGCAAAACATTTATGCTGACCCTCTTGACGGATTTTCTTTGAATATGATGTTCAACTTGCCGGAAATGCCTGAATGGGAGTGGAATCCAATTCCGGATGAGTACCAACTCTTGACCTGGAATGATCCTTTAGATACCTTCTCTATACCCATGCTATTTGCAGAAGAATATCAACCACCGGCGGTGATCTACAACTGGCCTGAACCTGTTCCATTTCGACCAAACCTCTCCTCCTACCTCCACGATCTCATAGCTAACGACCCATACAACAACGTAGGTCTTGCTCCATACCCAGAACCGCCGGGTCCCGAAGAAGATGTGGCTAGTAATGAGTTCAACCCAATGGACTACCTGGTCGATGAAGTTAAGTCGGAGTCATCTGTCACTTTCCCAAAAGATGCTGATGTTGTCATGATGAACTTGTGGGAAGATGAACCAGGTGCTAAGACAAACCTGTGGGGTAATACGGAAATCATCAACATAAAGGTGGGGAACGAAGAATGGACTGTAAATAGGGCAGTAGCAGAAGCTGAGAAATGGAAGCCCGAGGATCTGTGGGAAGACCTGGTTGTCGCTAACTTGGCTGCCAACCTCCAAGACACTACCATTGGAAACAAGCGCAAGGCCCTTGCGGATTTGTGGAATGAAGAGTCCAAGTACCAACAGATTGGTCAATTAACCAGGAGTGGTCGAATATATCAACCCCCTAATCTTCAGATCGGAGAATCTTCCAACCCTTCAGCTCCACTGACCAAAGAACCTTCTAACCCGTTCGTTACCCCAATCAAAGATACTTTCCAACCCTTTGCCCCACCAGTTAAAGAACCTTCACGCCCTGAGAAAGACCCAGAAAGAATGATCAAGCGCCAGCTTGAACAGACTCCAGCCAAAATGTCTGTTTGGGACGTGCTTGTTTATTCCACCCGCCATCGCGAAGGATTCATCCAAGCTCTCTTTCACCTAAAAGTCCTTTCCACCATAACCCCTGACGAACTTGTGGCACTCATCAAAACCATACCCGTCAAAGATGCTATCACCTTCACTGTTCGAGATTTGCCCGCTGATGGAACTGATCACAATCGACCACTCCATATCACTCTGAAATGCCACGGAAAATGGGTACCGGGAATCCTGATTGACAATGGGTCAGCAATCAATGTCTGCCCACTCCGTGTTGCTTATTGCCTGGGATACAAAAATAGTGATTTCTCCCCATCAGAAGTCAAAGTTCGGGCATATGACAACACCCGTCGGGATGTGACTGGCACCCTCATGCTTCCTATGACTTTTGGGCCCTACCAAACGGATGTGGAATTCCATGTGGTAAACATTCCCGCGTCCTTCAACCTACTGCTGGGTAGACCTTGGATGCATCGACCTGACATCATGGCAGTTCCTTCAACGCTCCACCAGAAAGTTAGATTGGGACTAGAAAATGGGATGCTCACCATTCATGGCGACTCCGGGATTCGTGCTCCTGTGGAAGACAATGCCCCGCTTTTGGAGATACAACATGGGGAAGAGGACGTTGCCCTGGGCGGCTTCTCTCTTGACACCTCTCGTTCTGTTTTCACTGTCAAGATTGATGACGACTTCGTCGTTAGTAATGTTGCCATAAAGATAATGAAGAAAATGTCCTACACGCCAGGATTGGGGCTGGGAAAGAATCTTCAGGGGCCAGCACAGTTTGAAGAACCAAGAACTTTAACCCGCGTAACAGGTGTGGGATACCACCCTTCCGAGGATAGGAAGGAGAAGAAATGAGATAGGTTGGAAGATTATTTTGTCAAAGAAAAGGCAAAGCAGATTTATCAAGGGCAGTCGGAACCATTCTGGGACAAAGAAACCAAAACCTTCCTACCAGGGTTTGAGATATTCGCCAATGATGTCTGGCCTGAAAGTGATGAAGAGCTAGAAGCGGTGATCAAACCAGTAAATGCGACAGATTGGGTTGAAACTCTTGCCATGGGTAGCCTGGCGACCTTATTCGAGGAGGACGAACCATTGGGTATAGTCGTGGAAGCAGAAGTGCAAATGCTGGGGCAGGAGGCCCCCGAAGATCCAACTTCAATCATCATGGATGCCGCTGGAGATTATAAGAATTGGACTTTCATACCAAGTGCGACCAGTCATGAGTCTGAATCTGAAGATGAGTCCTTTAAGTCTTCTGAGTCCTTCGAGTCTTCCGAGTCTTCTGAGTCTTCTGAGTCTTCTGAGTCTGTTGAGTCTGAGTCGGCGCCTCTTGGCCCAACTCCTCAGAGTCTGTATTTTGAGTTTGAATCTACCCGTGTGTATGATGCCCTCGAGGCCTCTGCTGATAATGAAATAAATGAACCTGATTCCGCTTATTTTCCTGATTTTGAAATAAATTGTGTCGACCCCAATGATGAAGAGATCGATTTCGAGGGGGAAATCCCTGAAGAAATTCGGTCCCTAATCGAAAGGGAAGACGAAAGGCATGCTCAGCCTGTAAAAGAAGAAGTTGTTTCAATAAATTTGAGGGATGAAGGGAATCCCCGAATGGTCCAGATCGGTTCCGCGCTGTCAGAGGAAGAGCGTCAGGCTCTCGTGGAATTGTTAAAAGAATTCGAAGACGTTTTTGCATGGTCGCACGCTAATATGCCCGGAATTGATCCTGAAATCGTGGAACATCGGATTCCCCTTCACCCTGACACGAAACCAGTAAAACAAAAACTGAGACGCATGAGGCCCGATTGGGTGCTTAAAATAAAAGAGGAAGTAACTAAACAAATCAATGCTGGGTTCTTAATGGTAACTAAATACCCTCAGTGGGTTGCTAATATTGTTCCCGTTCCAAAGAAGGATGGCAAAATCAGGGTCTGTGTGGACTTCAGGGACTTAAACAAAGCTAGCCCCAAGGATGACTTCCCTCTGCCCCACATTGACGTGCTAGTTGATAACACCGCGGGACATGCCTTACTTTCCTTCATGGATGGCTTCTCAGGATATAACCAGATTCTCATGGCCCCGGAAGACCGAGAAAAGACCACGTTCATTACTGAGTGGGGAACCTACTGCTATCGGGTCATGCCTTTCGGGCTGAAAAACACGGGTTCCACCTATCAGCGAGCTGCTATAACCTTGTTGCATGATATGATTCATAGAGAGGTGGAGGTTTACGTTGACGACATGATCGTTAAGGCAAAAGAGCGAGGAGGCCACTTACCCGCATTAAGAAAGTTCTTCGAAAGGATAAGGAAGTACAGGATGCGCCTCAACCCGGCTAAATGTACGTTCGGAGTCACTACCGGGAAAATGCTCGGATTCATGATCACCACTCGTGGCATCGAAATCGATCCATCAAAGATTAAGGCCATCCTGGAAATGGAGCCACCACGGACAGAGAAAGACGTGAGGAGTTTCCTCGGTAAAATACAGTTCATCAGCCGGTTTATCGCAAAACTGACTTCAACATGCGAACCCATATTCCGCTTGCTCAAGAAAGGAACACCATTTGCATGGAATGACAGATGTCAGCAAGCCTTCGAGGCCATCAAAGCCTATCTAAGGAATCCGCCAGTCTTAATGCCGCTGGAACCAGGAAAACCTTTGATCCTATACTTGTCAGTCACTCCATCTTCCATGGGGTGCATGCTGGCACAGGAAGGAGACGGTGGGATTGAAAGGGCTGTCTATTACCTCAGCAAAAAGATGGTTGGGTCTGAAGAACGCTATACTCCATTAGAAAAGACATGTTGGGCACTTGTTTGGGCTTCCAGAAAGTTAAGACATTACATGCTGGCCTATTCAGTAAGATTGATATCCCGAATGGATCCTCTGAAGTACTTATTCGAAAAGTCAGCACTCACAGGAAGAATGGCACGATGGCTATTGATGCTGGCAGAATTTGAATTGAAATATGTCAGCAGAAAGTCAGTAAAAGGAAGAGCTGTCGCTGAATTTTTGGCCGACTGCCCAGTCGAAGGAAAAGAAGATGCCGAATTTGAGTTCCCAGATGAAGGCATATTGACCATAGTCGAGGACGTGTGGCGGTTGTATTTCGATGGAGCAGCCAATCAGAAAGGATTCGGAATTGGCGTGCTATTGATTTCACCGGATGGGTCGCATATCCTGCTTGCATTCAAACTTAACTTCAAAGTCACCAACAATCAAGCGGAATACGAAGCTTGCATTGTTGGTATGGAAGCAGCCCTTGAAATCAGTATAGAAAAGTTGGAAGTTATGGGAGATTCAAACTTGGTCGTTTCTCAAGCAAACGGTGATTGGAAAGTTAGGGAAGAGAAGTTAAAGCCGTACCATCAAGATCTCGAAGATCTCATTCCCCATTTTAACAAAGTAACTTTCACTCATGTCCCGAGACTCAGGAATCAATTCGCTGATGCCTTGGCAACATTAGCCTCTATGGTCGAAATCCCTGTCGGTGTGAAGCTAAGGCCAATTATGATTGAGCAAAGGGACACCCCAGTATACCAACATGTCATGGCCATCAACGAGCCCGAAAACGGTCACCCTTGGTTTTACGATATCTGGAGATTCGTGGAAAGAGGAGAGTACCCCTCTGAAGCAAGCAAGAAAGACAGGATCGCCCTTTGGAGAATGGCCGCTCAGTACATCATTTGTGGAGGAAATCTATACCGAAGGTCTCACTGTGGAACCCACAAACTGTGTATTCATGGTGAGAAGGCAAAAAGGGTGATGGAGGAAGTCCACGAAGGAGTATGCGGTCCTCACATGAACGGCATGATGCTTGCCAAAAAGGTTTTGAGACAAGGCTACTTCTGATCCACCATGGACACGGAATGTGTGGAATACGTACGACGTTGCCATAAGTGCCAGATTCACGCTAACCTCACGCATGTTCCACCACATGAGTTGCAGCAAACGACCTCGCCGTGGCCTTTCTCGACATGGGGTATTGATGTCATCGGAAGGATTGTGCTTGTAGCCTCTAACGGCCATAAGTTCATCCTGGTAGCTATCGATTACTTCACGAAATGGGTAGAAGCAGCCTCGTACGCAACCCTGACGGCAGTTCAAGTCGCACATTTTATCAAGCAAAACGTCATTTATCGGTATGGGGTCCCACAGACATTCGTATCCGATAATGGGGTTCATTTCAAAGGTCGAGCAAGGGAAGTCTTGGAAGAATTCCAGATCCAAGTACACAAGTCAACAACCTACCGACCACAGACCAATGGGGCTGTGGAAGCAGCCAACAAAACAATCAAGACCATCCTGGAAAAGACCATTCAATCCGCAAGGGATTGGCACGAGCGACTACCTTTGGCATTGTGGGGATACCGCACGTCTGTACGTACACCAACAGGGGCAACTCCGTACTCTTTGGTTTATGGCATGAAGGCCGTACTCCCCATAGAATTAGAGGTTCCATCCCTCCGGACTATGATCGAATGCAATGTAAAAGAGGCAGATTGGCTGAGCAACCGGTTTGAAGAACTTATGTTATTCGATGAATGTCGTTTAAGGGCACTTTACCACATTCAAGGATATCAAAGGAGAATTGCGCGTGCATTCAATAAAAAAGTGAAGCCCAGGGACCTGGCAGAAAGCGACATGATTCTGAAGGAGATACGAGCACCAATCTATGATCCACGAGGAAAGTTCCGACCAAAATGGTCTGGGCATATATCATCAAGTCTATCCTATCCGGAGGAGCTACGCAACTCATCGATCTGGACGGAAACGAATTCTCAACTCTAGTCAACCTGGATCAACTCAAGCGCTACTACCCCTGAGAGAAGCTCGCTGGGCTGAAAACTGCAAGGGCAGTCAGTTCCAGGCAAAAATTAGAGCAAAGACCTGCTAAGATGAAAACCCGCAAGGGCATCTTGGGCAAAAGTTAAGGCATACAATGAACGAGCTCGCTAGGCCGAAAACCCGAAAGGGCGGTACTAGGCAAAAATTAGAGCGCAAAAGGAGAGTGCCAAAACCAGAGCGAACCCTATCCTTGAACTACGCCATGACCTGATTCCTTCATCAAAAAGGATACGTAGGCAGTCTCACTATGGGACTCGGTCACGATCAATCAAAACAAAAATCCAGGTTGACAGAATCTAGAAAGGCAGAATCAGAGAGGGGGAGACCCTCTATAACTCACTTTATTAAGATAACTGCTTCTAATACATAAGGCTGAGCATGATCTTCGAAAATAAAAGCGCAATACAATAAAAAGGAGGTCCATGATTTATTCAATGATCAGGGTAGTAAGATCGAGTCAGTTTTCTTGAGCACCCGCTCTCGCAGCAATGTCTCTCTTGAGCCATTTCCTGTAACTCCCACGCACTGCAACAGACGGGTAAGGATGAGCATCGGTCACCTTGCGAGACCTCCAGAATCGCTGGTAGTTACAAAGAACCGAATGGCGGAAGAAAGGCAGAACCACATCCACCAGGATCTCTGCAGGAACCTCATGTCTCAAACCAAGCTGACGCTGAATCTGATAGGGGATGTAGAAGGTAAAAGCCTCCAGCCCGGGAAGAACTACCCACTGGGAACCCATATGATGCACAGTCATGGGCGGAAGATCAAGCCAAGAGCTTCTCCAGGAAATAGTCTCAGCCCGTTGACGCTTGAAGAAGTTGACCCACTCGGAAACTCGCCTGTCCGCAAATTCAAAGCACCGAGAGGAAAGTAACCTAGCCCCATACGCTAAGTTGCCAGGAGGGAGAGTCAGTATGTTCACCTTGTCACACAGCCAAATCTGCCAAAGAAAGAAAACAAGTGAGAAACCATAGAAAGCCAAGCCCAACGTTAAAAAAAATAGGAAGAGCTGAAAAGAGGGAAGATGAGGCAAAAACTAACCTGCAAGAGAAGGGGGCTGCCTCCAAAAGTCTCGGTCTCTCTAGAACGAACCCTGTCTAAACCCATCAGTGTCTCAGCCAATACCATTGGAATCACATCCTTCCGAGCTCCAATCTGCACTGCAATACTGACCAGTGCCGAGCTAGCATGACCAGTGGAGGGAACCAAGAAGTAAGCGACAAGTAAGCACATACAAAGAGCGGTCATGCGCCGAGAGTGGTAGGTTACGTCCGCTAGGTTGCCAAGAGGAGAGAACATCTCAATGAGGCGCATCACGTTGAGATGACCATTGCTAACCAAGTAACGAGCAACACCGTCATTCAAACCAAGAGAGGCAGCAAGTACTTTGGACATGTTCTCGCGCACGGGAGGGACAATGACATCTCCAAAGCCAAAGCCGCCAAGATAGGCGCGAAACTCCTCGATTGTAGGGCAAAGCTCCTGTCCACCAAAGCGGAATACGTGCACCTCCGGATCCCAGAGACTTATGGCAACCTTTAGGAGCTCAGGGCGAAGGCGGATGTTACGAAGGTATCTCATAGAGTAGAGACCATGCGCCCGAAAGTTGAGCCAATCGACCCCTTCCATGCAAATCAACCATGGCCGTAGCGAACCGGTGAGAGAAAGAGCCATTGGGAGGAGATGAAGATTTGAGGAAGAAAAGATATGGTTAATATGAGGCGTATGGCCTGAATTTATAGAAGGATAGAGGAGACAACTTCAACTTCCAAAAGAACCTTGGGTTCCAAAAGTATAGATTTTCTATGAGTCTTGCATAGGGAAAAGCTTGGTCATGCTCTAAAAGAACAAAACAGACATGCATTGGCCCGGATATGTTATAGAACAGGTCAAACTTCAACCTTCGTGCAATCTGTCTTGGGAAGCAGCAAATGGCAGAATGTCAGAAAACAAATGCCGCGCGGTGTATAGAGGTAGCACACGGCATACCAAAACCAGGAGAAAACCGCGGCATAACACGGATACGCCGTGGAATCAGATGAAGCCACGCACGGCTTTTTGTAGCCCCGCACGGCATATTAAGTCTGCATTTCTGCAGACTTTGACAGGAGAGGTTTGAAACCTATTCAAGGCGCTCACAAGCATCACCAGCCATCAAAACATGTCTCAATGGGTATTTGGGACTTCAAGGAACTCCCACTTCAAGCCAACTCTCAAAATTCGACGTGAGGACACCGAAAAGTCAATGAAACCCATTTCTTAGGTCATGTCAAGGTATCGGAGTCCGTTTCAAGCTGGCCTTTCGGATCCTACAGGTCATAATGGCCAGAGGTGACTTGGTCCAAGTTCCGTTTCGTGGTTAATGTCAAAATCTGATAATGTTACCTTCCAAAGTCAAGGTTTTCTTGCTTTTCAAGCATGTTTTCAAGCGGTTTTCGTTTTTTTGAGTAGCATAATCACGTGTCAAGTATCCAGGGTCATTGTTGATAAACAAGAGTCCGCGACAGGGGTAGTTTCGTAAAGTCTTGCACATAGGGATCAGTTTTTTTTTTCAGAAATATTCAGTTATCTTCTTTGATTTCTATTCCAGTATCAATAAATCTTTGCCCTAACGTACTGTTCATCATAAAACTCAAGTTCGCTTCAGATTATGGCTCAAAAGACTAGTTGCATGCATTGGTTAGTGTTTCTGTTATTCAATCTTCCTTAAGCAAACGACAATAAGGGAAGTTGAATAACGAAAACAATGACAGAAATAAGCTTCTCTATATATATAATCTCCAAGATATCCATGAGTCGAAGTACCAAAAGGCGTGCAAGCCTCAAAATCCTATCTACTGAGGGTAAACAGGCACCCTTCCAAAAGAAGCACGCAGGCTCCAGTCAAAAAGCAAAAGTAAAACAAAAGGGAACTCAACTCTCATTCTCGTCCTCGTCATCGTCCTCACCCTCCTCGCCGTCCTCCCCAGAGGCCTCCTCTGCCTGAGAACTGGCTACCTCCTGAGTACCTAACGCCCTAGGCACTGTACTCCCCGAGGTGTCCGAGAGGTCAACGTCCGTCGGCTCCTCAGTCTCATCAGAGACGTCGACCGGCTCGTCCTCTGTCCCCCCAGAAAGCCGCTGCCTCTTCGACGGAGGCTCCTCCCGCGAACCTGCAAAGGAAGCCTGTGGCACCTGCATGCGCACAGACTTCCTGCGCAACCCACGCGACGCCCCTCCTCCAGCCTGCAATAACATGGTATTCATCATTTGCATTGTAATCATGAAATAAGCAATAGGAAATAAAAGCAAAGGGTTCGAAAGCTTTACCATAGTCCCACCAGCGCGAGGAAGCACCTCTGGGGCACGCCCCATGGCGTACTGCCTCACCAGCTGATCCAGGCCCATCATGGCCTCGGCCATCTCTCTCACGTACTCCGGAGTCGCCTGCACAATAGACCAATTGTTTAGAACGTACAGTGATACTAACAAGTAAGTGCAAATGGGCGAAAAAGTGCAAGTTATACCTGAGCAAGGAACTCCGGAGCTGCAACCGTGGGACGTGGCACCACCACTACACAAGAAACCCCCTGGCAGTCGTCACGTCCACAGTCCAGGAGAGTCGAGGCAAGCTGGCCCCGCTCGGACCTGCACCGGCACCTCGACCTCCAACGCTACCCTCGCGTCCTCTGCCTCTCCCTCCTCTCCGTCCTCGTCCGCCTCTACCACCTGCACCACCTGGCGCTCGAAGCGTCGCCTCCCGAGCAGCAGCCCGTACCCCGAAACTCGGCATCAAGTACCGAGCCCGGTACTCAGAGTAGTCCACACCCGTCTGAAAGAGCGGCTCCAGCTCAAGGTCCGGTCGTACAAACCGTTCAACCTCTCCCCTGGTGTACAAGCTCGTCCGCTGCACCAGAGCAGGAAGGAGACCAGGGACTCTAAAGGCGTCCAACCTCAACGATTGACGTGACACCCGGTCACCCAGGTACCACTGCCAGCCGTAAGGGGACTCGAGCAGCACTCTCCCCCTCGTCACCTCCCTACTCCGGACAAGGAAGCTCGCAGCGGTCCCACACACGCCAGCGAACCTGCAATCAAAGATGAATGACATCAGCATGAGACTTGAATAAGAACTATCAAACAAATGAAAGCATGCGAGATATAATCATACCCGGTCAGGACGAAGCTCGTCTAAGAAGAGGCGGTAGGCGTTCAAGTCGCCCTTCCCCTTCTTCACTCCCCGGAACTCCTTGGACCAGCGTAGGGTACATATCCAGTACCTCGTACGTCCACAGCTGCAGAATCAAACATCAAGGATTAGCACATGATACGCAATAAGTGAATAGAAAGACAAATGGAATGCAAGAGAAGTTCAAAATGTACCTCCCAGACCCTCCAGTAACCGCCGAGGCTCTTCCCCGCTCCTCGGGAAAGAGACCCCATGAAGGCGTAGCACGCCCCTAAAGCTGCACCGCCCCAGTCGAAACGGGTTATCTCCCCGACATCCCTCAAGGTCGGTAGGAGCGAAAGGTGTACTCGATTGCGCCTGTTGGGAAACAGGGACGCACCGAGCAAGTACAACAGGAAGCACCGCGCCATCTTCTCCTCCTGCACCCTGTCAGTCGGGAGCTCCTCTGTCCAAAACCCAAACAGCTAAGCGTACTGGGCGTCCTCCTTCTCCGCCCTCAACACATACCCCAGTGTCTCTCGCTGGAGCACCGCACTCCTCCCTGTAACAGCGTCGTAGGGGATAGGGTCACCCCCGACCCTCAGACCAGTGATCGCCGCAAAGTCCAGCGGCGTCACCGTCAGCTCACCAAAAAGGAAGTGGAACGTGTTCGTCGTGTCTCACCACCTCTCAGCTAGTGCCCTCACCACCTGGCGATCGTTGCTCGCCCTCGTCAGCACGCTCACAAACTCCCCGAAGCCCGCCTGTCTCACAATCTCCCTCACAGCCTCAGGAAGTCTCTCCCAGAATGTCGGCACGTCGGCCGCACCACCGTAGCACGAGATGGTGATCGCCTGTTGCAATAAGTTGATAACATTCAGTAAACAGGTATACTATTCAAAGCAAATACAGCATTCAGATAAAGAAATGAAAGTACGATACATTGGAATTTGAAGTGCAAGTGTTTAAGGCATACCTCGTCTCGGTGCAAAGAAAGGTGCTGCTGCGGGTCCCTCAAGACCAGAGCCTCGTCGTACGTGGACCGCGCCGGCCTGTAGGCATCCAAAAGTGTAGGGACCACTACGTGCTGAAAGGGCACGTAGGACTCCGCCACGTAAGGTCCGCGCCCCTTCAGGGCCACCGTCGCCTCCTCCACAACACTCCTCCGAGGAGCTGTCTCACCTCCGGCAGCCTCCTCCTCTGCTCCCTGTGGCCCTCCAGCGGCCCCTGTCTCAAGCTCAACCTGGAGTACCCTTTCCTGAGCCTCAAGTAAAGCCGCAGCCAGTCCAGGCACCCCCCGTAGGGTCTCAACCAAGTCCTCAAGGGACGCCTCCTCAAGGTAGTCGCCTAAACCTATGGGCCGCGACGACCCTGCACCCTCGCCGCTGCCAACAAACATAGCCAGCGTCTCCCTCTCCTCCACCAACTCCTCCTTAACAACAGGACCCTTCCCCAGGTCAGTCTGGGGCTCTCTCACAGGGGAGGCCTCTGTCACCACCTTCGCTCCGTCAGGCCTGTCACCACCGTGAGTCTCCGTAACCCTCTCCTCCAAACCAACGGCACCCTCCGCTCGGGCTGTAGCCTCCTCCTCACCCCTAGGCTCCACTGCACTCGGAGTCTCCGTCTCCTGGCCAAAGCCGGCCAGTACCCTGCTACCGCTGTCGTCGCCGTCCACACCAACCACCGTGGCAGCCGAGGCCGAAGCCTCCTTGGCCAATGCCGCTGGGGCCGAGACCCCCACGGTCTCCGGCCCCACCTCGGCTGCCACGCCGCTCCCCGGGGCCACCATGGCCAGTGCAACCTCGACCCGCGGGGGGTGATCACCCCCGGGTATATCTGTGCTATCCATGAGAAAGAGAGAACAGTGAGAGAGAGAGAGAGCAACGAGAGAGACAGCAAGAGAGAGAGAGAGACAGCGAGAGAGAGATGATCGGGAGAGAGGAGGGAAGTTCGAACAAATGGGGCGTACTGTGTACGCCCCGTATATATATATATATATATATCCCCTGAACCGGTTCGTCTGGACTTTAAGTGGACCGGGTTCGAAGAGAAATGTACCGCACGGCATACTGGATAGAAGCGCGCAGCATAATGGCTTAATTGGATGAGAATTCTCGAGTTACCACGACGCACGGCATTACCCATGCTGCGCGCGGCATACTGGGTTAATTCGACAGTTTAGATTCTGAAAGCAGTCTTCTGACAATGGCATTCACATTCAGTCTTGTTCATGAACAGCATAAGCAGAAAAAGCAGACAAGCGATGACAAGAAATGGAGATTTTTCATTCCATGAAGCCCAAGGTAATCCCCCGGGATTTTCATTACAACGTTCAAAAAAAAAAAAAAAAGGGAAAAGAGAAAATCCAAAAAAAAAAAAAAAAAAAACAGAAAAAATCCTACTGGCCCCCTTTCTTCTTCCTCAATCCTCATCCTCAGCCGGACGCACCATCCCCTTCGCCGGAACGGTCGTCCGAGCCATTCGGATTCCCTTCCGAGTCCTCTGCAACCTCGTCCAAATTGGGCCCTGGCGCATACTCCGGGTCATGTTTGTTGTCCATCTGATCAAAAGCGAAGTCCTGAAGGTTGGACACCGCGCGACGAAGAGTATGGATCGTTGATATGAGCCTCGCAATCTGGCGGTTCAGTTGCTCGATTTCTTCACGATAGAAACCCATCTCTGCCTCTAAAGAGATCACCCGCGCTGCCAAGTCGCCTTCCGCCATGTCTTGAAAGTAGTTTACAAATTCAGGAATCTAGAGAGATTTGGGAGAATGGTGCATAGAATGAGGCACCACCATCCCTTTAAAAGAAGTCCTGACCGACGAAAGGGCACGCCTGTATTAATGGGCACCCTTAAACCAGCCAACTGATCTCGGAAATCGAAGAGGTGCATGGAAAAATGAAGCGCCGCGCGCCACATCGAACGCCCGCACGGCATTTTGTCTTTAGAGGAATGAATGTGTTTTCTTGGAAATTGAGCACCCTAGCCACCAAAGTCATCTCGGAAACCAAAAGCTCCAGCCGTTTTGCAGCAGAAATCCTTTGAAATAACGTGCATTAATGATGAGATCATTCGATCCTAGTCCCCCCGGGACTCGCAAAATTTCCCCGTCCCCCGAGAACTGGTCGTATTCACATTTGCTCGCAGTATTTACTAGAATCGCGTTCCTAGTCTCAAATCAATTTCAAATTCGCCTCCCGAAGGCTCGTCTCGAATCAAGTCTCAATTCAAGTCTCAAATCAATTTCAAAATTCGCCTCCCGAAGGCTCGTCTCAATTCAAGTCTCAAATCAATTTCAAAATTCGCCTCCCGAAGGCTCGTCTCAAATCAAGTCTCAAAATTCGCCTCCCGAAGGCTCGTCTCAAAATCAGGTCTCAATTTCGAACCAGTCTCAAATCAAGTTTCGCCTCCCAAAGGCTTGTCTCGAATTTCCAAAAAAGGCTTACTTCGAATTTTTTGCATTGTTTGCTACGATTGCACTGTCCCAATTGAACTACGTTGGTCTGATCCCTACAAGCGGGGTACGTAGGCAGTTCCATGAACGCGACCGCCATTGTCATTTACTTGCATTTTCGAGCATTTTGTTTTCTATTCAAAGACTTTAGAGCAAAACGGATCGGGATGCCTATTCTTTAAGCGTCACTCGTATCAAAACAATGGTATCCGAGTTACGTTAAAGAGGGACTACTGTAGACACCCCAATTCGGACCTCGAAGGATCTTTGACCGCCCCGATGATGAAATAAAGGAAACAAAGCCTTTGCGAGCTTGAATGAAGTATTCCTCCAGCATCCACAGCCCAAACCAACCATTAGCCCAGAAAAACCCAAAAGGCCCAAAAGCCCAGAAAAAGCCCAAAAAGCCCTGGACCGAACCTGAAGTACCGCGCGTGACACTTCTACACCGTGCGGCGTATCGAAATTTAATACGCCGCACGCAGTCATGAGGTTAACCGCACGGCATTTTGGATAAGGTTCTGACTGGCTCAGAAAGTTGTCGGCCACGCCTATTTGAGTCACAGCTGCAATACGGCTCAGCCGAAAGCACACTTCTGGCCCGCCCAGAAAATACCTCCAACTTTTGAAATTCAAAATCCAAGGCTCTTGCCTATAAATACACCCCTCCACTCAAGGGAAAAGGGCCCTTGATCACCATTACACCCTTTCTCTCTCTTCTTACTTTCACACCCACTTTCCCATTTCCAAGTCTTGAGAATGTTGTTCTCAAAAGACATTCTCTAGGCCTTTTACTCCATTTTTCTCTTCACCATTGAAGTTAGTTGCTTACTAACTTTGAGGTCCCAACTACCCAATATACCCATCTATTACACACATCCATACTTCTACTCTCTTTTTCAACCTTCCGACGTCCATCCGCCTTCATCAAAGCTCATTCAAGCTCCAGATCCAAGGTAAAAACCAAGTTTCCTTGGGCTAGGCTCTGTCCTGGCCCTGAGGGGACCTTTCTGTTTTCAGGCTTAACCCTTTTGGTTAAGATCTGACCCAAAACCTCTTTTACAAAACAAAACCAGTGTTCTGTGCAAAGGTGTGCTACGCCGCGCGGCGTTTTGGAGCGTCGCACGGCGTAGTAAACTTGCACGCACGGCATTTCAAAAGGATACTGTTTTCTTGATCAAACTGTCTGGATCGCGATCGTCCGTTGTTGGGTCTTTTCTGTATACCAAAAAGCCGTCTCAGAATGAGACCATTTCTTCAAGCCATGTTTTAAACTCCATAGATCTTTTCAAAACAAGCAAACGTATCAAAAATGGCTTTCTCTTCATGGCTTGAAAGAATGGTGCAGATCTGAGATGATCTGACGGCTGTGAGTTGTCTGAAGCTTTAAGATAACACCGTGCGATGGAATGGGTATACCGTGCGAAGCTTTACAAAACTATAAAATTTTGGTATCCAGATTGGAACCACGCACGGCATATCAGTAAGCTGCGCGTTGTAAGCCGATGTGCCGCCTGACGGAGGATAGTGATTCAGACAGTCCATTTGAATATTTTTCTTGTTTATATCATCGCCATGCCATCTTTATCATCTCTGTACAGCAAGCACCACTAGCACGGCAATGTGTTATGATTTATCTTGTTCCCCTTTCCCCTCTATGTGTTTTTAAAGTTTTCTGAATCGCATTAATCCCCCATTTAAAATGCTTAGTAGAGACCGGTTTTCACCGGGCAAGCGGGGTGCTTTTCAACAAAACCTCCCCCGTTCGTAACCTGGCTCCCGGATCCAAAATCTCAAACAGTTTCGCTAGATCAAAAGGCCTTTTTCTTTTCAAAACCAAACCCCATCGGTTTCTCGGATCATCCATCTCAAAAATCCGGGTGGCGACTCTATCTAAATCGCGCTACGGGCGCGGGAGCCCACAATCTCTGTGTTAATTCTTTACTGTCTTATACTCATAAATCGTGTGCGTGTGTGTGACGATCCTAACAAGTGGTATCAGAGCTTCGGGCTGTTTTTGGTCATGCGAAGAACGATGTCATCGAGTTCGTCTGTTACGAAGTTCGACGTTATGAAGTTCGATGGAACTTCGAATTTTGGATTGTGGCAACAACGGGTAAAGGATCTGTTGGTGCAGCAGGGTTTATACAAGGGGTTGAAGGCGAAACCAGATGCCATGTCAAACGACGATTGGGAAGAACTCCAGATGAAGGCGGTGAGTACGATTCGTCTGTGTCTTGCAGACGAAGTCATGTATCACATGTTGGGTGATGAATCGCCGGCTGGGGTCTGGACTAAACTGGAAAGCAGGTATATATCAAAATCGTTGACGAACAAACTGTTTCTGAAGCAGAAACTGTTTGGGTTGAAGATGGCCGAGGGTACTGATCTGGTTCAACATATCAATATGTTTAATCAGATTATGAGCGACTTACAACGGATCGACGTAAAGTTTGAGGAGGAAGACCAAGCGCTGATGTTACTGTGTTCACTACCGATTTCTCTCGAAACTCTCGTTACAACCTTACTCTGGGGGAAAGAAACCCTAGAACTGGAGGAAGTCACTGCAACCCTTCTGGCGTATAATCAACGTAAGCAACAAATAGAATCGCTGCAGGGTGAAGGTCTGGTGGTTAAGGGGTACGAGGATCGTGGCAGGAAGAAGGAAATGGGTAAATCAATTTTGGGGCGTGGGAGGTCTCAGTCCAAGAACAGGTCTGAGGGCACGTTTGAGTTCAAGTATTACAGGTGTCATGAACCGGGGCACATGAAGAAAGACTGTCCGCAAAAGGGAAATGGAACTGACTGGAAGAAGAAGGGAAAGGCAGGAGAGAGGAAAGATGGGTCATCAAATTCTGCGAATGTTGTAGAGCAGGAGTCTGATGATGGAGACATGCTTTCGGTTTCGACAACTTCGGATCACCTAGCAGACTCATGGATTCTAGATTCAGCATGCTCGTTTCATGTGACGCCTAACAGGGAATGGTTTGACACCTACAGATCAGTAAATTGTGGTAATGTTCGAATGGGTAATGATGCTTCATGTCAAGTCATTGGAATAGGCACAATTAAGATCAGGATGTTTGATGGTGTTGTAAGAACCTTAAGTGATGTTAGGCATGTTCCAGATTTGAGGAAAATTTTGATTTCGTTGGGAACCTTAGACTCTAATGGCTGTGAGTATAAAACAGGAGGTGGAGTCATGAAGGTAACGAAGGGTGTTATGGTGATTATGAAGAGTATTAAGATTGCTAGTAATATCTATCGTTTGATAGGAATACAGTTGTAGGTGGAGTTGCTGTTGCTACTACAACTAAGGATACTGATGATACTTTCTTGTGGCATATGCAGTTGGGACATATGGGGGAATGTGGGATGCTAGAGTTACATAAGAGGGACCTGCTGAAGGGAGTGAAATCGTGCAAGTTAGATTTTTGCAAGTTTTGTGTACTGGGAAAACAGTGTAAAGTGCAGTTTAGGGATGCAACTTACCGAACGAAGGGAATTCTTGACTACATACATTCAGATGTTTGGGGGCCAGTGAGGGTAGCTTCGAAAGGAGGATCTCTGTATTTCTTGACCTTTATCGATGATTTTTCGAGGAAAGTTTGGGTGTACTTCATGAAGCACAAGTCTGAAGTCTTTGCTAAGTTCAGAGTGTGGAAAGCTGAAGTGGAAAACCAGACAGGGAAAAAGATTAAATGCCTCAGGACAGATAATTGGAAGGAATTCAAGAATGGACCTTTTCTGAAGTTTTGTGAGGAGCATGGTATTCTGCGACACTTTACAGTTCGAAAGAGACCTCAGCAGAATGGGGTGGCAGAAAGGACGAACAGAACCATAGCAGAAAGAGCACGGTGTATCAGATTGAATGCAGGGCTTCCGAAGGTTTTTTGGGCAGAGGCAGTGAGTATGGCATGTTTCATCATCAACAGGTCGCCAAGTACTGCTCTGGGTGGAAAGGTAGCAGAAGAGGTGTGGACAGAAAGGGAGGTAGACTATTCAGTCCTGAAGATCTTTGGGTGTCCAGCCTATGTTCATGTTCCCAGTGATGAGAGGTCAAAGCTTGATGCAAAGTCCAAACAATATATTTTTCTTGGGTATGAGAAAGGGGTTAAGGGATACAAGCTTTGGGATCCAGAATCAAAGAAAGTAGTGTTCAGTAGGGATGTGGTATTTGATGAGGCTTCTATGGTCAAGGCACATCAGGATGTTCAGAAAATTGAGACAGGGGAAAACAGCAGCAAGCAGCAGAACGTACAGATTGAGCTGGAGAGTGTTGACACAGGCTTGCAGCCAGTGGAACAGCTTGATCAGCAGTAGCAGCAGGAAAGTATAGCCACGGGAAGACCCAGGCACACTATCAAACCACTGGTAAGGTATGGGTTTGAGGATATGGTTTCTTATGCACTGTCGACCACCAGTGGGGATCCGTCTACTTTTCAGGATGCTATCACTAGTCCTGAAAGGGATAGATGGATGGAAGCCATGGTGGAAGAGATGGAGTCATTACACAAGAACAAGACTTGGAAGTTGATAGAACTGCCCGAGGGAAAGAAGACAGTGGGTTGCAAGTGGGTATACAAGAAGAAAGAGGCTGTGTCAGAAAAGGAAAGGGAGAGGTTCAAGGCTCGATTGGTAGCAAAGGGATACTCACAGAGGAAGGGAATTGATTATGATGAGGTTTTTTCTCCGGTGGTGAGGTATACTTCAATCAGGATGATCTTGACATTGGTGGCTAGCTATGATCTGGAGTTAGAGCAGCTGGATGTGAAAACAGCCTTTCTTCATGGTGATTTGGAGGAAGTCATTTACATGGAGCAACCTGAGGGGTTCAAGCAACCAGAGACTGAGCACCTTGTTTGTAGGTTGTATAAGTCGCTTTATGGACTTAAGCAGTCTCCAAGACAATGGTACAAGAGGTTTGACTCGTTTATGATCCGGATTAGGTTCACACGCTGTGAGGCTGTGTTCCACAAAAGAAATAAGAACTTATTTTTTGTTCAATAAGAAGGTATGTTCCGGTAAATAAGAAGGGTGCTTCTTATTTTGGAAGAAGCACCCTTGGGTACCAATGGCCGGCGGAAGGGAAATCGTACCGGCGGCCGCGCCGGGCCGTCTCCGGCCACCGGACGGCCGATCCGAGCCGTCCAAAACTTCTATAAAAAAAAAACCAAGGGGGCCTTGCGCGGGAATCAACGGCATCCGAGGTGTGTAGGGTGCTTGATCCGAGCACCCCTTTTCCGTGTATATATGAATTCCCGTGTATACACGGAAAATGGGTGCTCGGATCAAGCCCCCTACATACCTCGGATGCCGTTGATTCCCGCGAGGGCCCCCTTGGTTTTTTTTTATAGAATTTTTGGACGGCTTGGATCGGCCGTTCGGTGGCCGGAGACGGCCAGTCACGGCCGCCGGTACGATTTCCGTCCACCGGCGCCAATTATCATACCAACAATCTTATTTTTTTGTTTAAGGCAACTTCAAGCTCAAAAATCATGTGTTTACGCAAATAATTTTCCTATCACTATGGATCTTGTTTGATAGATCTCATTGAGATCTTTAATACGGTGCAAAAAAAAAATTCATTTATGTTATATTTGAGTTTGAAAATGTGAAAGAAACTTTTTGTTTGGGAAAAATAAGAAAGTGGTCCTTATTTTCGAAAAAGAAGTAGTGAAATAAGTACTTATTTTTTAAGAAGGTTTGCGGAACGGAGCCTGAGTATGATTGTTGTGTTTATGTTCAGAGTCTTGATGATGGTTCCAATATTTTTCTGTTACTTTATGTTGATGATATGCTTATTGCTGCGAAGAGTATAGTTGAAATCAACAAGTTTAAGGTTTTGTTGGGTAAGGAGTTTAACATGAAGGATTTGGGTGCTGCTAGGAAAATACTTGGGATGGAGATACATAAGGATAGGTCAGTTGGAAAGCTGTGGTTGTCCCAAAAGGGCTATGTGATGAAAGTGTTGGAGAGGTTTAGTATGGTTAATACTAAACCGGTCAGCACTCCTTTGGCAAGTCATTTCAGGTTGTTTACAGCACAGTGTCTGGAGTTTGCTGAGGAAATTCAGGACATGTCAAACGTGCCTTATGCGAGTGCAGTTGGTTGCTTGATGTATGCGATGGTGTGTACGAGACCCGATTTGGCACATGCAGTCAGCACAGTCAGTTAGTACATGGCAAATCCAGGCAGAGAGCATTGGAAGGCGATCAAGTGGATTTTCAGATACTTGAGAGGTACTTCAGACTATGGGATTTTGTTTGCTAGGCAACAGGGTCAGATTTCAGTTGTGGGGTATGTGGATGTGGATTATGCTGGAGGGGTGGATGACAGGAGGTCTACGACAGGGTATGTGTTTACACTGGCAGGTGGGCCGATTTGTTGGAGATCCATGGTACAACCTCTAGTGGCGCTATCTACTACTGAGTCTGAATACATGGCAGTGACTGAGGCTGGTAAGGAAGCATTGTGGTTGAAGGGGTTCGTGAAAGAGCTGGGCATCGATCAAGGTGGAGTTCAGTTGTATTGTGATAGTCAGAGTGCCATTTATTTGGCGAAGCACCAGGTGTATCACGCAAGGACCAAGCATATTGACGTGAGATTTCACAAAGTGAGAGAGTTGATTGCCATGGGTGATGTGAGATTAGAAAAGGTGCATACTTCTGAGAATGCAACTGATATGTTGACAAAGACTGTGACTGCGGACAAGTTCAAGTATTGCTTGGACTTGGTTAATGTCTCCAGGTGTTAGTCAATCGGAGACGCCCCCCACGAGTTGACTGGATGGGGGTGGGGGGGTTATCTCCTGAAGGGGCAAGTGTGTATTCGCCAAGGTGGAGATTGTTAGAAGTGTGGCTCATATGTTAAGTATGAGAGGTACCGAGGAGTTCCATGAATAGGCGTGTTGGATGTCGCCGAGAGAAGTCGGAAAAAGACCGCTAGTGAATGCGGTAGGGCTACAGGGTTTTTCTGTAGCCCTACAGATGGGACTAGCTGGGAACAGAGCTATGGGTAGCGCTACAGGTAGAAGCTGTAGGGCTACCGGATTAACTTCGGGCTAGGGTTCGAATAGTGCGAGTATAAAGGCTCTCTATTGTAAAACCCTAAACTATGAGTGTGATAATAAAAGAACAGTCGCTTTCGCTCCCGTGGACGTACCCGGTTTTGGGGAACCACGTATATCTCTGTGTTAATTCTTTACTGTCTTATACTCGTAAATTGTGTGCGTGTGTGTGACGATCCTAACAGTTTTTTGTGTTTTTTGGAGATTCAATATCTTCCACGTTGGCTGATGCAAAATTCTCCTTGTCAGAACTTCTCTAGTAGACAGCCATTGCTCGTGCCTCTCATAGGTCGCTGCTTCCTGAAGAAAGTGAAATGCAGTTCGAGAAGCCAATGTTCCAATAATGAATAGCGATGCAAGGCTGATGCAATGGTAATGGTTTTTGGAATCCATTGGTTTCTGTAAGAGCTAAGACTAATAACTAATGAGTGGGTTGGCACTCTGATTTCTGCATTGGGCCTGGGCATTATATCGAGCTTGAAACTTTTGCCAGAATGCATTCAAGATTCCTGAGTGCCTTAGTAAACTGATCTGAATTGGACTCAACAGAGTAATACTGCTTGATAGAATTTTATTAGACTACTCCTTCCAAATTTTGGAAAATATCAGTAGTCAATCCTCGTTCATATACTTCATGAGTGAAGTTCTAGATCAACCACACCAATCACGGATTTGTGTGCTTTCAACATGCCGCTTCTCTTATCAATGAACAATGCTGAACTGATCAAGATGAGGTTCAATAAGGGACAAGAAAATATGGTACTGGCTTTGGATAGATGATAAAAATTTCATTAGAAGCTTGGAATTAAGTGAAAACTGGCTTTGGATAGATGATACTGAACATCAAGTGTAACACATATTTATCTTCTTTTGATTGTTGGTACATGATGAGGTATTGAGGTTCAATAAGGGCCAAGAAAATATGACAAAAGGGTGATAATATTCTGAAAGAACTTGCACACGAAAAACATTATGCATTCACGGGAAACCAAATCCCCATTATCCTGCAGTTTACATTGTGTATAAGTTGTTTTTTTATTTTTTGATCGGCGTGTATAAGTTCTTTTGTACAAAAAACAATACATTCCTATTCTATGTCCAAATTATTAACAAGCTTTTCAACTACCTGTGGAAAATTTGGTTACAACCATATGGGCCATATTTAGTTGTTTGAGTATGCAAAAGGTATCAGTCTTATACCTATTCAGATACATTTTCTGGAGGTTCACAAATCTGAGGTCAAGATAAAAGTATTATTTGTAGAAATAACTCTTCTTTCACCGATGAACTCATAAAAATTGGGTAAGTCTTGTGTTCAAAATGTATGCACTGCCTTCTGAAAGGACTTTTTTTAAGGGCAGGAAAATTTAGACGCATGCAACCAAATATTTAATGGGAGCATCATGGATCCAGGGATCCTGTAGGGCGGGGCGTCCTACAGGTCCTGTAGGGCACACCCGGGCAGTTCATCTCGGCAATGGACAGCTCAGATTTTAATCCAAACAATGGATGGCTCAAATCAATAGAAGTTCAGATTAAATCCGAACCGTCAGTGCCAAAATGGGCGGCCGATCCTACACGCTCTGCAGTGCCGACCGCACTGTAGGAATCCCCAATCCGAGCATCATACTCCCATAACACTAGGGAGCATGGTAGGACGCGAGCCACTAGAGAGAGCAATTGCTAGTTCAAGTCCAGTTGTAAAGTAAGTGAACAATAGTACAAATTAAGGATGTGAAAGACACTTTCCACTGCTCAATAGTAAAAATTAAGGATCGGGACGTGGAATATCTTTGAGAGCTGATTGGCCTCCTCGTAGGAGTTGAAGTTTTGAATACATCAGCCGAAAATTAGGAAATTTAATTAGAAGAGGAAGTCTCCTTTCACAAGGATATTGTACTCTTTCAGATATATTGGTCGGTGCATGCCTTCGGAAGTAGGAAAAAAAAACGTGGAAAGAAGGAAAAAAGTCTTGCGGTTTAATCTTTTATATTTTTTTCCCCAAGCTTTGTCACAATAAACGAGAAGCTATTGTACATATTCTGTCAAAATTCGACTTACACAAGCATAAAGCATTGCATGTGCCCAGCCTTTAGAAACCTGACACAACACGCGATGCATGTGCAAGATGAATTTTGACAAAATATGCACAAATGCTTCCCACTTATTGTTTGATCTGATTCCGATAAAATATGTCAAAAGTCCTTGTGTCCACTGTTTACAGCGGCTGGAGTTGCTCTTCAAACTATGGTATTGGAGAATCTTTATTTGGGAACTGATTTTCAAATACTACTAAATGATAAATTGATAAGAACAGATACTACATTTAAACAAATCAAATTTTGATACACATTTTTGTGTGTGGGGCCCACCACTCATGTGAGTGTGGGTGTGTGTTTGGGTGTGAGTTTGGGTGTGGTACTAGCACCATTGTTTGGAAAAAGTACACCATAACAATTAAATAGATAACTCTTACACAATTTCAGTGTCTCCACCATTTGCAACGGCTGGAATTCTCTTTTCGATCCCCCAAAATCCTCAATCGACTTCTTCGGCAACAAACTACGGTACTAGAGAATCTTGGGCAGCAGCAATATCCAAAATCATGTATGTGCCAAAGGAGATTTAATTAGCATTATAGATTCTTGGGCAGCGGCAATATCCAAAAACATACATGCATGTACCATTTAGAGATTTAATTAGCATCAGAGATTTTCGAATTGGGCTAGCATTAGAGGTTTTTCTGTGAGGAATAAGATTTTTCTCATTTAGATTTTTCGGTGAAAGTACACGTGTTGCACGTGGAATTAAGTTGCGCCACTACTTGTAACATAGAGAACAATCTTTTGTAAGAATAGTACTCCTTTTACTCATCGTAGATTGTTATCAAAAGGCTACATGCTTGGGTTGGACGATAAACATTAGTATTTAGTACATGTGATACAAACTTCTTTCTTGTAACCATTTAAAAAATGTGGGGAGAAGGAAAAAAAGAATAGTCTTATCGGAAGAATGACTCCAATGCAACCTTTCATCTTATTCTATTGGTTGATACTCGTGATCTTCTCTAAAAAAGAAACACAAGGAAAGAATAGCAGGTGAACAAAAACAGGGAAAAAGAACTTGAGGTACTGTGGAAAATTGAATGCATAATTACAAAGGGAACGATCCAAATTGACACAACCCCCTTCCTTCGGTAACACAACCTTCCATTGCTTTCATCTTGGCACATACTTTGTTAAGCAAGCAAAAACATGGTTAGTCAATAAAGAGAATTCGAAGCCCATATTAGATTTAGTCTGTCAAGTTCACAGGAATAACAAAACAAATAATGCCAAGGGCAATAATATGCCACGATCTAGTTCTCTCCTTTCCTCTCGCTTAAAATTAAGCAACCATGACTGCATGCATCCAATTTGCTTTGATTACCTCCATTACTAACCCATACGTCAAATCCTTCAATAAACCGACAATCCATACATGCATATCAGTAATTGGTTGAGATCACTTAAATACGTCAAAATCTGGAAGCTACCACAAAATCTATGACAAAAATAATTCCAAATTGGGCAATTGGCTATAGGGCCAATATGCTTTTAGAAATACCAAAAGCCAAGAAACATGATTAGGAAAAAGTTTTAGCTTGTTAGCAATGTTTTGGTAAATGGATATAATCACATAACCTAAAGAACTTATTCAAGACTTCGAAGAAAACCATTTTGTTTGCATTTCCAGATCCTTCTTTTAGACAAAATATGAAAGAGAAGGAAAATATATGAAGATTAAGACATAAGGGTTGATCTATAAATGGGCTTCATGTAGGAGAAAAGAAACGTAATTGAATATGATACATGCATAAGATGTGTAGTGAATCAATCAACATCCAATTTAACTACGTTGTAGCCTACATCTACATATTTTGATCTTTGGTAATACTAAAAACATCTATCGAACAACACAAAGTCCATGTAAAACTAAGCAGCACATGGAATCCTGAATCCAAAAAGACTTCCTTGAATACATAGAGAAGTATTCAAACTTCTCTTTTACTGCTTATTGGGAAAAACTTTTCTTTAACCAATTGGAGAAATCAAACAGTCAGATGACATAAAGAACGAATTCCAAATTGACTTTACGAAGTAATCTGGAAAAGAAAATACCTGATAAAAATCAAAATAACATAGGCAATTCACTAAATATGGGAAGCAATTTTCATGAGTTCGTTCTTTTTACATTTGCACCTAACAAATTTATACCACCCAATACCGATCACTTATTTTGCTCTAAGTTGATAATGAAGGTGTTCTGATCATCCAGGAAATGTTTAAAATGGTGTTAAGCATCAAGCAGATAATGTTGAGATTTTTGATAGTTATATATTTTGGCTTTGTTAGTTAATCAAATAGGGGAGATGGAAGAAAATAGGACACAACAGAAAGAAATGTGTATTTTGATTCCATTGCATTTGAAGCATGTTAGTCATTAATTGTTACTTTTTTCAATGGTTTGAAAGAGGAAGAAAAGAAAACATACTTGATTGCACAAACGACCCAGGGCTACAAGCATCAATGTCAAGCAGGAGCTGGTAGCTGCAGACCTGCAACCTTTCATTACAGACCAAGGAAGAAGAAGTTTCCAGTTTGCGACAGCATGAGCATCATGCTTCACACCTTATTATTAGAAGATCCCATTTGTCATTATTACCTTGTTAAAATTTTCATCAAATCCTGAAGTTGTGACAGAGATCCAATAGAACAGTTAAATTTCTACTTGTTTTGCACTGCTCTGGTAGGGTTATAATGTCACCCATGCCATAGCAATAACCTTTCTCATTAGCCACTAGCCCTAGCATGGCCATCTCTGTCTACTTGGACCCATTTATGTTAAACTTTATCTACCTGGTTAGTTGGGAGGAGCCCATTAGCAGCATCGATACCCGTCTTCTTTCGAAATGACTTCATAATAGAACAAATGAACCAATGTGCTTTGTCAGATCAGATGATCGGGATCCCTTCCTGAAATAATTTACCTAGGACCGGATGAAGGCTAGGGTGCCAAATAGAATAGTCATACGAACATTTATTGAACCTGTGGAGTTATTATCACCAAATAAAGAATAAACGAAGGATCCTACAAGTAGAAGCTTGCAGTTTCACTCTAGGAAAATTGAGAGAATAAAGTAATACTCATAACATCAGCCCACCTATTGAAAAAGAAGAAGATATACCATGAGCCAACCTATTCAAAATGAAGAAGCGATTGCAAACGTACATTCTAGTTTGAAGAAGGCATTTACATACTGGCATGCTGCATACAACAAGGCTGAAACAATAGTCTGTCTACTGTCTACCAAATCAAAATAAGAAATAAATCATGCATGAACACACCAATTGATAAATGCCTACCTATAGAATCTATAATATTAAAGCTGGACCAAGTTTTTGGGTTCTAAATGAAAATGAATCAAGCCCAACAACACCCCATGAAAAGGAAGAAATACGGAAAGAGAACTAGAAACATCCTGCTCAAGGACATATCGAGATGAGATACATAGACACACAAAATCCTCACAGGTGAAAAATATAAAACACCATAGGTGTAGATGTATGTCCAAGGATCACATGGAAATATTTTACAGGTGCAAAGTCAAGATAGGTAATGGCTTAAATTTTGAAAGCGCTAATATGAATGGACAGTCTATTCAATTATAGATTTGGTATGCGGGTATTTGCCAACGTGTTTCTTCGCTGCGGTAATAACCCCTTCTGTTCCTTTCGTCACATGCAATGTCTTTTCCATAAAAAAGTATTCGATCTTTCCATATATATTCTAATACTTTCAATAACAAAGCTTTGTGCTCTACCGGATTGCTACGGATTACAATTGGCCGGTAAGTTCTCAACAAAGCAAGGTATTTATAGATTGAGTCAAGTTAAACATTTGAGAACAGAGGTTCTGTTTGTTGGTGTACGTGACATTGATCAAATATTGGGTGTACACCATTCTAGTAAAAGGAGAAGAAGATTTAATAGTGGCATGCGTTACCCAACATTGGCTAGTCATGTACTATATTAAAACCCAAAAAAAAATCCACTCTATAGAACAGGAATGGTGGGGAAACATGGTATTGATTCAGTCAATTACACGGTAACTAACATGAATAGGTGTGGGCAGCGTGCCCTTGGAAAAAGAATTCCGTTCCTTTCGCCATTGCGGCCCTTTTTGAAAATCGAGGGAGCGCGAGCGCCGGTGGCAAGCGCTCAAAAATACAGAGTCGCCACTTGAGTTTTGAAGGTCCGACACTCAAGGAACCGTATTTCGAAGCACCTGCCGCGCTGTTTGTTTTGAAAAAGTTAAGGAACCAGTCCGTCATAACCATATCTGGGTTCGGGAGCCAGGTTACGAGAGGGGAAGGGTTTATGGCACCCCTCTCGCCCAATCCGGAGATCGGTCTCTACTTAGGCATTTTGAAAACATTGCGATTCTTCTTTTATTAATCGATTTTTAGCCAATTAGGGCGGGGGAACAGTTAATCGGGGATTAAAACTGTAACATGTTTGCAGGATGTGATCAAGTATGGCATGAATGAGCAGTTAGTATAGGATGAGAACAGACTCCTGTGGGAGTTTAAACAGACTGGAAAGCTCTTGTTTTGGAGTGTCGCACGCAAGAGGTAACCAGTATGCACTGATCAAGTCAATGCATGCTGATCATACCTGCGCGCGCTACTACAAGACCTGCGCGCGCCAGTAAGCCTAAGCCCACAGCTCTTATTCTCAAACCCTCTGGGCTCTGGAAGGACCAGTGCACACCTAGGACAAACCAAGCAGTTTAAACTCTCTGGGCTCTGGAAGGACCAGTGCACACCCAGGACAAACCAAGCAGTTTATGCAGTCATAATATACAGTTTAAAGGCTGAAAAGCCTAATAAATAAACGAAAACACCCCATAAACAGTGTGGGGACAAAATAACAGCCTAAAACCAAGTTAAACATGCAAGGCCAGCCACTGATCGGGAACAGAATGGAACCGTCGCGCGAGGGTTCCGAACAGTCGCGCGACGGTGCGCCCGGGCGCGCGATGGTTGCGCCCTGGCGCGCGACGATTACGCCCTGGCGCACTGGTCAAACAAAGCGTTGACCATCGCGCGATGGTTTGGGTGCAGCGCGCGCGGGTTCGAACCAACTTTCCAGTGTCTGGTTTTGCTCGTCCTGGGTTCTGAGACAGGTCCAGAATGATCCCAGGGGTACTCCAACAGAGCAGAACCAAATATTGATATGCAAGCTAGCATTTTAAGCTCTAAGAAAAGCAATAAACTGATTTTTACATGCATCAACAGTGATCTATATCAAAATAAAACTATATAATAGCCATGAGCATGAATAAGACAAGAAAATGCTAGCATCCCTTCCCCACGTGGACCAATCTCATGCAGACAGAAGTGTCGCGCGAGTGTTCGGGTCCATCGCGCGAGGGTTTGCTAGGCCACGGCTTTTGAAACCTTGCTAGCTTTAGGGCCAGGACTGGTATTGATTACCAGTCTTGACCCTGCCAGCCCCCCTCAGGGATCAGAACAGAAAGCAGAACAAAGGTAAGATATACCTTTGAATTTTGAGGTTTGAAAAGTGTTTGAGCTTTGAGTTTGAGGTTGGGTTTGAGGTTTGATTGAAATGTTTGAAAAGGTTGAGATGGAAGAACAAGCTTTGTTCTTGGATGCTAGGTTGGAAACCAAATGTTGCACTTGCTAATGGAGGAGAGATAAACAAAGGGCTAGGGTTAGAACCTTTGTGCTTTGAATTTTTTTGGAACCTTTTGAAAGAGAACAAATGGGGGGATTTATAGGGGGAGCACCTTCCATTAATGGAAAGGTAGCTCTGGTTCAAAGAATGGAGGCCAGCCAGCCACGAGGCTGGCTGGGGGTTACTTGGTAATTAAGCTGCCCAGCTGAATAAAGGTGATGGGGACAGGTTCTGACCGTCGCGCGATGGTTCCAAACTGTCGCGCGACAATGCGCCCTGGCGCGCGATGGTGCGCCCTGGCGCGCTGGTCAATGCTCCGGTTGACCATCGCGCGATGGAGTCAAACCGTCGCGCGACGGTGCGCCCCGGCGCGCGATGGTTGCGCCCTGGCGCACGACGATTGCGCCCTGGCGCGCAATGATTGTGCCCTGGCACACATCAATAGGGTTTTTGGCTTTTGGAAGTGGCTTAGGTTATGTTAGGCTCAAAGGTTTTTCAAACACTCAAAGCTCAAACACTCGACATTCCTGGGGTGTTCTTGATCCATTTCATCATTGGGGAATCAAAAACCGTAAGTAAACTAATCTGGAAGCCCAGATTGGGGTGTCTACAGTAGCCCCCCTTTGACGGCACTTGGAGCACCATTGACTTGGTACAAGTAACGTCAAAGGTTTCTAGACACCCCTCAAGGCAATCCAGAGCAGAACACACTAGCAAAGTAGACAAGCATACTTACAGAACCTGATTGGTTGAATGGACGGACGGACCGTCGCTGGGGATGGAAGTAGAAGTGGACAATTGCATCGCCACTTGTTGATTGAATTTGGGCAGGACAGGCTGTCGCTGCAGATTTGGACGGGACCGGCCGTCGTTGCTGGGGATCAAGCTATCCTCGGCACAAAGTATTCCAACAAACACGGGTAGGTCGTGTCAGGCAGGTTGAATTCCATCTGTTGGGAATCAGAGCCAATCTCCTTATCAAAGACCATCCGAGACAGAGCAATAAGCCTGCTGGAAGATGCACTTGTGGCTAGATTGAAGGTGATTGTTGTTCGGGACAGGCCAAGACGGACTCTCCTGGGGAACAATCAGTTGCGGATGAAAGGACCATCGAACGATGTTCTGGTCGTTGTTTGTGGATTTGACAGGACCGGCTGTCGGTGAAAGCGGACAGGGAGATCATTGTGCCGAGTGATCAAGCCGTTGGGGGAATTGACAGGATCAGCTGTCGGTGAAAGCGGACGGGGAGATCATTGTGCTGAGTGATCAAGCCGTTGGGGGAATTGACAGGATCAGCTGTCGGTGAAAGCGGACGGGGAGATCATTGTGCCGAGTGATCAAGCCGTTGGGGGAATTGACAGGATCAGCTGTCGGTGAAAGCGGACGGGGAGATCATTGTGCTGAGTGATCAAGCCGTTGGGGGAATTGACAGGATCAGCTGTCGTTGATTTGAACTGGCGGATCGCTATAAAAAGTGATCGAGCCGTTGAAGATTGGACAGGACCGGCTGTCGTTGTGTTGATCCAAGTAGCACAAACAGTGGATATCATGGATAGAAGCAAGGCGGACTGCCGTTGGGGAGAAATTGGTGACAACTGCTGGGCTGTTTACTTGCTGCCTTCGATATCGGGCAGGCTTGCTTTGTCGCTTGATAGATTTTTCCTGCGTTCAACATTTGATATACACACAATATGCAATGATATGTATAACATATTGAAAATGCAGATGCAAACTTAGGGCGGCTCCTAGGAGGACAACGACGCCTAAGGACTACCACTGAGCCTTATTACTGAACTGTCTGCTTCTGAGACATGCACCCAGATAGAAAGACGTTGTATGGGCTGGCGTGCCCCAATTGACGTTTGAGCAATGACATTGGGCCTGCGTGCCCCCTCTTCGATGCTTGGGTGGATGTGCCCCAGAGATGCTCTGCTTGGCCTTGGGCTGACGTGCCCTTTCTTCTTTACGAGATTCCACTGCTTGCGGATTACAGACACTTGGGTAGCAATGTAACAATTGCGCTTTCCAGTTTATTGACTCTCTTTTGCAAGTGTTGAAGAGAATGCGAAAACTAACCACTAATATCTAATTTGCATTGAAAAGTGCTTTGAATCGACACACAGACATGCGCACATATGTACAGACTCGCCTAGCTAGAATGAAAAGGGAGAAAGAGAACCAGGATACAATGCGAACCCTTAGACACATGGAATACAATGAAATTTTGGGTATTAATGTGCCAAAACTCACAACATTCCATGAACAGGTGAAACTGACACTTATGAAAAGTGGAAAAGGTACAAAGACCTGTACAAACAAAATCGAGAAAAACACCTCGAAATGACAATTGATTGAAAAACTGGAAAAATGTCGCAAAAACGGACATAAGACGCAGATTATGACTCGTATAGGCCCGGACTGAAACCGACACCCCCGTGCAGTCACATTAAGTCCATATGACTTGCATGGTTTGACAAGACTTGGCAAAAGCCCCTAGAACGACATTCGAGGGTAGTAGCCAACTGCTACTGTCTGCTGCAAGAAGAGTGCGCAGGTTTGAGACCAACGCGTATCGCTTTGAACAAATGCGTTACGGTTGCTTACACCAGACTTTGCTGAACTTAGAATAAACTGTGAGCCTGTTAAGGCCTCTAGCATTTCGTTCTGTTTTTTATGCTTCAATTATTTTTAAGACTTATGCTCAGCCTGTAAATTGAAGAAGCAGTTTGGTAATGAAATTGAAAGACGAAGGTTTTCCCCCTTCTGGTTCCTCCAATGAAGCTTGTCTTGATCTTCGATCCTCTTCGACCTTTGATGTGTACCAAAATGTCAACCATGGATCCAATTGATAGATCGTGACCGAGTCTCGAGGAGAGACTGCCTACGTATCCCAAGCTAGGGAATCAGGTCAAAACGTAGTTCAGGCCAAGGGTTAACTCTCGAGTATTTACCTCTCCTTTTGCGCTCTAACTTTTGCCTAGAACCGCCCATTCAGGTTTTCGGTCTAGCGAGCTTTGATTGATTGCCTATTCATTTTTGCCTAAACCACCTTCATAGGTTTTGGTCTAGCAGGCTGCTCTAACTTTTGCTTGGAACTGCCCACCCTTGGGGTTTTCAGCCCAACGAGCTTCTCACAGAGAAAAGCAACATTTGAATTGATCCAGGTTGACCCAGGGTATTGAATTTGTTGCTGTCGAGGTCGAAGAACTTTGGTTGTAGCCTCAGATAAATGGCTTTGATGACGCAGGGTCAAGAGTGCTTCGATTGGAAATGCCTTGCTCCGGGCCGTTGTGTACATTTTCTCATTTGTGCTTGGCAAAACGCCACTGTTGCTGTTTTGAACATGGTACAAGGCCCGGAGCCTTCTGTGCTTCTGCTTTCTGGATTGGCACCCGATAGCAAGGGGGGTTTGATGTTTCTTTATCTCAGGATCAACGCGAGGCGTGACTTGATGAGACCATGCCAAGACATCGATGAAATCTTCAAGCCTGTCTAACTGGGTGCAATGCTCCTCTGGGGACGACTTTGAACCAAATTTGAACCTTTCGGGAGGTTATACTTGTCTTTCAAGTTTATTTTGAAATTACTTCTTCTTTTAATAGGCTGAGCATACCTTTCGTCTTCCCTTTCGGCGAGGGAACACATTTCCTTGGGGATGATCCCATCGAAATCTATCCCTTCGTCGTTAAGGTCGACACAGTTTATATAAAAGCCAGCGAAGCATGTAGAAGCAAGACGATGCATATCATAAAAACCCTCGGGGTTTGCCAAGTACAGCAGACTCGAAACTTGAAACAAAAGCTACGACGTGGAGGGCCAAGAGGCACAACCTCCGACCCAGAGCTAGACTTAGACAAACGCAAAAGACTCTGTGTCAGACTCAGACAAGACGCCAATGCAAACTAGACGCGGTTTTGAAAATGCAATTGTTAAAAAGCTACCCGTAGCTTTCACAAAAAGAGGTAGGATTCAGCAGGTGTCAGGCCCAAACAACAGCACTTCGGCTTCCTCAGCTTCTTCGACCAAACCTACTCGATGCTCCTTTGAACAACGGACCTCAGCCAAACGGTCCTCTCCTTTGCAAGCCCCTCATTACTGTCAATCCAGGTGTTGGCAGAGAAAGCCTCGACTGCCCAACCTATAGCCATCATGTTAACCTCCGGTTCGGACGGGATGGATATGATGGGTTTGGGTTGATCCGTTGGGATGACATAGTGGCTAGGGTTGAATATGGTGGAGCTCGGGTTGATTTGAGTGGAGGTGATAGATACCTGACCAACCAGAGGGTCAGACCCGTGTTGAGGCAAGGAGTTGGAAATGACGTTGGGCTTTGGTGGAACTTGAACCGTGCCATCATCAATTAGATCTTGTATCTCATGTCGGAGACACAAGCAGTTATCAGTGAGATGGCCAGGCATTTGGTGGAAGGCACAGAAAAGGTTGGCATTGTAGTTGGTCGGAAGGACTTTGGGTGGGAAAGTTGGGGTCAAAGGTTTGAGATGCCCAGACTTGACAAGTTTCTCCATCACTGCAGACAGAGATGCCTCGAAGGCAGAGAAACTCCGGGGTTGTGTTCGAGATCGGAGGCTTTGAGCACTTCGTATTTGGTTGATATCGGCAGCACGACTGGAGTTGGAAGCTGGAGCATCGCTCCCACTTATAGCACTTGGCTTAACCTTTTGAGTGATGGAAGAGGACTCGCCCCTTGGCAGGATTCCAGCTTGCAGCGCATCCTCGATGGCTAGGCCAGAGTCGAAGAAGGTCTCAAAGTTGGCGGTCGCTTGAGCGAGTACCAGGTGCCTGGCATAGTCTGGCTGAAGATTGCGGGAGATGATGCGGAGTTGGTCTCTTTCGCTGGGGCGCTCAGTCATTAGAGCGGCTTTGGCTCTCCACCTTTTAACAAAGTCCGCAAAGGACTCCTTTGCCTCCATCTTCGTGGATTCTAACTCTCGAATAGTCATCTTGAGTTGAGAGTTGTAGCTGTATTGAGAAACAAAGGCAGCCCCTATGTCTTCCCAAGTGCTTCGTTTGGCGATGTCGAGCGACAGAAACCAATGGAAGGCAGGCCCAGAGAGAGTTTGAGGGAAGAGTTGAGACATGGCCTCACTTTCCACACCCAGCAGCTTCATTGCGGCATGGTAGCCATATAGATGAGTTTTGGGGTCACCGCTCCCGTCAAACTTAACCAAGTCAGGCATCTTGAACTTGTCAGGGAGCTTGGCATTAGGGTACAAACAGAGACGATCCAAGTCAATTCCCCCTGCACTAATTTTCTCAGACTTGGAGACTGCCTCCTCCAGCTTTGCCATCTTGGCCATGAGAGCTGCCATATCGGGATTCAAATCAGGCTTGCCACCTGCCGGATTTGTGTTTGCAGCAGGTGCGTGAACCTCCTTAGGGTTGAGCTGAACAATGAGACGCCCCTCGTGATTCGGATCTGGGACCAAGATAGGTTGTTCATGAGCATCCTCATCGTCCTCGCCTTCCTCTTCGAGAGGAGGTGGAAGACGAGTGTTGATAAGGTCATTCAAACGGGTGATGGAAGCATCGGTCTGGACAGCCCTTTGCTGCATAGCGGTGATGCTGTTTTGAAGGTTGGTGAGCACTGCCTCTAGAGTGAGCGGTTGATCTGCCATGGCCGGCTTTGAAGATATTGAAGAAGGGGAAACCGACGGTGTGGCTCTTTGTAAAATCGACGGCGAACCCGACTCTAGGGCTGCCAATAATGAACCTGGAGAAGCCTCCGTTGCAACTGACTGAGGTTCGAGCCTGACAAGTCTTTGAACCGGATTCTGAAGACGCTCCCAAGTAGGTTTGGATCTTCCTTTCGGTACTCTTTTACTCGGTGCAATGGCTCCAAACTAAATAGTAAAGTAAGAGAAAGCTCAGTGGCGTTCCTGCAGCAAAATGCAATGCATACATCATCGTCGGTGTCAACCCTAGACTCTAGAACTAGAGACAAGTCTGTCTCATGATGTTCGGACGCTCCCAAAATCCTCAGATTTCTTTTCGAGGGTATATCCTTTGGAAAGATCAAATTGATCCTAAGAGATGTCAAAACAGACTAAAACTTTGGCTAGTCCCTTTTGAAGATTCGACTTTGAATAAGAAACAACTCGGTATTGATGGCGTGACACCTTTACCGGGGTGGCGTGAGCAACTTAGTGCTTTAGCCGGGGCGGTGTACGTGCGAAGCACGATAACCAAAATGACATCAATATCACGACATCAACACTTTGTGGTTCCTTATGTTCGGTTGAATCCTCAACCGGGCATGAGCCAAGGATTTAGTAAGGTTTTATTTCTCTAAGTCTCGTTGATCTAAGGACTTTTGAAAAACTAAAAACGTGCACCATCGAGATGCACGACTCTTCATTGGGTCTAGTAGCGTCCTAATAAGCATAAGACAGACTCGAAAGCGAGAGACAACCTAGAAGCCGCCCTAAACATGCTCCTACGCAAAATGACATGTATGTATGTATGTACAGAACCAGAGACGAGTTTGCCTCACGAGTTTCAGACGTTGCCGGAATCCTCAGAATTCTTTTCGGCGATGTGTCCCTGAGTAGATCGACAGATCCTAAAAGATGTCAAAATAGACTAAATCTTTGGCTAGTCCCTTTTGAAGATTCAACTTTGAATTTGGAACAACTCGGTGTTGATGACATGGCACCTTAACCTTGAACACGGCGGTGTATAGTGACAACGCACTTCAACCTGGGTGGCGCCAGCGACACGGCATCACTACTTTGTTGTTCCATATTGTCGGTTGAATCCTTAAACCGGCATGAGCCAAGGATGTAGTAAATTTTGATTTCTCAAAATCTCATTGAACTAAGGATTTTGCGATTGATAACGAACATTCAACAGAATGAACGACTCCTCATCGGGTCCAACAACGTCTTAGACAGCGCAAGACAAACTCGAAAGACAAAACAGCCTTAAGCATGCTCCTATGCAAAAATAGTGTATGTACAGTGCATGCGATAGGGAAAGCAGTAACACATAGGCAGTTTAGATGCAAATAGATCTTAACCTGTGGGTACCTGTCCTAGTTTGGAGAGTCCTAGTGCTTTGTATATGCAAAGGCTGGTTTTGGCTTGTAACAGGTTCCTCGGACTAGGGCCACAGATATACCTCCCGTTACCCGCGTTTTTCGCAGAGTAACAGTCGAACGGTAGCATGACCCATCATCGTCGAAGGTTGTCGGTCATTCGGGGTCCCCGGGCTCCGGTAAACCGTGCCGGATTGCCAAAACGATCCAACGAGGCTTATCCCACATCGATGCAAATGAGAATGCTAAAAATTTATTAAGAGAAGAAGAATCGCAAAATTGCAAAATGCCTTTTCAAATTTGGCTCACTTTATTTAGTCCATCTTTAGAGGAAACTACGCAAGCGAACAATCGAAAAAGCCCCAGATTAGAATGGCCGGACACGAGGTCCTGTTAAATCACCATTCCAACCTTCGGCAGCGCGAAGCTAACCGTTTTGACAGACTTTTTAAGGGATTGTTCCCAAGTGTATTAAACTCTAAGTATAGATCAATATTAGTTCGATCATCCCCAGCAGAGTCGCCACTGTGGGCAGCGTGCCCTTGGAAAAAGGATTCCGTTCCTTTCGCCATTGCGGCCCTTTTTGAAAATCGAGGGAGCGCGAGCGCCGGTGGCAAGCGCTCAAAAATACAGAGTCGCCACTTGAGTTTTGAAGGTCCGACACTCAAGGAACCGTATTTCGAAGCACCTGCCGCGCTGTTTGTTTTGAAAAAGTTAAGGAACCAGTCCGTCATAACCATATCTGGGTTCGGGAGCCAGGTTACGAGAGGGGAAGGGTTTTATGGCACCCCTCTCGCCCAATCCGGAGATCGGTCTCTACTTAGGCATTTTGAAAACATTGCGATTCTTCTTTTATTAATCGATTTTTAGCCAATTAGGGCGGGGGAACAGTTAATCGGGGATTAAAACTGTAACATGTTTGCAGGATGTGATCAAGTATGGCATGAATGAGCAGTTAGTATAGGATGAGAACAGACTCCTGTGGGAGTTTAAACAGACTGGAAAGCTCTTGTTTTGGAGTGTCGCACGCAAGAGGTAACCAGTATGCACTGATCAAGTCAATGCATGCTGATCATACCTGCGCGCGCTACTACAAGACCTGCGCGCGCCAGTAAGCCTAAGCCCACAGCTCTTATTCTCAAACCCTCTGGGCTCTGGAAGGACCAGTGCACACCCAGGACAAACCAAGCAGTTTAAACTCTCTGGGCTCTGGAAGGACCAGTGCACACCCAGGACAAACCAAGCAGTTTATGCAGTCATAATATACAGTTTAAAGGCTGAAAAGCCTAATAAATAAACGAAAACACCCCATAAACAGTGTGGGGACAAAATAACAGCCTAAAACCAAGTTAAACATGCAAGGCCAGCCACTGATCGGGAACAGAATGGAACCGTCGCGCGAGGGTTCCGAACAGTCGCGCGACGGTGCGCCCGGGCGCGCGATGGTTGCGCCCTGGCGTGCGACGATTATGCCCTGGCGCACTGGTCAAACAGAGCGTTGACCATCGCGCGATGGTTTGGGTGCAGCGCGCGCGGGTTCGAACCAACTTTCCAGTGTCTGGTTTTGCTCGTCCTGGGTTCTGAGACAGGTCCAGAATGATCCCAGGGGTACTCCAACAGAGCAGAACCAAATATTGATATGCAAGCTAGCATTTTAAGCTCTAAGAAAAGCAATAAACTGATTTTTACATGCATCAACAGTGATCTATATCAAAATAAAACTATATAATAGCCATGAGCATGAATAAGACAAGAAAATGCTAGCATCCCTTCCCCACGTGGACCAATCTCATGCAGACAGAAGTGTCGCGCGAGTGTTCGGGTCCATCGCGCGAGGGTTTGCTAGGCCACGGCTTTTGAAACCTTGCTAGCTTTAGGGCCAGGACTGGTATTGATTACCAGCCTTGACCCTGCCAGCCCCCCTCAGGGATCAGAACAGAAAGCAGAACAAAGGTAAGATATACCTTTGAATTTTGAGGTTTGAAAAGTGTTTGAGCTTTGAGTTTGAGGTTGGGTTTGAGGTTTGATTGAAATGTTTGAAAAGGTTGAGATGGAAGAACAAGCTTTGTTCTTGGATGCTAGGTTGGAAACCAAATGTTGCACTTGCTAATGGAGGAGAGATAAACAAAGGGCTAGGGTTAGAACCTTTGTGCTTTGAATTTTTTTGGAACCCTTTGAAAGAGAACAAATGGGGGGATTTATAGGGGGAGCACCTTCCATTAATGGAAAGGTAGCTCTGGTTCAAAGAATGGAGGCCAGCCAGCCACGAGGCTGGCTGGGGGTTACTTGGTAATTAAGCTGCCCAGCTGAATAAAGGTGATGGGGACAGGTTCTGACCGTCGTGCGATGGTTCCAAACTGTCGCGCGACAATGCGCCCTGGCGCGCGATGGTGCGCCCTGGCGCGCTGGTCAATGCTCCAGTTGACCATCGCGCGATGGAGTCAAACCGTCGCGCGACGGTGCGCCCCGGCGCGCGATGGTTGCGCCCTGGCGCACGACGATTGCGCCCTGGCGCGCAATGATTGTGCCCTGGCACACATCAATAGGGTTTTTGGCTTTTGGAAGTGGCTTAGGTTATGTTAGGCTCAAAGGTTTTTCAAACACTCAAAGCTCAAACACTCGACATTCCTGGGGTGTTCTTGATCCATTTCATCATTGGGGAATCAAAAACCGTAAGTAAACTAATCTGGAAGCCCAGATTGGGGTGTCTACAATAGGTAATTGGTATGAATTTGGGGCAACGGAGTCCGGCTTGCTCGGCAGTCGGCACTATCCCAAAGACAACAAAGAACACGCAGGAATGTTGGGTAATTCCATCGAACAAGTGGTGTGCATGACATCAACAATTCAATTTTGTTTTAAGGAATATCAATCTAATGTTGAAAGCAGAGATACCTATACTTGATGCACATGTTTACAATCGATGAAGATGGGGAAGAGAGGGTGGGGAAAATGCAACTTACTATGCAAATATTGTTGGAAGTAGAGAACCTGGACGTCCAGAGAGGTCTTCTGTATGAATGAGAAGTGGATGAAGGGCTAGACATGAAGACGTCTATAAACGGACACTGGGATCGTCTTATCGGGCTCATCTTCGATGAATGCGGAGAGGATAGGATCTTAGTAACAGTCCATAAAAGAATTGAAGGTTGGAGGAGAACGTGGAGGAAGATGGAACCACGATGAAGGTCGGAGAAGAAGAAGATGGAGGGAGAGCCAGAGGAAGACGTGATGTTTCTAGTTGATGGCCGATGGAGCGTTCGAGAGATGGAGAGAGGATACGTCGTTTGGGTTGGGGCGTTCCAGAGATGGAGCGAGGATATAAAATAAACGAACATCTCACCTTTTATAAGGAGTTGTTGGGTTGTATTAGGCCTGTGAACGGGTCGGATCCGGATCAGATCCGGATCCGATAAGACTTGGATCCGATCCGAATCCGATAAGACTCAAATCCGATAGTGGTAATCCGGATCCGATCCGAAAATTTTTAGTCCGATCCGAAAATCCGAATCCGATCCGAAAACTTTTTTACTTCAAAAATTTTAACAAAAAATATATATATATTTTTTTAAAAATACAATTTTTTTTCAAAAAATTATTATTTTCCAAAAAAAAAATTTAAAATTAAAATAAAAATACAACTTCTAAAACATTTTTTGTTCAAAATAAAAAATTTACTGTTTTTTTTAAAAAAAATTTAAAAATTTATAAAAAGTTAAAAAAAATAAAGTTCGGATTCGATCCGATCCGATCCGATCCGAAAAAATCCCGATCCGATCCGTAATAATCGGATTCGGATTACCGGATTACGGATTTCTGTTATCGGATTCGGATTCGGATTCGGATCGGATTTTTCGGATCGGATCCGGATGATTCGGATCCATTGACAGGCCTAGGTTGTATTGTGCCGGCAGGCAAGAGGTGTAGATAGGACTTATATTAGTTGCAAGTGCTGGGGGCATTTTTGGAAAAGAAAAAGAAGAAAACATCTTTGTACATTTAAAAAAAGTTGTATAGATAAAAGCAAAGGAAGGCTTTTTTAAAATCTGATCCTGACAGGGACAAAGCTAGAATTTTACCTTCGCAGTGGCAAAATGTATACTAAAAAAATAAAAAGATACATTACAATATAAATGTCATCGACTCTAGACCAAACCAAACCGAGCCTTATATCCCAATCACTTGGGGTTGATTATATGAATCATTTTCTTCCATTGAGCTCTGTTAAGGGCCACTTGTTCACACAGACCTAATATACTCATATCTTTGCGCACCACATCATCTAATGTCAATTTTTTAGAGTCTTCATCGACTCTAGAAAAAATTAAAATAACATAATAAAAACTATAGTAAGTGAGGTTTGTCATTTGCACATAGAGTAGGAAAAAAGACTAACTTTAATTTAATCTATCTACTAAAGTAAGGCATCTTAAATTGTGCTCAACAGGTTGCTTTACAACGATATTTGTGCTTCAGCGTTTTATCCCTACACGATGTCTTTGGCGAGGCAACCCGTGACAGCTTGGCAGATCTGTAGTTCTTGGGAGTTCATTGGTGCGTTCATACTTAGGTGGAGTGCATCTAATCGTCTGGGTATTTGGTGTCTTTTGTCTTTAACTTTGCACTTTTTCTCATTTGAGACTCCTAATTATATATTAGGCAGTTTAAAAGTGTCGCTATTGTGTCAAGCCATGTCTGCGTTAGGATGAAAGACATCGATTGCCTTGTGATTTACTTGTTTTGTATTTGTTAGACGATTAGTTTGGTTTTGTCCAAGTCCTTTGTAATAATCTCCGTTTTGTAAGTGCTGCTAGGCGTTTATCAATACAATCTTCTCACTTTTGACCAAAAAAAAAAGAAATTGTGTTCGACGCTCTTTTATGTCTTATTAGAGTATTTGCAAAAAAGTGAAGCGTGGAGTATTTTTCTCCTTAATTAGACCTCATCATTTATATTATTTTATTTTGGCTCATTGAATTTAGTTTTAGAATATTTTTTTGGGTCTCCTTTCTTAAAAAAAATTAGAGGATTAAGGACTAGTCAACAACAACAGAACCCATGTTGGTGATAATGAAAAAACTAAATGTAGTATATAGCAAAAAATAATGAAAAAAATCTACCGGTGGCAGTTCTATGTAAGTTGGTGATACTTTTTTATATATATAATAATTGTATTTTTTAAAATTCTTGTCGTGACGGCTACCGCTACTAGACCCCATGGCTCCATCCTTGACTGCAAGGACTTCCATGCCATCTCCCTCTATGTGGTTTTTGCTCCCTCCTAGTGTTATTAAGTTTAATGTTGATGGTGCTACTGGTAGAAGGAAGGGACTTGTTGGTATTGGGATTACGGCTCGTGATTATTTGGGGTATATTCTGGGCACGACATTCATTTCATTTCCTGGTTCACTATCCCCGAGAGCTGCTGAAGCGCTAGGATTTCGGGAAGCTTTGGTTATCGCTGCAAATAAAGGTTTTTCTAGAATTATTGTTGAAGGTGCATTGAATCAACACTACAACACGAAAGGGCTGTAGCGAGGAAATATGGCAAGGAAAATGGATTTCGTCGCTAAAAGTACATTATCTGCGAGGAAACAGATTTCCTTGCCAAAAGTCCGTTTTTAGGGAGGAAAACAGATTTTCTCGCCAAAAGCTTACATTTAGTGAGGAAATCTGATTTCCTCGCCCTTTTTTACGAATTATTAATTTTTTATATATATATATATATATAAGTCATTGTTAATTATGTTCATATGTATTTGTAATATCACAATGGTAAGACATAAACAACTACATAGTTCAATACCATTATCAAATTTATTAAAATAAAAAAGTGATAAACGGAAAAAAATAGTTTCCTCGTCAATCGCATTGAATTGGTGAAAAAAATCTCATATTTGTCACTTTTCTTATTGTAATTTGCAATGAAAGATATCTTGAAGTGTAGGTATCGAGGATTTATTCCATAGTAATGAAAAACTCAACAAAAGATAATGAAGTTAAAAACATCTTGAAGTGATGTTGTATTGAAAATATCTCGAAGTTAATTAGATCATCAAAAATCTATTTTCAAAACATCTACATAAAATACACTATTTCACAAAAAAAAAATACACTATTTCATATCTATTGTGCATTCATGCTGTAAAGAATTTTTTGTGTGAACCATTATTGATTTTTATTTAAACCAACTTAGGTGATTCTAATGGCATTCCTTTATAAACAGATAAATATGTTAAACATTAATTTCAAATGCAATTTTGTAAGTATCATGCATATTTTTATATATACATATTGTGTGTGTGAGAGAGATATTGGGTAATTTAAAATTTTAAAAAATTCGTTAAAGATGTAAAAAATTAAAAAGTATTGTCTTTAGTGCTTTTAGGATGATCTAATCTGAATATTTACAAATTTTGTTCATATTATTATAGCAATTATGAAAAAAGCTATAAAAAAAATAACTACGAATCTATAATACCCTTTGTATTTGGCAAAAAGAAGAAGGTCAAACTCACTCTTAAAATTAAAAAATGACAGAGATGAAACTTGTCATTCATAATCTGATATTAAAATATATCTCGAGCTTATGACGACAAAAATCTCATTTCATAAAGCTAAGGATAATTCCATCAAAAAATTAGAATAATGACACATATTATTAGTTCTTCAAAAGTTGTCGTCGGATACCAATATAACATGTTTCAACCAAAAAAATTGTTGTGCTAGCAAAAAATTAAACTTGTTCAAATAAATTTTAGACACTATAAAAGTACAAAAAGTTGGAAGGCCATAATTAATGTTGAAGAAACTAATTTGGAAAGGTGAAAGAGATGCCAAAACATAATATATAAAAAATGCGGAGAGATTGCTTACTTTTTGGATTTATTTTAGCGAGGAAAGTTTTTTCCTCGCTAAAACCTTTTGCGACAATGTTTAGGCGAGGAAAACTAGCGAGGAAGTTTTGACATGGGGAATTTTTAGGCCGGCCCAAAAAAGTAGGTTAGGACTTAATTTAGTCCTGACAAAAATATTTCCTCTTTATTTCAGTCCTTTTTTTAATTTTTCATGCATTTTTACTATTTTGCCCATTCTTTTTAATTTTTTTTGTACATGCCCATTTTTAGTAAAATTTATATTTTTAAAATCAACTTTTGACCTATATTATTTCGGACAAAAATACCATTGGCTATGTGAACTGACTATGAGAACTGCCAATTCTCATAGCCATTTAACATAATATTTTGGACAAAAATATATCTGTCAGTTCACATAGCCCGAGTTAACATATTATTTTGGACAAAAATACCCCTGAACTATGACTATAAGAATTGAGGTTATGAGAGCTATATTTTTAGAATCAATTTCTGAATCATATTATTTTGGATAAAAATACCCTTAGCTATGTGAACTGGCTATGAAAACTGCCAAGTCTCATAGTCAGTTCTATTTGAACTGCTCAATTCTCATAAAGAACTGGCTATGTGAACTGAACTATGAGAACTGACTATGTGAACTGTCAATTCTCATAATCAGTTCTATGAGAATTGGCTATGAGAAGTGACTGTTCTCATAGAAAACTAGCACTGTGAACTGGTTATGAGAATTGGACTATGTGAACTAAAAAATACACAGTTCACATAGTCTTACTACACACTAAAATACATAGTTCTCATAAAAAATATATAGTTTTCATAGAAAATACACGGTTCTAATAGACAGTTCTCATGGACAATACACAGTTCTTATAAAAAATATGCAGTTCTCATAGAAAAATACACAGTTCTCATAGAAAATACACACACGAACAAAAATTAAACAAAAATAAAAAGGTAATCAAGATCAAATATAGTTATAAATGTTCTCATCACTATGTCTTAAAAAAGTAATCAAAGTAAAAAAGTAATAGTTCACATAGGAAATAAATTGATTTAGATTTGAATTTTTAACTATCAAGTCTCATAGTTAATTCTATGAGAACTGTCTATGTGAACTAAGCTATGAGAACTGGCTATGTAAACTGCCAATTCTTATAGTCAATTTTATGAGAACTGATTGTTCTCATAGAAAACTAGCTTTGTGAACTGGTTATGAGGACCGGGCTATGTGAACTAGTTCCCATAGAAAATACACAGTTCTAGTAGGAAATACACAGTTCTCACAGACAATTCTCATGAACAATACACAGTTCTCATAGAAAAATATACAGTTCTCATAGATAATACACACACGAACAAAAATTTAAAAAAAAAAAAAAGTAATCAAAATCAAATATAGTTATTTGTAGTGTTATTTGAACACATTTCAAAGAATACCTTTGCAAAACTCATTTCAAGTGCACGTGTATCCCAATTTCAAAAAAAAAAAATGACATACGTATTCCACCATTAAGATAAATGGTTTCCTAGAATCTGGAGGTTTGAAGTTCTCGATCTTCAAACTAGAGCTCGATGGAATCTCGTTGAAGCCGGAATCACCTTTCTCTAACTTAATAGTCTCCAGAATGGTTCCAACATCCTCAGCCGCAAGCCCCATCTCAACAAGATTTCCTGGTTTCTCTCCTCCTTCAAGTATCAGTTGCCCGACTACTTTGAAAGAAATCACGTGTTCGATTATGATTTTTGCAAAAATTCGACCGAGGAGCAAGGAGATTTGATAAATATTTATCGAAATCGAGTTTCCCGATGCCGGCGACGTTTTCAACATTCTGGCCGTTGTGATTGGTGGCGGATTCAGATCGTCGTCTCTGCGGTGATGGCGAATTCATATATTGACTCGAAGAGCTCTAGTTGCTGATCATGGTCTCGTCGACCTCCGCCGATGATGGGGTGAAGGACTGGGCGCGGTGGTAGTGGCGCGACAGCGACATTGTTGGCATGGGCGGAACCAGTATAGGGCAAGCGGGGTCACTTGACCCCGCTGAGTTCCAAAATACCTTTAAAGCAGGTATAGTTTTGAGGAGTATTTTGTAATTTTGCCCCAAAAGATATGTAATTTTGCCCCAAAAGATATATTTTTGTCCAAAAGGTCTCACAAAATTACATGTGTTGTAGATATTTGACCCCACTGTAACTAAATCCTGGGTCCGCCCCTGATTGTTGGAGAGGAGATGGCGACGGCGGCGATGGTCTGAGCTGCTCCATCGGAGAAAGATGTTGGTGGTGTTGCTGGGAGGGGTTTAGGGGGGGGGGGGGGGGGGGGGGAGAGTTCAGTTTTAACTCGTGGACAGGATATTTGTGGGCAAAAAAGTCATTCAGTAACTGAACCGAGACTATTTAGGTTCGGAAATAATATTTAGGATTGGGATCAAACCGAGCCTAAAAATCAGGACCGGCCTCTAATTTAGAGGTCGGCCCTTTTTTCTTGGTTCGGACTTCAAACAGTCCTGACCAAAATATTTTTTCTTTCCTTCAGTCATTTTTCTTCACTTTTCATGCAATTTTACTATTTTACCCATTCTTCTTAACTTTTTGTGTACATGTCTATTTTTAATAAAATTTATATTTTTAGAATTAATTTCTGACCCATATTATTTAGGACAAAAATACCCTTGGTGCTTCTGCCACAACCTCGCCTTCAAATGAGGTCGAATTCCCCGAGCGTAGGGCTAGGTCATCGTCAGCATAGATATCCGGAAGTCCGGGATCGTTCCCACAGAGAGAGTCTCTATAGCTTGTTAGGATTTTTAGAAACAAGTATTTCCGGCGTTAAGGCGGCCAACTATCGGTTTGCTTTGAAAAGTGATAAAACTCTTAAGTAAAAGACTAGTAAAACGGTTTTTCTTGGTTTAACAAGCGGCAAGGCAATGGGGTTTCTTAACGCCCGCAACTTAGGCCATCGAACCTTTCTCAACAAAGACTCGGTTGAATCGCACGGCTTAGGCTATCAACCGGAAGATTTAGCTAGGAAAACAATAAAAGACTAGAAATGAAATATGGAAAACAAGTGAGCTCTTTTTGTTCTCCTGGCAAACACAAGCCGAGACATCGCTCACGGAACCATATGAGCGAGCATATGATCACCGGAGATTAACATCGACTAGTTTTGTTACATAAAGGCGAGCCTCGTCATTTCCCATACTAAACTTCAAGTTTTGAGTTGAGAATGGCAAGATAAACACAAGTCACGAGGCGATAATCGCCCCACAGCCTAGCCTTATCGACTACTCACGCATGACGAGAGAAATAGAAAGCATGGAAAAAGTAGAAAACATGATTCACCGATAGAATTGAAAACAAACTTGATTTTATAGAAGAGCTTAACCGGGGCTACAACTTTAACAAATGAGAAAAGAGCATAAGACAAGAACTTACTTGAGTTTGAGAGGAAATTAACTAAGAAAGTTTCCAAGCTCCATTAATGGAGGAAAGACTAGAAGAGTAATGTGCTAACTCCCAAGAGAGAGAGAGACACCCCTATTTATACACAAATGGGTCTCTCCCTCAAAATATCCAAAAAGGTTGCCTAAAAAGGCAAGTGGAAAGCCAAAAATGTGACAAATATCTGACTGACAAGCCTCCGTATCGATACGAAATAAGCAATGTATCGATACGGGATAACTTTCCTCAAAAGGCCATTCTCCACGTGGCAAACGCGTATCGATACGCCTCAAATCCGTATCGATACGGGATCCTCTGCTTCCCCACGAGACGAACTGGTATCGATACGCCATATCTCCGTATCGATACGGAGGTTGTTTCTTCAGATCTTCAGGCCAGCTTCCAGGCATTGTCACCCAACAACCTTCAAGATCACCCGACGGCCTCACGCCTTCACTCTCGAGTCACTTTAGCACAGGTTCCATCGGGCACAATCGCTTGAAATCACTTGGGGGACAGCTTGACAGCAAAATTACGCCATTTAAGTGCCTTTTGCCTGAAACACGAAATGAAATACCTTACGAGCAAAATAACGTCAAAAAGGCGATGAAAGATAAAGAAAACCACGAGCGAGAGATTTTTTAGCACCACGATCTAACAATCTTAGGTGCTAATCACGCCCCCCAGCTTAAACGTTGCTACGCCCCGAGCAACACAAAAAGACAACTAAAACCAAAACCAACTATGCAATCCTTCCGACGAATTAACTTAGCACATGCAATTATCGAAACCAACAAGCAGGAGTTCCAAAAACAAATTTATTCCAATTCACAACTAACAGCTGAAAGCCTCGACGAAACCACTAAGTACCGAGCATATCCAACAAGTTACAAAAGACCGTATCCAAAGCTAGAAAGGAGGATACGGTCCAACTAGACATATGCGGAAGCATGCTACTAACCATATCCCACAAAAAGTGCTCGGATTAGACACGGGGAAGAAAAATACCATGCCCTTGTAGTGGAGAGCACTTTAAAACAGAACTTTAGACTATACAAATAAGAAAGAAATGCCGAAAGAAAGCATGCCACAAACCAAGTATGCTAACTATCATGCGAAAAATCAAATTGGAATCAAGGCATACTAAAGATCAACTAAGGGCTTTATAAGCTTTTAACGACCTTGGTTAATTCAAAGAAAGGTTAACAAAATGAGGTGGTGGCCATATACTGGCTTGGTTAACTACCCTTGGCCACCACCAACTCAAGTACCAAGTCAAAGGCCACATGCCGGCCCAACAAAAACGTACCAACCACTAACAGTCAAAAGTCTAACAAATTGAATTAAAGACAAAGACATAAACATAAAAGAGGTGGGCTGTCAACCACCTTGCACCCCGACCAAGTATAGGGCTTTTCAACCTACTCCACCGATCTACTCATTATCCAAGAGCACCGGCTCATCACCGGCAAAATCATCGCTGTCCTCGCCTGGCTCATCTGGCGGCGGCACATAAGGCTCACTAGCCTGCCCCGCACTCTGGCTTATCACCCAATCCAGCTTATGGTCAATCTTCTTCTGCCTCCTAGCATTGTCCCGAGTCTCCTTTTTAAGCTTCTTCATACACCCCATCACTGCCACCCCTTGACAAAAGAGCAACTTGTTCCAAGTCGATGTTTTCGCACCCTTTGTAGGTAAAGTGGTCAAGTATGCCCCACGTGGTGCAGCAGCAGATGGTCTAGACTGAGAGATACTCCTCGTAAGAATGGAGCTGTTAATGTCACCCGGGATGAGCTTTTCACGACTCACAAACTTTGACTTTGGGACACCCTGGGCGAAACACATTGCGGTCACCAAACACGGGAAAGGCATCCTCGAATGTAAAGGAGCCTTCGCCTTAAAATCAACCATCTCATGGAAAATGTATCTTGCCCAATTAAGCTTGATATCCGGGTTCATAAAGGCATGAATCATTCCCCCTTCGTTAATGTCCGGCTTGTTCTCGGTTCCCCTAGGGTTGAAATTGTGATGCACGAATTGATTAACAAACCGGTATTCATCCTTAAACCCTCCAGGCACATGAGGAAGGGTGGCATCCCTGGGGTTCTTATACAAATCCTTGATATGGGCCTCGTCGGCCACATACTCCTCCTCCACATAGTTCACCTCCTCAGAAGATGGTTGGCGGTAACCCAAGACACTAGCAATAAACTCAGTCGTGATCTCTATGGAATACTTCCCAATCTTCGAAGTTATCTTGGCACCCACACGCCCCTCATCCTCCAACGGTGGAATCTTAATATTCTTGTAAAATTCAGTCACAAGATCTTTATTAAAACCGGGATTAGGAGCAAGGTAATAAGCCAAACCTTGTTCTTGGATGCGACGAATGAAAGGATTCTCAATGCCAATATTGTCCACATCCACGTGGCGTTCGTTCTTAAACCCCCTGTTGATACCTTCTTCCCATTTCTTCTGCCTAGCAACTTTCATCTCGGCGGCGGTCCTCTTTCTAGGCCGACTCCTCTCCAGATTCGCAATCATTTCCTCCTCCTCCTCCATTTCGCGAACAATTTCATCCGCTTGCCTGGAGGAGGAAGCCGGAGCCTTACCCTTTCCTCTCTCCGCTAACTTCTTTGTTCTTGTCATTGTAACCTTAAAAACAGAGCAAGTCCCAAAACGTGAAACAGAGCAGAAACAGAGCAACACACAAAACAGCCCGGAATTCAATAAAACCGGCAGCCCCCAAATGCAGTTAGATATCAAAAACAACTGAGGCAATACCAACACCTAGCAACAGTGAAATCTCAACTCCCAATCTACGGTTCCAAGTGGTTAGGAAAAACAGGGCTAGGGTTCAAAAACATACAACTTGCCACATGCAACCCGAAAATCCTACACATTGTACAGTATCCATGATGAACAACCAAGGAGAAGAAGGAATTTCGGATTACCTTATGAATGGAGCAATTTCGAAGAGAGAGAGTGAAACCCACTTTTCGAAACTTGATTTCGGCCCACAAATCCTTGAAAACCCTTCGGATTCCTTGAAAGCTTAAGGTTTAATGGACAAATTTGGGGTTTGGATGAAGATTTGAGGGTGAAAATGGAGATTTTGGGCTGAGGGTTTCGAAGAGGTTCGGGCGGTTATGGAGTTTATGAGAGAGAAAATGATTTTGGGGAGAGAAGATGATCGGACTATGTAACTAAAAATTCCTCGATGACCAACGCGTATCGATACGCTCAATTAGCCGTATCGATACGCGACTAACTGCACGCGACCCAGACAAACGCGTATCGATACGCATTTATTCTGTATCGATACGGGATGCTTTTGCCCAGATTTTCTGCCCTGCCACCTGACAGCCAATGCCAATGCCAAAATTACCACATTCCCAGCCAATACCTTGTACAACTTGGTGCCAACCCATTTCGGAGATCAAAACCAACTTCCAACCTAACACCGGTTCCTATGGATACGGATGAGACACGACTTGGCTTTATTTTCAAGGTAGATGAGACACTCTTGTGGTTTAAATCACACAAAGATGGCCTTGTATCATTTCCTAGGTATGCCATAGATTTCGAAACGATTTTAAGCGGATAATAAACACAATTAGGCATGACATGAGATGAATACCTAAACTAAGGAAATACGAGAACAACAACGGGATATGGACAAAACTTGATCGAAAATGCTCGAACATCGTGATTTTCACCTTAACCCATTCATGCAAGTTGCAAGATACAAAATTTGCGTAACGAACTCTTGCCAAATAACACTTAATGAGCATGTGCCAAGCTATTCTAATCCACTAATTCTGTAATAACGGAAGGATTGCAACCCTAAAACGAAAATTTTTGTACAAAAGCATAAAAACATAAATAAAAATATCATAGATATTTCCCTCCCCCCAACTTAAGATATGCTATGCCCTCATAGCATGGAGAACAACAGTATTGAGAGGGAAAGGGAAGAAAGATGTTACCCACGAGGGAATGTCAACCCCCGAATACCTCGACCAAGTTGGAGGCTTTGTGTCATTGCCCACTTCGATCCGGAGTTGGGTGCTTCCAGGGCTTCACTCCTTCGGCCGGAACCACCAGCTAGTCACACAGGGCCATAGGCAAAGCTTTTTGGACTAACAACCGCGACACGTAATCGCACCCATGCTTAGGGCTCCTGAATGCCTTAATCACTCCGACAGTAGACCCAAACCACCAAGGCTGGTGTGGTAGCATGTTAACCCTGCAGAAGTGGAATTGTACGAAGGACCTACCAGCAGGCAAATGACATTAGAACCGCCCGGCTCGTGTTATCCGGGCGCCAACAAGCAAATATATACATAAAAACAACAAAGAACACCACCCGATCTTCACGCAATCTTACGAGTCATACTTTTCTTCCCGAGTCTCACCAAGTAGACAAAACTCGGGTGGCTATACTAGACCGTCAAATGTGTTACATCATGCCCGTGGTAAAATTTACCGCTCGACCTCGCTAAGCAATGAAGCCCAGCGTTCCCTTGGTCGAAACAAAGTGAGACAAAAGGTCAAAAGCAAAACTCACCCACAGACCTAAACTGCCACCGATAGGGACAATTGCGGAGAGCACGGATCATTAACGGTAAACTACCACAAGGAAGGGCTAATAAAAGCCCGATGCAATGATGCATTGGTGAAATCTCTTAGTGAGAAAGCCCGAACCACAGAAAACAAACAAAACAAGAAAAGAACTGTACACAATATATACAATATGTGCAATATGTACAAGCATGCATAGAGTTAATATCAGAACTCGGAGCGTCCAAGTCACCGCTGGACTCCGCCAAACAATTCAGTCCAGCGTCCCCTAAGATCGTAGCTAGGCAGGCACAAGATAGAGCCAAGTGCGGTTATGGAGCACGGGATTACCAAGGCCTAACCTATGATCTATACCGCCCCCGTTGGGGCTAATCTGGAAGACGTGAGTGGTGCACGGTGAATTACTCCTATCAGAAGGACTAATAAAAGCCCTATGTCACTGATATTAAAAAGAATTGCCCTTCGAACCGGAGCTGGGCACACGATCCTTATTTTAGTAGCGGCATGCGAAGCTACAAATACCCAAGTCAATGGAGGGTACCCCTTACAATTAAGTCAAGGGGCCGGGTCCGACAAACAATTAAGTTCAGCGGTTACACTTTCGCTCCCCGTGCAAACATGGAACTAGAACAAGCAAACTCAAACTACAAGGTCAACCGGATATACCGGCGCGACCAACTCCTCTACCACCTCCTCAACAGGAAAATTTTCCAAAAATGGCTTAAGCCTTTGCCCATTGACCTTAAAAATGTTTTCATTTGCAGGATTCATGACTTCAACGGCCCCATGAGGATAGACTTTATGCACAACATAGGGGCCTATCCATCGGGAACGCAACTTGCCCGGAAAAAGATGAAGTTTCGAATTGTAAAGCAAGACCTTTTGACCAACCTCAAAATTCTTCCTTTGAAGGTGCTTATCATGCAAATCCTTAACCTTAGACTTGTAGATATTAGTATTATCATATGCATCTCTACGGATTTCCTCAAGTTCATTCAATTGGAGTTTACGGTGAACTCCAGCATCAGGCAAACGATAATTCGATTGCTTAATAGCCCAATAGGCTTTATGCTCTACTTCCACCGGAAGGTGACATGCCTTACCATATACAAGCCGATAGGGTGAAGCACCCAAAATCGTCTTGTATGCGGTACGATACGCCCATCGGTCAACCTTAAAGACCAATCCTTCCGATTGGGATTTACCGTTTTTTCAAGAATACGTTTTACCTCACGATTGGCAAGCTCGGCTTGACCGTTGGTTTGAGGGTGATATGCGGTGGAGACCTTGTGAGTTATGCCATACTTCTTCATCAAAGCGGCGAACGGCCGGTTGCAAAAGTGACTCCCTTGGTCGCTAATGATTGCCCGCGGAACCCCAAACAGGGCAAAGATGTTCTCCTTAAGAAACTCAAGCACCACCTTATGATCATTCGTACGCGTGGCAATGGCCTCAACCCACCTGGAAACATAATCAACGGCCAAGAGGATATACAAATTGCCAAACGACATCGGAAATGGCCCCATAAAGTCGATTCCCCAATAGTCAAACACCTCAACAACAAGAAATTTGGTTTGGGGCATCTCATTCCGTCGGGTCACACTACCCAATTGTTGGCAACGGTCACAAGCCTTGCAAAAATTGTAGGCATCTCGATTTAGAGTTGGCCAATAGAACCCGCACTGTTGGATCTTGGCGGTGGTCTTCCTTGCAGAGAAATGCCCGCCACATGCTTCAGTATGGCAAAATTGGAGAATCCCTCTTTGGTCAGAATCCGGAACACACCGGCGGATGATTTGGTCGGGACAGTATTTGAACAAGTAGGGATCGTCATAAGAGAATTGCTTCACCTCCGATAGGAACTGCCGACGCTCATGAGAAGACCAATGAGTTGGAATTAGCCCAGTAACCAAATAGTTAACAATGTCAGCAAACCACGGGGCCGTTGAGATACCAAACAACTGCTCATCGGGAAAACTATCTCCAATGGGCAAGTGCGAAGTATGATCCTCGAAATCCAAGCGCGATAAATGATCGGCAACCACATTTTCCACCCCCTTCTTGTCCTTTATGGTGATGTCGAACTCTTGAAGAAGAAGTATCCACCGAATCAAACGGGCCTTGGCATCCTGCTTGGTGAATAGGTACTTGAGAGCCGAGTGGTCGGTGTAGATTGTGATCGGGGCACCAACTAGGTAAGAACGGAACTTGTCCAATGCAAATACTATGGCCAGAAGCTCCTTCTCCGTTGTGGAATAATTCATCTGGGCGTCGTTGAGGCTTTTGCTCGCATAATATATAACCCACGGATGCTTGTCTTTCCTTTGGCCAAGAACGGCCCCGACGGCATAGTCGCTCGCACACACATTAACTCAAACGGGAGATTCCAATCGGGCGTTTGAACAATAGGAGGTGTAGTAAGACTAGCTTTGAGCTTAACAAACGCCTCCTCACATGCTGCTGACCATTCAAAGGGAACGTCTTTGGAGAGAAGGTGGCAAAGCGGCCTTGAAATCGCACTAAAATCCTTGATGAAACGCCGATAGAAACCGGCATGGCCAAGGAAAGAACGAATATCTTTGACACACTTCGGAGTAGGGAGGTTGGAGATGAGGTCAATCTTGGCTTTATCTACCTCAATTCCCTTCTCTGACACAATATGCCCGAGCACAATTCCTTGAGTGACCATGAAATGGCACTTTTCCCAATTTAAAACCAACGCCTTCTCCTCACATCTTGTTAAAACCTTATCCAAATTAGTAAGACAAGTTACGAACGAATCACCAAACACGGAAAAATCATCCATGAAAACCTCCACAATTTTTTCGACCATATCACTGAAAATACCCATCATACACCGGGAAAAGGTGCCAGGAGCATTACACAACCCGAAGGGCATGCGCCTATATGCGAAAGTCCCGAATGGGCATGTGAACGTTGTTTTCTCTTGGTCGGACAAAGCCACTTCGATTTGGTTATAACCCGAATAGCCATCCAGGAAGCAATAAAAGGCATGGCCTGCGACTCTCTCCAAGATTTGATCGATGAAGGGAAGAGGAAAATGATCCTTGCGCGTGCTCGCATTCAACTTACGGTAATCGATACAAACTCGCCACCCGGTAGTCACACGGGTCGGAACAAGCTCGCCTTTATCATTTTGTACAACAGTGACCCCAGCCTTCTTTGGAACCACTTGGATAGGGCTTACCCACTTGGAATCGGCTATGGGATAGATAATCCCAACGTCAAGCAATTTGAGAATTTCGGCCCGAACCACATCTTTCATAATTGGATTGAGCCAGCGTTGAGGTTGTCTTGTCGGTTTCACGTCCTCCTCCAAATAAATGTGATGAGAACATAGAGAAGGAGAAATGCCGTGGATATCCGCAATAGTCCACCCAATTGCCTTTGTATGCCTCCTCAAAAGTGCAAGCAAATCCTCTTCTTGGAGTTTGTCAAGAGAGGAAGAGATGACCACCGGAAAGGTATTGTTTTCACCAAGAAAGGCATATTTCAATGTGTCTGGTAGTGCTTTCAACTCGAGAACAGGCGGCTCGACACTCGAAGGAAGGGTTTTCCGCTCAAGAGGTGGCAATTCTTCGAACTTTGGAAACCACGGTGCAGCTCCACAAATTCCCTCGTCTCCATCTTCCCCATTAAGCACCGCAAAGAGTGACTCAATTTCATCCGATTCAAGAAAGGCGGCCTCTTCCGAAGTAAGAGCCAACTCCAAAACATCCTTGGACAAGAACTCATTCACGTGCTCTTGTACCAATGTATCCACGAGACTGACGTTCTGAAAATCCTCATCATCCCCCATTTGTGATCCCACACTAAACATATTAACCTCCATTTTCATATTGCCAAAGGACATATTCAAAAGACCATTCCGACAATTGATCACCGCATCCGAAGTTGCTAGAAACGGCCGACCAAGGATAACTGGAGTAGACAACGGAGCAGATGACGTCGGGCAAGTATCCAAGACCACAAAATCCACCGGGTAAACAAACTGGTCAACTTGAACTAATACATCTTCCACAACCCCACGAGGAATTCGGACACTCCTATCCGCTAACTGAAGAGTAACCCGCGTAGGTTTCATCTCCCCCAAACCAAGCTCCTGGTAAACCGAATAAGGCAACAAATTGACACTTGCCCCCAAATCCAAGAGAGCTTGCTCCACTCTCTTACCCCCAATCGTGATAGCAATTGTAGGACATCCGGGGTCTTTGTACTTAGGCGCAAGGTCGGTTTGAATTATCTGGCTCACTTGCTCGGTTAAAAGTACCTTCTTGTGCACATTAAGTTTCCGCTTCTAAGTGCACAATTCCTTCAAAAACTTGGCATAAGAAGGAATTTGTTTGATTGCATCCATCAATGGAATGTTAACGTTGACTTGCTTGAATACATCAAGTATATCGGCATTTTTGGATGGAGGAGTTGGTTTCTTCAACCGAGAAGGGTACGGTACCGGAACGGGAGAGACTTGTGGATCCGGAGCGGGTACGGTTTCCTTTGCAATTTCCACGGGAGATTCCCCGTCTTCCTCAATAGCTTGCTCGATACATTCCTCTGGTGCTGTAGAACTCGATGGTGCCGAAAATGGTTGTACAATAGGTGTCCCAGGCAGCTCCAATTGCGCGTTGTCGACGGTCTTGCCACTCCTCAAAGTGATGATTGCTTGGGCTTGCTCAGGTGGAGGTACCGATGAATTACCAATGAGTAGTTGAGCTTGTGGGTTGGCTTGAGGTTGGGTAGGGAATTTGCCTCTTTCTTGTTGTAGAAGCCCGATCGACGTGGTTAGCTTCCCCATTTGATTCTTCAACTCACCCATCATTTGCGTGTTGTTCTCATTGTAGTTGGTTTGAATTTGTACGAAGGATTGGAAAGTATCCTCCAAAGATCGCCTCGGCGGGGGTTGAAATTGATTTTGCCCTTGGAATGATCCCGAAGGCATAAATCCTGGTGGTCCTTGTGAAAAACGAGGTTGCCCTTGACTTTGAACGGGCCGCCATGGCTGCATTTGATTACCGAACGGTGCTTGAGAGGGTCCTCCTTCTAATTGATTGTTCCAACGGAAACCCGACGGTTGCCTTGGGCATTGGTTGAAATTTTGGGGAAACGAGTCAAACCGTTGATTCAAAGCACTAACTTCTTCAATAGGAAGGTTGAGGGGGCCATAATGCTGCTTGAAAGTGGCAAGGGACGGACAATTGTCGGTCGAATGACCCGTCGTTTCACATATAGAACACATCTCCTCCACCGCTCTCACTGCTTTAACTTCCTTCACCCCTTTCAACTCCAACTTTTCCGCTAATTGTTCCATTCGTGTTTCAATAGCTTGGTGCTCATTAATAGAGAACTTTCCGGAGCCACCGGGGCCTTGGCTAGCCATAGCCCTATCCCCGACATCCTCGTAACTCCAAGTCAAAGATTTCTTTGCCACTTCATCTAAGTAGTCCCAACCATCATCGGGCGACTTGTTCATGAATCCCCCAGAGCACATGGTGTCGAGCAACTGCTTGCTTTGTTGCGAGCAACCCAAATGAAAATAATGAATCAATTGATAAAGGGCGAAACTATGATGCGGAACCGCTGAAAGCAAATCTTTGTATCGCTCCCAATACTGGTGAAAAGCTTCCCCCTCACTTTGCTTAAAAGTTTGGATCTGATCCATCAACAGTTTTGTTCGGCTAGCCAGAAAAAACTTCTTGTGGAAAGCATCTTGAACCTCAGCCCAGGTGTGCAACGATTGGGGCCTCAAAGAGTGAAACCAAGTCTTGGCTTTATCCTTCAGAGTGAACGGGAAAAGCCTTAATCTTGCTTGGTTTAAGTGAGCATCTATAGTGACAAACGATTGGAGAGTCTCCTCGAAAGTACGGATATGTTGATACGGATCTTCACGCTCCATGCCATGGAAAAACGGAATGCAACGATGATAATCGGATTTGAACACGAATGTGTTAGCAGCAGTGGTAGGCCGTGGAAAAACTATCGGTGAAAGCTGGGTGACCCGTTCTGGATTCAGATAGTCCTGAAGAGTCCTAACTGGAGGCGCTTCCTCATCTGCCATTGATTTCCTCGATGGAGAATGCTGCCTAGAAACTCTGCTTGGTGGAGAGTAAGTCCGGAGATTTATACTCCTTATCCGGGGCGGAGAACTAGAACGGTGCAGGCGGTTTGAGAAAGAACTACGATACACCCGAGGCCTTTGATAAACCACAAGCATTAACGCTGCCTTTGGGCAATTAAAAGCTAGTAACCGCTCTGAAGTAAGAAAAACAGACTGGAGGGGCTATGCCGCCACCTCACTCTCAACAACCAATTATGAGGGGCTATGCCGCCACCTCAACAAATATATACAACCAGGAAAGGAAAAGAAAAGAAAAGAAAAAAGATACTCAAGCTAGCTTCGTTAAACCTCAGATCGAATTGGTGGCTCAGTTAGAGGTATCCGCTAACTTGAGTAAACGGCGCACAAAGGTAAACGGGATGGAATACTTACAGTGGTTTGTCGAACCTCCCAATAAGCTATATAAGAAAGTCCCCGGCGACGACGCCAAAATATGCTTCTGCCACAACCTCGCCTTCAAATGAGGTCGAATTCCCCGAGCGTAAGGCTAGGTCATCGTCAGCATAGATATCCGGAAGTCCGGGATCGTTCCCACAGAGAGAGTCTCTATAGCTTGTTAGGATTTTTAGAAACAAGTATTTCCGGCGTTAAGGCGGCCAACTATCGGTTTGCTTTGAAAAGTGATAAAACTCTTAAGTAAAAGACTAGTAAAACGGTTTTTCTTGGTTTAACAAGCGGCAAGGCAATGGGGTTTCTAAACGCCCGCAACTTAGGCCATCGAACCTTTCTCAACAAAGATTCGGTTGAATCGCACGGCTTAGGCTATCAACCGGAAGATTTAGCTAGGAAAACAATAAAAGACTAGAAATGAAATATGGAAAACAAGTGAGCTCTTTTTGTTCTCCTGGCAAACACAAGCCGAGACATCGCTCACGGAACCATATGAGCGAGCATATGATCACCGGAGATTAACATCGACTAGTTTTGTTACATAAAGGCGAGCCTCGTCATTTCCCATACTAAACTTCAAGTTTTGAGTTGAGAATGGCAAGATAAACACAAGTCACGAGGCGATAATCGCCCCACAGCCTAGCCTTATCGACTACTCACGCATGACGAGAGAAATAGAAAGCATGGAAAAAGTAGAAAACATGATTCACCGATAGAATTGAAAACAAACTTGATTTTATAGAAGAGCTTAACCGGGGCTACAACTTTAACAAATGAGAAAAGAGCATAAGACAAGAACTTACTTGAGTTTGAGAGGAAATTAACTAAGAAAGTTTCCAAGCTCCATTAATGGAGGAAAGACTAGAAGAGTAATGTGCTAACTCCCAAGAGAGAGAGAGACACCCCTATTTATACACAAATGGGTCTCTCCCTCAAAATATCCAAAAAGGTTGCCTAAAAAGGCAAGTGGAAAGCCAAAAAGGTGACAAATATCTGACCGACAAGCCTCCGTATCGATACGAAATAAGCAATGTATCGATACGGGATAACTTTCCTCAAAAGGCCATTCTCCACGTGGCAAACGCGTATCGATACGCCTCAAATCCGTATCGATACGGGATCCTCTGCTTCCCCACGAGACGAACTGGTATCGATACGCCATATCTCCGTATCGATACGGAGGCTGTTTCTTCAGATCTTCAGGCCAGCTTCCAGGCATTGTCACCCAACAACCTTCAAGATCACCCGACGGCCTCACGCCTTCACTCTCGAGTCACTTTAGCACAGGTTCCATCGGGCACAATCGCTTGAAATCACTTGGGGGACAGCTTGACAGCAAAATTACGCCATTAAGTGCCTTTTGCCTGAAACATGAAATGAAATACCTTACGAGCAAAATAACGTCAAAAAGGCGATGAAAGATAAAGAAAACCACGAGCGAGAGATCTTTTAGCACCACGATCTAACAATCTTAGGTGCTAATCACTTGGCTATATGGGTTATGAGAACTGTCAATTCTCATAGTCAGTTCTATGAGAACTGCTCAGTTCTCATAGAAAACTGGCTATGTGATCCATATTATTTCGGGAAAAAATACCCTTGGCTATGTGGGTTATGAGAACTGCCAATTCTCATAGTCAGTTCTATGAGAACTGCTCAGTTCTCATAGAAAACTGGCTATGTGACCCATATTATTTTGGACAAAAATACCCTTGGCTATGTGGGCTATTAGAATTGTCAATTCTCATAGTCAGTTCTATGAGAACTACTCAGTTCTCATAGAAAACTGGCTATGTGACCCATATTATTTCGGACAAAAATACATTTGGCTATGTGAGCTATGAAAACTGCCAATTCTCATAATCTGTTCTATGAGAACCGTTCAGTTCTCATAGAAAACTGGCTATGTGAACTGAATTATGAGAGCTTGCTATGTGAATTGCCAATTCTCATATTCAATTCTAATGGTAAGCTTTATGAGAATTGACTATTCTCATAGACTGGCTATGAGAATGGGCTATGTGAACTAAAAAATAAACAGTTCACATAGCCTCACCAGACACTAAAATACACAGTTCTCATAGAAAATAAACAGTCCAATAGATAGTCCTCATGGACCATACAAAGTTCTCATTGAAAAATATACAGTTCTCATAGAAAAATACACCGTTCAAAATAGTCTCACCACACACTAAAATACACAGTTCTCATAGATAATTATCATGGACAATAACAGTTTTCATAGAAAAAAATACAATTTTCATAGAAAAAACACAGTTCTCATGTGAAATGGCTATGTGAACTTTGTATTTTAGTGTGGTAAGACTATTTGAACAGTGTATTTTTTAGTTCACATAGCCATTTCACATGTCTCACCGTCATGTCTAAAAAAAGTAATCAAAGTAAAAAAAGTAATAGTTCACATAGAAAATAAATTGATTTAGAATTGAATTTTTAACTGTCAAGTCTCATAGTCAGTTCTATGAGAACTGGCTATGTGAATTGAGCTATGAGAACTAACTATGTGAACTGTCAATTCTCATAGTCGGTTCTATGGGAATTGTCAGTTTTCATAGAGAACTAGCTTTGTGAAATGGTTATGAGAACTGGCTATGTGAACTAAAAAATACACAGTTCACATAGTCTTACCACATACTAAAATATACAATTCTCATAAAAAAATATATAGTTCTCATAGAAAATACACGGTTCTAATAGACAGTTCTCATGAACAATATACAGTTCTCATAGAAAAATACGTAGTTCTTATAGAAAAATACACAGTTCTCATAAACAGTTCTCATAGAAAAATACACAGTTCTCATAGAAAATACACACACGAACAAAAATTGAAAAAAAAACAAAAAATGAAATCAAAATTGGAGTGATTCTGTTTTTTATTTTGTTCTTTCATACATATTCACCCAAAAACCTCTCTCTCACCTCAAGTTCAAATCGGCGGGCAATCAATCTTTTTCCACTTCTTTCTCACAGAATCTTCAGCATCTTTCCTCTCTACCGACACCATTTCCACCATAGTAACCAAGAAAGTTCAATAGCAAAGCATCAAAAGTAACCACACAAAAGAAGGCATTTCCGTAAAATTAATCGGAATATTTTCAATTTATCCAAAGTATCAAATAAAATACTTAAGTACACATTAGTGGAATTTACAACAGAAGATATATACAAGATATAAACAAGCAGATCGGACAACATGCACAACCAGCGCTGCCACCGCGTGTTGGAACTTCCAGCGCGAGTTCCTTACCTCGCCGGAGCACTCTGTCGACACCGAATTCTTCCACCGCTTCCTCCAGCGTCGGCGCACAAATAATCAGCGACTCCACCACCAGTCTTCCTCTCCATCCCCGTCGGGGAAAAACTAAAGGAGACACTGAGATTCAACAACATCGCCAGCGATCGGCTCTGCCTCGACGGGCTGAGCCCTCCATTGCCATCGCCGATGATAGATTCTGTTGAGGGAGTGTCGGTGAAGGATGCGAAGAGGATTTTTGTGTTTTCGAAGTTGGCGAGGTCGAGATCGGCGATTAGAGAGAAGCCGACGAACTCGATTTCATACGGGAAGTTTGTGAAGGATCCGTTGGAGAGAGAGGTTGGCGTTGGAGAGGAAGAGGTAGAGAGAGAGAGATTGGCATCGGTGGGATTTGTGGGAAGATCGTGACTCTGGTTTTGAAGGAGCGTGGTTGGATTGAGGGTATAAAAGTCAGAATGCAAATAACCGAGCCTGTGCAGGTTTGGAAAAGTATTTCAGGGTTGGGTTCAAACCGAACCTAAAAAACAGGGGCAGCCTCTAATTTTCTATTCAATTTGTCACCCCTAGTCTTAACTAACAAGCAAGGGGAGAGAAAGGAGAGAATGAGAGAAAGTGAGAGAGGGGCTTATAAATCGTGAGGAAAAGGCGGAGAGAGGAGAGAGAATGAGACAAAAGAGAGGGGGAACACACTATTTAACTTATAAAAAAAATAAAAAAACACTACTTAATAGTACATCACTCGCTCACTAAATGAACACATTCGTTACGTGCAATACGCGCAATACGCGGTTTGCAGCATGGTCCCTAGATCCATTCTTAACTCACGTAATTAGGTCCCACTTTTTTTGCTTTTTGACACTAAAACACATTAATTTTACCTAACATTCTTAACTAAACAATTGGAGATGCTCATTAAAAACTCCTGAAATGGAAAAGGAATCTCGAGAAAGTTCAATACTAAATTGTGTAATATAATCAAGGGAAATTTGTAGAAACGGTCCTCCTAGTTTCACCCGAGTCTTATTTTCGTCCTCCAAGTATCAATTGCAACTCTTTTGACTTTTAAGTTTGGTTTTCGTACCAAGTTGGTCCAATTGATTACGCCAATCAGTCAAACTGGATGGAAAAAATCAGATTAAGGGCAGACGTTATCAATTGAGACAACTTGGTACGAACTGCAACGTCTAAACTGCCATCAATTTGATTTTTTCCGTCCAGTTTGGCTAACAGAAGTTATCAATTGGACCAATTTGGTATAAAAACTAAACTTGAAGGTCAACAGAGTTGTAATTGATACCCGAAAGACGAAATTGAGATTTGGGTGAAACTAGGAGGACAATTTCTATAAATTTCCCTATAATCAAATTACAAAGGCAAACTTTGAGATGCTTTGGGGGAACTACCATTCTTGTGCCACATTGCCCTTGAATATTTTGTAAAGTTTCTAGTACTTCTCAGCAGCATCCATATAGACACGCCCGTAACGAGTCATCCATCCACAATCAGAGACGGAACTAGGCTTCGGCTTACGGGGGCCAAGGTCCCTGTGTAGTTTTTTTTTTCAAATTTCGATATCAATATTAGTTGTATTTTGCTTGAACACATAAATATTGTGTTTTGTATTTGGTATTATTTAGACATTTAAATACTTTAGAATGTGTCCGTTTTGGGTCCTAAAATCCAACCCCTCTCTCTCTCCGCATGATTTCTCATAAACTTTCCCTTTCAATTATTAGTGTCATTTCTCTTTTTATCCCTCTCACTCGTTACCCAGAAAACTTCCCTCAAAACTCAAACCAAATAAACTGTTAGATTTCCGAACCTTGAAATTTCATAATCTTGTTGTTTATAGTTCGGCCCCTGCGTATAGAAATTCCTGGTTCCGTCCCTGTCCACAATAGACATGCCCATAGCAAGTCATCCATTGCTCATGCTTTGGAGACGTTGACACCTTTTGAAGAGAAAGAGATGAAACCTGAAAAGCCAATGTTCCCAAAATGAGTACCAAAGCAAGGCATATGCATTGGTACTGGTTTTGGAATCCGTGGTTCTAGTAAGAAGCAGGACTAATTAGTAGCCTTTGAGTTGGTTGGTGTACTGATTTTTTGCATTGATCTCCGGGGTTTATATAAAACCAAAACTCACGTCATGAGGCATACTATTCTTGAAATTTGTTTTCGGCACTACTGTTTTCTGCGTGCCACTGGTCTCAGCTTTGACTCATGCTATCAATACCTATGTTGGGTGCGTTTATATTAAGCTTTGTCCTGTTTTCATTGGATCCCCACTGGTGTTGGATGGGATTGATCTTCTAAGATTAGTCAATTTAGTGTGTTAGATACAAAATTATCAAAAGAAAGTGCTAATTAAATCAGCTATTGGTTAGTGATGGGTTTCATATATTGTTTCTTTCTACATTTATGCTTCAAACGTGCTGTTTCATTCCTTTATTAAACTGTTAAACTGATAGAATTGACCTTGAAATAACTCATCAGTCCCTAATTAAAAAGACTGCCCCCTGTTATGAATCGTCTTCCGGATTGCACCGTTCCCATTTTGCCTTCTGCGTCAATCGTCATCTTCCGTGCGGGAATCGTACGCATCGTTTTGTAAACGACACCCAAATTCAAAACCAATCAACACCCTATTCCCGCACCTCCAAACCAAAGAAGTGCATCCGACTGCCGCACCAAAGCCAATCAAGTCCACGGCTTCCCCACCCCCAGACGACCCTCTAGCGGCGGCCAGAAAGTTCCTCGTCAGCTATTGCCCACCGCCCAGAATCCAATCGTGCCGCAGTTTCTACCGTCTCACACGTAAGCGTTCCCTTAATGTGTCAATCTAATGCTTAGTTTTGGATTATGATCGTTTTAGTCATAACAAATAGTTTTTGCACTTAAGATGTTCGATAAATTGCTTCTATTAGAATCAACGAGTCAGAGAACGGGTGGTGAAGTGCACAGTCACCAATCCCAAAAACAACTTACGGAATTTTAAAGGAGAAAGCATTTTTCACCCTTCTGATGGAAGATATTTTACTTGGAAAATATTTAACTTCACTTTTATGCAACCAAACAACGGTAGATACTTAGAAAACATTTACCCAAAAATATTTTACTTCAAAACAAATGGAGCCTAATTCTCTACAAATAGAATACTTAGGCAAATTATTTAGCGTTCTTCTTCTTTTCTATTAATGATATGTTTTCTAACATTATTGTTATTTGTCCATCACATTTGTAAACTGTACGTGCCCGTTCATCACAATGGTGTTTGGAATTTGACCATGATTCAATTGTGCAAACTGATTTTTTATGTTCTTATTTGTTTCTCCCTATTTGAGGAAAAGAGAATAGAAGCAAAAGAGTGATGATAAGATCTTCTAATGAGAATACATTTTGTGTTGTTTCATGTTTGAGTGTAATGGCAACACTGCTAGGCACTCTTGGCTCCCCAAGGGTGGCCCTAGGGGGAAGAAAGGGGGGACTCGAGCCCTGCACAACTCCAAATATTTTTGCATGTTATACTAATTTTTAGGTTAATTTTGGAAAATTCTATGTGATTTTCCGCTGCAAGTCCCTTGAGGGAAAAAAATTCTTAAAATTTCCATGTGGGATGAAAATCCCTAAAATTTCCAGCTATTAATCACTTTTTAGGTTTCGCATATAAAGTTAGACGGTGGCTACGCACATACCCACAATAATCACTTCCTCAGACCTGGCATGTAGCATTATATACTTATAAAATGTATTTTTAGTTATCAATTGTGCAAACTAATTTTTTATGTTCTTATTTGTTTCTCCCTATTTGGGGAAAAGAGAATAGAAGCAAAAGAGTGATGATAAGATCTTCTAATGAGAATACATTTTGTGTTGTTTCATGTTTGAGTGTAATGGCAACACTGCTAGGCACTCTTGGCTCCCCAAGGGTGGCCCTAGGGGGAAGAAAGGGGGGACTCGAGCCCTGCACAACTCCAAATATTTTTGCATGTTATACTAATTTTTAGGTTAATTTTGGAAAATTCTATGTGATTTTCCGCTGCAAGTCCCTTGAGGGAAAAAAATTCTTAAAATTTCCATGTGGGATGAAAATCCCTAAAATTTCCAGCTATTAATCACTTTTTAGGTTTCGCATATAAAGTTAGACGGTGGCTACGCACATACCCACAATAATCACTTCCTCAGACCTGGCATGTAGCATTATATACTTATAAAATGTATTTTTAGTTATCAAAATGAATATACATATGATTCGGGCCCCTATAGGACACAAATCCTACGTCCACCACTGGCTCTCGGTACTTGGTTGTTGAAGAAGGCATCGAGTTAGTGCGCATTGAAAGTTTTGGGATGTGGTTTGTCTAATGTGCGGCTTATGTGCCATTGTGAATGATCATCTGACGACTGCCGCTACTAGACCCCCCATGGCTCCATCCTTGACTGTAAGGACTTCCATGCCATCTCCCTCTATGTGGTTTTTGCTCCCTCCTAGTGTTATTAAGTTTATTGTTGATGGTGCTACTGGTATACTGGTAGAAGGAAGGGACTTGTTGGTATTGAGATTGTGGCTCGTGATTATTTGGGGTATATTCTGGGCACGACATTCATTCCATTTCCTGGTTCACTATCCCTGAGAGCTGTTGAAGCGCTAGGATTTCGGGAAGCTTTGGTTATCGCTGCAAATAAAGGTTTTTCTAGAATTATTGTTGAAGGTGCACTGAATCAAGAAGGGAAATCTTTCTCAGATTATAGCTCTATCCTTTTGAATTGTCTAAAACTTCTACCTCAATTTTTCTCGTCTTTTTAAATATGTTAATCGTTTTTTCAATAGGGTAGCCCATTCGTTGACTAAGCAATCCCATTTGTTGGAAAACTTTAACGGGTGGAGAATGCAAGGGAAGGAGAGAAACTTAGAAACTTGTTAACCAAAAGGCAGCTTATAAATGAGGGGATTAATGTTATTGCATCCCCAAATCCAACGTAATGCATATCTTATGTTTCGTGGAATTTCATGTCCGATAGATATTCAATTCTAAACGCTAATGTTTCAACCAACGGTTCCTCTGTAACACCCCGTCCCACATCGGAAGTCTACATGGATGATCTTGGGCATATAACAATCCTTGTGGGCTACTACTAATACCTTGGGCTTAAGCTTTTGGGCCATGTGGTGTGGCTTGTGGATCAAAATCAAGGTATTGGGCCAGTGGTCTGCTTGGGGCGTTACAGGTGGTATCAGAGCCATCCATGTACACGACCATGTGGGCTTTAGAGTTTGGTTGGAATTGGTTGTTGGTTTAATTAGTATTGGTGATTGTAGTGCTCAACCCCTCGCGAGGGCGCAAGGCTATAAAGTTGGGGAGATTGTAACACCCCGTCCCACATCGGAAGTCTACATGGATGATCTTGGGCATATAACAATCCTTGTGGGCTACTACTAATACCTTGGGCTTAAGCTTTTGGGCCATGTGGTGTGGCTTGTGGATCAAAATCAAGGTATTGGGCCAGTGGTCTGCTTGGGGCGTTACATCCTCCTAGTCCTATATAATCTAATCCAGTGCCTAAATTCAGGTAGATAAACAGGACGTGAAATTTGGGGTCGCCAGTGGACTGTGCTCGCTTTGGGTCGACTCAAAAGCCAACAGGACGTGAAATAAGTTTTCTCCCCAACTATTACTCTCATTTTTCGATCTATCTCTCTCTACTTATTACCCCAAAAACATTCCTCAAAACCCAAACCAAACAAATTGGTTTGAAATTTGGGGTTGAAATTTAGGGCCAAATGGTACTTGTCAGGAGACATCTTCAATGGCGTGAAATTTGGGGTTGCCCATAGCCATGTTGCCATTAGTGTAAATCCGAGGAGGAGGAATAGGGACCAAAACCAATTGGATGGGTAAGTCAAGTCTTCCTATAGGACAATTAAACACGTACGGTTATACTAAGGGCAAAGCAATCGAATGGTCTGAGCTCTTACCTTCTATTTTTCCACACTGACCACTATAATGCTGGGCCCTGGAAATCAACTCCAACTCGCGAACTGAGCATCTCCAAAACGTGTTTCAAAATGTGTATTAGTACCATTAATTAAGTGAATATTTAAGTTTCTTTAGTGCTCCAATGGGAGTACTATCTGATGTGTTAGTGTGTGTCAAGTTGGAAGTGGTTTAGGAAGTTTACTAGTTTTAAGGAAGGTCTTAACTAACAAGCAAGGGGAGAGAAAGGAGAGAATGAGAGAACATGAGAGAGAGGCTTGTAAATCGTGAGGAAAAGGCGGAGAGAGGAGAGAGAATGAGACAAAAGAGAGGGGAAAATACTATTTAACTTTAAAAAAAAACACTACTTAATACATTCTTTAACAACATTGAACATACATCACTCGCTCGCTAAATGAACAAATTCATAACCCACATAATTAGGTCCCACTTTTTTTAATTTTTGACACTAGAACACATTAATTTTACCTAACATTCTTAACAAAACAATTGGAGATGCTCATTAAAAACTCCTGAAATTGAAAAGGAATCTCGCAAAAGTTCAATACTAAATTGTGTAATATAATCAAATTACCGAAGCAAACTTTGAGATGCTTTGGGGGAACTACTATTCTTGTGCCACATTGGCCTTGAATATTTTGTAAAGTTTCTAGTACTTCTCAGCAGCATCCATATAGCTAGAGACGCCCATAACGAGTCATCCATCCACATAGACACGCCCATAGCAAGTCATCCACTGCTCATGCTTTGGAGACGTTGACGCCTTTTGAAGAGAAAGAGATGAAACCTGAAAAGCTAATGTTCCCAAAATGAGTACCAAAGCAAGGCATATGCATTGGTACTGGTTTTGGAATCCATGGTTCTAGTAAGACGCAGGACTAATTAGTAGGCTTTGAGTTGGTTGGTGTACTGATTTTTTGCATTGATCTAAAAACCAAAACTCACGTCATGAGGCATACTATTCCTGAATTTTTTTTTCGGTACTACTGTTTTCTGCATGCCTTGGTTTTTGAATTAGACTCACCAACTTATTTATGTCGGTTGATAGGACTCCATTCGATTACTCTCCATAACTATGTCAGATCGTTATATCTATTCAAATTAGTTCAGGGTATGGGAGAAGTGCTAAACAAGTAACCGCTAGGCTGGTGTAGTGGTATTCACCTACAACCAATGTTCTAAAAATCGTTAGGTGCTAGTCGGGTGGACAAGGGGCCCCTAGTGCCTAGGCACCGACTAGTCGGCTGCCTAATCTAGGCATTGAACCACCGCCTAGCGCCTAGGCGGGGACTAGTCGACCTAGGCGGCCAACTTTTACAATAGTACTGCCTGCAACCAAGGGCGATCAGGACACCTTTGGTCTCGGCTTCAACTCATTCACATACTATCAATACCTATGTTGGGTGAGTCTATATTAAGTTTTGTTCTGGTTTTCATTGGATTGATCCCCACTAGTACACGATGGGATTGATCTTCCGAGATTAGTCAATTATTAGTGAGTTAGATACAAAATTATCAAAAGAAAGTGCTAAATTATCTATTGGTTAGTGATGGGTTTCATGTATTGTTTCTTTCTAACGGGCTATTTCGTTCCTTCATTAAACTGATAGAATTGACCTTGAAGATATTGAATGAAGTACACAACTATTCTATCACGAGAATAGCTTCGACCTTGTACCTAGCTATCTAATTCCTTCTTGGACCATATCACTATTCATATTATATATGTAAATAGATACTCAAAAAGTTATTTAACTAGCCATCGCCCTTGCGATTCCCATGCTAATCGCAACTTATCCTTTAGTCTTTCAAATGAAAGTATATGTTGTAAATCATCTTACTCTGACACCAATGATGGACGAAGGCTGGTTTTCTGTTTCAGAAGCCATTTTCTAACAAAGAGGAACCCTCTTCACATCCTTCACTTCAGGCTAGGAGACATCATTCTAAACCATAAATGAAGTAGATAAAACATACAGAATTGTGCATGCCCGCGCCAAATGCCGGTTAGCTTGCGGCCCTTCCCTTGTACGGCCAGCTTAGGAGTAGGCCCAGAAATTACAAACTGTTGTTCGACGTACTCGGTAAAAAAATGATAAATTTCACTATGATGGATCATGATCTAAGAGTTATCATTCACTTTTGCAGCAAAATTTCAGTTTCCAAAAATTTTCTAGTAGTATTTTTTTTTTCCAGCTTTACTTAATTACTCGTAAGCTAACACCTTACAATTCGTTTGTCAAATTTTTGACAAATTTGACAGCACTACAGTCAAATTTTTGCATCCGACATCACCCAATGGTCAAACATTGCATCTCTCTTTTGACCATTCTGTGGTGGGGGGCTTTCTCCGGTTAGACCTTGTGGCTAGGATGATTGGGGCTTCGTTGTGGAAGGGTTAGACCTGCGCACGAAACAACCGCGTTAGTGCCCAAACCCGGAGCGTGGTGTCCGGGGCAGGCACTCCGACGCTCTAGTCAGTAAACAGGAGAGGAGATATTGAGGTATAGTTTTAGGGTTTGAGGAAGTGTTATCAACGTACCTTATTCTAGAGGTGGATACCTCCTTTTATAGCCAAAGGGAATACAGAGTCCAAATCCCATTAGAATACTTATTCGTTGTATGATGAGCCCGCCTATCTCGGATCCAGATAGACATCTCAATCCTGAACCTATCCAATCTCCTATATTCTGCTCCTGAATATAAGGGATGGGATAAGACGCGAGGTTTCCTCCTCCTGCCCAACTCTTCCTAACTTCCTCTTCAAGTTAGGGGACAGGAGGCTCGGCGTGTACAGGTCTGCCGGACTTCTGGTACGGCGATGATTACTTCAAACAGGAGAAACCTCCAACCCGTTCGGCGGGGAACCGCCGAACCGGATCATACTGATCAATACGTACGCCGAACCAGACCATTCCCTTCCATGGATCGTTATCATGGCTAACTTGACCAGGCCCGGCTGGACTCGGATCGGCTACCGACCCATACCGCCGACCCATGGGTAATAGACTCACTGGTCCGGCCAATTGGTGCAATGCGGCCAGTCTTGGTCCCTCCGCCGGACCACGCCCTCCACACATTCTTACTTGATCGACAGGTTAACAAGGGAGGGAAGAGAAAGGAGAGAATGAGAGAACATGAGGGAGAGGCTTGTAAATCGTGAGGAAAGGGAAGAAAGAGGAGAGAGAATGAGACAAAAGAGAGGGGATTGGAATTGGCCTAGACCTAGGTCCAATTTGATTCAGCAAATTCAAAACACTGCAACTGGTATAACTCAACCTCAGAGGAATAGGAATGATGAGGTTGTTCGGTCTGCATCACCTAATGGCCAATACACCACTAAACGTACATGGGATACCCTTAGACACAGAGGTGTTAAGGTGCCATGGGCTTCTCTTGTATGGTTCCCCAATAATGTATCTAAGTGGGGATTCATCCTGTGGGTAGCTTGCCTAAAAAGACTTGCTAGTAAAGAGAGACGCAGAAGATGGGGCATGGAAGTTAATCCTTGTTGTGTGTTGTGCTTACAGCATGAGGAATCTATACAACATCTGTTCTTTGAATGAAACTTAATTTTCAAGTAGAATATGGGAGTCTATCTTATGCATATTTCAGGTGCAGAGAAAGGCAGGTAATTGGTATTTGGATTTCGGCAGAGGGCAAAAGCTTCAGATCCCTCATGTTCAAACTGGCTTTGGCAGCAGGGGTTTCCCACCTCTGGAATGAATGAAACTCTAGAGTTTTTCGAGGCAGACATATATAGAAGTGCAGATGAAGTTTTAGCTTGTATTGATGACAACATTAGACTTCGAGTCTGTACTCGGAAACAATTTTCCAAACTCTCTTGAGAACCAAATGCTTTATAGCCAATGGAATACCTCAACTAGTATTCTTATGAGAAAACATCTGGAAAAATAAAACCAGCATTGATGGCACCCATGTTTTCTATATTGCTATTCAGCCCATGAACTCCCTAGGTGTTAGTGTTTTTTTTACTACGTAAGAATTATTAAAAAAGAAAATCCAAACAACCAACTGATTATTACTCTATATATTTCCTTGTATGAATTTGTGCGTTCATGTACTGAACAAGCCTAAAATTGCACTCTTAATGCCTACTGAGATAGAACACAACGATGGTATTTTAGATCTCATTGGTTTGGATAGAATTCTTGTAAGTTGCAAATCGTAAGAACATTGCCTGATAATTTCGAGAGAAAAACCGAAGTGTTGCATAACAGATTCATTGACATCAGAAAGAAGGAAAACATGAATAAAGATGTTTCAAGGATATACATAAAGTTGTTTCTTCCAACGTATGCCTAACGTATTGTCCACAGATTGCATTTATTTGATTGCGAAGTACCTCTGGTGGTTGATCTTGAAGGCATATATAGGAAGCCCAATTGTCTAGCTAGGTGATGTTGCCAGGTATATGTAAATGTTACATGCTCATATCTGTACTATTCAAGGTTTGGTAATAGGAACACGATTAGTGGAGTAGAGGCAAACTTTGACAGTGGTAGAAAATGGACCTTGTGATGTTGAAGGGGACGCTGAAAGATTTATGAGTCACTAGGACTCGAAGAATTTGTATTTTGGAGCAGACTAGTTTGAGGACATATCAAGGAGTAGTTCAAATGCTCTGTTTGGTCATGCTGCTCGCTTGAAAACAGAGGTCATACGAGAGGTTACTGCAATCAATTCTTCGATTTAGAGGTCATTATTTGGATTTGTTAGATCGTAGGAACACATTACTAAAAACTGCTTACATGCGATTTCGCACGTGTGCATTTACTAGTGTTATATAAAACATCTATTCAGTAATTGCAGGGTAGTTCACTTTTCCTTTTTTTTTTTGAACTATGTGCGACATTACAGAAATTCCTAAGAAGGTTTGAAGTTGTACTGAATGAAGGACACTTGACAAAAATGTCATCAGAAGCTTGAAATTAAGTGGAAAATGGCTTTGGATAGATATTACTACACACTAGCTGTAACCCATATTTATCTTCTTTTGATTATTGGTACTTGATGAGGCTTATTCAGGGACAAGAAAATCTGACAAAAAGGTTATAATGCTTTGATAAAACTTACATACCAAAACATTACGCCCTCATGGGAAACAAAATACCTGCATTTTATCATGACTTTGTGTATAAGTTCTTTTGCACAAAAACAATACATTGCTATTCCCTGTCAAGATTATTAAGAAGCTTTTGAACTACCTGGGCAAATTGGGTTACATATGGGGCATATTTTGTGTATGAAAAGGTATCTGTAGTAATTCTCATTACCTATTAGGATACATTTTCTGGAGTTTCACAAATCTGAGGTCAAGCTGAAAGTATTATTTGTAGAAATGATTCTTATTGCACCCATGAACTTGTACAAATTGGATAAGTTTTGTTTTATGTGTTCAAAATGTATGCACTACTCCCACACGGAGCTATGAATTTGGAACATTGTTTTCTGTCACGCTGTTGGGATGCATTTGCATAGACCGGCCCGTTTAACCATTCTATTGGAAATATGGTATCTATTAGAGGTGGCAATCTCAACCCATATTTTTCTAACCCGCCCAATCCGCCCACTTATAATCCAACCTAATCCGCCCATATTATATAATGGGTTTAAATGGGTTGAACCCATATAAACCCATATTTACATGGGTTTAGATGGGTTAAATATGGGTTGAATATGGGTTAAAACTAAAAGACCCATTCCATACACAAAAGTGAACTACTGGTACGTTGTCCGGCCTCCTATACCAGACGAAACCATTTTTTGGTTTCAAAAGTGAACTACTGTTACTACTCTCTCTCTCTCTATTTGACTATCGGTCCACCATATTTTGATTCCACATTTTGGCCTAAGACTGCGTTCTCTTGAACTTAATTTAAATTTGTGAATTTTGTTCTTATTTAAATTTTTTTCATATTCGGACCGTTAAATTCATCCACACAAATTCTCTCTCTCTCTCACACACACACACACACCCACCAGTCCCTTGAGCTCCTTTTGATTGTGATAAGATAATTACAAGACCAATCTCTTCAGCTCCTCTCTCTCTTTTGGGCTTTTTTTTGTTTTGTTCGTATTCAATTTTTTTCGTGTTTGTTGTTTTGCGACAAGTATTTTATGATTTTTGATTCGCTCCAATCGGAAAAGTAAAAAATTATGACTTTTACCCAAATATTTTTAAAAACATCCAAGATAAAGCCCAAAAACCGATTTTTTGGGATTTATCTTGAATATTACAAAAAAAATATTAGGGTAAAAGTAAAAAAAATTTACTTTTTCAATTCTCTCATCGAGATGAACTAATAGGGGTACAAAGTTTGTCGTAAAACAAGCAAATACAAAAAAAAATTGAATAGAGACAAAAAAATTAAGTCACTTGACTTTTTTTTCAATTTTTTTTGACTTTTTTTTTTAAAGTGATTTTTTTCAAAAATATATAGGTAAAGGACAAAAAATTTTACTTTTCCATTTGCCACCTCTAAAATTCATCCACACAAATTCTCTCTCTCTCTCTCTCCAATCCCTTGAGCTCCTATGAGCGACAAGTATTTTATGATTTTTGATTCGCTCCAATCAGAAAAGTACGGAGTAAAAAATTTTGACTTTACCCAAATATTTTTGAAAACATCCAAGATAAAGCCCAAAAAACCGGTTGTTGGGATTTATCTTGAATATTACAAAAAATATTAGGGTAAAAGTAAAAAAAAAATTACTTTTTCGATTCTCTCGTTGAGACGAACTAATAGGAATAAAAAGTTTGTCGCAAAACAAACAAATACAAAAAATTGAGTTTTAATCATAAAATTTTACTTTTCTGAATTCCCTTATTGAGACAAATCACCCGCGGGGGGAAGGGAGAAGAAGGAAAACAAAAAACAAAACCAAGAAAAAAAAAAAAAAGAGGGGAGGAAAACGGGACGGGTCGGGTCGGGCGGGTTTGGGTTTGGCTTGACCCATATTTGACCCGACCCGTTTCAACCCATTTACTTTTTGACCCATATTCGACCCGCCCATATTTGACCCACGACCCGTTTCAACCCGCCCAAACCCGCCCGGACCCGCCCGTTTGCCACCTCTAGTATCTATATATGAAGTATAAGAGAGAATTGTCATTGCAAGTCATCGCCTTCTGGAAGGACTTTTTATTTAGCAAACAGAAAGGACATTTATGGGAGATAAGTTGCATTTTTCACACACACAAAAAAAACGTAAAAGAAAAGGAAAATAAATAGGACAGTATCCATAAGAAGCAGCCAAAGCAATTATACAACATCACTTGTAACGTAAAATTTTAAGGCACGATATTTTACGGCCAATCGCACCGCAATTACCTACGATTAGAGAAACGAAAATGATTAGAATTATTGAGGATAGTGCGATGCACTTAGATAATTATCTTCTTTAACACATAGGTAAGAAGCTGCAGAGCTAAAAACTTCAATTCCAAGAATCGAAAGATAGAGCAAAATTGTAATGACCCGGATTTTTGCCCTATTTTTTTTCAAATAAAGAAATTATTTTTAATCAGATAGACTATAGTAAATGTTAATTATTTAAAAATATAATTAGATTAAACTAGAACCTAGATTAATTTTTAGTAACTATTATACCTTACATATATATATCCATACTTATCCCTATCTCCTCCTAACTCAATCCTTCCACACCCTAATATATCTCATCCCATAAAATATGGGATTTCCTCTCACCCATTATCGGCCCTCCTCTCATCCCTTGTAACCTCCCATGTCTCTCCACTACTCCCCTATATTACTCCACCTCTAATACAACCAAACCCTTCCCCATCTTTCATTTTTTTTCGGCTGAAAGAGAGCAAAATCCCTGATTTCCTCCTTAATTCCCTCCCCATTAGACAACACATTATTACCCATGGGTTAATACTCCCCATGCACAAAGAAAAAAACCCAACCCATTTATAATCCCTCCTCCTCCCATTTTCATTCTGTTTTCCAGCAAAGCTTCCGAGAGAGAGAGAGAGAGAGAGGCAGCCATAGCCACCTCTCGACCACCTCCACCATTCGCCACCTCCTGCCAACACCTCCCTCTCCTCCTTCACCATCATCACCTCCACCACCGGCGGCCCCCCGCTTCCACTATCACCGGCCAAAACCACCCTCGACCATCTCCTCCACCGTACAGCCCCACCTCCGCAACCGAGACCGCACCACCCACTACCGAACCCATCACCTCCGGCCCATACCCACCACCACAGGACTGCCGTACCCCACCACGATCAGTGAAAGAGAGAGTTGTGGCCGTGGGTGTGTGTGCTGTGAGTTCGTGGGCACACCGCCACCGCGGGCCCCGTCGGAGTGCCGCCGGACGCTGCCTCAAGATTTCAGAACCACCACGGCGATCTACGGACACCGTACAACACTTACCCGGAGCATCCCAGAACCAATCCTCAAATCAACCAAGGTCAGCCCGATGTTCCGTTTCTCCGTCGTCTCCCCCGTTTGGCCGAAACCATCTGAAACTATTACCTGCTTTTTCGGCCGGAACCGAGGTATTATAATCCTTCTCCTACCTCTCCCTAGGTATATTCAGCCCTTAAATGATGATTTTAATGAGTTGAAATGAAAGAAATTGGTTCACGGATCAAAACCCATTGATCCGAAGTTTTACTCTATTTTTCCGAAGAGATTTAGTGTAGTGTACCTAGACTTACGAGAGATGCTACATACACTACACCAAACCACTACACAATCCACTACATTTTTTGTGGAGCCCACTTAGGATTTCACAAAAATACAAAAAAATATCCAAAAAATTTAAAATAATGTTTTATGAGTCCCTGTAAAAAATCAACTCTAACAGATATCGGTAAATATTATTTCTGGGTTCGTATGTCCGAAACTGCGCAGTTGAGCATTTTCGCTTCTACAAATCTAGAAATAATACTTACAGATACCCGTTAGAGTTGATTTTTTGCAGGGCCCCCTAAAATATTATTTTCAAATTTATGGATATTTTTCTGTATTTTTTGTGGGACCCGAAATGAGCCCCATAAAAAATGTAGTGGATGATGTAGTGGTTTAGTGTAGTGTACCTAGACTTAGTGTTTTCCGAATGAGCACTGTTTATGAACGTTGAAATCTTAAAAAAAGGGTACTTAAATTACAGTTAGCCCCTCATGCTTACGTTGATTCCCGAATTAACCCTAAACTATGTTTTGTCTCATGTTTACCCTACTTGTCACACTTTGGTGATTAAAAATCTTGAATGTGTGTCACGACTCATTTATCCTGGATAAATATTAATGAACAGAGATGTTTATTAAAATTTTAAGCAACCCAAAAATCATCGGCCTAATCATAATTAAAATATTATGTCTTTACTTACTCGCACAATATTATTTGATATGTACTTTTATATCATTGAAATGTATCATGCTATGAATAGAGCAGTTATTGATTGTATCATGTTCGACGTGCTAGAATGGACTTAGGTTCACGGGATGGTTACGAGTAGTGAATCATGTAGACAATGATAAGTAAATAGAAAATGGTAAAGTGTTGAAAGTGTGAGTACTGTGTGGATTGTGAATTGAGCCATGGCGATGGCAAGGGTAACCAATGGGGCCCTGTGTTGAAAAGGGTTACCTGCGAGGCCCGGTGATGAGATATGTTGTGACGCTAATGTATGATACGTCATGGGAAGTTTTTCTTCGAGGAAGGGAATGGGTCCCATGAGACGGTTATAGTTAGTGAGACGTTAATGTATGATACGTCATGGAAAATTTCTCTTTGAGGAAGAGAATGGTCCCATGAGACGGTTATAGTTAGTGTGGGGTAAGTGATGTCCGACCCTAACGTACGATACGTCATGGGATGACTCAATCCTCCTATTATGGTTTTAAGTGAGAACATGCTAGATACATAATTTAGGTGTGCTCACCTAGGACCCTGGTGCAGGACAAGCAAGAGGAAGGGTGGACCCATGAGACGGTTGTAGTTAGTGGATGTGGGAGGAAAGGATCTCGTGGAGATGATCCTTAGATTTCATGTAGGTAAGTGGATAGTAAAGAAAAAGATGATGTGCTATTATTCTGTACCTTCTGTATATTATCAATTGCTATATTGTTGAACTGCTAACTGTAGAGTAAGGGGTTAGTAGGGTTGAGATTATCTACTGAATTTCAAAACTCATCATAGTGCCGTTGGGCTGGCGTTTCATGCCAGGTAATCCGGAGACCGAAGAACATAATCCTTTTCAAGACGATGCGTACTAGAGTGAGGACCTCCCGGCTGAGGAAGGGGAGTTTGTTGAATCTTGGACGCCATATCTTTAGAAGCTCTGTTAAGTTAAAGTATTATTATTTGAATTTCCAAAAATGTTATCACATTTGTCAAACTCTGTTTTATTTTGTTGAGTTGTAAGACAAATAGGTAGTTTTGAATTTTAGTATTTGAGATTTCCGCTGTTAAACTCTGTTTAATAAAATCTTATTTCTTAAATCAGTTATATGAATTATTAAATCAATTAAAAATGATTTAATTAACGTGTCCGGAAATCGGGGCGTTACAAAAATAAATCACGTTCCCAAACTTAAACTTGTGAAATCTAAGATTCCAGTATATTGAATAGGAATTTGGATATTTTGGTTGGATAAAATAATGATTCTCTGGTATTTTCAAAATGTTTTGATGGTAAATTGTAACATGAATATAGCTGATTTAGTTTTTCCTTAAGTTTGCTAAAGAAATAGTGTTTTACTTTTAAATGGCTAATTGATTGCTGCAAGCCATAAATAGACTCCTTCCCTCAAGAATCTTAGAATGAAAAAAAAATAGAACAAAAACAAAAGCAAAAATCAGTTACAGATCAAAATGAAATGCTCGTGCTGGACCGGGAGCATCGCTGAGTTTTGCAAACTACAAAATGTTCTTTCTTTTTGGTTTTTGTTTGTTTTGTTTTGTTTTTGTGAATAGGTCAAACTTAAAAATTTTAATGTTTGGAGATGGGCTAACCCAGGTAAAGGAGGATTGCTCTAAGGTCTTATAAGTTATCTGCATCAGAGCACAGGAAACTAAAGATTGCTGGCTTCATACAGAGGTTAACCAAACTAAAGATTGCTGGCTTAGTAAGAAATGCAGGCATTGTCGAGACAATTGAAAACGTGAAGGGTTCATACCTAGTCACGGTCACACTTCAACTCTGATCCATTTTCAATCTCCAAGAAGAGTCTTCTTGGATGCATGCAACCGAGTAAGAACGTCATTCATCGCCAATCGATCTCTAGGAAGTTCTTCTGAGCAGGCAATCCCAACATTAAGTATTGAAATCAAGATCTCCCGAACCTTGTGACTTCCAGCAAATCTTTGGCTACGACCATTGTTGATGCTTGAGCTTGCTTGCCCTTGTTCTCTTTGTTGAAGCAGTGTTGGATCAAGAATGCTCTCTACTTGTTCAGGCAGAGCTATCTTAGCAAAGTTGTGGAGAGACATACCATCAATAAACATGCTATCAGTAGGTCTCTTGGCTGTAAACATCTCCAATACAAGGATTCCATAACTATACACATCACCGGATGTTGAAACTTCATTTCCCATGCCAAACTCTACAATTTATGGGGTGAAAAAATGCAATTACGATTTCGAAGAATTCTGGATATGTGAATACGGTCTAGATTTTGGGAAGGAAAGGAAAGCCAAAAAGTGCTAAGAAGTGCATTTACCTGGAGCCGCATAACCAATAGACCCCTTTATTCCAATGGAACTTGATTGATTCGCAGACGAAGTACATTTAGTATCTCGAAAGAATCTTGCTAGCCCAAAATCAGCTACATGTGCAGCCATTTCTTCATCTAGAAGAACGTTGTTGGGCTTCAAATCACAGTGAACAATTGGTTCTGAGATATGATGGTGGAGATAATCAAGTGCATAAGCAACATCAATTGCAATGTTTAACCTCTGAAGAAGATTTAAACTTCTTGACTCATTATGCACCCCATGTCCATTCTCATTTGGATGCAACCACTCCTCGAGGTTTCCATTGACCATGAATTCATATACGAGAGCTTTGAAATCATTGCCTTGATAATCAACACTTGAACATGCTGTGAGCACCTTAACAAGATTTCGGTGTTTGATATTCTTCAAGGCTTTACACTCGGCTATGAAACTCTTGGAAGCTCCAGCGGCTTGAAGATTTAGTACCTTAATTGCAACAACTTTTCCTCCATGATCAAGAATTCCTCTATACACTGACCCAAAGCCACCGACGCCAATCAAATTGGCTGGAGAGAACCCATCAGTAGCTTTAAGTAGACTTCGGTACGACAATTCCAGAAACGAGTTCCCTAATAACCTGAAAGAAGATACATTTGTTTTCTTTCTAAACGAGCAGCGATAGAGGAAACACAACATCAGACATAGTCCTAGAAGACCACAAGCTATCGAGATTATTAAAATCATGGTACGAGAAGATCTTTTCTTTGTAAACCCTTTGGAGTTGCAACTTTGTAGCTCCAATTCAGCTATACCTCCACAGAGCTTATTATTTCCCTTGACAGAAATTGCAGTCACATTTCCATATATGCCTCTTTGTGGTACCACTCCTTCAAAATCATTGAATGACAGATTCAATTTGTGCAAGAAGTGAAAGTCCTCGAAATAGTCGGGGATTTGTCCTGAGAAATTGTTGTGAGAAATATCTATTTCCTCCATACCTCTCAAATTTCTTAAAGACTGAGGAAGGGTTCCCAAGAATTTGTTACCCTCCATGTTTAGCACTCTTAGTTTTACACAGCTACCAAGACTGCTTGGAATTGTACTAGATAACATGTTCTCAGAAACATATAGTTCCTCGAGATTTATTAAAATTCCAATTTCCATTGGAAGAGAACCAGTCAAATTGTTTCGAGAAATGTTCAAATACAGTAATGATGAGAGACTCATAACTTCTCTGGGTATGGTACCAATAAGATTGTTTTGATGAAGTCTCAGTTTCACCAACATTTGGCATTTGCCCACACTTGAAGGGATGCTGCCATGAAGATTGTTTTCATACAGTAGAAGAGTTGTTAATCGAGTTAAATTTCCGATAGACGACGGGATGTTCCCATAGAATTTGTTATCGAAGAGACCCAAAAACTCCAGATTTTGAAGCTTACAAATATCAGAAGGAATTTGACCAGTTAAACGGTTGCTGGACAGACTAAGAACTTGTAAATTGACCAGATTCCCTAACCCAGTTGGGATGCTCCCAACTATTTTATTCCTATATATTTGCAAGCGAAGAAGATCGGTTGAGAAATTGAAGATCCGCTTGGGTAATAACCCTCCGAAATTGTTTGAAGCCAGAGCTAGAAGGGTCAACTTCGTAGCATTGGTTAAAGAATTGAGAAAACTCAAGTCATCAGCTTCCCCAGATCCGAGATGATTTGCAGACAAGATTAACCGCCCAAGATTATTCAACTTTTCCAAATAAGGCACTTTTCCGGTAAACTTATTATTATAAAAACCAATGTGATATAGTTTGGTGGCATTAGATATGGATATTGGAATAGATCCAGTAAATAAGTTCGAGCTAACTTCAATGAATCGAAGATTGGGAAGAGTATTTCCAAGTTCCGAGGGAAGCATACCTTGAAGTTGGTTACCCCCCACATTAAAGACTGTGAGAGAAGAGAGATTAAAGATTGGGGAAGGAATGGTACCAACCAACCTATTGCCAAAAAACCTAAAACCATCTAGCTTTATCAGTTTTCCCAGAGCATGAGGAATACTGCCACCAATCCTACTATGTTGCGCATCGAGGACAATCAGAGACGATAGATTACCTAACGATGAAGGAATTCCTCCAGTGAGATGGTTTCTTGGAATACTCAGTATCTGTAGCTTAGACAGGGAACCAAGCTCCACGGGGATTTTTCCCGATAATCCATTTCCTTCAAGGTCAAGGATAGTGAGGTTAAAGCAACCAGATATGTTGGTGGGAATTTCACCGGTAAATGAATTGTTATCCATCCGCATCAGTCGTAGCCTTTTCAAACGGCCAAGTTGTGTTGGGATTTCATGGCTGAAGCTGTTGTTACTCAGCGATAGTTCCTTAAGAAAGCTCAGGTTTCCAATGTGAGGCGATACGGGCCCTACCAATTTTCGATTATCTAGGTTCAACCCAGTGACCCTGGTGCGGTGGCGGCGGCCACATGTTACGCCAACCCATTGGCAGAAGTGGATGGATTCGTTCCAGGAGTTGAGAGTTCCAAAAGGATCCCCCGTGATTTGGGCCTTGAAGGAGAGCAGGGCTAGTTGGTCAGTCTCGTTCCCGCCATGAACAAAGTCGGAAACTGAAGCCGAGAGCAAGAGAGTAAGGAATAAGGACCATGAAAATAGCAGACCCATCTGGTGATGCAGAAGGTGTTAGAACACTAGCATAAAAAACTGTGGTTTCAATTAGTTAAATCTAACAGTTTAAATCTAATTACAGTAGTAAGAAAAAGACAGAACATGCAAATAAAACTAGATATTAAATTATTGGGTTATTTACCTAGGCACCCCTCTACGTTTACCCGTTTTTCATGGTCACCCCCTCTACGAGTTTTCGTTACGGCGAGATCCCCTCGTTAAAGTTTACTTTTCTCAGCCCTAACTCCGTTGACAGAATGAGTGAAAAGACCATTTTGCCCTCACCTATTTCTGCCTCTCCGGCCAGTCACCACCACCACTCCCACTCTCTCCCCTCTCCTTTTGGCTGAAATTCGAACCAAACCCATTTCTCCTCCACCTCACCACACACCGCCACTACCGACTGCCGACCATGGCCAGCGAGAATTACAGCTCCTGTGACTGCACCATGCACCACTCCCACTGTCTCTCTCTCTCTCTCTCTCTCTCTCTCCCTCCCCCCTATCTCTCTCGAGACTTCTCATATTTCAACAAACAAATTTGATCCAATAGGATTAGATCAAAGACTTCGATTGTGGCTTCGTTTTAGGGTTTCGAAGGCTGGGTGAGGGCTGATTTAGTCGATTAGGGCTTCGATTTCGGGTTCACAGGTTGATTTGGGGTTTATGCGAGTTACGGTTTCAAGTTAGGGTGGTGGGTGTCACTGACGAGGAGGGTCACTGGAGGCTGGGTGTGTCCGACGAGGGTCGCCGGTGAATGGGTGTCGCCGACGAGGGTCGCCGGTGGATTGGGTCTGGCTGATGAGGGATTTCGGTGAACTGGGTTAGGGTTACGATGGTGTTCGGTGGACAAAGTGGTTGTATAGGGTCGGCGGGAAATGGGTTCTCTCTCTCTAGACTGCTGGTGGAATGGGTTCTCTCTATGTAGACTGTCGGCCATTGGGTGATGGTGGTGGACTAGTTGTGCTCCGGGTGGTGGTTGGCAAAAATGGGTTTGGTTTGCGTGAAGCAGAAATGGGTTCAAGAAGCAAGAAGCAAATCATTAGGGGCAATATTGGAAGATTAATTCTTTCCTCTAAATCAATTACGTTGCGCCACGTCGCCGTGTTTTATTAATTGGGACTACTGTTTTGACGGCGAGAATAAATTCTATCCACCACTGGTGTAAAACCCTACTTTTTTACCACAGACTAGTATGGGCCCCATCGAGTGTCTATTATTGTGATCTGAATCGTTCATATTTTAAGACTTGCAATAGAATTGCCATGCGAAAAACCAATTTGAATTGAAGATTAGGAAGATTATTTCCAAGTTCCGAGGGAAGCATCCCTTGAAGTTGGTTAGACGGCACATTAAAGGCTGTGAGAGAAGAGACATTAAAGATTGAGGAAGGAATCGTACCAACCAATCTATTGACTCCAACAATAAGACCTTCTAGATTTTTCAATTTTTCCAGTGCAGAAGGAATACTCCCATCAATCCTATTAACTGGCACCTCGAAGAGAATCAGAGACGATAGATTACCAAAAGCAGAAGGAATTCCGCCAACTAGATGGTTTTTATAAATACTCAGTATCTGTAGCTTAGAGAGGGAACCAAGCTCCACGGGGATTTTCCCCGATAAAATATATCCACCGAGGTTAAGGTCAATGAGGTTAGAGCAACCAGATATGTTGGTGGGAATCTCACCGGTCAATGAATTGTTATCCATAGCTAGCAGTGGTAACCTTTTCAAACGGCCAAGTTGTGGTGGGATTTCATGGCTGAAGCTGTTGTTACTCAGCGATAGTTCTTTAAGAAAGCTCAGGTTTCCAATGTGAGGCGATATGGGCCCCACCAATTTTCGATGAGCCAGGTTCAGCACAGTGACCCTCGTGGGGTGGTGGCGGCCACATGTTACGCCAACCCATTGGCAGAAGTGGATGGATTTGTTCCACGAGTTGAGAGTTCCAAAATGATCACCCGTGATTTGGGCCTTGAACGAGAGCAGGGCTAGTCGGTCGGTCTCGTTCCCGCCATGAACAGAGTCGGCAACTGAAGCCGAAAGCAAGAGAGTAAGGAATAAGGACCATGAAAATAGCAGACCCATCTGGTGATGGAGAAGGTGTTAAATCTAACAATCTAAATCAAATTATAGTAATAAACAATTGTTTTATCTAAATCAATCATGTTGCGCCATGTCGCCATGTTCTATTAATTGAGACCGCTGTTTTGACAACGTGGGGCAATGTAATTGATTTGGAAAAAACAAATATTTATACCGCTGCTGCATATAATTTATTCTCATAAAACTATTGGCTGGGTAATCTAAAATTGAGATCATAGACTGATGGCAAAATATTGAGGTAAAGAGTGAAAGAAAAGCTGGTCTAAAACACAATCGGGAGGCGTGATACACTATAAACCAGTAGTCCTCCTCTAATTGAAGGTGATGATGGATTATAACGGCTCCAAGATTCAAACCGAAATGCTCTCAAGCTTCCTCTTCCAGAGTTGCTTAGTAGAAGAATGTGAACAAAGCCACGAACCAGAGTTGCCCAAATATTTTAGAACTACATAACATTTTTGGAAGAAGACTTGACTGTGAAAAGGTGAGATAGTGCTGAAATTTTAGCCAAGTGGAAGTGAAAGTATGAGAGAAGTGGGTTTTCTCGGTGATAGAAAAATGAGAACATGAGGCACTATATATAGAGCTTTGGCCAAACATTTCAACGGCTAACGACATAAAATAAAGTAAAAACAAGGTGATTTGTTTTCTAATGAGCCAAACGGCCAAATGGGTATAACTAGCATTATCTATATCTATACTTCTATCTATCTATACTATATATTAAAGCAAAGTGGTCGTTAATAAGGAGGACTCTCATCGCGACAAATGGTGAGATTTGATTGGATGGAAAGATAATTAAAGTTAAATAAATATTTTTCAATAGGTTAGTATAAATAAATTCTCCAAAGAAAAGGAAAAAAATAAGAAGAAAGGAAAGTAACATGATAATGATTGAACTTTATCAAGAATGTATAGAATTTTTAGTGGGCCGAATATGCTATTCGGCAAAAGGCTGGGTTAAAGTCTTCGATTATGTTTGAGCTGATCGAGGCATTGACCGGGTTGCTAGGTCCGGTCAGGCTTGGTTCGGCACAAATGTGACGTTCGGACAAGAAGATATGAACGATCAGCCTATCTGCCTATGTTGAGGTTGACACTCAAGCTCTCTTATGGCTCGGACACGGTGGTTCGGCCAGCCCATAGTGAGGTCGAGTCAAGCATCGAAATCTTAGATTCGGATAAATAGGCTCGGCGCGGCGACATTCGGATATGGAGCATCTAACTGCCAATTTATAAAGAGGTCGACGCTCCTCGCTATGGTTCGGACATTATGATTCGGCCAACCCATATTGAGGTTGATGCTCCTTTCTAAGGTTCGAACATTAAGGGTTCGGCCACTATCGCGGTGCTAGGCAAAAGCCAAGCCACAAGTCACGTTGTATCCAAAGCAGGTGGACTTACATTTGAGCTTTTAGGCCCGGCAACGAGGTTTGACTATGATAGTGCTCCGCGGGCTGTTGGTACATTTGAGCTTTTAGGCTCGTTTGGATGCAGGATAAGGATTAGGGTTACCCAACCCATTTATAAAAAATTGGTAGGAGGTCCACTATAACATGTTTGTAACCCACTAAGTCCACTTCTAAATTTCATAACCCCTCTAGTCCACTAATATAGTTATATAACCTAATAACTCCAATTTACTTAAAAAGAGATATTTTTCAAGACCAAAAAACCCTCCTATATAACATATAGAGAGAGAAAACCTAGATCACAAAACAGATCTGAGCCTCCCCTCTCCCCGTCTCTCTCTCCTCCCCTCCCCTCCCCTGGTGAACCGTCTGCCTCCAAATTCTCCACGCCGACGAGCTCTCCCTCACTCACCACGAACTGGGTCGGACCCGCGCTGCCCATAACGATGATGCTTACCAACAAGCGGCTGCTGCCGCTGCCGCCGCCGCCGCCCCCGCCCTTGATGGACGCCGTCGACATGGCCCTCGATGGACGCCGCCGCCGCCATGGCCAGAGATGGATCGGCCCGTAAATCACCGAGAATCGATTCACTAGGCAGCAAAGGGAGAACATACGCGAAGTCATGGTTATTCCGAGCTGGCTCATTTGACAAATCTGGGAAGCGACGAAGAAGAAGCGATTGATTATTCCTATAAAAGTAAAGCCGAAGCCAGTCAAAAACCAATTCGCGCATTAGCTTAGTTCCCATCTCATATAAAAAGAATAGTGTTCAGGGAGCCTCTTCTCTGTCAGAAGCTGGTTGAGGAATCAATCAATCACAGTTTGACGTGCCGAGGGAGTCATTCACGCAGACCTCAGAATCGGTAATCTCATCTTATACATATAATACCTATTCCTCATAGTAGTACTTGTTGTTCTGTATCTTGATCTCTTTGATATTTAAAGTTATAGTCTATTTCTTGCACTAATCTTGAACGAATTTGGATTTTCGACTTGTTATGTGTGTGGAATTTGTAGTTTCAATCAATTATATAACGTTATTCCGCTTTTTCATAAACGTGCTTTAAAGTTGGTTTGTCTATCGTATTAAGAATGTTGATCCGGTCTTTTATTTGTTTTACTAGAGAGAAATCTGGAGTAGTAAAAACAAAAAATATAATATTATAAGAAGATTGATCCGGTCTTTTATTTGTCCCATGTCCGGTTATCATCATATTTGGAGGTTTTTGAATAAATACATAAGGTTATATGAGTGTTTTTCTTAGAGTTAGATATCTGAAGTTTTTTGAATAAATATATAAGGTTATATTTGTGTTTTTCATCAATCACTTATTGATTTGGTTCGCGCAGCGGCCTCTCCGAATTGCTTATGATATATTTGGAGTTTTTTGAATAAATATATAAGGTTATACGTGTGTTTTTTCTAGGGCTAAACATATAAGGTTGGAACAGGTTGTGTTTTATGAAAAAATATATAAGATTATATGTGTGCTTTTCGTGTCACACAAAAAATATATTTTTGTGTGTTTTTGTTGTTATTTAATGTTATTTTTTAATAACGTTATATGTTCTCTTATTGAATAGGTCCGCGCAACGGCCTCTCAAAAGCACATATGGATATATCCATATATTATCAGAAACAAGTCGAAGAGGCCGCTGTGCGGACCAATTCAATAAGTGATGGACAACGGAGCATATAACGTTATATGTGAACTTTTGTTATGTGTAATATGTGTTTTTCCTAAGGTTAGACATATAATATTATATCTCATTTTTTAGATATATTAATGTTGTTTATGTTATTTTGAATATGTATATATGTAGATATAGAGGTTATAGGAATGCTATTCGGAGGCAAAAAATCACAAATTTTGAAGGATTCGATAAAGGTTTTGATGAAGAAGGGTGAAAAAATGAAGGTCGACCCCCTATGGCCTCATCAACATTCAACTTGGGATTCAAGGCGCAATTGGAAACAAGGATAATGGTGGCATGATATGTCAACATATAATGTTATTTTTTGAGATATATAATATTGTTGGAAAGATGTGATGTTGTTTTGAGAACATATAATTTTATATGTCATGTTTTGTGAGACTTAGAGCTATAGAAGCTCAGATATAATGTTATATATTTTGTTTTTTTGTGAGATTTAGAATTACAGAAGCTCACATATAATGTTATATGTTCTATTTTCTTGTGAGATTCAGAGTTGCAGAAGCTCAAATATAATGTTATATACTTATATGTTCCGTTTCTTTTTTTGGCGATATTTAGATATTCAAAAAACTCACATATAATGTTATATGTTTTATATGGACCAGCATATAACGTTAAAGACTAAAAACAAGAAAAATCAAAAAGAAATGTTACATGTTAGAAAATTTTTGCCACACATATAATGTTGTATGTTAGGAAATTTTTATCCCTCATATAATGTTAAAAAATCAATACAAGAAAAATATGAAAAAAAAAAGAGAGAAATTTGTCACATATATAACGTTAAATGTTAAGTATAGCGGGTTCAATAAAAAAAATCGAGAAAAATGAAAAAATACGTTTTTTGTTACACATATAACGTTATATGTGGCGTGATGGCAGCGGCAATTGTGGTGGTGGTGGCGGCGGTGGCCGCAGTGGCAGCGGTGGTGGCAGCGGCGGCTTGATTGCAACAGAACGAAAAAAAATGGAAAAAATACATTTTCGTGTTACCCAAACAATGCCCTTGTTTCTTAGGTGGGGTATTTTTGTCATTAAAATTATTAGTGGACTTAGTGGGTTATAAAACTTAGAAGTGGACTAGATGGGTTTGCAAACTGCTATAGTGGATCTATGCAAAATTCTCCCTATTATTTATGAATGAGGGATAAAATAATAAGGGGTATTGGTTAACAAGGGATAACCCACATTGATGTGATGTTTATAGAGAAGGATTAAATAGTAGTTGGTTTTGATGAGATATTAAAAATGGGAGGATAAAATAGTACTTGGTTTGGACGAGGGATAAGATTATTTTGTAGTTGAAATGGAGGAGGATGGGGTATTATTTTGGCTGGACTTATCCGGAGGTATTAATGATTAACTAATAACATCCCAAAACCTACCCATAAATAATCCCCCTGCAGGAGGTATTAGCCGGTACAAGAGGGGCGAAACTTAATACCCCTACGTTTTTGGGTTGCCAAACCAGGTGATAAACCTGGGCCCAAGGCCGGCCTAAGGGTTTTTAATGCCCAAGGTCTAATAAAAAAAAAGTGTGCCCTTAATGAGTTACTCCCTCCGTCCCTTTTTAAGTGTCCCGCTTCGTAACTCCAACTTATTAAGAAAATATCATCATTACACCTTTCACATCAACTTTTACCTTCACTTTATCTACTTACCCTCTATGGAGACATAATCATTACATTTTTACTCACTAATTTTTCAAAATGGAATTTACTTTTAGGGGCAAAATGGAAAAATATACCAACTTTTATTCACTAACTTTACCAAATGAACACTTATTAAGGGATAACCCAAAATGGAATACTGGACTTTAAAAATGAGACGAAGGGAGTAATACGTAACAATTTTTAAAGCAACAATTACAATACGAGAAAGCCAAACCAATATAAAGTTTTACTAATCATTATATATGAACATAAAATACGAGATCGTCAAGTTTTTGGGGTGGGTTTGGGGGGAAACGATTTTTGGGAGGTGTTATTCGGTGGTTTGGGAGAAATGATTTTGGAGATTTAGTAGGTTGGGCACTTGGGCTTAAGGGATGGTGGGTTGGGCTAACTTATTACCTCTAATTGGGCTTTTTTTTTTGTCATTCTATTGGGTTTAAAAAGAGTTATACTCAAACCCAAATAGTAAAAATATTGAAGTGCCCCTAAAAATTGGACATTTTTGAATGCCCAAGGCCCAGACCTCTTGGGCCTTGGGGTTGGGCCGGCCTTGCCTGGGCCCACGGTCTTAGGAGGGGGGAAAACTAATACCCATTCTCAATACCCCATCCAAATGAGCCCTATAGAGTCGCTACGATCGGTCTAGTGCTCCAACACTAGGCACGACGGTGAACATTAATACAATCGGTCTGGTGCTCGAACACTAGGCACGGCGATGAACATTATGCCAACTCATTCACATGCATATAAGTAGGGCTGTAAACGAGCCGAATCGAGCCGAATATTAGAATGTTCAGATTCGTTCATTAAGTTTTTTAGCGAACTCGAGCTCGAGCAGAACTCAATGAAAATTATGACGAGCCAAACTCGAACCGAGCTTGCCCAAGTTGGGTCGAACTCGAGCTTGTTCACGAGCCTTAACGATCCAATAATATCATATTTTTATGTTCTCGTACAAGTCTAAAACTGCAAATAAAATTTTCATTATGTACATAAATATGTTCACATTCATATAAAATGATAAAAACATATACATAAGTAAATTTTTAGTAATTGTAAACGTTTAGACTTGTACAAGTTCTAAAATTTTCACTATATAACTATATAAAATCACCATGATACGTACACATATATTTCAGGTTCGCGAGCCTAATCGAGCCGAATACTGTTGCGTTCAGGTTCGGTTCATTTAATAGACGAATCGAACTTGAACGAGCCTTTATCGAATCGAGACTCGAACAGTTCACGAACGGCTCAGTTCAAATCACCATAGAAAGTTAGCCCAATCGAGTTATTGACTTAAAACGATTAGGTCCTTAGGTTACTCAAGTATATAGTTTCGACCCCATTGTTATATTATTACTTATATGCTAATCTAATTTCATAAATTAATACAAGTCTAGACTCACTTTTTAAAAAAACTTTTATTAGATAAAAGTTTCTTGTATAATTATCTACTTATTGGTCATACAAGATTAAGGGCAACGGCCCATTCATAAAAAGTTACATGATTGTCTCGTTAATTATTTATTTCAATTATCATTCTGATTGCTTGTTTATTATTCCAACCTTTGATTGATATGTTAGATTGGATCCTAGAGACATGGGGTGGTATGCGAAGGGGTGGTATGCGAAGTAGAATTCACCTAGACGATGCTAGGTAATGGATAAATTGAGAAGTTTTTCTTTCTAGAGATTGCCTGCAGGCGTGATTTTGAGATGTGATGAGATGATTTGAAACTGACAAAGTAAACCCAGTGATGGAGGATGATTTGAAACTGGCAAAGTAAGCCCAGTGATGAATTGAAACTGGCAGAGTAAGCCCAGTAATGATTGTGAAGTGGTGCATAAAATAGGCGAACCCTAGTCATGATTTTGGCATGATAAGCTTACCATTTGTTGTAGTTATTGGGATCCACACTCGGTATATAACTTAGGTGTATCTGCGACAACAAAAGGAAGTGATCTCATGGGACAGGGCATGGCTAGCGGTTGGGGAGGAAAGATCTCGTGGATGAGATCTTAGATTTCACGACAGGTTAATGGATAGTAATAAACCGATTTATGTTGAAAATATTTGTTTCACTTTTCGCATTATTATTATCCTGTTGCTTGCTAGCTGTAAAGTAAGAGGGGTGACTGGGTTGGATTATTCTGCTGGGTGATTTATCGCTCATGGATACGTCTGTATCCTGGTAAATCGATTGTTTCGGCGATCAATTTGCCAGAAGGCGCATGATTCAATGGAAGGGATTCAATGATGGTGCAGCTCGATACGGAAAGAATATCAGGAATGGAGATCGAGTATGCTTGAGATCCGTATCAAGCCTAGAGTCGGCTCTGAAGTTAATGTATTTTGAATCAGTGAACCTAACTTGAGATTGTAATAGCTAAATCTTTATTTTGAAAAAATATATTTATTTAGCAAATTTTCTTAAGAAATTATTTTATATTGCTCCTGAAAAATCGGGGCGTTACATTATCAGTGTCTCGTTGATAGCTACCAAATTATTTACTCGGATCTACAGTTGACGCAACCACGCAAGGAAGGAACCAAACATATTCTTGCAGCCAATCACCACTGTGCCCTACTTAGGGTTACGTTTCTCAAATAACCTGGGCCCCTGTTAACAACCATTAACACACGACTGGGCCCCTGTTAGCACTCATCTTAAAATCATAACTCAATCACTTTTCGATTTATCCTTTACTTACCACTGTCTACGTACATGATCCTTTAATCGTATACCACCCCGGGTTCTAATGTCCATTCTAGGTTTTCGAAATCATGCATGTCCACAATTGACAGGAATTAAGCAAGAGACAAAATAAATTATGCTTCACCAGGACTAATAACCATGTTCACCTTTTATTAACAACTATCACTTAAACAAAATAATCGACCTAACACCAATCGTCTCTTAAACTAATACTTGCATATAACAGGTTTAGATCTCCACATCATTAGGACATTTCAACAAAACATGCTAATATGCTAACAACATTTAATCGTGCGATAAAAATTAATCATGCTAAGTGGAATTATAAATATATATAGTCAGCTTCAGGTAAGGGCGCCCTTACCGTATTAAGTTGCGGACCTCCCATTTTCTCCACTTTTTCGATTGAATTTCGATGATCCGAGCTGCTCAATGTGTTCAGAACATGATTTTAAGGGTACCCGAGAAAAATCAAAAAAAAAAAACCAGGAAAGACTTCATCTGAGTAGTTTTTGTTCAAACAAAAATCACGTTCTGTGGTCATTTTTTTTGCCGATTTCTCGCAAGTACTCTTAAAATCACGTTCTGAAGACATTGAGCGGCTTGGATCATCGAAATTTGATCAGAAAAGATGAGGTCCTTACCTTATCAAGTCCACACATCTTACGGTCCGCACCTCCCCTTTCCCGATCGAATTTCGATGATCTGAGCCGCTCAATATGTTCAGAACATGATTTTAAGAATACCCGCAAGAAATCGGCAAAAAAAAACACCGGGAAGGGCTTGGTTCAATAAAAAACTGTTCGGATGAAGCCTTCCCGTTCATTTTTTTTGCCGATTTCTCGCGGGTACCCTTAAAATCACGTTTTGATCACATTGAGCGGCTCAGATCATCGAAATTCAATAAAAAATGGGAGGTGCAGACCGGATCTGGACTGTATATATATATATATATATATATATATATATATGTATCAGCAAATTGGTCTAAAGTCCAAAAGAAGAGGTCCCAGAGTAGATTTAGTCCTACTTAAGTTTCAGTGATGTGTAAAGTCCATTAATGAAAATATTTTGGAGTTTAAGGTCCGTGAAAAGACCAAATTGCCTTTAATGAGACAATGGCCTTGTTTGGCTAACACAAAAAATATCTTTTTTCATTTAAATCTCTATTATAAAACAGAAGGGTGTGGGGACAAGTTGTTGGAACGGCTTAGATTAATTTGATCCAAAGGCTGTAGTGCATCCTCCTACTTCCCGGTTAAGTGCCTATGATTTTCACCTAAATCACACAACTGCCATCCCCTTCCAACCGGGATACGTAGTGCCGTAGGCACGGGCTAACACTAGTGGTTTTAAATGAGACAAGGGCCTTGTTTGGCTAACACAAAATATGTATTTTTTCGTGTTTTTCGATCTTGTTGCACTTTCATAGGGTACCCTAGGCTTTTAGGCACTTTTATTGGGTACCCTAGGATTTTAGGCACTTTGATAGGATTTTAGGGTACATTTTCCTATTATAGGGTTTTAGCGGTTTAGGCACTTACATACGGTACCCTAGGGTTTTAGGCACTTTCATATATAGGGTATCATAAGATTTTAGGCACTTTCATAGGGTACCCTAAGGTTTTAGACACTTTCATATATAGGGTACCCCTAAGATTTTAGGCACTTTCATAGAGTACTCTAGGGTTTTAGACACTTTCAACGCCGGTCAACCTTGGTCAACGCCGACCAACCTTGGTCAATGTCGGTCAACTTTAGGAGGGGTTATTTGTAAATCTTTGACAGAATGTCCTTTAGACTTTAGAGGAAAATATTTATGTTCTTATTATAGCAAAAACCCTTATAGTATGTCCTCCTATTCAATTTACCATATATATATATATATATATATATATAGAGTCCCCTTCTAATAAGGACCACCTCATTTTAATAAAATGAGGACCTCCCTTTTTCGATTGAATTTTGATGATCCGAGCCGCTCAATGTGTTCAGAACGTGATTTTAAGGGTACCCGCGTGAAATCAGCAAAAAAAAAAGACCGGGAAGAGCTTCATCCGAGCAGTTTTTATTAATTTTTTATCGAACGGTTCAAATAAAAATTGCTCAAATCAAGCCCTTCCCGGTCATTTTTTTTGCCGATTTCCCGCGGGTACCCTTAAAATCACGTTCTGAACACATTGAGCGGCTCGGATCATCAAAATTCAATCTGGAAATGGAAGAAATAGGGTAGTCCTCATTTTAGGTCCTCATTTTAGATCCTCATTAGAAGGGGAGTGTGTGTATATATATATATATATATATATATATATATAGTGATTCCTCTTGTTTTTCCTTTTCTTTTTCAAAACAAAAATTTACGTTTAATCTACATCACCTCGGTGTGTTGACAATATTAAAATAGTTCGTATTTGCAACAAAACTTGGATCGAATCGAAACTAATTAACTTGAGGCTTATAATGTGACCTTTAATACTCAAGGGTTGGATTTATAAGCTAATCTAAGTTAAGGGGTTAAAGTGTGATTATTACAACTAAGTTTTTCAGAGCTACTGTTTCATTTCGAAAAACAGAGGATTTCGGCTGGGCTCGACCGGCGACGTCGGGTTCGATTATTTTCATACCGAAACCCGAAACAATCAATACAGAACATAATATATAATTAGGGAGGTGAGTTCGGACTACCTCTCGTCCGGCAAAACGATTTACGGAGTGATTTTGGTGGCGTTTTGGAACGGCGACGGAGCTCGGCTGGTGGGGTGAGCTCCGGTTGATGGCTGCTCCGGTTGGTGAGGAGGGAGGAGGAGGAGTTCGGTTGGAGAGAAGGAGGTCTACGGTGGTGATGATGGTGACCGGAGGTGGTGGTGTTCGGGTGGTGAGGATGAAAGAAGTGGTTTGTTATTTATATATGGAGAGTTATAGTAGAGGTTTGGAGGGGATGAACCACTGGGTAAAAGATTATGTGCTGTCGAATTTTGATTGGAGGAGGATGAGGAAATTTTATTTTTTTATTTTCTTCTATTTTTTTTTACTCCTCAGCCGAAAGTATGAAATGTGGAAGGGTAAAATGATCCAGTGTACACACTTGCACACAATAAGGAATTTACTCATCGGACACGCATGCGCGCACAATTGATTATGGAATAAAATTTTGTGTGACGACATAAATAAATTTTCAAGCAAAATAATATTAACAAAACAAAACTTATATTTATTTTTTTTAAAAATTGATCTTTACAATGTGGTTAGGAGATGAGGGTCGTAGATGGTTAGGCCGGTGTATCCATGACCCCCTATTAGTTCCTTACTTTGTGTTATGAGTTAATAAAGCTTTCTTTTTGCCGTTTAAAAAAAACAAAAAAACAAAGGCCAATGCTAGATCTTTATCAATTGGAGCACTGAGTAAGGTACACCTTTCGGGGACTTGCAAAATTGAATAAATACCTCTACCGCCTTACAACACAATCGAAAAATTAGACCTACGACACAAGTAGACCTTATAACACAATTGGATAAGTAGGATTGCAAATTCAAATGTTAAATTATTATTGTCACTTCATGTTGTGTACTTATCAATTACGTACGTTGGAAATATCTAAATACTGTAATGCAAAACAATTTGGTATGATTTTCTATTTACACGTTGGAGAGGTAAGGAGGGGTTATTTGAGATGGATACGTCTAAGATTAAACAAAGTATTTTTTTTGACATTTTCATATACATTTACAGTGATTTATAGAAAAAAGAGTCATGAAAATAAAAGTAAAATCTTTGAGCACAAAAATATTTTTCATTTCAAGATTTTCTTTATTTGGTATCAATTAATGGTTCTTATTCGTGCATAGCTCGAGTTTTACGCTAGTTAAAGCAAATCAAACTCCAACGACTAAATGGAATAAGACATGTGCCTAATTCTATTTCAATCAATTTCTGAACTGAAGAATAAAATAGTAAATTCATATGATAAGTTTTGAAACTTACTCAAAATAATTATATTTCAACAGAAGGCCACCGAGGTTGTAGCTTTCTGGGGCAAGCCGATTACTTTAGTGTGGTATTTATGTTTTTTTGAACTGGTAGTGCTGTATTTTTTGGTTAGTATATTTCTAGACTAGTTGATGCCTATTTGAAACTTTTGATACTGTATGGCCGCTTGACTTCGAGTGTTCGACAGATTTAATTAGTGATTTAGACACGGTTTTGATGGGGAGTTCCTTGCGTGTGTTTGGCTGTGCGAAGACTAGTCTCTTCTTTTTTGTTTTTTGGATCCGTGCAAAGACTAGTCTTCTGCGGCGATGTTCTTCGTTCTTTCTAGCTCTGTTAATCCATTTCCTTTGGGTAACAAAAGAGTGAAAACAAGAATTGTATTCTCTTATTTGGGTAATAGGTAGGACATCTTTTTTTAACCAATAGGACTGCTTATAAACGAGGGGTAAAGAATTTTACAGAATATGAAATCACTGTCGGACTAAATATTGAGGGGATTAATAGTATTGCATCCCTAAATCCAACGTATTGCATATCTTATCTTTTGTGAAATGAGAAAATGACAGGCCAGTCCTAATTTGAAGTTCATAGCCAAATAAGCCCTATGCACTATAAGTGTACTGCCTTATAGGTCCTTCGCGTGTAATTTTACAAATTTAGCCTGATTCGCGCCTCTCTTCTGCCAGCACATGCCTGTGCAAAACATGCACTATTTCCAATAAAAAAGAAAGACAGCACATGCTGTCAGAGAAACACAACCATATCTCTCTCTCTCTCATCAGTTTCGTGTCTCTCTCCTCTCTCTCTCTCTCTCTTTGTCACTCTCTTCACTTTTTATTTTAAATTTTATAACTGAAATACGGAGTAATTTTTATTTTATATATCGAAATTTGAAGAAAAAAAAAGGGTTTCTGAAATCCACTTAACGAGGTCTACCAAACAAGTACAATATTGAAGGTGATAGTATTATTTATGGAAATAATTATTAGTTTTTGATGTAGCCTCCTATTTTTTACTTTTGCACTGTAACTTTAAAATGTTATAACTTTTATTATATATGTCTGTTTTTTTTATAAAATTTATATTTTTAAAAATCTACTTGATGAGATCTATCCAAAAACACCAATATTGAATATAAAATTGTGTAGAAAAAATTAATTTTTGAGGAGTTCGTTATTCTTTTTTTATTTTTTTGCATTATTCAATTTAAAAGGAAAAAAATTTACGCTATGAGTAGTGATATTTTATGATGTGTAAATTGTGTATGGGGCATGTGTTCTATGAATTGCTAATTGTTAGTTTAACAATATTAATTGATAATTTTAATACCGTTAATTAACACTGTTAATTGTGAAAATACTGTTAATTGTTAAATTAATAGTGTTAATTAACAATTTTAATACTGTTAATTATTAAATTAACATTTTTTCAGTAGATATATAGGAGTAGATCTTTAGTATACAAATTTTATACAGTAAAAGATGGATAAGAAATAATAAACAGTTTTAGATTTAAAAATAAAAAAGAAGAAGAGAGAGGGACGCTGCACATGCACATGTAAATTTCCAAAATCACAGGTTCTTCTTTACCTTTTGATTTGAACAGCCAAATCTTAGTTTGAAAAGGACAAAAAAATCATCAGAATGTGCAGAATAAAGGAAAAGAGAGCAAGGCCTTTTAGTTTGTCATTTTAGTTTTCATGAGCAGGGGTTTTGTTGATGAAAGTCAATGGTTGAGAAAAACAAGACACGCATACATGCTGGGAAGAGAGATAAGTGGGAACACGCACCGGAGAGTGAGGGTATTTTTGGACAAAAATTATAGACAGGACCTTGTGGGGCAACGGGTTTGTTAAATTAATTTGGCCGGGACTTATTGGGCTGTAGTCCATCCACACAGGACCGGCCAGGAAGAAGCCCTTGTGAAATTTCATGCATGTCCGATAGATATTCAATTCGAAATGCTAAAGTTTCAACCAAAAGTTACTCCTAGTTCTAGATATAATATAATCCAGTGCCTAAATTCAGGTAGATAAACAGGACGTGAAATTTGGGGTTGCCGGACTATGTTCACTTTGGATCTCAAAAACCAATCTGTCTCTCTGCGGACAGTCTTCAATAAGTTTTCTTCCCAATTAGTACTCTTATTTTTCTATTTATCTCTCTTGATTCATTACCCCAAAAAACCTCCCTCAAAACACAAATCAAACAAATTGACGTAAAATTTGGGGTTGAAATTTAGGAGGAGGAAGAGAACTAATACCAATTGAATGGCATAATTCAAGTCTTCCAATAGGACAAACAAGAGGAATGAGGATGCTTGATTGTTACCTGGTCTGGATTGGTGGCTGTTGATTAGTGCTAGTTTGGCTGCTATTCAAGTCAAAGTCTTGATAGACAGCGATACCCCATGTTATTTGGTGATGCATGAAAATCTTTTAACGATTTTGTTAGGGTCCGCGAACCCTAGTGACCTAGTCTGGGTTTTAGTTTGTTTTTATTTATATTTTTATTTGAGTTAGAGACATTTTGCATTACATGCTTGGTCATCGATCATTGGACCCTGTATTTGATAATTTTAACCCAGAGATCGAACAGACCTTAATTTAGAGCAAAGTGAGCGGCCTCTCATAACCCTTCACCCACTTCACTTGTTACAATGACCGAAAGAATAGAGGGTGCTGAGGATCCACCTGCGATTGGGGAGTACTTTCTCCCATCCGCCTACACCTCACCATCATGCATAAGACTACATGCTTCAACACAATTTGAAATCAAGTCCAGTTTGTTACAAACGCTCCCATCATTCTATGGACTTGATAACTAGGACCCATATAGGCATTTAGGCGACTTCGAAGAGATTTGCTCAATTGTTAAAATTCAGCACTACTTCACTGACAATGCCCTTAGGTTGAAGTTATTTCCTATCTCACTTGAAGAAAAAGCCAAATACTGGCTTAAAACTTTGACACCGAATAGCATCACCTCTTGGGATCAAATGAAAGATGAGTTTTTGAAAAAGTACTTTTCTATAGGCAAAATGAAAGAAATTCGCCACTTTTGGACGGTCGAGATTGAGCTCCGTAAAACTTATCCGCGGCTCCTTCGTGAATAAGTTTCTCTCTAAAAAAACAAAAAAACACTACTACTTAATAATATATTCTTTAACCACGACATTTAATATACATCACTCGCTAACTAAATTAACACATTCTTAACCCACATCCACGAATAAAACCTTATCCTCATGCATATAGACAAACTGATAATAACATGAAATAATTAGTAATATGTTTTCTCCCGAAGAACAAGTCTCCAAACCTTCGTGAACCTACTGCCATGCCCCTGGCCTAGTCCGGTGCGGCGACGGGCGGAAAACAATTCCAATCACTCAAAAATCTTTACTATCCCAACTTGAGACAAACAAATTACAACCAGTTCAAGTTGATTACAACGAAGCCAAATTCTAATTCAATAAGAAATGGTTTCGACCAATCAAGTACCGAAATTATTAAGCCACACATTGGGATTAGTATATGTTAGAAACTATTCAATAATCACGACCGCCGTACTGACCAAATTCTCCAACCGGTGCCTGCTCAAAATTAGTAAACTAACGGTTGAAGCCACCGTTTCACATGAATCGGTAGATCAAATACTAATTACTTAAGCACTTAAAAAAACAAAGCAACAACATATATATGGCCACAAACATATAAATGCACTGAGTGCTTAAGAGAACAAGTCAAGCATATTGTATTAAACAAATTCAGACCAGTGTCGTAACCGTCCACACCCACTCGTATCGCCCAAACGGATACATGGACTGGCACCATTGTGGATTGTCCGATCACAATCGATGGCAGCGATTGGATTCTTATTAATGAGCAACAAGAAAGCTAGAGTGATAGGGGGGACCAAAGGAACGTGAGCAAGGGTTCAACACAACTATGGGGGATGATTAAACACTGCATTCTACACCAAAATCAGCACATATACACATAGGAGTGAAGAAGAAGCCCCTACCTCGAGTCAAAGATCGAAACCCAAGTGATTCCCACGAGCCCTAGCTCCGAAACTTCGAGATTGACCAAGAGCTTCCTCCCGAGCCTTACCCAACAAAACACAAGCCCGGGGTTGCACACTAGAGGTGAAATGAGAGTGGATCTTTGAGGTTTTGAGTGAGGTGAGTGGAATTTGTGAGAGAGTGAGAGAGGGGAGAGGGAGAGAGAGGGGATAACGTAAAAGAAAAAGAGAGGAGTGTGTGTGTGTTATACACCCATGCACCTATATATATGCCAAACTACACAAATAATCCTTCCACAAACAATTCTATCACATTAGCTGCCAATCACATAACCCTTCACATTTTTCTTCCGAATAATTAAATTTAATGCGGGTCTCTACATCAGGCCTGGGCCCACCACTCAAGGGTAACCAAGTCAAGAAGGCCAAAAGCTGCTTAGTCATGCTTGGCAAGCAAGCTGCTCACAAGCAGCTCGAAAGCCTAGAAGGTTCTCATTAGCAGGTCTAAGCAAGCTGCTCACAAGTAGCTCAAGGTCTGAATGTCCACCATTCTTCAGCATGAGGCAAGGACACATGGCATTTATGCAGCCCATATGGCCTAAGCAGCTCAATCAGGCCTGCACAAGCTGCTCACAAGTAGCTAACTCAGGCCTCCTTGATTTTTATTTACAAGAAAAGAGGACACAAGTTCCAAAAATTCGATCTCTTTGTCTTGAATCTTCCTGCAGAAGGAACTAATTTAGGAGCATCAAGGGCCCCGCAAAGGACGAAAAGTAGCTGAAAAGTCTTGATCTTTACAAAAGATTTCGGCATTTAACCTTAAAAGTCCCATGATTCCCCTTTTGGCAAATATTCCTCCAAAAAGAGGCAATTTAAGCCTGAAATAGTTGTTTTTCAGGCCTGAAGCAAAGCATGCAACTGAAGGTTTTGTCACGCCCTCGATTTTCAACATAAATATGAAGGGTTTTCATTAATTAAACCTCGCAATAGTCCGTACGATATCCCAAAATAACATTTCATCCCCATTTCCATAACATCATTCCAAACGTCCATTAGTTCCCAAAATATTACATCTTGGCTCCAAGGCCCAAATTTACATAAGTAATGAGTATCGAAAGAGAGTTAAGAGTTTACAATATCCCTTAGACAAAAGTTTTACAATTAAAGTTACAAATACACCATTCAATGAGAATATATACAAAGATGGACAAGTAACTATCAATGTTGGCTATCAAAAGAGCTTTCCATGTCCAAGCACTCCCAAGCATGCAAGCTACGGTCTCGAGTTAGTACCTGAAATGATATAAGGCTTGAGCTACACTAGCCCAGTAGGAAAATCTCTACAAGCTTTGTATGCAAATGTGAAGATTTTGACATAAAAAGAATGAGGTTTGGGGCAACAAACGGGAATGCAAACGAATGCTAACTCCATGTCAGAAAACTCAGGACTCTAGAAATACGTCACTTACCATTAATCGATTTAGTCAATCCCTTAGTCATCTTTTACATTTTCCCCTTTTATTCAAAATTTCATACACACGTTTCTACGTTATGTGTCTCACATTCCGGGTCTTGTGGACCCCGTACGTCTCCCTTCGATTTCCCAATGTTAAGATCAAATAACTCTTTCTCCTCTAACACGCCGAACAGCGAATTTAGGAACTTTTCGGGTTTAGGGCCCCATATACCCAACCATACATTTCCAGGTGCTCGTGACCCCGTACATCCACTTTACATTCCGGGTGCTCATGACCCCGTACATCCGCTCTAAGTTCCGGGTATCAAGACCCCGTATGCCGATTACAATCCCTTTGTACTGCAATTAGTCATATGTGCTCCTAAAGCTCTGATTTTACTATTTGAAGTTAAGGAGGGAGATTGATATCAAGTAAACGGTCCGCGTATCAATTCTTGTTCCCATCTCGTTTCTAAACTCGTTATCTCAACTCACTCTTCGTACTACATAACATCAAGTGTCAGGTTCTCGCGTGCGTCTATAATCTATCCATCCTCCTATCTAACAGTCCTCCTTATCAACACACACACGATTAGTTTAAACAAGTTCGCTCTGTCTACCTTAACATCTCACATTATCCCTAATAGCTAAACGAACAAACTATTATGACATTAGGATAACAATTGGCTCCCTAAGATACTCATAATTGACGCAACGAGAACCCACAAACAAGAGTGACCAAGGAATCATTAGAGTGTGAACAACTATGTTTAGAAGTGGTTTAGAATAGCTAGAAGTGATCGGAGGTCAAAACAATAGGTTTCAGAGCAAAACAGTGAAAACTGGTTTTAAGCTCACCGTATCGATACGATGGAAAAGTGTATCGATACCAATTTGCTTCGAAGCTGTCCAGTGAGTGTTGCATCGATACGGGTTTACAGCCGTATCGATACAGATGCTGTTCGAGCAGATTTTCTGCAGATTTCGAGGATTTCAACTACGACAACAAACACAACAGCCATAGGCACGATTTCATGCACAAAACCAACTCAAGAACATACAAAGGGTGAGAGAAATCCCTACCTCGATTACCAAAGCCGAACCCAAAGAGATCGATCAAGCCCTAACTTCCAAACTCCAAACCAAGCCAAATACGGGTCACCGAGCTCCTACCAACGCGATTCGAGCTCCAATGCACGCAAGGATGAAAGATTGGAAGGTGCAGTGATTGATGAAAGGTTGAAGTTGTATTGGTGGATTTTGAGTGAGGGAGAGAGGTATAGAGGGAGAGCCGAGGGAGAGATGTGAGGCCGAGAGAAGAGAGAGAGTGAGATTTGGGATTTTTAATCCCCTACACTCACACACACCTATATATATACTAGCACACACATAATTACACATGCACCCCTCTACAAACAACCCTATTAGATTCATTAACCCCAAATCATATAATTCAACAAATTTCACATTTTATTTCAATTTCCAACACTAAATAATCCTTTAAATAATTTCTGAAAATATGGGTCTCTACACCCTACCCTCCTTTAAGAAATTTCGTCCTCGAAATTTACTAAACCAATTCCAACCAAACATGAACACATCGACATACCACAATTGTAACATTATTCATCCTGCAACAATTCGATAATTATGAAAATCTACGTCAAAACTCACATTAACCAAACCGAAACAAATGCAGATACTTCCTTCTAAATTTGCCCTCTTTTCCCCACGTAGACTCACACCATTTGTATCGTCTTGCCCCTCAAAAACTTGATTTTACAAATTTAGGACACGTATCGGTTTCTTACCTTAGGACACGTCGGCTTCTAACTCGACTTCGGGCCTCCCTACCACATGCAATGGATTCATTTCGTACTTTCTCAATTTCCATGTGTACAACACATCATAAATACCCAAAAGTTTCGGCGGCAACGACAAACGGTACGCAATCCTAAGCTTCTCCTTATCACGAAATTCCTATACACAGTCACATATCCCAACGCAGAAATCTTACCTCCAAATATATATACGACCTGATAGTCCAATTGACTTCCCGAGACTTCCATTTAGAAGGTGCGGTGATCAAGCGCCTCTTCCAACTGGATTTCATCGGTTGTCACCTGGGTATCCGAAAGACACACACCGTATCCGATACACAACCTATCTTTCTAGCGGTATAAGCTCTCCAAACAAGATAAAGCTAAAGCTCGACGCGACGATACCTTACAAAATACGTGAATTCTCCCACTTTGAATGACAAAGGGTGACATCAATGGTCAATACAACCCTTCAGTTATCTCAAACGAAACAAGTGAGCTCCAAACTTGTATACCGATCAAGATCTCAAGGAACGGGGACGAGGCATCCGAAATTTGAAGAATAAGTGAAATCTTTAAAATCTCCAGGCAACAAACCCAACGTATCCGACCATAACCTTCCTATTGCTCTACTAGCCAAATGAGTCAATGAATGATCTCTAGTATGACTGATTTCAATACCGAGGACAGGCACATAGTAACAAGATAAGCCATTTCATAAACAAGCTGATGCAAGATCAATGATTCGTCCAATACCAAGGATAAGCAAAGCTTTTATCAAATTGGAATTGAGCAACATAGAATGAGTTTTATGCCTCTAGAGTTGAGGGACCATAACAAAGGCTATAAATCTGAACACTGCAGAAACCAACTACAAAAAGTGAATTTGAATGGAACAACAACTATAAATCAATATCAATCAATTAGATTTGGCTCCAATAAGTGAGTGTTACGACACAAGAACTTGAATAGAGTAGCAATCTTCAGTAAATAGACTAGTAGCTGCAACAATGGCATCGACACCAACCAATGAAGTCTAGATGAGCAAACCGATACGAAGCAAAAGTAGGTTCAAATCACGTAACTTCAAGATTGAGGAGTCACAACAAACTGTGGTGCCAAAGTAGGAAAAAATGGCAAATCCACACCTAACGACACTAGTTAATTTGTATAACGAGGAATATGCGAGATTTTTAAAGTGGTCACAAACTCAATGCACCCACTCATAACCATAAATCCAAGAATCTAGAATAGTTAGCTTCAATCTCCCCACCACTCCACGAGTCCAAGAAACGAATGCATACATTTTAGCAAAGAGTATCCTGACACGAGTGGCGAGTATGTTGCCAAAGATAGGGCCAAAACTGGCAAAAGACACACAACCGAGCTTAGACCGATACCAGATGGCGCAAGATTCTTGATAAGCCGTAACGAAACAGTATAGATCAAGTGAATGGCAACTACGAACTGAGAAAATTGTAACCACAGCGACAGAATTCCAAATTGACTAGCTAGATTTTTAAACCATGAATCATAACGTAAGAAGTAGAACAAGAGTGCAAGACAAGATATATTCATTGATTTCAATAACAAGTATGTCAAAATCAATAGTAAACACACCACAAGATATCTCGTAACAAGGATCCGGATAGCATAAAGGAGCATTAGAAATGATTGTGTGGTAATCGGTGCAGGTGTCAAAATCTATTCAACCCAATGAACAAACGACTCATGGACAACCAGCTTAGATACAAATTCCGATCAGAGTTCAACTAGACCATAGAGAAAAGAGCAGTAAAAGAAAGACTTGGATGGAGACACACTCGACATATAGTAAATAATCACTGGTGTAACCAATCCTTTCTCAAGGCAGGACCAAACCTCGCCTTACACCCAATAAGGGAATCAAAGGCTAAAGGATAACTTAGAATAACCAACTCATAATCTTAACAAATATGATCCAGAGGTTTTACTCAACAAACAAGAATAGAATAAAAATTTCCAATTCAAGTCAAAGGAAAGATGCAAATCATAGATTTATGGCATGTTCCCGAATCAAAAGATTCTAACAAAGGAGTTTAAACAAGAGGGGAAAAATTACCCCACACATCCGATGTCTCTGGAACCTGGGAAATGGTAGGACTCGCTCCTTACTCAACGTGTGACCCCTGACCCGAAGTAGACTGGAACTGTGACTGATGATGAACAAAACTCTGCCCTGGCCTCACTAAACTAGACCCACTATGCCTTCCTATCTTCTGAGGGCATCTTGTTGCAAGATGATCAGGTGCACCGCAAATGAAACACGCCTTTTGTTGTTGCGAACACCGAGCACGAAGGTGACCCGGCTGACCACACCGATGACACACAATTTGTGATTTGACAGAAACTCCATGACTTCCCGATGAAGTAGGTGGTCCAAAACTCTGCTGAACTTGCAATGTTTGTTGTGGTTCCCGTTGCCTCTTCCTCCCCTGGCTCCCAGAACTTCCCGAAGGCAAACTTGCGCTAGCGGACGGTTGCTTAGGTTCCCACACTTCCACATCTCCTTGTACACTCACTGGATTCTCAACACTTTTTGCACATTCGACAATCTCGGAAAACCTCCCTGTAGAGACCCGAATAATTTTAATGTTTGAAATATTGATTAAATGCCTAATTGAGAAAAATATGGATTTATTGGTGGATAATTGAATTAAGGGCCAAAGTGAAAGAATAGAAGTTTGAAGGGAGAATGTGTGATTTAATGATTTGAGGGTATATATAGGGGAGTGAGTTTGTAGGGGATTAATTTTCCTCCTCTCTTTTCTCTCTCTCATCCAGCCTCTCCATCTCTCCCCACCGATCTTTCTTTCTCTCCTCTCCTCTCACACAAAGCTCCACTCCACCACCCAAAATCTTCAAGAAACAACCTCATTCAAGCCTTCCATTCGCGTTCATAAGCTCGGAAATCCTTGGGTGGAGTTCGAATCGGAGTTTCGAGGTTTGTAAGGCTAGGGCTCGTCCAATAACGCGTGAATCTCGACCATTGTTACGAGGTAGGAACTTCTTGACCTCTTTTATATGTTTACTTGTTGTTTTGGTGTAGAATCGAGCCTTGGATTGTTGTGTTTTGGTTGTTGTGCATGCCCTGAGATTCTGCAGAAATCGCTGCTCGAAACCCCGTAGTATCGATATAGAATTTGTGCTGTATCGATACTATAAAGTTATCTTTTTGGACAGCTTGTGCTGTATCGATACGGCTTTAGCCCGTATCGATACCAGGAGCCTTATTCCAGATTTCGTTCCTGTTGATCATCCGTTGATTGTTTAGACCCCCAACCACTTCTAAACCCTCTTAGACACCTCCTAATCTATCTTAAGCTCGTCTATTTGGTTTCCTTTGACCTTTCGTTGTTATCCTTGTCCGTTGGTCTTCCGTTAGTACAAATCGAATAGGAAATCACTTAGTTAAACATAGTTAGGTACATTTTTTAATGATTGTTGGATTATGTGATCGTTTATGACACACTCATAATATCGTTGGCATATTATGTGATGTAACGTCTATGAAGGTGGTTTCGGGAAGTCTTAGCCTGCATGTTGTTTGGGAATTAGTCTTTTGGGTAGGAAGTTGGCTCAGGAAGTCCCGTAGCGCAAGGGGTGGTAATACGGTGACTTGAAGGGTTTCGTAACGCAAGGGGTGGTAATACGGTAACCCGGGGTTATATGGATCACTGTGACGCAATGGGTGGTAACACGAAAATCCACGTGGTGTTGTACGGTGACGCAAGGGGTGGAAATACCGATTGGGGGAAAGTTTGAGGTAGCGAGTTAAGTTAAGGATGTCGAGGTTGTTGAGTCATGTGACTTGTGTACATAATCGGAATAGAGGTTTATTTTACGAATCGATTGATCATTAAGCAACGAGCTTGTTTCCTTTTCTTTCCTTCCACTGCACTAATCAACATGTTTGCATATAACATTGGTAAAGATTTTCTTACTGGGCTATTGTAGCTCAACAAAATCCTTTTTTTCAAGTTCTAATGTTGGACAGTAGCATCATGCAATGCGTGCTTGGAATGTGGACGACGTTTTGGAAGCTTACTTCATCTAGTGACTTATTCATCTTGTAATAATTATCTTTTGGGTCAAGATGATTTTGTAACTAATTTTTTTTATGAATTACTTTTGACAAAAGGTTGTAATACTCAATTTATGTTGTAACTATGCTTGCGCTAAATTGGGCCATGGAGCCAAAGTTGTATATTCTTCTGATTTGGGGGCTTATGTGTAATTTAAACAGGTGGGAACTGTTTGGGGTTATTAATTATGATATCCGAAGAACTTTCATTGAGAAAGCTATATTTTATTATGTTGAAAATCTAGGTCTTGACAAATTGGTATCAGAGCATCTAGGTTTAGAACACCTAGAGACCGTAGGGAGACTTCAAGTCTCATGGGTTCAAAATGTCACGAAATTTTCATAACATGTGTGTGCTTGTGTGCATTGATATTACTTGGCTTACGTGGCATGGCATTTCAATACAGTAGAGTTGTTTTCAACCCGTGTTGGGATAGTTGGAGGTTTTGACCTCGTTAAATGATGTTGTGATTGATGAGCTTTCTCTTTCTTATAATTGTAGTAAGATGCCTCTGAGGACGCGTGTTAGACGAAGTGGGGTTGGAAATCGGGGTGGCCGTGGTCGTGGCCGTGGGGTACCTCCCGAGGACGAGGTTAGTCAGCATGGGGAGAATCCTGGTGGGAATCCAGGGGCTAGGGCCGGTCGAGGTGCTGGTGTACCTCCTAATCAGACTCAATTTGCTAGGGATCTTGCTGCGGCACTCACAGCTGCAAATCCTTTGAATCAAGCTCCGAGGGAGAATGCCGAGGATCGAGCCATGGTGGCGATGCAGGAGTTTAGCCATAGGAATCCTCCGACGTTTGATGGAACCAGCAGTGACCCTTTGGTAGCCGACCATTGGTTAACCCAAATTCGTAAGCTCTCTAGAGCTCTTAACATCACCGAAGACAATATTAGAGTGGGAATCGTGGCAGTTCAGTTGGTCGGAGAAGCCGGTGAATGGTGGGAATCGGTCTTGGAATCAAGAAAGGATGCAAGGAGGGCGGCGAGGACCGCGACTCAAGTAGATGAGCTAGACGTTGAGAATTTGACTTGGGCGAAGTTTGAGGTACTCTTTGAGGAGCAATACTTTCCGGAAACGAGTCGCGATCAATTGAGGAATGAGTTCGAGAAGTTGGAGCATGGGGATATGACTGTGTCAGAGTATGCCGTAAAGTTTCAATCTTTATCACGTTTTGCGCCGGAGATGGTGGAAACTGAAGAAAGAAAGTGTAGGCGATTTGAAAGGGGTTTGAATGATGCCGTGAAAAAGTTTGTAGTGGCACAACGAAAAGGGAAGTTTTTCGAAGTTGTTGAGTGTGCGAGGAGCATTGAGACACCGCGAGAGGTACCTAATAACCCTACAGCTTGGGAACCAAGACAACCTGCGGTGGGTATAAGTTCATCGTCGGGGAGTTTCGATAGTCAAGGGAGGAAAATGCAAAGGGATCAAATGTCGGCTTCGCAGGGTCCGTCGAACTTTAGGCCTCCACCTTCTTTTTCATTCGGGACTCGAGGGGTTTCCAATAGGCCTCCAACGGTATGTCATGAGTGTGGTCAGGCGGGGCACATTCGAGCTCAATGTCCGCGGATTTTGGGTACATATTTTACTTGCGGGAAGTCCGGTCACTTTGCTAGGAATTGTCCGCGTGGGGATGGGGCTCGCAGTGAGTCGGGGTCAGTGCAGCAGCCGAGGGGTGGACAGAGTTTTGGGCGGCAGTTGTTTCGGGGCACTCAGAGGCAGCAACAGGCTCACTTCCGTCAGACCACTTCGGTTCAGGGGTCTCAGGCTGAGAGAGGAGCTAGTTCGTCTGCGCCTACCCAGGGTTTCAGTCATCGGGGTGGACATGTCCAGAGTCAGACTTGTAACGCCCCCATTTTCGGGTACGTTAATTAAACATTTTATTGAATTAAAAGACGGAGAGTCAAGCTCATTATTACAACATGGTTCCTACTAGAGTACTTTTATTACACAAAGGATGGAAAAACTCTAAGGTTATCTATTGCTCCACTTCTTCCTCCATCCTAGCAAGCTCTTCGGCTCCAAAAGCCTCCAACGTGTACTGCTCTCCCTATTCGTCTATGAGATCTGACTCATTATACCGACGTCGCCACCAATATAATAAGTCAGGGTCACCAAAGGCAACACCGTGAGCTTATAAAGCTCAATAGAGTAAACCATACCCACTAACCCTTAACTTATAACAAGAAGCATATAAACAATTACACATGCTCATTCAACAACATAGTTAGCAATTACACATCCACATTCGCTATCTTTCTAACGTTGGTGTCATGCCTTTTTCATGTTTCTCCTACGCGACTCATCGTAGACCGTGTCACCAATTTCCTTTTACAAAACCAAGTCAACTTTTCGAAAATTACATTTTCAATACACTCAACCTCGGTTCCGCCGCGCCGGGTTCCCGAGTATCCTCATAATGGTTCCGCCGCGCCGGGTTCCCATTGGCACACATCTTGCATTGGCTCCTCTCCACGGATAACCAAGCCACACACCCAACCTCGATTCCGCCGCGCCGGGTTCTCGAGTATCCTCAAAATGGTTCCGTCGCGCCGGGTTCCCATTGGCACACAAAACACACCGTACTCCCATAATGACTCCCATTCTTAGTCATTATGTAGTTTCAAAAATATTTTACCAAGGCAACGCCTTTAAACACACCCTAGGTGTCATGTTTCTATCTTTTCTCGATTTTCGTGTCTCGTCATCATGCATAGACTCCGCGGCAAGACTTCTTATGAAAAAATCATATTCATTCTTGGTAATCTTGAAACAAAACTAGTAAGATCATCCAACTCTATAATAAGTAGCATGCTCACTTTATCACATCATCATGCTCAACATTTAATCACACAAAGTAAAGCATAGTGCCACATGGACGGACACCTTTGGAGTGGTAAACCACTTATGCTTTATCAACAACAAGTAGACAAGTAAACACGTATACATGCTCTTTATCGTTCTAAGTGTAGACACCCCAATTTGGCCTAACGATTATTTCAAGTCCCACCTTGGGACAATCCCGATGATGAAATGGATACAATGATTGCTGATTGCTTCCTTGAGGACCTTAGGACTTTCGGTGAGAACTTTGACCACTTAGAGGACCCAATTCAAAGCCATACAGCCTTTCAGACAGAAATACAGAAGCCTAGGAGAATCCATCTGACGGCCGTAACATCGATCTAACGGCCATAACATCAATCCCTCACCCGAGCAACCTGTTGCCAGCAAAATCTCCCTGAGAGATCAATCTCTCGGCCGCAAGATCTATCCTTCGGCCGAGACATCCATTCCACGGCCGCGACATCCTTTGCTCGGCCACCAGATCGACCTTTTTCCAGACTCTGGAACGTTCTGTCAGACGTTTGGTTTGATCCAACTACACTACCTTTCCGATGCGTTCAGGCTACGCTCAGAGATCACGACGTAGAGTTAGAGATGCATTGCAATTGCAATTGTCATCTCGTGATTTGATTGGCCGGAGTGAGTCATCCCTATGCCTATATAAAGGAGCCTTTGGGCTCCGAAATAAACACAAAAATTGAGATACCTACACACTCAATCAAACCTCGAAACTCTGCACAAATACTCCCTCAATCCCATACTTCAAAAGCCCTAACCTCCCGAAGGTAGCCGTCAATCCGGCGATCAAACCCCGAAGTTCAAACCCTAACCCTAGGGTTCTCGATCAAGCAATCAATCAATCACGCCCAATCCAAAGCAATCAAGCAACTGAGGGATCAAGGTGGTGAGGCCCAACGGCCTCTGGTTTTCCTTATTTACTGTCCATTTTTACTAATCGTATCATTTTGATTAATTGTTAATCTTTCTATCTGGTGTGAGGAAGAACACCGACCGGGGCTTCGATCCCTCGGCCGGTACATCAAACCAGGAGGATCCCTCGACCGTGAGATCAATTCACCGGCCGCGGGATCCATTTCCCTGGGACATTTGTTTGCCTTTCTGCTTTCTAATGTATGCTTCAATTATCGCACTGGCTCACTTTGCTTACTGTTTAAAGGAATAACTAAACAGACTATGTGTTAGAATTAAACAAAGCATCTATACGCCTTATGTTGAACGATTATGGGCCAGTCTCACGACTGGGCAAAGAGGGGTGCCTAACACCTTCCCCTCATTGTACTTTTGGCTCCCGTATCCAGAATCTCTATCTGTTTTCCCAGTTTTAATAAACTGGGTGGCGACTCTATTTGATGATAACCGTTATCATGTGGCGATGTTCCTAGCCATGGGAATGTCCATGATTTTGGTTTATGAAGTGAGCAACCAATCGAGCAAACACAACGTGATCAATCTATATGACGATGCCCCGCTTGGGAGGTGTCTACAGTTTTTGGCGACTCTGCTGGGGATATGAGAGCCATAACCAAAAAGTTCAACATAAGACTAATACATGCCTTGTCTAATTCATCTATCATATGCATCGAGCGGGCAACCCGTTGAGTTCACCTCATATCCCGGCATGACACGGGCTATGTTGGGGGTTCCAGCAAACTCCACAGTCACTCGTACCTAGTGGTATATCAAAAAGGAAATCACCCAATCACCGCCTATGATGGGCTGGTGAGAGGATTGGTGCCCTTTGACAACGGAGCACCCTGAAACTACCAAAACCTTGCATGCTCTAGAAAGCCATAGAACTTATCAAACTAAGACAGGAACCTACAGGCTAGGAACCTACTTGCATTCTACTTGCAAAAGTTCTTCCTCACACCTTGTATCATTTGTTGTTGTATTAACTCTTTCTGTGCAGAAAGGTTGGGATTTTCAACCCAAATCCTAACCCTACACAGGCCGAATACTGACTTCCAGGTATTCTATTTTTCAAGCAGGCACAATAGGTAGGTTAAAGAAGCAACCTCAGCCAGTTTTATACTCTTACAATACCCGAAGTCACGCCAAACAGAGGTCTTTACAGTCATCTCACCGGTCGTCTTCGTCTACCGAGACACTCTCACCGCAACGGTCCCAATCAGTTTCAGGGACTTCGCGGTCATCTCCTCAACAAAACCGATTCCAAGCCTCACCAAGCAATCTCCCTACCTACACCCCAAAAATGGCAGACAATGATGCTACCATCGCCGAGCTCCGAGCCCAAATTGCCTATTTACAAGCTGAGAAAGCAGCAAGAGATGCTGAAGACAAGAAAAACGAGGAGGAAGCAGAAGATCCTCATGAAATTATAGAAAACCCTGAATTGGTCAAACAGGTCAAAGAGATCAAGCACGCTTTGGCTCGTTCACAAGGAGACCAAATTCTAGATTTCGAAGGACTCTGTCTCTTTCCAGAATCTCAACTGCCTGGACGGTTCAAAATGCCAAACATCGAGAAATTCAACAGGACTGGTAACCCTACCAGCCATGTCCGCCATGTCATCAACACTCTGAAGCCTATGGGCTTGACCGACGAGCTCATTGCTCAATTGTTTCAAAGGACTCTCACTGGAAGCGCCCTCGATTGGTTTCTCACTTTGGAATTTGTGCATTATCAAACTTGGCCTGAAATTGCTAACGCTTTTGTCAAGCAGTATGCGTACAATGTCCAAATTGAGCTAACTACCCGAGATTTGGAGATGACTAAACAAGAATCCAATGAGGACTTTGCTACCTTTGTAGCAAGATAGAGAGAGAAGGCTGCCAAGATGAAAAGCCGCCCTACCGAGGAAGATCAAGTGAGGATAGTTGTCAAAAACTTACAGCCTAAATACCTCACTCATATTTACACTCAAGCTATCACCGACTTCAAACGTCTACACGCCACTGGATTACAAATCGAGGATGGGATCAAGTTGGGCCTCATTGAAAAAGAAGAAACCCCTCCACCCAGAAAAACCTTTCCAAACCGTGCATCTCCCGCCTCCGTCAACGCCCTTGACTCAGTCTTACCACAAGACCCTTTTCAAACTCGCTCATCTAGAAACACGAACCACCCCCGCCGCAATTTCAGCCCACTCTATATGACTCCATCCCAAGCCTTAGCCGTCCTAAGCCGTCAAGGGCACCTTAGGCTCTTGAATAATCCGCCTCCTCAGCCACCTTACGGCCCAAGCTATGATGCCAATAAGCAGTGTGCTTACCATCAACACCCTGGACATGAGACAGACCGCTGCATGCGTCTTCGTCATGACATCCAGGATCTCATTGATAGTCAAGCCATAAAGCCTCCTAAGCCTAATATACAAACCAATCCACTTCCCACTCACAACAACGAATCACCACCTCAAAATATCAATCTCATAAGCCTATCCAATAGCCCCACATATAATCCTGCCCTACACATTATTTCAAATACCCAAGCCAAACCATCCCTAATCCTCTCTGAGAACGAGGAATGCTTTGCAACAGGGAGAGAACCCCACATCTATGCCATTGATGATGGAGATTGGTGGTTGGACATGCGTCAAGCCCTGCCAAATGATTGGAAAGTTGGAAGAATTGAGCCTGCTGATCCTTGGGGTACCCAAGAAGAAGAAGTGGGTCACCTCACCCGAAGCGGAAGAGTGTACAAACCGCCTAAACTAAGTGGAGAAAGTTCAACCTCAACACGAGTAATGGAAGAAGAAGAGGGAGAAGAAAGCCAAAAGACCGAACCTGAAGAAGACAGGGTGCTAAGGCAACTAAAGAAAATCCAAGCTGATATCTCTATTTGGGGATTGCTTATGTCCTCCTACGAGCATCGCAATTCCTTCTTTAAAACCTTGGGGAAAGCCAAAGTTCCCATCGACATCACCCCTGAAGAACTCGTGGGCTTCATAATGGCGTCAAAGGCTCCAAAACCAACGATAGCTTTCACTGACAAGGATCTACCTCCTGAAGGGCCTGCACACAACAAACCTCTCTACATTTCACTTAAATGTCTCACTAAATGGATCCCGCTGGTCTTGGTGGATAATGGGTCTGCTTTAAACGTATGTCCTCAAAGGACCCTCGACAAGCTAGGGATAATCGCCACCGACATACGACCTTCAAGCCAGGGAGTAAGGGGGTATGACAATTCAAAGAGAAGAGTGGTTGGGTGTGTCACACTGCCAATAGAAGTGGAGAAGATCAAAAGGGACGTGGAGTTCCATGTGATGGATATACCGACCACCTTCAATCTCTTGTTAGGAAGGCCTTGGCTACATGACGCTGGGGCAGTACCTTCCACTTTGCATCAAAAAGTCAAGTTCGCGGTAGATGGAAGGGTTATAACCATTCTGGGGGATTCATCAATCCGGACTCATTCTGATACGCCTGTCCAAGAGGTAGAAACCGAGGAAACCTTCCTTACTGGATTCAGTCTTGAGGAAGCAACTACTGTGCAAGCCTTAATGGCTGAGAGAAACTTCTATGTAAGTGCCCCCGCCATATGGATGATGAAGAAGCAAAAATACCTCCCTGGGTTGGGTTTAGGCAAAAGATCACAAGGCATCTCGCAGATGATTGATCCTCCGCATAATCAATACGCCTTTGGTCTTGGCTACACCCCAACAGAGGCCGAGGTAAAAAGGAAGAGAAACATGGAAAAGGCTAAGGCAAGAGGAAGCAGAGTCAAAGAAGAGAAACTCGTGATCCCAAAAACGCTCAATGGCTTGTTTGTAAGAGAAGGAGAAGACTTTCCATTCTGTGGCTTCGCAGAGACATGGGAAGACGAAGTTACCAAGCAACAGTACCCTGGGATGCAAATCTTCTTTGATCAGGAATGGACCGACAGTGATTTGGAAGAAGAACCGACTAATTCATCTCCTACTCCCAAAGACTGGATTGAAGTGCTGGCTGAATTTGACCTAAAGATTCTATTTGGCAAAGAGGGTGAAGAAGAGTATAAAACTGCAAAAGGAAAAGGAGCCACTCCTGAAATACCGCAGTAAATCGCATGACAAAAACATTGCTTTCATTTCCTAAAGACAAGTTAGGACATGTTTTGGGCCCCTGTTTGGGCATTATCTACGATTGAATAAATCCCCATTTTTATCACTTCTATGCTTGACAAATGATTCCATCTTTAAAATGTGATTGTTATACACTACAATCTCTCTGCCAAAAATAAAAGGATTTTAAAGAATCTAATTCTGTATGTTACTTACCAAAAGGAAAGAGGGGACGAACCCTGGTTACTTAGAACTAGGCTTTTTACCAAAACTCAAGAAAAAGACGCTATCTCCGTGAGAACACTTAGGGTTAGCTTGCCCATTGTGAAGGTACAAACACAACAGGAGATTCATAAAAACATCTCCATCAAATTCCTCTCCAAACACCTCTTGAGAGAAAAATGCTCGTTGGGTAAAATATACACCCAAGCAAAAGTAAGAGCAAAGCCTGCTAGGACAAAGAAAAAGCGAAGAACGCAGCCTAGGCAAAAGTTAAGGCATTTGAAGGAAAGCTCGCTAGGGACTCAACCTCTATCAGGTAACCTAGGCAAAATCTAGAGCGTGAGAGAAAGAAAAATTAAGAGTGAAAACCCAACCCCCAAAGGTGGTAATCTTGGAACTACGTAAAAGGCCTGATTCCCTGATTGGGATACGTAGGCAATCTCGTGTCGAGATGCGGCCCAAATATTTGGAGAGAAGAAAGATGATATCAAAAGGGTTTGTATTCAATGATAGGCATAGCTAACCTTGCGTATTGAGCTCACAAAGGATGAGTTGGTCATTTTCCAGGGAATTGGCAAAAACAAAGGTATACAAGAATCATCGTTCGTCCTCTCTGACTCAGAAGTCGTCGACATAAGGGACCAAGCATTCTAAACAAAACATGGCAAAGAGATTGTAAGAATAACAAAAGCAAATAAGAGAGCTTGAATCAAATGCAAGTGTAAGAAAGGAAAAAACACCGTTTGGCTAATAGCAAAAACCTAACTTCTTTAGGAATTAGAAGTAGCGGCCGAAGAATGGAACCCTCGGCCGAGTGATCCATTCCTCGGCCCAAGTTTAAATCTAGGCATTCACAAAGCTTTGAAAAATATTGCATAAATATCTAACTTCTCATACATGCTGAGGATGCTTCAAATACAAACAAAAAATACAAATGTCAAATTATCTGTTTTTAGAACTAACAACTACAGGTACAAGAGAAGAAAGGCTAGCTACTGCCCACGACCCCTCTTGGGCGCGGGACGAAAACGCTCAGGAACTGGGATACTGATCCTCTGTCCCTTGCCAGTCGCGACATCTCCATCACCAGCTTCAGTACTCCCACCCTCGCTAACTCCAGCACTCTGGGTGACCGACACTGTCGGTACTCGCTCTGCTTCAAGCTGCAGAGACACAAGGATATAGGCATTTAGTTTCACATGGAACATAGGATGGAAAAAGGAAGAGATCAAAGGATGCATACCGCAACTATTCGACTGCGCTGCCGCCGAGCCAAAGCCTCTGTGCTCTGGAAAGCACGCAACCATTCCTGAAACACCCCAGCGGGCACCTACAGAGGAAGCAATTGCATATACAATCAAGTAAGCAAAGAATGCTGAAGGAAACCAAAGCAGAATCTACAAATATTACCTGCTGAACCCCGGCAGGAAGCACGTAGAACTGCGTAGTACACGGTGTCAGTGGCAAACGCTCCTCTTCTCCACTCGCATTGTGGAAGGAAATGAAACTGGGGGCCCGTGGCCAAACAGGAGGATCAGCAGCAGCAGTAGTGGTAGGAAGGGTCAAGGAGGCCAAACGAAAGGCTGAGTAGTCTCCTACTACGAGAAAACTCAAGGCTGGCTGTCTCTCAAGAGCAAGTAGCAAGCTATCCCTGGTCAAAAGATGGGTCGATCTCATGCCAATAGGAGGAGGGAGAGGAACAAGCTGCAACGCCTCGGAACGTGGAAAGTACTGGCTCGCTACCCTCTCCCCAAGATACCACGCTCTCGAAAATGGCCCCTCCAGAAGGAAGTGCTGGCTGTCCAACGCCCGAGCTGAGGTCAACTCCAAAGGAGCATCGTCAAGTAGCACGCCCCATGGGTCAAAACGCACCTATAACAAGGGAAATAGCATCAAAATGACAGAATGAGGAAATTGCACCAAAATCAGAGGACGAAGAAGATGTCATACCTGATCCACCGTTAGGCGATCCAAAACTCGCCTCCAAGCCAGCAAGTCCATGGCGGGCGACCGTGACTTCCGAACTCCTTTCAACCAACGGGCTGCCCGCGGAACAAACCTAGGCTCTCTGTGCCCAGTCGGAGGAGGAAACTGCAACAAGTGATCAAAAGCCCAAAGCTACAAGCAAAGATGGAGAACATGAATAATAAAGGTAGAAGCAACAAGAGAATAATGCAGAAATCAAAATATATACCTCGAGAATACGATGGTGTCCGCCAAGCGACAAACTAACTCCCCGGGAACAAGCACTGAGGTGTCCGTACAACGTGGCTAGGGCAGGAGTTCCCCAATCAAACTCTGCTATGGTCTCTAAGTGCACCAAAGTAGCCAAGAACTGGACATGTACCGAATTCTCCTTGTTGCAAAACAAAGTTTGCCCAAGGAGATAAAGCAGGAAAGCTCGTACCAGCTGAGAAAGGGGAATCTCCGTCAAGATATCAACTTGATCAAACTCTTCCTGAAGCCAGGTATATGTGATATGGCCACTCTCTGATACAATGGGAACCTTTCCCAAGAAGTATCCAAGGGCACCCTTCCGCTCATGGATCCGCGGATCAATTGGAAGAGGATCGCCGCCAACCCTCAGGCCTGTGAGCAAAGCAAAGTCGCCCGGAGTGATCGTCATCTCCCCAGCCTCCGGAAGGTGGAAAGTGTTGGTGGTATCCCACCACCGCTCGACCAAGGATGTGGTCAATCCCAACTCCGCCTTCGGAAGATGGAAACCAAGAATCAAGGGCTCGAAGCCAGCCAAAGCAACCGCATCCTTGGCTTCCTGAGGAAGCCTCCCATACCACTCAAACACCTGGGGGCAGCTTCCACACACGCGCAGCCTCTCGTTTGCCTGACAAAATACGAAGAAGAAATCAAATACACAAGATATCGCCTATACAGGGGGCAACTTCTAGAACTCAAACTCCCTATCAAAATATCAAACTATCACTCTGCGAAATCTCACATGCGAAAAACATTTGACAGGATAAAATTCTACCTTCCTGTTGGTGGAGCCAAAGTGCTGCTCCGGCTCTCTGTGCAAGACCTCAGGTGGGATGTCACTGAGGGGAGGACGGTAGCGCAAAGAACCACCACGCCCGACCAAGTGAACCTGAGGAGCGTAAGTAGCAACGTCAAAAGGGGGAAGAATATCACTACCCACATCCGTAGAAACCTCGGGTTCAACCCCGGGAGGAATGGGTTGCGAGGAACTCCCCCCAGCAGTGGCCCTGCGCCGACTCGAACGCAAGACGCGGGAACTTGAAACCCCGCCAAGAATCTCGGCCTCGACGGCCGGAGCCTTACCCGTGTCTCTAGATGCGGCGGGGACATCGGATGGTGGAGGAGGAGGCGGTGTCGAAGCCATGACAGACCGGAACCGTGGTGGTCGGAGGATCGACGGCGGGAAAGTGGAAAACGACGGTGGAGGAAGAGAGGGATGGTGACGGTCGCTCGAAAGGGGGAGAAAAATGAGGAATGGAGGAAAAAGGGTAGAATGACCCGTGAGATCGATTAAGTTTAACTTAAATCGATTTTCTGGCTTTTGGCTATCTCACGGCCGATACATCGATTCCTCGGCCGAGACATCAATCCTTCGGCCAAGAGATCGATCTCCAGGCCTGCCAATCAATTTCCTTCAGCAATGTCAGATCATGCTCGGTGCATCAATTCAAGTCACTACAGACTTCTGAGTCCTCAACCAACCAAGTAGCCTTGGGGGCATCCCCAAGCCAATGCAACATAATCAAAACTAACCTTGGGGACATGTCTAGGCATCAAAGATCTCTCTCCACAAACTGCTGGCCGAAGCAAAACAAGCAGCCCTGAGCTCAAAACTTCAGCGGCTCTAAGCCCATTATTGGCAGGCTCTACGCCCATATCAATTCACCCAGCGGCTCTGCGCCTTCAACTTAACGGCTCTACGCCCACTATCCTGACAGGCTCAAAGCCCATCGTCTCTACGCAACTCAGTGGCTTTAAGCCCCCACCTATCAATTCAGCAGCCCTGTGCCCATTATCTCCACTCAGCGGTTCCAAGTCTGCCATCTGAATTGGCTCGAAGCCATCAACTCAGCGGCTCGAAGCCCATTACCTCAACACAGCAGGCTCTACGCCCGTTATCTCACCCAAAGCGGTTCTAAGCCTTCTACTCAGCGGCTTGAAGCCCATTTACCTCAACAGGCTCGAAGCCTACTATCACCCAGCGGCTCGAAGCCCTTTATCTCAGCAGCTCTATGCTCGCTATCACGACAATAGGCTCTATGCCTGTAATCACTCAACTTAGCGGCTCCAAGCCCCTTATCTCAACTGGCTCGAAGCCGTAACAACCAACCCAGCGGCTCTAAGCCCATTGTCTCAACTGGCTCGAAGCCGTACACAATCAAGTTCTTAACAGGCTCGAAGCCTGTATTCATCATCTCAACTGGCTCGAAGCCGTAAACAAGCAACAGGCTCTAAGCCGCCCCAACAATCAAGACATCTATTCTCAGGCTCTACGCCTGAATGCTCAAAAATCTAACATTTTTGAATGCTCAAGCTCTATGCTTGGATGCCCAACCACTGTGTACTGGATGCTCAAGTCATACACTTGAATGCTCAAGCTCTACGCTTGGATGCCCAACCACTAAGTACTGGACGCTCAAAGCCTGTACTTTGAATGCTCGGATTCTGCCGTCCGAATGCTCAAGCTCTACGCTCTGAATGCTCAAGTCCGGAACTTGATAGAAGCTCTAAGCTTAAAAACACACACGCACGGGCCCGTGCACATATTGCATTTTCACATCGAGTCTGCATTATATCTGTTCACATCTAACAACCATCATCACACATATACACTCTGCATATCTCTCATGAAACAGGTCAATCCTGCCAATCAACCGGCTCTATGCCTCGGTTTTATTGATCGGCCCAACGTCTCGATCTTTTGGCTCCACGTTAACACTTATGATGAGAAAACTCCGCGCACAGACCATCAAAATGCAACCAGCTCTACGCTTCGGTTCATATCACGTCAAGCTCTAAGCTCCGACAACTCAGGCCCTCGCCTCAAGACTACATACAGGCTCCACGCCTCAATCACTTCAGGCTCCATGCCTCAGTTCCTTCACCTCAGGCCCTTGCCTTATGCCAGCTCCGTGCTTCGGTTCCATCAAGCTCTAAGTTTACCTCAGGCCTCCGCCTCATAAACCACAGCAGGCTCCACGCCTCAATCTAGTCCCCTCAGGCTCTCGCCTTATGATCAACACCAGCTCCGCGCTTCGGTCCTATCAATCACCTCAGGCTCTCGCCTTATGATCAACACCAGCTCCGCGCTTCGGTCTTACCCAATCTCCTCAGGCCTTCGCCTCAAGATTACAACAGGCTCCACGCCTCGATTCTGTCACACCTCAGGCTTTCGCCTCATGACTACAACCGGCTCCGTGCCTCGGTTCCCTCATCACCAAAGCTCCGTGCTCCAGTTACTGGCCCTGCGCCTCCCCTACATCTCAAAAACAAACCGGCATCCAATTCATCCCCAGCAGGTGATTTGGATTCCACCCCACTACATCAATTCCTTCCAGCTCATTCGCAAGGATAGGCTACTCTACCGAGCTCCTTTCAGTCAAAGTAAGGTTGATCAAGAAAAGCAAACGCACCTGCAGTGTACTGATCTACCCCAAAATAACTAAGGAAGCTCTCCGCAAAAACTCCCCAGGCAGCCCTGCGCTCCTTCAACTATCTTCCGCCAAAACCCTGGCTCGGTCCAGGTACGTCACACTACGGCTTTTTAAGCCCTAAGGTACGTCTTCTGTCTCTAACCCTCCAAAACTTTTTCAGCCCGAACTACGATTGGTCTGAATTTCCCTTGCGGAATACGTAGGCAGCCTCCCGGCCCGACCATAACAAAACCTTTTTTGAAAACCCCTTGGGATAGTGGTTGGACCAAATTGAGTTGCTTTTTACAGCTTTGACTCTTACTCAAACATGTCTCGCGATCCGTCTGAGTTCAGTCAAAGAGGGGCATCTGTAGACACCCCAATTTGGCCTAACGATTATTTCAAGTCCCACATTGGGACAATCCCGATGATGAAATGGATACAATGATTGCTGATTGCTTCCTTGAGGACCTTAGGACTTTCGGTGAGAACTTTGACCACTTAGAGGACCCAATTCAAAGCCATACAGCCTTTCAGACAGAAATACAGAAGCCTAGGAGAATCCATCTGACGGCCGTAACATCGATCTAACGGCCATAACATCAATCCCTCACCCGAGCAACCTGTTGCCAGCAAAATCTCCCTGAGAGATCAATCTCTCGGCCGCAAGATCTATCCTTCGGCCGAGACATCCATTCCACGGCCGCGACATCCTTTGCTCGGCCGCCAGATCGACCTTTTTCCAGACTCTGGAACGTTCTGTCAGACGTTTGGTTTGATCCAACTACACTACCTTTCCGATGCGTTCAGGCTACGCTCAGAGATCACGACGTAGAGTTAGAGATGCATTGCAATTGCAATTGTCATCTCGTGATTTGATTGGCCGGAGTGAGTCATCCCTATGTGTAGACACCTCCCAAGCGGGGCATCGCCATACAGATTGATCACGTTGTGTTTGCTCGATTGGTTGCTCACTTCATAAACCAAAATCATGGACATTCCCATGGCTAGGAACATCGCCACATGATAACGGTTATCATCAAATAGAGTCGCCACCCAGTTTATTAAAACTGGGAAAATAGATAGAGATTCTGGATACGGGAGCCAAAAGTACAATAAGGGGAAGGTGTTAGGCACCCCTCTTTGCCCAGTCGTAAGATTGGCCCATAATCGTTCAACATAAGACGTATAGATGCTTTGTTTAATTCTAACACATAGTCTGTTTAATTATTCCTTTAAACAGTAAGCTAAGTGAGTCAGTGCGATAAATAAGCATGCATCAGAAAGCAGAGAAAGCAAACAAAATGTCCCAGGGAGATGGATCTCGCGGCCGGTGAATTGATCTCATGGCCGAGGGATCCTCCTGGTTTGATGTACCGGCCGAGGGATCGAAGCCCCGGTCGGTGTTCTTCCTCACACCAGATAGAAAGATTAACAATTAATCAAAATGCTACGATTAGTAAAGAGGGACAGTAAATGAGGCAAACCAGAGGCCGTTGGGCCTCACCACCTTGATCCCTCAGTTGCTTGATTGCTTTGGATTGGGTGTGATTGATTGATTGCTTGATCGAGAACCCTAGGGTTAGGGTTTGAACTTCGGGGTTTGATCGCCGGATTGACGGCTACCTTCGGGAGGTTAGGGCTTTTGGAGTATGGGATTGAGGGAGTATTTGTGCAGAGTTTCGAGGTTTGATTGAGTGTGTAGGTATCTCAATTTCTGTGTTTATTTCGGAGCCCAAAGGCCCCTTTATATAGGCATAGGGATGACTCACTCCGGCCAATCAAATCACGAGATGGCAATTGCAATTGCAATGCATCTCAAACTCTACGTCGTGATCTCTGAGCGTAGCCCGAACGCATCGGAAAGGTAGTGTAGTTGGATCAAACCAAACGTCTGACAGAACGTTCCAGAGTCTGGAAAAAGGTCGATCTGGCGGCCGAGCAAAGGATGTCGCGGCCGTGGAATGGATGTCTCGGCCGAAGGATAGATCTTGCGGCCGAGAGATTGATCTCTCAGGGAGATTTTGCTGGCAACAGGTTGCTCGGGTGAGGGATTGATGTTGTGGCCGTGAGATCGATGTTACGGCCGTCAGATGGATTCTCCTAGGCTTCTGTATTTCTGTCTGAAATGCTGTATGGCTTTGAATTGGGTCCTCTAAGTGGTCAAAGTTCTCACCGAAAGTCCTAAGGTCCTCAAGGAAGCAATCAGCAATCATTGTATCCATTTCATCATCGGGATTGTCCCAAGGTGGGACTTGAAATAATCGTTAGGCCAAATTGGGGTGTCTACAGATGCCCCTCTTTGACTGAACTCAGACGGATCGCGAGACATGTTTGAGTAAGAGTCAAAGCTGTAAAAAGCAACTCAATTTGGTCCAACCACTATTCCAAGGGGTTTTCGAAAAAGGTTTTGTTATGGTCGGGCCGGGAGGCTGCCTACGTATTCCACAAGGGAAATTCAGACCAATCGTAGTTCGGGCAATAAAGAAAAGTAAAAAGTTTGGAGGGTTAGAGACAGAAGACGTACCTTAGGGCTTTAAAAGCCGTAGTGTGACGTACCTAGACTGAGCCAGGGTTTTGGCGGAAGATAGTTGAGGGAGCGCAGGGCTGCCTGGGGAGTTTTTGCGGAGAGCTTCCTTAGTTATTTTGGGGTAGATCAGTACACTGCAGGTGCGTTTGCTTTTCTTGATCATCCTTACTTTGACTGAAAGGAGCTCGGTAGAGTAGCCTATCCTTGCGAATGAGCTGGAAGGAATTGATGTAGTGGGGTGGAATCCAAATCACCTGCTGGGGATGAATTGGATGCCGGTTTGTTTTTGAGATGTAGGGGAGGCGCAGGGCCAGTAACTGGAGCATGGAGCTTTTGGAGATGAGGGAACCGAGGCACGGAGCCGGTTGTAGTCATGAGGCGAGAGCCTGGAGAGTGATGAAATCGAGGCGTGGAGCCTGTTGTAATCTTGAGGCGAAGGCCTGAGGAGATTGGGTAAGACCGAAGCGCGGAGCTGGTATTGATCATAAGGCGAGAGCCTGAGGGGACTAGATTGAGGCGTGGAGCCCGCTGTGGTTTATGAGGCGGAGGCTTGAGCTTGATAGGACCGAAGCGCGGAGCTGGTATTGATCAGGATGAGAGTCTGTGGTGTCAGAACTTTGAGCTTGACGTGATGAACCGAAGCGCGGAGCTGGTATAAGGCAAGGGCCTGAGGTGAAGGAACTGAGGCATGGAGCCTGAAGTGATTGAGGCATGGAGCCTGTATGCAGTCTTGAGGCGAGGGCCTGAGTTGTCGGAGCTTAGAGCTTGACGTGATATGAACCGAAGCGTAGAGCTGGTTGCATTCTGATGGTCTGTGCACGGAGCTTTTCCATCGTAAATGTTGGCGTGGAGCCAAATGATCGAGGCGTTGGGCCAATCAATAAAACCGAGGCGTAGAGCCGGTTGATGGCAGGGTTGACATGTTTCATGAGAGATATGCAGAGTGTATTGTGTGATGCTTGTTCGTTAGATGTGAACAAAGATGATGCAGACTCGATGTGAAAATGTTGATGCAAATGTGCACGGGCCCGTGCGTGTGTGTTTGTTTTAAGCTTAGAGCTTCTATCAAGTTCCAGACTTGAGCATTCAGAGCGTAGAGCTCGAGCATTCGGACGGCAGAATCCGAGCATTCAAAGTACAGGCTTTGAGCGTCCAGTACTCAGTGGTTGGGCATCCAAGCGTAGAGCTTGAGCATTCAAGTGTATAACTTGAGCATCCAGTACACAGTGGTTGGGCATCCAAGCGTAGAGCTTGAGCATTCAAAAATGTTAGATTTTTGAGCATTCAGGCGTAGAGCCTGAGAATAGATGTCTTGATTGTTGGGGTGGCTTAGAGCCTGTTGCTTGTTTACGGCTTTGAGCCAGTTGAGATAGTGGGCTTCGAGCCGCTGAGATGGTTGTTACGGCTTTGAGCCAGTTGAGACGATGAGCACAGGCTTCGAGCCTGTTAAGAACTTGATCGTGTACGGCTTCGAGCCAGTTGAGACAATGGGCTTAGAGCCGCTGGGTTAGTTGTCACGGCTTCGAGCCAGTTGAAATAAGGGGCTTGGAGCCGCCAAGTTGAGTGATTACAGGCAAAGAGCCTGTTGCCGTGATAGCGAGCATAGAGCTGCTGAGATAAGGGGCTCTGAGCCGCTGGGTGATAGTAGACGTAGGCTTCGAGCCTGTTGAGATAATGGGCTTCGAGCCGCTGGGATTGGTTGTTTACGGCTTCGAGCCATTTGAAACGGTGGGCTTGGAGCCGCTGAGTTGAGTGATTACAGGCGTAGAGCCTATTGCCGTGATATCGAGCACAGAGCTGCTGAGATAAAGGGCTTCGAGCCGCTGGGTGATAGTAGGCTTCGAGCCTGTTGAGGTAAATGGGCTTCGAGCCGCTGAGTAGAAGGCGTAGAACCGCTTTGGGTGAGATAACGGGCGTAGAGCCTGCTGTGTTGAGGTAATGGGCTTCGAGCCGCTGAGTTGATGGCTTCGAGCCAATTCAGATGGCAGACTTGGAACCGCTGAGTGGAGATAATGGGCACAGGGCTGCTGAATTGATAGGTGGGGGCTTAGAGCCACTGAGTTGCGTAGAGACGATGGGCTTTGAGCCTGTCAGGATAGTGGGCGTAGAGCCGTTAAGTTGAAGGCGCAGAGCCGCTGGGTGAATTGATATGGGCGTAGAGCCTGCCAATAATGGGCTTAGAGCCGCTGAAGTTTTGAGCTCAGGGCTGCTTGTTTTGCTTCGGCCAGCAGTTTGTGGAGATAGATCTTTGATGCCTGGACATGTCCCCAAGGCTAGTTTTGATTATGTTGCATTGGCTTGGGGATGCCCCCAAGGCTACTTGGTTGGTTGAGGACTCAGAAGTCCGTAATGGCTTAAGTTGGTGCACTGAACAGGTTTTGTTGTTGCTAAGGGAATTTGATTAAGGGGCCAGGAGATCGATCTCTCGGCCGAAGAATTGATGTCTCGGCCGAGGAATGGATGTCTCGGCCGTGAGAACGCCAAAAGCCAGGAAATCGATTTAAGTTCAGTTAAATCGATCTCACGGCCCATTTAATCTTTTCTTCTCTTCCTCTCTCATTCTCCTCTGTTCCTCTCGCCCGACGACCACCGCACGCCGCCGTCTTCCTCCACTACCGTCGGCCATCATCATTTCCGGCGACCATCCCCACTGCCGTCGTTTGCCGTCGTTGCCGGCTTCGTTCGTCCGAAACCGTTGGTTTTCCTCCTTTCTTGGCTTAGACGTGATGGCCACGCCGTCTTCGGGTGTCGCGGGTTCGTCCTCGCATCCTCCATGTAGGTGCGAGCATTCATCCTCTGATGAGGAGGTGATTGAGGAGCCCGGTTTGTTTGACGCTGCTACCTACGTTCGTCCTTCGCGTAGGCTGGGTTATGGCGGTTTCCTACAGTACCGCCCTCCTGTTGGTGGTCCAGAGGCCGAGGTGGTTTGTCGAGAGCCTGAGTTTCACCTGAGCATTCTGAACGTGCCGGTGAGTTTCCTGAAAAGTAAAAAGTTTTACTTTAATTCGAAGTTTTGGAAATCCTTGTATTAGATTTTTTGCTTGCGGGATGAAGATCCCTTTTGGCTAAGAGCGTGAATATGAAGAATCCATGTTTGGATTGAATTTATTTTTGTTTAAGGAAACTAAAATAACTATGCCCCCTGTCTAGGCAATGCATGCTTTTTAGATGTTAATTTGACGCCCCTTAGCATTTTTTGTTTATGCAATCATGAGATTAACTCCCTTTTGTCTTTGGCAGAGAAACAGGAGACTGGAAGCTCGCGGTGGAGGCAAGGAGGTGCATAAATGGTTCTTGAAGCTGCCAGAGCAAGCTCGGGAATTAGTACGTGCTGCAGGCTTCGAGACATTCATTCTGGGCCTTGATCTTCCGAAGATGGATTGGTCATTGATGACCTCGCTGGTTGAGAGGTGGTGGGATACCACTAATACCTTCCACTTCCCTGCTGCTGGTGATATGACTCTCACTCCGGGTGACTTCTCCTTGCTGACTGGCCTACGGATAGGCGAGGTTGCTCTTCGAGTTGACCCTCGGCTTTGGGAGCGAGAAGGTGCTTTGAGGTGGTTTCTGGGCAAGGTGCCCCCTGTTCGTTCCCGGGGTCATATAGATCTTGCTTGGCTAAGCAAGACTTTCATGGTGGCTGATGTTCTGACCCAGGTGAGTGCTGAGCAGTTGACGAGGGCCTTCCTTCTTTACCTCCTTGGGCAAACTTTGTTTGCCAACAAGGATGGTTCGGTACATACGCAGTTTTTGGCTCCTTTACAGCACTTGGGAGCTATTCGGGAGTTTGACTGGGGCTCGTCTGCTTTGGCCACTTTGTACGGCAGTCTTGGAGCTTGCTCGCGGGACAAGAGTCTCATTCTTTGTGGCCACTTTCGAGTGCTTGAGGTACGTATCATTCCTTTGTACTTCTGTTTTCACTTTGGCTTTTTCCTAGCTCTGAACTTGCTTTGGTTAACCTGCTTTTCAGCTCTGGGCTTTTGAGCACCTTCTCCAGTTTCCTCCTGAGACTAGGCATGGTGATGCGAACTGCGTACCTCGTTATGAGCGATGGTTGACGGGGCAACGGAGGCCACGGTTACCAGTTTTGAGCCTTCCCGAGTGGCGGCGAGTTTTGGACCGACTGACGGTCGATCAGGTACCTTTTCTTTTGTACCTCTTGTCCTTGAGACTTCCGTATTCTTGTGTCGAGACTGATTTGTCATTGCTCTTATAGGTACGGTTTGACCCTTGGGGCGGTGTACCAGAGGATGCCCCTCTTGCTCGTTGTAGAGTCCTAGATCGGACCCGTAGCTTGCTCGAGGGTCCATTTTGCCGAGCCTGGTACTTAGGTGACCGAGTGGCCAGCCAGTGGCGGTCACGCGCTGAGGCTCTTCAGCTTGTTCCTCCTTCTCCTCCAGTATCCATGAGGTCCACTTCCTTGATGTCGAAGGAAGATCTGAAGAATGCCCGGATCAGAGATTGGGCGGGTTTACTCCTCCAGACAGGTGACTATACGGAGTACTGTCGTCTTTTCTTGACCCCCTCCATTGAGGCTCCTCCCGTTGCTCCTGTCTGGCCACGGGCTCCTTCGTTTGTCTCCTTCCACTCAGACGATGGGGAGGAGGAGCGCCTGACGCTGACTCCTTGCACGACCCCACTCTATACTTTGCCAGTCGGGGCTTCACAGGTATCTTTTAACTTCCTATGTTTAGCTTTCATCACTTCGCATTGTATCCTTGCTTTAGATGTTTGTAATGCTTGGCTGTTCCACAGGTGCCTGCCGAGATAGTGCAGGAATGGCTTCGCGCTTATCAGAGTACAGAGGTTTTGGTTCGGAGACAGCGCCGTAGGATCCTCGAGGTATGACTTTCTTCATGAGTTTTATCTGCTATGGATTATCCCTTGAGTCTGAATGTTTATATCTTCCTTGGCTGCAGCTTGAGGCTGAGAGAGTACCGGCTGCTGAGGGAAATGCGGGGACCAGTGAGCAGCCTTTGCCTTCTTCTCAGAGATCGCCTAGCTTTTAGGGCTTTTCTTTTCCCTGTTCATAGTTAGTAGATGATAGGCAGAAACCATATTTGTATAGTAAAAGCAATCACAGCAACGGTTTTGTAAACAAGTTTTTGTTTAAGAAATGATAAATGCCTTTCATGCCCCTAAATGTCTCGAGTTTGCATGCGATAGTTAGAACATGGCTTTTTGAACAAGTTTTTGCTGATAGACAGTTAACCTGTGTGAAAATATTTGGCCGAAGAATCGATCACTCGGCCGAAGGATTATTGTTGCGGCCGAGGTATTGATTGTCCGGCCGTTACATCTATTTTCCCAAGGAAGATAGGTTTTGCTTTAGCCAAGTGGCATCCTATTTCATATCATTTCCTATGCTTAGTCTTTGATTTGCTGTCTCTTGCCTTTGCCATGCTTTACAGCCTGATTGCCAAACTTAAGAGTCTTTTGAAGGATCATATCCATTGCGTTTGACGACTTTTGGTTTAGAAGGGATGAACTATAATTCTTACGTGTCTTTGTTTTTGCCAATTCCTTGGAAAATGACTAACTCATCTTTTGCGAGCTCAATACGCAGAGTTAACTATGCCTATCATTGAGTACAAACATGTTGATGTTTTCTTCTCTCCAAATGTTTGGGCCGTATCTCGATGTGAGACTGCCTACGTATCCCGATCAGGGAATCAGGCCTTTTACGTAGTTCCAAGATCACCACCTTTGGGGGTTGGGTTTTCACTCTTGGTTTTTCTTTCTTTCATGCTCTAAATTTTGCCTAGGTTACCTGATAGAGGTTGAGTCCCTAGCGAGCTTTCCTTCAAATGCCTTAACTTTTGCCTAGGCCGCGTTTTTCGCTTTTTCTTGTCCTAGCAGGCTCTGCTCTTACTTTTGCTTGGGTGTGTAGGTTGCCCAACGAGCATTTTTCTCTCAAGAGAGTTTGTGTTTTGGAGAGGAATCTGATGGAGATGTTTTTATGAATCTCCTTGTTACGTTTGTACTTTCACAATGGGCAAGCTAACCCTAAGTGTTCTCACGGAGATAGCGTCTTCTTCCTGAGTTTTGGTAAAAACCTAGTTCTAAGTAATTAGAGTTCATCCTTTCCTTCCTTTTGTCGGGGACACAAAGATTTTGATCGCTTCGAATTCTTCCTTTGTTTTGGCAATGAGAATATAGCGCATGGCAATTGTAATTTGGATTTAGATAAGCATAATCTGGAAGATGAAAAAGGAATTTCTCTTAGCGGAAAATAAAATGCCCAAACAAGGGCCCAAAACTCGTCTAGTTTGTTTAAAGCAAAAACAATGTTTTTAACGTTTCTTATTTGCCATGTTGTGACTTCTCAGCTACTGCAGCATGTCGGGGTCATTTCCCTTGTCTTTTGCAACTTTGTACTCTTTCCCACCCTCTTCCTTGCCAAACAGAGCCTTTGAACCGGGTTCATCTTTTGCACGATGGCTACCTCCTTGAGCCATGAGTAATCCCCAGATGGATGTGTCGGCAGGAAACTCCCTTTCTCTTTCCTCACTGATTGCATGATCATCAGCTATTTCCTCCTGATTGAATAGTGATGCTAAAGAGGTTTCATCGAGCGGATCATTGCACTCTTCTTCCATTTCATCAAAGTCGCTTTCCCCTGTTTTATAGGGTTCTGTGCACATGAAATCTAGATCTTCTCTTTCCTCTATCCATTGACTATAGTCGCACTCGTCGTAAGGGTTGACCCATGGTTGCATTTGAAACTCCTCTACTTTCTCAATGAGATTGATTGTTTCCCAAACAATGGGTGGTGTTGGAATTTTGGGACGGTTGATGCGTACCACTATTTGGGCAGGCTCGAAGCGAGCGTGCCTTCTCATCATGATGACCTTTTCTTTTTCCTTCTTCCTTTTCTCAAACCAGATACGAAGCCATTCGTCGTCTTCTACAAATGGAATGTCTGGATCCTCCAAATTGTGTTTCGCCCAAGAGTGTTCCTTCCACTTCCTTAGCTTTTCCTCCTCTGCCTGATCTTTGCTGCTTATGTCGGACATATCAATGTCGATTACTTCTGACTGATCAGAATTATCATCCTCCTCCTCCTCCATCATGAAACATTCGTCCTCCTCGGGGAAGGTTAAGGTAGGTTTGGTTTGGTTGTCTTGGACAATGTATTGGCTGGGATTGTATGTGGTGTTGTGAGATAGATTTATGAGATTGATATTTCGAGGTGGCGGCTCAGCATTGTGAGTAGGGAGTGGGTTGGTTTGCCCATCAGGTTTTGGTGGCTTTATGGTTCGACTATCAATAAGGTCTTGAATGTCGTGACGAAGACGCATGCAATTGTCTGTTTCATGCCCAGGATGTTGGTGGTAGGCGCATTGTTTGTTTGGATCATGGTTTGGACCGTAGGGCGGCGGAGGAAGTGGCTTGTTTAGAGGTTTGAGATGCCCTTGACGGCTGAGAATGGTTAAGGCTTGGGATAAGGTCATATAGAGAGTGTAACAACTCCGATTTTCAGTAAATAAAAATCTCGTTGTTTATTCTAAAGACTCTATAATCTTCTTTAATTTTTCATAATCCGTCATGATTAGATTTATACAATTCAAATCTAATTTCTCCTCGCCTTGCAATATAGTCATTTTCTAAAGACAAGTGTGTTTTCACTTTTTTTTCCCTAATTGCTAAATCGAGCCTTAGAATTCCTTTCTTGGCTGGAAATCCTACTTAGTAAGCCTAATTAACTTCTAACCTAAACCGTCGAGATAATCTTATCGAACCTTTAACCTCTCGCCCCTATGGAACCTGTCAAAACCCTAAATAAACCCTGTTGACCAAAGTCAACCCTCGATCTTTAACCATTGGTCGATAAATACTAGGGAAATCTTTATCCTTTGGGCAATAGATTACCACCTAGGATATTGTGATTAGATTACTAATGTACACTTTTACTTGTTTAATTATTCTTCACCCTTTATCCATTGGATAATAATAATTAGGGGAATTATGGTCCATTGGTCAATAAGGTCAAGTCAAACCTTGGTGCTAGGTTTAATTAGTTAAATTGCTTATTAGATATGTTATGTACATATTTAATTAAAGTTTGAGTTGTGATTATGCCATCCTAATATTCTATGTCTTAGAATATAATACATAAGTACATAGGTGGCAAATTGACATAGTTTAATATAGAATTTTGACTTAAAAAGCCTAGGATAAAGTCTTAGTACATTGTACTTTTAGTTGGTCATGCATAGATATAGTTCTATAATAACCAAGAGAGAGAGGAGAGAGAGAGAGAGAGAATTTCCGAGAGAGAGAGAGAGAGAGAGAATGCCGAGAGAGATAGGGAGAGAGAGAAATGGTGATGTGTTGAACTCTTGTTCTTTCTCTACCAAGTCTAAATATAAATAAACCTATGTACATGTACTAATAATAGGAAGGACATGAGGTGGACTATTGTACTAGGATTCTCTCACCAAAACCCTTACACCTTGACCTTACTCTTTCACATACTCATCCTCCAACCCTTTGTCCTTTATGCTTAGGTGTCCATTGACAAAGAAAGAAAGAGAGAGAGAGAGAGAGAGAGAGAGAGAGAGAGTAGCCGAGAGAGATGAGGGAGGGAGAGAGAGAGAGAGGGCCGGATGAGGAAAGGAGGGAGAGTGAGTGATGTGTGTGACTTGTGTACTTCCAATCCTTGGTCAATCTAGCCTAGGTCACATTACACCATCCAAGGTACAACCAAATCCAACCTTTCTTACTCTTTCACTCCAAAGGATTATCTAACCTAAATTTTATAACCTTTCAAGGGTCTTGATTGGACAAAAACCCCAATAGAATAGCATTAACATTGTCCTTATATTGGAAGAAAACACTAGGAAGATATTGTAGTCTTTCAACCTTGTACTTTAAGTACAATGTACCAAGAGAGAGAGAGAGAGAGAGAGAGAGAGAGAGGGAGAGAGAGGCCGAGAGAGAAGAGGGAGAGAGAAGAGGCCGGATTGAGGGAGAGAGGGAGAGAGTGATGTGTGTGCATATGTACCTCACCTTATCTAGCTTACTTACTTCCTTACATCACCTTGTACTTCACAATCCATGGGTTCTTATCTTTCTTGACCAAGGACAACCAAACCCATTTTTCTTACTCTTTCAAAGGACTAGAAGTGACTAAAACCCTAATAGAATAACCTAGGTTTGTCCTAGTTTGGAAGAAGAAGACTTAGAGTGATGTCATGACTTGTCCTAACTAGATTTGGAAGCAAAATCCAATGGGTACTGAGAGAGAGAGAGGGCCGGCCATAGGAGGGAAAGGGAGCCACCCATTTGCCTATAAATAGGCCTCACACTTCTTCATTCAAAGCACACCTCCTCCAATCTCCAACTTCTCTCTAGAAAGCATGAGTTGTTCTTGATGTTCTTGCTTAAAGTTCTTAGTGTTCTTGAAGTTCTTCTTTAGGTTTCAAGAAAACTCTTCTAGTGCCGCCACTAAACCACCACACAACCACCCTATCGATCCAAAAGTAGTAGTAAAGTTAGTCAAGATTTAGTTTCGAGAGAAACCTTTCTCTTTCGAAGCTACCGGAAACTATTCCTAAGCCGTTACTCCGTCCGACCGCCGACGTACTTCCTTTTCAAAATCCGTAGCCGCCTACCGCCGAGAAGAACGGTAGAATACTCCTTACGCCTTAACTTTAAGTATAATAGGATTGTTCTTACAACTTAAATATAAGTGGAAATATCAATAAACTCGTATTGTTTTAAACTTATGAAAGGAAGCATGAGTTTTGAAAGATAATGTACCTAGAATAGCTTAAATTATTTATTGATCTTAGAATGATTATGAACATGATTATGTGCTTACTTGTCTTCTTGTTAAGCATAAGTGGTTACCACTCCAAAGGTGTCCGTCCATGTGGCACTATGCTAAATTTTATGTGATTAATGAAAAAGCATGATAATGTGATGAATTGAGCATGCTATTTGATATAGAGTTAGACGATCTTGCTAGTTTAGTTTCAAGATTACTTAAAATGTGAAAAGAACCACCGCGAAGTCATGGCATGCAAACGAGACACAAAGAAACCAAGGAAGTAGAAACATGACACCTAGGGTGTGGATAAAGGAAATAATTAGTCGTGGATAAAATATTTTTGAAACTACATTGTGGCCGGACGTGGTAGTCCAATGTAAGTATGTTTTGAAAACCGTAATGAGGCCGGACTTGGTAGCCCATTGTGAAGATTTCCAATGGGACCGGACGTGGTAGTTTCATTGGTAGTATGGCTTGGTTATCCGTGGAGAGGGGCCAAAGCAAGTTTGGGAAGAAGAAAATGTGTTTGAAAACCATGTTATGGCCGGACTTGGTAGCCATCGTGTGAGTTGCTAATGAAGCCGGACTTGGTAGTCTCGTTAGTAACAATTGTTGATAAACCTTAGAAATATTGGCTTAGTAAGTAATAAGTGAAATGGATGACACGGTCCACGAATCGTTGCGTAGGAGAAAACTCAAGAAAAGTCATGACACCAACGTTAGTAAGAAAGTGAATGTGGATGTGTTATTTCTTATTATGTTGCTAAATGAGCATGTATAAATTGTTTACTTTCTCTGCCTGTTTTAAGTTAAGGGTTAGTGGGTATGATTTATTCTATTGAGCCCTGTAGCTCACGGTGTTACCTTTTTGGTGACCCTGGCATATTATACTGGGGGCGACGCTGGTATAATATGTCAGAGTTGATTGATGAGCAAGGTGAACAGTACACATTGGAGGCTTTCGGAGCCGAGGAGCTTGCTAGGATGGAGGAGGAAGCGGAGTAATAGGAATGCCCTAGAAATTTCCATCCTTATGTAATAAAAAGTACTCTAGTAGGATCTATGTTGTAATAATGAGCTTGACTCTTAGTCTTTTAAATTCAATAAAATGTTTAATTAACGAACCTAAAAATGGGGGCGTTACAGAGAGGATCAAAGTTGCGACGAGGTCGATTTGAGCTTCGGGATGGGCTAGTTTGGAAAGGGTCTTGAGACAAGGAGCCAAGGGCGTTTACGAAGGCGTGAGATGTACGGCTAGAGAAGGTTTTCTTAGATGGAGGAGTGGCCTCTTCTTTCCCAATGAGTCCTAGCTTGATTCCATCTTCGATTTGCAACCCAGTGGCATGCAAGCGCTTGAAATCGGTGATAGCCTGTGTGTAAATATGCCTGAGATATTTGGGTTGCAAATTTTTGACAACTATCCTCACTTGGTCTTCCTCGGAGGGATGGTTCTTCATCTTGGCAGCCTTTTCCCTCCATCTTGCCACAAAGGTAGCAAAGTCCTCATTGGAATCCTGTTTGGTCATTTCCAAATCTCGAGTTGTTAGTTCAATTTGGACGTTGTATGCATATTGCTTGACGAAAGCATTGGCAATTTCTGGCCAAGTTTGATAATGTACAAACTCCAAAGTAAGGAACCAGTCGAGAGCACTTCCGGTGAGGGTTCGCTGGAACAATTGGGCGATGAGCTCGTCGTTCAAGCCCATCGGCTTCAGGGTGTTGATAACATGGCGAACATGACTGGTGGGGTTGCCAGTTCCATTGAACTTCTCAATGTTGGGCATCTTGAAATTCTCAGGCAGCTTGGATTCTGGGAAGAGGCAAAGTCCTTCGAAATCCAGAATTTGATCCCCTTGCGAACGAGCCAAGGCTTGTTTGATTTCCTTGACTTGTTTAGTCAACTCAGGACTTTCTGCCAATATCACTTTATGGGGATTCTCGTCTTCCATTGATTTTTCCTCATCTTCAGCATCTCTAGCTGCCTTTTCTGCTAGTAGTGCAGCGATTTGAGCTTGGAGGTCGGCAATAGTGGCGTCGTTCTCTGCCATGAAGGTAGAAGGGTTGCTTGACGAAGCTTGAGATTTGGTGAATGACGGGGTCCGTTGAGAGGATGACCGGGACGTTTCTGAGAGCGGTCAGAATTGTTGTGGTGAGGGTGTTTTGTCAGATGAGGATGATAGACGGGAGGGTTGCAGAGACCTTTGTTTGGCGTAGCTTCGGGTGTTATAAGAGTACAAAGTTGGCCGTGGTTGCTTCTTTGATTTACCTATTGTGCCTGCTTAAAAAGTAGAATACCTGGAAGTCAGTACTTTGCCTGTGTAGGGTTAGGATTTGGGCTGAAAATCCCAACCCTTCTGCACAGAAAGAGTTAATTACAACAACAGATAGTACGAGGTGTGAGGAAGAACTTTTGCAAGTAGAATGCAAGTAGGTTCCTAGCCTGTAGGTTCCTGTCTTAGTTTGATAAGTTCTATGGCTTTCTAAAGCATGCAAGGTTTTGGTAGTTTCAGGGTGCTCCGTTGTCAAATGGCACCAATCCTCTCACCAGCCCATCATAGGCGGTGATTGGGTGATTTCCTTTTTGATATACCACTAGGTACGAGTGACTGTGGAGTTTGCTGGAACCCCCAACATAGCCCGTGTCATGCCGGGATATCAGGTGAACTCAACGGGTCGCCCGCTCGATGCATATGATAAGTGAATTAGACAAGGCATGTATTAGTCTTATGTTGAACTTTTTGGTTATGGCTCTCATATTCCCCAGCAGAGTCGCCAAAAACTGTAGACACCTCCCAAGTGGGGCATCGCCATACAGATTGATCACGTTGTGTTTGCTCGATTGGTTGCTCACTTCATAAACCAAAATCATGGACATTCCCATGGCTAGGAACATCGCCACATGATAACGGTTATCATCAAATAGAGTCGCCACCCAGTTTATTAAAACTGGGAAAACAGATAGAGATTCTGGATATGGGAGCCAAAAGTACAATGAGGGGAAGGTGTTAGGCACCCCTCTTTGCCCAGTCGTAAGACTGGCCCATAATCGTTCAACATAAGACGTATAGATGCTTTGTTTAATTCTAACACATAGTCTGTTTAATTATTCCTTTAAACAGTAAGCTAAGTGAGTCAGTGCGATAAATAAGCATGCATCAGAAAGCAGAGAAAGCAAACAAAATGTCCCAGGGAGATGGATCTCGCGGCCGGTGAATTGATCTCACGGCCGAGGGATCCTCCTGGTTTGATGTACCGGCCGAGGGATCGAAGCCCCGGTCGGTGTTCTTCCTCACACCAGATAGAAAGATTAACAATTAATCAAAATGCTACGATTAGTAAAAAGGGACAGTAAATGAGGCAAACCAGAGGCCGTTGGGCCTCACCACCTTGATCCCTCAGTTGCTTGATTGCTTTGGATTGGGTGTGATTGATTGATTGCTTGATCAAGAACCCTAGGGTTAGGGTTTGAACTTCGGGGTTTGATCGCCGGATTGACGGCTACCTTCGGGAGGTTAGGGCTTTTGGAGTATGGGATTGAGGGAGTATTTGTGCAGAGTTTCGAGGTTTGATTGAGTGTGTAGGTATCTTAATTTCTGTGTTTATTTCGGAGCCCAAAGGCCCCTTTATATAGGCATAGGGATGACTCACTCCGGCCAATCAAATCACGAGATGGCAATTGCAATTGCAATGCATCTCAAACTCTACGTCGTGATCTCTGAGCGTAGCCCGAACGCATCGGAAAGGTAGTGTAGTTGGATCAAACCAAACGTCTGACAGAACGTTCCAGAGTCTGGAAAAAGGTCGATCTGGCGGCCGAGCAAAGGATGTCGCGGCCGTGGAATGGATGTCTCGGCCGAAGGATAGATCTTGCGGCCGAGAGATTGATCTCTCAGGGAGATTTTGCTGGCAACAGGTTGCTCGGGTGAGGGATTGATGTTGTGGCCGTGAGATCGATGTTACGGCCGTCAGATGGATTCTCCTAGGCTTCTGTATTTCTGTCTGAAAGGCTGTATGGCTTTGAATTGGGTCCTCTAAGTGGTCAAAGTTCTCACCGAAAGTCCTAAGGTCCTCAAGGAAGCAATCAGCAATCATTGTATCCATTTCATCATCGGGATTGTCCCAATGTGGGACTTGAAATAATCGTTAGGCCAAATTGGGGTGTCTACACTATGCCTATATAAAGGAGCCTTTGGGCTCCGAAATAAACACAGAAATTGAGATACCTACACACTCAATCAAACCTCGAAACTCTACACAAATACTCCCTCAATCCCATACTTCAAAAGCCCTAACCTCCCGAAGGTAGTCGTCAATCCGGCGATCAAACCCCGAAGTTCAAACCCTAACCCTAGGGTTCTCGATCAAGCAATCAATCAATCACGCCCAATCCAAAGCAATCAAGCAACTGAGGGATCAAGGTGGTGAGGCCCAACGGCCTCTGGTTTTCCTTATTTACTGTCCCTTTTTACTAATCGTAGCATTTTGATTAATTGTTAATCTTTCTATCTGGTGTGAGGAAGAACACCGACCGGGGCTTCGATCCCTCGGCCGGTACATCAAACCAGGAGGATCCCTCGGCCGTGAGATCAATTCACCGGCCGCGGGATCCATTTCCCTGGGACATTTGTTTGCCTTTCTGCTTTCTAATGTATGCTTCAATTATCGCACTGGCTCACTTTGCTTACTGTTTAAAGGAATAACTAAACAGACTATGTGTTAGAATTAAACAAAGCATCTATACGTCTTATGTTGAACGATTATGGGCCAGTCTCACGACTGGGCAAAGAGGGGTGCCTAACACCTTCCCCTCATTGTACTTTTGGCTCCCATATCCAGAATCTCTATCTGTTTTCCCAGTTTTAATAAACTGGGTGGCGACTCTATTTGATGATAACCGTTATCATGTGGCGATGTTCCTAGCCATGGGAATGTCCATGATTTTGGTTTATGAAGTGAGCAACCAATCGAGCAAACACAACGTGATCAATCTGTATGGCGATGCCCCGCTTGGGAGGTGTCTACACTAAGATCAAAATACGAATACTTAAAGTTAAGTTATGAACATTATCTTTCAAAATTCATTCTTCCTTTTCAAAAGTTCAAAGCAACATATGTTTATTGAAATTTTACGTATACTTAGAATAAATAAGTAGGGGTAAGATCATTCTATATATACTTAGGAATAGTAGATATGGAAAATCTACCGTTCTTCTTGGCGGTAGTGATGACTACGGAGGAAAGATGGCACGTCGGCGGTCGGACGGAGTAACTTCTTAAGGATGGCTTCTGGTAGCTTCGAAAGAGAAAGGTTTCTCTCGAAACTAGATCTTGACTAATACTACTAAAACTTTTGGATCGATAGGGTGGTGGAGTGGCAGTTTAGTGGTGGCTTAAGATGAGTTTCTTGAAGAACTTGGGAAGAACTTCAAGAACAAGCAAGAACAACAAGAACACTAGGCTTTCTAGAGAGAGAAGTTGAAGAAATGAAGGTGTGAGTTGAAATGGGAAGGAATGGGTGCTATTTTTAGCCAAAGGTTGGTCTATTATCCAAGAGACAATTTTTCCCCTAACATTTGTTATCCAATGGTTAATGGGGTGACTAGATTTAATGGTACTTTGATGAGGTAGGATGATGGCCAAAGATCTTGACTAAAATGGTGAGTACACTTGCACACATCACACAATCTCTCTCCCCCTCTCTCCCGGCCTCTCTCTCTCTCCCCTCTCTCGGCTATCTCTCTCTCTCTCTCTCTCCCTCCTTGGTACAATGTACATATATATAAGTACAAAGGTTGAAAGACTACAAAGATTTTTCTTGTTCTTTCTTTCAATCTAGGACAAATCTAGGTTATTCTATTGGGGTTTTGGTCTAGTCTAGTACTTAGAAGATTGGATTGGATAGAAAAGAGTAAGAAACCCTAGATTTGGTTGTCCTTTGGTGATGCAAGAAGTTGGCCAAAGGACTATGACTAGGTTGGATGAGTACAAGTTGCACACATCACACCCTCTCTCTCCCTCTCCCATCCGGCCTATCTCTCTCTCTCTCTCCTTCCATCTCTCTCGGCCTCTCTCTCCCTCTCTCTCTCTATCTCTCTCTCTCTCTCTTTGGTACAATGTATATATATATATATAACTATGTAAGGACAAGGGTAAGTAGTTGACTTGAGAAAGAGTAAGAGATTGAGGTGTAAGGAAATCTTGTCCTTCCATATCTCTCTCTTATCTCCTATATCTCTTCCTTCATAAGTACAAGTACTTATATGTATATATAACTAAGATTTGGTAGAAGACAATCTAGGGTAGTTGTTCATCACCCCTCTTTCTCTCTCCTATCTCTCTCTCTCCCTCTCCCATCTCTCTCGGCCTCTCTCTCTCCCTCTCCCTCTCGGATTCTCTCTCTCTCTCTCTCTCCCTCTCTCTCCCTCTCCCTTGATTAATATATAATTATGTATGGATGACTAAGGAGGAAAGGGTACACCATGACCTCACTAGGTCTTTCAAGTCAAAATTCTCTAATAAACTAAGTCTAATTGCCACATGTTGTACTTATAAACTATATTCTAGGACTTAGAATCCTAGGATGACATATACATATCTAATACTTTAAGCAAATAGGTACACATCATATCTAGTAAGCAATTAACTAATAAGACCTAGTACTATGGCTTGACTTGGCCTTATTGACCAATGGACCAAAATTCTCCTAACATTTATTATCTATGTAAGTGCAGAAAAACTAAGAGTGGTTTAAGCAGCACAAGAACTTAACGGCTACTTCGTGATTCTCGCCGGAACCCTAATACGCTGCCGGAATCCTTATCTGCAAAACAGACAAGGGGTGAGCGCACCTTTGCCTCTCGTGGCAAAGGCCCTCCGATGCCTAAGTTAGTCTCACGTACTAGTGGAAAACCCTAATTAAGCATAAGAGAATATGTATGACTGTAACGTATTGTGTACCTTTTCACTCTAGGTTTGCCTCGTATTTATAGGTTTATGGATGCTTGCTGCCCAAGTATCCACGTTTCCCTAGGTTTCCTATCTCGTACAGGAAACCCATAATATCTTGGATTCTCGTTCCCTTATCAGTTCATTACCTTAGTCCGTTTAGGGCTCCTTTCCACAGCTGGCCGAACTTCCCATTCCCGTTGGGTATCTCTCCAAGATCCTATTTTCTCGGGATCTTATTCCTTCACGGAATATCCTTGTTTTGGAACCTTCTGAAGCGTTCCTTGGCATCTAGGACTGCTTTTCATATACACCCCCTCCTGTTCGGCCCTTTCGTTGCCAAACAAACTACTTGGACCAGTGACTTCTCATGTCACTGCTCCTTCGTCAATCCCTTGGTCCAATATCCTCTCGTGTTTACTGGACCTTCACCTAGTACGGACTCTCTGGACCAATGATCCTTCATATCATTGGTCCCTGCCGCCGATCATCGCCTTGCACGGCGACTGTCCTTATCATAACTGCATCAAGGTCCCACCTTCCACCTGTTCGGGACCTATTTTTACTTGTTCGGGATTACCTCCCTACAATCTAATGGATAAAGATGGAATGTACTATGCTTGCATAATGTATATATATAAGTACAATGACTCATGGTGAATCTATTAAACTAATAGATCTTGTACTAGGTAGAAAGACTAAGCTATGGACCAATGGGCGATATTTTCCCTAACTTCTATGGACCAATGGGTAAAAGAGTAAGGTATAATATTGGAATATTATATATACATCTTCCAAATATGTGTACAAAGGCCTATATAATACTATATAAGTGTACCTTGGTCAAATCTAATAAAATAACTTAGGTGGGAAGCCTATTGTCCAATGGATAAAGATTTCCCTAGCATTTATCGTCCAATGGGTAAAGGTCAAAGATGACTTTGGTCAAAAGGGTTCCTTTATGGTTTGGAAAGGTTCGAAAGGTTCAACTAGGGTTGAGATTGGTAGTTAGGTCATCTCAATGAATCGGTTAGAAGCTAACTAGGCTTGCTAGGTAGGATTTCTAGTCAAGAAATACGATTCTACGACTTCTCAATATGCTAGACACTTGTCTTTAGAAAATGACCTTATGGCTGGAGTGAAGAATCTAATCATGACGGATTACTAAGAATGACTCAAGGTCTTGAGAGGAATTAAGAAGGAATTTATAAAGTCACTCAAGAATAATAGAAGAATTATCGAATAAACAATGAGATTTTTATTTACTGAAAATCGGAGTTGTTACAACTACTCAGGGGAGAGCCTTTGCTATCACTTCAGCCCTTCCGCCTCCACCACCTCCTGTTACTTCTCAGGCCCCGGAGACTTTGGTAATGTAACAACTCCGATTTTCAGTAAATAAAAATCTCGTTGATTATTTTAATGACTCTATAAATTCCTTATTTTCTATTAATCCGTCATAATTAGATTTATTCGATTCAAAATCTAATTTCATTACGCCATGCGATTTAGTCATTTTCTAAAGACAAGTGAGATCGTAAACCCTAAGGCATCCTATTTAGCAAGCCTAGCTAGCTTCTAACTAATCGTTAGGGTAACCTAATCGAACCTTTGATCTTCATGAACCATTTGAACCCTAAGTGAGACCTTGACCAAAGTCAACCTTTGATCTATTACCCATTGGACGATAAATGCTAGGATAATCTTTATCCATTGGACAATAGGTTTCCACCTAGGATATTGTGACTAGATTGCTAGGTACACTTTATATGATTATATATTACTTACCATCTTTACCCATTGGACGATAAAAGTTAGGAGAATTATTAACCATTGGACAATAGGTTAACCTTTCTACCTAGTACAAGATCTATTAGTTTAATTAGATTCACCATGAGTCATTGTACTATTATAGATAGATTATATAAGTTTAGTACTTCCATCCTTTAACCTTTGGTTAATAAATGTTAGGGGAATTATAATCCATTGGTCCATAAGGCCATATCAAGCTATAGTACTAGGTTAAAATTAGTTAATTCCTTCCTAGATATGATATGTACTTATTTAACTAAAGTATGTGATATGCATATGTCATCCTAGGATACTATGTATTAGTATATAGTTTATAAGTACATAGGTGGCATTTTGACTTAGTTTAATAGGGAATTTTGACTTAAAAGTCCAAGATGAGATCATAGGGTACATTGTCCTTTTAGTTAGTCTTCCTATTATATGTATATATACTAACCAAGGGAGGAGGAGAGAGAGAGAAAGAGAGAGAGAGAATTCGGGAGAGGGAGAGAGAGAGAGGCCGAGAGAGATAGAGAGATAGGAGAGAGAGAGAGAGAGATATGCATGTACTACTCTTGGTCATTCTTCTACCAAAAACCCTAATTCTATATATATATATGTACATGTACTAATGAAAGAAGAAAGATTTAAAGGACATGAGGTGGACTAAAATACTAGATCTTCTTTGCCATATCCCTTACAAGCCTTACACCAAAACCTTACTCTTTCACCTAGTCAACTACCAACCCTTTGTCCTTTCTTGATTAGGTGTCCAAGAGAGAGAGAGGGAGAGTGGCCGAGAGAGAGAGAGAGGGAGAGAGAGAGAGAGATGGCCGGTTGAGAGAGGGAGAGAGAGTGTGATGTGTGTGACTAGTGTACTCACCATATCTTCCTACATCATCCTATTGCATCACCATGTACCACCATATCTAGGGTTTCTTATTCTTTCAACCCTAAAGGACCACCATATCTAATTTTCTTATTCTTTCAAAGTACTAGACTAGACACAAACCCCATAGAATAACCTTAAACCTTGTCCTAGACTGAAAGAAAGAATAAGGGAAAATCTTGTAGTCTTTCAACCCTTGTACCTCCATTGGACCAAAGAGAGAGAGAGAGAGAGCCGAGAGAGATAAGGAGAGAGAGAGAGGCCGGGAGAGAGGGAGAGAGAGATTGTGTGATGTGTGCAAGTGTACAACCAAGCCTAGTCATGTCCTTTAGCTCAACACCTCACCCAATCTAAGTACCATCAAATCTAGTCAATCTATGAACCATTAGATAACAAATGTTAGGGGAAATATTGTCTCTTGGATAATAGACCAACCTTGGCCTATAAATAGCAAGCCATTCAAGCCTTGAACTCACACCTTCAAGCATTGCTCCAACTTTTCTCTAGAAAGTCTAGTGTTCTTGTTGTTCTTGCTTAGTTCTTAGTTGTTCTTGAGGTTCTTCCCTAGTTCTTCAAGAAACTCTTCTAGTGCCGCCACTAAACCACCATACAACCACCATATCGATCCAAAAGTTCTAGTAGCTTTAGTCAAGATCAAGTTTCGAGAGAAACCTTTCTCTTTCGAAGCTATCGAAGCCATTCCTAAGCCGTTACTCCGTCCGACGTACTATTTTCCTAATCCGTAGCCGCCTACCGCCAAGAAGAACGGTAGATATTCTATATCTACTCTTCTCTACGTATATGTAGAATACTCCTTACGCCCTAACTTTAAGTATAGTATACTTTTCCTATACTTTCCAAAAATCTAAGTATAGCGTATTGCATGCGTATTTCGAGATGATGATAGATTATTCCAAGCCTTCGAAATCTTAAGCATACGTAGATTATCTTAGCTATTTTCCTTAAGCATGATTAGAAATGTTTAGAAGTTGTTATCTTGATTAACCATGGCATGATTAGCATAACGTTAGAAACACTCAATAAACATGTGCTGATTTGAACTTAAGAAAGCATGATTTAGGATTAAGCTGTGGTGATTTCATTTTGATCTTAGAATGAATGTGAGCATGATTATGTGATTACTTGACTACTTGTTGTTGATAAAGCATAAGTGATTTATCACTCCAAAGGTGTCCGTCCATGTGGCACTATGCTTAACTTATGTGATTAAATGTTGAATATGATGATGTGATAAAATGAGCATGCTATCTAATATAGAGTTGAATGATCTTGCTAGTTTAGTTTCAAGATTTCTTAAAGTGTGAAAGAATTACCGCGGAGTCATTGCATGCAAACGAGACACAAAAACCGAGAAAGTAGAAACATGACACCTAGGGTGTGGTTAAAGAAAGGATGGGATTAACCTGCGGAAAATATTTTGAAATTACATAATGACCGGACTTGGTAGTCATTGTGTAAGTGTTTCGAAAACCGTAATGTAGCCGGACTTGGTAGCTCATTGCGAAGATTTCCAATGGGGCCGGACGTGGTAGTCTCATGTGGAAATATGGCTTGATTCTCCGCGAAAAGGAATCAATGCAAGATTTGAAAGAGAATGGATTTTGAAAACCATGATTGGCCGGACTTGGTAGCCATCGTGTGTGTTACTAATGGAGCCGGACTTGGTAGCCTCGTTAGTAGCAATTTGTGAAAGAAACGTTGGAAATTGTGATTTTCGATAAAGGTGAAAATGTTGACACGGTCTACGATGAGTCGCGTAGGAGAAACACGAAAAGACATGACACCAACGCTAAAAGATATCGAATATGGATGTATCATTGTTTAACTATGTTGTTGAATGAGCATGTGTAATTGTTTATATGCTTCCTTGCTTTAAGTTAAGAGTTAGTGGGTATAGTTTATTCTATTGAGCTTGTAGCTCACGGTGTTACCTTTTTGGTGACCCTGGCATATTATACTGGGGGCGACGCTGGTATAATGTGTCAGAGTTAATTGATGAGCAAGGTGAACAGTACGCATTGGAGGCTTTTGGAGCCGAAGAGCTTGCTAGGATGGAGGAAGAAGCGGAGTATTAGAATACCCTAGAATTTCCATCCTTGTGTAATAAAAAGTACTCTAGTAAGACTTATGTTGTAATAATGAGCTTGACTCTTAGCCTTTTTATTCAATAAAATGTTTAATTAACGAACCCGAAAATGGGGGCGTTACAGGTAATGAGGGGTACATTTCTTCTGTTCAACTCTTTTGCTAGAGTACTATTTGATTCTGGAGCTTCTCATTCATTTATTGCTGCATCTTTTGCTTGTGCTTTGGAGTTGGAGATCGAGAGTATCAGTCCTCCTGTAGACACCCCAATCTGGGCCTCCCAATTGTTTTACTTCGTTTTACGATTTTCTTGTTTCCCCGATGATGAAATCGGATCAAACAGAGCTTGGATTGGGAATGGGTTAGGCTGGGAACGCTTAGAACCCTGCTCGAAACCTTTTGAACCTTTCTGAACCTTCAGTCAAACCCTAGAGCCAGAGTTGACCGTCGCGCGAGCCTTTGTGTCCCTCGTGCGACACTTAGCTTGCCAGGTGTAGTTAAAGTCAAACTGTTGACTGTTGACCCTCGCGCGACACTTCCGAACCCTCGCGCGATGGTTCCCTCCTGTCCCTATCACAGAATCCAGCTGGACTTGTGATGATTGCTTGGCACATGGGTCCCCATGGGCTGGAACCCCGTTTTCCTCAGCTGAACGGCGTGCTGGCAGGTTCTAACCCCATGCAATCTCCCAACCACTCTCTCACCTTGTTGGCTAGCCTCACAACCAAGTTGTGACCAGCCTTGTTGGCTGGTCCCAAGGCCTTGTTTGGCCCCTAACTAGCCCTTACACTCCCCCTATAAATACCCCCCTTCATCTCCCATGTTAAGGGTTCCAAGAATTAATTAAGAGGTTTCCTTGGTTATTTTCTAAGGTAAACACTAGCTAGCACAAAGTTGTTAACCCCAAACCACCTCCTAAGCTTCTGAACTTAGTGTGCTCATATACTCTTGGTAGCAAGGCCACACCAATCAATCCAATCTATTCCCAAACCCTTTCCAAGCAAATGTATAATGTTTAACCAGTTTCTGTTTTGATCCCTGAGGGGGGCTGACAGGACCAAGGCTGGTAATCAATACCATGCCCTGGTCCTAAAGCCAGCAAAGTTACAAGAATTTGTGGCAGCTACACCCTCGCGCGACGGTCCCCTATACTCGCGCGACACTTGTGTCAGCAAGAGAAAGGACCTCGTGGGGAAGGGAGGCTAGCCCTTTTCTGTTTTGCAATATGTTCATTCCTGTTATATTTCTCTTTGTCTTTTAGGTCACTGTTATGTATGCAAAAACAAAATACAGTAGCTAGTTTATTTGCTTTAAACAGTTTGGAATGCCCTTGGGATCCCCTGAATCTGTCTCAGGACCCTAAGCATGCAAAGCAATTCCTGGAAATCCAGTCAGGAATGTCGCGCGAGACTCAGTCTCTGTCGCGCGACAGTCCTGTGATTTCCATGAATAGCCCTTGCATGGGTAACTAGGCCTTTGGTCTCTGTTTTGATACCCCCACTGTTTAGGGGTTGTGTTTCATTTCATTTGGCTCCTGCTTGGAGTATTGTGTAATAATTAGTATTTTACAGTCTTCCAATAAACTGCTTGGTTTGCTTCCTGGGTGTGCACTGGTCCTTCCAGAGCCCAGAAGGGGATGATTTTGGGACTGTGGTGAGATGACAATACTCGCGCGAGTGTCAGTGTGTCTTGCGCGATGGTTGACTTGCATGCAGATCTGTTCAGGCATGCAAGTTGGTCATCGCGCATGGCAAATCTGCCCCGAGCCTGGTTTTGGCATCTGACCGCAGTTTCAAGTTCATTCCATTTATTGTTCATCATACTATCCATCCATGCTATCATTTGATCACATCTTGCAAATTGTTACAGTTTTAATCCCCGATTAACTGTTCCCCCACCCTAATTGGCTAAAATTAATTAAAAGAAGAAGAATCACAAAGGTTATCATAAAAATGCCTAAGTAGAGACCGATCTCCGGATTGGGCGAGAGGGGTGCCATAAAACCCTTCCCCTCTCGTAACCTGGCTCCCGAACCCAGATATGGTTATGACGGACTGGTTTCCTTCAATTTTTCAAAACAAATAGCACGGCAGGTGCTTCGAAATACAGTTCCTTGAGTGTCGGACCTTCAAAACTCAAGTGGCGACTCTGTATTTTCGAGCGCTTGCCACCGGCGCTCGCGCTCCCTCGATTTTTCAAAGAAAAAGGGCCGCAAAACGGCAGGGGAAGGAACGAAATCCTTTTCCCCTCCGAAGGGCATGCTGCCCACACCTCCGTTGTTTGTTGACACACCTATAGGAGGTAGATTGCCGTTAGACCGTATTTGTCGGGATTGTGAGCTCACTATACGAGATCGTCGTTTTACTTTTGATTTCATCGTGGTGAATATGTCGGGGTTCGACCTTATTTTGGGAATGGATTGGTTGTCCACGTTTCACGCCACTATAGATTGCTACAAGCGTCGGGTCCGTATTTGTCCGATTGGGGGTTCTTGTTTTGAGTTCTTCGGGGAGCGTCGGGAACCGATATAACCGTATATGTGTGAGTCTTGGGAACGTGAATCGATGTACGCCTTATTAGCAAGTTTGACCCTAGATGAGGACGTATCCGCGCGTGGGGAGTTACCTCTTGTCGTTTGTGACTTTCCGGATGTGTTTCCGAAGGAGTTACCCGGTTTACTGCCTGAGCGAGAAATCGAATTCACCATTGACTTACTTCCTGGTATCGCTCCTATTTCCGTACCACCTTACCGCTTTACGCCCGCCGAGTTGAGAGAATTGAAGATTCAGTAGCAAGAATTGGAGAGTTTGGGGTTTATTTGCCCGAGTACTTCGCCGTGGGGAGCACTGGCTTTGTTTGCTCAGAAGAAGGATGGGACGCTTCACTGTAGACACCCCAATCCGAACCTCGAAGGGTCTTTGGCCACCCCGATGATGAAATAAAGGAAACGAAACCTTTGCGAGCTTGAATAAAGGACTCCCTCAGCCCCAAACAAATCCTCAGCCCAAATAAACCAAAAGCCCAGAGAAAGCCCTGGACTGGACCTGGAATGCCGCACGGGACACTCCTACATCGCACAGCATATCCAAAGCTACAACGCCGCACGTGATCATGGGGTTAGCCGCACGGCATTTCATGAAAAGTATTGATTGGCTCAGAAAGCTGTCGGCCACGCCTATTTGAGCCACAGCTGCAAAATGGCTCAGCCGAAAACACACTTCTGGCCCGCCCAGAAAATACCTCCAACATTTGAAATTCAAAATCCATGGCTCTTGTCTATAAATACACCCCTCCACTCAAGAGAAAATGGCCCTTGATCACCATTATACCCTTTCTCTCTCTTCTTGCTTTTGTGCCCATTCCCCATTTCTAAGTCTTGAGAATGTTGCTCTCAAAAGACATTCTCTAGGCCTTTTGCCATTTTTCTCCTCACCATTAAAGTTAGTCCCTTACTAACTTTGAGACCCCAACCACCCAATACACCCATCTACTACACACATCCATACTTCTCTTTTCTTTACCAACCTTGCCGACGTCCATCCACCATCATCAATCTTCATCCAAGCTCAAGATCAAAGGTAAAAACCAAGTTTCCTTGGGCTAGGCACTGCCCTGGCCCTGAGGGGACCCTTCTATCGTCAGGCTTAACCCCTTTTGGTTAAGATTTGGCCTAAAAACCATTTTTTACAAAGCAAAACAAGCCTTCTGTGCTGGGTAAGCTATGTCGCGCGGCGCTTTGAAGCATCGCACGGCATAGTAGACTCACACGTGCGGCATTTCAGTTAACTGCTGTTTTCTTGACCGAACTGTTTGGATCATGATCGTCTGTTGCTAGATCTGTTTCTGTACACCAATAACAGTCTCGGAATGGGACCACGTCCACAAGCCATGTTTTATTATCATGAGTAAACTATCAAGCTTTTCGAATGAACAAATGTATCAAAAGTGGTTATCCACTCGTGGCTTGGAGGAATGGTACAGTTCTGAGATGATCTGACGGCTGTAAGCTTTCTGATGTTTTAAGGAAGCACCGTGCGTCGCATTAAGTATGTTGTGCGAGGCTTTGAAAGATAACAAAAACCTGATAACAGGATCAGAACCACGCACGGCATATCAGAAAGCCGTACGCCATATAGTGGTGTGCCGTGTAGTAGAGGATGGTGATCCAGATAGCTCGTCAAATGCTTTCCTTATTTATATCATTATCACATCATCCATTATCATTTCTGTACAGTAAACACCACGTGCACGACAATGTGATACATTTCTCCTTGTTCCCCTTTCCCGTATATGTTTTTGAGGCTTTCCAAATGGTATTAAATCTCCCATTTAAAATGCTTAGTAGAGACCGGTTTTCGCCGGGTGAGCGGTGTAGACACCCCAATTTGGCCTAACGATTATTTCAAGTCCCACCTTGGGACCATCCCGATGATGAAATGGATACAATGATTGCTGATTGCTTCCTTGAGGACCTTAGGACTTTCGGTGAGAACTTTGACCACTTAGAGGACCCAATTCAAAGCCATACAGCCTTTCAGACAGAAATTGAGATACTTACACACTCTCTCAAATCTCGAAGCTCTGCACAAATACTCCATCAAACCCACTCTTCAAAAGCCCTAACCTTCCGAATGTAGCCGTCAATCCGGCGATCAAACCCCAAAGTTCAAACCCTAACCCTAGGGTTCTCGATCAAGCAATCAATCAATCACACCCAATCCAAAGCAATCAAGCAACTGAGGGATCAAGGTGGTGAGGCCCAACGGCCTCTGGTTTGTCTATATTTACTGTATTTCTAACTAACCGTAGCATTTCGATTATCTGTTAATCTTTCTGTCTGGTGTGAGGAAGAACACCGACCGGGGCTTCGATCCCTCGGCCGGTACATCAAACCAGGAGGATCTCTCGGCCGTGACATCTATTCACCGGCCGAGAGATCCATCTCCCTGGGACATTTTGTTTGTTTTATCTGCTTTCTGATGCATGCTTCAATTATCGCACTGGCTCACTTTGCTTACTGTTTAAAGGAATAACTAAACAGACTACGTGTTAGAATTAAACAAAGCATCTATACGTCTTATGTTGAACGATTATGGGCCAGTCTCACGACTGGGCAGAGAGGGGTGCCTAACACCTTCCCCTTACTGTACTTTTGGCTCCCGTACCCAGAATCTCTATCTATTTTCCCAGTTTTAATAAACTGGGTGGCGACTCTATTTGATGATAACCGTTATCATGTGGCGATGTTCCTAGTCATGGGAATGTCCATGATTTTGGTTTATGAAGTGAGTAATCAATCGAGCAAACACAATGTGATCAATCTGTATGGCGATGCCCCGTTTGGGAGGTGTCTACAGTTTTTGGCGACTCCGCTGGGGAATGTGAGAGCCATAACCAGAAAGTTCAACATAAGACTAATACATGCCTTGTTTAATTCATTTATCATATGCATCGAGCGGGCAACCCGTTGAGTTCACCTGATATCCCGGCATGACACGGGCTATGTTGGGGGTTCCAGCAAACTCCACAGTCACTCGTACCTAGTGGTATATCAAAAAGGAAATCACCCAATCACCGCCTATAATGGGCTGGTGAGAGGATTGGCGCCCTTTGACAACGGAGCACCCTGAAACTACCAAAACCTTGCATGCTTTAGAAAGCCATAGAACTTATCAAACTAAGACAGGAACCTACAGGCTAGGAACCTACTTGCATTTTACTTGCAAAAGTTCTTCCTCACACCTTGTATCATTTGTTGTTGTATTAACTCTTTCTGTGCAGAAGGGTTGGGATTTTCAACCCAAATCCTAACCCTACACAGGCCAAAAACTGACTTTCAGGTATTCTATTTTTCAAGCAGGCACAATAGGTAGGTTAAAGAAGCAACCTCAGCCAGTTTTATACTCTTACAATACCCGAAGTCACGCCAAACAGAGGTCTTTACAGTCATCTCACCGGTCGCCTTCGACACTCTCACCGCAACGGTCCCAATCAATTTCAGGGACTTCGCGGTCATCTCCTCAACAAAACCGATTCCGAGCCTCACCAAGCAATCTCCCTACCTACACCCCAAAAATGGCAGACAATGATGCTACCATCGCCGAGCTCCGAGCCCAAATTGCCTATTTACAAGCTGAGAAAGCAGCAAGAGATGCTGAAGACAAGAAAAACGAGGAGGAAGCAGAAGATCCTCATGAAATTATAGAAAACCCTGAATTGGTCAAACAGGTCAAAGAGATCAAGCACGCTTTGGCTCGTTCACAAGGAGACCAAATTCTAGATTTCGATGGACTCTGTCTCTTTCCAAAATCTCAACTGCCTGGACGGTTCAAAATGCCAAACATCGAGAAATTCAACGGGACTGGTAACCCTACCAGCCATATCCGCCATGTCATCAACACTCTGAAGCCTATGGGTTTAACCGACGAGCTCATTGCTCAATTGTTTCAAAGGACTCTCACTGGAAGCGCCCTCGATTGGTTTCTCACTTTGGAATTTGTGCATTATCAAACTTGGCCTGAAATTGCTAACGCTTTTGTCAAGCAGTATGCGTATAATGTCCAAGTTGAGTTAACTACCCGAGACTTGGAGATGACCAAACAAGAATCCAATGAGGACTTTGCTACCTTTGTGGCAAGATGGAGAGAGAAGGCTGCCAAGATGAAAAACCGCCCTACCGAGGAAGATCAAGTGAGGATAGTTGTCAAGAACCTACAGCCCAAATACCTCACTCACATTTACACTCAAGCTATCACTGATTTCAAACACCTACATGCCACTGGGTTGCAGATCGAAGATGGAATCAAGCTAGGACTCATTGGGAAAGAAGAGGCCATTCCTCCACCCAGAAAAACCTTTCCAACCCGTGCATCTCCTGCCTCCATCAACACCCTCAACTCAGTCTTACCACAAGACCCTTTTCAAGCTAGCTCATCTAGAAACACGAATCGCCCTCGCCGCAATTTCGACCCACTCTATATGACTCCATCCCAAGCCTTAGCCATCCTAAGCCGTCAAGGGCACCTCAGGCTCTTGAATAATCCACCCCCTCAGCCACCTTATGGTCCAAGCTATGACGCCAGTAAGCAATGTGCATACCATCAACACCCTGGGCATGAGACAGACCGCTGCATGCGTCTTCGTCATGACATCCAGGATCTCATTGATAGTCAAGCCATAAAACCTCCCAAGCCTAACGTACAAACCAATCCACTTCCCGCTCACAACAACGAACCACCGCCTCAAAATATCAATCTCATAAGCCTATCCAATAGCCCCACATATAATCCTGCCCTACACATTACTCCAAATACCCAAGCCAAACCATCCCTAATCCTCTCCGAGAACGAGGAATGCTTTGTAACAGGGGGAGAACCCCACATCTATGCTATTGATGATGGGGATTGGTGGTTGGACATGCGTCAAGCCCTGCCAAATGATTGGAAAGTTGAAAGAATCGAGCCTGCTGATCCTTGGGGCACCCAAGAAGAAGAAGTGGGTCACCTCACCCGAAGCGGAAGAGTGTATAAACCACCTAAACTAAGTGGAGAAAGTTCAACCTCAACACGAGTAATGGAAGAAGAAGAAGGAGAAGAAAGCCAAAGGACCGAACCTGAAGAAGACAGGGTGCTAAGGCAACTAAAGAAAATCCAAGCTGATATCTCTATTTGGGGATTGCTTATGTCCTCCTACGAGCATCGCAATTCCTTCTTTAAAACCTTGGGGAAAGCCAAAGTTCCCATCGACATCACCCCCGAAGAACTAGTGGGTTTCATAATGGCGTCAAAAGCTCCAAAACCAACGATAGCTTTCACTGACAAGGATCTACCCCCTGAAGGGCCTGCACACAACAAACCTCTCTACATTTCACTTAAATGTCTCACCAAGTGGATCCCATTGGTCTTGGTGGATAATGGGTCTGCTTTAAACGTATGTCCTCAAAGGACCCTCGACAAGCTAGGGGTAAACGCCATCGACATACGCCCTTCAAGCCAGGGAGTAAGGGGGTATGACAATTCAAAAAGAAGAGTGGTTGGGTGTGTCACACTGCCAGTAGAAGTGGAGAAGATCAAAAGGGACGTGGAGTTCCATGTGATGGATATACCAGCCACCTTCAATCTCTTGTTAGGAAGGCCTTGGCTACATGACGCTGGGGCAGTACCTTCCACTTTGCACCAAAAAGTCAAATTCGCGGTAGATGGAAGGGTTATAACCATTCTGGGGGATTCATCAATCCGGACTCATTCTGATACGCCTGTCCAAGAGGTAGAAACCGAGGAAACCTTTCTTACTGGATTCAGTCTTGAGGAAGCAACTGCTGTGCAAGCCTTAATGGCTGAGAGAAACTTCTATGTAAGTGCCCCCGCCATATGGATGATGAAGAAGCAAAAATACCTCCCTGGGTTGGGTTTAGGCAAAAGATCACAAGGCATCTCGCAGATGATTGATCCTCCGCATAATCAATACCCCTTTGGTCTTGGCTACACCCCAACAGAAGCCGAGATAAAAAGGAAGAGAAACATGGAAAAGGCTAAGGCAAGAGGAAGCACGGTCAAGGAAGAGAAACTCGTAATCCCAAAAACGCTCAATGGCTGGTTTGTGAGAGAAGGAGAAGACTTTCCATTCTGTGGCTTCGCAGAGACATGGGAAGACGGAGTTACCAAGCAACAGTACCCTGGAATGCAAATCTTCTTTGATCAGGAATGGACCGACAGTGACTTGGAAGAAGAACCAACCAATTCATCTCCTACTCCCGAAGACTGGATTGAGGTGCTAGCTGAATTTGACCTAAAGATTCTGTTTGGCAAAGAGGGTGAAGAAGAGTATAAAACTGCAAAAGGAAAAGGAACCATTCCTGAAATACCGCAGTAAATCGCATGACAAAAACGTTGCTTTCATTTCCTAAAGACAAGTTAAGACATGTTTTGGACCCCTGTTTGGGCGTTACCTACGGTTGAATAAATTCCCATTTTATCACTTCTATGCTTGACAAATGATTCCACCTTTAAAATGTGATTGTTATACACTACAATCTCTCTGCCAAAGATAAAAGGATTTCAAGAATCTAATTCTTTATGTTACCGACCAAAAGGAAAGAAGGGACGAACCCTGGTTACTTAGAACTAGGCTTTCTATCAAAACTCAGGAAAAAGACGCTATCTCCGTGAGAACACTAAGGATTAGCTTGTCTATTATGAAAGTACAAACACAACAGGAGATTCATAAAAACATCTCAATCAGATTCCTCTCCAAAACACCAAAACCTTCTCGAGAAAAAAATGCTCGTTGGGTAAAATATACACCCAAGCAAAAGTAAGAGCAAAAGCCTGCTAGGACAAGGAAAAAGCGAAAAAAACGCAGCCTAGGCAAAAGTTAAGGCATTTGAAGGAAAGCTCGCTAGGGACTCAACCTCTATCAGGTAACCTAGGCAAAACTTAGAGCATGAGAGAAAGAAAAACCAAGAGTGAAAACCCAGCCCCCAAAGGTGGTAATTTAGGAACTACGTAAAAGGCCTGATTCCCTGATTGGGATACGTAGGCAATCTCGCATCGAGATGCGGCCCAAATATTTGGAGAGAAGAAAGATGATACCAAAAGGGTTTGTATTCAATGATAGGCATAGCTAACCTTGCGTATTGAGCTCACAAAAGATGAGTTAGTCATTTTCCAGGGAATTGGTAAGAACAAAGGTATACAAGAATCATCGTTCGTCCTCTCCGACTCAGAAATCGTCGACATAAGGGACCAAGCATTCTAACAAAAACATGGCAAAGAGATTGTAGGAATAACAAAAGCAAATAAGAGAGCTTGAATCAAATGCAAGTGTAAGAAGGGAAAAACACCATTTGGCTAAAAGCAAAAACCTAACTTCTTTAGGAAATGGAAGTAGCGGCCGAAGAATGGAACCCTCGGCCGAGTGATCCGTTCCTCGGCCCAAGTTTAAATCCAGGCATTTACAAAACTTTGAAAAATATTGCATAAATATCTCATACGTGCTGAGGATGCTTCAAATACAAACAGAAAATACAAATGTCAAATTATCTGTTTTTAGAACTAACAACAGGTACAAGAGAGGAAAGGCTAGCTACTGCCCACGACCCCTTTTGGGCGCGGGACGAAAACGCTCAGGAACTGGGACACTGATCCTCTGTCCCTCGCCAGTCGCGGCACCTCCATCACCAGCTTCAGTACTCCCACCCTCGCTAACTCCAGCACTCTGGGTGACCGACACTGTCGGTACTCGCTCTGCTTCAAGTTGCAGAGACACAGGATATAGGCATTTAGTTTCACATGGAACATGGGATGGAAAAGGGAAAGATCAAAGGATGCATACCGCAGCTATTCGACTGCGTTGCCGCCGAGCCAAAGCCTCTGCGCTCTGGAAAGCATGCAACCATTCCTGAAACACCCCAGCGGGCACCTGCGGAGGAAGCGATTGCATATACAATCAAGTAAGCAAGGAATGCTGAAGGAAACCAAAGCAGAATCTACAGATATTACCTGCTGGATCCCGACAGGAAGCACGTAGAACTGCATAGTACACGGTGTCAGTGGCAAACGCTCCTCTTCTCCGCTCGCATTGTGGAAAGAAATGAAACTGGGGGCCCGTGGCCAAGCAGGAAGAGCAGCAGCAGCAGTAGTGGTAGGAAGGGTCAAGGAGGCCAAACGAAAGGCTGAGTAGTCTCCTACTACGAGAAAACTCAGGGCTGGCTGTCTCTCAAGAGCAAATAGCAAGCTATCCCCGGTCAAAAGATGGGTCGATCTCATGCCAACTGGAGGAGGGAGAGGAACAAGCTGCAACGCCTCGGAACGTGGAAAGTATTGGCTCGCTACCCTCTCCCCAAGATACCACGCTCTCGAAAATGGCCCCCCCAGAAGGAAGTGCTGGCTGTCCAACGCCCGAGCTGAGGTCAACTCCAAAGGAGCATCGTCAAGTAGCACGCCCCATGGGTCGAAACGCACCTATAACAAGGGAAATAGCATCAAAATGATAGAATGAGGAAATTGCACGAAAATCAGAGGATAAAGAAGGTGTCATACCTGATCCACCGTTAGGCGATCCAAAACTCGCCTCCAAGCCAGTAAGTCCATGGCAGGCGACCGTGACTTCCGAACTCCTTTCAACCAACGGGCTGCCCGCGGAACGAACCTAGGCTCTCTGTGCCTAGTCGGGGGAGGAAACTGCAACAAGTGCTCAAAAGCCCAAAGCTGCAAGTAAAGACGGAGAACATGAATAATGAAGATAGAAGCAACAAGAGAATAATGCAGAAATCAAAATGCATACCTCAAGAATACGATGGTGTCCGCCAAGCGACAAACTAACTCCCCAGGAACAAGCACTGAGGTGTCCATACAACGTGGCTAGGGCAGGAGTTCCCCAATCAAACTCTGCTATGGTCTCTAAGTGCACCAAAGCAGCCAAGAACTGGACATGTACCGAATTCTCCTTGTTGCAAAACAAAGTTTGCCCAAGGAGATAAAGCAGGAAAGCTCGTACCAGCTGAGAAAGGGGAATCTCCGTCAAGATATTAGCTTGATCAAACTCATCCCGAAGCCAGGTATATGTGATATGGCCACTCTCGGATACAATAGGAACCTTCCCCAAGAGGTATCCAAGGGCACCCTTCCGCTCATGAATCCGCGGGTCAATTGGAAGAGGATCGCCGCCAACCCTCAGGCCTGTGAGCAAAGCAAAGTCGCCTGGAGTGATCGTCATCTCCCCAGCCTCCGGAAGGTGGAAAGTGTTGGTGGTATCCCACCACCGTTCGACCAAGGATGTGGTCAATCCCAACTCCGCCTTCGGGAGATGGAAACCAAGAATCAAGGGCTCAAAGCCAGCCAAAGCAACCGCATCCTTGGCTTCCTGAGGAAGCCTCTCATACCACTCAAACACCTGGGGGCAGCTTCCCCACACGCGCAGCCTCTCGTTTGCCTGACAAAATACGAAGAAGAAATCAAATACACAAGATATCGCCTATACAGGGGGCAACTTCTAGAACTCAAACTCCCTATCAAAATATCAAGCTATCATTCTGCAAAATCTGACATACGAAAATCATTTGACAGGATAAAATTCTACCTTCCTGTTGGTAGAACCAAAGTGCTGCTCTGGCTCCCTGTGCAAGACCTCAGGTGGGATGTCACTGAGGGGAGGACGGTATCGCAAAGAACCACCACGCCCGACCAGGTGAACCTGAGGAGCGTAAGTGGCAATGTCAAAAGGAGGAAGAATATCACCACCCACATCAGTAGAAACCTCGGGTTCAACCCCGGGAGGAATGGGTTGCGAGGAACTCCCTCCAGCAGTGGCCCTGCGCCGACTCGAACGCAAGACACAGGAACTCGAAACCCCGCCAAGAATCTCGGCCTCGACGGCCGGAGCCTTGCCCGTATCTCTAGGTACGGCGGGAACATCGGATGGCGGAGGAGGAGGTGGTGTCGAAGCCATGGCAGCCAAAACCGTGGTGGTCGGAGGATCGGCGGCGGGAAGGTGAAAAACGACGAGGAGAGAGAGGGGGCGGCGGCGGCGATCGTTTAGACGAGAGGGAAGAGTGAGGAATGGAAAGAAAAATGTGACCCGCGAGATCGATTTAACTGAACTTAAATCGATTTCCTGGCTTTTGGCGTTCTCACGGCCGAGACATCAATTCATCGGCCGAGACATCAATTCTTCGGCCGAGGGATCGATCTCCTGGCCTCTTAATCAAATTCCCTCAGCAACAGCAGGTTTTGCTCGGTGCACCAGCTCAAGCGATTACAGACTTCTAAGTCTTCGGTCAACCAAAGTAGCCTTGGGGGCATCCCCGAGCCAATACAATACGATCAAAATTAGCCTTGGGGGCATACCCAAGCATGAGGAAAATCTCTCTCCACAAACTGCTGGCCAAAGCAAATTGAAACATTCAGCGGCTCGAAGCCCATATCAATTCAGCGGTTCTATACCCGTATCCACTACCAAGGAAATAAGCAGCTCCATGCTTGCTCACTCAGCAGCTCTACGCCTACAACTCAACAGCTCCATGCCCACTATCCTAACAGGCTTAAAGCCCATCATCTCTACGCAATTCAGTGGCTCTACGCTCCCACTTACCAATTCAGCGGCCTTGTGCCCATCGTCTCCACGGCTCCAAGTCTGCTATCTCAATTGGCTCGAAGCCGTAACAAACCAACTCAACGGCTCCACGCCCACTGTCTCAAATGGCTCGAAGCCATAACAACCATTTCAGCGGCTCGAAGCCCGTTACTTCAACAGGCTCGAAGCCTGTATCTACTATTTCAACTGGCTCGAAGCCGTTACAAGCAATCTCAGCGGCTCAAAGCCCATTACCTCAAGCGGCTCCAAGCCATTACCTCAACAGGCTCGAAGCCTATGTCCACTATCACTCAGCGGCTCGAAGCCCATTTACCTCAACAGGCTCTACGCCTGTATTCATCAACTCAGCGGCTCTACGCCTTCACCCTTCAACTCAGCGGCTCCAAGCCCACTATTCTAAACAGGCTCGAAGCCTGTGTTCACCATCTCAACTGGTTCAAAGCCATGGCAACTCACTTAACGGCTCCAAGCCCTCAACTCAGCAGCTCTACGCTCGCTATCTCAACTTAACGGCTCCAGGCCCATTATCTCAACTGGCTCGAAGCCGTAACAACCAACCCAGCGGCTCTAAGCCCATTGTCTCAACTGGCTCGAAGCCGTACACAACCAAGTTCTTAATAGGCTCGAAGCCTGTGTTCACCATCTCAACTGGTTCAAAGCCATGGCAACTCACTCAGCGGCTCCAAGCCCATTATCGACAGGCTCTACGCTTGTTATCTCAACTCAGCGGCTCAAAGCCCATCACCTCAAACTGGCTCGAAGCCGTAAACAAGCAACAGGCTCTAAGCCGTCCCAACAATCAGGACATCTATTCTCAGGCTCTACACCTGAATGCTCAAAAATCTAACATTTTTGAATGCTCAAGCTCTACGCTTGGATGCCCAACCACTGTGTACTGGATGCTCAAGTCATACACTTGAATGCTCAAGCTCTACGCTTGGATGCCCAACTACTGCGTACTGGACGCTCAAAGCCTGTACTTTGAATGCTCGGATTCTACCGTCCGAATGCTCGAGCTCTACGCTCTGAATGCTCAAGTCCGAAACTTGATAGAAGCTCTAAGCTTAAAACAAACACACACGCACGGGCCCGTGCACATATTGCATTTTCACATCGAGTCTGCATCATATCTGTTCACATCTAACGAACAAACATCACACATATACACTCTGCATATCTCTCATGAAACAGGTCAACCCTGCAATCAACCGGCTCTATGCCTCGGTTTTATCGATCGGCCCAACGCCTCGATCTTTTGGCTCCATGTCAACACTTATGATGAGAAAGCTCCGTGCACAGACCATCGGAATGCAACCAGCTCTACGCTTCGGTTCAAATCACGTCAAGCTCTAAGCTCCGACAACTCAGGCCCTCGCCTCAAGACTGCATGCTGGCTCCACGCCTCAAGACTTCAGGCTCCACGCCTCAGTTCCTTCATTTCAGGCCCTTGCCTTATACCAGCTCCGCGCTTCGGTTCATCACGTCAAAGCTCAAAGCTCTGACACCACAGACTCTCATCCTGATCAATACCAGCTCCGCGCTTCGGTCCCATCAAGCTCTAAGCTCACCTCAGGCCTCCGCCTCATAAAACCTCAGCAGGCTCTACGCCTCAACCCAGTCACCTCAGGCTCTCGCCTTATGATCAATGCCAGCTCCGCGCTTCGGTCTTATCAGTCACCTCAGGCTCTCGCCTTGTGATCAATGCCAGCTCCGCGCTTCGGTCTTATCAGCTACCTCAGGCTCTCGCCTTATGATCAATGCCAGCTCCGCGCTTCGGTCTTATCAATCACCTCAGGCTCTCGCCTCATGATCAATACCAGCTCCGCGCTTCGGTCTTATCCAATCTCCTCAGGCCTTCGCCTCAAGATTGCAACCGGCTCCACGCCTCAATTCTATCACTCTCCAGGCTCTCGCCTCATGACTACAACCGGCTCCGTGCCTCGGTTCCCTCAGCTCCGTGCTCTAGCTACTGGCCCTGCGCCCCCCATCTCAAAAGCAAAACGGCGTCCAATTCATCCCCAGCAGGTGATTTGGATTCCGCCCCATTACATCAATTCCTTCCAGCTCATTCGCAAGGATAGGCTACTCTACCGAGCTCCTTTCAGTCAAAGTAAGGATGATCAAGAAAGGCAAACACACCTGCAGTGTACTGATCTACCCCAAAATAACTAAGGAAGCTCTCCGCAAAAACTCCCCAGGCAGCCCTGCGCTCCTTCGACTATCTTCCGCCAAAACCCTGGCTCAGTCTAGGTACGTCACACTACGGCTTTTTAAGCCCTAAGGTACGTCTTCTGTCTCTAACCCTCCAAACTTTTTACTTTTCTTTTTTGCCCGAACTACGGTTGGTCTGAATTTCCCTTGTGGAATACGTAGGCAGCCTCCCGGCCCGACCATAACAAAACCTTTTTCAAAAAAACCCTTGGAATAGTGGTTGGACCAAATTGAGTTGCTTTTTACAGCTTTGACTCTTACTCAAACATGTCTCGCGATCCGTCTGAGTTCAGTCAAAGAGGGGCATCTGTAGACACCCTAATTTGGCCTAACGATTATTTCAAGTCCCACCTTGGGACCATCCCGATGATGAAATGGATACAATGATTGCTGATTGCTTCCTTGAGGACCTTAGGACTTTCGGTGAGAACTTTGACCACTTAGAGGACCCAATTCAAAGCCATACAGCCTTTCAGACAGAAATTGAGATACTTACACACTCTCTCAAATCTCGAAACTCTGCACAAATACTCCCTCAAACCCACTCTTCAAAAGCCCTAACCTTCCGAAGGTAGCCGTCAATCCGGCGATCAAACCCCGAAGTTCAAACCCTAACCCTAGGGTTCTCGATCAAGCAATCAATCAATCACACCCAATCCAAAGCAATCAAGCAACTGAGGGATCAAGGTGGTGAGGCCCAACGGCCTCTGGTTTGTCTATATTTACTGTATTTCTAACTAACCGTAGCATTTCGATTATCTGTTAATCTTTCTGTCTGGTGTGAGGAAGAACACCGACCGGGGCTTCGATCCCTCGGCCGGTACATCAAACCAGGAGGATCTCTTGGCCGTGACATCTATTCACCGGCCGAGAGATCCATCTCCCTGGGACATTTTGTTTGTTTTATCTGCTTTCTGATGCATGCTTCAATTATCGCACTGGCTCACTTTGCTTACTGTTTAAAGGAATAACTAAACAGACTACGTGTTAGAATTAAACAAAGCATCTATACGTCTTATGTTGAACGATTATGGGCCAGTCTCACGACTGGGCAGAGAGGGGTGCCTAACACCTTCCCCTTACTGTACTTTTGGCTCCCGTACCCAGAATCTCTATCTATTTTCCCAGTTTTAATAAACTGGGTGGCGACTCTATTTGATGATAACCGTTATCATGTGGCGATGTTCCTAGTCATGGGAATGTCCATGATTTTGGTTTATGAAGTGAGTAATCAATCGAGCAAACACAATGTGATCAATCTGTATGGCGATGCCCCGTTTGGGAGGTGTCTACAAGCGGGGTGCTTTTTCAACAAAACCTTCCCCACTCGTAACGTGGCCCCCAGATCCAAAATCTCAATGGTTTCGCTAGATCAAAAGCCTTTCTTTTCAAAACCAACTCTCGGTTTCTCGGATCATCCATCTCAAAAATCCGGGTGGCGACTCTTCGAACGCGCCGGGCGCGGGAGCCCACATTCACCTATGTATCGATTACCGTAAGCTGAACCGCGTAACCATAAAGAATAAGTACCCAATGCCTAGAATCGACGACTTGTTTGACCAACTTCGAGGCGCCACGTGTTTCTCTAAGATCGATTTGAGGTCCGGTTACCACCAGTTGAGGGTTCGGAGGGAAGACATTCAAAAGACCGCATTTCGTACCCGTTATGGCCACTATGAGTTCGTCATCATGCCTTTTGGATTAACTAATGCACCGACAACCTTCATGGACTTGATGAACCGTATCTTTCGTGCCTATCTCGATCGTTTCGTAGTTGTCTTCGTGGACAATATTCTTATCTACTTGCCTTCGGAGGAGGAGCATCAATCTCACCTTTCCATCGTTCTTGAACTTTTGAGGGAACACCGTTTGTATGCCAAGCTTAGTAAATGCGAGTTTTGGTTATCCGAAGTCAAGTTTTTGGGTCACATTGTATCGAGAGATGGGGTGTCCGTTGATCCGGGGAATTTAGAGTCCGTGATGAATTGGCAACGACCGAAGAATGTATTCGAGATTCGTAGTTTCTTGGGCTTGGCCGGGTATTATCGCCGTTTCGTACTTGATTTCTCTCGCCTAGCGGCTCCGTTGAGCAAATTGACTCGCAAAGGAACTCGTTTCGTTTGGAATGATGCATGTGAGATGGCCTTTCAAGAGTTGAAGAAGAGATTGACTACCGCGCCAGTTTTGGTTGTACCTGAATGGGGAGTTGGTTATTTCGTGTATTGTGACACTTCAAAAGAGGGATTGGGGTGTGTGTTGATGCAATTGGGACGTGTTGTAGCGTATGGTTCGCGACAGTTGAAAACTCATGAGCGAAACTACCCTACTTTGAACTTGTGGCCATCGTTTTTGCATTGAAGAGTTAGCGTCACTATCTTTACGGTGAGAAGTTTGAAGTCTTTTCTGATCACAAGAGTCTAAAATACTTGTTCTCTCAAAAGGAGCTCAATTTGCGACAACGCCGACGGATGGAACACTTAGAGGACTACGACTTCGAGTTACAATACCATCCGGGTAAGGCGAATGTGGTAGCGAACGCATTGAGTAGGAAATCAACACAACTTGCGAATTTGGCTATCCATGAGTGGAAAGCGATGAATGACTTAGGCTCGTATGCGTTACATTTTGAGGAAGTATGGGATGGAGTCACTTTGTGTAACTTAACCGTTCAATCGACCTTGTCGACCCGAGTCATTGAGGCCCAACAACATGATGAAGAAGCGGGAGAATTCCGTACCAAGTTTCTTAGTGGCAATGCTCGAGAGGGGTGGATGATTCACGCCGATCAAGGTTTGCGATACCAAGGAAAGTTGTTCGTACCCATTTCGTGTCAGGAGGAAATTTTGAGAGAATTCTATCACTCACCGTTAGCTGTGCATCCGGGAGGAACAAAAATGTACCATGATCTGCGTAGACAATTTTGGTGGCCGGGAATGAAGAGAGATGTCGTTATCTTCGTGTCTAAATGTCTTACGCGTCAACAAGTCAAAGCCGAGCATCAACGACCCGCGGGGGAGTTGCAACCATTACCAGTAGCCGAGTGGAAGTGGGAAAATGTGACAATGGATTTCGTTACCGGTTTGCCGAGATCGCCGAGGGGGCACGATGCCATTTGGGTGATAGTCGATCGATTGACCAAGTTCGCGCATTTCTTATTGATTCAGGTTACGGATTTGATTGACACGCTTAGTCGTTTATACATTCGTGAGATTATCCGCCTTCATGGAATCCCCGTCTCTATTGTATCGGATCGAGATCCAAGGTTCACCTCACGTTTTTGGCAGATTCTGCAGGCCGCTCTTGGCACTAATCTCTTGTTTAGCACCACGTATCATCCTCAAACGGATGGGCAATCTGAGAGAACGATCCAAATTTTAGAAGATATGCTTCGGGCTTGCATTATGAACTTTCGGGGTAATTGGGAGGATCATCTACCGTTAGTCGAATTCGTGTACAACAATAGTTACCAATCTAGTATTGAGATGGCACCGTATGAAGCTTTGTATGGGAGACCGTGTCGATCACCCGTTTGTTGGATCGAGTTGGACGAGGCTACATTGGTTGGGCCGGAATTAGTTCAAGAAACTTTCGAAAGCATGAGAGCGATTCGTCAACGTCTTCTTGAGGCACAAAGGAGAACCACCGAGCAAGTCAAATTGATTCACCAACGGTTGATAACCGCACAAAGTAAGCAAAAGAGTTATGCCGATCGTCGTCGCCGACCGTTAACATTTGAAGTGGGGGACCACGTGTTTCTTAAGGTGTCGCCGCGTCGGGGATTATCTCGTTTTGGGCAAAGGGGCAAGTTATCACTGCGTTTCATTGGGCCATTTGATATCATCGAGAAGATCGGGGAAGTCGCGTATCGATTGGCGTTACCGCCGAGATTGTCGGGTGTCCACGATGTATTTCACGTATCGATGTTGCGGAAGTATAAGCCGGACCTCACACGATCTTGAGTGGTCCAAACTTGAGTTGGAAGCCGATGCGTCTTATGAGGAGGAGCCGATACGTATCCTAGATTTGCGTGAGCAAGTCTTGAGGGGTAAAACCATTCCATTGGTGCGAGTCTTATGGAGCCATCTCGGGAAAGAAGAGTCGACATGGGAAAGGGAAGACGAAGTGAAGGAGAAGTATCCGCATTTTCGAGTTAATCAATGTGAGTCTCGGATTTCGACTTAATGATTTCTTGATTTATCGTTTAGTAGTTTGTATGGTGGCATAAACATGATTACATGATGCATGATTGTGGTTGACTTGCGTTGTAAAATTTCGAGACGAAATTTCTTTAAGGAGGATAGATTGTAGAGACCCGAATAATTTTAATGTTTGAAATATTGATTAAATGCCTAATTGAGAAAAATATGGATTTATTGGTGGATAATTGAATTAAGGGCCAAAGTGAAAGAATAGAAGTTTGAAGGGAGAATGTGTGATTTAATGATTTGAAGGTATATATAGGGGAGTGAGTTTGTAGGGGATTAATTTTCCTCCTCTCTTTTCTCTCTCATCCGGCCTCTCCATCTCTCCCCATCGATCTTTCTTTCTCTCCTCTCCTCTCACACAAAGCTCCACTCCACCACCCAAAATCTTCAAGAAACAACCTCATTCAAGCCTTCCATTCGCGTTCATAAGCTCGGAAATCCTTGGGTGGAGTTCGAATCGGAGTTTCAAGGTTCGTAAGGCAAGGGCTCGTCCAATAACGCGTGAATCTCGACCATTGTTACGAGGTAGGAACTTCTTGACCTCTTTTATATGTTTACTTGTTGTTTTGGTGTAGAATCGGGCCTTGTTGTGTTTTGGTTGTTGTGCATGCCCTGAGACTCTGCAGAAATCGCTGCTCAAAACCCCATAGTATCGATACAGATTTTGTGCTGTATCGATATGGCTTTAGCCCGTATCGATACCAGGAGCCTTATTCCAGATTTCGTTCCTGTTGATCATCCGTTGATTGTTTTGACCCCCGACCACTTCTAAACCCTCTTAGACACCTCCTAATCTATCTTAAGCTCATCTATTTGGTTTCCTTTGACCTTTCGTTGTTATCTTTGTCCGTTGGCCTTCCGTTAGTACGAATCGAATAGGAAATCACTTAGTTAAACGTAGTTAAGTACATTTTTGATGATTGTTGGATTATGTGATAGTTTATGACACACTCGTAATATCGTTGGCATATTATGTGATGTAACGTCTATGAAGGTGGTTTCGGGAAGTCTTAGCCTGCATGTTGTTTGGGAATTAGTCTTTTGGGTAGGAAGTTGGCTCAGGAAGTCCCGTAGCGCAAGGGGTGGTAATACGGTGACTTGAAGGGTTTCGTAACGCAAGGGGTGGTAATACGGTAACCCGGGGTTATATGGATCACTGTGACGCAAGTGGTCGTAACACGGAAATCCACGTGGTGTTGTACGGTAACGCAAGGGGTGGAAATACCGATTGGGGGAAAGTTTGAGGTAGCGAGTTGAGTTGAGGATGTCGAGGTTGTTGAGTCATGTGACTTGTGTACATAATCGGAATAGAGGTTTATTTTACGAATCGATTGATCATTAAGTAACGAGCTTGTTTCCTTATATTTCCTTCCACTGCACTAATCAACATGTTTGCATATAACATTGGTAAAGATTTTCCTACTGGTCTATTGTAGCTCAACAAAATCCTTCTTTTCAGGTTCTAATGTTGGACAGTAGCATCATGCAATGCGTGCTTGGAATGTGGACGACGTTTTGGAAGCTTACTACATCTAGTTACTTATTCATCTTGTAATAGTTATCTTTTGGGTCAAGATGATTTTGTAACTAATTTTTTTTATGAATTACTTTTGACAAAAGGTTGTAATGCTCAATTTATGTTGTAACTATGCTTGCGCTAAATTGGGCCATGGAGCCAAAGTTGTATATTCTTCTGATTTGGGGGCTTATGTGTAATTTAAACAGGTGGGAACTGTTTGGGGTTATTAATTACAATATCCGAAGAACTTTCATTTAGAAAGCTATATTCTATTATGTTGAAAATCTAGGTCGTGACACTCCCAATGTGCTGGCTCACCACTAACAACTTAATAGATGGGTGTAACCCTCTCTCAAAACGCCTACACTTCATTTCCTCTAACGCCACTAATTCTGGTGCAAAACGGGACAAAGATTGAAATTTTATAGCATAGTCAAAAACGGTCATATTACCTTGCTCTAACTTCTCGAACTGTCCTCTAAGTTGCTCACGATACGTTTCTGGAAAATATTGATTCTCGAAGAGTTCTTCAAACACAACCCAAGTCAAGTTCTCTACATCTGGTTCATTTGTTCGATTAATCGCCCTTGCCATCCTCCTAGCATCCCTTCTTGCTCCTAAAACCGATTCCCATCACTCATTCGCCTCACCGACAAGTTGAATGGCCACAATACTCACTCGAAGGTCATCTTCCGTAATCTTAAGAGCATTAAATATTTTACGAATTTGTGAAAGCCAATGTTCGGCCACAAGAGGATCACTACTCTCCCCGTCGAACTGAGGTGGCTTCATACGACAGAATGCTCTCATCACTTCCATGGCATGGTCATTCGTGTTAGCCCTAAGTGCTGGATTCAAAAGATTCGACTCTGGGTTTGCCGTATCGATACAGATGCTATTTGAGCAGATTTTCTGCAGATTTCGAGGATTTCAACTTCAACAACAAACACAACAACCATAGGCATGATTTCATGCACAAAACCAACTCAAGAACATACAAAGAGTGAGAGAAATCCCTACCTTGATTACCAAAGCCGAACCCAAAGAGATCGATCAAGCCCTAACTTCCAAACTCCGAACCAAGCCAAATACGGGTCACCGAGCTCCTACCAACGCGATTCGAGCTCCAATGCACGCAAGGATGAAAGATTGGAAGGTGATTGATGAAAGGTTGAAGTTGTATTGGTGGATTTTGAATGAGGGAGAGAGGTATAGAGGGAGAGCCGAGAGAGAGATGTGAGGCCGGGAGAAGAGAGAGAGTGAGATTTGGGATTTTTAATACCCTACACTCACACACACCTATATATATACTAGCACACACATAATTACACATGCACCCCTCTACAAACAACCCTCTCACATTAACCCCAAATCATATAATTTGACAAATTTCACATTTTATTTCAATTTCCAACACTAAATAATCCTTTAAATAATTTTTGAAAATACGGGTCTCTACAAGTTTGGAGTAAGGAGCAAGGCATGGACACGTGGCAATCATGCATTGATGAAGCCCAAGCAGCTCAAGCCTGGAGGGACACATGGTAGCCATGCATGATGGCAGGTGGAAGCAGCTCAAGGCCTGGAGATATTGCCGATAAATACCAGAATTGAAGGCCTTTAAAGAGGTCCCAGCACCAACAAGCCCAGCGCTTAATCAACTCAAAAACTTTCTCAAGTTTATTTCCACTTTCCAGCAAAGTGAACTTGTCTTTTATCTTTCAATCCAAACTAGCCAAGCCTAGTTTTTCATTTCATTTCAATCACTTGTACTAATCAACTTCATTAAGCTATTAATGGAGCTTGTTTAATTTCATTCAGCCCTGCTTCTTTTCCTTTGTCTACCAATGATTAGGAAATATTTAAGTCCTTTTCATGAAGGCTAACCACGGACCACTATATGGCCTCACCCCTTAGGTCATACACAATCGTTTTATAAAAGTCAAATCTGAGGCATTCAAGCCTTAGCATGAATTTGAACTGCAATCCAGTCCTGGCACGCCTGCAAAACAAGTTTACCTAGTCTTGCTCTTTTTGAGGAAAACACCTATCAACCCCATTCTTCTGGAGAATAGAACACCAAACATAAGCAGAGAAAGAGCACTCAAAAAACATTCCCCATTGTAAAATTCTATCTTTAGCAGCCAGTCTATGTCGGACTGCCATCCATTCCAAGATAGCCCATCTAGGGACATAGTGCGCGAACCAAACAGCTTTCACCCAATTTGGAGTAGGGTTTTTTATCCTCAAGGCAGACCAAGCAGATTTGGTTGAGTATAAACCAGGGGGATGCATGCAAGGTCCAAATCATAGAATCAGGCCTATGAGAGTTTGGAAGGAAAGTAGCAGGAGTATGGGTGGTAAAATCCTGGATGATAGGGTTTCTAACCCTGGACCAATTCCATCTATCATTCAAAATAATAGTATTATTCAAAATCTTACTTTTGCCGATTAAAAAAAAAAGGGGAGGAGAAGGCAAGGGAAGGAGAGAGACTTGTTAACCAAAAGAAAAGCTTATAGATAAGGGGTATACAATTTTATAGAATATGAAATCAAGTCGGACTAAAATTGAGGGGAGTAGTAGTATTGCATCCCAAAATCCAATGTATTGGATATTTTATGTTTTGTGCATTTTCTAAGACTCTCTCAATGTTTTTTTTTTTTTTTTCTATTCTACTAATTTTATTTTTTTAAATCCTTGTATTCAATGAAATTTTCTTCGCCGTTCACAAAAGATATATATCTAATCTTTTGCGGTCCGAGAGATATTAATTTCAATTCTAAACACCAAAGTTTTAAACTAACGGTGGTCTTCAATGAAGAAAAACATGGGGTTGCACATAGTCATGTTGCCAAGGAGGAGGAAGAGGACCAATACCAATTGGATGCCATAAGTCAAGTCTTCCCACAATAGGATGACCTTGAATGAAGGAAAACATGGGGTTGCACATAGTCATGTTGCCAAGGAGGAGGACGAGGACCGATACCAATTGGATGCCATAAGTCAAGTCTTCCCACAATAGGATGACCTTGAATGACGGAAAACATGGGGTTGCACATAGTCATATTGCCAAGGAGGAGGACAAGGACCGATACCAATTGGATGCCATAAGTCAAGTCTTCCCACAATAGGATGACCTTCAATGAAGGAAAACACGGGGTTGAACATAGTCATGCTGCCAAGGAGGAGGAAGAGGACCAATACCAATTGGATGCCATAAGTCAAGTCTTCCCACAATAGGATGACCTTGAATGAAGGAAAACATGGGGTTGCACATAGTCATGTTGCCAAGGATGAGGACCGATACCAATTGGATGCCATAAGTCAAGTCTTCCCACAATAGGATGACCTTGAATGACGGAAAACATGGGGTTGCACATAGTCATATTGCCAAGGAGGAGGACGGGGACCGATACCAATTGGATGCCATAAGTCAAGTCTTCCCACAATAGGACGACCTTCAATGAAGGAAAACATGGGGTTGCACATAGTCATGTTGCCAAGGAGGAGGAAGAGGACCAATACCAATTGGATGCCATAAGTCAAGTCTTCCCACAATAGGATGACCTTGAATGACGGAAAACATGGGGTTGCACATAGTCATATTGCCAAGGAGGAGGACGGGGACCGATACCAATTGGATGCCATAAGTCAAGTCTTCCCACAATAGGACGACCTTCAATGAAGGAAAACATGGGGTTGCACATAGTCATGTTGCCAAGGAGGAGGAAGAGGACCAATACCAATTGGATGCCATAAGTCAAGTCTTCCCACAATAGGATGACAAACGAGGTTAAATTATTGAGGGCTAGCAATCGAATGGTCTGAACTCCGCCTTTTTATTTCCACACTATCCACTATAAAGCAAGAGCTAGAGTAAGGCATAATGACCACAATAAAGCGCACTTTTGGTGTCTCGGGTTCAACAAAAAAAATCGGAGCCGCTCATTTCGTTCAAATATTTTGTTTAGGATCCTCGCAAAAAATCAGCTTCATCCAATATCGTTAAGAGCATTTACGAAATGTCCATATTGGCTTATTTTTTTCTTTATTGAAAAAAAATTGGGTTTCAATCATAATTTTTAACTTTTTAGATTCCTCTCGTCATGACGAAACAATAATCCACAAAAAATCGACGAAAAACTAACAAATGCGCAAAATAAAATTGAACAAGGACAAAAAAAAAAAAAGTCATATGGCTTATTCAGGCCAAACAACCCCTAAGCCTTGCAAGTGGGTCCCAATCATTTACCTTGGTCCTCTCATGAGGGTAAAAATTACAATACACACCACCACATACGAATTTTGTGGTTGATTTTGACGAGTTTTTGTGGCTCACTTTATGAGTTTTTGTGGTTTATATTACGAAAGTGTGTACGGTACGCTCTTATGAATTTTGAATTTTGTGGCTTACTTTTATGAACTTTTGTGGCCCAATATATGAGATTTTATGGTTGTTTATATAAGAATTTTTGTGGTGTGTATATGAATTTGTGTAGTGTTGGAAATGAATTGTTTTTTTAGTGTTCTATATGAATTTTTGGTCAAAAAGACAGCGCAAAAGTAAAAAATGGCGGCTCAAATATATGAGATTTTGTGATATTGTTTATGAGATTTTGTGGTGTTAATTAACAGCCCTTAACGTAAATCCCCACTTTTTCGAAAAAAACAACCCACAGCCGCCTCTCTTAGAGTTTTGAGAGTTCTAAGGAGATTTTGAGAAGCCACAGCCGCCTTGCTTTTCTGCCTGGGGGGGGGGGGAGGCATCCCTTTCCCTCCTCCCCCCGGACTCCTCCTCCTCCATCCGCTCTCCTCTTTCTTCCCCCTCTTCCCTATGGTTTTTTTTTCTTTTCGTTTTCTCCTCCCTCATGGGGTTGCACATAGTCATGTTGCCAAGGACGAGGACCGATATAATTGGATGCCATAAGTCAAGTCTTCCCACAATAGGATGACCTTGAATGACGGAAAACATGGGGTTGCACATAGTCATATTGCCAAGGAGGAGGACGAGGACCGATACCAATTGGATGCCATAAGTCAAGTCTTCCCACAATAGGACGACCTTCAATGAAGGAAAACATGGGGTTGCACATAGTCATGTTGCCAAGGAGGAGGAAGAGGACCAATACCAATTGGATGCCATAAGTCAAGTCTTCCCACAATAGGATGACAAACGAGGTTAAATTATTGAGGGCTAGCAATCGAATGGTCTGAACTCCGCCTTTTTATTTCCACACTATCCACTATAAAGCAAGAGCTAGAGTAAGGCATAATGACCACAATAAAGCGCACTTTTGGTGTCTCGGGTTCAACAAAAAAAATCAGAGCCGCTCATTTTGTTCAAATATTTTGTTTAGGATCCTCGCAAAAAATCAGCTTCATCCAATATCGTTAAGAGCGTTTACGAAATGTCCATATTGGCTTATTTTTTTCTTTATTGAAAAAAAATTGGGTTTCAATCATAATTTTTAACTTTTTAGATTCCTCTCGTCATGACGAAACAATAATCCACAAAAAATCGACGAAAAACTAACAAATGCGCAAAATAAAATTGAACAAGGACAAAAAAAAAAAGAAGTCATATGGCTTATTCAGGCCAAACAACCCCTAAGCCTTGCAAGTGGGTCCCAATCATTTACCTTGGTCCTCTCATGATGGTAAAAATTACAATACACACCACCACATACGAATTTTGTGGTTGATTTTTACATGTTTTTGTGGTTTATTTTACGAAAGTGTGTACGGTACGCTCTTATGAATTTTGAATTTTGTGGCTTACTTTTATGAACTTTTGTGGCCCAATATATGAGATTTTATGGTTGTTTATATAAGAATTTTTGTGGTGTTGTATATGAATTTGTGTGGTGTTGGAAATGAATTGTTTTTTTAGTGTTCTATATGAATTTTTGGTCAAAAAGACAGCGCAAAAGTAAAAAATGGCGGCTCAAATATATGAGATTTTGTGATATTGTTTATGAGATTTTGTGGTGTTAATTAACAGCCCTTAACGTAAATCCCCACTTTTTCGAAAAAAACAACCCACAGCCGCCTCTCTTAGAGTTTTGAGAGTTCTAAGGAGATTTTGAGAAGCCACAGCCGCCTTGCTTTTCTGCCCGGGGGGGGGGGGGGAAGGCATCCCTTTCCTTCCTCCCCCCGGACTCCTCCTCCTCCATCCGCTCTCCTCTTTCTTCCCCCTCTTCCCTATGGTTTTTTTTTCTTTTCGTTTTCTCCTCCCTCAGATCTGACCCTCTCTGTTCGGCGGGCTCCGCCGTCACCTGAGTCGTTTGTCCGCATTTAATCCGTTGCCGGAGCCCTTGTGGCAGCACTGGTGGAGGCAGTGAAGGTTGCGATCTGTTCGGCGGTTTTTGGGCGGTTGGATTTAGAGCAAGATCTGGAGGAGTTTTGTCTCTCCATGTGGGAGTTTTGTCTCTCTTTGTGAGAGTTTTGTCTCTCCTTGTGAGATTAATAAAATTCGCATTTGGGCGATTTGTTTACTGTTCGGGCTCAAGAAGATTAATATGCATCTTTTGGTGCTTTGCTAGAAATTCATTAGTGTGCTCATTTCTGGTCGAAGTTCATCTGATCGTCTGGGTTCTTGTTGTCTTTTTTTCTTGGCTAGCAATGTATCTCTTTTTGAGACTGTTATAGGATATATGAATTTTCCGGTCAGCAGAAGGTGCGTCAGGCCATGCCTGGGCTGTGGATGAAAGACATCAATCGCCTCGTTCTTTCTCGTTTTGTATCAGTTAGATGATTAGTTTGGTTTTGTCCAAGTTATCTGTAATGAATTTCGTTGTGTGAGTGCCGTTGGGCTTTATCAATACTATACCTCTCACTTTTGTCAACAAAAAAAAAAAGATAAGATGAACAGCCAACGGAAACCTTTTTTCCTCAAATCAATGTAGTACATGCATGGAGTTAAGTGATTGGGATCCACTTGCAAACTTCCATGGTTACATTGATTTTGGAATTTCGGTGCTCTATTTAAAGGAGTTTTCTAATAGATTTCGCTTCCAGCCCCCAATTTTTAGGCCCGAAGAGGGCCTCAAAATATACAATGTATAATTTTAAATAGTATGGAGTTCCAATTGCCTTCAATTAGTAACATATTCTTGATGGTGTGATAGCTTAGGTTCTTTGGATGCTTGAGGGGCTAGGTTCGAATCTCCACCCCTTAATTGATCTTCCTCAATTTTGTATATGCAACATTTCGTGCAAAGATTGGTATGTAGAGATAGATGGATCCATATTAGGACTTTCGCTTCGGGTCCCAAATAAATTTGAGCCGGCACTGGTCCCTTTGCATCCTTAGTTACCGTTCTTCACCCCATGTTGAGCCGCATGAGTTCTCAACAAGCCAATGTACTTTGTCCTGTGGGTACCAGTCCAAAAGCAAACAACAATCACCTATAATGTGGTGATATCAGATAAAGAGCCCAACTAACCTATTGTGTGTTTGGTTTTATTTAATGGTAATGATACAATTGCTACTTTCCTCTTTGGCCATAGTCATTAACAAGTATTACAACTCCTTTCTTCCTCCAATCCGTGGTAGATGGCAATGGCACTACGGTTTTTCATATCTAAGGAAGACACTTCAGTGAAGTAGACATGGCTCTTGTAGTGTTGTTTGAACTTTTCATAAATTTACGAGGTCTGCACATTGATTGGCTCCTAGCTAAGTCTTGTTTCAGGCCTTTGTTTTTCTTTTCTTTTTTTCGGAAATTCAATATTTTCCACGTTGGCCTTGAATATGATGCAAAATTCTCCTTGTCAGAACTTCTCTAGTAGACACAGCCATTGCTCGTGCCTCTCATAGGTCGCTGCTTCCTGAAGAAAGTGAAATGCAGTTCGAGAAGCCAATGTTCCAATGATGAATAGCGAAGCAAGGCTGATGCAATGGTAATGTTTTTTGGAATCCATTTGTTTCGGTTAGAGCTAAGACTGATAACTAATGAGTGGGATGGCACTCTGATTTCTGCATTGGGCCTGGGCTTTATATCGAGCTTGAAACTTTTGTCAGAATGCATTCAAGATTCCCGAGTGCCTTAGTAAACTGATCTGAATTGGACTCAACAGAGTAATACTGCTTGATAGAATTTTATTAGACTACTCCTTCCAAATATTGGAAAATATCAGTAGTCAATCCTCGTTCGTATACTTCATGAGTGAAGTTCTAGATCAACTACACCAATCACGGATTTGTCTGCTTTCAACGTGCCGCTTCTCTTATCAATGAACAATGCTGCACTGATCAAGATGAGGTTCAATAAGGGACAAGAAAATATGGTACTGGCTTTGGATAGATGATAAAAATTTCATTAGAAGCTTGGAATTAAGTGAAAACTGGCTTTGGATAGATGATACTGAACATCAAGTGTAACACATATTTATCTTCTTTTGATTGTTGGTACATGATGAGGTATTGAGGTTCAATAAGGGCCAAGAAAATATGACAAAAGGGTGATAATATTCTGAAAGAACTTGCATACGAACACGGGAAACCAAATCCCCATTATCCTGCAGTTTACATGGTGCATAAGTTTTTTTTTTTTTTTTTTGATCGGCGTGTATAAGTTCTTTTGTACAAAAAACAATACATTCCTATTCCGTGTCCAAATTATTAACAAGCTTTTGAACTACCTGTGGAAATTTTGGTTACTACCATATGGGCCATATTTAGTTGTTTGAGTATGCAAAAGGTATCAGTCTTACCTATTCAGATATATTTTCTGGACGTTCACAAATCTGTGGTCAAGATAAAAGTATTGTTTGTAGAAATGACTCTTCTTTTACCAATGAACTCGTAAAAATTGGATAAGTTTTGTGTTCAAAATGTATGCACTGCTCCCACATGGAGCTATGAATTTGGAACTTATCATCTGTCATGCTGTTGCAGAGAGAGAGAGAGAGAGAGAACGACTTGGCTATTGGGTGTGACCCACCGCGTCCTACTTCACCGGACTAACCTCCGGCGGGGTGTAAGGGGGGTACTTCGCGTCCTACCTCCCCGGACTAACCTCCGGTGAGATGTAAGGGGAGTACCAGTGGTCACTTTCTTGGGGTCTTCTTGCCATTAGTCGTTCTCTTTTTCATATTACTTCATACTCAGAGGAGAGATTCAGTATCTATGGCTCCTTACCATAGAGAGATGGGGAAACTAAGGGAGAGAATTGATAATAGCAGAAAAAGGAGTGATGACGGTTGGATTCCAGTGATGGGGAGACACAACAATCAAAGAAGCTCTTCGAATGACAGAAACAAGAATTCCACAAATCTCTTTACTCTTTTTGTGGACAATATTTCAGAGGGTTATGATCAAAGTTGGCTGTGGAAAACATTCTCTAATTATGGAGTAGTGAAGGATGCTTTTGTTCCTAACAAAAGGAGTATCAAAATCGGGAACCGTTTTGGTTTTGTAAGATATGATTGCCACATCTCTGCTGGTATGGCAATAGCAAAGACAAATGGTGTTTGGGTGAATGACAAAAAGCTGTTTGTTGAGGAAGCTATTTTTGGCCAAAAAGATGTCAAAAACAGAACCAGTATCCCAAAATTTCAAGATGTCGGTATAGAAAATAATTGGCAGAAGGAGAAGGAAAAGGAGGGGGAAAAGGAAAAAGAAGCACAGGAAGGAGATGAGAGGGTAAAGAATGGGAAATTTGTTTGGTCCGGAAAATCCTATGCACAGATGGTGACAGGGGAGAATTCAAAGTCAAATCAGAGTACAGAGGTGGATGTTTGTCTGAAAGTTGAATCTGCAGGCAATGGTTGGCTACACAGGAGTGCCGTGGCAATCTTAGATAGATTGGTTTCCATGGCAGACTTAAGGGTCAGTTTCATGAATGAAATTCGACAGAATGTTCAAATAAGAGCAATGGGTGGAAGATCCGTTCTTATTACCTTTGCAAGTTCTGAGATTAGAGATGATATTATACAAATGCAGGGCATGCAGAGGTGGCTCTTATCTGTGAATCCATGGAAGAATGAGGCAGCAAGTCTTGAAAGGTTTGTCTGGCTCTCTTGCTCTGGCATGCCTCTTAATGCTTGGAATGCAAAGAATTTTAAGCTTATCGGGGAATTATGGGGCAAGTTTATTCAGATGGATAGTAAAACATTGAGGGATGAATATTTTGCAAAAGGAAGAATTCTTGTAGCTACCTACGAAATGTCAAAGATTGATAAGTGGATTAATCTTAATGTTGATAATGTGATTTACAATGTACATGTTGAGGAGGAATCTCAGTTTATTAGTCTAGAAGAATGGGGTATTAACTTGCTAGCTGCAAAACATGCTGAAAATCCAGTCCCAGAATCAAGCTCGGATGAGGAAGACGATGACAATGATGATGAGGAGGATAAAAATGATGGTAAGGATGATAACGGGGATCGAGGCTCGAAAGGCTTATTGGAAGGAGATGCAACTTCTGCAGTTCTTGGAACTAACAACCAACAAACCAATCAGCATGGGGATAAAACACAGCATAATCAAATTCCCCTGCCACAAGAAGATGGTAAGACAAGGGAGGAGAATTCTAAGAGTCCTTCACCGTTGGAAAATGGTGTATCCAGGATAGAGGATTCTGTGGGCTTGAATGTAGACCAATTCGATGGGCAAGAGATTAATAAAGGTGATAGTATTTTGGCCCAACAAAGTGTAAAAGAGTATGGGCCAAATATCAACTCAGAGGAAATGGAAAAGGTTCAAAAATATATGGGCCCAAATCTGGCCCAAGAAGAGTTACAGCAACCAGATAATATGGGCTTGTCTATGGATGGTGGTGGAGAACAAAGATCCCTCTTACAATCTGAAAACCCTATTGAAACAAGCAGCTGCGTCCCACAAGGAGTTCAAAGGGGATCTCAAATTCAGGGAATTAATTTGACGGTGGAGTTAACTCCGGGTGCATACAGGAAAAGGAGGAGAAGACATATCAACAATCTTCTCAAAGTTCAAGAGGAAATGGATCAAATCTCAGAGGATAGTGATCAACTCTCAGCATCTTCTTCTTCGCTTCAGCAGACGAAACAATTATTAGCAGCTCAGTTCTGGGCGAGGAGATCAGAGGTACGATACAAGTAGGTGAATCTTTGGGCTTCAATTTCATAAAGAATGATGAATTTGTACTCAAGAGAATGATTGAACTGGAGGTAAATGAATACTCTCGCATGACTGAGAGAGAGAGAGGAAGGGATAATTAAATCTTCTCTTTGTGGTGATTAGAGGGTGTTTATATTTTCAATGAAGTTAATATCTTGGAATATTCGTGGAATGGGGAGTGCTCTGAAAAAAAGGTTTATTTCAAAAATTATAAAAAAAAGGAGGCCCGATATAATGTTTATTCAGGAGACCAAATTGGAGAATGTAGAATTAAGGATTTTAAATTCTATTGGACTCTCGGGCGGAATTCTGATACTGTGGGACTTTGAGATATTCAAGGCAAATAACATTACTATCCATAGATCTTTCATTCTTGTGGAAGGTACTTTGTATAGTGATTTTCAGTGCGTTTTTGTTAATATTTATGCTCCAAATGTGGAATCCCAGAGGAAAGAAATATGGGATGAGTTAATCCAGATTAAAGCGGGGTCTCAGTTGCCGTGGTGTATAGGGGGAGATTTTAACGAAATCATAGAAATTGGTGAAAGAATTGGTTGCACTACTGTAAATCAAGGTATGAGGGAGTTCAATGGTTTTATTAATCAAATGGAATTGATGAACATTCCAATGCAGGGAAGGAGATTCACATGGACTAATTTCCAATGTCACGCCCTCGATTTTCAACATAAATAATAATCATTTGTAATAAATAAAATCCTCGCTGAAGTATAGATAATACCCAAATAACAATCCTTTTTCCTGTTCTTAAATTAAATACACCTGTTTAATCCTGGCTCGAGGCCCCAAATTATCTCATATAAGTATCCGAAGCTAAATAACGTTACAGTTTACAATAATTACTCTTCCGTACACCTCTCTTGAAAACCCTTCAATAACATGATCATGCATGTGCATCACGTACGCCAAGTCAACTCTTGAATTATACATGAAATTTATAATAGGTTTGAGCAAACACGCGCCCAGTAGAGAAATCTTTGCACAAGCTATATGAAAATGTGATGAGATATGCACCAGAAATGAATGAGTTTCAATGAGCGAACTTGAGTGACGAAGGTTTACCACAATAGCCCAACAGACATCGACCTCAAAGTTCTAAACATCTTATCGGGGTGCCTATTGACGCACACATCATTTAGAAGCTATACAAAACTCTCATCAAATCGAACAAGCCTTCGACAAAATCTCAATCACTTCATGAACGAATACCACAATCTATCTCAGTTCGCATTACTAATTATCAAATCTCTTTCCCTTAAGACTTTCCTCTTTTTACTGCAAAACGACTTATGAAGAACAAAATCAAACCAATACTGGTCAAGCTCCGTTGAATCGAGCTTGAATACCGGAATCCGTTCATTTGTGCCCAAATACCGGAAACCGTTGATTCGCTCAAGAATACCGGAGGATTTTCATCAAAATCCTTTAACCAATACCAAAGTTTTCTCATTAACTTCATAAACCAATTACATGTCGTTAAAAGTCTGAGCCGGAGCTCCTGCCAGGCACTTACTCGATAACGAGCCCTGAAAGTATACGATATGAGCATTTAGCTCCTGCCAGGCATTTACTCATTCAAGAGCCTTGAAAGTATACAATATGAGCATTTAGCTCCTGCCAGGCATTTACTCATTCAAGAGCCCTGAAAGTTCTCTTTGTGACCATTTGTCACCCACATTCATTCCATGTTCCACATTCATTCCATGTTTCCATTTTACAAACATCAACTCATTCTATCAAATCCAAAAAAAAAGTCATAGTCGTTTAATCAATCACATGGCATTAAAAGACCCACAATCTGCCGTATCGCATGTAAGCAATTACTTACGTCCTCACCGTACCTCTAAGTATATCCCCTTACCTACACAACATGCTACTCACAAACAGTTCTAAAGTATCCAATCCACTAATTCCTATTCTTGAATCCCGTAGCAAGAGTAACAAGGAAAAAGTCAAGAGGTTCAACAAGCCGTGAAGATACAAGTTACCACTTTATCCTTGAAGTCTTTATACCGCTCCCATTTACCATTTATACCCACCATGACGTTCATACAACCTACAGTACTCATATGCACTCTACGATACGTTTTTCGTTCATAATGATGCTAAGATTAAACTTAACAAGTCCCTAAGGAATGGGAACGATCAATGAGTCACCAAAGGACAAGCAACCAAGCTTAGAGATGGTTTAAAGGTGTTAGAAGTGATCGGGGGTCAAAACGATGGGTTTCGGAACAAAACAGTGAAAACTGGGTTTAAGCTCACTGTATCGATACAGACAAAATCTGTATCGATACGGGTAAGTTACGAAGTTGTCCAGCTTGTGGGGTATCGATACGGATTTAAAGCCGTATCGATACAGGAGGCTTTCTAGCAGATTTTCAAGGATCCAACCCAACGACGAACACAACCATCTAAGGTATGAACCAAGCATAAATTCATCACATAAACCCATAGAGTGTGTAAGAAATCCCTACCTCGAGTATCAAAGCCGAACCCCAACGAGAGATCGAGCCCTAGCTTCCAAAATCGACTTCGAGAGCAATACACCTCCACCGAGCACTAGCCAACGATGTACGAGCTCCAATACGCGCGTAGATGATGGATTGGAGGTTGGTTTATGTCACGCCCTCGATTTTCAACATAAATAATGAATACTCTTTCGATAAATAAAGTCTCTGCAGTAATACGATTAATACCCAAAAGATCTTCCTTTCCCCTATTCTCAAATAAGATTCAGATATTACATTTTTGGCTCAATGGCCCCAAGTTATTGAACTACCAATCTCCGAAGAAAATAATATTACAGTTGTAACAAATGTCTTTCCAAAATGCTCCTTTCGAATCAAATGCAAATAATCGCCTCTTTTATACCTTTGAAAGACATGACCAACAAGCAAGATATGCACGTCATGCCAACTTCCTTGTTTTGTACCTGAAAATGATAGGGTTGAGCATACCCGCGCCCAGTAGAGAGATCTATACTTGATTTATATGTAAATAAGATGATCAATGCACTTGGGGGAAATTAGAATACGACAAGATATCACCACAAGGACCTTGAGTCTTGTACCACAAATGACCAAACTACAACCTTGGGAAATCAAGTTTACGTATACGTATCCCTAACAACTCACGTCATACTGTAAGCAATAACCAACACGAATCAATCTAATTTACTACATCATGTTCACATCCGTTCTCAACTGTTCATCACATTTCATTCGATACAACAATCCTCCTTGTTTGTCATCCGTTCCTTACCACGCAATTCCATTTACTCATTTTTTCTCATATGAATACTCAATTCCATCTCAATTCCACATTGCCGATTTTCAAACTTCTTTTCAAATAAAACCTTTCTTTCTTTCTCTTTTTTTTAATTTCAAAACAGAGTAGAAAGTACTCACTCTATTGATTCGAGTCAGAATATCGAAATCCGTTGATTTGTGCCCAAATACCGGAAACCGTTGATTCGCTCAGAATGCCAGAGGATTTTTTTATCAAAATCCTTTAACCAAAACCAAAATCTCTTTCATCAACTTCATAAACCAATTTCGTATCGTTATGTGTTTGAGCCGAAGCTTCTGCCAGGCACTTACTCGATGACGAGCCCTGAATATAGATAATATGAGCATTTGCTCCTGCCAGGCATTTGCTCGATGACAAGCCCTGAATATAAATAATATGAGCATTCGCTCCTGCCAGGCACTTACTCGATGACGAGCCCTGAATACAAATAATATGAGCATTCGCTCCTGCCAGGCACTTGCTCGATGACAAGCCCTGAATATAAATAATATGAGAATTCGCTCCTGCCAGGCACTTACTCGATGACGAGCCCCGAATATAAATAATATGAGCATTCGCTCCTGCCAGGCACTTGCTCGATGACAAGCCCTGAATATAAATAATATGAGCATTCGCTCCTGCCAGGCACTTACTCGATGACGAGCCCTGAATATTCTCGTGTCCGTTTGTTATCCACATATCAATCCACATTTCCAATTCTACAACTGCTGTAGGTGGAGAAAAATAGATGGTACCTAGAGCAGCGTTGAATCTCCTTACTTCACGTGCTGTCCAATCGGAACCCTAATACCTTCGCCTGAACCCTAACCTGTAAAACAGACAAGGGGTGAGCGCACCTCTGCCTCTCGTGGCAAAGGCCCTCCGATGCCTAAGTTAGTATCTCGTACTGTCTCAAAACCCTAATTATCAGTAGGAAAGTATAGACTGAATGCCACTTATTGCGTACCTTTTTCCTCCAGGTTTACCTTGTATTTATAGACATGAGCATGCTTGCTTTCCAAGTATCCTTGTTGCCCAGGTCTCCTGCCTCGTGTAGGAAGCCTGGCTCTTTTGGGGATCTCTTGCCCAATCAACCGAGATCCCCTCCTCATAGGGTCTCTTCTTACCATAGAACTCATTCCTCAATAGGACTGTCTCTTGACTCATCTTTGCTGTATATCGGGTCCGTCTTGCAGAACACCCCTATTGCCTTATCTCTTAAGACAACGTTTCACCAAGTTACTCCATCTGTTCGGCATGCGCCCCTACCGAACAGACTACATAAGTAACCGACTTCTCATGTCACTGGCCCATCTGGGCCGAACAGAATGTATTAACTAATGACTTCTCATGTCACCGGCTTATCCCAATCGAACAGATCGTCTAATCCGGTGCCTCCTCGTAGCACTGGATCTTACCGCCGCCGTTCATCATTTATGGGGTCCCATATCACTTTCCTCATTACACGGATCTGGCACATCACGTGTTCGGCCCTTAATTGTACCTGTTCGGGAATACCTCCCTACAATTGCTCTCCAGCTTTTGCTTATCACTACTATTTCGAAGATGATGAGTAAAGCTCAAAGAATAAACTTAAGGCCGAACAGATCAGATCCCGTGCAGATATAGTCATTGGGTTCCCATTGATGTCTTTTGGCGGTTTAGTCATGATTTTCTCGAAATAATGACTCCACGTGGCGTATTTCGTACGCCTTGCATTTAATTCGACCCGACGTTTCTTAAAAACGGCGTTTGAGTGTCGTCCCTTCAAACTTACTTTCCGTTACCTTTTTGAGATAACGGTGTTAGGAGAGACGGTTCACCTCCGTCTCCTCGATTTAATCCCAAGAAGGGATCTTTTTGGGTTTTCCACCCAAAGTTTCAAAAGCGTCCGTCTTCTCTCTCTGAAACCAGACGAAAACTGTTCATCTCCAGTCCGCCATCGCCGCCGTCTGCGAAATCGATTTCAACCTAGGAAATCCTTTCTACATTCCTGTAAGACTTCTCATTCTTACCTCTATTTTCATTTCATCTCGAGACTTCGTTCTCAGTCTCCTCTTCGTCTAGGGTTTCGATCCCATTTCCAAATTTCATTCTGTTTTAGTTTCCTCTGATTCATCCATGGCGGATGAAGCTGATAGTGGCGTTAAGCTAGGAAAATTCAGAAAACTCTGCGAGACACCCGCTGCAATGGCGGCGTTTAGGACTAAATACAACATTCCAGAAACCGTTGGTTTAGAACTCGCCCCTCTGGGTGCGACTAGAAATGCCTGCAAATGAGATAGAACGTGTATCCCAATCGTAGCTATAGTTGAGGGTGGAGTTCGTTTCCCCTTCGACCCATTACTTCGTCGAACTCTTAATTGGTATCGACTCAATCCCATGCAAGTGTCTACTAATTTTTTCAGATTAGTAATGGGGATTGTAGCTTTGAACAAAATCCTGGGGACCAATTTAGGAATCTGGGATATCCAATGGTGGTATAGCATTGTATTAAATCGTGAATACAATACGTACTATCTGAAAGTGAGAAAGGCAGAGAAGCGTTTCGTGCTTAACCTGCCAGACTCTGCTCGGGACCACGAGATGGATTTTCTGTATGTTACTGGAGCTTTCGAGCCCATGGGGGAGGATGGCCAGGTGGTGGGTGTCCACATTCCCCACGAATGGGGCTTCCCACGTACGCCTCTACTTTCTGCTCTTTTTAAGTTTAGTCACTCGTTCCTCTTATGCCGAAGTCATTTCTCTGAGAGTTTTATTCTTTTTGCTATTTCAGCCGAAAACGCCAACAGACGCCTAAGAAGGGAGCCGAGCTATATCAGAGAAGGAGACATTAACAAAGTTTTGAAATACAAAGGAGAACCAGGTACAAGAACTGCCGGACGGGGACGTGATGCCAACGTTTTACTGGGATACGACCCTGCCTACAAAGGCTTTATTGACAGAAGACTTGCTCATCCGAGCACCAGCGGCGCCTCTACATCCGCCACTCCTCAACCAAGGAATTCGAGATCTAGTGCTGGTGTGACGACTGCCGGACAGCAAGACGAAGTACCAATATCCGAAGGCATCCCATTGCCTCGTTTGGTACTTAGAAGATCGTCACGAAGACAGGCTACTATAACCCAGCAACAAACCGAGCAACCAGCAACTGAACGTGATACCAGCCAATCATCCTCTCGTGGATATTCCCCATCTCCTCCAGATTCGGGTACAATGTCTCAACAACCTCTCAATTTGATTTCTCTCCTTATTGTCTCTTCCCGTGGACGTGGCTCTTCGGGCCGTGCTTCATCCACGGGAAATGCTCCCCCTCCTCCCAGACGCATAAGGGGTCGTGGGAGCAGTGTATCTCCTCGGGAATCCGAGTCAGGCTTGGATGCCGGGGATGCTCATCGGGACAAACGTTCCAGAGACCAATCCACAGGAGATGGGGCAGCACAGGTCACTGGGGTAAACGAACTGGCTCCTACCCCGAATATTCAGCCACCTCCTCAATCCTGGGCCCCTCAACTCATCAGAGGTGACCGGCCGGTGACCGTGGGGGACAGTGCTAGCTCTTCTGAGACTGCTTTGGCCCTCACCCAAGCGCTGCTACTGCCCGTGGACATGCAAAAAGAGGCCACCTCCTCATCTGATCGGTTGATATCGACCGGGTTAGTGAGTGGGATCAAGGTAAAGTACTTTCATTACTTTATCAATACTTCGACATATAAGATTTTCTACTCAAATTGATCCATTCCATTATTTTTGAATCTCACCAGTTCATTCAAAAGATGGTCACTCTTGGCCATAAGCTGCAAGAGGTTGAGCCCGAAAGAAACAGACTTCTGAGGGACAACACTAGACAGCTCCAAACCATCACGAGGCTGGAGAGGGAGAGGGAGAGAGACAAAGCAAAATTGGAAGCTGATGAGATGAAGTCGAAGATGGAGGCTGCTGAGGGTAACCTTAGACAAGCTTTGGCAGAGATTGATGCCACTAAAAAGCTGCTCATGACGATGGATATCAGAAGGGTTTTGATAGGGCGACAGCTAGCTATGTAGAGCAGATGCCGGTCGTTCAAGACCATCTATGGGCTGCTGGATGGGAGGCATGTTTGATCAAGATTGGTGCCCCTAATGATTCCACCCTCTGGGTCGACAACGACTTGCCTAGCAAACGTGTCCAGCCATCTCATGATTCCGAGGAGCCTATTCTCGAAAATATTGAAGAGCAAATTGATGATTTTGCTGACGCGGATAAAGATATACAGATGGAGACACAAGCTGCTCAATCTGGATCTCAAGAAGCCCACCCTGAGCATCCAACCATTGAAGGCACAACTACTGAACCTGTCAACTTGGAGGAGCGCCCGGCTGAAGGCAGCAACGCCACTGAGGTTCCAAGCAACACCCCCCCGGAGGTCCAGAACCTGGACTGACTTGGTAAGTTCTAATTCAGTCCCCTGAACTTTTAAGAACATTTTGTTGGTCCTGCGTGACCGTAATCTTCAGCCTTGCGTGGGTTCAGTACACTTTGAATACTTTTTAACACAGGTATTTGGCCCTTCGTGGCACTAAATTGGTTTGCTCGGCCCTTTCGTGGCTTTTTCGATTTTGCAAGTGGTCGCTCGTGGCCATACGTTCATTTCTAGGTTTTTCATACTTAGCCAGTTTCTCGTACACGTTTTTGCATCTACCAAGTATGTTCATACTTGGATATCCACTCTAAGTCCCGTACATACTTTTAGCTGTTGATGCACAAGCTAGTGAGCTTTTTAGCTGTCATGTACTCAGGGATATTCCTAAGTTTTACTCATACTTGGATGAATGTGCATATTCTCGTATGCTCCCCAATTTGGACAATTTCCCAAATATACTCGTACTTGGGTGTTTGTATTGCTTCTAAGTTTTTTCATACTTAGTAATTCGCGTAAGCAAGGAATTGTGTTTGAACAAGTATTTCGTACTTTGCTTAAGTTTCTCGTACTTAAAACAAATTGTTAAGTTCTATCGTACTTAGCAATTTTAAACAAGTATTTCGTACTTGGTTCAAGTTTCTCGTACTTAAAATAAATTGTTAAATTTTATCGTACTTAGCAATTTTAAACAAGTATTTCGTACTTGGTTCAAGTTTCTCGTACTTTATTCTGTTAGCACGTATTTTCTTACGTCTAAAACATTTATACCAATTACCTGCTCCCCAATACGAAGGAGGGACAGTTTGGCCATTGTTCGAATTCACAAGGCAAAAAACATCCATATATCGGAGGAAACAAAATTTCTGAAAAATCAAATATGTTGTGAAAACATATTTTTATTCATAATTCTCAAACTCAAGGGGTCGTTAGGCGTACTCCTTGCAACTAATAAACAAAGGAATTATTTCGTAATCCCCACACAGCTGACATAATCCTAAAACAGAAATAAAAAAAAACAAAGGAATTATCTTCGTAATCCCCACACAATAACATAATCCTAAAACAGAATTAGAAACAAATCAAGTCCTTTAAACAAAGAACTTTCTCAAATTGTGGACATTCCAAGGCCTTGGCACCGGGTTCTCGTCCAGGTCTGCCAACCTATAAGCTCCAATGCCCACAATTTCAGTCACTCGATATGGACCTTCCCAATTAGCTCCAAGCTTTCCCTCATTAGCTACTTTGGTATTGCCAAGTACTTTTCGAAGCACAAGGTCTCCAATGCCAAACTCTCGAGGGTGGACATGTTTGTTGTAGCCTCTCATTAGCTGTTCCTGGTACGAGGCCAGGTGGACCAGGGCCCTTTCTCTCCTCTCTCCGGCCAGATCAAGCTCAATTTCTAAAGCCCTGTCATTCCCCCCACTTTCAACCAATGCAGTCCTATTGGTTGGAAGTCCGACTTCCAGGGGTATGACTGCCTCTGTACCATACGCTAATGAATAAGGGGTCTCTCCCGTAGACCTTCGAGGCGTTGTTCGAAGTGCCCATAACACTAAAGGTAGTTCATCAGGCCACTTGCCTTTTGCCTTGTCTAGCCTCTTCTTGATCCCATCAAGAATGGTTTTGTTGGAAGCTTCTGCTTGCCCATTGCTCTGAGGGTAAGCAGGGGTTGAGTAATAATTCCTTATCCCATACTGGGAATAGAATGTCTTGAACTTTTTCTGGAACTGTGCTCCATTATCTGTGATTAAAGAGTAAGGAACTCCAAATCGTGTGATAATACTCTTCCATACAAACCTTTCTATCATAGGTTCAGTGATTTTGGCCAAGGGTTCTGCTTCGATCCACTTGGTGAAGTAATCAGTAGCTACTAACAGGAACTTTCGATTACCTGTTGCTTTATGGAGTGGACCCACGATGTCCATTCCCCACTGGGCAAATGGCCAAGGGCTAGTTAAGGGTACCAGATCTTCGGCCGATGTCTTTATCATAGGCGAGAACTTCTGGCATTTCTCACAAATCTTAACATAGACCTTGGCATCCTCCTGCATGTGTGGCCACCAATAACCTTGGGTAATTGCTCGGTGGGCAATAGATCTGCCCCCAGCATGGCTTCCACATGTTCCTTCGTGTATCTCGTGGAGGAATTTCTGCACCATCTCGGGGTGTACACAGAGCAGATACGGCCCAGTGAAGGATTTTTTATATAGCTTCCCCTCAGGGGACAGCCAAAACCTTGCACATTTGGTTTTAATCTTATGTGCTTCCTTTTTGTCTAAAGGGAGTTTTTCATCTCGTAAAAACTCTATGATTGGATCCATCCAACTTGGTCCTTGGTTCACGTCCAGGATCAAGTCCACGTTTCTGCCAATGCTCGGCTCGGCCAAGTAGTCAACTGGTACCTTTCTTTTAAACTCAGTTGGAACAGCTGCAGCCAACCAAGCTAAAGAATCTGCATGAGAATTCTGTCCTGAGCTTATCTGTTCGATACATACCCTTTCGAAGGTGTTCAGTAAACCTCTGGCCGCTTCCACGTAGGCAGCCATCTTCTCATTTCGAGCTTCGTACTCGCCGGACAGTTGGTTTACCACCAGCTGTGAATCACAATAAACCCTGATTCTCTTAACCTTTAGAGTTTTTGCACTATTCAAGCCAACCAAGAGAGCCTCGTACTCTGCTACATTATTCGATGCACTAAAGCCAAGCCGAACAGACTGTTCTAACATCACCCCTCTAGGAGGTAACAAAACGATACCAATACCTGATCCAGTGTTGCAGGCAGAACCGTCAACAAACAGCTTCCACTCCAAAGGGTCCTGTTCGGCAGGCACCTTTCTTTTCCTTTTTGATAGTTCAACTTTCTGCTCCTGTCTCGTAGGAGGCTGGGGTGCTACGGTTGGTGAAAATTCTACCACGAAATCAGCCAACACTTGGCCTTTGATTGCAGTACGCGGTTGGAAGTCAATATCATATTGGCTTAATTCAACAGACCAAGTTGAGATCCGTCCAGAGAAATCTGCCTTTCGTAGCAGTGATCTTAATGGAAACTCAGTATAAACCATGACTTTATGGCTTTGGAAATAGTGGGGCAACTTTCGTGTTGCTGTCCTTAATGCAAGGACCAGCTTCTCAAGGGGCAGATACCTCGTCTCCGCATCCAGTAAGGTTTTGCTCACATAATAAATTGGAATTTGCTCGGATTCCATATTCCTTAACAGGACTGCACTTACTGCATGTTCAGAAACTGCCAAATACAAGATTAAAACCTCACCTGAGTCTAGAGTCGATAAGAGGGGGGCTTGAGCCAAATATTTCTTCAAGTCCTGGAATGCCTGCTCACATTCTGCTCCCCATTCGAACCCTTCTCTTTTCTTTAGCAACTGAAAGAAAGGCCTACACTTATCATTTGAACGGCTAATGAACCTGTTTAGGGCTGCAGCCATCCCAGTCAGCCTCTAGACTTCTTTCGTAGTCTTGGGACTTTGGAACTTTTGTAAGGCCGTTATCTGATCAGGATTTGCCTCGATTCCTCTCAGAGTCACTAGGTGGCCCAGGAATTTTCCAGAACCAACTCCAAACGCACATTTCAAGGCGTTGAGTTTCAACTTGTATTTCCTCAGAATTCCAAAGGCCTCCTTTAGGTCCAAAATGTGCCCTTGCCTGGTCTTGCTCTTGACTACCATATCGTCTATGTATACCTCCATAGTTTGGCCAAGAAGTTTTCTAAACATGATTGTAGCCAGCCTCTGGTAAGTTGCTCCTGCATTCCTTAGCCCAAACGGCATAACACTGTAACAGTACAACCCTCGTGGTGTAATGAAAGAAGTCTTCTCTTGATCAGGCCCAAACATGGCAATCTGATGGTACCCTCGATATGCGTCGAGGAAACTCATTCGTTCATACCCAGCAGTGGCGTCAACCAATTGATCAATCCTTGGGAGTGGGAAGCTATCTTTAGGACAAGCTTTATTCAAGTCTGTGAAGTCCACACAGACACGCCATTTCCCATTCTTCTTCTTCACGACCACAGTGTTGGACAGCCACTCTGGGTAATAGACTTCTCGTATTGCTTTGGCATCTAGCAAACGATCCACCTCTTCAATAACAGCGTCAACATGCTGTACTGCTGCCCTTCTTTTCTTCTGAATAACGGGCTTATGCTGCGGGTCAACATTCAGGTGGTGGCAGATCACATCTGCATCCACTCCAGGCATCTCCTCTGGTACCCATGCAAACACATCAACATGTTCTTTCAAGAAACCCACCAATTCGGATTCTTCTTCATTCGGCAGTGACTCCCCAATTAGAAAATACCTCTCAGGATCAGTCTCGTTGATCAGTATCTTCTTGAGGCCCTCCACTACTTTCTCTACTAGATCCCTTCCAACATCCTCAACAGTTGGTTAATCTGGCACCTCTACAGTGTGGACTTGATGGGCCTTTGGAACTTTCTTGATGATGGAAATCAAGCACTGTTGTGCTGACTTTTGATTTCCTTTTATCTTCTCGATCCCGTCGGATCCTGGGAATTTCACCATCTGGTGATAGGTAGAAGAAACAGCCCTCATCTTATGTAACCAAGTCCTTCCTATAATTGCATTATAGGAGGATGGTACGTCTACGACCAAGAAGTCTGTCCTTAGGACCACTGTCCCTGCCCGAACAGGCAAAGTTACCTTCCCAAGGGGCCATACAGCACTTGCACCAAATCCAACCAAAGGCGTAATAGATTGTTCCAAATCTGTCTGCTTCAATCCCAACTTTTTGAATGCATCGTAGTACAACACCTCTGTGCAGCTCCCTGAATCTACCAGGATTCTCTCAATGTCATATTCCCCAATTCGTAGGGTTATGACTAATGCATCGTTGTGGGGCACCTGAACCTCTCCCAGATCCTCATCTGTAAAGACTATAACATCGTTGGGCATATCATTATCTCGCCCTTTTTTGTTCCCCACTCGCATAACATACTGGTCATGCTTGACCTGCCTCTGCATCAGTCTCACCTCATTCCTCGTATAAGGTGTGGCCAATCCATGTATCATATGGATTATGCCCCTAGGATTGTGCTCGTAATCTAGCTCCATCGTTTTCCCTTTATCTTTGGGATCCTCCTGAATGAATTCCTTAAGATAACCTCGAGAGACCAAATCGTCGAGATGTCTTTTATACATCTCACAATCCTCGGTCATATGACCCCAATCCTTGTGGTAACTACAGTGCTGATTCATAGCACGTTTTGCTTCCTTATCCCCACCTAGACTTGGGGGCCATTTGAAGAAAGGCTGATTCTTTATTCGATAAAGAATCCTATAAATTGGCTCTTTCCAAACCGTGGTTATTGAAAAGAACGACTTAGGATCAGGTGCCTGCTTTTCTTTGTAAGGCTCTTTCTTAGCCTGCCCATATTCTTTCTTATAGGCCCTGGGCTCTGGCTTATCCGACTTCTTGGCAGGAGTTTTTGGCTGTTCGGCTACAACTCTTCCTTCCTCCCGGAGTATGTCATCCTCCATTCTCGCGTATTGTTCGATTCGCTCCATTAGCCTTGCCAATGATGACACATGATGCTTATTCAATGAGCGGCGTAGCTCGCCCCGAACAGGCAGGCCGGTTTTGAAGGTAGCAATGGCATACTCCTCACTACAGCTGTCTATCTCATTAAAGGTCTCCCAGTATTTCTTTGCATAGTCTCTGATCGGCTCGTTATCCTCCTGTTTCATCATTGAGAGACTTTCAAATGTCTTGGGAGCCTTTCTACTTGTCAAGAACCGAGCAGTGAACTCTTCTGCTAACTGCGTCCATCCTCGTATGGAACGTGGTTCCAGCTTATGGAACCATGATAAAGCCACTTTTCCCAAGCTTGAAGGGAACATCTTGCACATGATGGCATCATCTCCATCATGCATGAACATTGCCTGTTGGTAATGTTGTACGTGGGCAACGGGATCCGTGTTTGTCTCGTAAAGTACGAACGACCCATGCTTCACTCTGCTCGGCAGGCGCGCGTCCTGTAGCCTTTTTGAAAAAGGTGATGCTGCTATATTACTTAGGGCCCGCCTCGCTGCTTCTCATGCAGTCATGGATCCATCTTCTTGCTTTTTGGATTCATGGGTCACTGCCCTGTTCCAATCATTATCAGGTCTCTCGTACCTGTCCCTGTGGTGTTTTCTTACGCCTTCCTCGGGTGAGGAGCTTCTGCTCCTGTTTCCCCTGTAATGTGGGGAGTTCTTTGCTTGCTTGGGCTCCTGCTTCTTCTTTTTCGTGAAGAAACTCTCTTCTTGGGAGGAGTGGGGCTTCTGGACTTGCTCCTCCTTCTTCGTGAAGGGGCCTTTGTGTATTGCACCATGACCAGTCCGTCTCCCCTGGATCTCCTTCCTGATAACCCAGAGTCCTCAGGATGTTTACGGATCCGCTCTAACTCTCGGATCTCGTGTTCCCTTTTCCAAATTAGTCGAGCATATTCCTCAACTTCCTGCCTCTTTTTATCGAGGATATCCTCGTTGCTGTGCACACTTTTCAAATGTGCAACTGATTCTCCCCTGTGATGGGATTTGCTCCTTCGCGTGGAGGTTGTAGCCGTTTTGCCCTCCTTGTTCTTAGAGTTGTCGTGGATGGTAAGAGGATCCCTGCTCGTTGTCCTCTTATCATGCCCGCTGGTTGGCTTTCTTGGAGCACCTGGTGGGGATTTATCTCCTCCCCCACCAGCCTGGTTTTTATTGGTGATCGGTGTGACTGGATCTACCTCCACCATGGTCGTATTTCAAAAGGGAACTCTTTCGTTTCCCACAGACGGCGCCAATTGTAGGTGGAGAAAAATAGATGGTACCTAGAGCAGCGTTGAATCTCGTTACTTCACGTGCTGTCCAATCGGAACCCTAATACCTTCGCCTGAACCCTAACCTGTAAAACAGACAAGGGGTGAGCGCACCTCTGCCTCTCGTGGCAAAGGCCCTCCGATGCCTAAGTTAGTATCTCGTACTGTCTCAAAACCCTAATTATCAGTAGGAAAGTATAGACTGAATGCCACTTATTGCGTACCTTTTTCCTCCAGGTTTACCTTGTATTTATAGACATGAGCATGCTTGCTTTCCAAGTATCCTTGTTGCCCAGGTCTCCTGCCTCGTGTAGGAAGCCTGGCTCTTTTGGGGATCTCTTGCCCAATCAACCAAGATCCCCTCCTCATAGGGTCTCTTCTTACCATAGAACTCATTCCTCAATAGGACTGTCTCTTGACTCATCTTTGCTGTATATCGGGTCCGTCTTGCAGAACACCCCTATTGCCTTATCTCTTAAGACAACGTTTCACCAAGTTACTCCATCTGTTCGGCATGCACCCCTACCGAATAGACTACATAAGTAACCGACTTCTCATGTCACTGGCCCATCTGGGCCGAATAGAATGTATTAACTAATGACTTCTCATGTCACCGGCTTATCCCAGCCGAACAGATCGTCTAATCCGGTGCCTCCTCGTAGCACTGGATCTTACCGCTGCCGTTCATCATATATGGGGTCCCATATCACTTTCCTCATTACACGGATCTGGCACATCACGTGTTCGGCCCTTAATTGTACCTGTTCGGGAATACCTCCCTACAACTACCATACTATTCAATCAATACTCAATTCTTTAATCGATACTTCTCTACCAAATACGCACGTCACAATATTCCATAAAATCAACGATATGCATAAATCCCTTTACGCTACAATTTCTTTTTTATTCAACAATATTCTATTTACGCTAACGAGAACCAATAGTACGGATACACTCTACGAGTCGTAGGGTACGATCTACCAGGCTTTGGAGTGAATCTAGAACAGTCTAAGGGTTATTCGGAAATCAAAACGACGAAACAGAGGTCAACTACACCAAAACAAATCTGGACCGAAACGAGACGTACGACCGCAAGGGTCATGGCTGCGGCCATAAGGTGCTGAGACAGACCTGCGCGTGCCAGTTTAAGGATTATTCCTGGGTTCAGTAACTTCGAACCGAAATTCTACAGATTCAACAGAAAACAAGGGAACAACCCCGAACAAGGATTTTAAACACGATCTACCAGCTTAATCAACTCATAAACGCATAAAACAAGCAAGAAATCCCTACCTCAAAATTGGAAGGCGTAACACCCACGAGATCGAACAAGCTTTAGCTCCTGGAACCTTGTAACTAACCGGATACTCTTCTTCCAAGCTCAATCTCCCGATTCCTCACGTACTTGGTCGCTCAACCAAGTCAGCTGAGAACAGTAGGATTTTCGAGGTTGTCCAATCGTGAATTTTCTTAGATAGATAGGAAGCCCGTGCTCCGTAGAACAACGTTAATTCTTGGACTTTGTCCGGAATCACGCCCCAAGTAGATGAAATCGAGGAGAGAAGGTAAGAGGGAGTTTCTTTTTTTTTTTTTGTTCGGAGGGAGAGCAGAGAGGACGCAGGAGAGAGAGAGAGATTGTGATGTGTGTGGGTGTGCCTGGGAAAGAAGAAACAAGTGGGGGAAAATAATTCCCTACACACACCTACACATCCACACCTATGCACTTTACACTTGCATCCCGAACTACTAATTTCCAGCACATTCACCCCAAATTAAATAACCACGCCATTTCTCGTATTCCACTATTTTTGCCTTACCAACGACTGTAACATTTCTTAAAAAAAATTACGGGTCTCTACAGTTTACATGGGTTTTAAGTTTGGGGTGGAGTTTTTGAGTGATGGAGTGAGAGAGAGGGAGGAACCGAGAGAGGGGAGGGAGATCGGGAGAAGAGAGAGAGAGTGGAGGAGTATTTTACTCCTCTACACCCACGCCCACACATATATACTAATACAATTATAAATTCCACTTACACCCCTCTACTAACAATCTTATCACATCGACCCCAAATCAAATAAACTCCACAAATTTCACATTTCCCTCATTTATTCCATATTCTAACATCAATAAATCCTTTAAACGATTTTCAAAAAATACGGGTCTCTACATCCAAGATCATGCAATCCATAGTCGGCTGGATAGGTTTCTCCTATCTCAACCTTGCCTTGACAGATTCAAATTGGTTCAATGGGGTCTTCCTAGACCCATTTCTGATCACAATCCCATCATGCTGGTACATGACTGTAGGGATTGGGGACCAAAACCATTTCGGTTTATGGATATTTGGTTAACCAATCCAAATTGCTTGAAAGTTGCTAAAGAGGCTTGGGAGAATTGTCAGGTGACAGGATGGGCAGGTTTCATTATCATACAAAAATTGAGGGCAGTGAAAACTAGATTGAAGCAATGGAATAAGGAGGAATTTGGGAATGTATTCTCAGCACTCGAATCTTGTGAAGAAAAGATCCATAAGCTGGACCTTTTGGCAGAGGAGAGACAACTTGATACAGAGGAAAAAGAAGTCAGAAGTAAGTCCAAAGCTGAATTCTGGAAATTGGAGGAAATGGTGGAATCGGTTTGGAAACGGAGATCACGAGTGAATTGGCTGAAGCTTGGTGATAGAAACACTAAAAATTTTTAGATTGTGGCAAATAGTAGATTCAAGAGAAATTTGGTAGGTTCTATTAGGTTCGATGGAAGATTGCTAGAGGATCCGATTGAAATCAAGGGAGCTGCTAAGGAATTTTTTAGCAACAATTTTCTCGAAGATAGAGTGAATAGAGGTACTTTAGGGGGAATCTTCCCTAGAGTCCTTTCCAATGAAGAAGCTCAAAGTTTGGAACTACCTTTTGAGGAGGAAGAAATTATGAATGCAGTCAAGGATTGTAGCAACTTCAAAGCTCCAGGCCCGGATGGATTTAATTTCTCATTTGTCAAAAAGGGGTGGAATTTTATGAAAGATCTGGTCTTGAAGTTCTTTACAGAGTTCCATGTGAATGCCAAGCTTGTCTCAGGTATTAACTCAACTTTTGTGGCATTAATTCCGAAAATTGATGGTCCTACTTCTTTTAAAGAATTCAGACCAATTAGTATGGTTGGTTGGGTTTATAAGCTTTTGTCTAAGGTTTTGGCTAATAGATTAAGAAAAGTTCTCCCTAAGGTTATTGGGGAAACTCAGGCTGCTTTCATTGGTGGAAAACAGATTCTTGATGGAGTCATAATAGCAAATGAAGTTATTGATTTCTGGAAAAACAAGACTCATGGTGGATTAATACTAAAACTTGATTTTGAAAGGGCATATGACTGTGTTAATTGGGGATTTTTGATTGATATGCTGACAAAGGTGGGTTGTGGGAATAAGTGGTGTCAATGGATTAAGGAATGTATTTCAACAGTTTCAATGTCAATTCTAGTCAATGGATCTGCTACAAGGGGGTTCAAAACTCACAAAGGTCCTCGACAAGGGGACCCATTATCCCCTTTCCTTTTCAATTTGGTTGTGGAAGCCTTAAATATTTTGCTACAAAGAGCTAGATCAGTTGGATTAATTAATGGAGTTCAGGTGGGAACAAATGGGGAGGTTGTTTCTCATTTACAATTTGCGGATGATACACTGATTTTTTGCCAAAACAAGTTGGAGGAAATGGTAGGTTTGAAAAGGATTCTCAGGATTTTTCAACTCATGTCTGGTCTAAAAATCAATTTCTCAAAGAGTGTGTTGTGTGGGGTTAAATGTCTTAATCAGGATGTGGAAATACTAGCTCAGGTGATGGGGTGTCGTGTGGGATCTCTCCCATTGAATTACCTTGGGCTCCCACTTGGTGCTAATCCTAGGAAAATTCAAACTTGGCAACCTGTGGTAGATAGGGTGGAGAAAAGATTGGCAGTTTGGAAAAGGAGATTTATCTCCTCAGGTGGTAAGTTGACACTTATCAATTCAAATACTAATAATCTGCCTATCTATTTCATGTCTATCTTTAAGATGCCAATTTCTATTGCAAGGACACTTGAAAAATTGCAAAGACAGTTTTTTGGGGGGGACTCCATTGATAGGAAAAAGATTCACTTGGTTAAATGGGATACGATAACAAAAAGTAAAGAATTTGGAGGACTGGGGGTGAAAAGATTGATTGAACAAAATCACTCTCTTAGCTAAATGGTGGTGGAGATTCAGCAGAGAAAAGGATTCCTTGTGGGCTAAAGTGGTATGCAGGAAGTATGGGTTATCACACCAAGATTGGCTCCCCAAATTACCATCTTCAGGCCGAACGTCAACAATCTGGAAAGACATCTGTGAAATTGGAAATTCGGCCAATGAGATGGGAAACATAATCCAAGCAAATTTCAGAATTCAAGTTAACTCAGGTAGTAATACACTGTTCTGGAAGCACAAATGGCTGGGGAATCAAACGTTGCAAGAGGAATATCCTAGACTTTATTTGGCATTGACGCATGTAACGACCCGTAATTTCTGAAAAATATTTAAGGGTTTATATAATATTGGAAATTGAGGAAAATACGATTTTTGTTAAGTTTATGTGAAATTGGGGTTAATGTGAAATTTGTGGAGTTGATTTGATTTGGGTCTTAAACGATAGAATTGTTATTTGAGGGAGTGTGCGTGTAATTTGTATATGCACTAGTATATATATGTGGGTGTGTGTGTAGGGGATCACAAGATCCCATCTCACTCTCTCTCTACCTCTCGGCTCCCTCTCTCTCCCACCCTCTCATCCGACTCTCTCATCTCTCTCTCTCTTCGTTCCACCTCAAAACTTGCAACAAACCTCGATTGCTTGAAGATGCATCTCCTCTCCCCCGTTTGGAAGTGTTCTTGACTCGTGGATCGCGTGGGTGGAGCTCGGAGGAAGAGTATTCATGGGGGATTTCGGATTCCAAAGCTAGGGCTCGCTTATTTGGGTTGGATCTTCGATCTTTGATCATTGAGGTAGGGATTCTTGCTCTTGTTATGTGTTTCTGAGTTGATTTCATGTAGTAATCGTGCCATAGAGTGGTGATTATTGTGTTGTGTTGTCCTTGAGTTTTCTGCACGAAATCGCCGCTCGTAATGTCCCCGTATCGATACAATTGTTTGCGTATCGATACGCTGAGAGGATCTGCATTCCAGTAGCATCAGAAATCTGTCGTAGCGTAGCCGTATCGATACTCCATCTTCGTATCGATACTCCAGACTCTGCCGTATCGATACTCCGATTTCCGTATCGATACTCCAGACACTGCCGTATCAATACTCTGATTTCTGCATCAATACTCCTTGGCTTTCTGGGCAGTTTTGCCATGTTGCTCCGATTCGACTGTTTTGATTCCTGATCAGTTCTGGACCCTTTGGACACCTCCAAACCCATTCCAAGCATGTTTAATTGAATACCTTGGGTTAATCTAAGTTACCCTCGTCTCGTTGGTCTTCCGTTAGTAAAGAAAGAGTAGTATCGTAGTTGGTTAATACTTGATCGGGATGCTTCTAATGAACTTGACCGTACTTGGGGATGATTGTGGCATGACATGGTCAACGATATTGACACTTTAGGTGCCGTGACATGAATTGGTGATTGGTGAATTGGAAAACGTATAGTAGAGGGGTTATCGAGTATCGTAGATTATAAGGTATAATGTAGAATGCTTAGTTCGTCGAGAGGGACTTGCCTAGAGGTCCGAACGGAAGTGGAACCTCCTAAATTCCTTGGGTGTTCGTTCTAAGAGATTCTAGGGATAGAACCTAGCGAGTGGTGGGTCATAGAGCCAATGTTGGGTCCGGTGCATGACAAAGTATATCATGGCAGACATAGAGGAATAACTTAAATTTGAGTAGTTGTCAATGAACATTGTGACATGTTTCTTTGTTTGTATTGCCCTATGTGGGGATAAATGAAAGAATGTGAACTACGGAGAACTGTCTGCTTGCTTGTATATCGATTGTTGATGTGTGTGTGCATGCCTAAGTTGAGAACTTGAATAGAGGGTCCCGCAACGCAAGGGGTGGAAATGCGAGTACTCTAGAGGGCCCGTTACACGAGGTGTGGTAATGCGGAAACCCAGGTGAATAGAATTCAATGTGACGCAAGGGGTGGTAACACAGTTGAATGTCTCGCATGGTGAAGAGAATTCAATGTGACGCAAGGGGTGGTAACACAGTTGAATGTCTCATATGATGAAAAGAATTGTGATTGACTTAGAAGTTTGTGTTGATATTTGTACTGTGGGTTGCTTGAGATTGTAGTTGTTGAAAATGAGAATGAAAGGTTGGTTCTATCAAGGTTTTATTAAAGAATGAAATTTGATTTTGAAAAGAGGATTTTGATAAAAATCCTCCGGTATTCTTGAGCAAATCAACGGATCCGGTATTTGGGCACAAATCAACGGACTCCGGCATTCAAGCTCGAATCAACGGAGCTTGACCTGTTATGGTCTTGAGTTTTCTCTAAATTGTTTTGGGAATCAAAAAGAAAGGTTTCATGAACTAAGACTCTATGGTGAATGGTATGAAATGAGGAAGTTGCTTGCGACATTCATTCGACAAGTCGGTTGATGGTTGAACAGTTGTTGTAGTTTGCTAGTTTGGTGTGTTTTATGCTACCCCTAGTGTAATGTACGAATGGTAAGGGATATCTTTAAGATGTATAGCATTCTGTGGTCGTAGTCCGTCGGTTCTTGTGGTACCCCCCTGTCGTATCTCTTGTTCGATGATTGGAAATCATTAACTTTTATTGCATGTTTCATCGCATTTTCATATAACTTGAGTATAGATTTCTCTACTGGGCTAGTGTAGCTCAACCTATCATTTTCAGGTACAGAGCAAGGAAGTTGGCATGGCGTGCATGGCATGATTGTTGATCATGTTTTTCGAAGGTATAGAGGAGGAGATTTTCTGCATTTATTTGAAAGTAGTATTTGAAAGAATGAATAATGTGAATTGTAATATTATTTTGGTATTTTGTATAACTTGGGGCTTCGAGCCGGGATTGTAACTTCTAAAATTTAACTCTGTTTAAAGGGAAAATATGTCATTTGGGTATTATCGGTACTGTAGTGATAGTTTTATTTATTGAAAATCATTACTTTTTATGTTGAAAATCGAGGGCGTGACAAATTGGTATCAGAGCGTTAGGTTTGAATACCTAGAGACCGTGGGGAGACTTGGTCTCATGGGTTCAAAAATCATTGCATATCTTAACAAGAACATGTGTGTGCTTGCATTTCCGACGTGTGTTCATCGATGTGGCATTGCATCTATGTTTATGTGGATTGGTGGAATGTTGTTGACCCGTGTCAAAAAAAAGAAAAGAAAGAAAGAACAGAGTTTGGTCTGTGCATAGTGGTTGTGGCAGCATTTGTCGCTATTGTTGTGGTTGTTTGGAAGTGCCGAGATCGACATGTGAAGGTTGATATCCGTTAGTATACAATATAAGTGTTGGATTGTTAGTAAGATTTGTGAGCTAAATATTCGATGCTTTTTATTTGAACTGTGCAGACTACATATTAAATTTCAAATACTTTAAGTAAATAAGGTGTATCATAGCTAGAGTATTGAGCTAGTGAGCGTCTTGAATGTGTTTGATGGGATGATGTCTTGTTGTGGTAATGATTGTGTTTTGTCATTGTTATGGTGGTTATCAAGGAAGTGATTTTAAGCATAGGTGAGGCAAGTTGAGTCCACCTAGAGAGTTGTATGTATTTGAGGTTGACTTAGGAAGATAAAGGTTATAGATAGGGTGTCTAGATACGGTGTGTGTCTTTGGGACACCCAGGCGACTACCGATGAGATCCAATTGGAAGAGGCGCTGATCACCGCTCCTTCTAGATGGAGGTCTCGGAAAGTCAATTGGACACTAGGATTGTGTATAGGGGCTAGATCTCTAGGCTTGAGAATTAAGGTAGAGGGCTATATATATAGTAATCTTGTAAGAGGGACGACAAGACTTGAGGTGAACTATATCGATGTGACTTGAGTCGAATGATAGAAGTAAGTGTGTGGTGAGAAGCTTGTTTGGAGTGGGGGTGATACGGATGTGAACTGTTGAGGTTGACAATGAGACAAAGTGAAATTGGTGCCCTGGGTGGTAATGGTAGGACACTTTGAGATATATGCCATGGAGATGATAAGTTTGTTTAAGAGAGATTAAGAGATAATAGTGATAATGATAGTGATAGCAGGGACGGTGGTGGTAATGGAAGTTGTTGTTCTTGAGGTCAAGTGTAGATGTGGTGAATGTCTTGGAGAAATATTGAGGTTGATATGATTATTTAGTTGAGAGACAATTGTGAACTGTGAAACTTGTGGTGAGCGGAACTGTTAAAAAAATATTAATGCGAGTGAAGCTGATTATTAAGTAATGAGGTGGTGGGAGTCATGGAATATAATGAGAAGTATAGAAGGGTTGTTTGAAACCCCTGAGTCTTGTTGGAATTTAGGATGAAGTCTGTCAATTCGTTTGTATTTGTATTGGTGTTTAAATTTTAGTATCGAGAAAATCAATAGTGGTGGAAGTTCGTTAGCGCAGCTTTTGCACGCATTGTGTAGTTATTTGGGTGATAAAATGCCGTGTGATTGTAATGTTGATAGAGAAATAGTTAATGTTGATTTTGTGTACTTGTTAAACGATGTTTAAGATTGTGAGAATGGGAAACATGTGGCTTGATTTGACTAATCGACGAGAGCATTTGAGATTGATGGGTGAACAGAAAATGTGAAAGGTATTATGAGGTTGAAAGGAACGAGATTACCATTGGGCTTTCTAGAGCCATGAATTGTGAAGTGATGGACACATTGTGGGTACATGGATACGTGGTGAGTCCGTTGGATACAGAGTGAGTCTGTTAATGTGTGAATATATTTGGTGTTGTGTAAGATGTTAAATGGTACGATTGGTTTATTGGGATGTTTTGTGTATGAAATTCGTTGCTATTAGCTTAAACCTACATGCTTGACTTATTAAGTAGTCTCAATGCGTGAAGTTTGCTTTCGGTATACGATGTAGAATAAACAATGATGCATATGTGGTTATTCGCTATGAGGAACTATTTTGTAGTCGGAATTTGGTGTATGTCTTTTCTTGAGTAGTAACAGTAATGTACGGGGAACTAAGTTTAGGGAATATGGCGAATTTGAGAGTTCACGTGAATGGTTCCAATATTGTGTCGCGTTGAGTTATGTAGAAGGGACATATTACTATAGGAGTGAATTTAGATTTCTCGAACGGGAGTTGGTAATGACGTTGAGTGTGATGAGAGATGTGGAAAAGCGTTAGAAGCTTGGGTGTGTTGAATGTTAGACGGGCGAAAAGACGTTTGAGGTTTGTGCAGAATTCATAGGGAAGAGTTATGTAAGTAGACGGAGGTGTGAATTGGAGATCGTGACTAGCGGTTGGTCTTATGTGTGTTTGGTGTCGGTGTCTATCCATAGTATTATCAATAGAGTCGGATCAATTGTGGAACGTGTTGTTCTTAGAGTTGAGGAGGATATCAATGGATTTGAGACGTAAGAAGTTTAATTATGACGAGTGGGCGTTAAAAACTGAGCAGAAGGTGATCATTGCGAAGTCTAATCATTGGATTTTGGGTTTATTAGTTTTATTACCGTAGAGATTATCCGAGGTTTTCTAGATTGATAGTTGACATTGATTAGGAAAAAGAGAAAGTGAAATTCAGAGTTTGGGGAAACGAAAGGGTGTAAGTGTTGAATCTCGGAGTGAGTGTTAGGATTTGAATGTCAGTGAAGGTTGAGATTTCATGAGAATGATTAGAGGTTGGCGTAGTTCTTGAGTTGAGACGGATTGTTGAGTGGGAGGATCATACCGTTAGTGAGGGGTTCTATCGAGAAAAAGGGTAAGGGAAGGTCAATGTAGAGAAGGAAGGATGAAGTTGTGATTATGAAGAGGTAGCATGAGGTTACGATTTGTGGTTGGAGACTTGGTTGGATTTGACTTAGCAAATTTCGGGGACGAAATTTCCTTAAAGATGGAAGGATGTAACGACCCGTAATTTCTAAAAAATATTTAAGGGTTTATATAATATTGGAAATTGAGGAAAATACGATTTTTGTTAAGTTTATGTGAAATTGGGGTTAATGTGAAATTTGTGGAGTTGATTTGATTTGGGTCTTAAACGATAGAATTGTTATTTGAGGGAGTGTGCGTGTAATTTGTATATGCACTAGTATATATATGTGGGTGTGTGTGTAGGGGATCACAAGATCCCATCTCACTCTCTCTCTACCTCTCGGCTCCCTCTCTCTCCCACCCTCTCATCCGACTCTCTCATCTCTCTCTCTCTTCGTTCCACCTCAAAACTTGCAACAAACCTCGATTGCTTGAAGATGCATCTCCTCTCCCCCGTTTGGAAGTGTTCTTGACTCGTGGATCGCGTGGGTGGAGCTCGGAGGAAGAGTATTCATGGGGGATTTCGGATTCCAAAGCTAGGGCTCGCTTATTTGGGTTGGATCTTCGATCTTTGATCATTGAGGTAGGGATTCTTGCTCTTGTTATGTGTTTCTGAGTTGATTTCATGTAGTAATCGTGCCATAGAGTGTTGATTATTGTGTTGTGTTGTCCTTGAGTTTTCTGCACGAAATCGCCGCTCGTAATGTCCCCGTATCGATACAATTGTTTGCGTATCGATACGCTGAGAGGATCTGCATTCCAGTAGCATCAGAAATATGTCGTAGCGTAGCCGTATCGATACTCCATCTTCGTATCGATACTCCAGACTCTGCCGTATCGATACTCCGATTTCCGTATCGATACTCCAGACACTGCCGTATCAATACTCCGATTTCTGCATCAATACTCCTTGGCTTTCTGGGCAGTTTTGCCATGTTGCTCCGATTCGACTGTTTTGATTCCTGATCAGTTCTGGACCCTTTGGACACCTCCAAACCCATTCCAAGCATGTTTAATTGAATACCTTGGGTTAATCTAAGTTACCCTCGTCTCGTTGGTCTTCCGTTAGTAAAGAAAGAGTAGTATCGTAGTTGGTTAATACTTGATCGGGATGCTTCTAATGAACTTGACCGTACTTGGGGATGATTGTGGCATGACATGGTCAACGATATTGACACTTTAGGTGCCGTGACATGAATTGGTGATTGGTGAATTGGAAAACGTATAGTAGAGGGGTTATCGAGTATCGTAGATTATAAGGTATAACGTAGAATGCTTAGTTCGTCGAGAGGGACTTGCCTAGAGGTCCGGACGGAAGTGGAACCTCCTAAATTCCTTGGGTGTTCGTTCTAAGAGATTCTAGGGATAGAACCTAGTGAGTGGTGGGTCATAGAGCCAATGTTGGGTCCGGTGCATGACAAAGTATATCATGGCAGACATAGAGGAATAACTTAAATTTGAGTAGTTGTCAATGAACATTGTGACATGTTTCTTTGTTTGTATTGCCCTATGTGGGGATAAATGAAAGAATGTGAACTACGGAGAACTGTCTGCTTGCTTGTATATCGATTGTTGATGTGTGTGTGCATGCCTAAGTTGAGAACTTGAATAGAGGGTCCCGCAACGCAAGGGGTGGAAATGCGAGTACTCTAGAGGGCCCGTTACACGAGGTGTGGTAATGCGGAAACCCAGGTGAATAGAATTCAATGTGACGCAAGGGGTGGTAACACAGTTGAATGTCTCGCATGGTGAAGAGAATTCAATGTGACGCAAGGGGTGGTAACACAGTTGAATGTCTCATATGATGAAAAGAATTGTGATTGACTTAGAAGTTTGTGTTGATATTTGTACTGTGGGTTGCTTGAGATTGTAGTTGTTGAAAATGAGAATGAAAGGTTGGTTCTATCAAGGTTTTTATTAAAGAATGAAATTTGATTTTGAAAAGAGGATTTTGATAAAAATCCTCCGGTATTCTTGAGCAAATCAACGGATCCGGTATTTGGGCACAAATCAACGGACTCCGGCATTCAAGCTCGAATCAACGGAGCTTGACCTGTTATGGTCTTGAGTTTTCTCTAAATTGTTTTGGGAATCAAAAAGAAAGGTTTCATGAACTAAGACTCTATGGTGAATGGTATGAAATGAGGAAGTTGCTTGCGACATTCATTCGACAAGTCGGTTGATGGTTGAACAGTTGTTGTAGTTTGCTAGTTTGGTGTGTTTTATGCTACCCCTAGTGTAATGTACGAATGGTAAAGGATATCTTTAAGATGTATAGCATTCTGTGGTCGTAGTCCGTCGGTTCTTGTGGTACCCCCCTGTCGTATCTCTTGTTTGATGATTGGAAATCATTAACTCTTATTGCATGTTTCATCGCATTTTCATATAACTTGAGTATAGATTTCTCTACTGGGCTAGTGTAGCTCAACCTATCATTTTCAGGTACAGAGCAAGGAAGTTGGCATGGCGTGCATGGCATGATTGTTGATCATGTTTTTCGAAGGTATAGAGGAGGAGATTTTCTGCATTTATTTGAAAGTAGTATTTGAAAGAATGAATAATGTGAATTGTAATATTATTTTGGTATTTTGTATAACTTGGGGCTTCGAGCCGGGATTGTAACTTCTAAAATTTAACTCTGTTTAAAGGGAAAATATGTCATTTGGGTATTATCGGTACTGTAGTGATAGTTTTATTTATTGAAAATCATTACTTTTTATGTTGAAAATCGAGGGCGTGACAACGCAGAAATAGGAGTTGGTTTGTAATATGATCAGTACAGAGGGCAGTGGGGATAGGACTTTGTTATTTCGAAGGAGAATATTTCAGAGGGAAAGAGCACAGTATGACGAGTTAGTAGAGAGACTACAAAATGTAGTTCTGGAGCCGACAAGAATGGATGCAATGCTTTGGATAGGTAATTCTAATAATATGTTTTCTGTAAAGTCAGTGTATAATCTATGGGAAACAAATGCTTTTACCCCCAATACTGGACTTGGATCTTTGTGGAGAAATCTTAGTCCTCCAAAGGTAGAGATTTTTGTTTGGTTGGCGTGTCAAAATAGGATTGCAACTAGATCTTTCTTGAATAGCAGAAACATTTTGTTGGGAATGGATGAACAGGCTTTGGCATGTCCATTTTGTCTACTGGAAGTGGAAACGCCAGAGCATGTTCTACTATCATGCCCGTTTTCTAGGCAAATCTGGTTGGAAATAGCAAAGTGGTGGAATATAGATTTGGTGATTCCTCCGAATCTGCTGGGGTTATCTTCTTGGTGGTTTTCTCTTCGGTTTAGAAATCTGGAAAAATACTTTTGGGAATGCTGTTTTTTTGCAACGTTGTGGTCTATTTGGATTACAAGGAATGATGTTGTCTTCAACAACAAAACTGCTGATCTCAACCAAGTGGTAGAATTAATCAAAACAAGGGCAGCTCTGTGGGTCAAAGTCAGATTTGATGTAAAGGTGTATTCGGTGGAAGACTTCAAAAGAAACCTTGACGGTGTTAGAAGGCTCATGATTTAGGTGTACTTTTGGGTGTAACTTTGTTTTTTGTTTTATTTTCTTTTCCTTAGGGATTGTGATGAATGTAAGGGAGGTGTTCCCGAACAGGTATAGAAAGTGACCGAACACGTGGCATGCCAGACACGTGTAATGAGAAAAGTGATATGGGACTCCATACGAGATGAACGGCGGCGGGAAGGTCCGGTGTGATGAGAAGGCACTAGATTAGATTATCTGTTCGGCTAAAGTGGGCCAGACGACATGAGAAGTCATTAGTTAAAGACAGTCTGTTCGGCTAAAGTGGGCCAGTGACATGAAGAGTCATTCACTTGTGCAGTCTGTTCGGTAGGGGCATATGCCGAACAGATGGAGTTACTTGATGAAACGGTGTCTTAAGAGATAAGGCAATAGGGGTGTTCTGAAAGACGAACCCGATATACAGTAAAGAAACAATCCTATCGAGGGATGAGTTCTATGGTGAGAAGAGACCCTATGAGGAAGGGATCTCGGTTGATTGGGCAAGAGATCCCCAAAAGAGCCAGGGTTCCTACACGAGGCAGGAGACCTGGGCAACAAGGGTGCTTGGAAAGCAAGCATGCTCATGTCTATAAATACGAGGTAAACCTGGAGAAAAGAGGTACGCAATAAGTTGCATTCATTCTACACTTTCCTACTGATAATTAGGGTTTTGATACAGTACGAGATACTAACTTAGGCATCGGAGGGCCTTTGCCACGAGAGGCAGAGGTGCGCTCACCCCTTGTCTGTTTTACAGGTTAGGGTTCAGGCGAAGGTATTAGGGTTCCGATTGGATAGCACGTGAAGGAAGGAGATTCAGCGCTGTTCTAGGTACCATCTATTTTTCTCCACCTACAATTGGCGCCGTCTGTGGGAAACGAAAGAATTCCCTTTTGAAATACGACCATGGTGGAGGTAGATCCAGTCACACCGATCACCGATAAAAACCAGGCTGGTGGGACAGGAGATAAATCCCCACCAGGTGCTCCGAGAAAGCCAACCAGCGGGCATGATAAGAGGACAACAAGCAAAGATCCTCTTACCATCCACGACAACTCCAAGAACAGGGAGGGCAGAACGGCTACAACCTCCACGCGAATGAGCAAATCCCATCACAGGGGAGAATCGGTTGCACATTTGAAAATTGTGCATAGCAACGAGGATATCCTCGACAAAAAGAGGCAGGAAGTCGAGGAGTATGATCGACTAATTCGGAAGAGGGAACACGAGATCCGAGAGTTAGAACGGATCCGAGAGCATCCTGAGGATTCTGGGTTGTCAGGAAGGAAATTCAGGGGAGACGGATTGGTCATGGTGCAATACACAAAGGCCCCTTCACGAAGAAGGAGGAGCAAGTCCAGAAGCCCCACTCCTCCCAAGAAAAGGGTTTCTTCACGAAAAAGAAGGAGCAGGAGTCCGAGCAAGCAAAGAACTCCCCCACGTTACAGGGGAAGCAGGAGCAGAAGCTCCTCACCCGAAGAAGGCGTAAGAAAACACCACAGGGACAGGTACGAGAGACCTGATAATGATTGGAACAGGGCAGTGACCCACGAATTCAAAAAGCGAGAAGATGGGTCTATGACTGCACGAGAAGCAGCGAGGCTGGCCCTGAGTAATATAGCAGCATCACCTTTTTCAAAAAAGCTACAGGATGCGCGCCTGCCGAGCAGAGTGAAGCATGGGACGTTCATACTTTACGAGACAAATGCGGATCCCGTTGCTCACGTACAACATTACCAACAGGCAATGTTCATGCATGATGGAAATGATGCCATTATGTGTAAGATGTTCCCTTCAAGCTTGGGAAAAGTAGCTTTATCGTGGTTCCATAAGTTGGAACCACGTTCCATACGAGGATGGACGCAGTTAGCAGAAGAGTTCACTGCTCGGTTCTTGACGAGTAGAAAGGCTCCCAAGACATTTGAAAGTCTCTCAATGATGAAGCAGGAGGATAACGAGCCGATCAGAGACTACGCAAAGAAATACTGGGAGACCTTTAATGAGATAAACAGTTGCAGTGAGGAGTATGCCATTGCTACCTTCAAAACTGGCCTGCCTGTTCGGGGCGAGTAACGCCGGTCATTGAATAAGCATCATGTGGCATCATTGGTAAGGCTAATGGAGCGTATCGAACAACAGGCAAGAATGGAGGATGACATACTCCGGGAGGAAGGCAGAATTGTTGCCGAACAGCCAAAAACTCCAGCAAAGAGGGCGGATAAGCCAGAGCCCAAGACCTATAGGAAAGAATATGGGCAGGCTAAGAAAGAGCCTTACAAGGAAAAGCAGGCACCTGATCCTAAGTCGTTCTTTTCAATAACCATGGTTTGGAAAGAACCAATCTACAGGATTCTTTATCGAATAAAGAATCAGCCTTTCTTCAAATGGCCCCCAAGTCTGGGTGGAGATAAGGAAGCAAAACGTGCTACGAATCAACACTGCAGTTACCACAAGGATTGGGGTCATATGACAGAGGATTGTGAGATGTACAAGAGACATCTCGACGATTTGGTCTCTCGTGGTTATCTTAAGGAATTCATTCAGGAGGATCCCAAAGATAAAGGGAAAACAATGGAATTGGATTACGAACAGAATCCAAGAGGGGTAATCCATATGATACATGGATTGGCCACACCTTATACGAGGAATGAGGAGAGACTGCTGCAGAGGCAGGTCAAACATGACCAGTATGTTATGCGAGTAGGGAACAAGAGAGGGCGAGATAATGACATGCCCAACGATGTTATAGTCTTTACAGATGAGGATCTGGGAGAGGTTCAGGTGCCCCACAATGATGCATTAGTTATAACCCTACGAATTGGGGAATATGACATTGAGAGAATCCTGGTAGATTCAGGGAGCTGTACAGAGGTGTTGTACTACGACGCATTCAAGAAGTTGGGGCTGAAGTAGACAGATTTGGAACAATCTATTACGCCTTTGGTTGGATTTGGTGCAAGTGCAGTATGGCCCCTTGGGAAAGTGACAGTGCCTATTCGGGCAGGGACAGTGGTCCTAAGAACAGACTTTTTGGTTGTAGATGTACCATCCTCCTATAATGCAATCATAGGAAGGACTTGGTTACATAAGATGAGGGCTGTTTCTTCTACGTATCACCAGATGGTGAAATTCCCAGGGTCTAACGGGATCGAGAAGATTAGAGGAAATCAAAAGTCAGCACAACAGTGCCTGATTTCCATCATCAAGAAAGTTCCAAAGGCCCACCAAGTTCATACAGTTGAAATACCCGATCGACCAACTGTCGAGGATGTTGGGAGAGATCCAGCAGAGAAAGTAGTGGAAGGCCTGAGAAGATACAGATCAACGAAACTGATCCAGAAAGGTATTTTCTCATTGGGGTGTCACTGCCGGATGAGGAAGAATCCGAGTTAGTGGGCTTCTTGAAAGAACATGTTGACGTGTTTGCTTGGGTACCGGAGGAAATGCCTGGAGTAGATGCAGATGTGATCTGCCATCACCTGAATGTTGACCCGCAGCATAAGCCCGTTATTCAGAAGAAGAGAAGGGCAGCTGTACAGCATGTTGATGTTGTTATTGAGGAGGTGGATCGTTTGTTAGAGGCCAAAGCAATACGAGAGGTCTATTACCCAGAATGGCTCTCCAACACTGTGGTAGTGAAGAAGAAGAACGGGAAATGGCGTGTCTGTGTGGATTTCACAGACTTGAATAAAGTGTGTCCCAAAGATAGCTTTCCTCTCCCAAGGATCGATCAATTGGTTGACGCCACTGCTGGGTATGAACGAATGAGTTTCCTCGACGCGTATCGAGGATACCATCAGATTGCCATGTTTGGGCCTGATCAAGAGAAGACTTCTTTTATTACACCACGAGGGTTGTACTGTTACAGTGTTATGCCGTTTGGACTGAGGAATGCAGGAGCGACTTACCAGAGGCTGGCTACAATCATGTTTAGAAAACTTCTTGGCCAAACTATGGAGGTATACATAGACGACATGGTAGTAAAGAGCAGGACCAGGCAAGGGCACATTCTGGACTTGAAAGAAGCCTTTGGAATTTTAAGGAAGTACAAGTTGAAACTCAACGCCTCAAAATGTGCGTTTGGAGTTGGCTCTGGGAAATTCATGGGCCACCTAGTGACTCTGAGAGGAATCGAGGCAAATCCTGATCAGATAACGGCCTTACAGAAGCTCCAAAGTCCTAAGACTACGAAAGAAGTCCAGAGGCTGACAAGGATGGCTGCGGCCCTAAACAGGTTCATTAGCCGTTCAAGTGATAAATGTAGGCCTTTCTTCCAGTTGCTCAAGAAAAGAGAAGGGTTCGAATGGGGAGCAGAATGTGAGCAGGCATTCCAGGACTTGAAGAAATATTTGGCTCAAGCCCCCCTCTTGTCGATTCCAGACTCAGGTGAGATTTTGATTTTGTATTTGGCAGTTTCTGAACATGCAGTAAGTGCAGTCCTATTAAGGAATAAGGAATCCGAGCAAATTCCAATTTATTATGTGAGCAAAACCTTACTGGATGCGGAGACGAGGTATCTGCCCCTTGAGAAGCTGGTCCTTGCATTAAGGACAGCAACACGAAAGTTGCCCCATTATTTCCAAAGCCATAAGGTCGTGGTTTATACTGAGTTTCCATTAAGATCACTGCTACGAAAGGCAGATTTCTCTGGGCGGATCTCAACCTGGTCTGTTGAGTTGAGTCAATACGATATTGACTTCCAGCCGCGCACTGCAATCAAAGGCCAAGTGTTGGCTGATTTTGTGGCAGAATTTTCACCAACTGTAGCACCTCAGCCTCCTACGAGACAGGAGCAGAAAGTTGAACTATCGAAGAGGAAAGGAAAAGCGCCTGCCGAACAGGACCCTTTGGAGTTGAAACTGTTCGTTGACGGTTCTGCCTGCAACACTGGATCAGGTATTGGTATCGTTTTGTTCCCTCCCGGAGGGGTTATGTTGGAACAGTCTGTTCGGCTTGGCTTTAGTGCATCGAATAATGTAGCAGAGTATGAGGCTCTCTTGGTTGGCTTGAACAGTGCAAAAACCCTGAAGGTTAAGAGAATCAGGGTTTATTGTGATTCACAATTGGTGGTAAACCAACTGTCCGGCGAATATGAAGCTCGAAATGAGAAGATGGCAGCCTACGTGGAGGCAGCCAAAAGTTTACTTAATACTTTCGAAAGGGTATGTATAGAACAGATAAGCTCTGGGCAGAATTCTCATGCAGATTCTTTGGCTTGGTTGGCTGCAGCTGTCCCAACTGAATTCAAACGAAAGGTATCAGTTGACTACTTGGCCGAGCCGAGCATCGGAAGAAGTGTGGACTCGATCCTGGACGTGAACCAAGGACCAAGTTGGATGGATCCAATCATAGAGTTTTTACGAGATGAAAAACTCCCTTCAGATAAAAAGATGGCACACAAAATCAAAACCAAGTCTGCAGGGTTGGCTGTCCCCCGAAGGGAAGTTGTATAAGAAATCCTTTACTGGACCATACTTGCTTTGTGTTCACCCCGAGATGGTGCAGAAGTTCCTCCACGAGATACACGAGGGAACATGTGGAAGCCATGCTGGGGGCAGATCTATTGCCCACCGAGCAATTACCCAAGGGTATTGGTGGCCACACATGCAGGAGGATGCCAAGGTCTATGTTAAGATTTGTGAGAAATGCCAGAAATTCTCACCTATGATAAAGACACCGGCCGAAGATCTGGTACCCTTAACTAGCCCTTGGCTATTTGCCCAATGGGGAATGGACATCGTGGGTCCACTCCATAAAGCAACAGGAAATCGAAAGTTCCTGTTAGTGGCCACTGACTACTTCACCAAGTGGATTGAAGCAGAACCCTTGGCTAAAATCACTGAACCTATGATAGAAAGGTTTGTGTGGAAGAGTATTATCACTCGATTTGGAGTTCCTTACTCTTTGATCACAGATAATGGGGCACAGTTCCAGAAAAAGTTCAAGACATTCTGTTCCCAGTATGGGATAAGGAACTATTACTCAACCCCTGCTTACCCTCAGAGCAATGGACAAGCAGAAGCTTCCAACAAAACCATTCTTGATGGGATCAAGAAGAGGCTAGACAAGGCAAAAGGCAAGTGGCCTGATGAACTGCCTCTGGTGTTGTGGGCACACCGAACAACGCCTAGAAGGTCTACGGGAGAGACCCCTTATTCATTAGCGTATGGTACAGAGGCAGTCATACCCCTGGAAGTTGGACTTCCAACCAATAGGACTGCATTGGTTGAAAGTGGGGGGAATGACAGGGCCTTAGAAATTGAGCTTGATCTGGCCGAAGAGAGGAGAGAAAGGGCCCTGGTCCATCTGGCCTCGTACCAGGAACAGCTAATGAGAGGCTACAACAAACATGCCCACCCTCGAGAGTTTGGCATTGGAGACCTTGTACTTCGAAAAGTACTTGGCAATACCAAAGTGGCTATTGAGGGAAAGCTTGGAGCTAATTGGGAAGGTCCATATCGAGTGACTGAAATTGTGGGCATTGGAGCTTATAGGTTGGCAGACCTGGACGGGAACCCGGTGCCAAGGCCTTGGAATGTCCACAATTTGAGAAAGTTCTTTGTTTAAAGGACTTGATTTGTTTTTTTATTCTGTTTTAGGATTATGTTATTGTGTGGGGATTACGAAGAAAATTCCTTTGTTTTAATTCTGTTTTAGGATTATGGTTGCGTGGGATTGCGAAGATAATTCCTTTGTTTTTTAATTCTGTTTTAGGATTATGTTATTGTGTGGGGATTACGAAGAAAATCCCTTTATTTTTTAGTTGCAAGGAGTACGCCTAACGACCCCTTGAGTTTGAGAATTATGAATAAAAAATTATGTTTTCACAACATATTTGATTTTTTTCAGAAATTTTGTTTCCTCCGATATATGGATGTTTTTTGACTTATGAATCCGAAAAATGGCCAAACTGTCCCTCCTTCGTATTGGGGAGCATGTAATTGGTATGCATGAATCAATAAGTACGAGAAACTTGAATAAAGTACGAGAAACTTGAATAAAGTACGAAATACTTGTTTAAACAAATTGCTAAGTACGATAAAACTTAACAATCTGTTTCAAAGTACGAAAAACTTAGAATAGGTACGAAATACCTTATAGCATACAAAAGAAACTGGTATGCATGAATCAATAAGTACGAGAGACTTAACGGTCCTTTTAAGTACGAGAAACTTCAACGATCTTTTTAAGTACGAGAAAACTTAACGAAGTACGAGAAACTTAATTTCCCATTTAAGCATAAGAAACTTAAATGAATTCCAAAGTACGAAACACTTGGGGAATAAGACATAACGAAATTTTGTCTAAACACGTTATTTATCGAATACGTGAATTCCTTTTGAGTATGATAAAACTCAAAATTACGAGCAAGAACGATAAACTTGTCTCTTTTCCAAGTCCGAAAACACTTGACAGTAAAATTATGGAACCCAATTAAAAGTACGAAATACTTAAGTACGAAATGCTTACACGGTTTACTAAGAAGCAACATAACGAATACACTTGGGAGTTTGTCCAAATATGTGGAACTTGGGGAGCATACGAAAATGTGTAGACTTATGTAAGTATGAATAAACTTAGGAATATTACCAAGTACATGACAAAACACCTAACCTGTACGAGAAATTGACTAAGTATGAAAGACTTAGCAAATGGGAATGAACGTCTGGCCACGAAGGGCCACCTGCAATATTCAAAAAGCCACGAAGGGCCTACCAAACAAAGTAATGCCACGAATGGCCAAATACCAGCATTAAGAGTATGTTAGAGTATACTGATGCCACACAGGGCTGAAGATTACGGTCACGCAGGACCAGCAAAATGTTCTTGAATGTTCAGGGGAATGAATTAGAAATTACCAAGTCAGTCCAGGTTCTGGACCTCCGGGGGGGTGTTGCTTGGAACCTCAGTGGCGTTGCTGCCTCCAGCCGGTTGCTCTTCCAAATTGACAGGTTCAGTAGTTGTGCCTTCAATAGTTGGCTGCTCAGGGTGGGCTTCTTGAGATCCAGATTGAGTAGCTTGTGTCTCCATCTGTATCTCTTCATCCACGTCAGCAAAATCGTCGATTTGCTCCTCGATGTCATCAAGAGGAGGCTCCTCGGAGCCATGAGATGGCTAGACACGTTTGCTAGGCAAATCATTGTCGACCCAGAGGGTGGAATCATCAGGAGCACCAATCTTGATCAAACATGCCTCCCAACCAGCAGCCCATATTTGGCCCTGAATGTCCGGCATCTGCTCTACGTAGCTAGCTGTCGCCCTATCGAAACCCTTCTGATGTCCATCATCATAAGCAGCTTTTTTAGTGGCATCAATCTCTGCCAAAGCTTGTCTGAGGTTATCCTCAGCAGCCTCCATCTTCGACCTCATCTCATCAGCTTCCAATTTTGCTTTGTCTCTCTCCCTCTCCAGCCTCGTTATGGTTTGAAGCTGTCTAGTGTTGTCCCTCAGAAGTCTGTTTCTTTCGGGCTCAACCTCTTGCAGCTTATGGCCAAGAGTAACAATCTTTTGAATGAACTGGTGAGATTCAATAATAATGGAGTGAATCAATTTGAATAGAAAATCTTATATGTCAAAGTGTTGATAAAGTAATGAAAGTACTTTACCTTGATCCCACTCACTAGCCCGGTCGATATCAACCGATCAGATGAGGAGGTGGCCTCTTTCTGCATGTCCACGGGCAGTAGCAGCGCTTGGGTGAGGGCCAAAGCAGTCTCAGACGAGCTGGCACTGTCCCCCACGGTCACCGGCCGGTCACCTCTGATGAGTTGAGGGGCCCAGGATTGAGGAGGTGGCTGAATGTTCGGGGTAGGGGCCTGTTCGTTTACCCCAGTAACCAGTGCTGCCCCATCTCCTGTGGATTGGTCTCTGGAACGTTTGTCCCGATGGGCATCCCCGGCCTCCAAGCCAGACTCGGATTCCCGAGGAGATAAACTGCTCCCACGACCTCTTATGCGTCTGGGAGGAGGGGGAGCATTTCCAGTGGATGAAGCACGGCCCGAAGAGCCACGTCCACGGGAAGAGACAGTGAGGAGAGAAATCAAGTTGAGAGGTTGTTGAGACATTGTACCTGAATCAGGAGGAGAAGGGGAATAACCACGAGAGGATGATTGGCTGGTATCACGTTCGGTTGCTGGCTGCTCGGGCTGTTGTTGGGTTATAGTGGCTTGTCTTCGTGACGATCTTCTAAGTACCAAACGAGGCAATGAGATGCCTTCAGATACTGGTACTTCGTCTTGATGTCCGGCAACCGTCACACCGGCACTAGATCTCAAATTCCTTGGTTGAGGAGTGGCGGATGTAGAAGCGCCGCTGGTGCTCGGATGAGCAAGTCTTCTGTCAATAAAGCCTTTGTAGGCCTCGTATCCCAGTAAAACGTTGGCATCACGTCCCCGTCCGGCAGTTCGTGTACCTGGCTCTCCTTTGTATTTTAAAACTTTGTTGATGTCCCCTTCTCGGATGTAGCTTGGCTCCCTTCTTGGGCGTCTGTTGGCGTTTTCGGCTGAAACAACAAAAGAAATGAAACTCTCAGTGGCAAAACGTCGATATAAGAGGAATAAGTGACTAAACTTAAAAGAGCAGAAAGTAGAGGCGTACGTGGGAAGCCCCATTCGTGGGGGACGTGGACACCCACCACCTGGCCATCCTCCCTCATGGGCTCGAAAGCTCCAGTAACGTACAGAAAGTCCATCTCGTGGTCCCGAGCAGAGTCTGGCAAGTTAAGCACGAAACGCTTCTCTGCCTTTCTCACTTTTAGATAGTAAGTATTGTATTCTCGGTTCAATACAATACTATACCACCACTGGATGTCCCAGATTCCTAACTGGGTCCCCAGGATTTTGTTCAAAGCTACAACCCCCATTACTAATCTGAAAAAATTAGTAGACACTTGTAACAACTCCGATTTTCAGTAAATAAAAATCTCGTTGTTTATTATTTTGACTCTATAAATTCCGTATTTTCCAACAATCCGTCATGATTAGATCTATTCGATTCAAACCCTAATTTCGTTCCGCCTTGCGATCTAGTCATTTTCTAAAGACAAGCGAGATAGCAACCCTAAGTCGTCCTATTTAGCAAGCCTAGCTAGCTTCCGACTAATCGTTAGAATAGCCTAATTGAACCTTTGAACCATTTGAACCCTAAGTGAGACCTTGACCAAAAGTCAACCCTTAATCTATTACCCATTGGACGATAGATGCTAGGATAATCTTTATCCATTGGACCATAGGTTTACCCCTTGGATATTGTGACAAGATTTCTAGGTACACTATATAAGATTATATATTACTTACCATCTTTACCCATTGGACGATAAAAGTTAGGAGATTTATTACCCATTGGACGATAGGTTAACCTTTCCACCTAGTACAAGATCCATTAGTTTAATTAGATTCACCATGAGTCATTGTACTATATTAGATAGATTATGTAAGTTTAGTACTTCCATCTTTAACCTTTGGTTAATAAATGTTAGGGGAATTATAATCCATTGGTCCATAAAACCATATCAAGCTATAGTACTAGGTTAGTATTAGTTAATTCCTTCCTAGATATGATATGTACTAATTTGATTAAAGTATATGATATGTTTACATCATCCTAGCACACTATATATTAGTATATAGTTATAAGTACATAGGTGGCATTTTGACATAGTTTAATAGGATAGTTTGACTTAGAAATCCAAAATGAGATCACATAGTACATTGTCCTTTTTGGCTAGTCTTTCTATCAACCAAGGAAGGAGGAGAGAGAGGGAGAGAGAGAGAGAGAGAATTCGGAGAGAGAGAGGAGAGAGAGGCCGAGAGAGGGAGAGATGAGGGAGGGAGATAGGAGAGAGAGAGAGAGAGAGATTGCATGTACCTTCTTGATCTTCCTCTACCAAAACCCTAATACTATATACATTAGTACTTGTACTTTGAAAGATGAAGAATAGGATGACCTAAGATATAACCAAGTACTAGATTTTCTTACCAAATCTTCTTACAAACTATTAGTTTAACCTTACTCTTTCACTTAGTCAAATACCAACCAATTGTCCTTTCCCCATTAGGTGTCCAAGAGAGAGAGAGAGAGAGAGAGAGAGGGAGAGAGAGTGGCCGAGAGAGAGAGAGAGAGAGAATTCGGATGAGAGAGGGAGAGAGGGAGAGATGTGTGTGCAATTGTACTCACCATATCTTCCTACATCATCTTATTGCATCACCTTGTACCACTCAATCTAGGGTTTCTTATTCTTTCAACCCTAAAGGACTACCATATCTTATTTCTTATTCTTTCCAAGGACTTGATTGGACCAAAACCCCATTTGAATAGATTAAACCTTGTCCTAGTTTGAAAGAAAGAATAAGGGAAAATCTTAGTCTTCCAACCCTTGTACTTCTTTGGACCAAAGAGAAAGAGAGAGAGAGAGAGAGAGAGCCGAGAGAGATGGGAGAGAGAGAGGCCGGGAGAGAGTGAGAGAGGGAGAGAGAGATTTGTGTGATGTGTGCAAGTGTACAACTAGCCTAGTCATTGTCCTTTTGATCAACACCTCATCCAATCTAAGGACAATCAAATCTAGTCAATCTATGATCCATTGGATAACAAATGTTAGGGGAAATATTGTCTCTTGGATAATAGACCAACTTGGCCTATAAATAGCAAGCCATTTCAAGCCTTTGAACTCACACCTTCAAGCTTTGCTCCAACTTCTCTCTAGAAAGTCTAGTGTTCTTGTTGTTCTTGCTTAGTTCTTAGTTGTTCTTGAAGTTCTTCCCTAGTTCTTCAAGAAGCTCTTCTAGTGCCGCCACTAAGCCGCCACTCCACCACCCTACCGATCCAAAAGTTTTAGTAGTTTTAGTCAAGATCAAGTTTCGAGAGAAACCTTTCTCTTTCGAAGCTATCGAAGCCATTCCTAAGCCGTTACTCCGTCCGACGAACTATTTTCCTAATCCGTAGCCGACTACCGCCAAGAAGAACGGTAGATATTCTATATCTACTCTTCTCTACGTATACGTATATATATTCCTTAGTATAGTTTTCCTATACTTTCCAAGATCTAAGTATAGCGTATTGCATGCGTATTTCGAAATGATAGTAAGTTATTCTAAACCTTTGAAACCTCGAGCATACGTAGATTATACGAGCCACTTTCCTTAAGCATGATTAGAATTGTTTAAGAGTTGTTATCTTGATTAACCATGGCATGATTAGCTTAACGTTAGAACACTCAATAAACATATGCTGTTTTGAACTTAAGAAAGCATGATTTAGGATTAAGCTGTTTAATCTTAGAATGAATGTGAGCATGATTATGTGATTACTTGACTACTTGTTGTTGATAAAGCATAAGTGATTTATCACTCCAAAGGTGTCCGTCCATGTGGCACTATGCTTAATCTTGTGTGATTAAATGTTGAGTATGATGATGTGACAAAATGAGCATGCTATCTAATATAGAGTTGAATGATCTTGCTAGTTTAGTTTCAAGATTTCCTAAAGTCTGAAAGAATTACCGCGGAGTCATTGCATGCAACGAGACACGAAAACCGAGAAAGTAGAAACATGACACCTAGGGTGTGGTCAAAGGAAAGATGGGATTAACCTGCAGAAAATATTTTGAAATTACATAATGACCGGACTTGGTAGTCATTGTGTAAGTGTTTTCGAAAACCGTAATGTAGCCGGACTTGGTAGCTCATTGCGTAGATTTCCAATGGGGCCGGACGTGGTAGTCTCATGTGGAAATGGGGCTTGGCCGGACGTGGTAGCCAATGCAAGTTTTGAAAGAATGTGTTTTGTGAAAACCGTAATGTGGCCGGACTTGGTAGCTCATTGCGTAGATTTCCAATGGGGCCGGACGTGGTAGCCAATGCAAGTTTTGAAATGGATTTTGTAAACCATGATTGGCCGGACTTGGTAGCCATTGTGAGTGTTACTAATGAAGCCGGACTTGGTAGCCTCATTAGTAACAATTTATGAAAGAACGTTGGAAATTGGAATTTTGGTAAAGGTGAAAATGTGACACAGTCTACGATGAGTCGCGTAGGAGAAACACGAAAAGGCATGACACCAACGCTAAAAGATATCGAATATGAATGTATCATTGTGTTTCTATATTGTTGAATGAGCATGTGTAATTGTTATATGCTCCCTTGCTTTAAGTTAAGAGTTAGTGGGTATAGTTTATTCTATTGGGCTTGTAGCTCATGGTGTTACCTTTTTGGTGACCCTGACATATTATACTGGGGGCGACACTGGTATAATGTGTCAGAGTTAATTGATGAGCAAGGTGAGCAGTACGTGTTGGAGGCTTTTGGAGCCGAAGAGCTTGCTAGGATGGAAGAAGAAGCGGAGTAGTAGAATACCCTAGAACTTCCCTCCTTGTGTAATAAAAGTACTCTAGTAAGACTTATGTTGTAATACTGAGCTTGACTCTTAGCCTTTTTATTCAATAAAATGTTTAATTAACGAACCCGAAAATGGGGGCGTTACAACACTTGCATGGGATTGAGTCGATACCAATTAAGAGTTCGACGAAGTAGTGGGTCGAAGGGGAAACGAACTCCACCCTCAACAATACCCACGATTGGGATACACGTTCTATCCCATTTGCAGGCATTTCTAATCGCACCTAGAGGGGCGAGTTCTAAACCAACAGTTTCTGGTATGTTGTATTTAGTCCTAAACGCCGCCATTGCAGCGGGTGTCTCGCAGAGTTTTCTGAATTTTCCTGGCTTAACGCCACTATCAGCTTCATCCGCCATGGATGAACTGGAGGAATACTAAAACTGAAATCTGAAAATAGGGACGAAAACCCTAGATGAGGAAGAAACTGGGAACGAGAATCTCAGAATAAAAACGAAAACAGAGTAGAAATAAAAGTCTTACGAAGGTGTTTTCGAAGAACGATCGAGCTTGCAGACGGCGGCAATGGCGGAATGAAGAGGAGGGGATTCGCCTGGTTTAGGAGAGAGAAAGACCAGAGTTTTGAGTTTTCTTTGGGGAAAAACCAAAAAGATGCCTTTTTTGGGTTTAAAAGTGAGAAACGGAGACGAAACGTCTCTTCTAAACGACGTTATAAGAAAAGTAACGGCCACAGGAGGTGGATGGCTAACGTGCTAACGGCGTTTGGCCAAAACATCAGTTCGAATTTAATGCGAGGTGTACGAAACACGCCACGTGGAGTCATTATTTCGAGGAAATTATGACTAAACCGTCAAAAGACATCAATAGGAGCCCAATGACTATATCTGCACGGGATCTGGTTTGTTCGGCCTTAAGACCATTCTTTGAGCTTTACTCATCATCTTCGAAACAGTAGTAATGAGCAAAAGCTGGGGAGTAATTGTAGGGAGGTGTTCCCGAACAGGTATAGAAAGTGACCGAACACGTGGCATGCCAGACACGTGTAATGAGAAAAGTGATATGGGACTCCATACGAGATGAACGGCGGCGGGAAGGTCCGGTGTGATGAGAAGGCACTAGATTAGATTATCTGTTCGGCTAAAGTGGGCCAGACGACATGAGAAGTCATTAGTTAAAGACAGTCTGTTCGGCTAAAGTGGGCCAGTGACATGAAGAGTCATTCACTTGTGCAGTCTGTTCGGTAGGGGCATATGCCGAACAGATGGAGTTACTTGATGAAACGGTGTCTTAAGAGATAAGGCAATAGGGGTGTTCTGAAAGACGAACCCAATATACAGTAAAGAAACAGTCCTATCGAGGGATGAGTTCTATGGTGAGAAGAGACCCTATGAGGAAGGGATCTCGGTTGATTGGGCAAGAGATCCCCAAAAGAGCCAGGGTTCCTACACGAGGCAGGAGACCTGGGCAACAAGGGTGCTTGGAAAGCAAGCATGCTCATGTCTATAAATACGAGGTAAACCTGGAGAAAAGAGGTACGCAATAAGTTGCATTCATTCTACACTTTCCTACTGATAATTAGGGTTTTGATACAGTACGAGATACTAACTTAGGCATCGGAGGGCCTTTGCCACGAGAGGCAGAGGTGCGCTCACCCCTTGTCTGTTTTACAAGTTAGGGTTCAGGCGAAGGTATTAGGGTTCCGGTTGGACAGCACGTGAAGGAAGGAGATTCAGCGCTGTTCTAGGTACCATCTGTTTTTCTCCACCTACAATGAACTCTTTGGTTCTCTCATCCCTTTTACTCGATGTACCCTCTTCGAGTCTAATAAAAAAAATTTCCTTTGCCGAGCAAAAAAATAAAAGCGTATGCGTAGACATGTCTGACCATTTTATTAGAACTATGAAATAGATATCTAGAGTAAGAGAGAATTGTCCTTGCAACTCGTTGCCTTCTGAAAGGACTTTTTTTTAAGGGCAGGAAAATGTAGATGAGAGAAGTTGCTTTCTTCACACATACTGAAAAGAAAAAAAGTAGAGTAAAAGAAAGGAAAAATAAATAAGACAGTATCTGCAAGAAGCAGCGAAAGCAAATATACAGCATCACTTGAAACCGAAAATTTTAAGCCACGAGATATTTTACGGCCAACAACACAGCAATTACCTATGATCAGAGAAACAAAAATTATTAGAAGTTGAAACAGTTCCATATATGCAGTTAGACAAGTAATTACTTTAACACCTAGGTAAGAAGCTGCGGAGCTAAAAAAATCAGTTCCAAAAATCAAAAACTGGGGTAAACAAAAATCATGTGCCCGAATCAATAGCTGCAGATTACCGAAGAATTAACTTTCACACTTTAAACTTGTAAAATCTAAGATTCTAGTATGTTGAATAGCGATTTGGCAAAAGCGGTTGGCTAAAATTTTTATTCTATGGTTTTTTCTTAAATATTTGGAGGTCAATTGTAACATGAAGATAGCTGATTTAGTTTCTCCTTAAGTTTGCTGAAGACTATGGTTTTACTTTCCAAAGTCTAATTGATTGCTGCAAGCCATGAATAGACTTCCTTCCCCAGGAATCTGAGAATGATCAAAAGTAGAACAAGAACAAATACAAAAGCAAAAATCAGATGAAACGTGTTACGGCATAGCATTTTTATTTATTTAATTAATTACGTTGCCATTTATTATTGGAGTGTTATGGTTGGGTCCTAATTAATTATTTTGCGCACGCTATGGGTAATTGACACGATTGTAATCTTTGGGATATGAGATTGATTTTGGGTAAAACAGTGGTACTGGATGGTAATTCAGTTAGTTTTTATTAGGTTGGATCAGATTATTAGTACATATATTTTTGCTATTTACTTACCTAAACTCTAATTAATTAGTTAGCTATAATTTAGGGTGCAACGTGAGTAGAGGGTGGTTTTAAGAGTAATACTTAAAGCTATATGTTATACGCTGAGTAGGGTTCTACATTGGAGTTAACGTTCTGAGGAAAAAGAAAAGAAAGGAAAGAGCCGCACAGTCGAATCTAAGGTGATCTTCAGAGGTAATTGCTAAATTCTTAATTTGTTTCTTTCTTTTTCCGTTGGTCGGCAGTCATGGAAAACTTGGGTTGGAGAGTACTCTACGTGGCTTAGTGGTGGTAGTGCGTGGTGATCTAGTGTTGTGCGTAGGGATTTTGAAGTTGTTCTAAGTATTGGGGAGAGTTCTTAGTTTAATAATTTTGATACCAATTGCAATATTGATTTCGGAATAAATATTGGTTTGGACGGGTATGAGTACATGTTCTTTATACATGATTTATTGGTGAACAAAGGTGAGTATTTTAAAGGGGTAACAGGTGGTGTCATGGTATTGTTCTTAGAAAATAAAGAAATCCTTGGAGTTTCCGTGGAGGATTTTGGTGGCTGCTGTGGGTATAGTAAATTAGGGTTTTGGGTTGTTAGTTGTCTAGTGACTTGGGTAATTAGTCTAGGTAGTTAAATAATTTCTTAGGTGGTCTTTCATTGCTATTGATATGTTGACCCAGTTAGTGATAATTATATTTCTATATGATTCTGTGTTCAAGTTAGACTCGTTTTGCGTTGTTCGATTGCTTTAGCTTTGGACCTAGGTGAGTAGTTAAGTATGTTACGTATTGTCGAAAGATTCCTGTGTCCCTTAAAAGTTTTTCCTTCAGAAATTTATATGAACGTTATTCGGAGACTCAAAACTGTTTATAAGTTGTTCTATAAATTGGCATGCGATAAACTTTCTGAGATCAATTGATAATATTCTTTTTGGTGAGATCTTGGTGGATATTAATGGGAACATTTATTTCGGAAGTCTAGGGAAATTATTCCTTCTCGTGTTGGTGACCCTGGCCATTGGGGAAAAGACCGTGTTAAGCCGGTGACTCTAATGCTCAACGGCTTTCTTACGCCAGATCGTCTTAGGGAAAAGTACCACGGGCTGCCAACCCTGGTGACTCTAAGTTTGATATTAGATCCAATTTTGATGAGATTTATTTTGGCCATGGTACTATTTGATTGTGGTTCCCCATTGTTGATGGAGTTAATGTTGTGATCACCACCAAGAATATTTATTAGTTAAATGCTTCATTGATTAATTTATTATTTTACTGGACAACTCGTATGCCAAATTATGTTTTATGGTAAATTATTTTCATCCCCGCTTTCAACTTTATTTAATATATATACTTGTTATTCACTGAGCTCGTCAGCTGACGGATTTATTTCAACTTCTTTTTCAGGCAAGTTGGGGAGTTAGGCAAGGACTCTGGCGGCACCTCGGGGATTCTTTTGTTTGACCTCCTTAGGGTGTCTCATTCTAAATTTATTTTAATAAACACTTCCGCATTGAAAATAATTGTCAGATAATGAATTTTTTTTTTTATTATTGGACCACTGGATATTGTTTGGTTCATGGGATGATTATACCCCATGTTTATGATTGAGACACATTTTGGCTTTGAATTTGATTAATAACAACAACAAAAAAACGATCAATTGATTTTCGGTTACTTTAATTTATTTAGGCTACGTGTTCCATGGGTTAGCCTCATGGTTCACGGCCGGTCACTTCCCATTTTGGGGTGTGACAAAACGCTCGTGCTCGACCGGGACCATGGCTGAGTTTTGCAAACTTCGAAATGTTATTGTTTGGACTTTGGAGATGTGGTAACCTAGGTAAACTTTTGTGATTGCTGCAAGCCATGAATAGATTTCCTTTCCTCAAAAATCTTAGAATAATCAAAAGTCGAACAAGAACAAAAACACAAGCAAAAATCAAATGAAATGTTCCTGCAGGACCGGGAGCATGGCTGAGTTTTGCAAACTGCGAAATGTTATTGTTTCGACTTTGGAGATGTGCTAACCTAGGTAAAGGAGGATTGCTCCAAGGCCTTATACGCTATCATCATCAGAGCACAGGAAACTAAAGATTGCTGGCCTAGTACAGAGTTTCAATGGCTTAGTAAGAAATGCAGGCATTTTGTCGAGTCAACTAAAAACACGAATGGTTCATACCTATTCGTGGTCACACTTCAAATCTGATCCATTTTCAATCTCTAAGAAGAGCCCTCTTCACATGCAACCAATTAAGAACCTCATTCATCAGTGGTCGATCTGTAGGAAGTTCTTCTGAACAAGCAATCCCAACATTAAGTATTGAAATCAATATCTCCCGAATCTTGCTTGTGACTTCCAGCAAAACTTTGGCTACAACCATTGTTGATGCTTGAGCTTGCCTGCGTCTGTTCTCTTTGTTGAAGCAGTGGTCAGTCAACAATGCTCTCTACTTGTTCAGGCAGAGCTATCTTAGCAAAGTTGTGGAGAGTCATACCATCAGTAAACATGCTATTAGTAGGTCTCTTGGCTGTAAACATCTCCAATATGAGGATTCCGTAACTATACACATCACCGGATGTTGACACTTCATTTCCCATGCCATACTCTACAATATATTTACGGGGTGAAAAAAAAAATGCAATTACAATTTCGAAGACGTCTGAATATGTGAATATGTTCTAGATTTTGAGAAGTAAAGGAAAGCAAAAATTGTTGAGAAGTACATTTACCTGGAGCCGCGTAACCAACAGACTCCCTTAGGCCAATGGAACTTGATTTATTTGCAGAAGTACAATGAACATTGTTTGGCTTCAAATCACAATGAACTGTTGGTTCCGAGCTATAATGGTGGAAATAATCCAGTGCAGAAGCAACATCAATTGTAATGTTTAACCTCTGAAAAAGATTTAAACTTCTTGACTCATTACGCACCCCATGTTCATTCTCATTCGGATGCAACCACTCCTCGAGGCTTCCATTGACCATGAACTCATATACAAGAGCTTTAAAATCATTGCCTTGATAGTCAACACTTGAACATGCTGTGAGCACCTTTACAAGATTTCGGTGTTTGATGTTCTTCAAGGCTTTACACTCCGCTATGAAACTCTTGGAAGCTCCAACAAAGCCTAGATTTAGTACCTTAATTGTGACAACTTTACCTCCATGATCAAGAATGCCTCTATATATACATTGCACCAAAGCCACCGACGCCAATCAAATTGGCTGGCGAGAACCCATCAGTAGCTTTAAGTAGACTTTGGTAGGACAGTTTCAGAAACGGGTTCCCTAATAATCTGAAAAAAGACACATTTGTCCTTTTTCTAAATGAATAGCGATAGAGGAAACACAACATCAGACTTAGTCCTAGAAGCCCACAAGCTATCGAGATTATTAAAATCATGGTAAGAGAAGATCTTTTCTTTCTATACCCTTTGGAATTGCAACTTTGCAGCTCCAATTCAGCTATACCTCCACAAAGCTTACTGTTTCCCTTGACAGAGATCGCAGTCGCATTCCCATATATGCTACTTTCTGGTACCACTCCTTCAAAATCATTGAATGACATATTCAATTTATGCAAGAAGAGAAAGTGCTCGAAATAGTCGGGGAATTGTCCTGAGAAATTGTTGTGAGAAATATCTATTTCCTCCATACCTCTCAAATTTCTTAAAGACAGAGGAAGGATTCCCGATAAATTGTTACTACGCAGCTAGCTACTACCAAGACTACTTGGAATCTTACTAGACAACATGTTCTCATAAACACGTAGTTCCTCGAGATTTTTTAAATTTCCAATTTCCATTGGAAGAGAACCAGTCAAATCATTTTGAGAAATGTCCTAATACAGTAATGATGAGAGACTCATAACTTCTCTGGGTATGGTACCCATAAGATTGTTTTGTTCAAGTCATAGTTCCACCAACATGTGACATTTGCCCACACTTGAAGGGATGCCTCCATGAAGATTGTTTTCAGACAGTAGAATAGTTGTTAACCGAGTTAAATTTCCGATAGACAACGGGATTTCCCCGCAGAATTTGTCACCGAAGAGACCCAAAAACTCTAGATTTTGAAGCTTACCAATGTCAGAAGGAATTTGACCTGTTAAACGGTTGACGGACAGATTAAGAAGTTGTAAGTTGACCAGATTCCCTATCCCTGTTGGGATGCTCCCAACTATTTTATTGCCATCTATTTTCAAAATGACCAGATTAGTTGAGATATAGACGGGTCAAATGCGTAGCATTGGTTAAAGAATTGAGAAAACTCAAGTCATCAGCTTCCCTAGATCCGAAATGATTTTCACCCAAGTTTAACCACTCAAGATTATTCAACTTTTCCAGATTATTGTCACCATGCATAATCGTGTTTTTTTCCAAGAAGATGTCCTCCTGGCCTACTTAATTAGAATTAAGGGGAAATACATAAGCTCATTGCAGAAGGTCAAGACAGCAGATGGTATTAGCTGTTCCCATGCAATAAATCAATCATATCAGATTGTCGATCTAATCCAATGTTGTACCCTGAGCCAGGGATGGAGCCAGGGAGGGACCAGTAAGGGCGGTCGCCCCTGCAAGAAGAAGAAAAAATACTACTATTATATGTAAAAATAAAAAATTTCTATGAAAGTATATAGGCTCGCCCCTGTGTAGAATTTTGAAAAAAAAAATAGTAACCTTTGAAATACGAGGATACCAATATTAATTACTAAATACCAAGGGTTAAAATATAACAAAACATAAAACTAGAGGGTTAATATTGTGAATATTCAAGTAATAAACTTCCACCTTTCGTTAGAAGGGTTTAGCGTTTTACAGTTTTTTTTTTCTCCCTAAAATCTCAATGGCACACCAAACCCCATCTCTCTCTCTCTCTCTTGGCACAAATATCCTCAATTGTTAAGACTTCAAGGACAATTTTGAGAAAATAGCAACGTAGGAGAATAGATTTTGAAAACCCTAAGTAATTTTGGTGAAATTTAAGTTGTAGGTATGTCTTTCTCCAATTGTGGTTCTAGACTTCTAATTCTTTGTTTTTTGACTGGTAAAATCAAGTAATATGAAAGCTCATGTACCGAATTTGTCCAGTTGTGATGAATGAAAAAAAAAAAGATACTCCCTCCGTCCCTTTTTAAATGTCCTGCTTCGTAACTCCAACTTATTAAAAAGACATCATCATTATACCTTTCACATCAATTTTTTCCTCCACTTTCCCTACTTACCCATCATCATTACACTTTTACTCACCAACTTTTCAAAATGAAATCTACTTTTAGGGACAAAATAGACAATTCACCAACTTTTACCCACTAACTTTATAAAATGGACACTTATTAAGGGACAGCCCAAAATGGAATACTGGACTGTAATAAAGGGACGGAGGGAGTAAACAATAAAGAAAAACAAGACACATACATCAAGATCGATCCATTAGTTAAACCGATTTATGTATTTACGTTATTTTGAGTTTTAATGTATTTGTATTATTATGCATGTGCATTTATATTTTTTTCTCGCATGCACGATCGCCCCTGCGTGGTGAAATTCCTGACTCCGTCCCTGCCCTGAGCATCTCCAATACGTGTTTCAAAATGTGTTTTAGTGCCATTAATTAATTATTTAAGAGTAGTGACTAGTTGAGATTTTTTAGTGCTCCAATGGGAAGTATCTTATGTGTTATTAGTGTGTGTGTTAGTTTGGAAGTGTTTTCGAAAGCTCAAGACTAAGTTGGTTTAATCAAATTACGAAGGCAAGCTTTGGGATGCTTTGGGGAACTAGCATTCTTGTGCAACCTTGGCCTTGAATATGTTGTACCGCTTCTCCTTCTCAGCAGCATCCATATAGACACATCCATAACAAGTCATCCATTCCTCATGCTTCTCAGACATTGACGCCTCTCGAAGAAAACGAGATTTAACTTGAGAAACCAATGTTCCCGAGATGAACAACTGATTGGGGGGCGTAAATGTCCACATTAACGCTCCCTAATTTATTCTTTTTACACCCATTTAGCGTATTACTGGGAGTTTGAAACTCATTTTTCTTGTTTCAGGATTTGCAGATCATTGTATATATTTCAACCATTGGATTCAATAATCGCGGAGTGGATCTAAAATTTGAGCTTACAGAAATTTTCACTACATGCAAATTGGACCATTGACGCGAGGGCTCCGGCTATGATGCTCCCAAGTGGTTTGGAAGCATCATGCTCTCAAGTCGTTTTCCCTTATTCTATGGTAAGTATTGTCAGAAACATGGTAAGTGTAGTCAACAAGTATAATAAGTGTTTTTTAGAAAGTGTAGCAATATAACATAGTAAGTTTTGCCTTAAAAAATAGTATATAAAACCTGTTTTTGTGGTAAGTAATACTACATTCTTTTTGTCCAAATTTCTTAAAACCATCTCATCTTTAGAAAATTCACCCTACTTTAATAATAGGTGCAGGTTCAAAAAACTATTAGATTCACAAGGTTAATCAAAGAACTCTTTTTGCATTTCTTCTAAAATATTTTTTATGTAAAAATTATTTTACGTTTTTTTTTTATCAGCAACAAGATTTTATTGAAACTCGACAAAGGGTACATCGAGGAGGCCAAACTCTAGATGCAAGGAAAACTTGGATCATAGAGCAGGCCAAAAGAAAGGAAAAGAAGAAGAAAATTACATTCAATAGGGTTGAAAGGAACCTTATAGGAAATGGATCCATCCTGAATCAAAGACTTTCATTGCTCCGAAGGACTACAGACATCATTCTATGACATCTTGTATTACCAGCCAAACAGCCACATCAGCTTCAGAACTCTTAGGCAGAGGACTAACTCCATAGCATCCACAAGCCAGCCATCAAAGAAGACCAGAAAATTCTTCAACAGATTTCATTAGCCACCTAAGGCAGCCCTCTAATAGCATCAGCATCACAGCACAATAGTACTTCTCATAGCATTCAACTGTAGCAAGAAAGACGAGGTAAGAATAGTTTTCCAAACAAAAACATCTTCAGAGCCATCCTTTAGCAACAGTGCAGCCAAGACAATCCCAATTGATCATGAAATCCGAGCAGATTGCCTTCATCTCAGTTTCATTAGCAACAAATACAACAAAAGCATTCCATTTAGTCATGAAAATAATGAAATCCCCGCAAATTGATTCTCAATACAATTCATCTATCAGAAAGAAACAGCTTTGCGAGACAGCCCACACTTGACTAATGCTCTTAGCCCTCCAAATCTGAGGAGTTGAAAGAGCATTGGATATTCAAGCAACATCTTCATGTCTTCTTGTCCAGAACAATAGCTCTCATTGATCTCATGAGTCCTCCCTAGTATTTAGGAAATAACGAGAGGACTATCCTTCCAGAAGACCTCTTAGCCCTTCCAAAGATTGAAGTTGAAAAGGGAGAAAATTCCACACCTTAGCATCATGAACCAGTAGAGTCAATAAAATAGCAGCAGAGGATAGACTATCCCTTCTACAATCATCTGATCATTCTCTTAGCCCTTTATAACTTTGGAGTTGAAAGAGAATAAATGGCAGCTTCCAAAAATTATACCAGCATAATTAGATCAGGCCTCTTAGCCCCCCAAAGGCTTTGGGGTTGAAAGAGGATAAAGCATAGCCTTCCAAAAATGACTCAAACAAGAGAGGGCCGACTGACAGACCACAAAAAGACACCTAAAGGACCGACTGACAGGCCACAAAAACTTACCACTCATGGAAATTGTCTTTATTTGCTAGCTTTCTTTATTTGCTAAGAAAACATACTAGAAAATGAAGCTTAAAATCTAATTCAGCTGATAGATTAAGATAAACTGTACAAACTTTATTCAGTAATCGCTGTTGTGATCTTGTTTTTTCGGCAGTATCAAGTAGGAACAAATTTTGGAAGAACAACAGGGGGGCCTTTCATCACTACCAGCTATGACTATGGTGCTACTATTGATGAGTACGGTGAGAAAACTTAACACTTCTAATGCACAAAAATGAAAACTCCATTCTTAAATTTGTTTTGAATTTTTTTGTCTCTAGCTAATTGTTTGATTATTCAAAATGGCCAGGCTTGATTAGGCAACCTGAGTATGGCCATCTGAAGGAGCTGCATAGAGCTATTAAGCTATGTGAGCAAGCTTTAGTTTCTGCTGATCTCCCATTACTACGTTAGGAAGAGATGAACAGGTTTGTCACCTTATATGGAAATCTAGATGTCCACGTAAGCTCTGCTATATATTAAGGTCAAGTTTTCTAATATGATTGATGTTGGTTCATATGATTACCTTAACTTGTTCAACTCTGTACAATTGAATCGAAAGGAGGTAGATTATACAGGCGTGCAAAGAAATGTAAAGAAAGAAATTAAATCACTGAAATTACTCTTTAAGCTTTTTGAAGACTGATATGTGAAAGATGGGTTAACTCAACTACTCAAGCTTGCAAAGGAATTTGTAATTCTATTCTAGATATGAAGCCCTTTCTTTCATGGTTGTAGATGAGCTCAATTTCTTTTTGTAACTTGTTTCTAAGTGAAATTGTTGATTGGGTCTGTTCGTGGAGATTGCAGTCCATTTCTTGGTCTGGAATGAGTTGGCTTTTGATTGAGTTTGTAACTTGTTCCTATGTGACCTTCTATCTGTATTTATGTTTAAGTTCTCGCAATGCCATACTTCATATAACTACAACAAAAGTAGGCTTTCTTGGGACTTAGTTCCCAGCATTATTTTTAAACCTGTTTATAGCTCCTTTTTTAGTTTAGCGGGCGGGCCACAGGGGAAAAAAAACCCAGAAGCAATCGCTACGCTATATTTCCCCAAATTTTGCCATTGCTTTATCTGGTGTACTCTCATCCGCTTGATGGGGGTAGCAATGCTTTCCTTTTCCCATATTTTTTTTTGTTTCCTTCTACTTTTATGCGGTCTTATGCATTGGGTTTGTATTTCTAGTGGTAATCAGGGAAGTGTGGGAAGCTCCTGATAACAAGATTGTTGGTTGGGCCAAATGGTAGATATTTTGGGCCGAGGAGCGTGTTGTGGCTAAAGTAACGCCGATAGCAATTATAAGCAGCCAATCGGTTAGTATCTAATTGAGTAAGTTTTAATGAAGTCTATTACAAGTTACCTGTTTAATTGATTGGGTCAATCAGTTAATATCTAAGTGACACTACCTAATTGAGACATCTGTTTGATTGACAAAATGCCCAACCCATTCTATTTTGTGGTTACTTTTTGGCTTTGAATACTTGGCACCTCTATGCCATGTGGTTACTTTTCGGAGTTGCGACTATTCTAGGTTTCATACTATGCCCCTTCATTTTTGCTTCATTGATATCAAAATGCCAATTGTCTTTAGTTTGAAAGTTTTGTTTCTGTAAGTTCACTTGGAACAATTGCAAAGTTGGATTTACTTATTGATAACTTCTTAATGCAGATTCTACACATATCTGATGTGGAAGTAAGGGGGACCAAAATGATGGGGGACACTCCTAGAATCATTGTGGCGATAGGCACTATTGGCACTTCAACTCTGAGTTCTTCTTTTCTTGAACCAAAGGGCTTTATTGATGGTACTCTTAATTGTCACAGTTCGAAACCCAGCAAATTTATTGTGTACGTGATAGACTTGGTCCAATAACAAAAGGGGGCACGGTAAATGCCAAACCTTTACTTGCAGTTTAGTTGGGTCAGACACCCTTTCCATTTTTAGGTTCAGAAATTTGACTCCAGGATCCTTTGGGAGATTTGAGTATAAAGTACAAGTTTCACTTGAGCTAGCATTAGTTTCTTTGGTTAGTTTTGCTTCTACTCTCTTTGCTACTTGGGCTGAATTCAAGTAATGGAAGAGTGTTTTGCGCGTTGCATTACTTTAAAATTGGTTTTATGTATTCTTGTTATTATGTTTATTGTGTTCCTTTGACAGTTTTATGCTTGCAGTTCTGTATTTGGCAATGGGAGCAAAAAGGTGATGAATCGACAAAGAAGCAAGCTTCGAGTATGGAAAATTTGCAGATGAAGAATAGGGGATATTTGAACAAGATGGTTGCCTTGTACATCATTATATTTTCTTAAAGTGAGATGCATTTTGTGTATTTTATGAAAACCGTGTAATTACTTTGACTATTTTGTGTGATTTTGGGTGGAAACTATTTCCCAATCTGATGTAATGAATCATTGTGCAATGGATGACTTGTTTGTTTTAATCGACATCATTGAGTATTTGGATATAGTTGGTGTGTTGAATGGAATGGTAGTATAATGGTATTTAAAACATTAAAAAAAAAAAAAAAACTAGGCTAACATAGCGTTTCAAACATGCTATTGAAGGCAAATAAAACACAACAGGCAAAGAATGCTATTAAAGGTAGGGCTATGATAGGTAACTTAAAGACAGCGGGCCAAAAACGCTGTGAAAAGTCTTGGACTTTTAATAACATCACTTAATACAGCGTTCTTAAAAGGGCCATTTACCGGCCGGTCCAAAAACGAGAGTCCAAACTCCACGAACTCCAAGCCCAACCCAAAATGCACGCATAAGGACACGGACTAAAAAATTGCCAAAAATACCCTCGGAATAAAATACAGCTGACCGACGTCATCATTCTGTCTGTATCTTTCTATCTCTCTGTCTAGTGTCTGCACCATCTCCTCTCTCTCTCTCTCTCTCTCTCTCTCTCTCTCTCTCTCTCATAGCTTGTTCTCTCTCTGACTAACTGGAGACTTCTACACGATCTAACGTCCAAAGGTTTTCAGTTTCCAGATCATCGAATGCTTCTAATCTAATCTAACGATTAAAGGTTTTCAGTTTCCAGAACAGATCGAAGGTTTTCAGTATCGAGAAGATGGGGAAAAAAAGTAAGAAATTCATTACTCCTCTAATCTATTCATGATTCCTCTAATCTATTCATTACTGACAATGCATGCAAAGAAATTCATAACGGAACCATAAAATCGTCTTAAAAATTTTCGATTCTAAATCGCGAACCCTAAACCCTAAATCACGTTAGAAATTCAAGACCAGCTTTGAAAGCTCACTCTATTCATGATGTATATTTATAGATTGTTTTGCTGCTTATGAGGATTTGAGTTGTTTTGAATTGTTAATTTTCGAATTTTAATTTCCGAATTTTAATTTCCGAATTTTGTTATAATACATTGTTTTTTTTTTTTTTGCAAGAAAATGTAGAAATTTCTTTCGTTTTGACACATGCTCTCACTTGCTAAAAACTCGCAGACCTGTTATATGTATGTGAAAACGTCTGGGAATCCAAAGGTGCATGACTGCGAAATTGTTCGAATGAGTAAAAATAAGACAATTTCGCAGACCTAGTCACAGCTATCTGGATCTTCAATCTGGATCTTATATCTGCTTTATATTGTCATGAAACAAATTTGCAGTGCCTCATTGCATTATGCTACAATAATCTAATTTCCAAACATCTCAAACAACAACTTCTACAATATACGAAGAAAAAAACATTTTGAATATATCAGTATGTCTTATTAAACAATTTCGCAGAGCTTTTGTATTCTATTCGTCATTGATTATTTAATTTTGATGAATAAACAACGTAGATTGCTACGAAACTTTTCATATGTGAAATAGAACATTTTCGCAGACCTTTGTAGGATAATTGTCTAGTGCAATGAAATGAGCACTGGACAATTAGCACTGAACATTATTGAACTGACGTGTTTACATGTATTCATAGCTTATATTTAATCTAGAGTTATATGTATGTGAAATAGAACATCTTTGTAGGATAATTGTGCAGTGTTATGAAATGAACACTGTACAATTACCACTGGACATTATTGAACTGACAGATTGTTGTTATTTAATCAATCCATTATTTATGTTACGTGCCTTATAATGGTAGATTGTTTGCAGGTTTAGCAATCAAGAAGAAACCAAGGAAACCAAGAAACACTCCTGTTGCAACACCACGTAGCACACAGTCAACATCATCATCGTCAATCAGGACAAAAAATAGTAGTCCTTATCTTAAACATTCGCCATACAGAGCAAATCTACAGGCTGCAGTAAAGTACATCGCAACGATTAAACTTAGAAAACCACATATTGAGCTTCTGAAGGAAACACCATTTTGGTTGCTAATAAATACATTGAAAGAAAAGGATTTGAAACCAGAGGAATTCAGAAAAGTAGATGTTTCTGTCGAAATGATATTGAAGCAATATAGAGGAAATGGGCAATTCCTCATAGGTTCAAAATTGGTTGAGCTTCGAGTATCAGATATCCAGTTGATATTTGGGATAATTAGTGGCAAAGAGAAGATTTCTGGCTTGTACTGTTCAAGGAATAAAGTGAAGTTTGCAAGAAGAAAGAATTTGCAAAGATTGGACCAGCAAGGAATTAAAAGTCTGATAACTGAACAACTTCTGAAAAGTAATACGAAGAGAGATATTGAGGATGTTGCTCGACTTTTGTGTCTGTTTTTATGTACAACTCTGTTTTTCACAAGTAGTGCAACACTATCATGGGTGTATGTTAAGCACATGGATGACTGGAATAAAATGAAGAATTATGATTGGGGTACAGCAATAAAGGACATGTTGATCAGATCAATAGAGAAAAATATCTCTGACCCATGGAAAGTACAAGGATGTGCCATTTTGTTGTTGGTAAGTGAAGAATAATGTTTTATTTTTACATTCTCAAAATTTATGTTTGTGTATCAGAATATAATATTCAATTTTTTTGTTTTCAGTATTGGTTTTGTGAACACACACAAATAATGCAACCAAAAACCGAGCTTGCAGTACCCAGATTTTTGAAGTGGGACATATCAAGATTACATTTGCAAGATTATCAGATTGGAAATATGGCGGATGAGCAGGTACGAAAAAGTTCTGAAACCATTAGCATGGTAGTTTGCTCTTTAATTTTACAGTTTTATAATTATTATATGTATTACTACTCGGATCTTCGAAATTGGCCTCTTTGGAGTAAATTAAAATAATCCCCAGGGCCTCTGCGAAATTGTTCAATTCACAGAGTTCAAATACATTGCCAAATTGTTTTTTAAAATTGGAATAAAAATAGAAGAAAACAACTTTCACGGGAGTCTGTGAAATTGTTTATACGTGGGCAATCTGAATGTACATATTTTTGTTTATACGTGGCATTTGTATTTTATTTGGCATTGGATCAGTTTGCTCTTTCTCGAGTTATATTACTAGTCTTTTGTTTAAATAACTTATCATGGGGTCTGCGAATTTTATGAATTCTAGTGTTTATACAGAATAGATAGATTTGTTTGTATATTCCTGAATTAGATTTATTACTGGTCTTTTGTTTAACCCATGTAAAATTGTTTTTTAATTTTACAGTTCTATAATTGTTTATATGTATTACTACTCGGCTCTTCGAAATTGGCCTCTTTGGAGTAAATTAAAATAATCCCCAGAGCCTCTGCGAAATTGTTCAATTCACAGTGTTCAAATAAGTGTTCAAATACATTGCCAAATTGTTTTTTAAAATTGGAATGAAAATAGAAGAAAACAACTTTCACAGGAGTCTGCGAAATTGTTTTTTGTTTATACATGGCCTTTGTATTTTATTTGGCATTGGATCAGTTTGCTCTTTCTCTTGAGTTATATTACTGGTTTATCTGACGTTGTTGTAAGTTCATCTTCATTGACCTGGTTATGTACAGAATAGATAGATTTGTTTGTATATATATTCCTGAATTTGATTGATTGTAATATTACTGACATAACCAGGTCAATGAAGATGAACTTACAACAACGTCAGAGGAAGATTTGATTTACAAAATGCAGATTGAACAAGAAGAAGGTGAAGAAGAACAAGAAGAAGGAGAGGAAGAGGATGAGGAAGAGGAAGAGGAAGAGGAGGAGGAGGAGGAGAAAGAAGAAGAAGAAGAAGAAGAAGAAGAAGAAGAAGAAGAAAAAGAAGAAATAATAGATCAACAAAATGAAATAGAACAAGAAGTAATACACATTGAAGAAGAAGAATATGAAGAAGAACAAGTACGAGAGGAAAAGGAAATGCAAGAGGAAGAAGAACAAGATGCAACACCACTTACACAAGTTTTAGAATAAGGAAATGCAAGAGGAATTGAACAAGAAGAAGATTTAGTAGAAGAAGGGGAACAAGAAGTAATACACAATGGACAAGAAGAAGAGAAAGAGGAAAAGGAAAAGGAAGGACAAAGAGATGCAACACCACTTGAACAAGTTGTAGAAGAAGAACGAGGAGATTCAATTGAAAAAATTGTAGAAGAAGGAGATTCAATTGAAAAAGTTCTAGAAGAAGGAGAAAGTGATGATGATACTGAAATGAATGACATGTTCCATACTGCAGAAGCTGTTCATGAACAATTCCAATCAACAAACCAATCAGCTTCAACATTTGTTCCTGAGATGCAGTTTTCAAAACAAGCGAGAGATCATCAGACTGCTGTTGAAGATGATTCTGAATTCGGTGAAAGGCAAAATCAAGTAAAAAAGGTTTTTGATAAACTGGAAGAAGAAATAGTGAAATTGAAGGACAATTGTGGTAAGCTCAAAGAGGACAGTGTTATTCATGAAGCCCAAATAAGAGTCCTTGAGAATCAAAACAGTAAATTGGAAAGAGAAACGCTACTGTTGAGGTTGAATCTAAATGAAGAGCAACAACGTAGGAAAACAGTTGAGTATGAAAAAAGCAAAATGGCTAGGGAAAAAGATGCAGAAATAGCATTATTGAAGCAGAGGATAAAGAATCTGACAAATGAAAAGATTGATATTGAAGCTGAGCATGTTGTCCATGAAGTGACACAGCAATGGAAGGAGAACCGGCAAAAGCAATCTGCATCAACAATCTTTGATTCTATGAGTGATGCTCGACTCCATGAAATAACCCAACAAGCGCGAGAAACCGTTGAGAAAAGGAAAGAAAAAGAAACAGCGTCTCGATTGTCGAAGGAAAGTACATATATGAGACCAATAGTGAAGAAAATTTGGAAATTCCGTGCTGAAGACCAATTTACAAGAAGTTTTGATAGTGAAAGCGAGAGGCAAATACATGAATTGACTAAAAAATTTGGCATGAAGAAGACTGCAGAACAAGGAAAAAACAAAGAAGTTTTGCATGAAGGGGGTGAGTCAAAAAAGAGGAAAGGAAGTAGTGATGTGATCAAAGGTGCTGAAGATCCTGGACAAGCTCAACAATCGAAGAAGAGAAAACTTTTAAAGAGCGGTCCAGTATTCAGGTATCTTTCAAAAGAGGCGAAGAAAAAAATTGACCTCATTTTGGAGATCAGCTGCTGCAACGTAAGTTCATTACTATAACACAAAAATGTTTTAATTTCATATAAAATGGTTTCTATATTAATTTATCCTACTTTTACTTTTTGAAGTGACAGCTTGTGGGCAGGAAGTCAATATGAAACATCAATTTATGCCAATGAAGTTAGTCACATTCTTGAACAGGAAGCAATAGCAAATAGTGTAAGTAATTTAATCCTAGTTTTACTTTTTGAGTGTTGTGCTGTATTCTAGTTAGTTAGTGACATAGTTTTTGGAATCTTCTAGACGATAGATTCCTATGCTGAGATCTTGCTTGGAAAGTCTCCAAAAACAAAATGTATGATATTGTCCACTCGTTGGTTGGTAAGGCATCCTCTCTCTTTTTTTTAATCTTTTTTGTTGAGTTTATTTATTAGTAGGATATTTTTTTTTGAGTAATTTATTTTCTAAGTGCTTGATGGTATTGCAAATATAGTATCTGGAAGCAAAAGCCAATGAAACAGCAAGGAGGAAGATGTATGATGATGATTTGAACAACGTGTTGACATTCGATTTTGTTATTTTCCCAATACACGAAGATGACCATTGGACACTGCTTGTACTGAAAGTCTTAGAGGGAACTTGGTGTTTCTATGACTCAATGCGAGTAAAGCAAAATCAAAAGCCAATCAGATGCAAGGCAGCAACAAATATTATAATGAAACTATTTACTTTGTGCTCTTCTCTGAAAATATTCACTTTGCAAAATACTAAACTACGAATTCCTTTTGTTTCTATAAAACAGCAAAAGCGTGTGACTGGATACCTTAAAGAAAGGTGGCAGCGTCTACCAATTGAGTCAAAAGTACGAATTGAATAAGATTGTCCGCAACAACCTCCAGGGTAAGAATCTAAAAATCAATTTTGTTTGATGTTACTCAAAACAATATGAGATTTGACATTTATAAAACATACTATGCAGATCCGATTGTGGGATAATTGTATGCAAGATAATGAAGCATTTTGTTTTAAATGAAGAACTTCAATCGGACATATCAGATGAGGAGTGTAACAAAATAAGGGCAGAAATACTGGAGCAGTTCATTACAGATGAAGTTGGCTCATGGCAATCTCAGGAAAACGATGAAGTGGAACAGGCAGAAGAACAGGATTGTTTGGGTTGAATGTTAATGTTAACTTGAAAGATCCGTAACTGTGCAGTGCTAAGGAATGAGCAATGAGAACTGGACAATTTCGCAGACATTTGTATTGTTCAAAGTTCCACAATTTGGCAGGGATTTTGTTACATATGAAGTTGGCTCATGGCAATCTCAGGAAAACAAGGAAGTGAAGAAGAGGATTGTTTGGGTTGAATGTTAATGTTAACTTGAAATATCCGTAACTGTGCAGTGCTAAGGAATGAGCAATGAGAACTAGACAATTTCGCAGACATTTGAATTACAATTTCGCAGACATTTGTATTGTTCAAAGTTCCACAATTTGGCAGGGATTTTGTTGGCTCATGGCAATATCAGGAAAACAAGGAAGTGAAACAGGCAGAAGAAGAGGATTGTTTGGGTTGAATGTTAATGTTAACTTGAAATATCCGTAACTGTCCAGTGCTAAGGAATGATTTCTAATTTCACAGTTCTATAATTGTTAATCTGATTATACATGTTTTTTTTTAACTTCACAGTTGTTCTATATATTTGTAAGTGATTTCTAATTTCACAGTTCTATAATTGTACTGTTGTTAAAACGGACACCTTAATTTTGTGTACCGATTTTCTGCTTCTTCACTTTGGTATGTTAGCGCTTGTACATAACATATACGAACTTGTAAGGCGGCTGATTTAGTAAATCATTTAATTGAACAATTCCACAGGGCTCTGCGAATTTGTTGAGAATTCAAATTGGCTTTGCGAAATTGGATAAATTGCGATCACCTGTATTAGTTTTACTTGTTGGCAAACACCTGACTGAATAATGCCAGTTATACAATTGCAAAAGGAAAAAAAATTGACAATTTCAGAATCAAAAACCAAACACAAAAGAACTAGTTCATACAATTTCGCAGAGTCTGCGAAATTGTTTACACGTGGGCAATCTGAATGTACATATTTTTAATTTTACAGTTCTATAATTGTTTATATGTATTACTACTCGGCTCTTCGAAATTGGCCTCTTTGGAGTAAATTAAAATAATCCCCAGGGCCTCTGCGAAATTGTTCAATTCACAGAGTTCAAATACATTGCCAAACTGTTTTCTAAAATTGGAATGAAAATAGAAGAAAACAACTTTCACAGTAGTCTGCGAAATTGTTTATACGTGGGCAATCTGAATGTACATATTTTTAATTTTATAGTTCTGTAATTGTTTATATGTATTACTACTTGGCTCTTCGAAATTGGGCTCTTTTGAATAAATTAAAATAATTCCATAATTCCCAGGGCCTCTGTGAAATTGTTTATACGTGGGCAATCTGAATGTACATATTTTTAATTTTATAGTTCTGTAATTGTTTATATGTATTACTACTTGGCTCTTCGAAATTAGGCTCTTTTGAATAAATTAAAATAATTCCATAATTCACATAGTTATATAAACAATTTCGCAGAGTTATATTTGTATTTTGTGTAAGAGAATCCCAAATCACGACCTTTGTTTCTTTCTTATTACTGCTATGCAATATTTTTGTAAAAAAATTTACTACTCGGCTCTTCGAAATTGGCCTGTATATCCTCATTGTATAATGGTAAAATAATCCTAATAATCCTATTTCTTTAAAAAAGAAGAAAAGAAAATCAACTCATTTCAGAAGTTATTTATTCAAAGTAAAAAGAAAAAGACTTAAAAAAGAATAATCCTAATAATTAAAATTAGAAAAAGGTTCTAAATTAAAATTAGAAACAGAAAAATAATCCTAATAATCATATTTCTTTAAAAAAGAAGAAAAGAAAACCAACTCATTTCAGAAGTTATTTATTCAAAGTAAAAAGAAAAAGACTTAAAAAAGGTTCTAAATTAAAATTCAAAACCAACTCATTTGAAAACCACCCTTTCCTCAAAAAGTCTTTTATTACTCGACGCCTCTACTGAGGGTTTTTTTTTAAATAACGAAGTCGACTGAAAGTGCAAAAATCGTATAAGCTCACATTTTCTGCGTTTAATCTTGTCGAAGCCTCTCCGTCTCTGTTTTTGGCCCTCTGATTTCTTCGACTTGAACAGCTGAAGATATACATCGTAAAAGTGAAGAAACTTCGAGCGAAATGAAGCGTAAAAGAGGACAGAGTTCAAGCAAAATGAAGGGAAAAAGCGGTACGGACTTTCTCTTGAAACAATGCTCATAGAATTTTTTTGTGCAAAACTTGTTTGAGTAATTCGTCTGTTTGTTGCATAATCTTTTTGTGCAAAACTTGTTTGAGTAATTCGTCTGTTTATTACACATTTTGCAGTAGATATTCTTACAAAATAGTCAAAAACCCTAGTTTTAATTTATTACGAAATTACGTAGATTTATAGCAACAGAATATGTTATGCATGTAAATTAAAATAATTCCCAGGGCCTCTGCGAAATTGTTCATTTCGCAGAGTTATATAAACAATTTCGCAGATTTATTTGTATTTGGTAAGAATCCCCAATCACGACCTTTGTTTCTTTCTTAGTATTGCTATACAATGTTTTTGTAAAAGAATTCATTTCTTTGACAATTTTGAGTGTAATTTGGGATTTATTCTATAACATTCAGGTGAAAATGCATATGAACTCAGACCCAGGGCAAACGTCAATCGGGCTACAATGGAGGAACCTGGAACTAGTGTAACACCAACAAAAAGAAGACAAAATCAAGGGGAAGTTCAGTCCAAGAGCAAACATAATAATAAAAAACTGGATGCTGAAGGAAAATAAGTCACATACCGATCAAACCTTCAAGCGATGGTAAATCTTATGAGAGATTTAAAACTGCAGGAACACCATTTGATATTGCTAAGGAAGACTCCATTCTGGTTGCTAATTGATGCATTGAAGGAAAAAAAACTGTCAAATGACAATTGCACGAAGTTTGATAAAGTAGCTCTGAAAATAATAAAGTCCTATGATTATGAAGGGAAGACATTCAAAATTGGTGGACGACGTGTAAATATTCAGGCTAACGACGTAGCGCTTGTCACGCCCTCGATTTTAAACATAATTAGCTATACACTTTTGATACATGAAGTCCTCGCAGTAACACAAATAATACCCAAAAGCCCTTTCTTTTCCTTATTCTCAAATATAACTCAAATATTACATTTTGGCTCGACGGCCCCAAGTTATGAAAACACCAATATCCGATGGAAATAACATTATAGTTTACAATAGACATCTCTCCAAAAAAATACTCCTTTTGAATCAAATGCAATAGACTTCCTCTGGTATACCTTTAAAAAAAAATGATCAACCATGCACAATAAGCTCTGCCAACCTCCTTTGCTTTGTACCTGAAAATGATAGGGTTGAGCACACACTTGCCCAGTAGAGAAATCTATACTCAAGTTATATGAAAATATGATGAGTTATGCTTCTAGAGTGAATGAATATCGACAGATAAGCCCAAAGTTTACATGGCCCTCAACATGCAGCATATTACAGCTAAGGCATTCCAAACAATCCTAACAATTCACATTCTAAGCTAGAATCGCTAATATTCCCTCTAGACTAAACATACCATTAATTTGGGTTTCAGTCCTCCTCAACAGTTTTAGTCACATTTCAGTTGTTATCACAAATCTTCATAATTATAAATACCACGTTTAGTTCTCATTCATCTCTCGTTCATTACCACGCAGTTTCATTCATTCATTCCTTTTTATATCAAAACAGAGTAGAAAAACACACTCTGTTGATTCGAGCCAGAATATCGAAATCCGTTGATTTGTGCCCAAATACCGGAAACCGTTGATTCGCTCAGAATGCCAGAGGATCTTTATCAAAATCCTTTAACCAAAAACCAAAATCTCTTTCATCAACTTCATGAACCAATTTCGTTAAGCCTAAGCTCCTGCCGGGCCAATTAAAGGACCCCGATATCCTCTGCCAGGCACTCACCCGTCGATGAGTCCTGAAATAACCAATATGAGCATTTAGCTCCTGCCGGGCCAGTTAAAGGACTCCGATGTCCTCTGCCAGGCACCTTACCCATAAGGAGGTCCTGAAATAACCAATATGAGCATTTAGCTCCTGCCGGGCCAATTAAAGGACCCCGATGTCCTCTGCCAGGCACTCACCCGTCGATGAGTCCTGAATGTTCTCATTGTGTCCGTTTGTTATTCATATTTCAATTTGCGTTTCCAATTTTCAAGCACCAAACCGTCCAGTCATTTCTCAACTTAATCAAAACAAGTACTTCTCTACCAATTACGCACGTCACAATATTTCTTATAATCTACGATGTTCACGGACTCCTTCACGCTACCATAGCCTTTACGTCGATACTCCAACTATGCTAATGAAAACCAATGACACAGGTACGTTCGACAAGTAGTACGATACGATCTTTCAAACTTAGAAATGATTCTCAGCAGAGCGATCCAAGTTCGAAAACTCATCAAAAATTGCATACTCAATATTTAGCAGTGATTCCAACGCCAAAACATCACCAACTTACCAATCTTTAAAACCTACAAGGACCCATAACCAATAGGGTCGTTTAACCATACCTAAACGATGAAAAATTCCGCTCTATAAGCTGCCCAGATTTACAGAGCAATCTTCTAAAAATCACTATAACTCGAGTTCTTAATATTTTTGAACGATTCCAGTCCCCATAGTTGCGCGATTGAATGAACTTTGAAAGACGCGAAGGAACCCTAGTCAAATCCGCACTCCAAGGGTGGTTAACAGGGGTTTACCGAGGCTACACGAATCTGTCACGCAGCATGACAGATTGACACACCTCCACTCAAACGATCATAACTTTTTGTGTACTAAGAGTTTTAGGACGATTCCGGTGGCAAATGAAAGCTAACTTCAAGACCTTCGAACCGATATAAAGTTTGTATAAAACGGACATCGGACGCGGAAGTTATGGCCGTTCGAAGTGGGCTGAAACCCAGAAAACGAGACAGATTGCAGACCAGTATTCTAAAAATCACCATAAATTCAATTCTCAACGGTTTCGAGTGATTCCAGCGGCATTAGAACAGGCTCTAAGTCTACTCTATTTCATACGAAGGAACCAAAATTTAATTCCGAGCTTAAGAAGGCGTAAGACCCCAAAAACAAAGACCCTGTTCTGCAGATTCTCGAAAATGGAAGAAACAACCTCAAACAACGAAACAAGGCACGATCTAAGTACATAAACACCGTATAAACGCATAACGAGAGTAAGAAGTCCCTACCTCATGGGTTTTGAGCAAAACCCGACCCTTTGACCAAGTCAACCGAGCTCCCACGCGGTCTGATCAAGATTTTTCTTGGATATTCGGAAAGCCCGTGCTCCATATAGCAACTTTAATTCTTGGACTTCGTCCGGAATCACGCTCTAAGGTGTTGAGATCGAAGAGAGAAGAGAGGAGAGAATTTCGGAGGAGAGGAGGAGAGAGTTTGGCCGAGAGTGAGAAAAAGAGAAATGGGAGAAAGTAGTCTCCTGGGGAAATTATTGGCATGGGGAGTAATCTCATGCTCCCACCCCACACACACACATGTGCACCTCTCGCACAATTACCCTTATATCCTCCCACGAAGACGTCACACCGAATATTTACCGTCTATCTCGACGGGCTGTACATTAACAAAAGAAAAAAAATACAGCCAAAAAAATAAATAAACAAATAAATAAATAAAATAATACGGGTCTCTACAGCGCTGATTTTTGGAATTGTGTCTGGTGAGGAACCAATCACAATTCAATACCAGAAGCGGAATGAAGCTCAACTTCTAGCAAGAAGAAGTTTAACAACAAAAGGAATGACCACTAAAATAGTTGGAAATTTGATCGGAAGCATAATAGAAAACGATGATGAGGAATCAATCAAGGATGTTGTGCGGTTAGTATGTTTGTACCTGTGTGGTACACTATTTTTTTCTGGGCATGGAATTCAGATCAGCTGGAGTTTTGTTCAGCTAATGGAAGACCTACCTGCTATGAGCAATTACAATTGGTCACAAGCAATACTTAACAACTTAAGGAAATCAGTTGAAGCGTATCCTACAAAACCAAAGAATGTTGCTGGATGTGTTATGCTATTGTTGGTAAGTCAAGCAAACTTTATACTCTTACGCTCTATTGATTCTTATATTTGAGTTGTCTAATATTATTGTATACATTATGACTACGTTGCAGTATTGGCTTTGTGAGAAGACAAATATAATTGAACAAGAGACAAAATGCTCCACTGTTCCTAGAATTCTGAAGTGGAATTTGCCAAAGCTGAAAAAAAAGTTGGAAGGGATAGAAAGCTTGGACAATCTCACAAATGTACAGGTGAAATTATTAAATGACTACATTTTGTCTTCATCACTTCCTTTTCTTTTGATTACTATTTTCCTCTTTCTGGCTCTGTAGAATTGGTTATTTAGCTTTAACAAGTGAACTACTTCTCAATGATATGTATATGAAGCAAAAGAGAGGAATGGTTTGGAAATCCAGAGTTATGTGACTGTGAAATTCTTAATATGAATAAAAACCTAATTTTATTTTGATGATAAGGCTTTACAAGCAAGCTGGGTATGTTTAAACAAGAATAGGGGGTTTCACTACTTACTTGTGTTGTGGATAATTCGCATGGTAGATGCTTGATTTGGGATTAGAATTCTCTGACTTGATTGGTGCTAAAATTCTTGCTAATTTGGATATTAGCGGATAATGACAATTACCATCGTATTATGTCCCCTTCAATTCCTTTTTACATTTTGGAAAGCGAGGTGTTTGTTTGAGTTGGAATTTTTAGGAGCTAGATTTTGAGGTGTCTGTTTGTGTCTGATTTATATTGTCATAAAACAAATTCGCAGAGCCTCATGGCATGTATCAGTATGTTGTCGTAAACTTCCCAGGGGGGTCTGCGAAATTGTTTATGTAAATCAATGTAATTATTGATTATTATTAGTTTTTCAGTAACAAAAGTATAAATAACGAATCAATGTAATTGTTTATAGTAATCCTATTTCCAAACATCTCAAAACATCGTATTCTACAATATAGAAAGAAAAGAACATTTTGGATGTATCAGTATGTATTTTAAACAAGTTCCCAGGGGGTCTGCGAAATTGTTTATATAAATGAAAACAACTTCCCAAGAGTTCGGCAAGTATCTACGACCCAGATCAGTTTTTCACAGACCTTTGTTGGGTAACTGCCCTGTGGTGGTAATTGTCCTGTGGTAAGGAATGAGCAGCGCACATTGTTGAACTGATCTGTTACATATTCAACTTTATGGTGGTTGCATATATCAGTATGTTCAAATATTCACAATTTCGCAGTGATTTTGTTCCAGTGTATACTATGACAAACAAATTCGCAGGCCTTTGTATTTTATTTGGCATTTGATATTTACCTTTAATGAATAAACAACTTCCTGACTTGAAAACTACTAAATTGCAGCTGTTGGACAGTACCCTTCAACGAACAGATAGGGAGGTTCGAGTGTTTCGTACACTTCGTAACGAACAAAACACTAGCAACATGATTCAGGGAAACTCAGAACATAACGAAAGATAGTGTGATGAAGATCATGGAAGCACAGGAAAGGATGATGAAGACCATGGAATCTCAGAACATGATGATAGCCCGGAGCATGATAATGAAATCCAACATGAAAGCACAGAAAAGCGTAGTGAAGATCATGGAAGTGAAGAAAATGAGGAGCAACAGTGTGATGAAGATCATGGAAGCACAGGAAAGGATGATGAAGACCATGGAATCTCAGAACATGATGATAGCCCAGAGCATGATAATGAAATCCAACATGAAAGCACAGAAAAGCGTAGTGAAGATCATTGAAGTGAAGAAAATGAGGAGCAACGAACTCCAATTTATGTTCCTTACTGTGGTTCGTTAGCGTTAGTATCAGAAGACGGACTTGAAAAATTAGACTTTAATCAAACTGACGAGCAAAGTGAGCAGCAATCTCCGATGTATTTGGATTCTGCAATGACAGGCAAATCGACTCTTAATGTTCTTTCAGAAGCAGCAGCCATCGAACATTCATGGAGTCTGGTATACAAAAGAAGATCGAAAATGGCAGCAACTGAATCACAAAAGTTGATTAAATCTACAGAACCCGAACAGCCATCATGTCTTTTTCTGGATTCCACAAGTACATTGCAAGGTGAGGAGGTGCAAATGACTACGTTTTTGTTTGTTTCATTACTATTGTATTTTACAATGCTATGCGAAATTGCTTATTTGGCCTTATTTTGCTTTAATGAGCAAACTATTTTTCAATGATATGTGTGTGTGTAGCAAAAGAGAGTAATGGTTTCCCAATGCAGATTTATGTGACTGTGAAAATTTTAAATGACAGGTGAAACACCAGCAATCGAAAAGCAATCGGATTTTAATCTGGATTCAGCCCTGCAAAAAGAGAATGAAGCCGCAAATTGCAGAAGTACAGAACCCGAACAGCCATCATGTCTTTTTCTGGATTCCATAAGTACATTGCAAGGTGAGGAGGTGCAAATGACTACATTTTTGTTTGTTTCATTACTATTGTATTTTACAATGCTATGCGAAATTGCTTATTTGGTCTTATTTTGCTTTAATGAGCAAACTATTTTTCAATGAGCAAACTATTTTTTTAATGAGCACTGCACAATGAGTACTTAGCATTATTGAACTGATGTGTGATGTATTCATAGCTATTTGAATAGGGGGTTTCACTGCTTACTTGTGTTGTGGATAATTCGCATGGTAGGTGCTTGATGTGAGATTAGAATTCTCTGATGTGATTGGTGCTGAGATTCTGAGGTGTCTATTTGTGTCCGATTTATATTGTCGTAAAATAAATTCGCAGAGCCTCATTGCATGTATCAGTATGTCTTCTTAGACAAGTTCCCAGGGGGGTCTGCGAAATTGTTTATGTAAATCAATGAACTTAGGTTTTATTGTTTATGTAAATCAATGCAATGGCCCACAGGTGGTTGTTTGATTTTTGTTTGAGATGTTGAGTACAGATGGGGAAAGAATATGGGGTTTCAATGCTTACTTGTGTTGTGGATAATTCGCATGGTAGGTGCTAGATTTGGAATTAGGATTCTCTGGTTTGATTGGTACTAAGATTTTTGCTAATTTGTCGTATTATGTTCCCTTCAATTCCTTTTGGCATTTTGGAATGCGAGGTGTCTGTTTGAGTTCAAATTTTTAGGGGCTAAATTTTGAGTTGTCTGTTTGTGTCCGATTTATATTGTAATAAAACAAATTCGCAGAGCCTCATTGCATGTATCAGTATGTCTTCTTAAACTAGTTCCCAGGAGGGGTCTACGAAATTGTTTATGTAAATCAATGTATTGGCGTGAGAGACATGTTTGGCTATGTGTGTGGATTAGAGAAATGGTGAATAATTGAACGGTTTAACATATAAGGTGAGATGCCGGAAAAGGGGACACACGGGGTCCCAAACAATGCTAGTGGATTTTCATATGAGGATTTGAGTTGTTTTGGTTTTCTGTAAATAATGTGTAGCAAAAGAGAGTAATGGTTTCCCAATGCAGATTTATGTGACTGAAATTTTTAAATGACAGGTGAAACACCAGCAATTGAAAAGCAATCGGGTTTTTATCTAGATTCAGCCCTGCAAAAAGAGAATGAAGCCGCAACTTGCAAAATTAGAGAACTTTTGGAGCAAATTGATGAAGAGAGAGGGTTAAAGGAGGAACAAATGGAAAAGAATGAAGAACTACTCAAGCAGATAGAGGAAGAGAGGGCTTCGAAAGAAGATGAAATCAAGGAGTTGAAATCAATCATAGAAACGAATAAAGAACAAGTCAAGCAGATAGAGGAATTGAAGTGCGAAGCAGTAAAGCAACAAGAAGATAATGCAGCCAAAATTGCTGAACTTGTAGTGTTTTTTGATGAAGAGAGAGGCTTGAAGGAGGAAGAAATGGAAAAGAATAAACAACTAGTCAAGCAGATGGAGGAATTGAAGTGCGAAGCAGTAAAGAAATAAGAAGAGAATGCAGCTAGAATTGCTAAACTTGAAAATCAAGGAGCTGTGATGAATAAAGAGAAGGCAAAACTAATCAATAAGATAGATGAAGTGAGGGCAAAGAGGGCAGAAGAGGTAAAAAATATTTCACAAAAGATCCATTCAAAAGAGTTGGATGAATTGTCCAAAGCTTATCTTGAAATGAAGAAAATCCGGAGAGACTACAGAGCACAAATTGTTCTCAAAGATGAAAGAATTAAAATGCTCGAAGAAGAAGTTTCAAAACAACAAATGGCTGCTCCTGTTGGTTCAGAATTACAAGTGGCTGCTCCTGTTGGTTCAGAATCACAAATGGCTGCTCCTGTTGGTTCAGAATTACAAATGGTTGCTCTGACACCACCACAGAACATTGATTGTGAAGAAGAATGTGTGGTTGATGAAATAGCACCAGAGAAAGACGTTCAGGTTCAAAAATTAATCAAGGAAATTAAAGAAAACTATCCTGATGCTGAAGTTCTAGAGAATGCAGTTCACCGAATGAACAAAGCATTCATGCAGAGCCCAAATTCATACATCAAAAGACTGAAGAAGAGGACAGGAAGGAAAACAACGCAAACGGCTGAATATCATTATACACTTCTGACGAAACAACCGAGAAAAGCAGCAGAGCTGAATGTGCAAACCTTCCAAGATTATGAGGCACCTATTGCAAAGCAGCAGACCACCAATGTTGAACACGAAGAACATTCTAATGATCAAGAAAAAGAAAAGGATGTCATTGATTTTATTCCAGAGCAATACAGAGACATGGTTAGAATTATATTGGAAGATGGATCGAGGTAAGAATCGTACAAAAAACCTGAAGTTAGATTTTCCTAACTACTTTGAAACTGTACCTACTAATATACAAATCTAACTTGCAGTATTCGTGTTTGGGCTGCGGAAGACCTTGAATGTTTTGTATTTGATGATGATTTCAGAGTTCTTGTGCTAGATGAAGCTCTAACGACTGGGGTAAAATTAAATATGCTATTTGACTTTCATTAAATGTGTTTACCTCTTGCGTACACTTAACATCGTGCATATATATTCGGACACAGATTGTTGGTGCGTATTCCCAAATCTTGATGGATCAAAACAAAATGAAAAAAGAAAGGACAACTCAACCTAAATTTTCGCTTGGATTGGATACACGAACATCATACGGGTTCAGCACCAGATTCACGGTAAGAAACAATATTTTTAAAGTCCCTGCAGCGTAACAATTTGTTCATTAAGTTTGTTAAGCTAATTCAACTCTATGGACACGTGAAATCAGATAATGAAATTAAAAGCAGAAAGAACAAATGTGCTTAAGCAAGGTCTGGCAGCTGCTATGGAATGCACGTTTATTCATTTCCCATTGGTTTTTTTTAACCACTGGACACTGCTTGTACTTAATACACTTAATGGGAGATGGGATTTTTATAACTCATTGGCAAGACTGAACAAGAAGCATGTGGAGAAGGCAAAACAACTTGTAAGACAAGTGATTGCATATTACATTTTTCATATTGTATGTTTTGCATTACTCGGAATGTTTCAAAATGAATTGCAGGCGAATCAAATTGCAAACGACATAAATACCATCATGGTAGAAGGAACTGTACGAATAACTAACAAGGTCAGGGTTGTAACAAATACACCGCAACAACACCCAGAATAGTAAGTTTCAACGAACTTTGAATTTGTTGGCAAAGGTTAACGTTTAATTCACTAATGTCAATACAATTTTCCTGCAGTTTTGATTGCGGAGTTATAGTTTGCTATCTGATGAATAGAATATCAAGAAACAAAGAAATTGATCCGAAGCTATCACGGGAACAATGCACAAGATTCAGAGCAAAAATGGCTGTTAAATTGTTAACCGATAGACCAAGATCATGGAGTCCGGAAGACAATGAAAACGCTGTTTTTGATATTTGAGTTATTTTAAATAATGCTAGTGGTTTTTTTTTTTTATTGCAAACAAATATAGAAATTTTATTCTTTTTGGACACATGCTCTTTGACTTCACACAAACTCGCTGACCTGCTATATGTATATGAAATTGTTTGTCTGTGAATCCAAAGTTGCATGGCTGCGAAATTGCTCATTCCAATTTTGTAGGAATGAGCACTGCACAATGAGTACTTAGCATTATTGAACTGATGGGTGATGTATTCATAGTTATTTGAATAGGGGGTTTCACTGCTTACTTGTGTTGTGGATAATTCGCATGGTAGGTGCTTGATGTGAGATTAGAATTCTCTGATGTGATTGGTGCTAAGATTCTGAGGTGTCTGTTTGTGGCCGATTTATATTGTCGTAAAACAAATTCGCAGAGCCTCATTGCATGTATCAGTAGGTCTTCTTAAACAAGTTCCCAAGGGGGTCTGCGAAATTGTTTATGTAAATCAATGAAATTAGGTTTTATTGTTTATGTAAATCAATGCAATGGCCCACAGGTGGTTGTTTGATTTTTGTTTGAGATGTTGAGTACAGATGGGGGAATCCAAAGGTGCATGTCTGTGAAATTGTTCGTATGATTGAAAATAAGACAATTTCGCAGACCTATTCACAGCTATATGGATCTTAAATCTGCTTTATATTGTCATGAAACAAATTCGCAGTGCCTCATTGATTATAGATCTGCAAATTTGTTCCATCTCTCTGTGGTCCTGCTCAGAAGAGAAACCTGAGTGGGCGATCCTTTTGTTCTCTGGAAGTGTGTACATATCCTGGACTTGAAAGTGAGTAAATCTCCTGCACATGCTGCAGAAGAAAGGTTTGGAGTTCTGCTTCTTCTTAATCTTGGAGGACCGGATATGCTAAACGATGTTCAACCATTTTGGTTCAATTTATTTGCAGATCTGGTATGTTCGCCTAATTATTTCTGCTCTTTATCTTTCTGTTGACAAGAAGTAAATGCTTTTTTCTAGGACATGCTTAGGGGCTGCTCTAACAAGTGCTATACCTTGAAACAGCGGTTCCTCTAACGCCCATTGGCACAACTAATTTCTGTGCTGCAAGCTCCAAAAAGTAAAGAAGGGTATGCTTCAATAGGAAGGCGATCGCCTTTGAGGAAGATAACAGATGATCAGGTGAGATACACGTCTGCTGACTAACAGTGGGGTATGCTTCAGTGGAGTTCTGTTCATAGTCACCGTTGTCGTTCTTTACTAGTTTCACTAGTTTATGTCATTCTGGGTAGTTTATGAGTTTGGATTGGTTGCATTATTCTGGTTAATATGCTCTGCACTTGCTGTGTTGCTAACATTTTGAAATCTCTTGCAGGCAATTGCCCTTAGAAATACACTGGAATCAAAGGAAACTCCTGTACATGTATATGTTGCAATGAGATATTGGCACCCATTTACTGAAGAATCTGTTCAGCAGGCAAGTCTTAACAGCATGTAGCATGTTCATATGCTCTGTTGAAATCTACTTGTTTGTGATGATTTAGTTTCACCTTTTATGTATCGATGTATGAAGTCGTGTAGTGTTTGCAATAATTCATTAAGGCTTCTGAATGAACGAACTATTGATCTCATACCAACACAGTGTGTAATACATGATCATGAGAAAAAAGATCACTATCATACCATGCACTTGATCACACAAGTGCTATCAAGAGTCAACTGGTGAAATTTGTCTGTTGTCTTCTGCAGATTAAGAGGGATAGGGTTACAAAGCTTGTTGTGCTCCCACATTATCCTCAATTCTCGATCTCCACTACTGGAACAAACATTTAAGTCCTTCAAAACATCTTCAGGTGAAATATTGTTCATTGTATAAACTCCATTTTGCATAGGTTTCAAGTGTTAATTTTTCTGCAGTGCATGTATCTAATCCTGTGTTCTGATAGGGAAGATGCATATTTGTCAAGACTACCTGTTTCAATCATACAATCGTGGTATCAACGTGAAGGTTATATCAAGTTTCTCTAGGCCAGAGGAGACCCATATAGAGAGCAGATGGAGGAGTGCATTCACTTGATAATGCATGAGTTGAAAGTAAGAGGAATCAACAATGAACATACTCGTGCTTATCAGGTTTGCTCTAAGATCTATGTTTCTGTTACTTTTTTTTGTTTCAAGCTTTGCATGCTTATTGGCCCCATATTTTAGTGCTCTTTCTATTTCTCAAAAAGAAATTCCCAGTCTCCTCTCAATACCAAAAAGAAAAAAATAGCAAAAGTTTGATCCTGAATACTACATTACAGCTATTTTAAGATGTCTGATTTTCTGGCATTGATTACTTGTTTTTCTCCTCTATATAGAGCCGTGTTGGGCCTATACATTGGTTGAAGCCCTATACAGATGAAGTACTTGTTGAGCTTGGGGGAAAAGGCGTGAAGAGTCTCTTGGCTGTTCCTGTGAACTTGGGGTAAAAGTGTGAAATTGATAGGTCATTTTCACAGTGTGAAATTGTGTGAAATTGAGAATTTCACACTGTGAAATTGTGTGAGACTGAGAATTTCACACTGTGAAATTTGTGAAAAACACTCATAGATAGGTCATTTTGACAGTGTGAAATGGAGAAATATGTGAAATTGTATGAGACTAATAATTTCACACTGTGAAATTTGTGAAAAACACTCATAGATAGGTCATTTTCACAGTATGAAATTGAGAATTGTGTGAAATTGAGAATTTCACACTGTGAAATTTGTGAAAAACACACATAGATAGGTCGTTTTCACAGTGTGAAATTGAGAGTTGTGTGAAATTGAGAATTTCACACTGTGAAATTGTGTGAGACTGAGAATTTCACACTGTGAAATTTGTAGGTGGAAGAGGACAAACTACAAAGACATCAAGAGGAAGAAGAGGCTAGGAAATTGCAGGTGGCAGAGGACAATGATGACAAGGATGACGAGGACGACGATGACGATGACGAGGACGACAATGTGGAGGAAGATGACGACGACAATGATGAGAACGACGATAACGAGGATGACGAGGACGAGGAAGAAGATGAGGACGACGGGGATGAGGATAAGGGAACTAACGATATGCACTATCAACAAGTCATCACCAACGGACACAAAAGTCCCCTTCCTAGTCCCCTTGCGAATCTGTAAAAGAAGAACAAAAAACGTAAATATGAATCTGTGGCTAGTTTAATGTTACTGGTTAGACAAGATTTTGTGCGTAGTTTAATGTTACTGGTTTTTCTACGTTAATGTTAATGGAACCATGGGTACTGATCTTCCTACTTTAATGGTAATGGAATCCTGTTGTGTTTTTCATTGTGTCTGATGAATTTCGTATCATCCATAAGGAATATGTTAGGTCTCCGAATTTGTTATGTCTGCAAATTTTGTATCATCGATTATACATATTTTTAATTGCACAGTTCTATGTGTTGTTATTGTAATCTGAAATGAAAATAACATTTCGTACGACAACTTCATAGGACTCTGCGAAATTGTCTATATGTAGGCAAGTTGACTCTGCGAAATTGTTTATATGTAGGCAAGTTGATTATACATGTTTTTTATTTGACACTTCTTCGTATTTGTAATTGGTTTTTAATTTCACAATTGTATATGTATTTGTATTTGAGAAATCAAAAATATTTAAAAAGTGATTTGATGATAGAGGGTAGTGGATGGTCTGATGACGAATTAGATCCATTGGTTTGTCAGAGTTGTGTGGATGGTCTGATGACGAATTTCGCAGACCTTTGTACCAGTCATTAAAAATGCGTAGAAGGAAATGTTCATCTAGAATCATGGGTTCCTGGTGTTTGTACTTTAATGCTAATGTAATCTACTTTTCTGTTGGGTTTTTTGAATTCATCTGGGGAAATATGAGAACATCTTCAAGAATTGATGCTACATAGCCGTTGAAATTGAAAATTTCACACTGTGAAATTGTGTGAGACTGAGAATTTCACACTGTGAAATTTGTGAAAAATACACATAAATAGGTCATTTTCACAGTGTGAAATTGAGATTTGTGTGAAATTGTGTGAGACTAATAATTTCACACTATGAAATTTGTGAAAAACACTCATAGATAGGTTATTTTCACAGTATGAAATTGAGAATTGTGTGAAATTAAGAATTTCACACTGTGAAATTTGTGAAAAACACTAAATTTCAAAAGAAAAACATTGCAAAATTTTTTGAAAGTCGCCGACAAAAGCAATGTAATTATTATTTATTAGTTTTTCAGTAAAGAAAAGTGTAAATAGAAACCTTGTAGAATTTTCTTCAAAATGAAAAGCACGTTCGAAAAAAGAAAATGATTTCTACAGACCCTGTTTTTGTCTTGTAGCAAGAAATGGAAATCCGTACACGTTCCTACAGTCGTTGTCTTTTAGCAAGAAATGGAAAACCCAACGCGTTTTAGCCAAAACCCTACTCATTTCTCCCAAAAAGCGGAAAGCCCAACAAAAAAGCCATGGCAAGCCGCCTGGAAAAATTGAGTGAAAGTTGCGAAATGGTGTACGCCGGTACGCGAGTGCTGCTACGTGAGGTGAAAAAACTCAGGAAAGAGATCAAGAGGCTGAAAGAGGAAGAAGAGGCTAGGAACTTGCAGGTGGAAGAGGACAACGACGACAACGATGACGAGGACGACGATGACGATGACGATGACGAGGACGACAATGAGGAGGAAGATGACGACGACGATGACGAGAACGACGATAACGAGGACGACGAGGACAAGGACGAAGATGAGGACGACGGGGATGAGGATGAGGACAACGGAGATGAGGATAAGGGAACTAACGATATGCACTATCAACAAGTCATCACCAACGGACACAAAAGTCCCATTCCTAGTCCCCCTAGTCCCCTTCCGAATCTGTAAAAGAAGAACAAAAAACATAAATATGAATCTGTGGCTAGTTTAATGTTACTGGTTAGACAAGAATTTGTGCGTAGTTTAATGTTACTGGTTTTTCTACGTTAATGTTAATAGAATCATGGGTTACTGGTCTTTCTACTTTAATGGTAATGGAATCCTGTTGTGTTTTTCATTTTGTCTAATAAATTTCGTATCATCCATAAGGAATATGTTATGTCTGCGAATTTGTTATGTCTGCGAATTTCGTATCATTGATTATACATATTTTTAATTGCACAGTTCTATGTGTAGTAATTGTAATCTGAAATGAAAATAACATTTCGTAGGACAATTTCGCAGACCTTTGTACCAGTCATTAAAATTGTGCAAAAGGAAATGTTCATCTAGAATCATGGGTTCCTGGTATTTGTACTTTAATGCTAATGTAATCTACGTTTCTGTTGGGTTTTTTGAATTCATCTGGGGAAATATGAGAACATCTTCAAGAATTGATGCTACATAGCCGTGGCCAACAGAAGAAAACAACTTCATAGGACTCTGCGAAATTGTCTATATGTAGGCAAGTTGACTCTGCGAAATTGTTTATTGTACTGTTCATGCTTACATATACAAACCAGACTATTCAATTAGAACAAAAAGAATAAACTAACATTATGTTTCCAACTGAAGTGTCATTTAATGTACTGAGACTTCTAACTCCTACTTGTAAATGATAAGGACGTTGTTGTTTTTTTTTTTTCCCTGTGTTTATCAATAAATTCTAAATCTTTTAGCATTTCAAAACAGCTCCACTTGTCATAATCTAATCTGACCAAGTTCTTTGAAGAGGCAAAAATCAAACATGACAATGCTAAAGTGTGTTGTTCCAAATGATATTCCAAAGCAGGCATCACAATAGGCTTCCTTTGAAGGGTTACCTCTAGTGAAATGACTCCCAATACTATATGTATTTGTAATTCAACAGTTTCCAAGCATGTCAAAACACCATTTATACAATAGCCAATGAAAATAACATTTCATTGTACAATTTCGCAGACTTTTGTACCACTGCCTTCTACATTGGAAAATTTCTCAGATTTCATAACCACATATGGCAAAGGAATTCGAAATAGTTAATAAAAGTATTGGTGCTACATAGCCATGACAAACAGAAAGATAAAACTTCACTGGACTTTGAGAATTTGTTTATATGTGAAGCAAGTAAAAAGCAGAATAAAACAAGTAAAAGCAGTATTAGTAAAGGACAAATGCTTTCAGTGCTGCAATGGTTCTTTGCACCTTGCCCTATTATGTCTCCCAACTTGGCCACACCTCCCACATGTGATCTTCCTGGACTTCACTCCAGTCGAAGGGATACGTTCAGTTCGTGGTCTTCCTGGTGGTCTCTTATTACAAAGTGGAGGAAGAAGAACATTGGCATCAGAACCAACAGAAACATCCTTCCATATGGTAGGAACAGGATTGATGGATTTGGAATATGTGTTATGGAAAGCATCAACAGAGTAGTAATGATCCACATAGTCATTCAAGTTTTCCCCCCCTCTCTTCAGAGCACAAAATGCATGAGCACATGGGAAACTATTTATCTGCCATTCTCCACAAGAACAACTCCGGGAAGATATATTGACACTCACAGAAGGGTCGCACCGAACCTCATACAAATCATCACTCGACCTAGAAATAGCCCACGTCTTTGACACATTGAACAACCCCTTGAATTTCTTTTCCATGATAGGACATATCACACCTTTCCATTTCATTGATGCTGATCTCCTTGCAGACATCTGTTTCATTATTTTTAGCCTAATCTTATCAAAAAGCAAAGTAATAGGCAAACTCCGTTCCTTTTTTATCCAATTATTAAAGCACTCCACTAAATTTGAACTCAATTCACCATATCTCTTTCCTGGAAAATAAGCATGACACCAATGCTGATTATCTAATGTATCCAGAAAGGCAGCAACTTTTACTCCACCTTCTTTCTTGAGTTTGTTCAACAACTTTTCAAATTCTCGTACTGTTGGTGCATAAGCACACAAATTGAACAAATTCACTAGATACTTCTTCTTGCTATTGTCCAACCCTCCAAAACGTTTCTTCAAATTTTCTTTTAAATGAACCAGACAATGGGAATGTGGCGAAGAAGGGAAAATTTGTTTGACAGCTTGCAACAAACCATCATGCCGATCAGAAACAAAAACCAAAACCCTTCCATCTTCAAGGAAATCCTTCAACTGTTCCATAAACCAATACCAGTTGTCATAATTCTCCGAATCAACGACAGCAAGACAAAGCGGATACAAACCTACAATCAATCCAAAACGGATCAGAAAATTGAACTACTTGACTAACAAATCCCCAACAGAAGTCAATCAGAAAATGCATATCATACTACTTAACAGAAGCAGTTTAACACTTAAATTTTCGGTAAATGGGGAAAAAGGAAAAATGCAGAACCTGTGTAACGCAAGAACAAAACTTGACCCCAATAAATGAGGAGGGAAAAAACTATTGTTTGTATAAAAATGATAGTGAAATGTTACCTTGGTTACCATCTTTTGCACAAGCCGATAACAAGCATCCATTGTGTGTACTCTTCAAAAAAGTGCCATCGACAAACAGAATAGGCCGGCAAAAAGTGAAGCCATACTTGCAAGCGGCAAACCCGAGGAACATCCTCTTGAAATGCTCAGAATCATGACGCTCTAACACACACATACTATCTGGATTTGAAGCTCTAAAAGCACCAACAAACCATGACAATTCCTTAAACGACTCCATATAATCCCCATATACGTGTGCTCTAGCTTTTTTAACTGCCATCCAAGCTCGACGATAAGTGATCTCAACACCATAATGTTTCTTCATATCCTTCATAACCTCAACTGGACGTTTTGATTCATCAGATCGCATGTCTTCAGAAACCAATCTACCAACAAAACTAGAAGTACTACGAGAACTACTATATGACAATGAAGCATCCCCACAAGTGTGCTCACCAACAAACTGCTTTATAATAAAGTAACCACTAGGCATTTCTAACTTGGCCTTCACAATCCAATTACATTCCTTTGATGTATGCCTTTCCAAACAAACAGCCTTCACTGTTTGGGCATCATTTTTGGCATAAACATATTTGAAACCATGGAACAATGAATACATAGACAACGCATCACGAAAACCAACAGCCCCGTCAAGGAAAACCTGACCAACTCCGACAATTGCATTACACCAACCAGCTGACTTCAGAACCTTACTGTTGTTAGTACCACTAAATGATGGTAGCAAATCCACTTGAGTGCCAACAGAATCTAATAACACCAACTGATCACAACCTACATCACCACTACTGCTACAAACATCAACAACAGTAGAGACCGTACTTGTATCAACCAAATCTTTGACAGCAACGTCAACACACTCAGTCCTAGATGACAAGGTTAAAGAATAATAAGACACACAAGTCCTCATCAGACTCCAGCAAACACTTCGGATGGCCAGCAAATGAGTAAGAAAGGGAAAATGAGCCTTCAGACAAATCTTTCCACTTTGCAAATAACTTCGTCATCAAAGATTGAAAACTCAAAGTTCGTTCTAACAGAACGCCACAACTAACGTCACCCCGTTTGCACAACAATACCACAGCATTTTCCATAATCCCCATAGACCTAAAACAAAACAGAAGTACTTAGAAAACAGCCACCAACTCAAAACATCACCAATGAGTTTAACTAGAGTAAATATCAATCTTCAAAACTCAATAGTTGTAATTCACGTACGAAATCACAGCTTTCACCTACTGAATCAAGAGAAATCCAATAGTTCCACAAACTCATAGCATCAAACTTCAGTACTTTCACTTAATTGATCAAGTAAATCGAGTAAAACAGAGAGAGAGACGTTATATCAGCAGAAATAAATCGAGTGAATCGAGACACAAAAACAGGAGAGAATGAATGTGACACATGCTCTCAGTTGCTAAAAATTCGCAGACCTGTTATATGTATGTGAAAGCGTCTGGGAATCCGAAGGTGCATGGCTGCGAAATTGTTCGTATGATTGAAAAGAAGACAATTTCGCAGACCTATTCACAGCTATCTGGATCTTAAACAACAACTTCTACAATATACGAAGGAAAAAACATTTTGAATATATCAGTATGTCTTATTAAACAATTTCGCAGAGCTGTTGTATTCTATTCGTCATTGGTTATTTAATTTTGATGAATAAACAACGTAGATTGCTGCGAAACTTTTCATATGTGAAATAGAACATTTTCGCAGACCTTTGTAGGATAATTGTCTAGTGCAATGAAATGAGCACTGGATTGAAATCGAGTAGTTGTAATTCACGTACGAAATCACAGCTTCCACCTACTGAAACAAGAGAAATCCACTAGTTCCACCAACTCATAGCATCGAACTTCATGACTTTCACTTAATCGATCAAGTAAATCGAGTAAAACAGAGAGAGAGAAGTTATATCAGCAGAAATAAATCAAGTGAATCGAGAAACAAAATCTACAAAAAATTAAAGAAATCGAGTGAATCGAATGAATCAACCAAACCTTCTGAAATCTACAAAAATAAACGAAATCAATGAATCGAATGAATCAACCAAACCTTCTGAATTGAAATCAATCTACAAAAATAAACGAAATCACTGAATCGAATGAATCAACAAACCTGCTGGATTCAGTCGATCTGAAGAATGAACGAACGGAATGAATGAACAAAATCCAATTAATCCACGCAAAATCCACTCAAATCTCAATAATCTAATCAAATCTCATCACGAATGGAAACCCGCAGCGATTAGCGGTGGAAGTCGTTTATGTTTTTGAAGAGAATGAATAAGATCATACGCGCGAAAATAAAGGAAATAAGGGTAGAACGGTAACTTCAACTTCTGTTTATCCTTGCACGTAATTAAACAGCTCTTGCATCCTTAATGGGAATTAGAAGTCAAAAAACTAGACCGGCTGGTAATTTTCTGTTCTTAAAAACACTGTGTATATGTTTCTATAGCGTTTTTCGAACGCTATTGAAAGCAAAATTTGTTGTAGTGAACACACCCTTTAACTTATTTAAAAAAAAAACACTACTTAATACATTCTTTAACAATTAACATTGAACATACATCACTCACTCACTAAATGAACAAATTCATAACCCACATAATTAGGTCCCACTTTTTTTTACTTTTTGACACTAGAACACATTAATTTTACCTAATATTCTTAACAAAACAATTGGAGATGCTCCTTAAAAACTCCTGAAATGGAAAAGGAATCTCGAGAAAGTTTAATACTAAATTGTGCAATATAATTAAATTACAAAGGCAAACTTTGAGATGCTTTGGGGGAACTACCATTCTTGTGCCACATTGGCCTTGAATATTTTGTAAAGTTTCTAGTACTTCTCATCAGCATCCATATAGCTAGACACGCCCATAACGAGTCATCCATCCACATAGACACGCCCATAGCAAGTCATCCATTGCTCATGCTTTGGAGACGTTGACGCCTTTTGAAGAGAAAGAGATGAAACCTGCAAAGCCAATGTTCCCAAAATGAGTACCAAAGCAAGGCATATGCATTGGTACTGGTTTTGGAATCCATGGTTCTAGTAAAAAGCAGGACTAATTAGTAGGCTTTGAGTTGGTTGGTGTACTGATTTTTTGCATTGATCTCTGGGGTTTATACAAAACCAAAACTCATGTCACGAGGCATACTATTCCTGAAATTTGTTTTCGGTACAAATGTTTTCTGCGTGCCTTGGTTTTTGAATTAGACTCACTGACTTATTTATGTTACTTGATAGGACTCCATTCGATTACTCTCCATAACTATGTCAGATTGTTGTATCTATTCAAATTAGTTCGGGGTATGGGAGAAGTGCTAAACAAGGAACCACTAGGCTGGTGTAGTGGTATTCACCTACAACCAATGTTCTAAAAATCGCTAGGCACTAGTCGGGTGGACAAGGGGCCCCTAGTGCCTAGGCACCGACAAGTTGGCTGCGCGCCTAATCTAGGCATTGGACCACCGTCTAGCGCCTAGGCGGGGACTAGTCAGCCGACTTTTAGAACAAAACTGCCTGCAACCAAGGGCGATCAGGACCCCTTTGGTCTCGACTTCAACTCATTCATATACTATCAATACCTATGTTGGGTGAGTCTATATTAAGCTTTGTCTTGGTTTTCATTGGATCCCCACTAGTGCACGATGGGATTGATCTTCCGAGATTAGTCAATTATTAGTGAGTTAGATACAAAATTATCAAAAGAAAGTGCTAAATTAGCTATTGGTTAGTGATGGATTTCATGTATTGTTTCTTTCTAACGTGCTATTTTGTTCCTTCATTTAAACTGATAGAATTGACCTTGACGATATTGAATGAACAACACAAGTACACAACTATTTTCTCCTACTGTTTGTAATAAAATAAAAAAACACAACTATTGAGAATAGCTTCGACCTTGTACCTAGCTATCTAATTCCTTCTTGGACCATATCACTATTCATATTATGTAATTAGATACTCAAAAAGTTATTTAACTAGCCATCGCCCTTGCAATTCCCATGCTAATCGCTACTTATCCTTGAGTCTTTCAAATGAAAGCATATGTTGTAAGTCATCTTACTCGACTCCAATGATGGACGAAGGCTGGTTTTCTGTTTCAGAAGCCATTTTCTAACAAAGAGGAACCCTCTTCACATCCTTCACTTCAGGCTAGGTGACATCATTCTAAACCATAAATGAAGTAGATAACATATACAGAATTGTGCATGCCCGTGCCAAATGCCGGGTAGCTTGCGGTCCTTCCCTTGTACGTCCAGCTTAGGAGTAGGCCCAGAAATTACAAAGTGTTGTTCGATGTACTCGGTAAAAAAATGATTAATTTCACTATGATGGATCATGATCTAAGAGTTATCATTCACTTTTGCAGCAAAATTTCAGTTTCCAAAAATTGTCTAGTAGTATTTTTTTTCCAGCTTTACTTAATTACTCGCAAGCTAACTCCTTACAATTCGTTTGTCAAGTTTTTGACAAATTTGACAACACTACAGTCAAATTTTTGCATCCGACATCACCCAATGGTCAAACATTGCATCTCTCTTTTGACCATTCTTACTTGATCGACAGGTTAACAAGGGAGGGAAGAGAAAGGAGAGAATGAGAGAACATGAGGGAGAGGCTTGTAAATCGTGAGGAAAGGGAAGAAAGAGGAGAGAGAATGAGACAAAAGAGAGGGGATTGGAATTGGCCTAGACCTAGGTCCAATTTGATTCAGCAAATTCAAAACACTGCAACTGGTATAACTCAGCCTCAGAGGAATAGGAATGATGAGGTTGTTCGGTCTGCATCACCTAATGGCCAATACACCACTAAACGTACATGGGATACCCTTAGACACAGAGGTGTTAAGGTGCCATGGGCTTCTCTTGTATGGTTCCCCAATAATGTATCTAAGTGGGCATTCATCCTGTGGGTAGCTTGCCTAAAAACACTTGCTAGTAAAGAGAGACGCAGAAGATGGGGCATGGAAGTTAATCCTTGTTGTGTGTTGTGCTTACAGCATGAGGAATCTATACAACATCTGTTCTTTGAATGCAACTTAATTTTCAAGTAGAATATGGGAGTCTATCTTATGCATATTTCAGGTGCAGAGAAAGGCAGGTAATTGGTATTTGGATTTCAGCAGAGGGCAAAAGCTTCAGATCCCTCATGTTCAAACTGGCTTTGGCAGCAGGGGTTTCCAACCTCTGGAATGAACGAAACTCTAGAGTTTTTCGAGGCAGACATATATAGAAGTGCAGATGAAGTTTTAGCTTGTATTGATGACAACATTAGACTTTGAGTCTGTACTTGGAAACAATTTTCCAAACTCTCTTGAGAACCAAATGCTTTATAGCCAATGGAATACCTCAAGTAGTATTCTTATGAGAAAACATCTGGAAAAATAAAACCAGCACTGAAGGCAGCCATGTTTCCTATATTGCTATTCAGCCCGTGAACTCCCTAGGTGTTAGTGTTTTTTTTACTACGTAAGAATTATTAAAAAGAAAAGCCAAACAACCAACTGATGATTACTCTATATATTTCCTTGTATGAATTTGTGCGTTCATGTACTGAACAAGCCTAAAATTGCACTCTTAATGCCTACTGAGATACAACACAACGATGGTATTTTAGATCTCATTGGTTTGCATAGAATTCTTGTAAGTTGCAAATCGTAAGAACATTGCCCGATAATTTGCTCACGAGAGAAAAAACGAAGTGTTGCACAACAGATTCAATTCATTGACATAAGAAAGAAGGAAAACATGAATAAAGATGTGTAGGATGGGTCCGATTTCTGAATGGACAAATACTCCTTAAGAATAGATGTGCCGGAGAGGTTAGAATAGCTTATGGAAAGGGATGGAAAGAGAGATCTAGAAGGGTGAAGAAGAAGAGCAGGGGTGAACAGGAAGGGTAGGCAGTGGAGACCCAAACCCAAAGATCCCTAGGAGGAAAGACAATAGAGCCCCTGAAAGAGGATAAGACCTCCTTTAAAATCAGTGCTCACCAACTTTCTCTCTCTAGGAAATGTTCACAAGGCTCTGTGTGTGTGGGATCTGGTGGAGAAACGTTCATATTTATAGACCACACGAGCTAATGCTCGGGCGCCAAGTGGCGCGCTAATAAAATGACACGTGTCCCCCCTGTACCCCCTGACCGCCGAGGTGTCGCGACCCTCGCGATGACCCGCGAGTATGACGGTCGGCGTATCCTCTTATTCGCGGAGATCCTCTTCTTCTTTTATAGCCACCAAACCACTAGATCCCCCTTCATTCCCGTAAGGGCAAGGTCGTGACCTCAATCGATCGCGCCTATACCGCTGCCAAGCCTCAAGGGGCCCCTCGGGTCCTGCCTAAAGGCCGGAGCAGGCATAAGAGCCTGGGCAAATCACTGGTGTCTTGGTTAGACCGCATTATCGTCTCCATTAAATTGGGACCGCGCCAAGTTGTTCACCTGAATAAATGTAATTCTCTCCTTAATGGAGGAACAGAAGCTCGCGACCCTTACATGGTCGCTGCGGAGCGATGGGTAGCGCGAGGCTCCCACGCGCAAAGGGCCACGTGTCGCGCGACTGAGGCGCCACGTGGCGAGCTAGGGTTCGTTGGTCAAATCGTCAACCCCGCGAGGACGAGTACACGTGTCACATGCCCATTGGCCAGTCAAACGGTCAGCGGTCGCGCCTTTTGACCTTTCCTACAATTGCCCCCCACGCGCGTATGACCCACGCGCTGTCATTCGCGCGTGCAACGGTCGGGACTGTTCAAGTCTGCAGAGTTTATCACACCCCTTCATTTGCTGCGTCCCTTTCTCGAGATTTGGGGGACCTCTCTCTGAGTATAAGTACCCACACTTAGCCAAAAACTCTTCACTTTTCAAAAGATTCCAGCTTTTTCTTCTCTCTCTCCATCAAAACCCCATTTTCCTTCTTCTTCCTTTCTTCTCCACCGACTGCAACTCTCTCTCTCTTCTCTCTCACAAACCCATTTCTCTGTCCATGATGGTGAGAGATGATGTGGAGCAAGGGAGTAAGGCTGCGTTGCAGACCTCCATCCGAGAGCTTCCGGCAGGCGAGTGGCGCCGGGCGCCATATCTCGGCGGCTCGACGGACTCGTTTTGGCGGAAGGCGGAGGCCTTCGTCCCGGAGACGGACATCACGGAGGAGCCCCTTTCTTTGGTCCCCGAGGTGTCGCCCGAGGAGGCCGATCTGATTCCTCCTTGTTCTGTTCTGAGGTTTCGAGTGGAGAGGGGGGATATCCCCTCTTGCTTTGTCAACTACGAGGCTGTCTCCCAGGCGCCGGTCCACTGGGGCGACTGGGTCGAGGCGATCTTGGGTAATCCGGAGTCGGTACGCATTCTCAGTTCCTCCCGTGCCCTTGAGCCCATTCATCTCTCGGTAGAGTTGAGCATTCGGAGGAATAATGCTAATATTGATTTGATGGTTTCCCGTTGGAGTAAAGACACCCATACATTTGTGTTCCCATGGGGGGACGGCGGTCCGACGCTTCAGGACACGGCCGTGCTGATGCGGCTGAGCACGAGGGGGTCAGTGGCCTCTGACCCCTCGAACCTCTCTTCGGCGGATGCGAGGCTGGTAGACCGTTTGAGGAGGGCATACACGGAGGCGGGCAAGCATGGGTCCCGCTTCGATCGAGAGGGACGCGTGCGGGCCCCTCCGAAGTCGGGTAAAACCTCTTGGGGTTGCTGGCTGCCCTACTTTTTCAAGGATCTGCCTCCTCCAGGGACTGAGCCTCCCGTGGAGCAAGCGGCTGAGTTCTACGGGAAGATGTATGATTCCGACCTCCACCTTGCAGGTTTCCTCGTGTATTGGCTGTCCTTTTTCGTGATCCCTGACTTTCCCTATGAAGGGCCCAACCAAACTGTTTTCCCCCTCGCGGTGAGTCTCGCGAGAGGGGACTTCGTTCCGCTTGGTCCTCTATTTCTGGGCTCCCTGTTTCATCGCTTGGATCAAGTCCACACTGATACTGAGCGGTCTATGGGACGTTATGACCTGGTGTCCGTGGTGCACACACAATTTCTGATGGCTTTCTGTTTTGAGCACCTCCCGAGCCTCGCGCCCTCTGCCGCGGACCTCAGTTGGAGTGAGGAGCCTCGTCCTCGGATCATGAGGTGGAGCGGGGCCAGTTCGTCCAAGTCTTGGGGGAAGCGTGTTGATGATGCTAGCTGCTTCCTTCCACGCCCTTACGCAGAGCCAGTCGAAGGTACCCTTCCCACCAGCTTCTTTTCAGAGGATGACCGTATTGTGGATTTTCAAACTGATGGCGTCGCCGTTCCCACTTCCTGTCTTTCTGCTTTTGCTGCTGCGTGCCCGTGTTCCCTGCCTGCGTTATGCGCGGAGGGTCCACGTGCTGTGTTGTATCGTCCAGATAGAGTAGCGCGGCAGTTTGGCTATGACCAGGGTGCACCAGGCCCGGCGCCGCCATTGAGAAGTTTTGTTGAGAGCCTTCGCCGCTTCACTAGGGCCTTCGTGGCGGAACTGTCTGAGGGTTATACGATTTTGGTGCTGCCAAGGAACGACCGGGAAACCTTCTTCACGGCGAACAACCGTCTGGCTTGGCGTCGCAACCTTGACTCGTTCATTAACTACGTCCGCGGTCTTCCTGTGATCCCAGCTATGTCGGTCGTCTACCATCGCGACATATCGCTCAGGTCTCCGAAGGCAAGGCAGCCAGGGTGGCGTGACAAGAGTACTTATTGGGCAACTTTGGGGACAACCCCTACCCCCGCGGCCAGTCGAGGCATCACCATCGCGGAGCCGATTTCGGCCGTGCTTCCGACGAGGGTGACCCGCGCCAAGGCCAAGGAACAGGCCTCTCTGCAGCAAGGAGATCTTCAGTTAAAACGGCTTCGGAAGGTATGTTCCTTGATCGTATTTCCATCGTTCTTCCCTCCGCGATACTCGCCATTTGCACTTTCGTGACTTTGAATTTACTTCTTTTCATAGGGTCCTCCCATTCGCCTTACAGGGACTCCTTGCTCCGAATAGACTCCCGCGAGTGTCGCGTCTGCGGGTGAGACTTGTCTCCTTCCTTGGACTTACTTTCGCTGTTTCTCCCTTTGTTTTGTCACCGCTTTCTCACATGCCCTTTATCGCTTTGTAGGCTCCTCGTTCAGATACAAAGGGGGAGAGCACACCCCCTTGAGCAAGTTGAAGAGAAAGAGGGAAGGCGAGGAGGCTCGCGAGGAGGGTTCTGATAGCAGTATTGATGATACCGTCCCGATCAGTCAATCTTTCAAACAGCTTCGCACTACACATCTCAGCCCTGGCGGCACGTCCGCTGCCGCAGGTAAGAAAGTGGTTGTCACCCTCGATGAGGGGGAACTTGATGGTGATGAGAGCGACGCTGATAGTAGCGATGGTCGCGATGATGAGGAGGATGATGATAGCAGTGCGGGTGGCAGCGAGGGCAACCAAAGTGATGAAGATGACGACGATGAGGATCATAGTGGTGATGGCAATGGTGGTGAAGATCTTGTTCATAATGAGGATGAAGATCTGGGCAGCGATGGTGGTAATGATGATGATGGCGACGAAGGTCGCGGTGGTAGCGGAGGTGATGACGGTAACCTTGGTGGTGATGTGATGCCACCAGTGATTGATGAGGATGAAGAGGACGCCAACATTCCGGGCTTGGTTCCTCGTCGGAGGGTTCTGACTGAGGGGATCCTTTCTGTTCCCGATATCAATCAGTTGGCCCCGGAAGCCGACATTCCGCCACCATCTTCCCAAGAGGCAGTAAAGACTGCCCTGCATCTCCTTGACAAACGCATCAACATTCCGCCCACCGGTGATCTCACTTCACATTTCCAGGCGCACGACGCAGCAGTGGCACTCACGAATCTGACTACCGCTGAGGTATTCGCGGACCTGCAGGATGACTCCCTTGTGTCCCTTGGGCTTTCGCAGGGGTACGCCGTTGGGCACGTGGGTGACGGTACTTCTTTGCAAGCTAGCGAGTCTGTCTCGCAGCAACAGACTGAAGCCAGTACCAGCCGCGAGTACGCGGCGGTTGATGAAGATGCTGAAGTGCAAGTGGTGGACCCGCCAGTGGTCAACGAAGTGGAGGAGCCTTCAAACGAGGACTTCTTCGGGTATTATGGCTTTACTCCTGAGTCGATCTCTTTCCTCTCCTTCGTCCGGGATCTTTTCCCTTACACATTCTTCAAGGTTCGCGGCCTTTACAGCCGGACCATGGGCCGGATGCAGTTGGAGTGCCTTTACACCTTCTTGTGGAACATTAAGGAAACGAAGGTGTGCGACTTGGGTCCCTACCAGATTGAGAAGATTGGGCTTACCGTTCAAAACTTTGACAAGTTGGGTTTTGACATTTGGTGGGTGTACAAGGAGCTGGAGGCCGCGAAGATCATGCGCGAGAATGCGAAACTGCGGATGGACTGCGAGGGGGCTAAAGTGGCCCTAGAGAAGGCTCGCGTGGCTCTCGTTGAAGCGCAAAGTGCAGTAACTGCGGCGGAGGCCGCGGTGGAAGAACGCAGGTTGGCTTACGAGCGCTTGGCTGAGGAGGCTCGCCTTGGCGACAGACTTGTTGATGCGCCCCTTCGCGATACTGACCCTTTCCTGAGGAACATCTTTGGTGCTTGATTCTGTTTACTCTTTTGTGTTGTAACACAATGACTTTGATGGCTTGTTTGTAATAGACTTTTATGGTGGTGCAATGACAACTTCGGATATTCGCAGTAGTTTTATGTGTAATATGCCTATGTTTTAGGAACATAGTTAGATGATATTACAACTACCGCTTTACTTTCCGTTCATTGCCCATCTCATAATATTTGCCACTTTACATATGACAGCTGTTCATAAATGAACCAAGGATAGAATGGCCTGACGCCTTCTTAAAAACTGAAAATATAGGAAATACCCTTACATCATGGGTAGTACATCTTAATGAACTTAACATTGATAGGGCCAGTTTTAAAGCCATCACTGACCCTTGCTAGCTCGTAATGGCCGCTGTTACTGGCCTTGATTACTTCATACGGACCTTCCCACCTTGGAGTGAACTTTGGTTGCTCAAGGTCCCTCATGACTGCGGTGGTGGACTTCCACACTAAGTCCCCGACTTGAAACGCTCGCGGCACCACACCTTTGTTGTAATACTTGGCTACTGACTGCCAATACCTTTCCTGATTTCTTGCCGCAGCATTCCTTCTTTCCTCCATGGCTTCCAGGTCTGCCCTTCTTTCCTCTCGTGTTACCTCGGCCGCGAGGGCCAGTCTCGCGGATGGCACGCTTAGCTCCGCGGGGAGGACAGTTTCAGCCCCGTAAACCAAACTGAAAGGACTCGCGCATGTAGCCTTGCGATGAGAGGTCCTGTATGCCCACAGTGCCACTACAAGATGATCAGCCCATGTTCCTCCCTTTTCATCCAACAGTTTGCTAATGATGCGAATGAGAGTCTTGTTGGTCGCCTCGGCTTGTCCGTTGCCTTGAGGATAGTATGGAGTCGACGTGAGGTGACTCACTGAATAAGACTTTAAGAGCTCCTTCACGTTCCTGTTGATGAAAGAGGTGCCATTGTCCGAAAGGATGACTTTGGGTATGCCGAAACGACAAATGATGTTCTCCTTGATGAAGTTCGCTACCGCCGCGCCGGTCGCCTTACTCAAGCTAACGGCCTCAACCCATTTCGTGCTTATTTCGGTAGCAACTAGGATCCACTGGCTCCCTCTGGATGTAGGATGTATGGGCCCGATCAAATCCATCGCCCAAGTATGGAACGGATAGGGGGCGCGGACGGAATGTAGTTCCACGGATGGTGCATGGATCAAGTTCCCAAACTTTTGACAGGCCGCACACCTGCGCACATGTCGCTTTGAGTCTGCTTCCATCGTAGGCCAGAAATACCCGAGATGGATCAAGTGCTCGTATAGCTTCCTCCAACCCTGATGTTCCACTTCATGAACTTTCTGTAGAACCTCCTCGGCTTTCTCGCGAGACAGGCAGCGCAGGGGTATTCCGTCTAGGGCGCGTCGGTAAAGTTGCCCCCCTTCCAGAAAGTAGCGTTGGGAGCAGCGCTGAACTCTTCGAGCCTCCTTCGGGTCCAGAGGCAGCGCTCCTTCGCGAAGGAAATCAATGTATTCCTGTCTCCAGTCCAGCTCTTCCATGAGGCAACATTCTACCTCCACTGCGTACAGCATACACTTTTGGCAAGTGCGGAGGACCTTCGCAGCATCTTCTTTCATGCTGGGCCAGTAATAGCCCTGCCTTTGAACTCTGCGATACAGAGAAATCTCGTTCTCGCCACAAGTTTTGTCATGGATCTGACGCAACTTGGTCTTCGCCTCGCCGGGGCCTACGCATCTCGCTAGCCACCCTTGAGGTCCGCGATAGTAAAGCTCACCGCGAAGGACAGTAAACTGAGCCACCTCCGCGATAGGCAAGGTTCCCTTTCCGGAAACCAACTGCTTCAAGACGGGGTCGCGCCAGTCTTCCTCACATCGTGCCCCGAGCTCATCTATGATTGACGGCTCTGTCTTTTTAATGATCTCAATCGTCACCTTTTCTTCGTCAAATTCTGTCTTTGCCCCCAGCGTCGCGAGGGCATCTGGGAATCTGTTGTCTGACCTTGGCCTATGGATTATGTCCACTGCCTCGAATCTTTCCATTAGCCTTTGTACCGTCGCCCTGTAAGGCGCGAGGGTGGGCTCCTTTAGCGCGTATTCCCCTGATGTTTGGAGGATGATAAGTTTTGAATCCCCCATTATTTCAGTCGTGAAATTCCTCTGAAATTTGCTGCCAAGAGCCCCAGGATTAGGGCCTCATATTCTGCTTCGTTGTTGGAGCATGCGAAGCCTAGCTTGTAAGACAAGTATTCCCTTTCTCCCTCATCACTTTGAAGGACAATTCTTGCGCCACCATGTGCTCCTCCTGCTGCCCCGTCGAAGCTCAGCGTCCAGGACACCTCACTTGGACTGGCCGCATGGGCTTCGAAACCGTCTCCGGGTAGCGCCTCTTCCAGTGGTTCGCACTGCCCACTCGGAAATTGTGCAAGGAGATCTGCTAGAGCTTGACACTTGATAGCCCGCGGAGTAACACATGTGATCTCAAATTCAGCCAATGCTAAAAGCCATCTCGCGATCCTCCCCGAAAGGGCTGGTCGCGATAGTAAGTACCTCACCGGGTCACTTTTGGTGACGAGCTGTACCGGGAATGACAGGAAGTAGTGCCTCAACTTCTGAGCAGTAAACACAAGGGCCAAGCAATGTCGCTCCACTGGAGTATACCTTTCCTCCGCTCCTTGAATCTTCCGGCTTATGTAGTACACCGGTCGTTCTACTCCCTCTATCTCCTGGACGAGGAGTGCCCCGATAGATTTCGCCGTTGACGTTAGGTACAGAATGAGTGGCTTCCCTGGTTGTGGCGCGATCATGGTTTGAGGCGAGGCTAAGGCAGCCTTGACGCTGTCGAAGGCCTTCTGATGCTCGCTACTCCATCTGAATTCGGCCTTCCCCTTCAACAGGTCACTGAATGGTGCGGTGATCTCTGCTAGTGCTGGAATGAACCTCCGCAAGTATGAGACCTTTCCGAGAAAGCGCTTGAGGGACCGTTGCGAGTGTGGCGCGGGCATCTCCGCGATGGACCTTATCTTTGTCTCATCCGCGTCGATCCCGTGCCTGTGCACCAAGAATCCCAAAAACTTCCCTGCTGTCACACCAAAGGCACATTTCAGCGGGTTCATCTTCATGTTAAACTTTCTGCATCTTTCGAACACCTCTTCCAAGTGCTTCAAATGATCGCAGCTTTCCTTTGACTTGACTACTAGATCGTCCACGTAGTCTTCCACTATGTGATGCATTAGGTCGTGAAAAATTGCCGTCATGACGCGCTGGTAAGTGGCGCCTGCATTTTTCAGAACAAAGGGCATCACCACATAGTAGAAATTCCCTAGCGGCGTGCGAAAGGCAGTCTTCTCCGCATCCTCGGGGGCCATCTTTATCTGGTTGTATCCGCTGAAACCGTCCATGAATGAGAACATTTGGTGACCTGCGGTAGCGTCGACCAAAGTGTCAACATGCGGCAATGGGAACTCATCTTTAGGGCACGCCTTGTTAAGGTCGCGAAAATCCACACAGACCCTAATCTGCCCATTCTTTTTCTTCACTGGGACTATGTTGGCCAGCCATGAGGGATATTGAATCGGCCGTATGAAACCGGCCTTCCTCAACTTCTCGACTTCTTCCTTGATTTTCTCTTCCAACTCAGGGTTGTACTTCCGCTGCCCTTGCTTCACAGCCTTGGAGTTGGGGAACACATCCAAGTGGTGCGAAACTAGGCCTTCATCCAGCCCGGGCATTTCCTCGTAGTGCCACGCGAAGACATCCGCGTGCTTCCGCAACAGTTGTATCAGCTTCTCTCTGGTTTCCGCCCCTAGCGCCTTGCTTATGAACACAGGCCGCGGGGTTCCTTCGCCTTCTCTTAGGTTTATCTCTTCCAAGGCCTCTTGCTGGGGCCTAGGACCGTCCTGCATGCATTCCGGAGCTGGTTCCGGCTTATCCACCAAGTCTGGCTCGACTTCTGCTGCTGTCACAGTGTGGGGGTTAGCGACCCCGGGAGGGACTGCTACCCCCGCGCACCGTCATAAGCAGTACACCGTCTTTCCACCTTCTTGGACCTTAGTAACTTTCCTCGGGACTGCCGCCGCTACCTTCGCGGCGGGCCGCTTGCTCGCGACCCCCTCTTCCCTGTTCCTGATGTTCTCCCACCTTGGGACTTTGATGCCTATGGGTTTTGCTGACACCGCATCCACTTTTTCCTCCATCTCGGAGAAGTAGACCGCATCGGGCAGGTGCGCCTCATCCGTGTCGAAAGGCTTTTCTGACGCGGCTACCGTGACCTTCTTTCCTGCCCAGATTCCCTTCATGCACTGATGATAGCTCGACGGGACTACAGCATACTTGTGCATCCAGCTCCTCCCCAGAATGATATGGTAGTTCGTCTGTGCTTCGATGATGTGGAACTTCGTCGCGGCGCGAATGGCGCCTACCGCGAGGTCCACCACCACGTAGCCCAAGGATCCCTTCTTATCTCCTCCGAATCCCGTAATCGCGACGGAGGACTTTATGATTCGGCTTTCTGGTATTCCAAGCTTCTTGAAGGTAGCGAGTGGCATGATGTTGATGGATGCTCCCCCATCTAAGAAAGCTCGCCTCAACTCAACCCCCTTGATGAGAGCTGTTACATAGAGTGGCCTGTTGTGGGAGAATGTGACGCGACGGTCAGCGTCGGAGAAGGTGATAGAGTTGGCTCCTTCTCGGATGGTTCGCGGCACTGAGCCATCCAAAGCCATGCACGCCTGCTGGTGCGCCTCCGCGATGCTCACAATGGACTTAGTGATTTCTGTTCTAGCCGCGGCTGTGAAGCCTAGCGCGTCGTAGAACGCCTTGAACTTAGTACTCCCTTGCAACACCTTGACTGCAACGTCAGGGTCAGGAGTGACCCTTGGCTGCTCATGAGAAGCAATTTCCTCCAAGTGATCATAATAAGAAGTCATGCAGACCTCCTCGTCTGTGTATTCGTCTTCATCGGCAAAGGAGTTGTAACAGGCGGCCATATGGACAGCCCGCTCATGCTCGGGGTAAGGATGTTCGCGCACGTCGTTAGGGCGGCCAGTTCCAACCCTAAGCTGATTGGTTTCTTGCTTTCTTTTGAAGATCCTCCTCAAGGTCCAACAGTCGCTTGTCGGATGCTTCATGTGCCTATGGTACATGCAGTACCTCGGACTCTCGCGATCCTGCCGCGATGGTTCACGCTCAACTTCAGGCAGCCTGAGTACGCCATCGGTGACCCATTGTTCCACCAACGCCTTCACTTCTTCCATACTGCATGGGTATTCTGGGACCTCAGCTGGTTCTCTGTCCCTTCGCTTCTTATGACCGCCACCGTCACTACCACCCCCTGCCTCTTGTGCGACTGTTGAGCGGAAGAGGCAGAAGCGACTGTGATAGAGCGGTTGGACTTCCAGTTGTCTTTGGAAGGGGGTTTCACAGTATGCCGCAGGTTGTAAGCAGCCTCAAGGAGAGCTGAAAAGGTGGGGATCTTGATGTTCACCAGGAATACGCGATAGTCGCGCAGGATTCCGTCAATGCATATTTCGACCAAGTGTGACTCGCCCACTGGCTCGTGGCAGTCCACAGCTTTGTCCTGAAAACGTTTGATGTAATCGATGATATCCTCACCATTGCGCTGGGTTTCCTTCACGAGGGACAAGGTAGTGACCTTCTCGCGGACTTGGAAGAACTTAGTGTAAAACTTGTTTACCATTTCTTCCCAAGTTTCGATCGAATAAGGTTTAAGATTCACATACCAAGTGTACGCTCGCGAGGTAAGGGATTTTGAGAACTCGCGAAGGCGAAGGTTATGGTCGCCAGAATGGGCCCCAAGTGTTTCGGTGAACCGAACCACATGCTCTTGGGCGCTGCCTTCTTTTCCATCAAACTTGATGAACTTGGGTGGGGTATATCCCTCTGGATAAGGTAGAGAGAGGATGGTTATGGGATAAGGGGGTTGTATATCGGGATTGGGTAGGGAGGGAAGTGTGGCTTTGGTTTTCTCTTTGAGTAAGAGGGCTTGAACATCAGCTACAGTGAGGAACTGATTCTGAGATTGGCCATTGTTCCCGGCCAGAAGAGGTTGTTGGTGGACTGAATCGGTACCCGTAAGAGGGGCCGGTCCACCGGTTTTGGGGTTTTGGGGTTTTGGGGATTTTGAACCGGGTTTTGAAGAGGAGTTTGAAGAGGGTTTTGAAGGGGGTTTTGAAGAGGGTTTGCAACTGCTGCTGCTGCTGCTGCTGGAGGGGGCTGGGCTATTACAGGCGGTACCACCGGCGCTACCACCGGCGCTACTGGTAGAGCTGCAGTAATGGCCTCTGTGAGAGCAGCCATGGCAGCAATCATCTGATTCTGGCCATCTCGAACAGCTTGGAGGACTTCCATGGTGGCGTCTCCCTCCTGGGTGGAAGATCCATCGCCCTCGGCCAAGATCGGCCCGGTATTGAGCAGATTTTCCGCCATGGCCGGAGTATGAGTCGGAGGAGGAAGAAGATCTGGAGTTTCTAAAAAACTTCTTAAGCTAACCATAAACTAAACAACCTCCCCAGCGGAGTCGCCAATGTAGGATGGGTCCGATTTCTGAATGGACAAATACTCCTTAAGAATAAATGTGCCGGAGAGGTTAGAATAGCTTATGGAAAGGGATGGAAGGAGAGATCTAGAAGGGTGAAGAAGAAAAGCAGGGGTGAACAGGAAGGGTAGGCAGTGGAGACTCAAACCCAAAGATCCCTATGAGGAAAGACAATAGAGCCCCTGAAAGAGGATAAGACCTCCTTTAAAATCAGTGCTCACCAACTTTCTCTCTCTAGGAAATGTTCACAAGGCTCTGTGTGTGTGGGATCTGGTGGAGAAACGTTCATATTTATAGACCACACGAGCTAATGCTCGGGCGCCAAGTGGCGCACTAATAAAATGACACGTGTCCCCCCTGTACCCCCTGACCGCCGAGGTGTCGCGACCCTCGCGATGACCCGCGAGTATGACGGTCGGCGTATCCTCTTATTCGCGGAGATCCTCTTCTTCTTTTATAGCCACCAAACCACTAGATCCCCCTTCATTCCCGTAAGGGCAAGGTCGTGACCTCAATCGATCGCGCCTATACCGCTGCCAAGCCTCAAGGGGCCCCTCGGGTCCTGCCTAAAGGCCGGAGCAGGCATAAGAGCCTGGGCAAATCACTGGTGTCTTGGTTAGACCGCGTTATCGTCTCCATTAAATTGGGACCGCGCCAAGTTGTTCACCTGAATAAATGTAATTCTCTCCTTAATGGAGGAACAGAAGCTCGCGACCCTTACATGGTCGCTGCGGAGCGATGGGTAGCGCGAGGCTCCTACGCGCAAAGGGCCACGTGTCGCGCGACTGAGGCGCCACGTGGCGAGCTAGGGTTCGTTGGTCAAATCGTCAACCCCGCGAGGACGAATACACGTGTCACATGCCCATTGGCCAGTCAAACGGTCAGCGGTCGCGCCTTTTGACCTTTCCTACAAGATGTTTCAAGGAGATACGTAAAGTTGTTTCTTCAAAGTATGCCCAACATATTGTCCACAGATTGCATTAATTTGATTGCGAAGTACCTCTGGTGGTTCATCTTGCAGGCATAGGAAGCCCAATTGTCTAGGTGGTGCTGCCAGGTATATGTAAATGTTACATGCTCATATCTGTTACTATTCAAGGTTCGGTAATAGGAACACGATTAGTGGAGTAGAGGCAAACTTTGACAGTGGTAGAAAATGGACCTTGTGATGTTGAAGAGGACGCTGAAAGATTTATGAGTCACTAGGACTCGAAGAATTTGTATTTTGGAGCAGACTAGTTTGAGGACATATCAAGGAGTAGTTCAAATGCTCTGTTTGGTCATGCTGCTCGCTTGAAAACAGAGGTCATACGAGAGGTTACTGCAATCAATTCTTTGATTTAGAAACACATTACTAAAAATTGCTTACATGCGATATCGCACGTGTGCATTTACTATATATATATATATATATATCAATGCTTCAACAAGCTATAAAACATCTATTCAGTAATTGCAGGGTAGTTCACTTTTCCTTTTTTTTTTTTTTTTTTTTTTTGGAACTATGTGCGACATTACAGAAATTCCTAAGAAGGTTTGAAGTTGTGCTGAATGAAGGACACTTGATAAAAATGTCATCAGAAGCTTGAAATTAAGTGAAAAATGGCTTCGGATAGATAACACTGAACATTAACTGTAACCCATATTTATCTTCTTTTGATTATTGGTACTCGATGAGGCTTATTCAGGGACAAGAAAATCTGACAAAAAGGTTATAATGCTTTGATAGAACTTACATACAAAAACATTACGCGCTCATGGGAAACAAAATACCTGCATTTTATCATGACTTTGTGTGTAAGTTCTTTTGCACAAAAACAATACATTGCTATTCCCTGTCAAAATTATTAGGAAGCTTTTGAACTACCTGGGGCAAATTGGGTTACATATGGCGCATATTTTGTGTATGAAAAGGTATCTGTAGTAATTCTCATTACCTATTAGGATACATTTTCTGGAGTTTCACAAATCTAAGGTCAAGCTAAAAGAATTATTTTTAGAAATGATTCCTATCGCACCCATGAACTTGTACAAATTGGATAAGTTTTGTTTTATGTGTTCAAAATGTATGCACTACTCTCACACGGAGCTATGAATTAATTTGGAACATTATTTTATGTCACGCTGTTGGAATGCATTTGCATAGACCGGCCCGTTTAACCATTCTATTGGAAATATGGTATCTATATATGAAGTATAATTAGAGAGAATTATCATTGCAAGTCATCGCCTTCTGGAAGGACTTTTTATTTAGCAAACAGAAAGGACATTTTTCACACACACACACAAAAAACGTAAAAGAAAGGGAAAATAAATAGGACAGTATCCATAAGAAGCAGCCAAAGCAATTATACAACATCACTTGTAACGTAAAATTTTAAGCCATGAGATATTTTACGCCCAATCGCACCGCAATTACCTACGATTAGAGAAACGAAAATGATTAGAATTATTGAGGACAATGCAATGCACTTAGATAATTATCTTCTTTAACACATAGGTAAGAAGCTGCAGAGCTAATTAAAAACTTCAATTCCAAGAATCGAAAGATAGAGCAAAATAAATCACGTGCCCAAACTTAAACCTGTGAAATCTAATTCCAGTATATTGAATAGGAATTTGGAAATTTTGGTTGGATAAAATAATGATTCTCTGGTATTTTCAAAATGTTTTGAAGGTAAATTTAACATGAATATAGCTGATTTAATTTTTCCTTAAGTTTGCTAAAGAAATAGTGTTTTACTTTTAAATGGCTAATTGATTGCTGCAAGCCATAAATAGACTCCTTCCCTCAAGAATCTTAGAATGAACAAAAATAGAACAAAAACAAAAGCAAAAATCAGTTACAGATCAAAATGAAATGATCGTGCTGGACCGGGAGCATCGCTGAGTTTTGCAAACTACAAAATGTTCTCTCTTTTTTGTTTTGTTTGTTTTGTTTTTGTGAATAGGTCAAACTTCAAAATTTTAATGTTTGGAGATGGGCTAACCCAGGTAAAGGAGGATTGCTCTAAGGCCTTATAAGTTATCTGCATCAGAGCACAGGAAACTAAAGATTGTTGGCTTCGTACAGAGTTTAACCAAACTAAAGATTGCTGGCTTAGTAAGAAATGCAGGCATTGTCGAGACAATTGAAAACATGAAGGGTTCATACCTAGTCACGGTCACACTTCAACTCTGATCCATTTTCAATCTCCAAGAAGAGTCTTCTTGGATGCATGCAACCGAGTAAGAACGTCATTCATCACCGGTCGATCTCTAGGAAGTTCTTCTGAGCAGGAAATCCCAACATTAAGTATTGAAATCAAGATCTCCCGAACCTTGTGACTTCCAGCAAAACTTTGGCTATGACCATTGTTGATGCTTGAGCTTGCCTGCCCTTGTTCTCTTTGTTGAAGCAGTGTTGGATCAAGAATGCTCTCTACTTGTTCAGGCAGAGCTATCTTAGCAAAGTTGTGGAGAGACATACCATCAATAAACATGCTATCAGTAGGTCTCTTGGCTGTAAACATCTCCAATACAAGGATTCCATAACTATACACATCACCGGATGTTGACACTTCATTTCCCATGCCATACTCTACAATTTACAAGGTGAAAAAATGCAATTACGATTTCGAAGAATTCTGAATATGTGAATACGGTCTAGATTTTGGGAAGGAAAGGAAAGCCAAAAAGTGCTAAGAAGTACATTTACCTAGAGCCGCATAACCAATAGACCCCTTTATGCCAATGGAACTTGATTGATTCGCAGACGAAGTACATGTAGTATCTCGAAAGAATCTTGCTAGCCCAAAATCAGCTACATGTGCACCCATTTCTTCATCTAGAAGAACGTTGTTGGGCTTCAAGTCACAGTGAAGAATTGGTTCTGAGTTATGATGGTGGAGATAATCAAGTGCAAAAGCAACATCAATTGCAATGTTTAACCTCTGAAGAAGATTTAAACTTCTTGACTTATTACGCACCCCATGTCCATTCTCATTTGGATGCAACCACTCCTCGAGGCTTCCATTGACCATGAATTCATATACGAGAGCTTTGAAATCATTGCCTTGATAATCAACACTTGAACATGCTGTGAGCACCTTAACAAGATTTCGGTGTTTGATATTCTTCAAGGCTTTACACTCGGCTATGAAACTCTTGGAAGCTCCAGCGGCTTGAAGATTTAGTACCTTAATTGCAACAACTTTTCCTCCATGATCAAGAATTCCTCTATACACTGACCCAAAGCCACCGACGCCAATCAAATTGGCTGGAGAGAACCCATCAGTAGCTTTAAGTAGACTTCGGTACGACAATTCCAGAAACGAGGTCCCTAATAACCTGAAAGAAGACATATTTGTTTTCTTTCTAAATGAGCAGCGATAGAGGAAACACAACATCAGACATAGGCCTAGAAGCCCACAAGCTATCGAGATTATTAAAATCATGGTATTAGAAGATCTTTTCTTTGTAAACCCTTTGGAGTTGCAACTTTTTTGAAGCTCCAATTCAGCTATACCTCCACAGAGCTTATTATTTCCCTTGACAGAAATTGCAGTCACATTTCTATATATGCCTCTTTGTGGTACCACTCCTTCAAAATCATTGAATGACAGATTCAATTTGTGCATGAAGAGAAAGTCCTCGAAATAGTAGGGGATTTGTCCTGAGAAATTGTTGTGAGAAATATCTATTTCCTCCATACCTCTCAAATTACTTAAAGCCTGAGGAAGGGTTCCCGAGAATTTGTTACCCTCCATGTTTAGAACTCTTAGTTTTACGCAGCTACCAAGATTGCTTGGAATGTTACCAGACAACATGTTCTTAGAAACATATAGCTCCTCGAGATTTTTTAAAATTCCAATCTCCATTGGAAGAGAACCAGTCAAATTGTTTTGAGAAATGTTCAAATACAGTAATGATGAGAGGCTCATAACTTCTCTTGGTATGGTACCCATAAGATTGTTTCGATGAAGTTTAAGTTCCACCAACATTTGGCATTTCCCCAGACTTGGAGGGATGCTTCCATGAAGATTGTTATGATGCAGTAGAATATTTGTCAACCGAGTTAAATTTTCGATGGACGACGGGATGTCCCCGTAGAATTTGTTATTGGAGAGACTCAAAATCTCTAGATTTTGAAGCTTACCAATATCAGAAGGAATTTGACCTGTCAAATGGTTGTCGGCCAGACCAAGAATTTGTAAATTGACCAGATTACCTATCCCAGTTGGGATGCTCCCAACTATTTTATTGCCACGTATATCCAACTTGACCAGATCTGTTGAGAAATTGCTGATCCGCTTGGGTAATAACCCTCCGAAATTGTTTGAATCCAGACTTAGGAGGGTAAAATTCGTAGCATTGGTTAAAGAATTGAGAAAACTCAAGTCATCAGCTTCCCCAGATCCGAGATGATTTTCACACAAGATTAACCGCCAAAGATTATTTAACTTTTCCAAATAAGGCACTTTTCCGGTAAACTTGTTATATGCAAAACAAATGTGATATAGTTTGGTGGCATTAGATATGGATATAGGAATAGATCCAGTAAATAAGTTCGAGAAAATTTCAATGAACTCAAGATTAGGAAGAGTATTTCCAAGTTCCGAGGGAAGCATACCTTGAAGTTGGTTACCCCCCACATCAAACAATGTGAGAGAACAGAGATTAAAGATTGAGGGAGGAATGGTACCAACAAATCCGTTGACTTCGAAGTCAAGAATTTCTAGCTTTTTCAATTTTCCTAGTGCGTAAGGAATACTCCCACCAATCCTATTATCTGCCACCGAGATGCCAATCAGAGACGATAGATTACCAAAAGCAGAAGGAATTCCTCCAACTAAATGGTTCGAATAAATACTCAGTACCTGTAGCTTAGACAGGGAACCAAGCTCCACGGGGATTTCCTCTGATAATCTATTTCTATGAAGGCTAAGGATAATGAGGTTAGAGCAACCAGATATATTGGTGGGAATTTCTCCAGTAAATGAATTGTTACCCATCTGTATCACTCGTAGCCTTTTCAAACGGCCAAGTTGTGGTGGGATTTCATGGCTGAAGCTGTTGTTACGCAGTCGTAGTTCCTTAAGAAAGCTTAGGTTTCCAATGTGAGGCGATACGGGGCCCACCAATTCTCGACCATCCAGGTTCAGCACAGTGACCCTCGTGGGGTGGCGACGGCCACATGTTACGCCAACCCATTGGCAGAAGTGGATGGATTTGTTCCCGGAGTTGAGAGTTCCAAAAGGATCCCCTGTGATTTGGGCCTTGAACAAGAGAAGGGCTAGTTGGTCAGTCTCGTTCCCGCGATGAACAGAGTCAGCAACTGAAGCCGAAAGCAAGAGAGTAAGGAATAAGGACCATGAAAATAGCAGACCCATCTGGTGATGGAGAAGGTGTTAGAACACTAGCACAAAATACGTACTGCGGTTTCAATTAGTTAAATCTAATTACAGCAGTAAGAAAAAGACAGAACAAGCAAATAATTAAAACTAGAGATTAAATTATTTACACCGCCGGTGTAAATATTTGTTTTCTCTAAATCAATTATGTTGCGCCACGTCGCCATATTCTATTAATTGGGAACACTGTTTTGACGACGTGGGGCAATTTAATTGATTTGGAGGAAATGAATATTTACACCAACGGTGTATATAATTTATTCTCATAAAACTATTGGCAGAGTAATCTAAAATTGAGAGCATATATAGACTGATAGCAAAATATTGAGGAAAATAGTGAAAGAAAAACTGGCCTGAAACACAATCGGGACGGATTATAACGGCTATTGTAGTCCTCCCCTATGTGAAGGTGATGATGGATTATAATGGCTTCAAGATTCGAAATGCTCTCAAGCTTCCTCTTCCAATGGTCACGTCCAGAGGATTATGTGAACAAAGCCACGTACCATTTTTGGAAGAAAACTTGACTGTGAGATAGTGCTGAAATTTTAGCCAAGTGGAAGTGAAAGAACGAGAGAAGTGGGTTTTCTGGGTGATAGAAAAATGAGAACATGTGGCACTATATATAGAGCTTTGGCCAAACATTTCAACGGCTAACGACATAAAATAAAATAAAAAGGTGATTTGTTTTCTAATGAGCCCTTGAGCCAAACGGCTAAATGGGAATAACTAGCATTATCTTTACTTATATATTAAAGCAAAGTGGTCATTATTAATAGGAAGGGTTCTCATCGCGACAAATGACAAAATTTGATTGGTAGGAAAGATAATTATAGTTAAATAAATATTTTCCAATAGGTTAGTATAAATAAATTCTCCAAAGAAAAGGAAAAAAGTAAGAGGAAAGGAAAGTAACATGATAATGATTGAACTTTATCAAGAATGTATAGAATTAAAAAGGTAATATACGACTTCCAATTGGTAAAATTCCTTAAGAAATTATTCCTTTATAGGAGCCATTGGTAAAATTCCCACGGAAGGGATAAACTTTTTTTTTTTTTTTTTATCAATCGATAGAAGAGATCATTTTACATAAGATATAAAATAAAAAGTACAAACCTGGGACGCTGCATCAATTGTGAGAGTCCATGAAACAACCAAGCCTAACAACTCAATCAATACAAGAAATAAGCCCTTTTTTTTTTTTTGATAAGCAAAAAGTTTTATTAAGAAAACTTGACAAAGGGTACATCAAGTTGGGGGAGGGGAGGAGAATCCAACCAAGGTTGGAAGACAAAGGACCGAGGTCCAAACACCTTAGGGGCAAAAGCCCGAACACCTAAACGCCTCAAAACACCCGCAGCTGAAATAATAAGCCCCGCCCAATAATCAAAACCAAAACCAAAGCCAAGCAACCCTAAACATCATCGCCACAAAAAACATAATAAACCCCGCCCAATAATCAAAACCAAAACCAAAACCAAGCAGCCCCAAACATCATCACCACAAAAAACAGAGTATTCGCCATCACCCCACTACCGACAGCAACACACGAGTACACAAAACCCAGCTGGCTCACCAAAAATCATACCCCCACATACCACCTCCAAGACCCCACATCCATTAGAAAGCTAAAGAAGAACTCTGCCGAACCCGGGACTCATTCCTTTGGTGCTTATTCCTTTGGAGAGGAGCGAAAGAGTTGTTTCTCATTATACTTTCCAGGTCTTTAGCTTCCTGTTCAATCATCTTTTTCATTCTCAAAACACCAGCGTCATCATACTTAATCCCTAACTTAGTGCCTGCTATGATAGTTTCCTGCAGTTCGTTTGCAATCCTGAACTTCTCCTGGTCGGGAGCGTTACTCCCATCTTTCAAGTTTTGCCTATGAAGCCCTTCAACCTCTTCTATATCCCCATTGGAGATAACATACTCATGTCTTTGAGAAATACACCCCATGTCCAACTTAACCTTCCTCACCAAAGAGTTTTTGGATTGAACCTCCATCTCGCCACTTTCCAATGACTCACTCAATCCCTCTATCCTTCCTTGAGAAATGTTGAGGTCCACCATTAGATTGATTCCCTTTGACAGCCCATTGTCCTGAAGTAGTTGTTGACTATTCAGCCCTTTACTTGTTGTACCCAAAGTATCCATGGTTTGAACATACATTGAGCCCGAAAGCTCACCATCATCATCCTTTACACCATTTTGGTTTGAACATCTATACTCCTTGACATTAGCAAAATCATTCCTACTATCCATTGATTTACTATCCCAAGATTCCATAGGATCCATCGACTCCTCCCTTGTTTGAGTTGGAAATTCCACCCGATTCTGCCCGTTTGTTTCCGCTATTTTCGTAGACGTACCCTCCACCTGTTCCTTGTCGTGCTTCGTGGGATCCCCAATCAAATTTACGTTCTTGTCTCCCATTGAAACATTATCATTATTTCCACCTTTCTCTTCACCATCCATCTCACTCCCTTCATCAGAATCAACCACGTGTTCGTCCCGCTCATCATCATCATCATCTTCATCTTCATCATCCTCCATCAGAGGAGAAGAAGAATCTAGTACTGCCATGGGAATTAGTTTCTCTGCACCTGATGGTTGATCACAAGGCTCCTCCAAAACCTTGACTCTGTACCATTTACCTTCAATTTCAATATTAATCCATTCGTCTATCTCTTTGAACTCACTTGTTGCCACCAAGATTTTGGCTTCCGCAAACGAAGTAAGTCTTAGAGTAGGTTCATCCGTGGAAATAAAAATACCCCACAATTCTCCGATTGCTTTAAAAGAACTATTGCTCCAACCATTTAGTGGTACACCATAACAACACAACCATACAAATCTTTCAACACATGCAACCTGACCTTCCCAGGGCTTAACCTCAGAGAACCATCTTTGCAAACAATCTAGTTTGATTAGTTCATCCCTCTCCTCTTTGTTATCACACGTTAAGATAACAGATCTTCCTCCCATTGCTCTAATCATAATATTGACAATACCCATTTTCGCCATTTGAGACTGTAACTCAGCGATTGAAATTAATTTATGAAGTTTTGCCACCACACTGCGGAATAACCAGCCATTGCCTTCTGGTTTTAATTTCAGCTTTCGTTCCAAACTCCTTTCTTCCATGCTCGTACCATTTGCCCATTATAGGGTAGAAACAAAGAAAGGAAAAGCCCTCTAAGGGCTCTAAGGGAAGAACACCCACACGCAGGTTGGGAGACTCGAACTCCTAATCTTTTAGTGAGATATAAGAGTCTTGGCCAACTGAGCTAGCCCCAATTGGTTGAAAGGGATATACGTATCTCATTCAAATCGTAAAATTCAAAATTTGCCATGGTTTATGGAAAGCAAGCAAATTTTGTAAAAAGAAGATTTAATTTACAGCTAATTATTTCATCCTTGAATTATGAGATTCTGATATCCTTTTCCAAAATGAATGGAGTACAAATGATGGTTGGACTGGGTAGTTAGAGAAAGAGTAATTTTTTATCCAATATTAGTAGTTGTCAAGGATTTCTATGATTTTATTCTTTTACATATTCAATTTTATCAATGGATTTTTATGGTTTTAATCTTTTACAGATTTGGTGGGATTTTTTTTGAGCAGGCCGTACATCAACCAAAGGTACGTAACGACTTAAAAATAATCTGTTGTAATGTTTTCTTGGTGTGAAATTTCTTTGGGTTGAATCTAATCTGTTGTAGTGCTTGCTCGGTATATATTTTTTTGGCTAATCTTAATTTGTAGCAGGTTTGTTAATAGGGAATGGGCTGGATAGATTTATGATATTTTGTGGGTAATGACTTCGGTGTCTCCCTCTGATTTGGAGACACCGTAATTATGGCATAACAAAACCATTGTAAGCATAACCGAAACTCATTAGGAGCATGACCAAACCATAATGAGGCATAACAAAACCAGTAAGTTGCATAACGAAACGGATGGACCAGATTTTGCCATGCCAGAAGTTTGACCAAAAGTGACCGGTCAAAGCGGTAACTCCAGCCGGTAAAAAGTGGATGTATAACGAAAACCATTAAAGGGCATAACAAGAAACCCGGGAAGGCATAATGCAGGAATTGATTGGCATAACAGTTTCCTAAAAGGGCATAACATAAACCCCATGTAGTCATAACAAAACCATGAAATGGCGTAACTGTTGAGTTATGCCAACATTGGAGTAACGGAAACCAGTGAAAAGCATACCAAATAACCACGGTTGGCGTAACGAAAACCATACAAGGCATAACGAATAACAGAACCACAAAATAGCATAACAGAAACCACTGAATGGCATGACCAGAATGACATGTGAGCGTAACAGTACGACCTGACCAGCCCTGCCCCTGGTCCCACCTGTCTCTTCCGCCTGTGACCGCCTGTCACCGCCTGTCAGCTTTTTTTAATTCTTTATTTTTTATTCTGAAATTTTGAACCCCGGGTTAACCCCGGGTTAAGTGGGAAAAAATTAAAATGTATATGTGTTTTGCGAATATGTTGACCAGTAAAATGTAACGGACCTCAATAAATCATTAATTTTAATAATCAAGGCCGTAGATTCGGTTGCTATTGGTTATTTGGTTGTTTTTTGAAATTCTGGGCTCACATCCAGTTTATTTTGGTTGATGAAGCTCATCGATTTGTACAGAAATTGAACATAAGAATGATAAGTTATGTTCGATAAAGGTTGTAACGAAAAGCCATTCACTTTAATTTTGGCAGGAATGATGTAATCTCTTGTACGCACAAGATAGACGGTTTTGATTTTGAAGGAATAGAAAAAGTGGTCATTGAGTTGTGAACTATAGGACTGTAATACCTACGTAAGCATATAATGTGTTATGATCAGGTGGTTGCTGACATCCGATTATCATAGAAGTTGGTGACAAACACATAATTGATAAGATGTGCAATCTTAACGATTTAGATCGGTCATCAGGAAAAAATATTGAACACTTTCCTTGAACATTTATATGTCCAACCTTATTGTTCATGAACTAAGGTATTTTGCTATAGTACTCGTACGATCGAAACACAATGACAACGATCGATACCGTCCATATTGTTTCAGTTGGTCTTGTAATTGTTCTCTCAAATTTTAAGGTCTACCTGGTTTAGAATACACAATTATTCAGACGTAGATTAATTATTAGAATGACATTTTACATTTGATGAAGTATGTATTGACAAGAGTTAAGTAATATTTTTCGTCCCATGTATGTTGCTGTAGGAGAATCCCAAAAAAATTGAAATGACGTATTAAAAAAAAAAAATGGACCACGTGGACTAACTATCCCCACCGAACTTGAGGGAGAAAAAGGTTATCGTTCCCCCCCAAAAATTTTCTCGAACTGCTCAACCTCAATCTTCCCCAGCACACCACCTGGTCTGTCCTCTACTCCTATAACCGCCTCTAACCCGTCAATCTTCCCCAGCACACCACCGACTCCCTCCTCAACCCCTCAATCTTCCCCAGCACAGGAGCGATTGGGTCCTTTCACAGTACAGACGCCTCACCGCCATCACCATCCACGCCGACGCCGCGAGCATCTGCACGACGCTGCGACCATCCGCCGTGAGGACCATCTCCAGACGAAGTGATTTCGCAGAAGCTATTATGACCTAACTCTATTTTCATCCCCTCACCACTGAACCCATTCAGAAACTAAGTACCTAAACTGACGATCAGGCCAAAAATTCCCCAAAACCTCAACTCTCCACACCATTGACGGCTTTGAACTGTCCGCAGCCCCCACCGACATCACCACACAGACGAGTCACGCATCCAGCATCTGCATCTGGCAGGTAAGTCGGTGTTTTCCTATTTTTTGAAACCATGCAGCATCTAATCTAATGATATTGTGTTGCATGTCACATGAGTCGTAGTTGTAAAACGTGGTAGGTTTAAACAGCATTGTTTGTTTTATTTGTGACCCTTTGATCACTAGTTACTTGTGCCAGTACTAGCATGTCCTTTTGCACTTATCACGAATTCCATTTCCAATATAAGTTATACGTTTCCATTTAGAAAGGGTGATTGAACAATTGTATGTGATTACTTCTTCGTCTGATTAAATCAAATCATATTGTAACATGGGCACTATGAATATTGTATTTTTAGGATGACAGACCAGATCGTTGAGACCCCTGCTTTCAAAGGGAGGGTGCCATCGGCCTTCATTCTATATAAGTATTCTTTGTTCATGGAAATTAAATTTATTTAATGCTGATTTAAGACTAGTTATGAATTTTTTCGATGCCAATGTGTGACTACTGCTTTTTGCTTGTGCAAGTAGCAATGAAGTCATAGCGAAGCTAAAAAACGCAGGGACCATAATAACAAATCAGGTGAAATAATAATCGATTAACCGTTGTGTTTTGTTTCTTTGATTTGTTTCAACTGAACAAATTCTGATGTAGTTCCATCTACTTGGTGTAATGTTGTTGGTGACGAATGACAAAAGTTGCATGATTTGGTATGTATTGCAGACGAAGAGGGACATTGGTGAGCAATGGAAAAGTCTGTCCAATGAGGAGAGACAAAAGTACAAAGATTTGGTTGAGGTGGCGAAAGAGGAACTTGCGAAGCATAAAGATTTATTCCCGGCATAAACGAAGGAAGTACAAGTGAGTACAAATTGTTCGAACTTGTATAAGTAGGTGAACATTATTTGACCTGATTTTGGAGTGCCCTTGTAATTATGTGCCTATGTTTTAACATTGTAGAGAAAGCCACAGAACCGTATCTCCTTGAAGTCCATTGTTGGAATAGTGAAAAAGTTAAGTGCAGATCAACGCCGCGCAGTTGAGGAAATTGGGTTGGGTGGAATCTTACAATTGAGGTGTACGTTTATGAACCATGCGATATGTAAATGGTTGGTGGGAAAATTTGATCCTGTTTCTCGAGAACTAACTGTTCATGGACGTACTTTTGTTGTCAATGAGTCCCATGTTCATGACTGCTTGGGCATTAATGCCCAAGGCAACGTTATTGACTTGGAGGGGATTACGTCGGAAGCATGTGAAGAAGTATGTCAAAACCTAGGAATGAGGAATGGGGTGGTCCAACTAAAAGAGCTAAGAGAGTATTTGGACAAAACTGAGGAAGTAAATGATGTGTTCAAGAGGAAATTTGCGTTGTATATATTGGGATGCTTTTTATGCCCAAACACAAAAGCAGGTGTTAGTCGATCCCTTGTCAATGATGTTACTGATGTTGCGGCAATGGGCAATTCTAATTGGGCGAACCTAACCCTACATTTCTTATGTAAGGGTATACAGGAACAACGTCATAAGCATCATGTACAACCAACTGGTTGCCTATTCCTTTTGGTGGTACGTATGTGTGATTATGCATTTATGGTGTTTATATTCATTATAAGTTTTATTTGACTGTGGTTATGTTTTGGTTATGCATTATTCAATTGATCATCGCACAATGTAGGTTTTCTACTTGGAACGTGTTGTAGACACCTCCCAAACGGGGCATCGCCATACAGATTGATCACGTTTGTTGCTCGATTGGTTGCTTGCTTCGTAAACCAAAATCATGGACGTTCCCATGGCTAGGAACATCGCCACATGATAGCGGTTATCATCAAAACAAAGTCGCCACCTATTTTGTTAAAACTAGGAAAACAGATAGAGATTCTGGGTACGGGAGCCAAAAGTACAGTAAGGGGAAGGTGTTAGGCACCCCTCTCTGCCCAGCCGTGAGACTGGCCCATAGTTATTCAACATAAGACATATAGATGCGTTGTTTAATTCTAACACATAGTCTGTTTAATTAAGCCTTTAAACAGTAAGTAAAGTGAGCCAGTGCGATAAATAAAGCATGCGTCAGAAAGCAGAACAAACAAAGATGTCCCAGGGAGATGGATCCCGCGGCCTGTGAATAGATGTCACGGCCGAGGGATCCTCCTGGTTTGATGTATCGGCCGAGGGATCGAAGCCCCAGTCGATGTTCTTCCTCACACCAGACAGAAACGTTAGTAAATAATCAAAACGCTAAGATCATGATTATTGACGGAAAATAAAACAAACCAGAGGCCGTTGGGCCTCACCACCTTGATCCCTCAGTTGCTTGATTGCTTTGGATTAGGCGTGATTGATTGATTGCTTGATTGAGAACCCTAGGGTTAGGGTTTGAACTTCGGGGTTTGATCGCCGGATTGACGGCTACCTTCGGGAGGTTAGGGCTTTTTGAGTATGGGATTGAGGGAATATTTGTGCAGAGCTTTGAGGCTTGATTGAGTGTGTGGGTATATCAATTTCTGTGTTTATTTCGGAGCCCAAAGCCCCCTTTATATAGGCATAGGGATGACTCACTCCGGCCAATCAAATCACGAGATGGCAATTGCAATTGCAATGCATCTCAAACTCTACGTCGTGATCTCCGAACGTAGCCCGAACGCATCGGAAAGGTAGTGTAGTTGGATCACACCAAACGTCTGACAGAACGTTCGAGAGTCTGGAAAAAGGTCGATCTGGCGGCCGAGTAATAGATCACGCGGCCGAAGAATGGATGTCTCGGCCGAAGGATAGATCTTGCGGCCGAGAGATTGATCTCTCAGGGAGATTTTGCTTGCAACAGGTTGCTCGGGTGAGGGATTGATGTTATAGCCGTGAGATCGATGTTACGGCCGTCAGATGGATTCTCCTAGGCTTCTGTATTTCTGTCTGAAAGGCTGTATGGCTTTGAATTGGGTCCTCTAAGTGGTTCAAAGTTCGTACCGAAAGTCCTAAGGTCCTCAAGGAAGCAATCAGCAATCATTGTATCCATTTCATCATCGGGACTGTCCCAAGGTGGGACTTGAAATAATCGTTAGGCCAAATTGGGGTGTCTACACGTGTCTCTCCAATTGTGAAGCCTTCCATTCGGAAATTCCCCTCATTGGTTATTTGGGGTGATGCTGAAATGAAAATCGTGTTGCACCATTTTGACAAAATAGGAGGTTATGATATGGAGGGGGTGGTGGTGCATTTCACAGAGGTTGGGGAAGGACATGGCAATCAAGGTGGTGGTGTGTCCCATATTTCAAGTACCGATGTAAAGACCATGACAAGTACACTTGTAACTGTGGCAGGTCTTTTGCTGAGGCAAAATATGTTCATGGCAAAGGTTCTTGGGACTGAATTTCAGAGTAATCCGCACGGAGAAAAGGGTGAAGGAGTGGACGTAAACAATGTCCAACTTATGGGACAAGCGGCAACCCTCCTCAAGGGATTACATAGTTCTCAAAGTTCACCACCCACCGTATTTGAAATCCCTGATCTTGCGATGAAAGAATCGAAGGGCTTGTCAACGAATCCTAGCCTTGGTAGGGACATTGGCTTAGAAATTCCAGCGCAGTCTAAGCTGGAAGAAGATATGGGCGAAGAAATTGACTTGGACCCTGTCCACCCTTTTGCGAATTCCTCTCCCCAAGTAACGGCACAAAATCTAAGTAAAACCCCAACAACCAATTTGTTCAATATCCCCCAACGAGTGGTTCAAGAATCGAAGGGCCCTTCCACTCGAAGTGCTGCAAGAAGGAGGATACAAGTGGACGGGGACGAGGATGTTTGTTCACCTTCACCGGTGAAGGGGTTTAGGTCGCTTGGAGGATTGAGTAGAGGTCGGAAAAGGAAGTTGCAAAATGGGAACCCTGTCCCGTCTGTTGGTGGTTATGAAAATGTGGAAGTGCATAAGGAAGAACCGCGGTTGCGCCAGGTTGATCAGTTGAAGAAAAGCCACTTCCAGCGTTCCCCATTTACCAAGGATGGTGTGAAGAAGAGGAACCCTCCAAAGAAACAACCAGTGAAGGAGAAATTGGACAACATGGATGTGAATGTTCCCACTGTGTGTATATTTTCCCCATTTACATATATTTTCTCTTTACCACCTCAGGTCTCTTATATAGTTTTTGCTGTCCAATGTAACAGTTCCGTGGACGTTTTGCTTCAAAGAAGGGTTTGCAATCTGTTGGTGTCCAATAGTTTCCTCCACAAACCATGGTTAGTAGTCATTCCCAAATATTCTGTACACTGATGTACTGATGCTAACCTTTACTTCCTTCCCGTTCGTATATTGTAAAGGCATGTATTGAAGAAATGGCGGATGATGCAATGAACCCAACCTATGAACCTTTAACTGACCATGAGGCCTTGTTCACGGAGTTCATTTTTTATATTCGTGATCCAGCTAATGGGTACATTTTTTTAACCATGCCTGTATATGTTGTTTTCTGATGTCAACTAAAGTACGATGGTTGTTTAAATGAAATCCTACTTGTAGGGATTCTTATGTGCACCTCAAATTGTTTGGCACCAAAAGATTATTCGCAACCCAATTTGAATTGTGCAGCTTGAAACCCCGAATTTGGATACTAAACACGGTGTGTGTCATATGATTTTCTCACTTGCTTAAAGTTGAACTTATTATTTTGTTATGATGTTTTGCAAATTTGTCAAATGTGGTCTTAGAATATGATGTACCGTATGATGTATGGTTGTAGATTCTAAATTTGGTTACCGTGCAAATGACAAATGCCGAAAGGTTGCAATATCCGGACAAGCGGCACTTGATGTGGTATTTGCCGGTGACTGTATCGGTGAGTTTAATAAATTTCTCATTTCTTAGTTGTACTTGTACTACTAGTTTTCAAGCTAATAGCGTCGTTCATTTGCAGAGGCATATATTAGACAATCCGAACATGACAGATTGTGATGTCAAGAAGTTATGCGATTGTTACTTCGGAGATACAAATTTTACTGGTGACATTCGCTCATGCTCGATGGTAAACAAATACAAGTTCCAATAAGTTAGTAGTACATAAATTATATGTTATGCTTTCAATTGATGGGGAATGATGATTGTTTTCCTTTGGTCGCAGATATACATACCAACTAATGATCGTGGGAGCCATTGGTTTTGCATTAAAATAGACATTGGTATTCGGATGGCCTATATTTTTTATTCTAAGCCCGCAAGTCGATCCAATAGTTACCGTAAGAAACTGACAAGGGCACTGGTATGGCGCACCTCGCATAGACCATGTTTTATGGTATGCCTGATTTGTATTCTAACAACTTATTTTTTCGATTAGCTGGAGGGATTACATCGCGCGTTGGTCTTCCAATATGGAGACCTCTATCAGTTTGATGTGACAAAGTTTAACATTGCTAATGTTCAAAGGCAACCCATGCAGCAAGATACGGACGGGTAATTTATGAAACATATATGATTGTCTACAATGTGATAGTTGGCTTTGTAGTCGTTTAATTCAATCGTGTCTGCACATTTGTAGGTATGATTGTGGCCTGTTTGTGATAAAATTCATGCAAGGGTTTAATTACTCATCAGGTGTACACACGGTTAGTACTTGTACTTTGGCAACCATCGTAATGTTGTGCTTCTCTGGTTGTGTTAGTGTAGTAAACATAAGCTACGTTTTGGTTTTGTAGATGGACAATACTGAAAGGCCAAGGTTGTTGCTGGAATTGTGTGGTGACGAAAATAACCGGGATGCGTTGGAGGTTATGAACAAATTTGAGGCATGGAAGGCAGGAAGAGGTACAACTGTGTTTCTGTAACAATTATCCTCTGCACGACACCTCTCATTGCTCATTGTTTGGACTAGTTTGAAAAAAACACGGCGTCTGTCATACCACAAGAACGTAACTTGACTTTTCTATAAATCGTACAGACCATGTGAAGGGCAAACATAGGTGCGTCATTCGCGAACGTAACTACGAATTTAGTGTAGTACTCTGTGCTCTATAGTTATTTATTGTTCAAGTGTCCTGATACAGCTTTGTTTATTGATGCATTATTATGTCAGAGTTAATTGTGCAACGCAATTGCAAAGTAACCTTGCTTATTCATTTTGGGGGAAAACTAGTGGAAACACCTTTCAGTTATATTGGTGGCCAGGTAGGACAATGTATGCCTATTAGTGGTAGAATGTCCTATTATGAACTCCGGGCTGTAATAAATGAAATTGGGTGTTCCAATCTAGTAAGGTTAGTTTACCAAGTCACAACAACTGATGGAGAGATAAGGTTACTTCTGATTGACGGAGATGTGGCTTTGGCTGAAATGTTTGCCCTGTATGGGCGAGAGGCTCAAATACATATTTATTTGGATGACCCTTTATGGTCAGATGACAGTGAAAGTGAACGGGGGGGGGATACCAAACATAAGTGCACAACACACAACTGGTCAAGGAAGGCGACGGGGTGGTCAAAACACAACTGCCAGAGGAAGAGGACGTGGTAGGGGACGAGTTGGTGGTACAGGAAGAGGAGGTGGTATGGGAGGTACTGTTGCAATAGAATCTGGAAGTGGCCAATATGTCCAATAAAGAGGTATCATTTCAACCAGCAATTATTACCAACATTTGTTTTATGCAATTCATTCAAGTACCAATTACGTAACGTATACTATGTTGTACAGTTTACAGGGATGGGGTGCGTCGTCCATTTGTACAGCCATGCATTACATGGTATCCAACTGCGAAACAGACAAATGGCTACCTTTCAATCTATTTTTGAGGCCTCTGGGGGTTTTCAGAGTTGTCACAATGTTATCCACGTAAAGGTGTTTGAAATTCGTTGTGTACAAACAAGACAGGAACTTTCATATTATGTGGGAGGCTAATATTATACAACAGTGTGACCATGAACGTCCATTACTTTGGTGTTTGGGTAGTCAAGTGGACTGGACCTGTCATTGTTTGCCTGGAAGTAGTTGGGCTAGATTGTTCTAACGTTTTGCACGTACCCAATATTGGAAATACTGTAAGTACAAACAAGACAGGAACTTGCCCAGTCCATGGGAGGGTAAAGGGTACGAATGTGTACATAGACGTAGTGTATGACTTTTGGTTGGATTTGCAACTGGACTGACCTATCATTTGTCGGACTAGTTTGACTGGAAGTAGTTCGCCTGGATTTAACCAAAATGTGGTTTTCATTGTCATGACTTGGTTTGACTTAGAATCGATTTCTCTATTGATTGTCCGCTTGTAAGTATTGTAATACTAAGTATTCACCTACTGATTGTGGGGTTGTAAGTACCATGATAATTTGTTTATGATATGAATATTTCGTATATTTTTTGGATGCCTTGTATTGTTAACATTGTCCAACTTGTACTGTAAATTCCATCCACTTGTGGGAATTTGTCACACATTTCAAAATCCGTGTCTTTAATTTTGCCGGAATGCTATCCAATGGCATTGACGGAAACGAATGAAGACAAACATTTTAATGATACATATTGACCCATATTGAATCCGTTTCGCCTCAATAATTCACTTATACAATAAAGTACGGAGTATTCTTCAAGAGCAATACTACGAAGTAAAACATGCTTTTGGGGTGTACATTTACTGGGAAGTGTACATATTGTTTTGTTGTTCTTTTTTTTGTACCAACTTGGTATAACGTAAACACCTAACTGCATGGTACAGCATGCATGCTTTTTAGGTAGCTTTTTATATAGTTAATTCTGAATACCTTGAACCAACCCACCTGAGGCCGTGTAAGGCGGGTATTCCAGCCGTCTATTGTCGCACTTAGGGCTAGGATTTAATCTTAACTCCTATTCATCCGAGCCATTCCATTTTTCGGATTACATTCCGATTCGTCCATTATTCGGATTAAATTCCGATCCGTCCATTGCCGAGAATGAACGGGCCCGATCCGGCGTAGAGGGATTTCGGTTAGTTTATTTGTAATTACGAATTTAGCAGTGCAGGGGCCAGCAGGGCATTCGGTTTGGTTGTGTTCATCTAAAATGGTACATCATTGGAACCAGGAACGTATATAGGGGGACATGACTTACGGAGGGGAAGGAATATAGAGGGACATGACTGTGTAGGTATACTCTTACAGAGGGACACGACTTACGAAAGGGAACTAGATCGTTTCAGTAGTCACCACTGATTAAAAGAGAAATATTTCGTAACCGCTACCCACCTTTCCAGTTCCCAAACACCCCCCCCCCCCCCCCCCCCCCCCCCCCCCCCCACATCTTTCCACCTGCCATCTGGGGCGGTGCATGTCATATATAAATAATACTCCTCCCCCCTCGCTCCCTTTACTCCTCTTCCTCAACTCCTCTCCCTCAACTCCTGTATCCGTACTTATATTTGTTCTACCTTTCTTTGTCGTGCTGTCCCATGGAGAAGAAAACAGGAAACATATCTGAGTCCTCCACAGATATTAGTGACTCAGAGACCAACGACTACAAAAACAAGCCGTATGAGGATTTGAAGACAGGGAAATACACAGTCAAAAATCGAGATGGTTCACTCAGGTGTCCGTTCTGTCCTGGAAAGAAGAAACAACAGTTCAAGTACAGGGATCTTTTGCAACATGCTTCTGGTGTGGGTTCAGGTGCGGTGTGGAGAAAGCCAAAACTGAAGGCCCAACACCTTGCCTTGGCCGATTACCTGACCTCTGACCTAGCAAACGAGGCAGAGGGGTAAGAGATTACGAGGTTTGATGTGGGTTCTTGTACGTACTACTTAGGTTCGTATGGTATGTTTGGCTGTGTAGGTATGTTTATGTTTTGGGTACCTTATGTTTTTTGTTTTGATGTGGACAATGTTTGGTTATTACGTTCGGTAATGGTTGGTTTGTTTGGGTGTGTGTGTAGGAATGTCTGGCTGTTGTTTTGTTGATGTTTAATGTCAGTTGTTTGGTAGTTGTTTTGCCCTGTTTTGTTTTGATTGAATGGACAGAGTAGTCCGACTATGTTGAAGGTTTTGTAACAATGTGGATGTATTGGGAGTACTCATCGTTAATTTGGGCATATGTGTTATTATGAACTATTTGTTTGGTTGTCGTTTTAATTTACATTCCATTCACGTACAAATTGTTGCGTTGTAAGAATGACAATCGTTTCAACTGAAGATAGGTCAATGGTTGATGTTTTGATTTGAACATTGTGAAACTCCCTTATCTCCTCCCTCTCCTCCCCCTTATTACCTCAACTATTATCCGGAAAAAAATTTCAAACACAATCCAAACAAAGCATTGCATGACCTTGCATTACATTAATATTTGGAACAAATAATTTCGGACGGAGGTAGTACGTAAATATACATACGTATTGAACTTATAGTCCCACCGTAATCGTAATTGGGGAAACATAAAGTGTGTATGGGTACAGAAATTCGTTACACATTTTGTACATAGATTTGTTTTCGGGCCCACTACGGACCCTCCCGCACAAATGATCCGATCCGACCATGAAATGTAAAATATTATTTCAAGGGCTCCTACAAAAATACAGCTCAATCCGATACTGATAGGTGTTCAATCCAAGCATGTAATTTAATTTATCATTTAGATTTCAGGATATGAAAAACTTAGATGATTGGATCGAATATCTGTACGTAGTGGACGCAGCTGAATGTTTGCGAGGGCCGTTGGAAAAATATTTCACATTTAGTCAATGGCTCGAAACATTTGTATGGGACCCGTAATGGGCCCCACAAAAATTGGCCAAGAACTCCTGTATGAAATTTGTGTACCAATGTGTTTGTGGAATGGGTTGGGGAAACTTCGGTCGTACTACTCCCACATCCACCTACTGTACCCTACTGGATCACTAAACACTTTCCCGCCGGAGAAACCGAAAATGAAATTTTGAAATCTATCCCCCACCCACTTATAAATAAATACCTGTTTTGTACCTCTCTCTCTCTCTCTCTCTCTCTCTCTCTCGTTTTAGTCTCCCTCTCTCTCTCTCTCGTTTTACTCTCTCTCTCTCTCTCTCTCTCTCTCTCTCTCTCTCTCTCTCTCTCTCTCTCTCTCTCTCTCCGCGTCTTGAAGAAAATATCCCCAAATGTCCTGTTCGAGCAGTAATCAGAGGGGTGGTGATGGTGACGATCCTTTCGGTCCTCGTTATGACCCAACGACACCCAACTGTGATTGTGGGATGTGGGCAAACTTGAGGATTGCAGGGCCAAACTCAAAACACCCGGGGAGCTTGTACTTTTCCTGTTCAAAAAGAAATGGAAGGTGTTTATTCTTTAGGTGGTGTTTGCCCATATCCCAAAACGTTGAAGTTAGTAGGACAGACGGGAGCCATGTTGTTGTTCTTGAAACAAAGGTTCAGATGCTAGAAGAGCACGCTCGGGTCATGAGAACTATAAATCGTGGATTGGTTTGGTGTTTACTTGCTGCAATCGTGGTGATATCTGTTGTTATTATGATCGGTTGACAAAGTATAAGTACTGTGTAGTTCGTAAGGTTGACGGATGTAATTGGTTATGAAGTTCCATTGTCACGTTATGTATGCCCGTTCAACTGTATTTTGTACTATCCTTATTTTATATGCATAATGTTTGGAACACAATGCTTTTAGTTACCTCTCAGTATCCATAAAGGCTTGGCGCGCATTTTATTATACACGGACCGTCCGTATAGAATTTATAATTTCTAATATTCCCATGTTCGTCAATATTTTTCATGTCATGTTATTGCAATGGGATTGCAATACGTAATACGTAATATAATTGAAATATGTAATGCACGATGAGTAAATGAATAGCAGGCTTGGGCAAAGTCACCTACAAAAATGACTAACCAAGATTTCATTAATAACAATTGAATATCACCACTTATGGTAATATTGTCAATGTAAAACGCAAATACTAAAGTAAATAGGCAATTAATCGTGATGTAAGTGATGATCCTTTCACTAGTGACGACGTGACTATAATTCGAACACCGGAATAGATGGTTTCCCATCATCTACCTTGACTAGCTAGCAGCAATCACCTTATTTGACTAATGACAAGCCTGGTAGATATGTTGTTGTATTCCCCAAAACCTCCCATTTCGACAATAGCAACCCTTGCTCCAAAGTAAATCTGTAAATGAATGTTGTCCCAACCCACACAAGCCAATAAAACAACTTCAGTAAGGGGAGATGAAGAGAAGGATACGAGGCCATGGTTGTATGGGGTTCGGTCATGAGAAACAACCCTTATCCCATACTTATAGTGAGTGGTATATGGATTGGGGGAGTAAGGGGGCGTTCGGCTAAATAAGGCAAAGTTGCTCATTTGTTGTCCTTATTAAAATTGTTTCCGTATCACTTGGCTTATCAGCATTTATTTTTGGGGATGATTGCATCATCATTTCAAGAGGAATCTAATAAGTACGAAATTTGATGAGCCAAATAATACGAAAAAATATTTTAATAAGGACCAAAAACAAGCCACTTTGCCTTATTTAGCCGAACGGCCCCTATATCTGAAACTGCGAATTATTGAGTGACGCTCAGTTCACCCGCGAATAATTGAGTACAGGTGGAATTATTGGGTCACGTGAACTACATGACATAACTAGACGACGAAGTCTTAATCGATCGGTCATTCGGTCATAGGGGAAATAGTGATTATAGGCCTGCAATTCGACAAAGCTGCATGTGGAGGGAGGCATGCTGTAAAAATGCATGTGGGTTGGGCCCATTCAGTCACGTCGGTACCGTCTAAAGGAGAGAAAATATGACCACAATCCTGCCTATTAATACCATTGGGACGTTTGGAGTTTCTACACTACAACGCCTCTCTATCTCCCTCCCTCTCTGACGCTCTCTCTCTGTCTACAAGACCATACTATTACGGCCCTTCAAAGGCTTTACCATTTTTCCCTGAAACCACACACAACCCCATACATATCCATCCATAGGAGGCCATTATAGTATAATCAGTAAGTTTGATATGGTTCAGGGGTGGTGATCCCTAGTTGGACTATCGTAGTTCTCATGTCATATCACTTGGACCATCGTAGTTCTCATGTCACGTGCCCTGTTCAATCATAACCATAAGGTAAAGTAAACTCTCCATCCCATACTTATTTTCATTTTGCTGTTGCCAACTTATGCAATGAAGGAAGTAAATAACAAGGTTTAGTTTATTTTGGTATTTTTATGTCATAGTACTCGTTCCAACTCACCTGAAAATCGAAAAAGCCACTCAGGTGAATTTACCTTCCCAATAGAGGGTCATATTATGTCCTCATCTGTACAAACAGTTGGATACCCATCGGTCAACCCATCGGTCGTTCAATCGGTCTTAGGCCTTACCCCTTATGACGAACGTGGCTTGGTCAGAAGCACAGTACTCAAAACTGTGGACAGGTAGAATATTTCCGAGTAAAGGACGACTTTTTGTCTTCATGTGGATACCGTCTCCCCAACCACAAACTAAACCAAATCCAACCAAATGACTGTCAAAACAAAGGCACCCCTAACTATGTCCTTAGGCTGTCCTTATCCATCCAAATTCCCGACTGATTCTAACCTCCTTACTCCATTTGCATGGTCCATTTTGTTTTCATATATATACATTCATTGTTGTAAATTTGCTCTCTATCTCTGTATGTTGATTTCGTAACATTATACTATAATGTAGGGTTTGGTTAATTGTGGCACGTGACATATTTACCAGCATGGACGTGCGGCCCTACATGAGTACGTCTAGGACAAAGCGTCGCACGGTTCATCTAGTAGAGAAGGGATGGTATACATGGTGATTTGCTCCATCATGGGATTACTGCTGAGGTCCTCCCGAAGACCCCCCATTTGGAGCATATCTCACAATTTCGAACACAAAGTTCGATATAAGCGTGAAAACTATGAAATCCATTTATTTAATAACTTTTATGTGACTTCAGGATTTACGAACAGCTTCGCATGACGCTGTATTTATCCAAATTGAAGGATATTGTTGAAATATGTCATTTGACAATCATATGACTGCAATTATGAAGCGGTACACCTATTTATTCTAATTCGCAACATGTGACTTAAGGATTTTCCAGCTGCTTCGCATGAACCTGTAAGTCCTATCGATGTGTACAGAAAATACGTTGAAGACATAGAATAGGACCTACAAGGACAACCGATAACCCAATCAGTCATATATAAGGTCAAACAAAGATTGGGAAGTAAATAATAAAATTTGCTTACGCCATATGGTATGTTCTTTCTATGATATGCAGAATCTGTCGTTATATACCTTTTTCGTCGTTATGGACGTACTTGGTATTACAAAAGTTAAGAAAATAACCTCGTTGCTATTTTTGGGTAGAACAAAATCGTTGCCTCTAATTTATCCTCTGTTGAACTGTAAATGAAAATATTCGATTAGCCAAAATCTGTGATTGGCTTACATGCTTTTAGTTTTATGTATTCAGTTTTCATGATTTCTGAAAATTACAATCAAACACGATATTATAAAGGTAATTATAAATGGCCAAGAACTGGACCGGGGAGTTTCCAAGCACAATTACGGACAAAGCTAGGGATGAACACAAATGGACTTGTACCTGTTATAACACAATCGAAACTGCATTATAAAATTGCCAGACAAGCCAGATGTGGTTTGTACTATATCCATTTTAGGGCTATCACAGTAACACTGCAATAAGCATGGGGGCTATACTAACACCATTCAATAATATACGACCTACCACAATCGATCACCCAATCAATCACATTCTATATACTGACAGTGGCATGTACATATACGTAAACAACCACACACCACAATCACAGAGTTCTTAACAGCCAATAAAGGTGCACGATTACACGTGCACCATGTCAACAAAAGTTAGTCATTACATTATCACCAAACTACGCAGGAAGTTTACGATAACATCCGAAAACCATAACAAAACGAGATCATAAATGAACATTAAGTCATCATCACCTATCCTGCAGATTTGTTTAGTTCAACCTTACCACCATCCATGCACGACATAGACATAGTACAGAATACGAAGTACCCAACATAGTCCAAAGAACGAAACAACAAAAGTTCTCACTTACGATTAAGTTTAGTTCAGTCACAAAAGTTATGAGGCCCGTCTGCATCATTCATCAGAATAAGGAGAAGGAGGGCACACAACACGCTGCACGTTTTTCAACATTGCATTGAACTCGTATTGATTTTCAAGAATAGATTCCAACAAATCTTGAATGCCTTCCAGAGTTGCAGGGTTCTTAGCCTTCCGATGCAACTTACTCTGCCCTTCGGATTTCCCAATCGTACCACGACCTATAACTGTAACTTCTTTTCCAAACTTGTCCTGCATTAGGTCAGGTATTTTACGTCCCTTATGCACAAAACCAGTCAGCAAGTGGCCAAGAGGAAGGGATGCTTTCGGATGGTTGTTGGACCATGCTTCATTTATTGTGTCCCACCATATACTTGCAATATCGGGCTTGAACCCATTGTAAACCGCATGGAGCAACATCGCCTGGTTAGCATTAAGCTCCCGGCGTGGGGACTTAGGCTTCACATTCCACCAAAATATATGGTGGAGGAGCACAAAGTCTTTCTTCAAGCCATTCAAAAGGATGATGGGATTGTCGTCGGGTGGCCAACTACCATGGCACAAGGTGTTCCAGATGTCATGCACACTTGGGATTTCAACCCCAGGAAGATAGGGGTATTGTTTTTCTGTCTCAAGAGGTCGCTTTATGTTTTTATATTGGGCAAGCCTGTCCGGAGTTACTTTAATAATATGGCCCCGTACTTTGGACACCAAGACCCTTTTTTCCTTGTCAATGTTGAAGGGATCTATTCCGACAAAGAACTCCCAGACCAGGGTCCAATTCGCCTTCCCTCTATACGTGCAAATAGGATTTAATCCCAAATCTTTCAACAGGTCAGGAATGCACGTTATTTTCTTCAACTTCCCAATCGCCACACTCCTCTCCTCAATTACTGGGCGTGATACAAAGTTGGACAGGTTTGGCAGCATGATTGCACCCTCACTCTCACTCTCACCATCACTCTCATCATCACTCTCACTCTGACCATCATTCTCACCATCACTGTCACCATCACTGTCATTGTCAGCATGAGAGATACTAGTACTCATCTCCTCATTGTCACCACCAGAGGGGACATTCAATTCGTCATCATCCCGACCATCAGTGGATTGGTCCACTGATAGTGCTGCAAGTCGTTTAGATCTTCGTAAACAAGGAGACGAAGCCGAATCAAGATTTTTCCTTTTCGTAGACTGTGGGCTCCCGCGCCCGCGGTGCTGTTTTATGACAAAGTCGCCACCCGGATTTTTGAGATGGATGATCCGAGGAACCGAGAGTTTGTTTGAAAAGAAAAGGCCTTTTGATCTAGCGAAACTGTTTGAGATTTTAGATCCGGGAGCCAGGTTACGAACGGGGAAGGTTTTGTTGAAAAGCACCCCGCTCGCCCGGTGAAAACCGGTCTCTACTAAGCATTTTAAATTGGGGGATTAATACAACTCAGAAAACCTTAAAAACACATAAAGGGAAATGGAAACAAGATAAATCATAACACGTTGCCGTGCTAGTGGTGCTTGCTGTACAGAGATGATAAAGATGGCATGGCGATGATATAAACAAGAAAGATATTCAAACGGACTGTCTGAATCACTGCCCTCCGTCAGACGGCATATCGGCTTATAGCGCGCGGCTTACCAATATGCCGTGCGTGGTTCCGATCCCGATACCAAACTTTTATAGTTTTGTAAAGCTTCGCACGGTGTACCATTACATCGCACGGTTTTATTTTAAAGCTTCAGACAACTCACAGCCGTTAGATCATCTCAGATCTGCACCATTCTTTCAAACCATGAAGGGAAAACCATTTTTGATACGTTTGCTTGTTTTGAAAAGATCTATGGAGTTTAAAACATGGCTTGTAGAAATGGTCTCATTCTGAGACAGCTTTTGGTATACAGAAAAGACCCAACAACGGACGATCGCGATCCAGACAGTTTGATCAAGAAAACAGTATTCTTTCGAAATGCCGCGCATACTAGTCTACTACGCCGTGCGACGCTCTAAAGAGCCGCGCGGCGTAGCACACCATTGTACAGAACTCTGGTTTTGTTTTGTAAAAGAGGTTTTGGGTCAGATCTCAACCAAAAGGGTTAAGCCTGAAAACAGAAAGGTCCCCTCAGGGCCAGGACAGTGCCTAGCCCAAGGAAACTTGGTTTTTACCTTAGATCTGGAGCTTGAATGAGCTTTGATGAAGGCGGATGGACGTCGGAAGGTTGAAAAAGAGAGTAGAGGTATGGATGTGTGTACTAAATGGGTATATTGGGTAGTTGGGACCTCAAAGTTAGTAAGGAACTAACTTCAATGGTGAAGAGAAAAATGGAGTAAAGGGCCTAGAGAATGTCTTTTAAGAACAACATTCTCAAGGCTTGGAAATGGGAAAGTGGGTGTGAAAGCAAGAAGAGAGAGAAAGGGTATAATGGTGATCAAAGGCCCTTTTCCCTTGAGTGGAGGGGTGTATTTATAGGCAAGAGCCTTGGATTTTGAATTTCAAAAGTTGGAGGTATTTTCTGGGCGGGCCAGAAGTGTGCTTTCGGCTGAGCCGTATTGCAGCTGTGGCTCAAATGGGCGTGGCCGACAGCTTTCTGAGCCAGTCAGAACTTTATCCAAAATGCCGTGCGGTTAACCTCATGACTGCGTGCGGCGTATTAAATTTCGATACGCCGCGCGGTGTAGAAGTGTCGCGCACGGTACTTTAGGTTCGGTCCAGGGCTTTTTGGGCTTTCTCTGGGCTTTTTGGGTTTTTGGGCTTTTTCTGAGTTTTTCTGGGCTGATGGTTGGTTTGGGCTGTGGATGCTGGAGGAATACTTCATTCAAGCTCGCAAATGCTTTGTTTCCTTTATTTCATCATCGGGGTGGTCAAAGACCCTTCGAGGTCCGGATTGGGGTGTCTACAGTAGTCCCTCTTTAACGTAACTCGGATACCATTGTTTTGATACGAGTGACGCTTAAAGAATAGGCATCCCGATCCGTTCTGCTCTAAAGTCTTTGAACAAAAACAGAAAACAAGATGCTCGAAAATGCAAGTAAATGACAGTGGTGGTCGCGTTCGTGGAACTGCCTACGTACCCTGTTTGTAGGGATCAGACCAACGTAGTTCAATTGGGACGGTGCAAACGTAGCAAACAATGCGAAAAATTCGAAATAAGCCCTTTTGAAAATTTGAGACGAGCCTTCGGGAGGCGAATTTTTGAAATTGATTTGAGACTTGAATTGAGACTTGAGACTTGAATTGAGACGAGCCTTCGGGAGGCAAATTTTTGAAATTGATTTGAGACTTGAATTGAGACTTGAGACTTGAGACTTGAGACTTGAATTGAGACGAGCCTTCGGGAGGCGAATTTTTGAAATTGATTTGAGACTTGAATTGAGACTTGAAACTTGAGACTTGAATTGAGACGAGCCTTCGGGAGGCGAATTTTTGAAATTGATTTGAGGCTTGAATTGAGACTTGAGACTTGAATTGAGACAAGCCTTCGGGAGGTGAATTTTTGAAATTGATTTGAGACTTGAATTGAGACGAGCCTTCGGGAGGCGAATTTTTGAAATTGATTTGAGACTTGAATTGAGACTTGAAACTTGAATTGAGACGAGCCTTCGGGAGGCGAATTTTTTTTGAAATTGATTTGAGACTTGAATTGAGACGAGCCTTCGGGAGGCGAATTTTTGAAATTGATTTGAGACTTGAATTTGAGACTTGAGACTTGAATTGAGACGAGCCTTCGGGAGGCGAATTTTTGAAATTGATTTGAGACTTGAATTGAGACTTGAGACGAGCCTTCGGGAGGCGAATTTTTGAAATTGATTTGAGACTGAGACGGGGAACGCGAATCTAGCAATTACTGCAAGCAAATGTAAACACGACCAGTCCTCGGGGGACGGGGAATTTTTGTGAGTCCCGGGGGACTAGGATCAAATAATCCTATCATTAATGCACGCTATTCCAAAGGATTTCTGCTGCAAAACGGCTGGAACTTTTGGTTTCCGAGATGATTTTGGTGGCTAGGGTGCTCAATTTCCGAGAAAACCCATTCATTCCTCTGAAGCCAAAATGTCGTGCGGGCGTTCGAAAGGGCGCGCGGCATTTAGTTTTCCCATGCACCTCTTCGATTTCCGAGATCAGTTGGCTGGTCTAAGGGTGCCCATAAATACAGGCGTGCCCTTTCATCGGTCAGGACCTCTTTTAAAAGGGATGGTGGTGCCTCATTCTATGCACCATTCTCCCAAGTCTCTCTACATTCCTGAATTCACAAACTACTCCCAAGACATGGCGGAAGGCGATTTGGCAGCGCGGGTGATCTCTTTGGAAGCAGAAATGGGCTTTTACCGTGAGGAGATTGAGCAACTGAACCGTCAGATTGCAAGGCTCATATCAACGATCCGTACTCTTCGTCGCGCGGTGTCTAACCTTCAAGACTTCGCTTTTGATCAGATGGACAGCAAACATGACCCGGAGTATGCGCCGGGGCGCGATTCGGACGGGACTACAGAGGACTCGGAGGGGAATCCGAATGGCTCGGATGACCGTTCCGGCGAAGGGGATGGCGCGTCCGGCGGAGGGAGCGATTGAGGCTGAGGATTGAAGAAGAAGAAAAGGGGGCAGTAGGATTTTTTTTTTCTGTTTTGATTTTCTCTTTTCTCTTTTTTTTTTTGAATGATGTAATGCAAATCCCGGGGATTACCTTGGGCTTCATGGAATGAAAAATCTCCCTTTCTTGTCATTGCTCGTCTGCTTTTTCTGCTTATGCTGTTCATGAACGAGACTGAATGTGAATGCCATTGTCAGAAACTGTCCTCAGAATCTGAACTGTCGTATTAACCCAGTATGCCGTGCGCAGCATGGGTAATGCCGTGCGTCGTGGTAACTCGAGAATCTTCATCCAGTTAAGCTATTATGCCGCGCGCTTCTATCCGGTATGCCGTGCGGTGCAACTCTCTTCGAACCCGGTCCACTTAAAGTCCAGACGAACCGGTTCAGGGGATATATATATATATACGGGGCGTACACAGTACGCTCCGATCGTTCGAATTTCCCTCTCTCTCCTGTCTCTCCCGAACGTCTCTCTCTCTCCCTCGTCTCTCTCTCTCTCGTTGTTCTCTCTCTCTCTCTCGCTGCTCTCTCTCTCTCTCTCTCGTCTCTCTCTCTCTCGTCTCTCTCTCTCGCTGCTCTCTCTCTCTCACTGTTCTCTCTCTCTCTCCCGCTCTTTCTCTTATGGATAGCGCGGATATACCCGGGGGTGATCACCCCCCGCGGGTTGAGGTTTCACCGGCCACGGTGACCCCGGGGAGTGGCGTGGCAGCCGGGATGGGGCCGGAGACCATGGGGGTCTCGGCCCAAGCGGCATTGGCCGAGGAGGCAGCCGCGGTGGTTGGTGTGGATGGCGACGACAGTGGTGGTAGAGTACTGGCCGGTTTTGGCCAGGAGACGGAGACTCCGAGTGCAGTGGAGCCTAGGGGTGAGGACGAGGCTACGGGCCGGACAGAGGGTGTAGTTGGTTTGGAGGAGAGGGAGACACCGGCTCTGTTTGTTGGTAGTGGTGAGGGTGCAGGGTCGTCACGGCCCATAGGGTTGAGCGACTACTTGGAGGTGGCGTCCCTGGACGACCTGGTTGAGAGCTTCCGAGGGGTGCCGGGGCTAGCGGAGGCTTTACTGGAGGCTCGGGAGAGGGAGCTCCAGGCTGAGGTGGAGGCAGGGACTACCGGAGGGCCTCAGGGAGTAGAGGAGGAGGCTACCAGAGGTGAGACAAGCCCTCGGAGGAGTGTTGTGGAGGAGGCGACGGTGGCCCTGAAGGGGCGCGGAGCTTACGAGGCGGAGTCCTACGTGCCCTTTCAGCACGTAGTGGTTCCTACACTTTTGGACGCCTACAGGCCGGCGCGGCCCACGTACAACGAGGCTCTGGTCCTGAGGGACCCACAGCAGCACCTTTCTTTGCGCCGAGACGAGGTATGCCTTAAACACTTGCATTTCAAATTCCAATGTATCGTACTTTCATTTCTTTGTCTGAATGCTATATTCGCTTTGAATAGTACACCTGTTTACTGAATGTTATCAACTTATTGCAACAGGCGATCACCATCTCCTGTTACGGTGGTGCGGCTGACGTTCCGACGTTCTGGGAGAGACTCCCAGAGGCTGTGAGGGAGATCGTGAGACAGGCGGGCTTCGGGGAGTTTGTGAGCGTGCTGACGAGGGCGAGCAACGATCGCCAGGTGGTGAGGGCACTGGCTGAGAGGTGGTGGGACACGACGAACACGTTCCACTTCCTTTTTGGCGAGCTGACAGTGACGCCGCTGGACTTCGCGGCGATCACTGGTTTGAGGGTCGGGGGTGACCCTATCCCCTACGACGCTGTTACAGGGAGGAGTGCGGTGCTCCAGCGGGAGACACTGGGGTACGTGCTGAGGGCGGAGAGTGAGGACGCCCAGTACGCTCAGCTGTTGGGGATTTGGACGGAGGAGCTCCCGACCGACAGGGTGCAGGAGGAGCAGATGGCGCGGTGTTTTCTGTTGTACTTGCTTGGCGCGTCCCTGTTTCCCAACAGGCGCAACCGAGTACACCTTTCGCTCCTACCGGCCTTAAGGGACGTTGGGGAGATAGCCCGCTTCGACTGGGGCGGTGCAGCTTTGGGGGCGTGCTACGCCTTCATGGGGTCTCTTTCCCGAGGAGCGGGGAAGAGCCTCGGCGGTTACTGGAGGGTCTGGGAGGTATATTTCGAATTTCTCTTGCCTTCCATTTGTCTTTCTATTTGCTTATTGCATATCCTGTGTTAATCCTTGATGTTTGATTCTACAGCTGTGGACGTACGAGGTACTGGATATGTACCCTCCTGAGACCTCCTGCCCTAGTGACACAGTGCTTCCCCGGGCCCTACGTTGGTCCAAGGAGTTCCGGGGAGTGAAGAAGGGGAAGGGCGACCTGAACGCCTACTGCCTCTTCCTGGACGAGCTTCGTCCTGACAGGGTATGATTATATCTTGCATGTTTTCATTTGTTTGATAGTTCTTATTCAAATCTCATGCTGATGTCATTCATCTTTGATTGTAGGTTCGCTGGCGTGTGTGGGACCGCTGCGAGCTTCCTTACTTGGTCCGGAGTAGGGAGGTGACGAGGGGGAGAGTGCTGCTCGAGTCCCCTTACGGCTGGCAGTGGTACCTGGGTGACCGGGTATCACGTCAGTCGTTGAGGTTGGACGCTTTTAGAGTCCCTGGTCTCCTTCCTGCTCTGGTGCAGCGGACGAGCTTGTACCCCAGGGGAGAGGTTGAGCGGTTCGTACGACCGGACCTCGAGGTGGAGCCGCTCTTCCAGGCGGGCGTGGACTACTCTGAGTACCGGGCTCGGTACTTGATGCTGAGTTTCGGGGTACGGGCTGCTGCTCGGGAGGCGACGCTTCGAGCGTCAGGTGGTGCTGGTGGTAGAGGCGAACGAGGAGGGAGAGGAGGGAGAGGCAGAGGACGCGAGGGTAGCGCTGGGGGTCGAGGTGACGGCGCAGGTCCGAGCGGGGCCAGCTTGCCTCGACTCTCCTGGACCGTGGACGTGACGACTGCCCAGGGGGTTTCTGGTGTAGTGGTGGTGCCGCGTCCCACGGTCGCAGCTCCGGAGTTCCTTGCTCAGGTATAACTTGCACTTTTTCGCCCATTTGCACTTACTTGTTAGTATCACTGTACGTTCTAAACAATTGACCTATTGTGCAGGCGACTCCGGAGTACGTGAGAGAGATGGCCGAGGCCATGATGGGCCTGGAGCAGCTGGTGAGGCAGTACGCCATGGGGCGTGCCCCAGAGGTGCTTCCTCGTGCTGGTGGGACTATGGTAAAGCTTTCGAACCCTTTGCTCTTATTCCTATTGCTCATTCCATGATTACAATGCAAATGATGAATACCATGTTATTGCAGGCTGGAGGAGGGGCTTCGCGCGGGCCGCGCAGGAAGTCTGTGCGCATGCAAGTGCCACAGGTTTCCTCTGCAGGTTCGCGGGAGGAGCCTCCGTCGAAGAGGCAGCGGCTTTCTGGGGGTACAGAGGACGAGCCAGTCGACGTCTCTGACGAGACTAAGGAGCCGACGGACATTGACCTCTCGAACACCTCGGGGAGTACAGTGCCTAGAGCGTCTGGCACTCAGGAGGCGGCTAGTTCTCCGGTGGAGGAGGCCTCTGGGGAGGACGGCGAGGAGGGTGAGGACGACGACGAGGACGAGGATGAGAGTTGAGTTCCCTTTTTGTTTTACTTTTGCTTTTTGATGGAGCATGCGTGCTTCTTTTGAAAGGGTGCCTGTTTACCCTCAGTAGATAGGATTTTGGGGCTTGTACGCCTTTTGGTACTTCGACTCATGGATATCTTGGAGATTATATATATATAGAGAAGCTTATTTCTGTCATTGTTTTTGTCATTCAACTTCCCTTATTGTCGTTTGCTTAAGACAGATTGAATATCAGAAACACTAACCAATGCATGCAACTAATCCTTTGAGCCATAATCTGAAGCGAACTTGAGCAGTATGTTAGGGCAAAGATTTATTGACACTGGAATAGAAATCAAGGAAGATAACTGAATATCTCTGAAAAACTGATCCCTTTGTGCAAGACTTTACGAAAATATCCCTGTTGCGGACTCTTGTTCATCAATAATGACCCTGGATACTTGACACGTGACTACGGAATTCAAACTCTTATTTGGAAACTGAAAACTTCTTGAAAATATGCCTGGAAAGCAAGAAAACCTTGACTTTGGAGGGTGACATTCTCAGATTTCGACATTGACCGTGAAACGGAACTTGGACCAGGTCACCTTTGGTCATTATGACCTGTAGGACCCGAAAGACCAACTTGAAACGGCTTGAAGCGGACTCCGATACCTTGACATGACTTGGGAAATGGGTTTTATTGACTTTTTGGTGCCTTCACGTCGAATTTTGAGAGTTGACTTGAAGTGGGGGTTCCCCGAAGTCCCAAATACCCATTGAGACATGTTCTGAGGGTTGGTGATGCTTGCGAGTGCCTCGAAATGGTTTCTAACCTCTGCTGTCAAAGTCTGCAGAAATGCAGACTTAATATGCCGTGCGGGGCTACAAAGCGCCGTGCGGGGCTTCCTCTGATTCCACGGCGTATCCGTGTTATGCCGCGGTTTTCTCCTGGTCTTGGTATGCCGTGCGCTTTCTCTTTACACCGCGCGGCACTTTTTTCCTGACATCCTGCCATTTGCTGCTTCCCAAGACAGATTGCACGAGGTTTAAAGTTTGACCTGTCCTATATCATATCCGGGCCAATGCATGTCTGTTTTGTTCTTTTAGAGCATGACCAAGCTTTTCCCTATGCAAGACTTATGGAAAATCTACACTTTTTGGAACCCAATACTCTTTTGAAAGTAGAAGTTTGTAGACACCTCCCAAACGGGGCATCGCCATACAGATTAATCACGCTTGTTTGGTTCCACTTCATAAACCAAGATCGTGGACATTCCCATGGCTAGGAATATCGCCACACGATAACGGTTATCATCAAAATAGAGTCGCCACCTAGTTTATTAAAACTAGGAAAAATGGACAGAGATTCCGGGTACGGGAGCCAAGAGTACAATAAGGGGAAGGTGTTAGGCACCCCTCTTTGCCCAGTCGTGAGACTGGCCCATAATCGTTCGACATACAATGTATATTTGCTTTATTTAATTCTAACACATAGTCTGGTTTTTAGCCTTTAACAGTTGATAAGGTGAGCCAGTATGATAAATGAAAGCATGCATCAAAATAAACATAAAACAAATATGTTCCAGCAAATAGATCCCTCGGCCGGTGAATTGATGTCACAGCCGAGGAATCCCACTGGATCTATATATCGGCCGAAGGATTGATTCCCCAGCCGATGTTCTTCCTCACACCAGAATACGAACAGTTAATAGAAAGAACTAATTAAAAGCGAGAGACGGAAATTAAATCAAACCGTAGGCCTTTGGGCCTCACCACCTTGATCCCTCAGTAATTGATTGATTGGATTGCGATTGATTGTAGATAATAGTGGTTGATTGTGGTAGTCAACTTCACAAAACCCTAGAACAAAGTGAGTTCTTTGGGGGTTTTTACTCTCGGATGCAGCTACTCACGGGAGGTTAGGGCTTTTGTAGAGGATTGATAGGAGATGATTTCTGTAGAGTTTGGGGACAGATCATGGAGTGGAGAGATGTGTATTTCGTGGTCCCTATTTCGGAAACCCTAAGGCCCTTTATATAGGCAATTGGTGACTCACTCCGGCCAATCAAATGGGAGTGAATCAAAGTGGAGTTCTAGGGCAATAAGACCTCTATGGTAAGTGTATTCGTAGCCCCGAAGTAATGGTTCGTGGCTGCTAGGGTTTGGGCGAACGGATTGAAAAGCTGCTGAACATTCCAGAATCTGGAAAACATCGGTCTACCGGCCGCCCAAAGGATTTCACGGCCGAAGAAAGGATTTCGCGGCCGCGGAAAGGATTTTCCAGCAAAAGGCCAAACTTTGCGGGCTCGCTCCGGACACTCCCGAACTCGGTTTTGCGCGTTCTTTGGACCGTTGGAAAGCTTGTTGAGTCTACTTTCTAACCCAAGTGGTTTGGATCAAATAAATTTAGTACATCAAAAGATATGACAATTTTACCCTTAGTGGGTCAGAAAATGGATTGTTTTGGTAAAATTCTCGTATCTCCCTCGTTTCAAATTGGTTTAAGGCTTATTATATATCAATAAAGAGGGTTTTGAAAGTACTACATGATGGTGGAATCCAACCACCAAAATAAGGAACTTTAGTTTATGAAAAATGGGCTGAAAGCAGACTTAATTGAAGATCGACGATGCTTCTAAGGCTATCCACTCTAAGTATCGCTTGGCACTCCTATCACCTATTTCAAAGTGTTCCTTAATCCCTTAAAAGTTCCACAAAGTTCCTAAGGCTTTCATGAAGTCAACCACAACAACCACATATCATATTCATCATCGGGATGGTCCCCAAGGTGGGACTTGAAATAATCGTTGAGCCAAATTGGGGTGTCTACAGATGCCCCTCTTTGACTGAATTTGGATAGACCGCGAGGTGTATTCAAGTAAAAGTCAAAGCTGTAAAAAAGCAACTCAATTTGGTCCAACCACTATTCCAAGGGTTTTTGAAAAAGGTTTTAGTTATGGTCGGGCCGGGAGGCTGCCTACGTATTCCACATGGGAAATTCAGACCAATCGTAGTTCGGGACAACCAAAAACAAAAGCGCAGAGCTTTAGAGGAGGAATTTGCCATCGGGCCATACCAAGCCTTCGAGTGATGTACCTGAGCTATGCCAGGATTTTGGCGGAGAGTAGTTGAAGGAGCGCGGGGCTACCTGGGGAGTTTTTGCGGAGAGCTTCCTTAGTATTTTGGGGTAGATTAGTACACGGCAGGTGCGTTTGCTTTTCTTGATCATCCTTACTTTGACTGAGAGGGGCTCGGTAGAGTAGCCTATCCTTGCGAATGAGCTAGAAGGAATTGATGTAGTGGGGTGGAATCCAAACCATCTGTTGGGGTGAGTTGGACGCCGGTTTGTTTTTGAGATGTGGGGGGCGCAGGGCCAGTATCTAGAGCACGGAGCTTTTTGGAGATGAGGGAACCGAGGCACGGAACCGGTTGTAGTCATGAGGCAAAAGCCTGGAGAGTGATGGAATCGAGGCGTGGAGCCTGTTGCAAGGCCTGAGGTGAGCTTAGAGCTTGAGGGAACCGAAGCGCGGAGCTGGTGTTGAATACAAGGCGAGAGCCTGAGGTGTCTGAGCTTTTGAGCTTGATAGGACCGAAGCGCGGAGCTGGTATTGATCACAAGGCGAGATCCTGAGGTGATTAGATTGAGGCATGGAGCCTGTTGCAGTTATGAGGCGAGGACCTGAGGTGAGCTTAGAGCTTTGATAGGGTCGAAGCGCGGAGCTGGTGTTGATCATAAGGCGAGAGCCTGAGGTGTAGGAACTGAGGCGTGGAGCCTGAGGTGATTTAGATTGAGGCATGGAGCCTGTTGCAGTTATGAGGCGAGGGCCTGAGGAGTTGGAACTTAGAGCTTGAAGTGATGGAACCGAGGCGTAGAGCCGGTTGTAGTTGTAAGGCGAGAGCCTGTGGAGTCGGAGCTTGGAGCTTGAAGTGATAGAACCGAGGCATAGAGCCGGTTGTAACCTGTTTCAAATGCAAACACAGGGTATATTTGATAGCAAAATGCATTCAACTAGTGAATCCTATGAGTGTAGCATCAGGTTTCATTCAAGAGAATGTTCAGGCAAAATAAATCTAGTGACACACAAACATCATTATAATGCATCAAGAGATACAACGCCATAAGGCGTACAAGACGAGAGACGTAATTTTGATATATGTGCACTCTATTTGGAATTTAGAATGTAACACTCATTATGCTTCGAATCGTTGGACATGTGATTTGCTTACGTCAAGTGACATGCAACAAAGATATCAACCACTGCAAGCCACATTATTCAAGACAATGGTGTGAGAGATATGTGCACATTATTTTGTTAATAGAATGCTTAGAGTAAAATAGTTCATACCACATTAAAGGATGCCAAGGGGCAAAATATGTCAAGAGACATAGTATACCACAATACCACATCATTTAGGGGCCAAGAGACGCAACATGTCGAGAGACATAACATATCAAGAGATGCAAGGCCATGAGGCATTTAGGTCAAGAGACTCAGGCGTCAAGGGACATAACACCGAGAGATGTATAAGTCAAGAGACCTAATACATCGAGAGATGTAATGCCAAGAGGAATAGTGGTCGAGAGACCCAATACATCGAGAGATGCAATGCCACGAGGAATAGTGGTCGAGAGACCTAATACATCAAGAGATGCAATGCCAAGAGGCATAGTGGTCGAGAGACCTAATACATCGAGAGATGCAATGCCAAGAGGCATAGTGGTCGAGAGACCTAATACATCGAGAGATGCAATGCCAAGAGGCATAGTGGTCGAGAGACCTAATATATCGAGAGATGCAATGCCAAGAGGCATAGTGGTCGAGAGACCTAATATATCAAGAGATAGCGCCTATTTTTTTCTCTAACCAAGAGGCGTCATACCAACAGATAATCAAACATATTCATAATGCAAGCAACATGTAGTAGTGAAGACAAAAATCAAGTATTAGATCAAGAGACCAATGCAAGACCAAATAACCACAACAGCCACAAAGACATGAAAGCGAATCAAATGCGCGGGCCAAAGAGGCCTAGGAAAATGTCTAGATAAGACTAAACAGTGAGGTGCTCATGTAGACAAATCAACTGTACGAGCCAAGAGGCCAATGCAACCGCCTAAACTACACATCAAGCAACCATGTGATTGTGGTGACATGCAAGCAAGTGTTTTGGGACATCTCAACTTTCACGTACTCAAGCTAGTGCTTCTCCTACACCATAAGATGGCAACAAACTCTATACTAGCCAAATGGCTACGACAAAGAAGGCGATGAGATCCAAGAGGCTTGAAAGATTACAACACTCTAGCAATGCTGCTAACACACTATATGGCCCAGGGACCTTCTAGCTACACTATTCATGAAATGGGAAACCCATGTTATCTCCGTGAAAATTTGCAAATAAGTAATTGTGCTTGTATTGCTGTGTCAAAAATGCTTAGGATAAAATCAATTTTGAAAGTCTCTCCTTGAGGATTTCAAAATCACATCATTTTACCTACATGATTCACATTCAAACCACTCAGTCGTCATGAGACGCAAAACTGTTCCACGAACCCATGACCCTAGCGAGTTTACTGCTTCAGGGTGAATTGACTACTTTGAGTTGGATTGATAAGTGACCATCGCGTGCCTCATGAGAGATTGTGCGCTTCTAAAAGGGGGATGTAGTTGTGCCCCTTTGCTTCACACCACTTTTCCTTCCACATTGGTTATGCCCCTAGTATCTAGGATTTTGTTGCTAAGTCGCGTTCTTCAATCCGAGAGGACTTTATTATGGACCATATTCACTACAAGAAAAATTGCATTAGGTGACAAATGAAAATTGTCACATATTGCATGTTTTTCGTCACAAATAGTATGCGTGACGAAAAGAAATTTGTCGACTAAAGGTTGTCGAGGATTCCTACCTCGTGACGAAATTTGTTTTTCGTCACCTATGGTGACTTTTGATGACAAAAAATTTCGTCACGAAAAAATCACTTAGTGACGAAATTTTTTTGTCACCTATTATTCTTTTTGACGACGAAATATTTCGTCACCATTCTAATAATTATTTGTCACCCATTTTCAATTTCGTCACTAATTGTGGCAGGTAATTGAACAATGTAAGTACATAGGTGACAAAAAAAGTTTAGTCACCGAAGAAATTAATTAAAAATAATAATTGTGACAAAATAATCATGTGCCAAACTAGACATCCATTAACCACAAGAACTATGTATTCTACACCAAATGTCCATTCAACCATAGGATCTAAAGCATCAATGTTCTCATGACAAAAACATGAAAGGTAGACCATATCATATATGTTCATCATAGTTCGGTAGCATCATTAAAAATGAAAAAAGAAGACTTGGAACTTCAACCAAAAAAGGAGTCCTCATAGAAGCATGTATCCAGAAAAGAAGACTCGGAACTTCATCCAAAAAAGGAGTCTTCATAGAAGCATATATCCAAAAAGAAGACTCGGACCTTCATCCAAAAAAGGAGTCTTCATAGAAACATATATCCAAACAAAAAGTCTTCATAGAAGAGCGTATATATACCATCTTCCCCGCTACCAACCTTATGCGTACTCAATCTGCACACATAAAAAGTAGGATAAAGTATTTTGGTTATGATGTTAATAGAACATAAAACATTATGGAAACTTAACAATCTGCACACACCTTATGCGTATTCAATCTACACACACAGAGTATTTTGGTTGTGTGTTGGGTGTGTTGTATCCACTAAAGGTGTGTGTTGGTGTGAGTTGTGTCCGGTAAAGGTGTGTTGTGTCCTCTAAAGGTGTGGTGTGTGTTGGTGTGCATGTGTGTGGATTTCATTACTAGTGTGTGTTGGTGTGCGTGCCAAGTTAGTTGGAATGCAAAAAATAGCCAAAAACCATCAGTAAAGATCAGCCAAGCAATCCAGAAATTAAGAGGAGTAACATTAAACATGAACAGCCAAAAACCACAATCACACTACTAGATGGAACAGCCGAAAGACAACAAACAGAGCAGCAGCCCCCCAACAACATAAAACCAGCAATAGAAATAAAGAAACGCATACCAAACATCACACAAAGCAACCCCAAGACCAATACCAGAAAAGCCGAAAAACACACTCCTCTCACCCCGCCACATGAGTCTATCCAGCCAGAATAAAAAACCTCAAGCTAACTCATTCACATCCAACTCCACACCCTAAATCCCTCCGAAACCACCCACAACACAATAAATGAAAACGAAAAAAATTCACCGCATGGGATGATTAATGCACAGTTCCAAATTTTTAAAGAGAGAAAAGCCTCATACTCTTGTATAACTTGGTCAACTATTTATTTGTGAAGTGTATGTCTAATAGCCATGTTTGATTGATCCAATGGAATAGTCAGATTCTAAGCATAGTTGTGCTATTATTGGCAATATTTGTGGGAGCCTTACCCATGCCTGTTTGGAAAATTAAGGCCCATACTTATAGTCTTTCTGTACGTAACTGCAGAATGTAGAATAATAAAAGGGTTGTTATAAGCTACAAGGTTTTATACACCTAAGGAACTGTGTCCCCATAAATGTCGTGTCCCCCGCGTGTCCATGTTGTGTCCCCGCAGTAAAGAGGTGGAAACCCCTCTATTTTCGGACACGAAAGCCGTTTGGGTACCCTTATACAGAGAAAACAAATCAAAAGCAATTGGGGTGAGAGAGTGAGAGAGAGAGAGAGATGTGGAAGTTGAACCAACAACCTGGAAGTGCAGCCGTCAAACCTCTATTTAGGTGTCCATTACTATTAGACTCAAGATGGCGTTATGTAACTAGACTCTTTTAGTGTAACCATTGGTTAGTGCCATTGGTAGACCATTGTATTCAGATCATTTCACAGAGTCATGCAAACAGAATAGTTATGCCAAAATTTGTGTGGAAATAGACACATCTTCTGCTCTGCCTGACAGTTTTGACTTGTCATTACCTTCTAGGGCTGTTTTTAATATCAGAGTGTGGTATCCTTGGAGACCGTTATGATGTGAGTCCTGTAAGGTGTTTGGGCATAAGACTTGTCAGTCTAAGGCTGTTCCTATATATGAACTCTAAACCATAGGTGTGGGTTGTAAAACCAACTCATGTTGCTCCTATTGTTGCTGAAGTTCTGTCACCAATAGTGAATGATGTGTTTGGTGTTGCTGCATCGGCCTCTCTTATTTCTGTTTCCGTAGTTGCTGACGGGGCGATTGAGTGGATTCCTACAGTTGTGGACATTAAGAAGAAGGCTGGGATTGATGGGGCCGCTTCTCTTAAGGTGCTGGATTCTTAGGTGTCTTCCTCTGGTACCAAAGTAGTAAATAGTTTCTCTGTTTTGCAGAATTTAGAAGATAGTGGTGAGGAGTTTACTGATGGGTTGAATCAGGAGCTGATCCTTCAGGTTTCTCCCCCTAAATAGAAGGAAAGGGGTCACAGTAAGGGTGTTCAGAAACCTGTGTAAGCTGTGGTTAAAGGTTCTGTTGGTCCTCCTGGTAAGGGGAGGGGTGATAAAGCATCTTCCTCTTAAACATTCAAAGTCGGAGCTTGGAATATAAGGGTGCTTAATAATCCCCTTAAACAGCAAGAGGTTAAATCCCTTATCTTGTCTCATAAGTTGTCTATAATGGGAGTCTATGTAGCACGGACACGGACACGGGACACGGACACGACACGACACCGACACCCCGACACGTAAATTTTCAGAAAATGGGGGACACGACACGTTTGGGGACACGTCTATATATATGTATATGTATATGTATATATATATATCAAGAATACAAAAAATTCAAATAAGATAAAAGTTAAAAATATTATATCCAGATAGCCTTGTTTTCACCTTTACAGTACATTATTTTCCAAGTCATTACATCTATTATCTATACCTTGCAACAAAAAGTGTCCCAAAAGTGTCTGGAAAGTGTCCCCGAAGTGTCCCAAAAGTGTCCGAAAGTGTCTGGAAGGTGTCGGACTCCAAATATTGCCCAAAATAACAGGACACTTCTGGAGAAGTGTCCGACACGTGTCGGCCGAGTGTCCGGTGAGTGTCGGTGTCCGACATGTGTCCGACACCGGTACGTCACCCCTAGTGGAGTGTCGGTGCTACATAGATGGGAGTGGTAGAAACTAAAGTTAGATAAAGTAACATCTCTTCTACTATCAAGTGTTGTTTTCCTGCTCAATGGCAGAGTGTTCATAACAGTTCTGGAGGTCCCGTTGAATAAATATGTGGAGCTAAGGATGGCTGAAGAATCTTTTTTGAAACAGAAGTCTAGAGTGATTCGGCCTCTTAGCCCTACACCTCTCACACTAAGAACATAGCAGCTAAGTTTTGACAGCAACAACAGAAGACGCATATAGGGGATCATCACAGGATCAAAATGATGGAAAATGACACAATATCCAGCCTCTTAGCCCTCCCATGATTGGGAGATGCAAAGAGGTATTAAAGAGAACACCTAACTTGCATCCGTTCCTAACATCAGCACCAAAACCAGTAGCCTCCAATCAATTTTGCTCCTAAAATAGTCTTAAAAGATCCCTAAAGTAGCCTACAATCAGCACCAAAACCAGCCCCAAATCTGACCCCAAGCAACTCCCATCTGCCCTTAAAAAAGCCCTACAAAAAAATCCTAAAACTAGCCTAAATAAGCTTCGAAAACAATCCCTTTTCCTATCCTTGGGCACATGGATAGCTAAAATATTAGGCAAAACTTCTGAAGGGAACAAAACTCCAAGAAGTGGTTTCCTCCAAGAAAACCGATCCCAATCAATGAAGTCATGGAAGTAGATAAAATTTAACATAGCAAGTCCCAAGCTAGCTAAGCTAATGAAGAACGAACTCAGTAATCCATCTCCTTCTCGATCACCAGAAAATGAAATATCACAGCATAAGTACTTTAAAGCCAAGTTAAGAAAAAATAATTGCATGTAGATAATGAAATTGAAAACATACATCACAAGCACGCCAAGCAATGTATCCCCCAACAGCATCTGCAACTGCTTGTATACCTCGACGAGGTCTTTCCAACGAAATATTAAGGCTTTATAGCTTTAGTAACAAGTACTTTACAATAACCTTCGCCTATCGGCTTTCCGTCTGATTCTGTGCTGCTGTCCATATTAATAAGAATCCCTTCTACGTCAACTTTTGGAATACCAGAATTTTGAAAGTACGCATATGTTCTAACCTATACAAAAAACCAAGCAGTTAAATATTCGCCAATGCACCAATCCATAAAGACTAATACTTTTAAACCTCCCAACTATCAGTATTTTTGTTTTTGATCGGCAAAGAGGAAACATATTGTAGAAAAAGAGAAGAGACAAGAAAGAGAGAGATAGAGCACCACGGCCCACGTGTAAAGCTGATAAGAAATCAAGTCCAACCAAGAAAAAAACAAAACAAACATTCATGATCAAGCCTAAGTTAAGAGAACAATGCAAACAGAAACCAACAACACAGCAGCTATCAAAAGCAACAGAAAACAGCAACAAGACAGCCCCAAACAGCATCAAAAGACTGCAGCCAACAATAGAAATGAATAACACGAGAAACAACACCACAATATCAGCAAAAACTCCCTCAGCAGCTTCAAAAAGCAACAGCAATAGCAACAAAAACTGCAGCAAAAAAATGCAGTTCTCATGAAGTACAATAGTGCCATTACAGTCTAAAATTTACTCATCAAATTAAAGGATGTCACTTCAGTTTCTAGCTAGCATCACCATTCAACAATTAAGCACTAGTTTCAGCATTTATATAGAAGATACCTGGTCATCAGGTCTTAAAGAAATTGGCGGTGCCCTATGACTTTGCTCCAAAGGTGTGTTGTCATCTCCTATAGACTCTAACATTTCAATGTCTTACGTGTGGGGACTGCAACGATGGCAAAAAAATTCAATATAGTAGAACATAAACTCAAATACACTTAGAAAATCAGAGATTGCAACATTAAGTAGACCAAAAAGAAACTTGCTACGCTTAAGATTAAGGGAGATTAAGCCAGTAATAGATAACACCAATAATCCGTGCATACAAGGAGTTTAGCTCAAAGGGGCAAGAAAGTGTTGCCAAAGAAGAACCTAAGAGATCATTATCACATCCCAAGAAACAAGAACAAAAAAGATAACAGAATTGCTGCAAGTATACCATCAAGACAAATTGATAGTCTTAGGGGGTAAAAAATTTGAATCATTCAAGTCAATGTCTTACGCATGAATTCCTCAATGAGGGCTATTGTTGTGGGGCTGTTGTGAATGCAATGATGGTATCTGTTGTGGTTTAATAGCAGCGATGATGGCTGTGACATAGGAACCTGAGACGATAGCTTTGAAGGAGAGGCACCCATGTTGCCTGTGCAAAAATTTTGTTGCGTAACATCTCCCCCATAGTCCGAGGACAACCAATCTTCCCCTTCCTCTGCAAGCATAGAAGTGATTGTACAATAATAGGTTTTCATCATACAAAGAAAAAAACGTATGGCAATAATTTACGAAATGGAATACATGACCATTTAAACAAGATGGAACATTCTTGCAATATAGCACCAAATAAGTCTTTTATTGGAACCAAAATAGTTGTATAGACTAGTACACGTGTTACCTTAGTGTTGACAATCTCCAAAGTTGGCCAATCTTGTCTTATACATTCATTAGGTGCTGGAAAGAAAGAATTGGCCGAGCCATCATTGATTGTATAAGTAATCAAAATGGTGCCACTTTAAATTCTCTGTAGAAGGAAATGAAAAAACTTATACAAAACCCAAAACAGCCTATTACTGATGTTTAGAACATTGTCGAACCCTATCCATACCAGCTATACTAACCAAGTCAAATAAATCCTACCACAACCCTAGTTCCTCGATTACACAAAAAAACCTAAATCTCTTCACCCTGCAAAATTCCAAACAATTGAAAAACCTAAAATAGGAGCAGTGCTCTATGCATATGGATCTCAAACAGGGCTTGGATTTCTCTCAAAGAAAGAAAAGGTACCACTAAATTAGATAACCTGCAGCCATGGCCGCCAAAGATAGAGAAGGAACATCACTGTAACTGGAAATTCACCTTCGCCACTACCAATATCTCCACATCACTGCCTCAATCCCGAAACTAAAACCACAAATTTCGCAAACCCCTAATTTCGAAAAAAAACCAACCGCCGAAAGAACCCTAAACCCCTAATTTCGAAAAAACAAACCCTAAATAAACCACTACCGGAGAGAGAGAGAGAGAGAGAGGGAGAGATACCAGTATAAGAGAGAGGAGCCGATGATGGAGGCGGAGATACCAGAGTTGCAGAGCAGATGCACAAAAGTCGATCGACGAGAAGACCCAGGGGAAATTTGGTTCTCTGTGTTGTGCGCGAGAGAGGGAAGGAAAAAGGGGGAAATTTAGATAACTTAAAACGACGTAGTTTTTTGTTATTATTTCCCTCTTTATTTTTTTTAACTGTCTAAATCTCCTCTTTAAAATGGAAGACAAAAAAGAATTCGTCACCAAAAGTATTTCCTTTGGTGAGGAATTATTTCGTCACGAAATGGTTGCATGTATATGTGGATGAAACGGATTAGCGACGAAATTTATTTTTCGTCACCTTATATTTTTTTGTCCACTCTTTTGCTGACAAAATTTATTTTTTCGTCACTGATTAACTGTTTTTGGCGACAAAATAAAATTTCCTCACCTTAAATTTTTCTGCCCTCTTGATTGGTGACGAAAAAATATTTTCCTCACAAAATAGGTATATTTGGAGACGAAAACTACTTTCCTCACCACAATTTCGTCACATATTCACATTTTTCTTGTAGTGATTGTAGGTTAGGGTGTTGGCTTAAGAAAGGAAGGGATATAACAGCTCAAACCTACTTTCTACTCATGCTTGGGTTCCAAAAGCTAGCAGCCATCTAATCGCTCTATTTTGTATGAGAGGAAGATGTTTCTTCAAAATGCCCCATGTTTTTGGATTGGAAGGGATGATGTTTTTCTTCTTTCAAAACCCCCTTGTGTGACGGGATGCTTACTTTAAGTTTTGTAGTCATCTCTCATTGCATTTTTATCTACCCCAGTGTGGGGGATGGCTGTCTAGCAGGTTTTATTTGAAAGAATATATCCAGAGGCTCAATGTGGCTAGCAAGGGATAAGTGTTTGGATAGAGAAATGATGGCCTTTCTTCATTTTGAATCATGCGACAGAGCAACTAGAATCCTAAGAGAGGCTTTGATGTTTTACCAAGTGGTTCCTCAGAATCAAGGACGAGTCTTGAGACTCAAAGTGGGTGCATGGAGACATGGCTAAGTTTTCATTTTGTTTTTATGCTCTAACTTTTGCCTAGACCGCCCTTGAGGGTTTTCCAATCTAGCGAGCTCATTTTTTTCCTTCCTTTTATTTTCTATCTTCAACAGCTTGCTCCTCTTACAAGTGGCTCCATGAAAGTGCACAAGTATTTTCAACTCCCCCTCAACTCAACAGAAATGACATGGGTCATAGTTCGTTTTGAAAACTCTTTTGGTGATTTTGATAACTCAAGTGATCATGAAGTGTTTCAAGCGATATCATGAGATTACTTTGAAATCCTTGAGGATTGTTTTCAACACTTAATGTTATCATGAGTATTCTGTGGCAGCAAATTAGCACAAGAGAAAACATTTTCAAAAATGTGGCCGACCCTAAGGTGCCTACGTATCTCTAAAGAGAATCAGGCCATTCGTAGTTCAGGTTTAAGGAGATTCAGATTCACATTTCATGTTGAGTGCAAAGAGTTGATCCAAAATCAAGATGAACAAAATGACTTTAATTTCAAGAGAAAATAAACTCAAGACTCAAACTCCTAAGGGAGAACAAATTCGAGATTCAAACCCTAAAAAGAAGCAAATAAGGGTCAAAAGAAAGACCCAAAGATTGACTAAAAACATATGACAGAATTTGGCCGCCGCTTCTCAATCATCCAGCTTGGTTGGATCAACTATCCCTTGATCGATGAGATCTTGGACTGCATTCTTGAGAGCCCCACATTGTTCAATGGAATGACCAGCCACTTGGTGATACTTGCAATACTCCCCATCCTTCTGTGCAAGACTACTAGGAAATTTTGGTTGCAATGATTTCAGATCGCCTGTTGCTTCTAAGATGTGGAATACATCTTCTAACTTCATTCCAAGAGGAACAAATTCCCTCTTACATTTGTGATGGGATCTCACCATATTAATACCACTATCAGTGTTGGTATTTGTGCTTGTCTCTACCTTGTGGCTGACTTCTCCATTGTCGAGTAATCCTTGATTAAGGCCGTCTTCAACTTGCAATCCAGTAGCATAGAGGCATTTAAAAGTAGAAATTGCTTGGGAATACATGTGCCTCAGGAACTGCGGCTGTAAATTTCTTACCACCATTCTGATTTGATCTTCTTCTAAGGGAAGAGTTTTCATCTGTGCGGCTTTCTTTCTCCACCTAGTAAGAAAATTGGCAAAGCTCTCATTTGGCTTTTGTTTGAGCATCTCCAAATCTCGGGTGGTTACCTCAATCTGGACATTGTAGGCATATTGATTGATGAAAGCATTGGCAATTTCTTGCCACCCGTTGTACTTTGTGAAGTCCAGAGTGAGAAACCAGTCGAGAGCACTGCCTGTGAGAGTCCTTTGAAAAAGTTGGGCAATGAGTTCATCATTCAGGCCCATAGGTTTCAGGGTATTGATGATATGGCGGACATGGCTGGTGGGATTGCCGGTGCCATTGAACTTTTCAATATCAGGCATCTTGAACTTCTCTGGCAGTTTGGCATTTGGAAAAAGGCAGAGTCCATCAAAATCAAGGATTTGATCTCCTTTTAAGCGAGCCAAGACAGCTTTGATGTCCTTGACTTGTTGGGCAAGCTCATGGTTTTCCATTATGATCACGACGCTATCAACCTCTGGAGGAAAGGGCTTCTGAGAGATTGGCGGCCACAACTGTCACAGCTAAGTCCAAAAGCAAATCTAAAAGAAGCAAAAGCTCAATTACGTGTATGTTGAGACATCCCAAATCAAGTGATTGTGCAGTGCACCAACGCCTATTGCCCCCTAGAATGTAAGCTGCCCCTAATATGATAACCCATTTACCATGCATGTAACCAAGTGGTTGAACAACATATTAGTACTATGAAGTGATGTGATCAGGTAGTAATGCAATACAGTAAGCAATCATGCGACAATTATACAATCAAGTGATCATATATACAATGTACCATGCAAGGTAAAAGATTGATGAAATCCCCACATTTTCTTTTTTCTTTTAAAGATCCTAGGAAAAAACAAAGAAATAAAGAAATTTATGAAAACCTAAAGAATAAGAAAATATAAATAAATAAATATATATATATATATATATATTTGTTCTTTTGACAAGATCCTAGCAAAGATTGAAAGAGAAAGAAATAAAAAGAAAGATTCGTTTCTTTTTGTTTTTTGAAAGAATCCTAGCAATAAATAAATAAATAAAACCTAGAGATAAAAGAAGACTTTTTTTTTCTTTTTTTTTTTCGAAACTCCTAACGGTATAAGACTATGACAACCTTTCACAAGTCAAAACTTATCTCAAAGAGAGACAGAGTTATGCAAGGACTATTCTTTATCTCAAGAGAGATAGACTTCATCACAAACTCTTGATAAGATGAGCATGAATTCATCTTCTACAGCAATTAAAACTCTAAAGAGTACTAATCATTGAATCAAACAAGAGTTTCAGATATAATGCAACACATAGTCCTAACCTGCTTGGGATTTCCTGTCCTAGTTTGGAAAGAGTTCTATGGCTTTCTACAATATGCAAGGTATCGGGTAGTCTCAAAGGGTGCCCCGTTAGGAGTTTGCTGGAACCTCTAACATAGCCCGTGTCATGCCGGGATATCAGGTGAACTCAACGTGGGTTGCCCGCTCGATGCACATGAAAAAGAATTAAATAAAGCAAATATTAATTCCATGTTGAACTTTCTGGTTGTGGCTCTCAAATCCCCAGCAGAGTCGCCAAAAACTGTAGACACCTCCCAAACGGGGCATCGCCATACAGATTAATCACGCTTGTTTGGTTCCACTTCATAAACCAAGATCGTGGACATTCCCATGGCTAGGAATATCGCCACACGATAACGGTTATCATCAAAATAGAGTCGCCACCTAGTTTATTAAAACTAGGAAAAATGGACAGAGATTCCGGGTACGGGAGCCAAGAGTACAATAAGGGGAAGGTGTTAGGCACCCCTGTTTGCCCAGTCGTGAGACTGGCCCATAATCGTTCGACATACAATGTATATTTGCTTTATTTAATTCTAACACATAGTCTGGTTTTTAGCCTTTAACAATTGATAAGGTGAGACAGTATGATAAATGAAAGCATGCATCAAAATAAACATAAAACAAATATGTCCCAGCAAATAGATCCCTCGGCCGGTGAATTGATGTCACGGCTGAGGAATCCCACTGGATCTATATATCGGCCGAATGATTGATTCCCCAGCCGATATTCTTCCTCACACCAGAATACGAACAGTTAATAGAAAGAACTAATTAAAAGCGAGAGACGGAAATTAAATCAAACCGTAGGCCGTTGGGCCTCACCACCTTGATCCCTCAGTAATTGATTGCTTGGATTGCGATTGATTGTAGATAATAGTGGTTGATTGTGGTAGTCAACTTCACAAAACCCTAGAACAAAGTGAGTTCTTTGGGGGTTTTTACTCTCGGATGCGGCTACTCACGGGAGGTTAGGGCTTTTGTAGAGGATTGATAGGAGATGATTTCTGTAGAGTTTGGGGACGGATCATGGAGTGGAGAGATGTGTATTTTGTGGTCCTTATTTCGGAAACCCTAAGGCCCTTTATATAGGCAATTGGTGACTCACTCCGGCCAATCAAATGGGAGTGAATCAAAGTGGAGTTCTAGGGCAATAAGACCTCTATGGTAAGTGTATTCGTAGCCCCGAAGTAATGGTTCGTGGCTGCTAGGGTTTGGGCGAACGGATTGAAAAGCTGCTGAACATTCCAGAATCTGGAAAACATCGGTCTACCGGCCGCCCAAAGGATTTCACGGCCGAAGAAAGGATTTCGCGGCCGCGGAAAGGATTTTCCAGCAAAAGGCCAAACTTTGCGGGCTCGCTCCGGACACTCCCGAACTCGGTTTTGCGCGTTCTTTGGACCGTTGGAAAGCTTGTTGAGTCTACTTTCTAACCCAAGTGGTTTGGATCAAATAAATTTAGTACATCAAAAGATATGACAATTTTACCCTTAGTGGGTCAGAAAATGGATTGTTTTGGTAAAATTCTCGTATCTCCCTCGTTTCAAATTGGTTTAAGGCTTATTATATATCAATAAAGAGGGTTTTGAAAGTACTACATGATGGTGGAATCCAACCACCAAAATAAGGAACTTTAGTTTATGAAAAATGGGCTGAAAGCAGACTTAATTGAAGATCGACGATGCTTCTAAGGCTATCCACTCTAAGTATCGCTTGGCACTCCTATCACCTATTTCAAAGTGTTCCTTAATCCCTTAAGAGTTCCACAAAGTTCCTAAGGCTTTCATGAAGTCAACCACAACAACCACATATCATATTCATCATCGGGATGGTCCCCAAGGTGGGATTTGAAATAATCGTTGAGCCAAATTGGGGTGTCTACAAAGTTGTCTCCTCTATCCTTCTATAAATTCAGGCCTTAGGTCTCATATTAACCATATCTTTCTTCCTCAAATCTTCATCTCCTCCCAATGGCTCTTTCTCTCACCGGTTCGCTACGGCCGTGGTTGATTTCCATGGAGGGGGTCGATTGGCTCAACTTTCGGGCGCATGGTCTCTACTCTATGAGATACCTTCGTAACATCCGCCTTCGCCCTGAGCTCCTAAAGGCTGCCATAAGTCTTTGGGACCCGGAGGTGCATGTATTCCGCTTTGGTGGACAGGAGCTTTGCCCTACAATTGAGGAGTTTCGCGCCTATCTTGGCGGTTTCGGCTCTGGAGATGTCATTGTCCCTCCCGTGCGCGAGAACATGTCCAAGGTTCTTGCTGCCTCTCTTGGTTTGAATGACGGTGTTGCTCGTTACTTGGTTAGCAATGGTCACCTCAACGTGATGCGCCTTATTGAGATGTTCTCTCCTCTTGGCAACCTAGCGGACGTAACCTATCACTCTCGGCGCATGACCGCTCTTTGCATGTGCTTGCTTGCCACTTACTTCTTGGTTCCTTCCACTGGTCATGCTAGCTCGGCACTGGTCAGTATTGCAGTGCAGATTGGAGCTCAGAAGGACGTGATTCCAATGGTACTGGCTGAGACACTGATGGGTTTAGACAGGGTTCGTTCTGGAGAGACTGAGACTTTTGGAGGCAGCCCCCTTCTCTTGCAGGTTAGTTTTCGCCTCATCTTCCCTCTTTTCAGCTCTTCCTATTTTCTTTAACGTTGAGCTTGGCTTTCTATGGTTTCTCACTTGTTTTCTCTCTTTGGCAGATATGGCTGTGTGACAAGGTGAACATACTGACTCTCCCTCCTGGCAACTTGGCGTATGGGGCTAGGTTGCTTTCCTCTCGGTGCTTTGAATTTGCGGACAGGCGAGTTTCCGAGTGGGTCACCTTTTTCAAGCGTCAACGGGCTGAGACTATTTCCTGGAGAGGTTCTTGGCTTGATCTTCCGCCCATGACTGTGCATTATATGGGTTCCCAGTGGGTGGTTCTTCCTGGGCTGGAGGCTTTTACCTTCTACATCCCCTATTGGATTCAGCGTCAGCTTGGTTTGAGACAGGAGGTTCCTGCGGAGATCCTGGTGGATGTAGTTCTGCCTTTCTTCCGCCATTCGGTTCTTTGCAACTACCAGCGATTCTGGAGGTCTCGTGAGGTGACCGATGCTCATCATTACCCCTCTGTTGCAGTGCGTGGGAGTTACAGGAAATGGCTCAGGAGGGACATTGCTGCGAGGGCGGGTGCCCAAGAAAACTGACTCGATCTTACTACCCTGATTATTGAATAAATCGTGGACCTCCTTTTATTGTATTGCCTTTTTATTTTTGAAGATCATGCTCAGCCTTATGTATTAGAAGCAGTTATCTTAATAAAGTGAGTTATAGAGGGTCTCCCCCTCTCTGATTCTGCCTTTCTAGATTCTGTCAACCTGGATTTTTGTTTTGATTGATCGTGACCGAGTCTCATAGTGAGACTGCCTACGTATCCTTTTTGATGAAGGAATCAGGTCATGACGTAGTTCAAGGATAGGGTTCGCTCTGGTTTTGGCACTCTCCTTTTGTGCTCTAATTTTTGCCTAGTACCGCCCTTTCGGGTTTTCGGCCTAGCGAGCTTGTTCATTGTATGCCTTAATTTTTGCCTAAGATGCCCTTGCGGGTTTTCATCCTAGCAGGCCTTTTGCTCTAATTTTTACCTGGAACTGACTGCCCTTGCAGTTTTCAGCCCAGCGAGCTTCTCTCAGGGGTAGTAGCGCTTGAGTTGATCCAGGTTGACCAGAGTTGAGAATTTGTTTCCGTCCAGGTCGATGAGCTGCGTAGCTCCTCCAGATAGGATAGTCTTGATGATATACGGCCCAGACCATTTTGGTCGAAACTTCCCTCGTGGATCATAGATCGGTGCTCGTATCTCCTTCAGAATCATGTCGCCTTCTGCCAGGTCCCTGGGCTTCACTTTTTTATTGAATGCACGCGCAATTCTCCTTTGATATCCTTGAATGTGGTAAAGTGCCCTTAGACGTCGTTCATCGAATAACATAAGTTCTTCGAACCGGTTGCTCAGCCAATCTGTCTCTTGTACATTGCATTCGATCATAGTCCGGAGGGATGGAACCTCTAATTCTATGGGGAGTACGGCCTCCATGCCATAAACCAAAGAGTACGGAGTTGCCCCTGTTGGTGTACGCACAGACGTGCGGTATCCCCACAATGCCAAAGGTAGTCGTTCATGCCAATCCCTTGCAGATTGAATGGTCTTTTCCAGGATGGTTTTGATTGTTTTGTTGGCCGCCTCCACGGCCCCATTGGTCTGCGGTCGGTAAGTTGTTGACTTGTGTATTTGAATCTGAAATTCTTCTAAGACTTCCCTTGCTCGGCCTTTGAAATGAACCCCATTATCGGATACGAATGCATGTGGGACCCCATACCGATAAATAACGTTTTGCTTGATAAAGTGTGCGACTTGAACCGCGGTCAGGGTTGCATATGAGGCTGCTTCTACCCATTTTGTGAAGTAATCGATAGCCACCAGGATGAACTTGTGGCCGTTAGAGGCTGCTGGCACAATCCTTCCGATGACATCAATACCCCATGTTGAGAAAGGCCATGGCGAGGTCGTTTGCTGCAACTCATGTGGCGGAACATGCGTGAGGTTAGCGTGAATTTGGCACTTATGGCAACGTCGTACGTATTCCACACATTCCGTCTCCATGGTGGACCAGAAGTAGCCTTGCCTCAAAACCTTTTTGGTAAGCATCATGCCGTTCATGTGAGGACCGCATACTCCTTCGTGGATTTCCTCCATTACCCTTTTTGCCTCCTCACCATGAATACACAGCTTGTGGTTCCACAGTGAGACCTTCGGTATAGATTTCCTCCACAAATGATGTACTGGGCTGCCATTCTCCGGAGGGCAATCCTGTCTTTCTTGCTTGCTTCAGAGGGGTACTCTCCTCTTTCCACGAATCTCCAGATGTCGTAAAACCAAGGGTGACCGTCTTCGGGCTCGTTGATGGCCATGACATGTTGGTATACTGGGGTATCCCTTTACTCGATCATAATTGGCCTTAGTTTCACACCAACAGGGATTTCGACCATAGAGGCTAATGTTGCCAAGGCATCAGCGAATTGATTCTTGAGTCTCGGGACATGAGTGAAAGTTACTTTGTTAAAATGGGGAATGAGATCTTCGAGATCTTGATGGTACGGCTTTAACTTCTCTTCCCTGACCTTCCAATCACCGTTTGCTTGTGAAACGACCAAGTTTGAATCTCCCACAACTTCCAACTTTTCTATACCGATTTCAATGGCTGCTTCCATGCCGACAATGCAAGATTCGTATTCCGCTTGATTGTTGGTGACTTCGAAGTTGAGCTTGAATGCAAGCGGGATATGCGACCCATCCGGTGAAATCAACAGCACACCAATTCCGAATCCTCTCTGATTGGCTGCTCCATCGAAATACAACCGCCACACGTCCTCAACTATGGTCATTATGCCTTCATCTAGAAACTCGAATTCAGCATCTTCCTTCCCTTCGACCGGGCAGTCGGCCAAAAATTCAGCGACAGCTCTTCCTTTTACTGACTTTCTGCTGACATACTTTAATTCAAATTCTGCCAGCATCAATAGCCATCGTGCCATTCTTCCCGTGAGTGCTGGCTTTTTGAATAAGTACTTCAGAGGATCCATTCGGGATATCAATCTTACCGAATAGGCCAGCATGTAATGTCTTAACTTTCTGGAACCCCAAACAAGTGCCCAACACGTCTTTTCTAATGGAGTATAGCGTTCTTCAGACCCGACCATCTTTTTGCTGAGGTAATAGACAGCCATTTCAACCCCATCGTCTCCTTCCTGTGCCAGCATGCACCCCATGGAAGATGGAGTGACTGACAAGTATAGGATCAAAGGTTTTCCTGGTTCCGGCGGCATTAAGACTGGCGGATTCCTTAGATAAGCTTTGATGGCCTCGAAAGCTTGCTGACATCTGTCGTTCCATGCAAATGGTGTTCCTTTCTTGAGCAAGCGAAATATGGGTCCGCATGTTGAAGTCAGTTTAGCAATAAACCGACTGATGAACTGTATTTTGCCAAGGAAACTCCTTACGTCTTTCTCCGTCCGTGGTGGTTCCATTTTCAGAACAGCCTTAATCTTTGATGGATCAATTTCGATGCCGCGAGTGGTGATCATGAATCCGAGCATCTTCCCTGTAGTGACTCCGAATGTGCATTTAGCCGGATTGAGGCGCATCTTGTACTTCCTTATCCTTTCGAAGAACTTTCTCAACGCGGGTAAGTGACCTTCTCGCTCTTTCGCCTTAACGATCATGTCGTCAACGTAAACCTCCACCTCTTTATGAATCATATCATGCAACAAGGTTATAGCAGCTCGTTGATAAGTAGAGCCAGCGTTTTTCAGTCCGAAAGGCATGACCCGATAGCAGTAGGTTCCCCACTCAGTAATGAACGTGGTCTTCTCTCGGTCTTCCGGGGCCATGAGAATCTGGTTATATCCTGAGAAGCCATCCATGAAGGAAAGTAAGGCATGTCCCGCGGTGTTATCAACTAGTACGTCAATGTGGGGCAAAAGAAAGTCGTCCTTGGGGCTAGCTTTGTTTAAGTCCCTGAAGTCCACACAGACCCTGATTTTGCCATCCTTCTTTGGAACGGGAACGATGTTAGCAACCCACTGAGGGTATTTAGTTACCATTAAGAACCCAGCATTGATTTGCTTAGTTACTTCCTCTTTTATTTTAAGCACCCAGTCGGGCCTCATGCGTCTCAGTTTTTGTTTTACTGGTTTCGCGTCAGGGTGAAGGGGAATCCGATGTTCCACGATTTCAGGATCAATTCCGGGCATATCAGCGTGCGACCATGCAAAAACGTCTTCGAATTCTTTTAACAACTCCACAAGAGCCTGACGCTCTTCTTCTGACAGCGCGGAACCGATCTGGACCATTCGGGGATTCCCTTCGTCCCTCAAATTTATTGAAACAACTTCTTCTTTTATAGGCTGAGCATGCCTTTCGTCTTCCCTTTCGATTAGGGACCGAATTTCTTCAGGGATTTCCCCCTCGAAATCGATCTCTTCATCATTGGGGTCGACACAATTTATTTCAAAATCAGGGAAGTAAGCGGAATCAGATTCATTTATTTCATCATTAGCAGAGGCCTCGAGGGCATCGTACACACAGGTAGATTCAAACTCAAAATACAGACTCTGAGGAGTTGGGCCAAGAGGCACCGACTCAGACTCAACAGATTTAGAAGACTCAGAAGACTCAGATGACTTAGAAGACTCAAAGGACTCAGCTTCAGATTCAGACTCATGACTGGTTGCGCTTGGTATGAAAGTCCAATTCTTATAATCTCCAGCGGCATCCATGATGAGTGAAGTTGGATCTTCGGGGGCCTCCTCCCCCAGCATCTGCACTTCTGCTTCCACGACTGTACCCAATGGTTCGTCCTCCCCGAATAAGGCTGCTAGGCTACCCACGGCAAGAGTTTCAACCCAATCTGTCGTCTTTACTGGCTTGATCACCGCTTCTAGTTCTTCATCACTTTCAGGCTAGACATCATTGGCGAATATCTCAAATCCTGGTAGGAAGGTATTGGTTTCTTTGTCCCAAAATGGTTCCGGCTGCCCTTGATAAATCTGCTTTGCCTTTTCTTTGACAAAATAGTCTTCCAACCTATCTCCCTTCTTCTCCCTCCTATCCTCGGAAGGGTGGTATCCCACACCTGTTATGCGGGTTAAAGTTCCTGGCTCCTCAAACTGTGCTGGCCCTTGAAGATTCTTTCCCAGCCCCAGTCCTAGCATGTAGGACGTTTTCTTCATTATCTTTATGGCCACATTACTAACGACGAAGTTGTCATCAATCTTGACAGTGAAAAAAGAATGAGAGGTATCAAGAGAGAAACCGCCCAGAGCAACGTCCTCTTCCCCATGTTGTATCTCCAAAAGCGGGGCATTGTCTTCCACAGGAGCACGAATCCCAGAATCGCCATGAATGGTGAGCATCCCAGTTTCTAGTCCCAGTCTAACTTTCTGGTGGAGCGTTGAAGGAACTGCCATGATATCAGGTCGATGCATCCAAGGTCTACCCAGCAGTAGGTTGAAGGATGCAGGATTGTTTACCACATGGAACTCCACATCTGTTTGGTAAGGCCCAAAAGTCATAGGAAGCATGAGAGTGCCAGTCACATCTCGACGGGTGTTGTCATATGCCCGAATTTTGACTTATGAGGGGGAGAAGTCACTATTTTTATATCCCAGGCAATAAGCGACACGGAGTGGACAGACATTGATCGCTGACCCGTTGTCGATGAGGATTACCGGTACCCATTTTCCGTGGCATTTCAGAGTGATATGGAGTGGCCGATTGTGATCAGTTCCATCAGCGGGCAAATCTCGATCAGTGAAGGTGATAGCATGTTTGACGGGTATGATTTTGATGAGTGCCACAAGTTCGTCAGGGGTTATGACGGAAAGGACTTTTAGGTGAGAGAGAGCTTGGATGAATCCTTCGCGATGGCGGGTGGAATGAACAAGCACGTCCCAAACAGACATTTTGGCAGGGGTCTGTTCAAGCTGGCGCTTAATCATTCTTTCTGGGTCTTTCTCAGGGCGTGAAGGCTCTTTAACTGGTGGGGCAAAGGGTTGGAAAGTATCTTTGATTGGGGTAGCGAACGGGTTGGAAGGTTCTTTGGTCAGTGGAGCTGGAGGGTTGGAGGATTCTCCGATTTGAAGATTAGGGGGTTGATATATTCGACCACTCCTGGTTAATTGACCAATCTGTTGGTACTTGGACTCTTCATTCCATAAATCAGCAAGGGCCTTGCGCTTGTTCCCAATGGTGGTGTCTTGGAGGTTGGCAGCCAAGTCAGCGACAACCAGGTCTTCCCACAGATCCTCGGGCTTCCACTTCTCAGCTTCTGCTACTGCCCTGTTTACAGTCCATTCTTCGTTCCCCACCTTTATGTTGATGATCTCCGTATTACCCCACAGGTTGGTCTTAGCGCCTGGTTCATCTTCCCACAAATTCATCATAGCAACATCGGCATCTTTTGGGAAGGTGACAGATGACTCTGGCTTAACTTCATCGACCAGGTAGTCCATTGGGTTAAACTCATTACTAGCCACGTCTTCTTCGGGACCTGGCGGTTCTGGGTATGGATCAAGACCCACGTTGTTGTATGGATCGTTAGCTATGAGATCGTGGAGGTAGGAGGAGAGGTCTGGTCGAAACGGAGCCGGTTCAGGCCAGTCGTAGATCACCGCCGGTGGTTGGTATTCTTCTGTAAACAACATGGGTATAGAGAAGGTATCTAAATGATCATTCCAGGCCAAGAGTTGGTACTCATCCGGAATTGGGTTCCATTCCCATTCAGGCATTTCGGGCAGTTTGAACATCATATTCAAAGAAAATCCATCAAGAGGGTAAGCATAAATGTTTTGCCAATCAACTTCCCATTCTGGCTCAAAGAACGGGTTTACATCTTCTTGGAAATTAGCGACTTCAAACTCTTTCCAATCGGCAATCAAGTCTCCCCAATCCCAAAGGTAACAGAGGGCAATTTCTTCGGGAACTTCCACGACAGGCTTCGGTTCGGTATCAGGGATGATGAAAGAGGTAGGATCAAAGTCTTGGCTTTTGTCTTGAGCGATTTGGTTGATATGGAATGGGGTATTATGCCGTGGCAAGGGATTTGTCATGGTGTTTGGTTTGTCAGAAGGAGGGGTATCAATGACTTTATTGTCAATGAGGTTTTGAATCTCATGACGGAGACTGATACAGTTATCAATGGTATGGCCATGCATTTGGTGGAAATCGCAGTAGACGTTTTGATTTAGGTTGGGTGGAATGTTCTGTGGTGGCGGAAGGGGATTCAGCACTCCTACTTCAGTAAGCTTTTTGAGCAAGGCGGATCTAGGAGTGCTGAATTGGGTAAAGGCTCTTTGTTGGGACTTTGGTTTTTGTGAAATTTGGTTTACTTCTGCCGGTTTGGTGGATGAAGTTCCAGCCTGATTAGAATTCCCGAAGAGGACATTGCTGTTCCCTGAATATACCCTTTTGGGCTTTGCTGCTGATTCCTTCCTTTCTAATGTTCCGTCTCGCAGTGCTTCTTCTACAGCCAGGCCTGAGTCATAGAAAGTTTCGAAATTCGGGGCTGCCTGGGAGAGAACCATGTATGGAGCAAAAGAGTTCGGCAGATTCTTGGTGATGATCCTTATTTGTTCCTTTAAGTCTGGTTTGCTTTGCATCTGAGTGGCCTTAGCCCTCCAACGTTTCACAAAGTCGGCGAAGCCTTCCTTCTCACCCATCTTGGTGCTTTCTAGTTCCCTCGTGGTCATCTTTAGATCGACATTGAAATCGTATTGAGCTACAAATGCCGTCCCAATATCTTCCCAAGTCCTTTTCTTAGAGGGTTCCAGGGTAAGAAACCATTGCAAAGCGGGCCCTGACAGAGATTCGTGGAATAGTTGGGCCATGGCTTCCTTCTCGATTCCTCTCATGGTGAGTGAACCAACATACCCTTGGAGGTGAGCTTTTGGATCTCCGGTACCATCAAACTTTGCGAAGTCCACGCCCTTAAACTTTTCTGGTAACTTAGCGTTGGGGAACAAGCACAATTTGTTCATGTCAATCTCTCCTCTCCCTAATCGCTTATTTTCTTGCATTGATTCTTCCAACTTCCCAATTTTAACCATAAGGGCGGCCAAATTAGGATCGATTGCCGGCGTATCTTTGGCTGGCGTCTCCTCCTTGGGTATGTCAGTTTTAACCAAAAGCTTGTCGCAAACCTCTTGCATGGTTTCCATTATCATATTCATGTCGCCTTTCATGGATGCAACCGAAGCTTTGAGTTGCGTATCCATCCCTGCAAGGGATTGCCTAAACTGAGCATCCATGGTAGCCATGTTCTGCCTAAGCTCTTCTACCCCGTTTCCTTGGTCAGCCATGGGTAAGAGATTTTCAAGTGACGGGGGCTCCTGTATTGCTGGGCTTAGCGAAACTGCTAATGATGACTGGCCTTCCTGTTCTATGTGGACCTCAACCAGTTGGGTTTCTTCCAGGGTATCTACGTGAACCAATCTTCGAGACGGACGAAACCAATTGGGTAAAGCCTCTTCTTTTTGCAGGTGTCCAATGTTTCTGAACTTGTAGCAAAGCAAAGGGGAACAACTCAAAATCCGCCCCGAGTGTCTGTCCTACCTTCTACGTGCCTTCTAGGTCCTAGAACCTACCGTGACTTGAGTTTCACTTGGGGCATTTATACAGAAGATTTCTGACGATCCGGGTAAGTACTGTCAGGCAGGTTAAATTCCGATCGTTTTCGGAACCAGAGCCAATCTCTTTATCTTGACCATCCGAGACAGAGCAATGTGACCGTCAGAATCCAAATACGCACACCTCCAAGATTAATCCCATGTCAAGGGAGCCGTTCGGGCACGGCAAACACCGGAGGTATCGCAACCTCCATGGATTTATAGTCTTCTAGACTGACCGAAAAGTCCTAAAGAATTCTAAGGGAGCCTAATCCTCTAGCCTGCAAGATGCAATGATGCGTGAATGATATGTATGTTCAAAGAAATACACATAAACAGGATATATCACATAAGTCCTAGCCATGGGTTCCTGTCCTAGTTGGGAAAGTTCTATGGTTATGTACAAGTGCAAAGGCCGGTTTTGGTTTGAGAGGGTTCCTCGGACTAGAGCCAAGATGTACTACCCCATGTCGAGTGTATTGCAAGACAATGGTCGAACAGCACGATGGTCCATCATAGTCGAGGGTTGCTAGGCATTTCGGGAGAGCTTGTCAGCGGTAAACCGGGCAAGATAGCCGAAACACACTAGCGAGGCTTGTGCGGTGCATAGTGTAAAAGAAAGTTAAGTTCTCCAAATTGCATTAAGTCCCCCAAGTAAAATGCCTTTCAAGTTTGGCCCTCTTGATTATCCAACACTTCTTTATGTATTTTTTTTTTTTTTTTTAAAAAGAAGTTTTGAATAAAAGTCCCCAGCAGAGTCGCCACTGTGGGCTCCCGCGCCCGCGGTGCTGTTTTATGACAGAGTCGCCACCCGGATTTTTGAGATGGATGATCCGAGGAACCGAGAGTTTGTTTGAAAAGAAAAGGCCTTTTGATCTAGCGAAACTGTTTGAGATTTTAGATCCGGGAGCCAGGTTACGAACGGGGAAGGTTTTGTTGAAAAGCACCCCGCTCGCCCGGTGAAAACCGGTCTCTACTAAGCATTTTAAATGGGGGGATTAATACAACTCAGAAAACCTTAAAAACACATAAAGGGAAATGGAAACAAGATAAATCATAACACGTTGCCGTGCTAGTGGTGCTTGCTGTACAGAGATGATAAAGATGGCATGGCGATGATATAAACAAGAAAGATATTCAAACGGACTGTTTGAATCACTGCCCTCCGTCAGACGGCATATCGGCTTATAGCGCGCGGCTTACCAATATGCCGTGCGTGGTTCCGATCCCGATACCAAACTTTTATAGTTTTGTAAAGCTTCGCACGGTGTACCATTACATCGCACGGTTTTATTTTAAAGCTTCAGACAACTCACAGCCATCAGATCATCTCAGATCTGCACCATTCTTTCAAACCATGAAGGGAAAACCATTTTTGATACGTTTGCTTGTTTTGAAAAGATCTATGGAGTTTAAAACATGGCTTGTAGAAATGGTCTCATTCTGAGACAGCTTTTGGTATACAGAAAAGACCCAACAACGGACGATCGCGATCCAGACAGTTTGATCAAGAAAACAGTATTCTTTCGAAATGCCGCGCGTACTAGTCTACTACGCCGTGCGACGCTCTAAAGAGCCGCGCGGCCTGGTTTTGTTTTGTAAAAGAGGTTTTGGGTCAGATCTCAACCAAAAGGGTTAAGCCTGAAAACAGAAAGGTCCCCTCAGGGCCAGGACAGAGCCTAGCCCAAGGAAACTTGGTTTTTACCTTAGATCTGGAGCTTGAATGTGCTTTGATGAAGGCGGATGGACGTCGGAAGGTTGAAAAAGAGAGTAGAGGTATGAATGTGTGTACTAAATGGGTATATTGGGTAGTTGGGACCTCAAAGTTAGTAAGGAACTAACTTCAATGGTGAAGAGAAAAATGGAGTAAAGGGCCTAGAGAATATCTTTTAAGAACAACATTCTCAAGGCTTGGAAATGGGAAAGTGGGTGTGAAAGCAAGAAGAGAGAGAAAGGGTATAATGGTGATCAAAGGCCCTTTTCCCTTGAGTGGAGGGGTGTATTTATAGGCAAGAGCCTTGAATTTTGAATTTCAAAAGTTGGAGGTATTTTCTGGGCGGGCCAGAAGTGTGCTTTCGGCTGAGCCGTATTGCAGCTGTGGCTCAAATGGGCGTGGCCGACAGCTTTCTGAGCCAGTCAGAACTTTATCCAAAATGCCGTGCGGTTAACCTCATGACTGCGTGCGGCGTATTAAATTTCGATACGCCGCGCGGTGTAGAAGTGTCGCGCACGGTACTTTAGGTTCGGTCTAGGGCTTTTTGGGCTTTTTGGGTTTTTGGGCTTTTTCTGAGTTTTTCTGGGCTGATGGTTGGTTTGGGCTGTGGATGCTGGAGGAATACTTCATTCAAGCTCGCAAAGGCTTTGTTTCCTTTATTTCATCATCGGGGTGGTCAAAGACCCTTCGAGGTCCGGATTGGGGTGTCTACATAGACATAATTGCAATATGCTGCAAAACAAGCACATCATACAAATTTAATCAGTCCAAATAATATGTATGTGAACTTTTGGCTATCGCAAACTAGTATAACAGTTCATATTCCAAACAAATGAAACATGATATTTCATATGTAAAGACAAACTATTGTATCGTATGACATGCAAGTGATATTTTATAGGAAACGGATGGCCAAATATGAGTTGTTTGAAAATCTGAACATATGATATACCAATATTCAAACATAACAAAACTTATTAATTCAACTTACTAAGTACCACTACTACAACACAAATGTAAAAACATTAAGAATACTTGACATTATTACAATGAGGCCTTACATTTACATGTTACACAAACAGTACACTTTTACATGAACTTCTTCGAAATAAAAAAATTTCACTACATAGGAAGGTCGTCAATTGGATGCCTGGATGACAACTTCGGACATGTCCTCTTATCGTGACCTCGGCACTTGCAATTGCTACATTTCATAGGATTTGGATAATGTTGGACAGATGAGTTTTTCCCTGGGTTGCCTTTGGTCTTCACCACAAGTGGATCACCCACACCAAATAATAATTGGCCATTGCTTACTTCACCAATGTCAGTCTTGTTGTCCTTATTGTTTTTCCTCTCCCAACGCTTCCTCATCCAGGATGTCATTTCGTACTCCGCTTCCCTAGCATCTTCAAAAGAGTCCTGCCCGTGCGACGCATAGAATGACTTCAAATTGTAACCCGAACTCAATATCCAATACCTAGCCGTCTGGGCTGCAGTGCGACACATTTGGCCAGGCTGTCGTTGTTAGGCCACAGGCCGAGCACACCTTGTCCATCTTCGCATGACTAAACTCGGGGGAATGGTCCGTAGGTGTTCATATTTCATGACCACAATCATGTGGCAACAAGGCAGACCGAATGACTCAAACATCATGCAAGAACAATTCATTCTGCTTTGAATTGCATAATACTCAACCATCCAATTGGACTCTGGATGGGAGTACATTTCAATGAAGTACAATCGACACTCCACCTCATCAACACGACGCGCCACAATCAATGCAGGCGTGCGCTGTATTTCATCCTGAAACAATCTGAATATGTATTGTGTGTACACCTCAGTTCCGTTCTTCTCTAAGGTTTTCAATTGCGTTATCAATACAGGGGTACTGTGCTCCGTTGATGTCTCTGCCCCTGCATCGGCAATTCGCATCCTAGCCAAACCTCGGTGGTACTGTTGGACAAATTCAAAAAGTCGTAACCTTACTTTTAAGAACTGATTCATATAAGAGTTCATACCTTCACATCGCTGAGTTGTCCTCATCCCGGCAAAGAAATGGCCGAGGAGATATGCCTCGGCCCATCTTTTCCGGTCCCTATACATCTCTACCACCCAAGCATTTGTCTCTAGTCCATAGTGTGAAACCATGTCAGCCCAAAGACTCTCAAATTCTTCAACCCCACATTCCATTTGCATCAACTTGGTAAAGTCAGATACAAATCCCGGCATATGAACATTTTTTGCTGCATTTCGCTCCAAATGCCACGAACATAATCGATGCCTTGCATCTGGGAAAATTTTCCTAATTGCATTGCGCATCGCCAAATCACCATCTGTTACCACAGAGATCGGTCGTTTACCATTCATGGCCTCCAAAAAAGTTGCAAGCACCCAATTGTACGTCTCCTCTGTCTCCTTCGACAACAACGCACACCCAAATATGGTCGTCATAAAGTTATTACTGACTCCCGCCAGTATGACAAATGGCTTCTTGTAAGCATTGGTCCGATATGTCGTGTCAAAAATCAAAACATCTCCAAATGCAGCATAATCCATCTGAGACCTCCCATCTGCCCAGAAGAGTGTCTCCAACCGGTCCTCCTCATCAACACTATACTTGAAGAAAAATTGCGGATCATTACTTACCTGTGCAGACAAGTATCCCAGTGCACCCTCAGCATTCCCATTTCTTATTTCTTGTGTACGCTGCCTATGCAATTTGTTGCGCAAGTCTGAAAAAGTGAACCCAACATTTTGAAATCCCCCAGACTGACTTGTCATATAGTCCATAATTTGGGATGGCTTCATGCCTACATTCTGCATGGCCATTAACTGAGCTACATCTGCATTGCCCACGTGTCTGTGAGATCGAAGAAAGGGAACACATTGCTGTGCTGCTAAGGGATGGTTGTGGGTACTCACAAACTCTACAACAACATAATTTTCGATGGTTTTGCTCATACAACAGACCCGGAATTTAGCACCACAACCAGTTCTTGTTTCAGCTCTATGACGTCGTTTCCGATCAGTGCGTTCTAAGTGCTTCTTGTTTCTTTTACCTTCCCTAGAACAAACCCAAGCCCTCCACTTTACATACCCTTCATTGCCTCTATGTGGTTTACTTTTATGTTTGCGTACACTAAAACCCATTGCCTTGGCATACACATTGTAGAATAGACCAGCCTCTTCCTCAGAAACAAATTTCATTTGCACAATCTCTATATCATTCAACAAACGAAGACTATCATCTACACTAGAAACTGACCATTCCCCTTCCCCTTCCCCTTCAACATCATTACCTCCAAAGTTATTACTGTGCGAATCTTCCGTACTAGGCCCAGAGTCTGACTCAGAATTGGATTCCCAATCATACGACACACCATTGCTGTTGGTACTCCTATTGGGAGTGTCCATCACACCTAAATAATAAACCACAAACCACATTGCCACAAGTTTTACTCCATTTGTTGGGGTTAAATACGTTGCATTCACATGACCTGTAACTAAAGTGATCAACAAACTTGTATGGACGCAAGCTCCAGTCCAAAGAATTGGATACAATCACAACAAAATCATTTATCATTTATGACATACATTGAATGTATTTCAGGAATCGTACGCAAAACACCATCCCATGAACCTAAAATCGTAAATATGCCAAGTAGGTGGTACACACCACAACCAAATAACTTAGCCCCACACCATGTACTACGGCTAAGCTATGGCTGTTCTGGACGAAAAAATTAAAACTCCAACTACTACTACTACATACCTTTGAATCACATAAACACAGTAATCAAATGTTTAAACCAAAGTACTACCTATTACAAAAACTATGACCACAACCCACAGATTCTCAATATCTTATCTACTGTAGACACCCCAATTTGGCCTAACGATTATTTCAAGTCCCACCTTGGGACAATCCCGATGATGAAATGGATACAGTGATTGATGATTGCTTCTTCGAGGACCTTAGGACTTTCGGTGAGAACTTTGACCACTTAGAGGACCCAATTCAAAGCCATACAGCCTTTCAGACAGAAATACAGAAGCCTAGGAGAATCCATCTGACGGCCGTGACATCGATCCCACGGCCATAACATCAAATCCTCGCCCGAGCAACCTGTTGCCAGCAAAATCTCCCTGAGAGATCAATTCCTCGGCCGCAAGATCTATCCTTCGGCCGAGACATCCATTCCACGGCCGCGACATCCATTGCTCGGCCGCCAGATCACCCTTTTTCCAGACTCTGGAACGTTCTGTCAGACATTTGGTTTGATCCAACTACACTACCTTCCCGATGCGTTCGGGCTACGTTCGGAGATCACGACGTAGAGTTTGAGATGCATTGCAATTGCAATTGCCATCTCGTGATTTGATTGGCCGGAGTGAGTCATCCCTATGCCTATATAAAGGGGCCTTTGGGTTCCGAAATTAACACACAGAAATTGAGATACCCACACACTCAATCAAACCTCGAAACTCTGCAGAAATACTCCCTCAAACCCATACTCGAAAAGCCCTAACCTTCCGAAGGTAGCCGTCAATCCGGCGATCAAACCCCGAAGTTCAAACCCTAACTCTAGGGTTCTCGATCAAGCAATCAATCAACCACACCCAATCCAAAGCAATCAAGCAACTGAGGGATCAAGGTGGTGAGGCCCAACGGCCTCTGGTTTGTCTATGTTTACTGTATTTCTAAACTAACCGTAGCATTTCGATTATCCGTTAATCTTTCTGTCTGGTGTGAGGAAGAACACCGACCGGGGCTTTGATCCCTCGGCCGGTACATCAAACCAGGAGGATCTCTCGGCCGTGACATCTATTCACCGGCCGAGAGATCCATCTCCCTGGGACATTTTGTTTGTTTTATCTGCTTTCTGATGCATGCTTCAATTATCGCACTGGCTCACTTTGCTTACTGTTTAAAGGAATAATTAAACAGACTATGTGTTAGAATTAGACAAAGCATCTACACGTCTTATGTTGAACGATTATGGGCCAGTCTCACGACTGGGCAAAGAGGGGTGCCTAACACCTTCCCCTTATTGTACTTTTGGCTCCCGAATCCAGAATCTCTATCTATTTTCCCAGTTTTAATAAACTGGGTAGCGACTCTATTTGATGATAGCCATTATCATGTGGCGACGTTCCTAGCCATGGGAATGTCCATGATTTTGGTTTATGAAGTGAGCAACCAATCGAGCAAACACAACGTGATCAATCTGTATGGCGATGCCCCGCTTGGGAGGTGTCTACAGTTTTTGGCGACTCCACTGGGGAATTGAGAGCCATAACCAAAAAGTTCAACATAAGACTAATACATGCCTTGTCTAATTCATTTATCATATGCATTGAGCGGGCAACCCGTTGAGTTCACCTGATATCCCGGCATGACACGGGCTATGTTGGGGGTTCCAGCAAACTCCACAGTCACTCGTACCTAGTGGTACATCAAAAAGGAAATCACCCAATCGCCGCCTATGATGGGCTGGCGAGAGGACTGGTGCCATTTGACAACGGAGCACCTTGAAACTACCTAAACCTTGCATGCTTTAGAAAGCCATAGAACTTATCAAACTAAGACAGGAACCTACAGGCTAGGAACCTACTTGCATCTTATTTCCAAAGTTCTTCCTCACACCCATTGTATATGTGTATGTTGTAAAGTTTCTCTTTTGCAGGTTAAACTTTAGGAATCTCTCTAAGTCAAATAATCAGTAAGTAAGATTAATCAATCTGACTAAAGCAAAAACCTTTTCCAGGAAAAATGACTGCATCATTGTTCACGTCTGATTCGCACTTTCAAGTTGTCACCAAGCTGTCTGGCCCGCTCCACTTTGCTGTTGAAGATTTCAACCCCTCTGAATACATCACTCCAGTAAATCAACCAAAGCCTACGGTGGCTATCATTGAAGACAACCATGTCATGTTCGCTGGAACAGTTTATGAGGAAGAGATAGAAGACCTGATTGAAGAAGAAGGGCTTCGCAGGGTTCCAATCTACTTTTACGACCCTTATGCACCTACCGATGATTATTGGCCAATAGACGAGGTCAACAACCTCGAGACTGAAGAGGCAAAGGAAGAAGAGGCTGTCGACAATGACCCACTAGACGAAATATCACTAAACCTGCTCTTTGATGAGGGGGTCACCAACAATGAAATAAGGGTGATCCACCCCATCATAGACAGCTTTGGTAATTGGTGGGGCTTTGTTGGCACACGGCGGGTCGACAACAGCGACGAAGCCGAGGTTGAAGCTCAATTGGAGGAAATAACAGCAATAGCAAATCAAATGGCCCTCCAAGACTTGCAGGGTGACAACGATGAAAGTGCGAATCAAGGTGACAGTGAAGTACTGATGATCGACCTTGGTGATGAAAAAGACTGCTCTGAGCTGATTGTGGATGCTGAAAAAGGGGCTTACCCTAACTGGACTGTGGAACACACTCTAAAATACAAAATGAAAAGCGCAAATTCTGATCTTAGCTCTGATTCCGATTCCGACTCCGAGTCGACTCAGTCCGAGTCAAGCTTTTCATCTTTTGAAACTACTAAGTCTAGTGAGGAAAACCTGGTCAAAGTACCAAGGCATAGCATTTACTTTGAGTTCGACTCTGAAATGTCTTTTGATAAACTTAGCAATGAGAAGGAAGATTTAGAGTATTTCACTTTGCCTATGATCAATTGTGTGGATTCCGACAAACCAAATTTTGAGGAAGAAATTCCAAAAGAAATTCTAGAATTAATCGAGAGAGAAGAGGAAAGGCACGCTAAACCTTTTTCTGAGGAAATAATCACAGCAAACATAGGCTCTGTAAACGAGCCCAAAATGGTTAAAATTGGTGCCGCACTATCCCCTCAGAAAAATGAAAAACTAATCCTTTTGCTAAAAGAATACAAAGATGTTTTTGCCTGGTCTTATGAGGACATGCCTGGAATAGACCCTGAAATTGTTCAGCATAAAATTCCTCTTCATCCCGATGCAAAACCAGTTAAACAAAAACTGAGACGTATGCGCCCTGATTGGGTCCTAAAGATAAAAGAAGAAGTCACTAAGCAAATCAACGCCGGTTTTCTCATAGTCACCGAATATCCACAATGGGTAGCAAACATCGTTCCCGTACCAAAGAAAAATGGAGGAATCAGGGTCTGTGTAGATTTCCGAGATCTCAACAAAGCCAGCCCGAAAGATGACTTCCCATTACCTCACATAGACGAGCTAGTGGATAACACCGCAGGCCATGCATTGCTATCTTTCATGGACGGATTTTCTGGGTATAACCAAATTCTTATGTCTCCTGAGGATAGAGAGAAAACCACCTTCACTACACCTTGGGGAACCTACTGCTACCGAGTAATGCCATTTGGGTTGAAGAATGCTGGAGCCACTTATCAGAGGATGGCCACAACACTACTGCACGACATGATGCACAAAGAGGTCGAGGTGTATGTCGACGATATGATAGTCAAATCAAAGGAAAGGGAAGGACACTATGAAGCACTCCAAAAGTTCTTTGAGAGGATTAGGAATTATAAGTTGCGTCTTAACCCTCAAAAATGCACTTTTGGGGTAACAGCTGGAAAGATGTTGGGTTTCCTCATTACTCAAAGAGGAATCGAGGTAGATCCTTCCAAGATACAGGCTATCATGGAGATATCACCACCTAGGACAGAGAAGGAAGTAAGGAGCTTCTTAGGGAAGGTACAGTTCATCAGCAGGTTCATTTCCAAGCTCACAACCACCTGTGAACCTCTTTTCAAGCTACTGAAGAAAGGTACGGATTTTGAATGGAGCCAAGACTGTCAGCAAGCATTCGAGGCAATCAAGGAATACCTTCAGAATCCACCTGTACTATCGCCACCCATCCCTGGGAAGCCATTGATTCTGTATCTCTCAGTAACAGACACGTCCATGGGATGTATGCTAGCGCAAGAAAACGACGCCAAAGTAGAGTGCGCCATATACTACCTCAGCAAGAAAATGATGGATTATGAGACAAGGTACACTCCCCTCGAGAAAACCTGTTGGGGGCTAGTATGGGCCACAAAGAAACTGAGGCACTACCTGTTAGCACATCCGGTAGTGCTGGTCTCTCGTTTAGACCCAATCAAGTATCTTTTCGAAAAGCCAGCACTTATCGGAAAGCTAGCTAGGTGGTTATTGCTGCTAGCGGAGTTCGACCTCAAATACATGACAAGGAAATCAGTAAAAGGAAGAGCTGTGGCAGAATTCTTGGCGGATCACCCTGTGACAGAGGCCGAGGCAAAGGACTTCATGTTCCCCGACGAGGATATCTTATGTCTCTTAGACGACACCTGGCAACTTTACTTTGATGGAGCATCAAACCAATGTGGATATGGCATAGGGGTATTGCTAGTTTCCCCAAACGACTCTCACATCCCTTTGTCATATAAGCTAAGGTTTGAAGTCACTAACAACCAAGCTGAATATGAGGCTTGTATTGCCGAAATGGAGGCAGCCCTGGAGTTAGGAGCAAGAAGGGTAGAAGTCATTGGGGATTTGAACCTGGTGGTATCTCAAGCAAGAGGAGACTGGAAGGTCAAGGAGGATACACTGAAGCTATATCACTCTGTGCTGGAAGATCTAATTCCACAATTCAATTCTGTTATCTTCACACACACTCCTCGAGTGAGCAATAGATTTGCAGATGCACTGGCAACACTAGCGTCTATGGTCGAAATACCCCTGGGGTTCACAATGCGGCCTCTCATGATTGAACAAAAGGTTAAACCAGCATGTGAGTGTACCTTTACCGAGGAAGGTGAAGACGATGGCAAGCCATGGTACGAGGACGTGAAGGAATTCCTGGAAAAAGGAGGATACCCATCCGAGGCCACCTCAAAGGACAAAACGGCTCTGCGGAAGTTTGCTGCCCGATTTATAATCTGTGGAGGAGCATTGTACCGAAGGGCACACTTGGGCCCAAGTCAACTTTGCATCACAACGGAGGACAGCCGCAAGGTAATGGAGGAAATACATGAAGGAATTTGTGGGCCGCACATGAATGGGGCAACAATGGCAAAGAAGATCCTACGTCAGGGATATTATTGGACTACAATGGAGGCCGACTGCGCTGATTATGTCCGTCGATGTTACAAATGCCAAACTCACGCTGATCGTATGCGTATTCCCCCTACAGAACTGTATAGCATGACGTCCCCTTGGCCATTCTCCACTTGGGGGATAGACGTCATTGGAAGCATAAATCCAAAGGGGAAATACAAACATCAGTTCATCCTAGTGGCTATCGACTACTTCACCAAATGGGTAGAGGCAGCCTCTTATGCTACTCTCAAAGCCACTCATGTGGCCAAATTCATTCGCACTAATATCATCTATCGATATGGTGTACCCCACGAGTTTGTCTGTGATAATGGGTCGCACTTCAAAGGGGCGACAAAGAAGCTTTTCGCCGAATTTGGGATACAAAATCATCGGTCATCCACTTACCGACCTCAAACTAATGGAGCAGTTGAGGCTGCAAACAAGAATGTCAAGAGGATTCTGCGGAAGACTACCGACACTTACACAGACTGGCCGGAAATGCTACCTCTGGCACTATGGGGATATCGAACAACCGAAAGGACTTCAACTGGGGCTACTCCCTACTCTCTGGTTTATGGAATGGAAGCTGTCTTGCCCATCGAATTGGAATTACCTTCGTTAAGGGTTCTAGCTGAGACTGGAATGATCGAAGAGGATTGGGTTCAAAACCGCTACGACGAGTTGGCACTACTAGACGAAAGGAGACTGAGAGCTTTATACCGTGTACAAGGGTATCAACGCCGTATTGCATGAGCATTCAACAAAAAGGTAAAACCTAGGGACGTCAAGGTAGGAGACATGGTGCTCAAAGCAATTCGTCGCCACGTCTCGGACCCAAGGGGCAAGTTTAGACCAAACTGGAGAGGCCCCTACCTTATCAAATGCATACTTTCTGGAGGAGCAGCATACATTGCAGACTTGGATGGAATGGAATTCGCAACACCAGTCAACATTGACAAGTTGAGGAAGTATTACCCCTGAGAGATGCTCGTTGGACCGAAAACCACAAGGGTGGGCGGATCCAAGCAAAAATTAGAGCAGCCTGCTAGGTCGAAAACCCGTAAGGGCGGCTTAGGCAAAAACTAAGGCATAAATAAAACGCTCGCTAGACCGAAAACCCGCAATGGCGGTTTTAGGCAAAATTTAGAGCACAAAAGGAGAGGAAAATACCCGAGTGAACCCTAACTAAAAACAAAACAAATCCCCTTTGTTGGAACTACGTTTATGGCCTGATTCCCTCCATGGGATACGTAGGCAATCTCTAAGTTTGAGATTCGGCCACTGCTATCATCATCACTTCCGAAATTTCTAGGTCTATCCTAAAGCATGTTCACCATCAAATCATGGCAATAACATCTTCAAATAAAACGAACAAATGTTTTATTATTTCCAAAGAGAGAGAACAAAGCAAACCTAAACAATTCTCAATCCATGAAAGCTAGAATCAAACAAATATCTTTTGAAAAAAACATAAGCAAAGCGCCGATTTCTAGGTCTTCCTTCTCTTTGCACTACTATCCTCCAAAAGGTTTTTCTTCAACCAGCGTTTGTAAGAACCCGATAGCTTGGCAACAAAGTTCTCAGCAACCTCCTGCATCACTCTATTTGGCCAAAGACGCAGCATATTGCGACGGAAGTTGGCATCATGGATCTTAGAGATGGTGTACTCAAGGTCACCCAAGATTGCGGCTTGTTCAGCCCCAAACTGCCTTTGAAAGCGAGCAGGGAAGTAGAAAACGACTCGAGTAATGCCAATCACTGCCACACCAAAGTGGTTCATAGTACTCACAGTCATACTCTCGATATCATACCAGGGGCAAACCCATTGAATCCAATCACCTCTGCAAGTCTTCATCCACGCTTCCCAAGCAGCCTCAGTTGGGAACTGTTTAACCATGTGACGCTCCGTACACTGGTCAGGATTGTAAGGAAGTCGCTCCGGCGCATCCCACACTTTTAGCTTCTCAAACAACCATACCTAGAGAAAAAGGGAAAATTGTGAGTTGAGAGAACACATGAGTCAAAACAAAAGAGTGATGAGTGAAAAGATAAACTTGACAAAAGAAACAAATAAAAGAGAGAACCTGCAATAGCAAAGGACTGCCTGAGAATTGAGCTGTAGGGCTGCCCTTCATCATATCTAGACCCATCAAGGTCTCTGCCAATACTAAACCAGCGAAACCCACACGGTTTCCAATTTGCTGAGCAATGTTAAGCAATATAGGATCAGCATGACCAGAGGAAGGGCCAAGCAAGTAGTAATGAAGGAGACAAATGCACAATGCATGAAAGCACGACTTCTGTAGGGAAACTTGGCGATGGGCCTCAGCTGTACCAAAACGCTGGATAAGTTGCAGAATCTCCAGCCTCCCTTTCACTAGGAAGAACTTAACTTCATGTTTCTGAACTTGGAGTAAATCCTTCAGGAGATCACCGCGGTTGAACAAAGGATTAGGGACAATGAAACCCTCTCTATCCGAATGACCCATGATGGCTGCAAATTCCTCGATAGTAGGACATAACTCCTCCCTCTTAAATCGAAAGACGTGAAAATCAGGGTCCCACAAACTAGCGGCTGCCCTAAGGAAGGCAAAATTCACGGGAATGTGACGAAGGGAAAAGAGGAAGTCCATACCAAAGGATTTAAAGTGCAGACGGTCAAGGCCATTAAAGGAATCTAACCACTGATCAAGGACTGGTTGTGCCATGTGCAAAGAATTGCTGCTGACAATGCTATCGGGTTCGTAGAACGTGTACTTATAGGGCTAGGTCGAGTCTTAGTTCGAATCGGAATCGGATTCTTAATCCTCAGAAATTTAGTCGGTCTCTCGGCCGGCACTTCGATAAGACGGCTGTGGGATCAATCCACCGGCCCGTAGATAATAGGGTTGACCTACAAGTCAAACCCAGGCAAACCAAACGATCCCTCGGCCGCCAGATCGAAGATTCGGCCGTGTAATCACTAGCTCGGCCGCCAGAACGGCTATTTTACAGACTGTTCCCACGGTTCAGTTCGTTTCGTTGGATTAACGAGAATATCACACGTAAACAACGTAAGAACAGCATATACAATCACAATCGCAGAGCAAAAGGTTTTTGTTTCATATATCGAAAGCTTTTTACATCACAAGGTGGATCATCCCACATTTCCTAAACAAGCTATACATCGATTTCCTGTCGAACTAACCTATGCAGGAAGAGAAACAAAGAAAGAAACAAAAGAGGAAGCAGAAGAGGATGTCGAACCCTCTGGTGGTCCGAACAAAAGAGACCAGCTGCAAAAAAGAAAGGGAAACCCCTGGGGCGATGTATACCAAAGGAGTACTACGGTGCAGAAGGGACACCACATGGCCCAGAAAAACCACCACACCGCGTACCACCGCCACGCCAGGAGCTCCACGTCGCGGAAGCAAGTCACCCATGTGAAGGCCCCTAATCAAGCATACCCATGCGAGGATCCATAATCAAGCGTCAAGACAGGACCAAAAGCAAACACGGTCTCCCTCCGCGCACACTAGCCACGTCAGCATACCATCCACGGCCCGGAGCTGTCCGAAACAAGGAGAAATGGAAGGGATCTTCGGTGGAAGTCTCGGACGTAAGAAACGGGGAGGGAAGAAAGGAAAATGAAATGAAACGGCTGAAGCCGTGGCCTTTTATAGGCCCCTGGAGATCAATCGATTATGCGGCCGATACTTCGATATTTCGGCCGAGACATCAATTCTTCGGCCGAGATATCGATCTCCTGGCCTCCTAAATCGATTTCCTTCAACAAACGTCAGATCATGCTCAGTGCACCAATTCAAGCCACTACAGACTTCTAAACCAAGTAGCCTTGGGGGCATCCCCGAGCCAATGCAACAAGATCAAGACTAGCCTTGGGGGCATGCCCAAGCATCGAAACTCTCTCTCCACAAACTGCTGGCCGAAACAAGTCAAAAACATCCAGCGGCGCTATGCCCATATCCACTACCAAGGAAATAAGCAGCTCCGTGCCCATATCAACCCACTCGGTGGCTCTATGCCTATCACTCAGCAGCTCGAAGCCATAGCAGCTCACTTAGCAGCTCCAAGCCCTCGACCCAGGCTCTACGCCCATGTTCACTATCGAACACCGTGGCTCCAAGCCATTACCTCAATAGGCTCGAAGCCTATCTCAACAGGCTCGAAGCCTTTGTCTACTATCACCCAGCGGCTCAAAGCCCTTTATCATAAGCGGCTCTACGCCCGTATCAATTCAGCGGCCCTATGCCCATCGTCTCCACACAACTCAGCTGCTCCAAGCCCACCGCTTCAACTGGCTCGAAGCCGTAACAGTCAAGTCTACTTCAGCGGCTCAAAGCCCATTACTCCAACAGGCTCGAAGCCTATATCTACCATCTGAGCGGCTCTGCGCCCATTTACTTCAACAGGCTCTACGTCTGTATTCACTCACCCAGCGGCTCGAAGCCCTCGAATCAGCAGCTCTGTGCTAGCTATCACGGCAACAGGCTCTACGCCTGTAATCATTCAACTTAGCGGCTCCAAGCCCACTGTTTCAACTGGCTCGAAGCCATACACAACCAATCTCAGCGGCTCGAAGCCCGTTATCAAAAGGCTCTACGCCTGTCATCACAACTCAACGGCTCAAAGCCCATTATCTCAACTGGCTCGAAGCCGTAAACAAGCAACAGGCTCTACACCGCCCCAACAATCAAGACATTTATTCTCAGGCTCTACGCCTGAATGCTCAAAAATCTAACATTTTTGAATGCTCAAGCTCTACGCTTGGATGCCCAACCATTGTGTACTGGATGCTCAAGTTATACACTTGAATGCTCAAGCTCTACGCTTGGATGCCCAACCACTGTGTACTGGACGCTCAAAGCCTGTACTTTGAATGCTCGGATTCTGCCGTCCGAATGCTCGAGCTCTACGCTCTGAATGCTCAAGTCCGGAACTTGATAGAAGCTCTAAGCTTAAAACAAACACACACGCACGGGCCCGTGCACATTTGCATCAACATTTTCACATCGAGTCTGCATCACATCTATTCACATCTAACAACCATCATCGCACATATACACTCTGCATATCTCTCATGGAACAGGTCAATCCTACAATCAACCGGCTCTATGCCTCGGTTTTATTGATCGGCCCAACGCCTCGATCTTTTGGCTCCACGCCAACACTTATGATGGAAAAGCTCCGTGTGCAGACCATCAGAATTATACCAGCTCTACGCTTCGGTTCAAATCACGTCAAGCTCTAAGCTCTGACAACTTAGGCCCTTGCCTCAAGACTGCATGCAGGCTCCGCGCCTCAATCACTTCAGGTTCCACGCCTCAGTTCTTTCATCTCAGGCCCTTGCCTTATACCAACTCCGCGCTTCGGTTCATCACGTCAAGCTCAAAGCTCTGACACCACAGGCTCTCGCCTTATGATCAACACCAGCTCCGCGCTTCGGTCCTAGCAATCACCTCAGGCTCTCGCCTTGTGATCAACACCAGCTCCGTGCTCCGGTCCTAGCAAATCACCTCAGGCTCTCGCCTTGTGATCAACACCAGCTCCGCGCTTCGGTTTTATCAATCCCCTCAGGCCTTCGCCTCAAGATTGCAACAGGCTCCACGCCTCGATTCTGTCACTCTCCAGGCTCTCGCCTCATGACTACAACCGGCTCCGTGCCTCGGTTTCCTCATCACCAAAGCTCCGTGCTCTAAACACTGGCCCTGTGCCCCCCACATCTCAAAAACAAACCGGCGTCCAACTCATCCCCAGTAGATGGTCTGGATTCCACCCCAATTACATCAATTCCTTCCAGCTCATTCGCAAGGATAGGCTACTCTACCGAGCTCCTTTCGGTCAAAGTAAGGATGATCAAGAAAAGCAAACACACCTGCAGTGTACTGATCTACCCCAAAATAACTAAGGAAGTTCTCCGCAAAAAACTCCCCGGGCAGCCCCGCGCTCCTTCAACTACTCTTCGCCAAAACCCTGGCTCAGTCTAGGTACGTCACACTATGGCTTTTTAAGCCCTAAGGTACGTTTTCTGTCTCTAACCCTCCAAACTTTTTGCTTTTCTTTATTGCCCGAACTACGGTTGGTCTGAATTTCCTTTGTGGAATACGTAGGCAGCCTCCCGGCCCGACCATAACAAAACCTTTTTCGAAAACCCCTTGGAATAGTGGTTGGACCAAATTGAGTTGCTTTTTACAGCTTTGACTCTTACTCAAACATGTCTCGCGATCCGTCTGAGTTCAGTCAAAGAGGGGCATCTGTAGACACCCCAATTTGGCCTAACGATTATTTCAAGTCCCACCTTGGGACAATCCCGATGATGAAATGGATACAGTGATTGATGATTGCTTCTTCGAGGACCTTAGGACTTTCGGTGAGAACTTTGACCACTTAGAGGACCCAATTCAAAGCCATACAGCCTTTCAGACAGAAATACAGAAGCCTAGGAGAATCCATCTGACGGCCGTGACATCGATCCCACGGCCATAACATCAAACCCTCGCCCGAGCAACCTGTTGCCAGCAAAATCTCCCTGAGAGATCAATTCCTCGGCCGCAAGATCTATCCTTCGGCCGAGACATCCATTCCACGGCCGCGACATCCATTGCTCGGCCGCCAGATCACCCTTTTTCCAGACTCTGGAACGTTCTGTCAGACATTTGGTTTGATCCAACTACACTACCTTCCCGATGCGTTCGGGCTACGTTCGGAGATCACGACGTAGAGTTTGAGATGCATTGCAATTGCAATTGCCATCTCGTGATTTGATTGGCCGGAGTGAGTCATCCCTATGCCTATATAAAGGGGCCTTTGGGTTCCGAAATTAACACACAGAAATTGAGATACCCACACACTCAATCAAACCTCGAAACTCTGCAGAAATACTCCCTCAAACCCATACTCGAAAAGCCCTAACCTTCCGAAGGTAGCCGTCAATCCGGCGATCAAACCCCGAAGTTCAAACCCTAACTCTAGGGTTCTCGATCAAGCAATCAATCAACCACACCCAATCCAAAGCAATCAAGCAACTGAGGGATCAAGGTGGTGAGGCCCAACGGCCTCTGGTTTGTCTATGTTTACTGTATTTCTAAACTAACCGTAGCATTTCGATTATCCGTTAATCTTTCTGTCTGGTGTGAGGAAGAACACCGACCGGGGCTTTGATCCCTCGGCCGGTACATCAAACCAGGAGGATCTCTCGGCCGTGACATTTATTCACCGGCCGAGAGATCCATCTCCCTGGGACATTTTGTTTGTTTTATCTGCTTTCTGATGCATGCTTCAATTATCGCACTGGCTCACTTTGCTTACTGTTTAAAGGAATAATTAAACAGACTATGTGTTAGAATTAGACAAAGCATCTACACGTCTTATGTTGAACGATTATGGGCCAGTCTCACGACTGGGCAAAGAGGGGTGCCTAACACCTTCCCCTTATTGTACTTTTGGCTCCCGAATCCAGAATCTCTATCTATTTTCCCAGTTTTAATAAACTGGGTGGCGACTCTATTTGATGATAGCCATTATCATGTGGCGACGTTCCTAGCCATGGGAATGTCCATGATTTTGGTTTATGAAGTGAGCAACCAATCGAGCAAACACAACGTGATCAATCTGTATGGCAATGCCCCGCTTGGGAGGTGTTTACATCTACCAACCACACAATTCTTCCAACATACACCAAATATATGTATCCCTTCACTGACCCACAAACCACAGATGCTGACAAATATACCTCTCAAAAGAAGAATCCAGCACATGCACAACACAATACCACAACAACAACAACAAAACCCTAACTTCCTAACTCAATGGCGGCAAGGTTCCAGCATGGGCAGTATAAAATAAAAGATCAGACGTGAATGTTGTTTTTCAACAAATACGAACAAGAAGATCTAGCGGGAAAATATATGCGCACTCAAAAACATGCCCAGTACAAATATTCCTAATTCCAACAAAAATCGCGACTAAAATAAATTCATTCCAACAAATACACCTACCAGATCTAACACAAATTATCACATTTCAACGAATAAATATTTACCCAAACTCAAATATTCGATTTCAGGTCCGCGAGATGTGTCGCCCTTCTTCTTGTCTTCGAACCTGGGCTGCGGATCGAAGGCGTTGCTGATGGGGTCGGCGTCGTTGGTGTTGCTGGTGAGGGCGGCGCGGACGTACACGGTCGACATAAGGTCCGACGGAGCAAGAGAAGAGGAGGGACAGAAGAGGAGTGGGATGCGAGATAGAGATGATTTAATGCTGGTATGTGTGGGATAAAGGAGTCGTGCAGATGGATGGACTTGTAAACATGGAGATGTAGAGAATAATATTCTTAACCGTGGTTAAGGTAGTGGGGTTGGAGTGGGAGTAATAATTTTATTTACCGGTTGTTTAGGTAACAAGTTTGTTTTGTTATACCTCTAGTTACACATTCACTGGATTTGGTTATGCTTTCAGTGGTTAACATTATGCTTCCAGTGGTTTTCGTCATGCCATTTCTTACGGTGTCTCCAAATCAGAGGGAGACACCGAAGCGTTACACTATTTTGTGAGTTCTCAGGGTTGAGCTCATATGCCATTTACGAACACTTGAAATGACATAATTTCTTTCTCCATCATTTATTGAAAACCAAGAGGTTTAAAATTGATCAGATATGACTTCAGGAGAACAATACAAACAATATCTAATGAACAATCATCTTTGGAGGATTTTGATTTTACGCATACTTTCTACTGTTTTGTCCAATGTGTGATTCGTTTGATTTGATATTTGTACAATCATCTTTGGGAAGACAGTATTAAAGTTGGTTCTTCCACGTGCATTTTTTTGTGAAATTTGGGGTTGAAATTTAGGGCTGAGTGGTACTTGTCAGTAGACATCTCCAATGACGTGAAATCTGGGGTTGGCCATAGTCATGTCGCCATCAGTACTATAAATCCAAGGAGGAAGAAGAGAGGGAGAATTGCATATCAGTGGGTAAAGGGGCAACTAATGCCCAAATGATGGAACACTTTTTTCGGAATTCATCTAAACATGACAAGGAGAAAGATTAATTCCCAATACATGGAGAGGCCACCTAAAATGACTGTTATACCCTTCATCAAAAAAAACCCTAAACCCCAAACCCACCCACCCATCCATCGTTCCCCCTTCAATTCCCTCCAATTCCCACACGGCTCTGAACAGGACGTCCGACTGGAAGCGAACAACAAGAGGTAGGGTTTGTTCTGCTTCTTTCCTCCTCTCGACCTCTTCTCCTTCACCTCTTCTTCCTCTCTGACTTCATCTCCCTCTCAATGGTACAGTACTCTTACCATTCCACGGAAGAAGAAGCAAGATCTTGTCCTTGACCAAACGGAAAATCGTACGCATCTGGTATGGAATTTTTTGGGTTGGGTGTTTCAATTTGTTTGCAGTTTTCTCTCTTTTCTATTCTCTCATTCCGTCCATGTGAATTTGTTTATAAGCAATTTGGTTTTTCACATTGTATGAGTGAGGAATAGAAGGGGTAATATTGAGACTTGCCCATTAGTTCCCCCTAGGAGAAAAATGTACTATGTTTAATACCAACATTTGATCCACCATTCTGTACCCCCATTGTCGCCATTGCAATGGAAGTTTGTTTTTCCAGAAAATATAATAGTTGCTCTTTAAGTCACCTAATGTTACTCCTTGTAAGAACTGTTGTTGCTCTCTATGTAAGAAAGTATGCCCTAGGCTGTTAAGGGCAGTCACCCATGTTTTAAGTCACTGATGGCTGTCCCTTTACCCCTTGTGTTGGTCTGTATATATGAAATGTGGTTCTTCTTGAAGTTATGTAACATGTATTTTTTTACTGTAAGAGTATTATTTGGAAACATCCCTCCCTCAAACTATACACCATTTGTTTACTTCGTCATCAAACTATCAAAGACGTTTACTTAGTCCTCCAAGTCTATGTTGTCCTCTTCTCTAACTTCTTTTAATTTTTAAACGGAAAACACACATGTGAGCAGCACATGCGCTAATTCCCCACAAGTGAAAGGGCAAAAATGCCATTCCACATCAATCCAGAATTCCATGCACAAAACCCTCCCCCTCCTCTCTGTCTCTCATACTTTGTATACATAGCCTACTCATCACTCCATAGTCCACACCATTGTTACACACTCAAATTCAGAATTTTGATCGATGAAGGCTTAAGGAGAGGAGTTGGCTGCAATGAACGATTTTTGTAGCTAATGACAGTTGAATCCACACCATTCTTACACACACAAATCCAGAAATTTGTAAGTAATAGCAAAACCAGAATGTGGTCTGTTTTTTTGTAGGTCATGACAGTTGAATATGAAGTAGTTGAACCTACTTTAGTTTTATAGCTGCTGAATCTGTATTTGGCATTGAATCTGCACTTTCAGTTTAAGTTTTGTGTTATGCACTTTCAGTTTCATCATTGGTTTGTAATGATTGCTGCACTTTGTTGTACTTTGATGGATGCACTTTCCTCCATCAGTTTAGATGCAGCTCTGTTACCAAATTTGGAGTGGTGAAATCATTTCATTACGCAAACAAATGCAGAAGGCAGTGGTGAAATCGTTTATTTGCATTTTAAGACACAAATTTTGGACACAGACACAACTTAGGACACAGTCATAGCTTAAGTTTTTGAGCACTTCAAACATGGACACAACTTCATGGTAGATACTTTAGATTTCCAACAGTTACAGTCTTGTCAACCATGAAAATGATCAATAGGGTACTCATTTACAGTGTTTGAAGAGGATGAGGATGAGGATGAGGAATGCATGGCTGGAGATGGAGGGAGGTCACAGGAAGGGAGGGAAGTCACAGGGAGGGAGAGAGGTCAAGGGATGGAGGCTGGTGGTGTACTCTTGGTGTTGTACTCTGTTTTATCTCTCGATTGTATGTCTGTATATATACCGCGATTGTAGGAAACCCATTTCAGTCTGGCACCAGATTGGTGGATTGATGTGGAATGAAATTTCCCATCACCTACATAGGAAATGAATATCATTGACAACATTACAAATTGGCACTCATACAAAAAATACAGTTTCTTTCCATCCCTCAATCCAAACCTCTGGTTGCTTTATTATATTGTCTTATTTAAAGCTTTTCTTCAAACCTCTAGTAAAATCCATCCTGCATTTAACCAAGGATTGAGTGGTCAATACGTAAGTGGGATAAGAAAATACATCAAATATAATCTATTAAAAACTCACACATAAACAGCAAAATCATTTGGTTTCCGTTGCTCCATTTGTGAACTACTTCCCTTCTTGACCTTCACTTTTATAGGTGGTACTATTGATTTTCTAGCGTTGCCCTTTGAACGTGCCATCATAGATATAACTGCACATGAAACCAAGAAGTTTACACATATAACCATAATAAGCAACCTGTGAAGCAGAAATCTTAAAAATATGTTTCAGATCATCTTATTTTCCTAGGGCCAACCCAAGCTATTTCAGACTTAGCCAAAGTGCATTGCATTATTAATGGAAGAAGACAATGCAATGCAATTTCAAACATCAGCATCAACTACTTTCATTTGCAAACATCAGCATCAACTGAGCTGAATGAGCAGAAAACCTATGTAAGAAACTAGCAGCAGCATGATAGCATAATAGGCTGTAGCAGAATGCAACTGCAAAAACATAAATACATAACAGCAGAACAGCATTTTGCAGCTGATTGCACCAGCAATGTAGCAGCAGCAGCCATAACAGAGACAACAGTAGCAGCCACACAGCAATTAGCAGTAAAAACTAGTGACATGGCCCCTAGAAAAGGCCTAAAGACTCGAAGGGACACCCCAAGGATAGGTGAATACAATGAAATAGAAGTGACTGACTGTTACACATCCTAAAACAGCTGTTCGTTCAGCACTACAGTAGCAACAAAACAGCAGAGCAGTCACGGCAGTAGCAACAGCAATCATCGCAAGCAGGTGATACTTCTTGCTGCTTGTGTGTTGCCGCTATTATGGTAGCAGGCAGCTGCTGTTTTGCTACGGCTACTGATGTTGTGGTTTTGCTATTGTGCCATTGCTTTACTGCTGTTCTCAATGCTTGTGTGTGCTGCTGTCCAGTGCAGTCGCAACCTGCTATGGTTATTTACAGCTGATAGTGTAATTATGGCTGTCCAATCTAAGCCTTTTGGCATGTGTTTCCCTCCCATCTCTTAGATGGAATTGAAACATGTGGAATGCACATGTTTGTTTAAATCTTCATAGCTATTGAGTGTAGTTAGTTTTAATTGGGTTAGATTGGTGTTTCCTACCATGACCCAATTGGTCCATTTTCCTTTTAGCCCTTGGCTTAGATCAATGTAGCCACTTGGCTTAGGTCATTTTTCTCTATCTTCAAAATTCTTTTTCCTTTTCCTCCTGAGGTATGCCCCTTATAGGATATACATTCGCTTAGCCTATTTTTTATAGCTGCATAATATAGTGGTTATTACATAATAAGTTCAGTGAGAGAATTGTGTACGATTTAGGGAGGAGCCTCAAGGCGAAGGTTGACTCGATCATTGAAAATAATGAGTGCAAATGGCAAAGAACAAGGAACTCTATCACAAAGGAAATCAAGGCTAACACCCCAAAACATGACTGAAGAGGATAGAGTGGTGAGGAAGTTAAAAGCCAGTGGGCAATTCTCTGTCAAATCTGCTTTCGAATGGAGTTATTGAAAAGTGTATCAATTATCAGATAGTAAGCAACCAAGGGGAAATTGGGTAACATAGATCGCTCATGAGAAGAAAAAAAAACCAACAATTGCACCCAGTTTAAAAAAACTTTCCAAAGGCAATAAAAACAATCCAGAGCCAACGGTTACATGTTACAACGTACATGTGAAGGCTATACATGAACTATGTATTGACTGGAACGAGGAGAATTGTATGAAGTAATGATCGAGAAGGCAAAGAAGAAAATGAAATTAGAAGTACATTTAGATTTGCAAAATGATGACATTCAAACATCTAACCAATCGAAAACCAGAATGCTCAAAGGTCAGTATTCAACACTCACAAAAATCCGAATGATGACTGCATCCAGATTCCAGCCACCCTGTTCTTGCATTGCAATCAAATAAACAGCTAATAGACTAACAAACTAAAAGACTGGAGGGGCTAGGCCGCCACCTCAACTCAGTAAACAGAATATGCGAGGGGTTATGCCACCACCTCGACTAACCAATGCAATCAAATAAAACTAACTATACTAACAAAACAAAAAAAACTCAATATTTAGCCTGGCTTCGTTACACCTCAGGTTTGGCATAAAACCAGGTTAGAGGTATCCACCAAGCTAAATACGAGCTACTAACACATAAAGATGAAGAACAAAAGTTGAAATCCCAACAAAGTTTTGAAGAAAAAAAAATCAAGGTCTTGGTATACTTACAGGCATGCTATCGCGAAGTTAAGTTGTAAGCCGTTTAGTAATGGTTAAGCAAAAACACAAGCCCAGATACAAGCTTTAGTTATGAAAGCTAGAACAGTTTCTAAATTCGATCATTCACCCAACGACAATGTATGCTACTTGCAAACACAAAATTGAAGCTGTTTGCTAGGCCTGAGTAGAAATGGATTCACAGATCCTATGGAAGGCCGACTAGGGCATTCGTATCAACAAATACCAGAGTCATTACAAATCTCTTCGACGACAATCCTACAAAACATTGAGACAACTACATGGGCATGCGATATGCCGTACAAGGCAGGAGCATCATCGTCGTTCTTTACAACTATTGTTATATTCATTATAACACCATTATTCAGAAGAGGTTAATTTGGTCTCTAAACATAGATACGCTTGTTGCGACAGATCAAAAGACCCGAAATATAATTCTTATCCGTGATTTGCATGTGCAGATTGTGGAGTCTGTAGTTCAAGGATACGGATTGCACATGAATGAAAAGAATTTGGAAGGTGCGACGGCCCTAGACATTGCCGAAACAGTTACTTCTGGAAAAAGTTCAGCACCAGGAGATAACATTTACCACCATTTTATTCCTAATAAACTCGAAAAAAAACTATTAACTTTCAGCCCACACTGAGGGGATTAGAAATACTAATAACTCTGAAACTTACGGTAAAGATCTCCAACCCGGGCTGGGGATTTCGGAAGCAAATCAGTGCTGGAAGTTCAAACCCAGTCAATTCCGAAACTTGATAGAGGTATCCGGTGGCCGGAAAAGGACAGCGATGGTCGGCCAATTCCAATGTCGCCTGAGGTCAGCGGCGAAAGAAAACAACTGTGCCTGGAGATTGAAGACCAATCACAACATCGAGGAAGATCGACGAAGAGAGTTGGGGGAATTTCTGGTCGTCGGTTGGCAAGAGAGAGAGGAGAAGAGAGGAGCAACGAGATGAAGAGAGAGGAGCAACGGAATGGGTTTCAGAGAGCAACAGCGAGAGAGAGAGAGGGGGGTTTCAGAGCTAGGGTTTGGATGTGATTTGGAGGCGGGAGATATACGGGTTTTGGGGAGAGGGATTCAACGACGTCGTGTAGGTACAGAGGGGTAATTTTGTCCACATATATTTTCCATTCCATGTATTAGGAATTGTTTTCCTCCTTCCCATCACTTATGAATTCCTACAAAGTTGTCCATGACCTGGGTATTTTTTGCCCCTCTTTCCACTGATATGCAATTCTCCCAAGAAGAGAACCAATACCGATTGGATGGCATAAAACAAGTCTTCCTATGGGACAAACACGGCTATCGAATGGTCTGAACTCTTTGCGTTGTATTTTTCCACACTAACCACTCTATAATGTTGGGCCCAGGAAATCAACTCCAACTCCAATAGGTATTTCAAAAAATGTGTTTTAGTACCATTAATTAAGACTTAAGGCCTCGTTTGATTCGCGGACTGAAAATGATGGGATTAACAATTCTGTGTTTAATATAGTCCTTGGACTCTTTGTCCTGGATTAACTTCATCCCTAACTACACCCAATCCCATGTTCGATTCGCGTGGGATTAATTATGGGATAAGGAATATTATTTTTAAAAAAATTGAAAAACATTTTTCGGAAAAGAAAGTTCTGAAAAAGAAACATTTTCAAAAATATAGTTAAGTCCACCCATGCTCTTCTTTTTTTTTATCCGCAAGTCCACCCATGCTTGTTCTTTCTTTTCCTACACGGTTAGGAAATAGTTAAGTCCACCCCATTTTGGCAACCCACGAACAAACTTGTGGCTTTCCCTTTTAAGCCACCCACAATCACTCTACGCTTAGAAGTTATATTCATAGCATCCATCCATTCAACGTCAGGCACGACAAGCCTTGGCACGCCCGCACTCGCTCAACAAACGCCTACAAGCGTGCTCGCGCCTTGCTCGGCGTACCCATGTCGAAAACAGAACTTTGTAAATACATTTTCTGGAGTTGCACAAATCTGAAGTCAAGCTAAAAGTGCTATTTGTAGAAATGACTTCACCGATTAACTAGTCGAAATTGTATATGTTATGTGTTCAAATTTCAAAATGTATGCACTGCTGCCGCACTGAGCTATGAAATTTGGAACATTATCATCTGTCCCGCTGCTGGGAAGCGTTCGTGCAGACATGTCTAACCATTCTATTGGAAATCGATATGAAAGTGTAAGAGAGAATTGTCTAAGTCATTGCCTTCTGAAAGGACTTCTTATTTAGCAAATTTAAGGGAAATTTATATGAGATATAAATTGCGTTCTTCACAAATAAAAACGTAAAAGAAAAGGAACATTAAATAGGACACTATATATAAGAAGCAGCCAAAGCAATTATTCAACATCACTTGAAACGAAATTCTTAAAGCCACGATATATTTTATGGCCAATCACACCGCAATTACCTACAATCAAAGAAACAAAAATGATTAGAATTCTTATAGGACTAACGCTGTTCCGCCTATCGCGCTTGATAAGAAATCGAATGGTCTGAACTCTAATTCCCTTTTGTTTTTCCACACTTACCACTTAGGAGGGCCCAGCTGGAATTGAACTCCAAGTCGTGGTGTTGCGTACTTGCGTAGAAAGGGTACCTGAGCATCTCCAATAGGTGTTTTAGTAACCATTAATTAGTTTGTTTGTTTGTTTTTTTATCACACGGTAGGATGTTGTTTTGTAAGTAAGTTAGATTACTACGATGGACTACTGCTGCTCCATCACCTCGAACCCACAATCCCACTCTCAAGACTCCAACCCAAGGGGAAAGATTAACTGAGCCAAGGCCAAAGGTCTGCCATTAATTAGTTAAGAGTAGTGAATATTTGAGTTTTTTTAGTGCTCCAAAGGGAGTACGCACTATCTAATGTGTTAGTGTGTCTTATTAGTTTGGAAGTGTTTTAGAAAGTTGGCTAGCTTCAAGGAAGGTCTTAACAAGCAATGCTAGGTACCTCAAAAATACTCCGAAATGAGCAATTAATGGTACAGATTCACTTTGATTTAGACCATCAATTACTCATTTTGGGATACTTTCGGGGTACATAGAATTATTGTATACCCCGAAACTACACCGAATTGAGTAATTCAATTCACTTATGGTCCAGATCCACTTCAATTCACTTTAAAATGAATCTGGACCATTGATTACTCATTTCGGGTATTTTTGGAGTACTCTTTCGGGGTACATAGATTTATTGGGTCTTAAAAACAAGGAAGGGGAGAAAACGAGAAATTCCTGAAATTGAAACACACTGTTTAAGACATTCTTTAACATTTTTAATTCCTCCCTTGGAGATGCTCATCTAAAAATCCCTGAAATTGAATAGGAATAGCTAGCTGGTAAGCTCAAAACTCAATACTAAGTTGGTTACTTTAATCAAATTACAAAGGCAAACTTTGGATGCTTTGGTGGAAATAGCACTGATCTTGTGCCACATTGGTCTTGAATATGTTTGTAACGCTTCTCCTTCTCAACAGCATCCATGTAGACACGTCCGTGACGAGTCGTCTTAATTATGCTTCTCAGATGTTGACGCCTCTTGAAAAGAGCGATATGTAACTTGACAAAACAATGTTCCCAAGATGAATACCTGATCGGAGCCTATATGTCCCCATTAATGGTCCCTAATTTATCTTGTTACGCTCATTTAGTGTATTACTTGGAGTTTAATACTCATTTTTCTTGTTTCAAGACTTGCAGATAATTATATACATTCCAACCATTGGATTCAATAATTGCGAAGTCGATCTAAAATGCGAACTTACAGAACTCCACGACTTCGTTAAAACGTAAGGATCATTTGTTGACCGTAGTGGCAGACACAGGCTTGAATCAGGTGTAATTTCATATTCATAATAACTATTTTATACGTATATATCGCTACTTGGAAAGTCCGAATAAGAGACAATGTTGTGTGTATGTGCGTAGCCACGGTTTAATTTTATGCACACAACCTGAAAAATGATTGATAACTAAAAATTTAGAAATTTTTACCCCACTTGTAGAAATTTTAAGAACTTTGTTTTCACTCGATCACAAGACTTATAGGAGTCAATCCCATAGAATTTTTACGTGACAATATTTGGAGTCATGCCGGAACCCGAATCCCCACTTGCATCCCCTAAGGACAGCCTCTGGATGACCAGATTAATTTTGGGTGGAGATAGAATGAGGGAAGATATGGAGGGAGTTTTGGAGGGAATTACACGGCTGAGAAGTAGGACGACTGGAAGAGGATCAATGCCATTAGGATGTCATAAGTCAAGTCTTCCAATGGGACAAACACGGTGTAATTATTGAGGGCAAAACTTTTCTTGATAAGCAATCGAATGGTCTGAACTCTTCGATCCCTTTTGTTTTTCCACACTTGCCACTAGGGCCTGGAATTCAACCTAAATTTCATTTTAATCAGTCATGGTTTCTATCTTTTCACACAATTCTATCTTAAAGGTGTCTTCGACTAACTAAAATAGTAACTACTTATATTTTAAATTAAAGGTGATGTATTATGAGAAAATAACTTGTCTCATAAAGCGGGAAATAAGTACTTAACCTTAGCGGAACGAGACCGAAGTTTGTTTTGGTACACCAGTATTTCAAAAACTGCAAGAATTGAAGTTTGTTTAATTAATCGGTTCAGACCCATTCAAAATATAGCATATCTCCTAATTGCATCTTTAATAAAAAGAAAATCCCTTTAATTCCAATTATTCAGAATCGTCAATCTCTTTTCGTGAGAAAGAGAAAGGGGGATTGAGTATTACAATTTATTATTTTAGGGATTGAACCTAGATGAATGATCTAGGCTGCCTACATACCCATAGTTTGGGATTAAGCCAAACGTAGTTCACATTTTATCTTTTTGGTGAGCCTCGGGACTCACTTAATAATTTGATGAACATTCAAGATTCATTTGTAAAATTGTAGGATTTGCGGCATCACTATAAATAGAGAGCACATCCCAACTAGGTTGACACTCACGCCTTTACCAATCATATGTCAGTCCTAAATTATTTTAATTTTGTGATTGCACCCATTTGAGTGGGTTGCCTACGTATTTGATTCGTCAAGTTCAACTTGAAATGGGAATAAGTTTGAATCAAAATCAAGTTTTTCAGTGAACAATCGAGGTTCACAATGTTTGTAATTGTGCCCATGTGAATGGGTTGCCTACGTATCCAAGTTTGATCAGGAATCATGTCAAATGTAGTTCAGATTTGATTTTTGTTTTGTTGGTGAACCGTGAACATGTAAAGTTCACAAAATTTGTGAATGCGAATGGGTTGCCTACGTATCCGAGTTCAATTCCCAAAAAAAGGAATCAGGAGCAAGTCGGAAATCGGAATCTAAGTCAACGTAGTTCGGGACTTGGGATGTTTAGCTTTTAAGCCATCAGGGCTCATTTGTTGATTTATTTGGCCCATAGACCAAATAGCTGAAACATTTTATACAGCTTTTGGAAACCAATTTTTCTGTTGCATATTTACCCAAGGCCTCAAGTGAATGTTGAGTAACAGTTTCTTGTTTGCAGATTAGATAGAAGTCCGGTGGCAGGTCAAAATGCACAGCTTTAATAAAACGTTGGACTTTTCATTTCCTTTGAAAAGAATTTGGGGTAGTTTCCACACAACTGCATCTGAATGTTTCTCACACCCACTTACATACAGGGATGCCAGAGCCGGCCCTAACCTAAAGCAAGTGTTGAAGTCGCTTTAGGCCTCTAAAAAATTTTGAATTGTAAGAGTCCCTCCTACTTCTTTTTTTTTTATCCCTTATTATAGTTCAACAAAAGATACCCTATTTTTAATTTTCAGTTTAAGCCTCCGAAAAGTCAAGGTCGACTCTGAAGGATACTTCTCATACACGTCTTTTGTTTTGTGTGTACACAGAGAACCAAATGAAGTTGGTTTATTCTCCCATGAACTTACATTGGTAGTGGGGTTAATGGGGAGGAATCCACTCTCACGGATTTGTTGTCTCCACTTTTAAAAAATGGGTTTGTTTTGACTTTCAAGCGATTATCCAATTATGTGTTATCTAATAATAAAATAAAATTGGACTTACACGTGCGGTACCCCTTTACTCTTGATCTAGCACTAGGAAAATGCAGCATGTTTTGTAAAGATACATGTGAATGCATCATGCAATACTCCCATGAGCCTAATATTTTTAGCTTGTTCCATCCAAGCACATCTATTGTGCCCCCTTTTACCCTTAACTAAATATAATTTCACACTTTATTATCTTTTCAAAGTTTTCATCAACCCCTCCCACCTCCACCCCACAACCACTTCCAACCGGCGACCACTCCGGCCGATGAATTTTTCCGGCAAAATTTCACTACTTCAGAAAATTAGTGAAATTTACTACTTCTCAAATTTCAAATTTCACTAATTTCACAAAATTTTGCTAGATTTCAAATTTTACTTTGTGTAGATTTTACCTAGTGAATTTCACTAGTTTTCGAACTCGTGAATTTTTCACTAATTAAAAATACTAACTCTTTTGGAACTACATGAGAACCACATAGTAAATTTTATTAGCTTAAATCTCGTGAATTTCACTCATTTGGAGCTCGTGAATTTCATTTGATTTCAATACACAGCTACCTGTTTCCAAACTACATAGGACCACCGAACGAATTTCACTAGCTTAGAGCTCGTGAATTTCACTGAATTTTAAAACACAACCACCTGTTGTATTTCATTAGTTTGGAACTCATTAGTTTGAAATTATTTACCTCTGAGGACAATCTCACATAAAGATTACCCTTTTACCCTTAACTAAATATAATTTCACACTTTATTATCTTTTCAAAGTTTTCATCAACCCCTCCCACCTCCACCCCACAACCACTTCCAACCGGCGACCACTCCGGCCGATGAATTTTTCCGGCAAAATTTCACTACTTCAAAAAATTAGTGAAATTTTTACTACTTCTCAAATTTCAAATTTCACTAATTTCACAAAATTTTGCTAGATTTCAAATTTTACTTTGTGTAGATTTTACCTAGTGAATTTCACTAGTTTTCGAACTCGTGAATTTTTCACTAATTAAAAATACTAACTCTTTTGGAACTACATGAGAACCACCTAGTAAATTTTATTAGCTTAAATCTCGTGAATTTCACTAATTTGGAGCTCGTGGATTTCATTGGATTTCAATACACAGCTACCTGTTTCCAAACTACATAGGACCACCTAACGAATTTCACTAGCTTAGAGCTCGTGAATTTCACTGAATTTTAAAACACAACCACCTGTTGTATTTCATTAGTTTGGAACTCATTAGTTTGAAATTATTTACCTCTGAGGACAATCTCACATAAAGATTACCCTTTTACCCTTAACTAAATATAATTTCACACTTTATTATCTTTTCAAAGTTTTCATCAACCCCTCCCACCTCCACCCCACAACCACTTCCAACCGGCGACCACTCCGGCCGATGAATTTTTCCGGCAAAATTTCACTACTTCAGAAAATTAGTGAAATTTACTACTTCTCAAATTTCAAATTTCACTAATTTCACAAAATTTTGCTAGATTTCAAATTTTACTTTGTGTAGATTTTACCTAGTGAATTTCACTAGTTTTCGAACTCGTGAATTTTTCACTAATTAAAAATACTAACTCTTTTGGAACTACATGAGAACCACATAGTAAATTTTATTAGCTTAAATCTCGTGAATTTCACTCATTTGGAGCTCGTGAATTTCATTTGATTTCAATACACAGCTACCTGTTTCCAAACTACATAGGACCACCGAACGAATTTCACTAGCTTAGAGCTCGTGAATTTCACTGAATTTTAAAACACAACCACCTGTTGTATTTCATTAGTTTGGAACTCATTAGTTTGAAATTATTTACCTCTGAGGACAATCTCACATAAAGATTACCCTTTTACCCTTAACTAAATATAATTTCACACTTTATTATCTTTTCAAAGTTTTCATCAACCCCTCCCACCTCCACCCCACAACCACTTCCAACCGGCGACCACTCCGGCCGATGAATTTTTCCGGCAAAATTTCACTACTTCAAAAAATTAGTGAAATTTTTACTACTTCTCAAATTTCAAATTTCACTAATTTCACAAAATTTTGCTAGATTTCAAATTTTACTTTGTGTAGATTTTACCTAGTGAATTTCACTAGTTTTCGAACTCGTGAATTTTTCACTAATTAAAAATACTAACTCTTTTGGAACTACATGAGAACCACCTAGTAAATTTTATTAGCTTAAATCTCGTGAATTTCACTAATTTGGAGCTCGTGGATTTCATTGGATTTCAATACACAGCTACCTGTTTCCAAACTACATAGGACCACCTAACGAATTTCACTAGCTTAGAGCTCGTGAATTTCACTGAATTTTAAAACACAACCACCTGTTGTATTTCATTAGTTTGGAACTCATTAGTTTGAAATTATTTACCTCTGAGGACAATCTCACATAAAGATTACCCTTTTACCCTTAACTAAATATAATTTCACACTTTATTATCTTTTCAAAGTTTTCATCAACCCCTCCCACCTCCACCCCACAACCACTTCCAACCGGCGACCACTCCGGCCGATGAATTTTTCCGGCAAAATTTCACTACTTCAGAAAATTAGTGAAATTTACTACTTCTCAAATTTCAAATTTCACTAATTTCACAAAATTTTGCTAGATTTCAAATTTTACTTTGTGTAGATTTTACCTAGTGAATTTCACTAGTTTTCGAACTCGTGAATTTTTCACTAATTAAAAATACTAACTCTTTTGGAACTACATGAGAACCACCTAGTAAATTTTATTAGCTTAAATCTCGTGAATTTCACTCATTTGGAGATCGTGAATTTCATTGGATTTCAATACACAGCTACCTGTTTCCAAACTACATAGGACCACCTAACGAATTTCACTAGCTTAGAGCTCGTGAATTTCACTGAATTTTAAAACACAACCACCTGTTGTATTTCATTAGTTTGGAACTCATTAGTTTGAAATTATTTACCTCTGAGGACAATCTCACATAAAGATTACCCTTTTACCCTTAACTAAATATAATTTCACACTTTATTATCTTTTCAAAGTTTTCATCAACCCCTCCCACCTCCACCCCACAACCACTTCCAACCGGCGACCACTCCGGCCGATGAATTTTTCCGGCAAAATTTCACTACTTCAAAAAATTAGTGACATTTTTACTACTTCTCAAATTTCAAATTTCACTAATTTCACAAAATTTTGCTAGATTTCAAATTTTACTTTGTGTAGATTTTACCTAGTGAATTTCACTAGTTTTCGAACTAATGAATTTTTCACTAATTAAAAATACTAACTCTTTTGGAACTACATGAGAACCACCTAGTAAATTTTATTAGCTTAAATCTCGTGAATTTCACTAATTTGGAGCTCGTAGATTTCATTGGATTTCAATACACAGCTACCTGTTTCCAAACTACATAGGACCACCTAACGAATTTCACTAGCTTAGAGCTCGTGAATTTCACTGAATTTTAAAACACAACCACCTGTTGTATTTCATTAGTTTGGAACTCATTAGTTTGAAATTATTTACCTCTGAGGACAATCTCACATAAAGATTACCCTTTTACCCTTAACTAAATATAATTTCACACTTTATTATCTTTTCAAAGTTTTCATCAACCCCTCCCACCTCCACCCCACAACCACTTCCAACCGGCGACCACTCCGGCCGATGAATTTTTCCGGCAAAATTTCACTACTTCAGAAAATTAGTGAAAATTTACTACTTCACAAATTTCAAATTTCACTAATTTCACAAAATTTTGCTAGATTTCAAATTTTACTTTGTGTAGATTTTACCTAGTGAATTTCACTAGTTTTCGAACTCGTGAATTTTTCACTAATTAAAAATACTAACTCTTTTGGAACTACATGAGAACCACCTAGTAAATTTTATTAGCTTAAATCTCGTGAATTTCACTAATTTGGAGCTCGTGGATTTCATTGGATTTCAATACACAGCTACCTGTTTCCAAACTACATAGGACCACCTAACGAATTTCACTTGCTTAGAGCTCGTGAATTTCACTGAATTTTAAAACACAACCACCTGTTGTATTTCATTAGTTTGGAACTCATTAGTTTGAAATTATTTACCTCTGAGGACAATCTCACATAAAGATTACCCTTTTACCCTTAACTAAATATAATTTCACACTTTATTATCTTTTCAAAGTTTTCATCAACCCCTCCCACCTCCACCCCACAACCACTTCCAACCGGCGACCACTCCGGCCGATGAATTTTTCCGGCAAAATTTCACTACTTCAGAAAATTAGTGAAATTTACTACTTCTCAAATTTCAAATTTCACTAATTTCACAAAATTTTGCTAGATTTCAAATTTTACTTTGTGTAGATTTTACCTAGTGAATTTCACTAGTTTTCGAACTCGTGAATTTTTCACTAATTAAAAATACTAACTCTTTTGGAACTACATGAGAACCACCTAGTAAATTTTATTAGCTTAAATCTCGTGAATTTCACTCATTTGGAGATCGTGAATTTCATTGGATTTCAATACACAGCTACCTGTTTCCAAACTACATAGGACCACCTAACGAATTTCACTAGCTTAGAGCTCGTGAATTTCACTGAATTTTAAAACACAACCACCTGTTGTATTTCATTAGTTTGGAACTCATTAGTTTGAAATTATTTACCTCTGAGGACAATCTCACATAAAGATTACCCTTTTACCCTTAACTAAATATAATTTCACACTTTATTATCTTTTCAAAGTTTTCATCAACCCCTCCCACCTCCACCCCACAACCACTTCCAACCGGCGACCACTCCGGCCGATGAATTTTTCCGGCAAAATTTCACTACTTCAAAAAATTAGTGACATTTTTACTACTTCTCAAATTTCAAATTTCACTAATTTCACAAAATTTTGCTAGATTTCAAATTTTACTTTGTGTAGATTTTACCTAGTGAATTTCACTAGTTTTCGAACTAATGAATTTTTCACTAATTAAAAATACTAACTCTTTTGGAACTACATGAGAACCACCTAGTAAATTTTATTAGCTTAAATCTCGTGAATTTCACTAATTTGGAGCTCGTAGATTTCATTGGATTTCAATACACAGCTACCTGTTTCCAAACTACATAGGACCACCTAACGAATTTCACTAGCTTAGAGCTCGTGAATTTCACTGAATTTTAAAACACAACCACCTGTTGTATTTCATTAGTTTGGAACTCATTAGTTTGAAATTATTTACCTCTGAGGACAATCTCACATAAAGATTACCCTTTTACCCTTAACTAAATATAATTTCACACTTTATTATCTTTTCAAAGTTTTCATCAACCCCTCCCACCTCCACCCCACAACCACTTCCAACCGGCGACCACTCCGGCCGATGAATTTTTCCGGCAAAATTTCACTACTTCAGAAAATTAGTGAAAATTTACTACTTCACAAATTTCAAATTTCACTAATTTCACAAAATTTTGCTAGATTTCAAATTTTACTTTGTGTAGATTTTACCTAGTGAATTTCACTAGTTTTCGAACTCGTGAATTTTTCACTAATTAAAAATACTAACTCTTTTGGAACTACATGAGAACCACCTAGTAAATTTTATTAGCTTAAATCTCGTGAATTTCACTAATTTGGAGCTCGTGGATTTCATTGGATTTCAATACACAGCTACCTGTTTCCAAACTACATAGGACCACCTAACGAATTTCACTAGCTTAGAGCTCGTGAATTTCACTGAATTTTAAAACACAACCACCTGTTGTATTTCATTAGTTTGGAACTCATTAGTTTGAAATTATTTACCTCTGAGGACAATCTCACATAAAGATTACCCTTTTACCCTTAACTAAATATAATTTCACACTTTATTATCTTTTCAAAGTTTTCATCAACCCCTCCCACCTCCACCCCACAACCACTTCCAACCGGCGACCACTCCGGCCGATGAATTTTTCCGGCAAAATTTCACTACTTCAAAAAATTAGTGAAATTTTTACTACTTCTCAAATTTCAAATTTCACTAATTTCACAAAATTTTGCTAGATTTCAAATTTTACTTTGTGTAGATTTTACCTAGTGAATTTCACTAGTTTTCGAACTCGTGAATTTTTCACTAATTAAAAATACTAACTCTTTTGGAACTACATGAGAACCACCTAGTAAATTTTATTAGCTTAAATCTCGTGAATTTCACTAATTTGGAGCTCGTGGATTTCATTGGATTTCAATACACAGCTACCTGTTTCCAAACTACATAGGACCACCTAACGAATTTCACTAGCTTAGAGCTCGTGAATTTCACTGAATTTTAAAACACAACCACCTGTTGTATTTCATTAGTTTGGAACTCATTAGTTTGAAATTATTTACCTCTGAGGACAATCTCACATAAAGATTACCCTTTTACCCTTAACTAAATATAATTTCACACTTTATTATCTTTTCAAAGTTTTCATCAACCCCTCCCACCTCCACCCCACAACCACTTCCAACCGGCGACCACTCCGGCCGATGAATTTTTCCGGCAAAATTTCACTACTTCAGAAAATTAGTGAAATTTACTACTTCTCAAATTTCAAATTTCACTAATTTCACAAAATTTTGCTAGATTTCAAATTTTACTTTGTGTAGATTTTACCTAGTGAATTTCACTAGTTTTCGAACTCGTGAATTTTTCACTAATTAAAAATACTAACTCTTTTGGAACTACATGAGAACCACCTAGTAAATTTTATTAGCTTAAATCTCGTGAATTTCACTCATTTGGAGATCGTGAATTTCATTGGATTTCAATACACAGCTACCTGTTTCCAAACTACATAGGACCACCTAACGAATTTCACTAGCTTAGAGCTCGTGAATTTCACTGAATTTTAAAACACAACCACCTGTTGTATTTCATTAGTTTGGAACTCATTAGTTTGAAATTATTTACCTCTGAGGACAATCTCACATAAAGATTACCCTTTTACCCTTAACTAAATATAATTTCACACTTTATTATCTTTTCAAAGTTTTCATCAACCCCTCCCACCTCCACCCCACAACCACTTCCAACCGGCGACCACTCCGGCCGATGAATTTTTCCGGCAAAATTTCACTACTTCAAAAAATTAGTGACATTTTTACTACTTCTCAAATTTCAAATTTCACTAATTTCACAAAATTTTGCTAGATTTCAAATTTTACTTTGTGTAGATTTTACCTAGTGAATTTCACTAGTTTTCGAACTAATGAATTTTTCACTAATTAAAAATACTAACTCTTTTGGAACTACATGAGAACCACCTAGTAAATTTTATTAGCTTAAATCTCGTGAATTTCACTAATTTGGAGCTCGTAGATTTCATTGGATTTCAATACACAGCTACCTGTTTCCAAACTACATAGGACCACCTAACGAATTTCACTAGCTTAGAGCTCGTGAATTTCACTGAATTTTAAAACACAACCACCTGTTGTATTTCATTAGTTTGGAACTCATTAGTTTGAAATTATTTACCTCTGAGGACAATCTCACATAAAGATTACCCTTTTACCCTTAACTAAATATAATTTCACACTTTATTATCTTTTCAAAGTTTTCATCAACCCCTCCCACCTCCACCCCACAACCACTTCCAACCGGCGACCACTCCGGCCGATGAATTTTTCCGGCAAAATTTCACTACTTCAGAAAATTAGTGAAAATTTACTACTTCACAAATTTCAAATTTCACTAATTTCACAAAATTTTGCTAGATTTCAAATTTTACTTTGTGTAGATTTTACCTAGTGAATTTCACTAGTTTTCGAACTCGTGAATTTTTCACTAATTAAAAATACTAACTCTTTTGGAACTACATGAGAACCACCTAGTAAATTTTATTAGCTTAAATCTCGTGAATTTCACTAATTTGGAGCTCGTGGATTTCATTGGATTTCAATACACAGCTACCTGTTTCCAAACTACATAGGACCACCTAACGAATTTCACTAGCTTAGAGCTCGTGAATTTCACTGAATTTTAAAACACAACCACCTGTTGTATTTCATTAGTTTGGAACTCATTAGTTTGAAATTATTTACCTCTGAGGACAATCTCACATAAAGATTACCCTTTTACCCTTAACTAAATATAATTTCACACTTTATTATCTTTTCAAAGTTTTCATCAACCCCTCCCACCTCCACCCCACAACCACTTCCAACCGGCGACCACTCCGGCCGATGAATTTTTCCGGCAAAATTTCACTACTTCAAAAAATTAGTGAAATTTTTACTACTTCTCAAATTTCAAATTTCACTAATTTCACAAAATTTTGCTAGATTTCAAATTTTACTTTGTGTAGATTTTACCTAGTGAATTTCACTAGTTTTCGAACTCGTGAATTTTTCACTAATTAAAAATACTAACTCTTTTGGAACTACATGAGAACCACCTAGTAAATTTTATTAGCTTAAATCTCGTGAATTTCACTAATTTGGAGCTCGTGGATTTCATTGGATTTCAATACACAGCTACCTGTTTCCAAACTACATAGGACCACCTAACGAATTTCACTAGCTTAGAGCTCGTGAATTTCACTGAATTTTAAAACACAACCACCTGTTGTATTTCATTAGTTTGGAACTCATTAGTTTGAAATTATTTACCTCTGAGGACAATCTCACATAAAGATTACCCTTTTACCCTTAACTAAATATAATTTCACACTTTATTATCTTTTCAAAGTTTTCATCAACCCCTCCCACCTCCACCCCACAACCACTTCCAACCGGCGACCACTCCGGCCGATGAATTTTTCCGGCAAAATTTCACTACTTCAGAAAATTAGTGAAATTTACTACTTCTCAAATTTCAAATTTCACTAATTTCACAAAATTTTGCTAGATTTCAAATTTTACTTTGTGTAGATTTTACCTAGTGAATTTCACTAGTTTTCGAACTCGTGAATTTTTCACTAATTAAAAATACTAACTCTTTTGGAACTACATGAGAACCACCTAGTAAATTTTATTAGCTTAAATCTCGTGAATTTCACTCATTTGGAGATCGTGAATTTCATTGGATTTCAATACACAGCTACCTGTTTCCAAACTACATAGGACCACCTAACGAATTTCACTAGCTTAGAGCTCGTGAATTTCACTGAATTTTAAAACACAACCACCTGTTGTATTTCATTAGTTTGGAACTCATTAGTTTGAAATTATTTACCTCTGAGGACAATCTCACATAAAGATTACCCTTTTACCCTTAACTAAATATAATTTCACACTTTATTATCTTTTCAAAGTTTTCATCAACCCCTCCCACCTCCACCCCACAACCACTTCCAACCGGCGACCACTCCGGCCGATGAATTTTTCCGGCAAAATTTCACTACTTCAAAAAATTAGTGAAATTTTTACTACTTCTCAAATTTAAAATTTCACTAATTTCACAAAATTTTGCTAGATTTCAAATTTTACTTTGTGTAGATTTTACCTAGTGAATTTCACTAGTTTTCGAACTAATGAATTTTTCACTAATTAAAAATACTAACTCTTTTGGAACTACATGAGAACCACCTAGTAAATTTTATTAGCTTAAATCTCGTGAATTTCACTAATTTGGAGCTCGTAGATTTCATTGGATTTCAATACACAGCTACCTGTTTCCAAACTACATAGGACCACCTAACGAATTTCACTAGCTTAGAGCTCGTGAATTTCACTGAATTTTAAAACACAACCACCTGTTGTATTTCATTAGTTTGGAACTCATTAGTTTGAAATTATTTACCTCTGTGGACAATCTCACATAAAGATTACCCTTTTACCCTTAACTAAATATAATTTCACACTTTATTATCTTTTCAAAGTTTTCATCAACCCCTCCCACCTCCACCCCACAACCACTTCCAACCGGCGACCACTCCGGCCGATGAATTTTTCCGGCAAAATTTCACTACTTCAGAAAATTAGTGAAAATTTACTACTTCTCAAATTTCAAATTTCACTAATTTCACAAAATTTTGCTAGATTTCAAATTTTACTTTGTGTAGATTTTACCTAGTGAATTTCACTAGTTTTCGAACTCGTGAATTTTTCACTAATTAAAAATACTAACTCTTTTGGAACTACATGAGAACCACCTAGTAAATTTTATTAGCTTAAATCTCGTGAATTTCACTAATTTGGAGCTCGTGGATTTCATTGGATTTCAATACACAGCTACCTGTTTCCAAACTACATAGGACCACCTAACGAATTTCACTAGCTTAGAGCTCGTGAATTTCACTGAATTTTAAAACACAACCACCTGTTGTATTTCATTAGTTTGGAACTCATTAGTTTGAAATTATTTACCTCTGAGGACAATCTCACATAAAGATTACCCTTTTACCCTTAACTAAATATAATTTCACACTTTATTATCTTTTCAAAGTTTTCATCAACCCCTCCCACCTCCACCCCACAACCACTTCCAACCGGCGACCACTCCGGCCGATGAATTTTTCCGGCAAAATTTCACTACTTCAGAAAATTAGTGAAATTTACTACTTCTCAAATTTCAAATTTCACTAATTTCACAAAATTTTGCTAGATTTCAAATTTTACTTTGTGTAGATTTTACCTAGTGAATTTCACTAGTTTTCGAACTCGTGAATTTTTCACTAATTAAAAATACTAACTCTTTTGGAACTACATGAGAACCACCTAGTAAATTTTATTAGCTTAAATCTCGTGAATTTCACTCATTTGGAGATCGTGAATTTCATTGGATTTCAATACACAGCTACCTGTTTCCAAACTACATAGGACCACCTAACGAATTTCACTAGCTTAGAGCTCGTGAATTTCACTGAATTTTAAAACACAACCACCTGTTGTATTTCATTAGTTTGGAACTCATTAGTTTGAAATTATTTACCTCTGAGGACAATCTCACATAAAGATTACCCTTTTACCCTTAACTAAATATAATTTCACACTTTATTATCTTTTCAAAGTTTTCATCAACCCCTCCCACCTCCACCCCACAACCACTTCCAACCGGCGACCACTCCGGCCGATGAATTTTTCCGGCAAAATTTCACTACTTCAAAAAATTAGTGAAATTTTTACTACTTCTCAAATTTAAAATTTCACTAATTTCACAAAATTTTGCTAGATTTCAAATTTTACTTTGTGTAGATTTTACCTAGTGAATTTCACTAGTTTTCGAACTAATGAATTTTTCACTAATTAAAAATACTAACTCTTTTGGAACTACATGAGAACCACCTAGTAAATTTTATTAGCTTAAATCTCGTGAATTTCACTAATTTGGAGCTCGTAGATTTCATTGGATTTCAATACACAGCTACCTGTTTCCAAACTACATAGGACCACCTAACGAATTTCACTAGCTTAGAGCTCGTGAATTTCACTGAATTTTAAAACACAACCACCTGTTGTATTTCATTAGTTTGGAACTCATTAGTTTGAAATTATTTACCTCTGTGGACAATCTCACATAAAGATTACCCTTTTACCCTTAACTAAATATAATTTCACACTTTATTATCTTTTCAAAGTTTTCATCAACCCCTCCCACCTCCACCCCACAACCACTTCCAACCGGCGACCACTCCGGCCGATGAATTTTTCCGGCAAAATTTCACTACTTCAGAAAATTAGTGAAAATTTACTACTTCTCAAATTTCAAATTTCACTAATTTCACAAAATTTTGCTAGATTTCAAATTTTACTTTGTGTAGATTTTACCTAGTGAATTTCACTAGTTTTCGAACTCGTGAATTTTTCACTAATTAAAAATACTAACTCTTTTGGAACTACATGAGAACCACCTAGTAAATTTTATTAGCTTAAATCTCGTGAATTTCACTAATTTGGAGCTCGTGGATTTCATTGGATTTCAATACACAGCTACCTGTTTCCAAACTACATAGGACCACCTAACGAATTTCACTAGCTTAGAGCTCGTGAATTTCACTGAATTTTAAAACACAACCACCTGTTGTATTTCATTAGTTTGGAACTCATTAGTTTGAAATTATTTACCTCTGAGGACAATCTCACATAAAGATTACCCTTTTACCCTTAACTAAATATAATTTCACACTTTATTATCTTTTCAAAGTTTTCATCAACCCCTCCCACCTCCACCCCACAACCACTTCCAACCGGCGACCACTCCGGCCGATGAATTTTTCCGGCAAAATTTCACTACTTCAGAAAATTAGTGAAATTTACTACTTCTCAAATTTCAAATTTCACTAATTTCACAAAATTTTGCTAGATTTCAAATTTTACTTTGTGTAGATTTTACCTAGTGAATTTCACTAGTTTTCGAACTCGTGAATTTTTCACTAATTAAAAATACTAACTCTTTTGGAACTACATGAGAACCACCTAGTAAATTTTATTAGCTTAAATCTCGTGAATTTCACTCATTTGGAGATCGTGAATTTCATTGGATTTCAATACACAGCTACCTGTTTCCAAACTACATAGGACCACCTAACGAATTTCACTAGCTTAGAGCTCGTGAATTTCACTGAATTTTAAAACACAACCACCTGTTGTATTTCATTAGTTTGGAACTCATTAGTTTGAAATTATTTACCTCTGAGGACAATCTCACATAAAGATTACCCTTTTACCCTTAACTAAATATAATTTCACACTTTATTATCTTTTCAAAGTTTTCATCAACCCCTCCCACCTCCACCCCACAACCACTTCCAACCGGCGACCACTCCGGCCGATGAATTTTTCCGGCAAAATTTCACTACTTCAAAAAATTAGTGAAATTTTTACTACTTCTCAAATTTAAAATTTCACTAATTTCACAAAATTTTGCTAGATTTCAAATTTTACTTTGTGTAGATTTTACCTAGTGAATTTCACTAGTTTTCGAACTAATGAATTTTTCACTAATTAAAAATACTAACTCTTTTGGAACTACATGAGAACCACCTAGTAAATTTTATTAGCTTAAATCTCGTGAATTTCACTAATTTGGAGCTCGTAGATTTCATTGGATTTCAATACACAGCTACCTGTTTCCAAACTACATAGGACCACCTAACGAATTTCACTAGCTTAGAGCTCGTGAATTTCACTGAATTTTAAAACACAACCACCTGTTGTATTTCATTAGTTTGGAACTCATTAGTTTGAAATTATTTACCTCTGTGGACAATCTCACATAAAGATTACCCTTTTACCCTTAACTAAATATAATTTCACACTTTATTATCTTTTCAAAGTTTTCATCAACCCCTCCCACCTCCACCCCACAACCACTTCCAACCGGCGACCACTCCGGCCGATGAATTTTTCCGGCAAAATTTCACTACTTCAGAAAATTAGTGAAAATTTACTACTTCTCAAATTTCAAATTTCACTAATTTCACAAAATTTTGCTAGATTTCAAATTTTACTTTGTGTAGATTTTACCTAGTGAATTTCACTAGTTTTCGAACTCGTGAATTTTTCACTAATTAAAAATACTAACTCTTTTGGAACTACATGAGAACCACCTAGTAAATTTTATTAGCTTAAATCTCGTGAATTTCACTAATTTGGAGCTCGTGGATTTCATTGGATTTCAATACACAGCTACCTGTTTCCAAACTACATAGGACCACCTAACGAATTTCACTAGCTTAGAGCTCGTGAATTTCACTGAATTTTAAAACACAACCACCTGTTGTATTTCATTAGTTTGGAACTCATTAGTTTGAAATTATTTACCTCTGAGGACAATCTCACATAAAGATTACCCTTTTACCCTTAACTAAATATAATTTCACACTTTATTATCTTTTCAAAGTTTTCATCAACCCCTCCCACCTCCACCCCACAACCACTTCCAACCGGCGACCACTCCGGCCGATGAATTTTTCCGGCAAAATTTCACTACTTCAGAAAATTAGTGAAATTTACTACTTCTCAAATTTCAAATTTCACTAATTTCACAAAATTTTGCTAGATTTCAAATTTTACTTTGTGTAGATTTTACCTAGTGAATTTCACTAGTTTTCGAACTCGTGAATTTTTCACTAATTAAAAATACTAACTCTTTTGGAACTACATGAGAACCACCTAGTAAATTTTATTAGCTTAAATCTCGTGAATTTCACTCATTTGGAGCTCGTGGATTTCATTGGATTTCAATACACAGCTACCTGTTTCCAAACTACATAGGACCACCTAACGAATTTCACTAGCTTAGAGCTCGTTAATTTCACTGAATTTTAAAACACAACCACCTGTTGTATTTCTTTAGTTTGGAACTCATTAGTTTGAAATTATTTACCTCTGAGGACAATCTCACATAAAGATTACCCTTTTACCCTTAACTAAATATAATTTCACACTTTATTATCTTTTCAAAGTTTTCATCAACCCCTCCCACCTCCACCCCACAACCACTTCCAACCGGCGACCACTCCGGCCGATGAATTTTTCCGGCAAAATTTCACTACTTCAGAAAATTAGTGAAATTTACTACTTCTCAAATTTCAAATTTCACTAATTTCACAAAATTTTGCTAGATTTCAAATTTTACTTTGTGTAGATTTTACCTAGTGAATTTCACTAGTTTTCGAACTCGTGAATTTTTCACTAATTAAAAATACTAACTCTTTTGGAACTACATGAGAACCACCTAGTAAATTTTATTAGCTTAAATCTCGTGAATTTCACTAATTTGGAGCTCGTGGATTTCATTGGATTTCAATACACAGCTACCTGTTTCCAAACTACATAGGACCACCTAACGAATTTCACTAGCTTAGAGCTCGTGAATTTCACTGAATTTTAAAACACAACCACCTGTTGTATTTCATTAGTTTGGAACTCATTAGTTTGAAATTATTTACCTCTGAGGACAATCTCACATAAAGATTACCCTTTTACCCTTAACTAAATATAATTTCACACTTTATTATCTTTTCAAAGTTTTCATCAACCCCTCCCACCTCCACCCCACAACCACTTCCAACCGGCGACCACTCCGGCCGATGAATTTTTCCGGCAAAATTTCACTACTTCAGAAAATTAGTGAAATTTACTACTTCTCAAATTTCAAATTTCACTAATTTCACAAAATTTTGCTAGATTTCAAATTTTACTTTGTGTAGATTTTACCTAGTGAATTTCACTAGTTTTCGAACTCGTGAATTTTTCACTAATTAAAAATACTAACTCTTTTGGAACTACATGAGAACCACCTAGTAAATTTTATTAGCTTAAATCTCGTGAATTTCACTAATTTGGAGCTCGTGGATTTCATTGGATTTCAATACACAGCTACCTGTTTCCAAACTACATAGGACCACCTAACGAATTTCACTAGCTTAGAGCTCGTGAATTTCACTGAATTTTAAAACACAACCACCTGTTGTATTTCATTAGTTTGGAACTCATTAGTTTGAAATTATTTACCTCTGAGGACAATCTCACATAAAGATTACCCTTTTACCCTTAACTAAATATAATTTCACACTTTATTATCTTTTCAAAGTTTTCATCAACCCCTCCCACCTCCACCCCACAACCACTTCCAACCGGCGACCACTCCGGCCGATGAATTTTTCCGGCAAAATTTCACTACTTCAGAAAATTAGTGAAATTTACTACTTCTCAAATTTAAAATTTCACTAATTTCACAAAATTTTGCTAGATTTCAAATTTTACTTTGTGTAGATTTTACCTAGTGAATTTCACTAGTTTTCGAACTCGTGAATTTTTCACTAATTAAAAATACTAACTCTTTTGGAACTACATGAGAACCACCTAGTAAATTTTATTAGCTTAAATCTCGTGAATTTCACTAATTTGGAGCTCGTGGATTTCATTGGATTTCAATACACAGCTACCTGTTTCCAAACTACATAGGACCACCTAACGAATTTCACTAGCTTAGAGCTCGTGAATTTCACTGAATTTTAAAACACAACCACCTGTTGTATTTCATTAGTTTGGAACTCATTAGTTTGAAATTATTTACCTCTGAGGACAATCTCACATAAAGATTACCCTTTTACCCTTAACTAAATATAATTTCACACTTTATTATCTTTTCAAAGTTTTCATCAACCCCTCCCACCTCCACCCCACAACCACTTCCAACCGGCGACCACTCCGGCCGATGAATTTTTCCGGCAAAATTTCACTACTTCAGAAAATTAGTGAAATTTACTACTTCTCAAATTTATAATTTCACTAATTTCACAAAATTTTGCTAGATTTCAAATTTTACTTTGTGTAGATTTTACCTAGTGAATTTCACTAGTTTTCGAACTCGTGAATTTTTCACTAATTAAAAATACTAACTCTTTTGGAACTACATGAGAACCACCTAGTAAATTTTATTAGCTTAAATCTCGTGAATTTCACTAATTTGGAGCTCGTGGATTTCATTGGATTTCAATACACAGCTACCTGTTTCCAAACTACATAGGACCACCTAACGAATTTCACTAGCTTAGAGCTCGTGAATTTCACTGAATTTTAAAACACAACCACCTGTTGTATTTCATTAGTTTGGAACTCATTAGTTTGAAATTATTTACCTCTGAGGACAATCTCACATAAAGATTACCCTTTTACCCTTAACTAAATATAATTTCACACTTTATTATCTTTTCAAAGTTTTCATCAACCCCTCCCACCTCCACCCCACAACCACTTCCAACCGGCGACCACTCCGGCCGATGAATTTTTCCGGCAAAATTTCACTACTTCAAAAAATTAGTGAAATTTACTACTTCTCAAATTTCAAATTTCACTAATTTCACAAAATTTTGCTAGATTTCAAATTTTACTTTGTGTAGATTTTACCTAGTGAATTTCACTAGTTTTCGAACTCGTGAATTTTTCACTAATTAAAAATACTAACTCTTTTGGAACTACATGAGAACCACCTAGTAAATTTTATTAGCTTAAATCTCGTGAATTTCACTAATTTGGAGCTCGTGGATTTCATTGGATTTCAATACACAGCTACCTGTTTCCAAACTACATAGGACCACCTAACGAATTTCACTAGCTTAGAGCTCGTGAATTTCACTGAATTTTAAAACACAACCACCTGTTGTATTTCATTAGTTTGGAACTCATTAGTTTGAAATTATTTACCTCTGAGGACAATCTCACATAAAGATTACCCTTTTACCCTTAACTAAATATAATTTCACACTTTATTATCTTTTCAAAGTTTTCATCAACCCCTCCCACCTCCACCCCACAACCACTTCCAACCGGCGACCACTCCGGCCGATGAATTTTTCCGGCAAAATTTCACTACTTCAAAAAATTAGTGAAATTTACTACTTCTCAAATTTCAAATTTCACTAATTTCACAAAATTTTGCTAGATTTCAAATTTTACTTTGTGTAGATTTTACCTAGTGAATTTCACTAGTTTTCGAACTCGTGAATTTTTCACTAATTAAAAATACTAACTCTTTTGGAACTACATGAGAACCACCTAGTAAATTTTATTAGCTTAAATCTCGTGAATTTCACTAATTTGGAGCTCGTGGATTTCATTGGATTTCAATACACAGCTACCTGTTTCCAAACTACATAGGACCACCTAACGAATTTCACTAGCTTAGAGCTCGTGAATTTCACTGAATTTTAAAACACAACCACCTGTTGTATTTCATTAGTTTGGAACTCATTAGTTTGAAATTATTTACCTCTGAGGACAATCTCACATAAAGATTACCCTTTTACCCTTAACTAAATATAATTTCACACTTTATTATCTTTTCAAAGTTTTCATCAACCCCTCCCACCTCCACCCCACAACCACTTCCAACCGGCGACCACTCCGGCCGATGAATTTTTCCGGCAAAATTTCACTACTTCAAAAAATTAGTGAAATTTACTACTTCTCAAATTTCAAATTTCACTAATTTCACAAAATTTTGCTAGATTTCAAATTTTACTTTGTGTAGATTTTACCTAGTGAATTTCACTAGTTTTCGAACTCGTGAATTTTTCACTAATTAAAAATACTAACTCTTTTGGAACTACATGAGAACCACCTAGTAAATTTTATTAGCTTAAATCTCGTGAATTTCACTAATTTGGAGCTCGTGGATTTCATTGGATTTCAATACACAGCTACCTGTTTCCAAACTACATAGGACCACCTAACGAATTTCACTAGCTTAGAGCTCGTGAATTTCACTGAATTTTAAAACACAACCACCTGTCGTATTTCATTAGTTTGGAACTCATGAATTTCATTGAATTTTTCTATGAATTTCTAGGTATTTAGGAGGGGTATTTACTAGAAATTTCACTTGATTTCAAAACACAACAGCTAGCTCGTGAATTTCATTAGTATTGAGTTTGTTGATTTCTCTAGGTTTGAAAACACTACTAACTCTTTCGGGACTACATGAGAACTACCCTGTGAATTTCATTAGTTTCAAGCATGCGAATTTCACTAATTTTTGAAAAATAGTGGGTGCATTGTGTGTTTGGGTGAATCTAGTCATATATGCGTACACTGTTCTGGGGTAAGAAAACTAAAAACAAATACACCGAAAATTAGTAGGTCCCCCGTTCCCACCTTCTCAGGCTCCTTCCTCACCTATTTGTCCCTTTTCCAACTTTCCATCACCTCTTCCCCGCCGTGCACCACCATCCCGTCCTGTGAATTGGGAGAAAAACTCAACTGTTATGTATTTCATTCATTTACACAGTATATATACAACCCTACAGTCAGGATCCTATAAGGGATCTCTTACGGCCTTACCGTAAGGGACTCCCCTTTCCCGATCGAATTGCGACGATCCGAGCCACTCAATGTGTTCAGAACGTGATTTTAAGGGTACCCGTGAGAAATCGCCCAAATAAATGACCGGGAAGGATTTGATCTGAGCAGTTTTTCATAAAAACATTATAAACGCATTTTATGCAAAACTGTTCGGATCAAGCCCTTCCCGGTCATTTTTTTGGGCGATTTCTAGTAGGTACCTTTAAAATCACGTTCTAAACACATTGAGCGGCTCGGATCATCGCAATTCGATCAGGAAAGGGGAATCCCTTACGGTAAGGCCGTAAGGGATCCCTCATAGGATCCTAAGCGTACAACCCTAATAGAATAAGACAAACTAATTTCAAGCAAGACCCTTTAACTAAGAGCTAATTACAAAATAACCTCAACACTCCCCCTCAAGTTGGTGCATAGATATCACACATGCCCAACTTGTCAACAAATTTTGAAAACAATTTATTTGACACAGTTTTGGTGAGGAGATCCGCCAGCTGATCCTCAGATCGAATCTTGGATAATTCGATAATCTTCGCTTCCAACTTTTCCTTGATAAAACATCTGTCAACCTCCACATGTTTTGTTCTGTCATGTTGAACTGGATTGTGGGCAATATCACAGGCAGCCTTGTTGTCACAGTACACTTGAATCGATTGCTTTGGTGGATACCCCAAATCTTCTAAGAGCTGTCTCAGCCATAAGATTTCGCAAATACCGAGGGCCATACCTCGATATTCGGCTTCCGCACTTGAACGAGCAACAACATTCTGCTTCTTGCTTCTCCAAGTAACAAGATTACCTCCTACGAAGATGAAATGACCAAAGGTGGATCGCCTGTCATCAATGGACCCAGCCCAATCAGCATCAGTATATGCTTTAACTTTGTGACAATCAGTACTCTTGGAAAACAAGATTCCTTTTCCAGGGGCAGACTTTAAGTACTTCAAGATTCGCATCACTGCACTCATGTGTTGTTCTCCAGGATTATGCATAAATTGGCTAACAATACGCAGAGCGTAGGTAAGGTCTGGCCTTGTGTGTGCCAGATACATTAATCTCCCTACGAGTATCTGATATCTACCTTTATCAGTTGGAACTTGATTAGAAGCAATACATAACTTCAACCCTTCCTCCACCGGAGTATCTACGAGTTCACATGCTGACATTTCGGTTTCCTTCAACAAATCTAGAACATATTTTCTCTGAGACAGAAAAATTCTTCGGCCAGATCGAGAAACTTCTATCTCGAGAAAATATTTTAATGAACCAAGATCTTTCATTTCAAACTCTTGGGACAAGTAATTCTGTAGAGCTTCCCTTTCCTCATGATCATTTCCTGTAACCACCATATCATCCACATATACAATGAGTGCAGTAATCTTACCCTTTTGTTGTTTCAAAAACAAAGTTTGATCTGCGTTGCTCTGTCGGTATCCAAATTCTCTCATGGACTCTGTAAGCCTTCCAAGCCAGGCTCTGGAGGATTGTTTCAATCCATACAACGACTTCTTCAATCTACATACTTTCCTCTCATGGTTTCCTTTCACGAGACATCCAGGTGGGAGATCCATATAAATTTCCTCTATCAAGTCATCATGCAGGAAAGCATTCTTCACATCAAACTGTTGTAATGGCCAATCCAAATTCACAGCTAGAGACAACAAAACACAAACAGTATTGATCTTAGCCACAGGAGCAAAAATATCCATATAATCAATTCCATATGTTTGAGTGTACCCCTTCGCCACCAGTCGAGCTTTGAATCGTTCGATGATACCATCAGCTTTATACTTAATGGTATAGATCCATCGGCACCCAACTGGCTTCTTCCCTGACGGGAGATCAACAAGCTCTCATGTTTTGTTCTTCTGCAAGGACTTCATTTCTTCATTCATTGCTGCTTTCCACCTTGGATCAGTAAGGGCCTCCTGCACACTGTTAGAAATAGATACAACAGATAATTGATTCACAAATGACTTATTTGATTCAGACAAGCGATGGGTGGACACATACTGACTCATGGGATACTTGGCCTTGCTAGTAAGTTCAGGTTCATACACGAGTTTAGGAATACCTTTATTACTACGAGGGGGATTTCTTCTGGGAGAGTTTGGAACAGACTCCAGAACATCCTCAACGAGCGAATGGTTATGTGTGTCAGGTTGCAGTGAAGAAGGCTCAGACAATGATGCCGTTTCAATAACAGGAGAGTCTTCAACACTACTTGTATCCAAACTGTTAACACCTGTATCCACATCTGTATCCAAACTGCTCACACCTGTATCCACATCTGTATCCAAACTGCTCACACCTGTATCCACATCTTCAGATGCTCTAACATAATCATAATTCAGAATTTCATAATTATAAGAATCATAACTCCGAGTCTGAGTTTGAACTTCCGCCTTATGGTGCACCCATTGAAGACCAAACTCAGGTGAAAAATACATCTTATCTTCATGAAAAACCACATCCAATGTAATATGCATGACTTTTGTGGGAGGATGATAACATCGATAACCCTTCTGATGAGATGCATACCCTAAGAAAACACACTGCAATGCTTTAGGCTCTAATTTACTCCGTTGATGTATATGAAGGTGGACAAACACAACACACCCAAAAACACGAGGTTGTAAATTAGGGACAGTGGGAGCGTTGGTGACATCTTGTAGAGCTTGAAATGGTGTCTGAAATTTAACAGTGCTAGATGGAACACGATTAATGAGGTATGCAGCTAAGGAAAGGGCATCCCCCCAATATGACACAGGCATATGAGCTTCAATCAAGGAAGCACGAACAACCTCCAACAAGTGTCGATTTTTTCTCTCTGCCACCCCATTTTGCTGGGGTGTGGAAGTACACGTGGTTTGATAAACAATACCCTGTGTAGTCAAATATTGTTGAAGTTCAAACATCATATATTCTCCGCCATTATCACTACGAAGAACTTGAACATGTGCTTTGTATTGAGTCTGAATCAAGGCATGGAATTTTAGAAACAACAAATTCACCTCCTTTTTGACTTCATTAAGCATACCCAAATCATTCTAGTACAATCATCAATAAATGTGACAAACTAACGTGATCCATTCATGGTAGTAACTGGAGATGGACCCCAAACATCAGAATGAATAAGCATAAAAGGAACGGAACTTTTATTTAAAGTTACTGGGAAGGACACACAGTGCCTTTTCACAAGTTCACAGACTTCACAACGGAAAACAGAAATATCAACTTTTGAAAATAAACTAGGAAACAACTTCTTCAAATAACCAAATGAGACATGTCCCAAACGTCAATGCCATAACCAAATTTCAAATTTTTTCTTCTCCCCTTCAAAACTATCCACTGCCAATGATCCAGGTAGTACAGCTTCCCTCGCCTAACACCATAACCAATCGTTTGTCTCGTTCGGATGTCCTTAAAAACACAGAAATCAGGCCAAAAAATCACAACACAGTGTAATGTCAAGGTTATTTGAGCAACTAACAATAAATTATATTCCAAGGATGGGACAACTAGAACAGACTCCAAGTTTAGAGTATCTGTAAGTGACAGAGCCCCTTCTCCAATAACTAGAGCGGAGGCACCATTAGCAGTGGACACACATTTCTGGGAAGATTGTCGAAATTTGTCTAGAATCAAATGTCATATGATCTGTCACTCCTGAATCAATTATCCATGTATTATTCAAAACAGGTACAAACATATTTAAAACCTTACCAATATTGTTACCTGTCGTTGCTATCAATGCAGTGGCACGTTTGGCAACTTCATTATCTCCATCTACCTTTCCCTCTGTAAGTGCAGCTGTCGCATTCTGACCAGACCCTCTTTTCTTTGAATCACGGCTGTGATCCCACCACTCTGGGTACCCAACAAGCTCATAACAACGCTCTTTTGTGTGCCCAATTTGATCGCAATGTATACATTTGTTTGATTGTTTCGTAGTACCCCGGGAGCGAGCATTCAAGCGCAATTGATCTTGGGGTTGAGTTTGCTGGAGACGAGGTTGCTCCTGTAGTTTCAAGTTCGGCCGATTACGAGCCACCACAACCGAGGAATCTATATTTTCTGATTCCACGTTCAAAGTGGCACGACGAACAGCCTCACGTCGTATTAGCACATAACACTCTTCCAAACCTGGGAGAGAGTCCTTGCAAAGGACTTCTCCACGAACCTGTTCAAAATCCTCATCTAATCCGGCAAGGAAAATGTGCACCTGTTGCCGTTGGATAGATTTCTTATATGCTGCAATATCATTAGTGTTCTCCATAATCACTCTATCATGGTGATCCAATTCACGAAAAATCTCGCATAACTCCCCATAATATACGGAAAGGAGTTTTCCCCTTTGTTTCGCAGTAAAAGCCTTTCGATTCAAGGAGTATTGTAGACACCCCAATTTGGCCTAACGATTATTTCAAGTCCCACCTTGGGACCATCCTGATGATGAAATGGATACAGTGATTGCTGATTGCTTCCTTGAGACCTTAGGACTTTCGGTAAGAACTTTGAGCCACTTAGAGGACCCCATCCAGAGCCATATAGCCTTTGACAGAAAATACAGAAGCCTAGGAGAATCCATCTGTCGGCCGTAACATCGATCTCACGGCCTTAACATCATTTCCTCACCCGAGCAACCTGTTGCTAGAAAATCTCCCTGAGATATCAATCCCTCGGCCGCAACATCATTTCCTCGGCCGCCAGATCGTCAAATCCATTCCTCAGCCGTAAGATCGATTCCTCGGCCGCCAGATCGATTCCTCAGCCACCAGATCCATTCCTCGGCCGCCAGATCGTCCTTTTTCCAGATTCTGGAACGTTCTGTCAAACGTTTGATCCGTTCACCAAACCCTAGCAGCCAAATCCCGATGCGTTCGGGCTACGCCAGAGGATTGCCATGAAGAGTTAGAATCACTCTCTAACTCCAATTTTAATCGTGCATTGTGATTGGTTGGAGTGAGTCATCCGGTGCCTATATAAAGGAACCTTTGGGTTCCGAAATTAACATTCAATTCCTCCATCTCATACCTCCAAACTCTGCAGAAATCATCTCACATACTCCCTCTATAAAAGCCCTAACCTCCCGAAGGTAGCTATCAATCCGACGATCAAACCCCGAAGTTCAAACCCTAATCTTAGGGTTTTCAGAAAAAGCAATCAGTCAATCACCACCAATCCGAAGCAATCAAGCAACTGAGGGATCAAGGTGGTGAGGCCCAACGGCCTCTGGTTTGGTTTACTTATCGTTTTTATGTTTAATCGTAGCGTTTTGATTATCTGCTAAGTTTTCTGTCTGGTGTGAGGAAGAACATCGACCGGGGCTTTGATCCCTCGGCCGGTATATCAAACCAGTGAGATTACTCGGCCGTGACATCCATTCACCGGCCGAGTAATCTATTTCCTGGGACAGTTGTGTTTTACTTTGTTTTCTGCTTTCCTATGCATGCTTTCAATTATAGTCATGGCTCACCATTAACTGCTTAAAGGCTAAAAACAAACTACGTGTTAGAATTAAATAAAGCATCTATATGTCTTATGTTGAACAAATATGGGCCAGTCTCACGACTGGGCAGAGAGGGGTGCCTAACACCTTCCCCTTACTGTACTCTTGGCTCCCGTACCCAGAATCTCTATCTATTTTCCTAGTTTTAATAAACTGGGTGGCGACTCTGTGATAACCACTATCGTGTGGCGATGTTCCTAGCCATGGGAATGTCCGCGATATTGGTTTATGAAGCAAGCAACCAATCGAGCAAACAAATGATCAATCTGTATGGCGATGCCCCGTTTGGGAGGTGTCTACAAGTATACCTGGAGTTCATCGCTGCCATCATAGAAAGCAGTTGATAGGGCAACCCAAATTTCACAGGCGGTGGATACGCGTAGAAAGCAGATGAGAATCCTCAAGAAGTGGTATTGGCAGAAAACCCTGAATTGACCAAACAAGTCAAGGAGATCAAACGTACTCTGGCCCGTTCACAAGGGGACCAAATTCTAAATTTTGAAGGACTCTTTCCAGATTCTCAACTACCTGAGAAGTTCAATAGAACTGGCAATCCCACTAGCCATGTCCGCCCTGTCATCAACACTTTGAAGCCAATGGGCTTGAATGATGAGTTCATTGTTCAGTTATTTCAAAGGACTCTTACTGAAAGCACTCTCGATTGGTTTCTCACTTTGGAGTTTGTGCACTATCATACTTGGCCAGAAATTGCCAATGCTTTTGTCAAGCAATATGCATACAACGTTAACAACTCGAAATTTGGAAACGACTAGGCAAGAATCGAACAAAGACTTTGCAACCTTTGTGGCTAGATGGAGAGAAAAAGCCGCCAAGAACCGCCCCTCTGAGGAAGATCAAGTGAGAATAGTCGTCAAGAGTTTGCAGCCCAAGTACCTCACGCACATTTGCACTCAGGCTATCACTGATTTCAAGCGCCTGCATGCTATTGGGCTGCAAATTGAAGAGGGGATCAAGCTAGGCCTCATTGGGAAAGAAGAAAACTCCTCCAAAGGAAACCTTCCCAACCCGTACAACTCCTGCCTCCGTCAACACCCTTAACTCAACCTTAACACAAGACCCTTTTCAAAATTAGCTCATCCTGAAGCTCAAATCGCCCCCGTCGCAACTTTGACCCTCTCTATATGACCTCATCTCAAGCCTTAGCCATTCTGAGCCGTTAGGAGTATCTCAAACCTTTAAACAAACCACTTCCTCAGCCACCCTATGGCCCAAACCATGATCCTAACAGTGCGCCTACCACCAACACCTTAGGCATGAAACAGATAACTGCATGCGTCTCCGCCATGACATTCAAGATCTCATTGAAAGCCAAACTATAAAACTTCCAAAACCTGATGTGCAAGCCAATCCACAATGCTGAACCACCACCCCGAAACATCAATCTCATAAACCTATCTCACAACCCCACATACAATCCTGGCCAATACATTGTCCAAAACAACCAAGCCAAGCCAAACTTTACCTTCCCAGAGGAAGATGAATGTTTCATGATGGAGGAGGAAGAAAATAATGAGTCCGATCAATCGGAAGTGATCGATCCTAACATGTCTGACAAAAGTAATGAGGAAGAACAAGCAAAGGGGAAAGTGACTTTGACGAAATGGAAGGAGAATGCGATGATCCACTCGATGGAATCTCCTTAACATCACTATTCGGCCAAGTGGAAGTAACTAATCTCTCTTATGACTGCATAATCAACGAGAAGGAAAAAAGAGGTGATGAAATCCCAGACTGACATTTCCATTTGAGGGACTACTCATGTCTCAAAGAGGTAGCCACCGTGCAAGCCATGAAGATGGATCCAGTACAAAGGCTCTGTTTGGCAAAGAAGAGGGTGGAAAAGAGTATAAAGTTGCGAAAGGCAAAGGTTTTGAAAACGACCTCGAAATGCTACAGTAGCTACGAAGTCACAACATGGCAAAAAATATTAAACATTGCTTTTATCAAAATAAAACATGTTTTGAGCCCCTGCTTGGGCATTTAATTCCTACCAAGTGAATTCATGTTTCATCCTCTAGACTATGCTTATTCAATGATTTATTTCCTGAATTGCAATTACCAATACACTATAGTCTCTTTGCCAAACAAGGGAAATTTCAAGGAATCAAGTTCCTTGTGTTGCTGACAAAAAGGAAGGAAATGATGAACTCTAGTTGCTTAAGAAACTAGATTTTTGTCAAAACTTAGAAAGAAGACACTATCTCTGCGAGAACACTTAGGGTTAGCTCGCTCATTATGAAGGTACAAACACAAGGGAGATTTAGAAAAATATCTCCATCAAATTCCTCTCCGAAACGCAGAAACCCTCTTGAGAGAAGTGCTCGTTGGGTAACCTGAAAACCCAAGCAAAAGTAAGAGCAAAGCCTGCTAGGGCAAGAAAATGCAAAAATGCAGCCTAGGCAAAAGTTAAGGCATTCAAAGAAAAGCTCGCTAGGAACTCAACCTCCATTAGGTAACCTAGGCAAAATCAAGAGCATGTGAGAAGAAAAACCAAGAGTGAAAACTCAACCTCAAAGGTGATGATTTTGGAACTACGTAAGAGGCCTGATTCCTTGATTAGGGATACGTAGGCAATCTCTCATTCGAGATGCGGCCCAAACATTTGGAGGGAAGGAAAAACATCAACAGATTTGTACTCAATGATAGGTATAGCTAACCCTGCGTATTGAGCTCGCAAAAGATGAGTATGCTTTTCTCGAAGAATTGGCAACAGCAATAGACACGAGAGCTATAGGTCATCCCCTCTAACCTAAAGGTAATTGACACAATGAGCAAGATACCTTGAAAACTCCCGAGTTTGGCAATCGGACTATGGAACATGGCAGAAGCAAAAGACAAGAAAATCAAAACCAAGCATAAGAAGGAAGAGAAAAGAGGATGCCACTTGGCCAAAACAAAATCTACCTTTGGAAAATCAAAGTAACGGCCGAAGAATCAATACATCGGCCACAATATCAATTCTTTAACCGAGTAATCAATTCTTCGGCCAATATTTCATTTTCACACAAATTGCTGTCTATCAGCAGATACTTGTTCAAAAAGCCATGTTCTGACTATCGCATGCAAACTCAAGACATCTAGGGGCATAAAAAGCATTTCTCATTTCATGAACAAAAGCTTGCCTACAAAATTATCACTGTGGTTGCTTTCACTATACAAATACAGTTTCTGCTTCTTCCTTTACTAACCATGAACAGGAAGGAAAAAGAAAATCCTAAAGCTGGTTGTAACAACAATCTCTGAGACAAAGAAGGGGATTGCTGGTTATCCTCCCCACTGACAACTGGTGCTCATTCAACCTCAAGCTACAAGGAAAAGAATGCAAAACAAGGGGCAAGCACCAAGCGCCTCTTCTCCGTCATCAAAATGGAAGGAGACAAAGGAAAGGGCACGTGGCCAAACAAGAGCAACTGAAAGAACAGCAGGCAGAACCAAGGAAAAATGGCAGTACTCCATACAGCCACCTGCCTAAAGAAGCAAACCCGCCTAGATCTGAGCATTCTCCAAGTCTACTTTAGACATCGAAGAAGTAGACCTCATCAACGCCGGAGGAGGAGGAGGAGGAACAAACTGAAGATCCTCAGCACGCGGGCGCCACTGGCTGGCCACCCGATCACATAAGTACCAGGCTTAATAAAAGGGACCCTCGAACAGGCTACGAGTACAATCTGGAACCCTGGAACGTGCAAGAGGGGTGTCCTCTGATACACCACTCCAAGGGTCGAACCTCGCCTACAAACAAAGTCTAAATCAGCCACAGCACAGAGGAATGGAGATCTAAAAACAAGGGATGCAAGGGGTACCTGGTCAACCATCAATCGGTCCAAAACCCGTCACCACTCAGGAAGGCTCAAAACTGGTAACCGTGTGGCTTCCATTGCCCCACAGACCATTACTCGTAGCAAGGAACACAGTCCGCATCCGCATGTCTAGTGTCAGTAGAAAACTGAAGAAAATACTCAAAAGCCCAGAGAGAAAAGGGGCTACCAGTTGGCCAAGGCAGATGCTCCCTAATCAAACTCCTAAACAACCTCCAAATACTGCAAAAGGGGCTAGGGGCTGTGTATGTGCTGAACTATCCTTGTTGGCAAACAACGTTTACCCAAGGAGGTATGGAAGAAAGGCCCGTGTCAGCTACTCAACACTCACTTGAGTCGAGATATCAACCTTCATAAAAATCTTGATCAGCCAAGAGACATCAACATGACTACGCGAGTGAAGAGGGGGCACCTTGTCCAAGAACCACTTCAAAGCCCCTATCCGCTCCCAAAGCCTGGGGTTAACCCAAAGAGGAGCTCCACCTACTCACAGGCCGGTCAGCAAAGAAAAATCACCTGGCGTGATCGTCATCTCACCAACAAAAGGAAAGTGGAACGTGTTGGTAGTATCCCACCACCTTTTAACCAGCGAGGTCATCAACGACCAATCCATCTTCGGAAGATTAAGGCCCAAAATGAACGCCCCAAAACCAGCAGCACGTGCTAGCTCCCGAGCTCGCTCCAGCAACATCACTGCGAGCCTCTAATCTCCTATTTCTCTGCCAAAGACAAAAAGGGAGTTAATCTCACGATTGCATAAACAAATAAAAAGCTAGGGGCATCAAATCGACGTTTAAAAAGCATGCATTGCCTAAACAGGGGGCACAGTTATCTTAGCTTCTTTAAACAGAACAACTTCGACCCAACCATGGGTCCTTCTCATTCACGCCCCTGGCTAAGAGGGATTTCATCCCGCAAATCAAAACAAAAAAACTCACTTTTGATCATGCAAATTAAAACTCCGAACTAAAGTAAACCTTTTACTTTTCAGGAAGCTTATCGAAACATTGAGGATGCTCAAGTGCTGCTCAGCGGCTCTACGCCCACACTTCAACAGCTCTATGCCACGCCATGTGCACAACCTCGCGCTCAGCAGGCCAGCAAAACAATCCTGCGGCTTCCACTCAATGCACCCTCTAGAAGGCGTTTATGTTACTAGCTTCCAGAAAGCGTTGCCAACTTGTAGAAAGCATTTAGCCACCAAAAGACATTTGAGTCGCTAGAAGGCGTTTGGCCTCCGGAAGGCACTCCCAGTAGTGGAGGTAATGGAAATCTCCCTAACAAATTGGAATATGGTCAAGGACTAGCCTTGGGCATATAGAACTAGCCTTGGGGGCAATCCCGAGCATATTCAAGAACTAGCCTTGGGGGCAATCCCGAGCATACTCAGAACTAGCCTTGGAGACAATCCCGAGCATGTGGAATCTAGCCTTGGGGGCAATCCCGAGCATACTCAAAACTAGCTTTGGAAACATCCCAAGCATAACCCCGTGGAAGATGGAAGATGGAATACTCAACAGCTCAGCAGTTCTACAAGCCCGCCATTTCATCAACTCAGCAGCTCAAAGCCGTAATCCTCTATCAGCGGCTTTACACCCGCCATCTCATCAACTCAGCGGCTCGAAGCCCACCATCTCGACTGGCTCAAAGCCGTAAACAATCAGTTCTCGACAGGCTCTACGCCCGCCGTTTCATCAACTCAACGGCTCGAAGCCCACCATCTCAACTGGCTCGAAGCTGTAAACAATCATCTCAACACCCGTATTTATCACCTCATCATCTCAGCGGCTCGAAACCCATTACCTCAACAGGCTTGAAGCCTACATCTACTATCACTCAGTGGCTCGAAGCCCTTTATCTCAGCAGCTCTATGCTCGCTATCACGGCAACAGGCTCTACGCCTGTAATCATTCAACTTAGCGGCTCCAAGCCCATTATCTCAACTGGCTCCAAGCCGTAACAACCAACCCAGAGGCTCTAAGCCCATTGTCTCAACTGGCTCGAAGCCGTACACAATCAAGTTCTTAACAGGCTCGAAGCTTGTGTTCATCATCTCAAACTGGCTCGAAGCCGTAAACAAGCAACAGGCTCTAAGCCGCCCCAACAATCAAGACATTTATTCTCAGGCTCTACGCCTAAATGCTCAAAAATCTAACATTTTTGAATGCTCAAGCTCTACGCTTGGATGCCCAACCACTGTGTACTGGATGCTCAAGTTATACACTTGAATGCTCAAGCTCTACGCTTGGATGCCCAACCACTGTGTACTGGACGCTCAAAGCCTGTACTTTGAATGCTCGGATTCTGCCGTCTGAATGCTCGAGCTCTACGCTCTGAATGCTCAAGTCCGGAACTTGATAGAAGCTCTAAGCTTAAAAACAAACACACACACGGGCCCGTGCACATATTGCATTATCACATCGAGTCTGCATCATCATATATCTAACCACTATCATCATATACACACTCTGCATCTCTATCTTATTCATGGAACAGGTCAATCTTGCAAATCAACCGGCTCTACGCCTCGGTTTTATTGATCGGCCCGGCGCCTCGATCCCTTGGCTCCAAGCCAAAACTTATGATGAGAAAGCTCCGTGCACAGACCATCAGAATGCAACCGGTTCTACACTTCGGTTCAAATCAAAACAAGCTCCAACCCCTTTGGCTCTACGCCAAAACTTATGATGAGAAAGCTCCATGCACAGACCATCAGAATACAGCCAGCTCCGCGCTTCGGTTCAAAACACGTCAAGCTCTAAGCTCCGACACCTTAGGCTCTAGCCTTATGATCAAATACCAGCTCCGCGCTTCGGTTTTATCAGGCTCACCTCAGGCCCTCGCCTCAAGACTACAACAGGCTCCGCGTCTCAATCCAATCTTCTCAGGCCTTCGCCTCATGACCACAGCAGGCTCCACGCCTCAATTCCATCACCTCAGGCTCTCGTTTTATGACTACAACCGGCTCCGCGCCTCGGTTCCACCACGTCAAAAAAACTATCACTCCTCAGGCTCTCGCCTCGTAACTACAACCGGCTCCGTGCCTCGGTTACCTCATCCTCAAAGCTCCATGCTCCGGTTACTGGCCCTGCGCCTCCCATATCTCAAAACAAACGGCGTCCGATTCATCCCCAGCAGATGGCTTGGATTCCACCTCGACTACATCAATTCCTTCCAGCTCATTCGCAAGGATAGGCTACTCTACCGAGCTCCTTTCAGTCAAAGTAAGGATGATCACGAAAAGCAAACGCACCTGCCGTGTACTGATCTACCCCAAAATACTAAGGAAGCTCTCCGCAAAAACTCCCCCGGCAGCCCCGCGCTCCTTCAACTACTCTTCGCCAAAACCCTGGCTCAGTCTAGGTACGTCACACTACGGCTTTTTTCTGTCTCTAACCCTCCAAACTTTTTATTTTTCTTTATTGCCCGAACTACGATTGGTCTGAATTTCCCTTATGGAATACGTAGGCAGCCTCCCGGCCCGACCATAACAAAACCTTTTTCAAAAAAACCCTTGGAATAGTGGTTGGACCAAATTGAGTTGCTTTTTACAGCTTTGACTCTTACTCAAACATGTCTCGCGATCTGTCTGAGTTCAGTCAAAGAGGGGCATCTGTAGACACCCCAATTTGGCCTAACGATTATTTCAAGTCCCACCTTGGGACCATCCCGATGATGAAATGGATACAGTGATTGCTGATTGCTTCCTTGAGAACCTTAGGACTTTCGGTAAGAACTTTGAGCCACTTAGAGGACCCCATCCAGAGCCATATAGCCTTTGACAGAAAATACAGAAGCCTAGGAGAATCCATCTGTCGGCCGTAACATCGATCTCACGGCCTTAACATCATTTCCTCACCCGAGCAACCTGTTGCTAGAAAATCTCCCTGAGAGATCAATCCCTCGGCCGTAAGATCGATTCCTCGGCCGCAACATCGTTTCCTCGGCCGCCAGATCGTCAAATCCATTCCTCAGCCGTAAGATCGATTCCTCGGCCGCCAGATCCATTCCTCGGCCGCCAGATCGTCCTTTTTTCCAGATTCTGGAACGTTCTGTCAAACGTTTGATCCGTTCACCAAACCCTAGCAGCCAAATCCCAATGCGTTCGGGCTACGCCAGAGGATTGCCATGAAGAGTTAGAATCACTCTCTAACTCCAATTTTAATCGTGCATTGTGATTGGTTGGAGTGAGTCATCCGGTGCCTATATAAAGGAACCTTTGGGTTCCGAAATTAACATTCAATTCCTCCATCTCATACCTCCAAACTCTACAGAAATCATCTCACATACTCCCTCTATAAAAGCCCTAACCTCCCGAAGGTAGCTATCAATCCGACGATCAAACCCCGAAGTTCAAACCCTAATCTTAGGGTTTTCAGAAAAAGCATTCAGTCAATCACCACCAATCCGAAGCAATCAAGCAACTGAGGGATCAAGGTGGTGAGGCCCAACGGCCTCTGGTTTGGTTTACTTATCGTTTTTATGTTTAATCGTAGCGTTTTGATTATCTGCTAAGTTTTCTGTCTGGTGTGAGGAAGAACATCGACCGGGGCTTTGATCCCTCGGCCGGTATATCAAACTAGTGAGATTACTCGGCCGTGACATCCATTCACCGGCCGAGTAATCTATTTCCTGGGACAGTTGTGTTTTACTTTGTTTTCTGCTTTCCTATGCATGCTTTCAATTATAGTCATGGCTCACCATTAACTGCTTAAAGGCTAAAAACAAACTACGTGTTAGAATTAAATAAAGCATCTATATGTCTTATGTTGAACAAATATGGGCCAGTCTCACGACTGGGCAGAGAGGGGTGCCTAACACCTTCCCCTTACTGTACTCTTGGCTCCCGTACCCAGAATCTCTATCTATTTTCCTAGTTTTAATAAACTGGGTGGCGACTCTGTGATAACCACTATCGTGTGGCGATGTTCCTAGCCATGGGAATGTCCGCGATATTGGTTTATGAAGCAAGCAACCAATCGAGCAAACAAATGATCAATCTGTATGGCGATGCCCCGTTTGGGAGGTGTCTACAAGTATACCTAGAGTTCATCGCTGCCATCATAGAAAGCAGTTGATAGGGCAACCCAAATTTCACAGGCGGTGGATACGCGTAAATAGAGCTTCATGATTTCTGGGGTCATGGATATTAACAACCACCTCTTTCACTTTTTGATTTTCAGAATACTATTTTCCATACCCAACATCATATTCAGCCGGTTGCTAGGTTTTTCCGTCAATATAGGATAGTTTCTCCCTCTCGGCAATATGCATCTCCATCATTTGGGACCAGACACCGTAGTTTGATTCGGTAAGAACAATTCCAGCGTTGAAAGGCGCTTTAGCTTGAACAAACAACGGAGTTGTTTTCGATCCGGATGATTCGATCTTCTCACCCATGATGTCAAATACCTTGTTTTCAAAATTCCTTGATTATACGGGTGAGAATATTGTGTTCGGCTCTGATACCATGTGAATTGGGAGAAAAACTCAACTGTTATGTATTCCATTCATTTACACGGTATATATACAACCCTAATAGATAAGACAAACTAATTTCAAGCAAGACCCTTTAACTAAGAGCTAATTACAAAATAACCTCAACACGTCCACCAAATCCATTGACGCCATTCCAAGCTGTACTTCATCAGCACAAAACTAACTACCTAAAGACAATATAATCGTTCAACCTAATTGAAAAAGAAGAAAACAATCATTCACAGAAATTTTCTCCATGCTCGCAAAATCACAAACCCAAATTAGATTCTAGAGGCAGATATTGTATGGACCTGAACAGTACAATTGTTAGCAAACGATAAAATCGAATTGTGCGAGGTTGATTTCCCGAAGAGCAAGGGTGAAACCATTTATTTGGGGTGAACCCAGTGAAGGCATCGACCCCGCCAAAGTGGAATCGTGAGTGCGTCGAGGTCAGAAATCCGATTAGGCGATGCTGAAATTAGAAGGGTATTTTAGGTATAAAAGTAGGGGCAATGCAGGACGGAGCCAGGATTTTACCCTAGCAGTGGCGAAATATATGCTAAAAAATAAAAATAAAAAAGATGCATTGCAATATGTGTTCAACACTTTATTCAATACTTCTCTCCCTTTTCTCAAAGAACGAGTCAATTAATTTCTTGACCATGATTACCTACTACATTAGTTTACACAAATCAATAAACTGCTATATTTATTTCATATAATGCAAATACCATCTATTTCTCAATACAAACTCAATAGGTAACTCAAAACATTTAATAATTTCTCGAACTTCAATTGAATATTGAAAAATTAAAAAAGACTAACCTTTTTCCAATGGAGTTTGAGAAATCCATGCAAAATGCCCAACGATAAATGATATTTTAATTTTTCAAAATTCCCTTACTGCACAGTGCGGGTATTGAAAATTTGAAAATCTGGGAGTCCACTGAATAAGAAATCCACTACTGTCGAGTCATGCACAATGCTGATTATTTTGGTTAACTTGTTTAATTTCTTAGGTTAAATAGTGGAGTTTTTTTTTCTTAATTAGACCTCATCCTTTATAGGAGTATTATTTCACTTTGGCCCATTGAATTTAATTTTAGAATACTATTTTGGGTCTCCTTTCTTGAAACAAAAATAGAGATTTTTAGGACTAGTATATAGCAAAAAATAAGGAAAAAAAATCTAGCAGTGGCGAAGTCCATATAAGTTGGGGACAATATTTTTTTTACATATAATAATTACATTTTCTAAAAATTTTACCGTGGCGGCCGCCCCTTCTAGACCCCTGGTGTAGACACCCCAATCCGGACCTCGAAAGGTCTTTGATCACCCCGATGATGAAATAAAGGAAACGAAACCTTTGCAAGCTTGAATGAAGGATTCCTTCGACCCAAACAGATCCTCAGCCCAAATAAACCAAAAAACCCAAAAACCCAAAAGCCCAAAAGCCCAGAAAAGCCCGAAAGCCTTGGATTGAACCTGTAATGCCGCACGCGACACTTCTACACCGCACGGCGTATCGAAATTTAATACCCCGCACGCGGTTATGAGGATAGCCGCACGGCATTTTGGATAAAGTTCTGACTGGCTCAGAAAGCTATCGGCCACGCCCATTTGAGCTACAGCTACAATACGGCTCAGCTGAAAACACACTTCTGGCCCGCCCAGAAAATACCTCCAACATTTGAAATTCAAAATCCAAGACTCTTGCCTATAAATAAACCCTTCCACTCAAGGAAAAAGGGCCCTTGATCACCATTATACCATTTCTCTCTCTTCTTGCTTTCACACCCACTTCCCCATCTCCAAGCCTTGAGAATGTTGTTCTCAAAAGACATTCTCTAGGCCCTTTACTCCACTTTTCTCCTCACCACTCAAAGTTAGTTCCTTACTAACTTTGAGGTCCCAACCACTCAAATACACTCAACCATTACACACACCCACACCCCATCTTCCTTTTCCAACCTCACCGACGTCCATCCATCACCATCCATCTTCATTCAAGCTCAAGATCAAAGGTAAAAACCAAATTTCCTGGGGCTAGGCTCTGTCCAGGCCCTGAGGGGGCCTTTTTGTCTTTAGGCTTAACCCTTTTGGTTAGGATCTGACCCAAAACCTCTTTCACAAAACAAAACCAGTGTTCTGTGCAGGGTGTGCTACGCCGCGCGGCGCTGTGAAGCGACGCACGGCGTAGTAGACTCAAACGCACGGCATTTTAAGGCACTGTTGTTTCCTTGTTTAAGCTGTCTGGATCACGATCGTCTATTGTTGGATCTGTTTCTGTATATCCAAGGCAGTCCCAAATGAGACCATATCTACAAGCCATGTTTTAAACTCCATGGATCTTTCCAAAACAAACAAATACATCAAAAATGGTTTTCTATTCGTGGCTTGAAAGAATGGTGCAGATCCTAAATGATCTGATGGCTGTAAGCTTTCCGAAGTTTTCAAAATAATACTGTGCGTTGTAGTGGGTATGCCGTGCGAGGCCTTGTAAAATGATAAAAGTTGGGCATCAAAGTTAAAACCACGCACGGCATATCAATATACCGCACGCTGTAAAGCGATACGCCGTCTGACGGGAAATGGTGGTCCAGACAGTCTGTTTGTATTTTTTTTTCTTCTGTTTATATTATCGTCATGACATTTTCATCATTCCTGTACAGCAATCACCACTAGCACGGCGGTGTGATATATTCTATCTTGTTCCCCTTTCCCGTACGTGTTCTTTTAAAGCTTTCCGAATGGTATTAGATCCCCCATTTAAAATGCTTAGTAGAGACCGGTCTTTACCGGGCGAGCGGGGTGCTTTTTCAACAAAACCTTCCCCGCTCGTAACGTGGCTCCCGAATCCAAAATCTCAACGTTTTCGCTAGATTAAAAGCCTTTTTTCTTTCAAACAAACCCTCGGTTCCTCGGATCATCCATCTCAAAAATCCGGGTGGCGACTCTGTCGATCGCGCTTCGGGCGCGGGAGCCCACAGTGGCGACTCTGCTGGGGAGTTTTATTCAATACTTCTTCTTTTTTAAAAGAAAAAAAAACAAAAAATGATATGTGTAAAGGAGTGTTGAATAATCAAGAGGGCCAAACTCGAAAGATGTTTTACTTGGGGAACTTAATGCAATTTGGAAAACTTGACTTTCTTTTACACCTCGCACCGCACAAGCCTCGCTAGCGTGTCTCGGCAATCTTGCCCGGTTTACCGGCGACAAGCTCTCCTGGGATGCCTAGCAACCCTCGACTATGATGGGCCATCGTGCTGTTCGACCATTGTCTTGCAATACACTTGACATGGGGTAGTACATCTTGGCTCTAGTCTGGGGAACCCTTTTGAGACCAAAACCGGCCTTTGCACTTGTACATAACTATAGAACCTTCCCAACTAGGACAGGAACCCATGGTTAGGACTTATGTGTTATACCCTGTTTATGTGTATCTTTTTCTGTACATGCATATCATTCACGCATCATTGCATCCTGCAGGCTAGAGGATTAGGCTTCCTTTAGAATTCTCTAGGACTTTCCGGTCGGTCTAGGAGACCGTAAATCCATGGAGATTGTGATACCTCCGGTGTTTGCCGTGCCCGAACGGCTCCCTTGGCTTGGGACTAACCTTGATGGTATGCGTATCTGGATTCTGATGGTCACATTGCTCTGCCTCGGATGGTCAAGGTAAGGAGATTGGCTCTGGTTCCGAAACGATCGGAATTTAACCTGCCTGATAGTACCTACCCGGGCCGTCAGAAATCTTCTGTATAAATGCCTCAAGTGAGACTCAAGTCGCGGTAGGTCTTAGGATTTAGGAGGAGCGTGGAAGGTAGGACAAACACTTGGGGCGAGATTCTGAGTTACCCCCTTTTGCCTTGTGGCCAGCTCAGAGACATTGGACATCCGCGGAAAGAAGAAGCTATACCCAATTGGTTCCGTCCATCCCAAAGACTGGTTCGCATAGATACCCTGGAAGAAACCCAATTGTTTGAAGTTCTCATAGAACAGGAAGGGCCATCGTCACTAGCAGTTTCGCCGAGATTAGCCACACTAGAATCTTTAGCTGAACTGTCACCATCACCGGAAAGTCCCGCACTCATGGCTGATCAAGGAAATGGGGTAGAGGAGATTAGACAGAACATGGCCATCATGGATACACAGTTTAGGCAATCCCTTGCTAGCATGGATACACAACTCAAAGCCTCGGTTGCATCCATGAAAAATGATATGAATATGATGATGGAGTCTATGCAGGAGGTTTGTGACAAGCTCTTAGTTAAGACTGACGTACCCAAGGGAGAGACACCAGCCAAGGATACACCAGCCATTGATCCTAACTTAGCCGCCATCATGGCTAAAATTGGTAAATTGGAGGAGTCTGTACAAGAAAACAAGCGATTAGGAAGAGGAGAAATTGACATGAACAAGTTATGCTTATTCCCTAACGCTAAGTTACCGGAAAAGTTTAAAGGCGTAGACTTTGCAAAGTTTGATGGTACCGGGGATCCAAAGGCCCACCTCCAAGGATATGTCGGTTCACTCACCATGAGGGGAATCGAAAAGGAAGCTATGGCACAGCTATTTCATGAATCCTTGTCAGGACCAGCCTTGCAATGGTTTCTTACTCTCGAACCCTCTAAGAAAAGGACCTGGGAGGATATTGGGACAGCATTTGTGGCTCAATACGATTTCAATGTCGATCTAAAGATTACCACAAGGGAATTAGAGAGCACCAAGATAGGCGAGAAGGAAAGTTTTGCTGATTTCGTAAAACGGTGGAGGGCTAAGGCCGCTCAAATGCAAAACAAACCAGATTTGAAGGAACAAATAAGGATCATCACCAAGAACCTACCAAGCTCTTTCGACCCACACATGGTCCTTTCCCAGGCGGCCCCGAATTTCGAAACTTTCTATGACTCGGGCCTGGCTGTAGAGGAAGCACTACGAGATGGCACATTAGAAAAGAAAGAATCAGGAGCAAAGTCTAAAAGGGTATATTCAGGAAACAGCAATATTCTCTTCGGGAATACCAACCAGGCTGGGACTTCATCCACCAAGCCGGCAAAAGTAAACCAAATTTCTGAAAAGCCAAAGTCCCAACAAAGAGTCTTTACCCAGTTTAGCACTCCTAGATCCGCCTTACTCAAAAAGCTCACCGAAGTAGGGGTGCTGAATCCTCTCCCACCACCGCAAACCATTCCACCTAACTTGAACCAAAATGTCTACTGCGATTTCCACCAAATACATGGCCATACCACCGACAACTGTATCCGTCTCCGTCATGAGATTCAAAACCTCATCGACAATAAAGTTATCGACACCCCTCCTTCAGACAAACCAAACACCATGACAAACCCCTTGCCACAACATAATACCCCTTTCCATATCAACCAAATCACCCAAGCCAAAAGCCAAGACTTCAACCCCACTCTTTTCATTGTCCCTGATACCGAACCAAAGCCTGTTGTGGAAATTCCCGAAGAGACTGCCCTCTGTTACCTTGGGGACTGGGAAAGTTTGATTGCTGATTGGGACGAGTTTGAAACCGCCAATTTTCAAGATGAAGCAAATACATTCTTTGAGCCAGGATGGGAAGTCGATTGGCAAAATATTCATGCGGACCCTCTTGATGGGTTTTCTCTACACATGATGTTTGAAAACCAAAACGGGGATTTTCCTGGGATACCTGACTGGGGTTGGGAATGGAGTCCAATCCCAGATGAATACCAGCTCTTGGCCTGGAATGATCCTTTGGATACCTTCTCTATACCAATGATGTTTGCAGAAGAATATCAATCACAGACAATGACCTACGACTGGCCTGAACCTGTTCCACTTCAACCAAATCCCTACTACCTCCATGACCTCTTGGCCAATGATCCATACAACAACGTGGGTCTCGCCCCATACCCGGAGCTACCAGGACCCGAAGAAGATGTGGCTAGCAACGAATTTGACCCCATGGACTACCTGGCAGATGAAGTTAAGTCAGAATCATCTGTTACCTTCCCAAAAGATGCCGAGGTCGCCATGATGAATTTGTGGGAAGATGAACCGGGAGCCAAGACGAATCCGTGGGGAAATACAGAGATTATCAACATAAAGGTGGGAAATGAAGAATGGACTGTAAACAGGGCAGTGGTAGAAGCTGAGAAGTGGAAGCCCGAGGATTTGTGGGAAGATCTGGTTATTGCAGACCTGGCCGCCAATCTCCAAGACACCGCTATTGGAAACAAACGCAAGGCTCTTGTTGATCTATGGGACGAAGAATCTAAGTACCAACAAATTGGCCAATTAACCAGGAGTGGTCGAATCTATCAGCCCCCTAACCTTCAAATCGGAGAATCTTCCAACCCTCCAGCTCCACTGACCAAAGAACCTTCTAACCCGTTCGCTACCCCAATCAAAGACACTTTCCAACCCTTTGCCCCGCCAATAAAGGAGCCTTCTCGTCCTGAGAAAAACCCTGAAAGAATGATTCAGCACCAGCTCGAACGGACTCAAGCTAAGATGTCTGTTTGGGATGTGCTTGTTCACTCCACTCGCCATCGCAAAGGACTCATCCAAGCCCTCTCTCACCTGAAAGTTCCTTCTGCCATAACCCCTGACGAACTCGTGGCGCTCATCAAAACCATACCTGTCAAGCGTGCCATTACCTTCTCTGATCGAGATTTACCTGCTGAAGGGACCGATCACAACCGGCCACTCCATATCACTCTGAAGTGCCAAGGAAAATGGGTACCAGTGATTTTGATTGATAATGGGTCAGCAATTAATGTGTGTCCACTCCGTGTTGCCTATTGCTTGGGATACAAAAATAACGATTTCTCTCCATCAGAAGTCAAAGTCCGAGCATACGACAACACCCGTAGGGACGTGATTGGGACCCTCATGCTTCCCATGATTTTCGGACCCTATCAGACAGAGGTGGAGTTTCACGTGGTGAACATTCCCGCTTCCTTCAATTTGCTGCTTGGTAGACCTTGGATACACCGACCTGACATCATGGCAGTACCCTCAACCCTTCATCAGAAAGTTAGGCTGGGACTTGAGACTGGAATGCTCACCATTCATGGTGACTCTGGGATTCGCGCTCCTGTGGAAGACAACGCCCCACTACTGGAGATACAACACGGGGAAGAGGACGTCGCTTTAGGAGGTTTCTCTCTTGACACTGCCAATGCTGTCTTCACTGACAAGATCGATGACGACTTTGTCATCAGTAATGTCGCCATAAAAATCATGAAAAGGATGTCCTACATGCCGGGCTTAGGGTTGGGGAAGAACCTCCAAGGGCCAGCACAATTTGAAGAACCCGGAACCCTAATCCGCACAACGGGTGTGGGATATCACCCTTCCGAGGACAAGAAAGAGAAAAAGGGGGACAGATTGGAAGACTACTTCGTCAAAGAACAAGCAATGCAGATTTACCAGGGACAGCCAGAGCCGTTCTGGGACAAGGAAACCAACACCTTCCTACTAGGATTTGAGATATTTGCCAATGATATCTGGCCTGAGAGTGATGAGGAATGGGAAGCAGTAATCAAACCAGTAAAGATGGTCGATTGGGTTGAAACATTTGCTCTGGGTAGTCTGGCAACCTTATTTGGGGAGGAGGAACCGTCGGTTATAGCTGTAGAAGCCGAAGTACAGATGCTAGGGCAGGAGGCCTCTGAAGATCCAACTTCACTCATCATGGATGCTGCTGGAGAATATAAGAATTGGACTTTCGTACCGAGTGCAATAGGTCATGAAGCTAAATCCGAGTCCTCTGAGTCTTCTGAGTCTGTTAAGTCTGATAAGTCTGTTGAGTCTGAGATGGTGCCTCCTGGCCCAGCTCTTCAGAGTCTGTATTTCAAGTTTGAGTCTACCCGTGTGTACGGTGCCCTCGAGGCCTCTAATGAAATAAATGAATCTGGTTCTGCTTATTTCCCTGACTTCGAAATAAATTGTGTCGACCCCGACGATGAAGAGATCGATTTCGATGGGGAAATCCCTAAGGAAATTCGGTCCCTAATCGAGAGGGAAGACGAAAGGCATGCTCAGCCTGTAAAAGAAGAAATCGTTTCAATAAACTTGAGGGGCGAAGGGAATCCCCGAATGGTTCAGATCGGTTCCGCGCTATCAGAAGAAGAGCACCAAGACCTTGTAAATTTGCTAAAAGAATTCGAAGATGTTTTTGCGTGGTCACATGCTGATATGCCCGGGATCGATCCTGAAATCATGGAACACCGGATTCCCCTCTATCCTGACGTAAAGCCAGTAAAACAGAAACTGAGGCGCATGAGGCCCGACTGGGTGCTTAAAATAAAGGAGGAAGTAACCAAACAAATCAATGCCGGATTCTTAATGGTAACTAAATACCCTCAGTGGGTCGCAAACATTGTTCCTGTTCCAAAGAAAGATGGTAAGATCAGGGTTTGTGTAGACTTCAGGGACTTGAATAAAGCTAGCCCCAAGGACGACTTTCCTCTGCCGCATATTGATGTACTGGTAGACAACACCGCAGGACACGCCTTGCTTTCTTTTATGGATGGTTTCTCAGGGTACAATCAGATTCTTATGGCCCCGGAAGACCGAGAGAAAACCACCTTCATCACTGAGTGGGGGACTTATTGCTATCGTGTCATGCCTTTTGGCCTAAAGAACGCCGGCTCCACCTATCAGCGTGCGGCTATAACCTTGTTACATGACATGATCCACAAAGAGGTGGAGGTCTACGTTGACGACATGATCATTAAGGCGAAAGAAAGAGAAGGTCACCTACCCGCACTCAGAAAATTCTTCGAGAGAATAAGAAAGTACCGAATGCGCCTCAACCCGGCTAAGTGCACGTTCGGAGTTACCACAGGGAAAATGCTCGGGTTTATGATCACCACTCGCGGTATCGAAATCGACCCGTCAAAGATTAAGGCCATCTTGGAGATGGAACCGCCACAAACAGAGAAGGACGTAAGGAGTTTCCTTGGCAAAGTGCAATTCATCAGCCGGTTTATTGCAAAGCTAACGACCACATGTGAGCCCATATTTTGCCTGCTCAAAAAGGGAACACCATTTGTATGGAACGACAGATGCCAGCAAGCTTTCGAAGCCATCAAAGCCTATTTAAGGAACCCACCAGTCTTGATGCCGCCTGAACCCGGAAAACCTCTGATCCTATACTTGTCAGTCACTCCGTCTTCCATGGGGTGTATGCTAGCACAAGAAGGAGACGATGGGGTTGAGAGAGCTGTCTACTACCTCAGCAAAAAGATGGTCGGGACTGAAGAGCGCTACACTCCCTTGGAAAAGACATGTTGGGCACTCGTTTGGGCTTCCAGAAAATTAAGACATTACATGCTGGCCTACTCGGTGAGACTGATATCCCGAATGGATCCTTTGAAGTATTTATTCGAGAAACCGGCACTTACAGGAAGAATGGCGCGATGGTTGTTAATGCTGGCAGAATTCGAGTTAAAATATGTCACCAGAAAGTCAGTAAAAGGAAGAGCTGTTGCAGAATTCTTGGCCGATTGTCCAGTCGAAGGAAGGGAAGACGCAGAATTCGAATTCCCAGACGAAGACATAATGGCTGTAGCCGAAGACGTGTGGCGGCTATATTTCGATGGAGCAGCCAATCAAAAAGGATTCAGGATTGGCGTGCTATTGATCTCACCAGATGGGTCGCATATCCCACTTGCGTTCAAACTCAACTTCGAAGTCACCAACAATCAAGCGGAATACGAAGCTTGTATTGTAGGAATGGAAGCAGCTATTGAAATCGGCATAGAAAAGTTGGAGGTTGTGGGGGACTCAAACCTGGTTGTCTCCCAAGCCAACGGTGATTGGAAGGTCAAGGAAGAGAAATTGAAGCCATACCATCAAGACCTCGAAGATCTCATTCCCCACTTTAACAAGGTAACCTTTACACATGTCCCGAGGTTTAGAAATCAGTTCGCCGATGCTCTGGCAACGTTGGCCTCTATGGTTGAAATCCCCGTTGGTGTAAAATTAAGGCCAATTATGATCGAGCAAAGGGACGCCCCGGTGTACCAGCACGTCATGATCATCAACGAGCCCGAGGACGGTCACCCTTGATACTACGACATTTGGAGATTTGTGGAAAGAGGAGAATACCCTTCTGAAGCTAACAAGAAAGACCGAATCGCTCTTCGAAGAATGGCAGCTCAATACATCATTTGCGGAGGGAACCTGTACCGGAGATCTCACTGCGGTACCCACAAGCTGTGTATTCATGGTGAGGAGGCAAAAAGAGTAATGGAGGAAATCCACGAGGGAGTATGCGGTCCTCACATGAATGGTATGATGCTTGCCAAAAAGATCTTGAGACAAGGCTACTTCTGGTCCACCATGGAAACGGAATGCGTGGAATACGTACGACGTTGTCATAAGTGCCAGATTCACGCTAATCTTACGCATGTCCCACCACATGAGCTGCAACAAACGACCTCGCCGTGGCATTTCTCAACATGGGGTATTGATGTCATTGGAAGAATTGTCCCAGCAGCTTCTAATGGTCATAAGTTCATCCTAGTGGCCATCGATTACTTCACAAAATGGGTAGAAGCAGCCTCGTATGCAACCCTGACTGCAGTCCAAGTCGCGCACTTTATCAAGCAAAACGTCATCTACCGGTATGGGGTTCCACAGGCATTCGTGTCCGACAACGGGGTTCATTTCAAAGGACGAGCTAGGGAAGTCTTGGAGGAATTCCAGATCCAGGTGCATAAGTCAACAACCTATCGACCGCAGACCAATGGGGCCGTGGAAGCAGCCAATAAAACGATCAAAACCATCTTGGAAAAGACCATTCAGTCCGCAAGAAGTTGGCATGAACAACTACCTTTGGCCTTGTGGGGATATCGCACATCTGTACATACGCCAACAGGGGCAACTCCATACTCCTTGGTTTACGGTATGGAGGCGGTACTTCCCATAGAGTTAGAGGTCTCATCCCTCCGGACTATGATAGAATGCAATGTTCAAGAAGCAGACTGGCTGAGTGACCGATTTGCAGAACTTATGTTGTTCGATGAGCGCCGTCTAAGGGCCCTCTACCACATTCAAGGATATCAAAGGAGGATTGCACGCGCGTTCAATAAAAAGGTGAAGTCTAGGGACTTAGCCGAAGGCGACATGGTTTTGAAGGAAATCCGGGCTCCGGTTTATGACCTGCGAGGAAAGTTCCGGCCAAGGTGGTCCGGGCCTTATATCATCAAGACCATCCTGTCTGGAGGAGCTACCCAACTCATCGACCTGGACGGAAACGAATTTTCAACTCTGGTCAATCTGGATCAACTCAAACGCTACTACCCCTGAGAGAAGCTCGCTGGACTGAAAGCTGCAAGGGCAGCCGGTTCCAGGCAAAAGTTAGAGCAAAAGTCTGCTAGGATGAAAACCCGCAAGGGCATCCTAGGCAAAAGTTAAGGCATACAATGAACGAGCTCGCTAGGCCGAAAACCCGAAAGGGCGGTACTAGGCAAAAATTAGAGCGTAAAAGGAGAGCGACAAAACCAGAGCGAACCCTATCCTTGAACTACGTCATGACCTAATTCCTTCAAAAGGATACGTAGGCAGTCCTACTATGGGACTCGGTCACAATCAATCAAAACAAAATCCAGATTGACAGAATTCGGAAAGGCGGAATCAGAGAGGGGGAGACCCTCTGCAACTCACTTTATTGAAATAACTGCTTCTAATACAAACTGAGCATGATTTTTTGAAAAATAAAAGTGCAAAACAATAAAAGGTGGTCCGCAATTTATTCAAAGGTCAGGGTAGTAAGACCGAGTCAGTTTCCTTGGGCTGCCACTCTTGCAGCAATATCCCTCCTGAGCCATTTTCGGTAACTGCCACGGACTGCCACAGATGGGTATGGATGAGCATCCGTCACCTCGCGGGACCTCCAGAATCGCTGATAGTTGCAAAGAGTCGAATGACGAAAGAAAGGCAGAACCACATCCACTAGGACTTCTGCAGGAGCCTCCTGTCTCAAACCAAGCTAACGCTGAATCCGATAGGGGATGTAGAAGGTAAAGGCTTCCAAACCAGCAAGAACCACCCACTGAGAGCCCATGTAGTGTACAGTCATGGGCGGAAGATCAAGCCATGAGCACCTCCAGGAAATGGTCTCAGCCCGTTGACGTCTGAAAAAGTCAACCCACTCGGGAACTTGCCTGTCTGCAAATTCAAAACACCGAGAGGACAATAGTCTAGCCCCGTACGCCAAGTTGCCAGGAGGGAGAGTCAGCACGTTCACCTTGTCACAAAGCCAAATCTGCCCAGGAGAGAAAACAAGTGAGAAACTAACAAGAACCAAGCCAAATGTTAGGGAAGTGGAGAAAAGACCGCGAAAGAAGAAAACCAACCTGTAAGAGGAGGGGACTGCCGCTGAAAGTCTCTGTCTCCCCAGAACGAATCTTGTCCAAACCTATCAGTGTTTCAGCCAACACCATGGGAATCACGTCCTTCCGAGCTTCAATCTGCACCGCAATGCTGACTAGTGCCGAGCTAGCATGCCCGGTGGAAGGAACCAAGAAGTAAGCAGCAAGTAAACACATGCAAAGGGCGGTCATGCGACGAGTGTGGTAGGTCGTGTCCGCCAGGTTGCCGAGAGGAGAGAACATCTCAATAAGGCGCATCACGTTGAGATGACCATTGCTAACTATGTAACGAGCAACGCCGTCATTCAACCCTAGAGAAGCAGCAAGAACCTTGGACATGTTCTCACGCACGGGAGGGACAATGATGTCACCAGAACCGAAGCCGCCAAGATAGGCGCGGAACTCTTCAATTGTGGGGCAAAGCTCTTGTTCACCAAAGCGGAATACATGCACCTCTGGGTCCCAAAAACTTGTGGCAGCCCTCAAGAGCTCGGGACGAAGGCGGATGTTGCGAAGGTGTCTCATGGAATAAAGGCCATGCGCCCGAAAGTTGAGCCAATCGACTCCCTCCATGGAAACCAACCAAGGACGTAGTCAACCAGCGAGAGAAAGGGCCATTGAAAGGAAATGGAAGTTGGGAGAAAATTAAAAGATTAAGAAAGATGTGGTTAGCATGAGGCCTAAGACTTGAATTTATAGGAGGGATAGAGGAGACAACTTCAACTTTCAAAAGAGTCTTGGGTTCCAAAAATGTAAATTTTCCATGAAGACTTACATAGGGAAAAGCTTGGTCATGCTCCAAAGAGAACAAAACGGACATGCACTGGTTCGGAGATGGTATAGGATAGGTCAAGCTTCAATCCTCGTGCAGTCTGTCTTGGGAAACAGCAGAAAGCAGAATGTCAAAGAAAAGATGCCGCGCGGTACACCTTAGTAACACATGGCATAACAAAACCAAAGAAAAACCACGACATAGCACGGATACGCCGTGGTGTCAGCAAAAACCACGCGCGGCATTTCAAGGCCCCGCGCGGCATACTAGGTCTGCATTTCTGCAGACTTTGACAGCAGAGGTCTGAAATCAGTTCAAGGCACTTACAGGCATCACTAACTCCCGGAACACACTTCAATGGGTATTTGAGACTTCGGGGAGGTTCCGTCTCGAGTCAACTCCCGAAAATTCGATGAGATGGCCCCAAAAGTCAATAAAAGCTCGTTTCTCAAACCGTACCAAGATATCAAAGTCCGTTCTGAGTCATTTCAAGCCAATCTTTCAAGTCCTACAGGTCGTAATGGTCAAAAGTGACCTAGTCCAAATTCCGTTTCAAGTATCCATGAGTCGAAGTTCGAGAATGTCACCCTCTAAAGTCGACGTTTTCTTGATGATTCAAGCAGTTTGCAAAGCAAAAGTTTGAGTTTTCTAATCACGTGTCGGATGCTGAGGATCGTTCTTATTGTACGAGGGTCCACAACAAGGGTAGTTCTGAAAATTCTTGTATAAAGTGTCAATTTCGTCAAAATTACCCATTTGCTTCCTTTGATTTCTATTCCCACGTCAGTATACCTATGCCTCAACATGTTGAAACTTGGATTCATTTCAGTTCATGGCCATGGATTAGTTGCATACGTTGGTTAATGTTTCAGTTATTCAATCTTTCTTAGATAAATGACAATAAGAGGAATTGAATGGCGTAAACATTGAAAGAATAAATTCTTTTCTATATAATCTCCAAAGTATCTATGAGTCGAAGTACAAGAAGGCACGCAGGCCAAAAAAAAAAAAAAATCCTATCTACTGAGGGTAAACAGGCACCCTTCCAAAAGAAGCACGCAGGCTCCACAAAAAAGGCAAAACAAACAAAAAGGGTGCTCAGCTCTCGTCCTCGTCCTCATCCTCACCCTCCTCGTCGCCCTCCTCAGAGGCCTCCTCCACCGGAGAACTGGCCGCCTCCTGTGTGCCTGTCGCCCCAGGTACGGTACTCCCTGAGGTGTCCTCCAGGTCGACGTCTGTAGGCTCCTCGGTCTCGTCAGAGACCTCGACAGGCTCGTCCTCTGTCCCCCCAGAAACCCGTGGCCTCTTCGACGGAGGCTCTTCCCGAGAGCCAGCAGAGGAAACCTGTGGCGCCTGCATGCGCACAGACTTCCTGCGAAGCCCCCGCGAAGCCCCTCCTCCAGCCTGCAATAATATAGCATCTAGCATTTACATTGTAATCATAATATAGGCAATAACAAGAAGAAGCAAAGGGTTCGAGATCTTTACCATCGTCCCGCCAGCACGGGGGAGCACCTCTGGAGCATGGCCCATGGCGTACTGCCTCACCAGCTGCTCCAAGCCCATCATGGCTTCCGCCATCTCCCTCACGTACTCCGGAGTCGCCTGCACGATAGATCAGTTGATTAGAATGTACGATGATGATTACAGGTGCATGCAAAAGGCGAAAGGATACAAGTTATACCTGAGCAAGAAACTCCGGAACCGCAGCTGTAGGGCGTGGCACCACCACCACACCAGAAACCCCCTGGGCGGTCGTCACGTCCACAGTCCAAGAAAGTCCAGGCGAGCTAGCCCCGCTCGGACCCGCATTGTCGCCCCGACCGCCACCACCTTTGCGTCCTCTGCCTCTTCCTCTCCTTCCTCGTCCACCTCTACCACCTGACGCTCGAAGCGTCGCCTCCCAAGCAGCGGCTCGTACCCCGAAGCTAGGCATCAAGTACCGAGCCCGGTACTCAGAGTAGTCAGCACCTGCCTGGAACAGCGGCTCTAGCTCGAGGTCTGGCCACACGAACCGCTCGACCTCCTCCCTGGTGTACAGGCTCGTCCTCTGCACCAGAGCAGGAAGGGGACCAGGGACTCGAAAGACGTCCAGCCTCAGCGACTAACGTGATACCCGGTCACCCAGGTACCATTGCCAGCCGTAAGGGGACTCGAGAAGTAACCTCCCTCTCGTCACCTCCCTGCTCCGAACCAGGTAAGGGCCCTCGCAGCGATCCCACACACGCCAGCGAACCTGCAATCGAGGATATACAACGTCAGCATGAGATTTGAATAGAAATATCAATAGACAGAAGCATGTAAGGGATAGTCATACCCTGTCAGGACGAAGCTCGTCTAGAAACAGGCGGTAGGCGTTCAGGTCACCCTTCCCTTTCTTCACTCCCCGGAACTCCTTGGACCAGCGTAGGGCCCGGGGAAGTACAGTGTCGCTAGGGCAGGAGGTCTCGGGAGGGTACATATCCAGTACCTCGTACGTCCACAGCTGCAGAATCAAACATCAAGGATTAGTATAGGATATGCGATAAGAGAATGGAAAGGCATTAAATGCAAGAGAAGTTTGAGTTGTACCTCCCAGACTCTCCAGTACCCACCGAGGCTCTTCCCCGCTCCTTGGGAAAGAGACCCCATGAAGGCGTAGCACGCCCCCAAAGCTGCGCCGCCCCAGTCAAAACGGGCTATCTCCCCGACGTCCCTCAAGGCCGGTAGGAGCGAAAGGTGTACTCGGTTGCGCCTGTTGGGAAACAGGGACGCACCAAGCAAGTACAACAGAAAGCACCGCGCCATCTGCTCCTCCTGCACCCTGTCAGTCGGGAGCTCCTCCGTCCAAAACCCCAAAAGCTGGGCGTACTAGGCGTCCTCGCTCTCAGCCCTCAGCACGTACCCCAACGTCTCCCGCTGGAACACTGCACTCCTCCCTGTGACAGCGTCGTAGGGGATAGGGTCACCCCCAACCCTCAGACCAGTGATCGCCGCAAAGTCCAGCGGCGTCACCGTCAGCTCGCCAAAAAGGAAGTGGAACGTATTCGTCGTGTCCCACCACCTCTCAGCTAGTGCCCTCACAACCTGGCGATCATTACTCGCCCTCGTCAGCACGCTGACAAACTCTCCAAAGCCCGCCTGCCTCACTATCCCCCTCACAGCCTCTGGCAGCCTCTCCCAAAACACTGGCACGTCAGCCGCACCCCCGTAGCACGAGATGGTGATCGCCTGTTACAATAAGTTGATAATATTCAGTAAACAGGTATACTGTTCAAAGTAAATACGATGTTCAACAAAGGAAATGACAGTGCAATACATGGAAATTTGAAATGCAAGTATTTAAAGTATACCTCGTCTCGGCGCAAGGAAAGGTGCTGCTGAGGGTCCCTCAGAACCAAGGCCTCGTCGTACGCAGGCCGCTCCGGCCTGTAAGCGTCTAAAAGTGTAGGGACCACCACCTGCTGGAAAGGCACGTAGGACTCCACCACGTAAACCCCTCGCCCCTTCAGGGCCGTCGTCGCCTCCTCCACAACACTCCTCCGAGGAGCTGTCTCACCTCCAGCTGCCTCCTCCTCTGCACCCTGTGGCCCTCCAGCACCCCCCGTCTCGGTCTCAGCCTGGAGTGCTCTCTCCCTAGCCTCGAGTAAGGCCTCCGCTAACCCCGGCACTCCGCAGAAGGTCTCAACCAAGTCCTCAAGAGACGCCTCCTCTAGGTAGTCACCCAACCCTATGGGTCGAGACGACCCCGCACCTGCATCGCTACCGACAAACAAAGCCGGCGTCTCCCTCTCCTCCACCATCTCCTCCTCAACGATGGGGCCCTTCCCCAAGTCAGTCCAAACCTCCCTCACAGGAGAGGCCTCTGTCACCACCTCCGCTCCGTCAGGCCTGTCACCGCCGTGAGTCTCCGTAACCCTCTCCTCCAAACCAACGGCACCCTCCGTTCGGCCCGTAGCCTCGTCCTCACCCCTAGGCTCCGCTGCACTCGGAGTCTCTGTCTCCTGGCCATACCCAGCCAACACCCTGCTACCACCGTCACCGCCGTCACTACCAACCACCGCGGCAGCCGAGGCTGAAGCCTCCTCGGCCAATGCCGCCGGGGCCGAGACCCCCACGGTCTCCGGCCCCACCTCGGCCGTCACGCCGCTCCCCGGGGCCACCACGGCCGGTGTAACCTCGACCCGCGGGGGTTGATCACCCCCGGGTATGTCCATGCTATCCATGAGAGAGAGAGGCAGCGAGAGAGAGAGCAGCGAGAGAGAGAGAGAGACAGTGCGAGAGAGAGAGACCAGAGAGAGATGAGGGAATTTTTGAACGGGGGGCGTACTGTGTACGCCCCGTGCGTATATATATATATCCCTTGAACGGGTTCGTCTGGAATTTAAATGGACCGGGTTCGAAGAAAGGTGTGCCGCACGGCACATCCATAAGCCGCGCGAGGCATATTGGCCTAACTGAATGAAATTTTACAAGTTGCCACGGCGCACGGCGTTTCACGTGCCACGCACGGCATACTGGGTTAGTTCGAACAGTTTGAATTCTGAAGGCAGATTCTGACAATGGCGTTCATGGTCGAGATTGTCCGGATTCAGAAAGCAGAAGGAAGATAGCAAGTGGAAGAAGGAAAGGACTTTTTCATTTCATCAAAACCCGAGGTCGCCCTCGGGATTTTCATTACATTGACCAAAAAAAAAAAGGGGAAAGAAGAAAAACAAAAACAAAAGAAAATAGAACATCCTACTGCCTTTTCTTCTCTTCTTCTTCTTCTTCTTCTCCTTCTTCCGGACCTTTCGCCTCAATCATCGGATGCGTCATTCGCCCCATTCGAACGGTCATCAGAACCGTTTGGATTCCCCTCCGAATCCTCTGTAGTCTCGTCCGAACCACGCCCCGGAGCATACTCGGGGTCGTTCTTGTCGTCTTGTTGGTCAAAGGCAAAGTCTTGTAAGTTGGACACCGCGCGTCGAAGGGTACAAATTGTGGAGATCAGCCTTGCAATTTGATGGGTGAGTGATTCAATCTCCTCGCGATAGGAGGCCATCTGGGCCTCCAGAGACGTCACACGCCCTGCCAAGTCACGGTTTGCCATGATCGAGTCTTTGGAACGACCTGTTGAATATGAAGGAGAAGAGACTTGAGAGAGTAGTGCATAGAATGAGGCATCACGACCCCTTAAAAAGACAGTTCCAGCCGACGAAAGGGCACGCCTGTATTAATGGGCACCCTTAAACCTGCCAACTGACTTCGGAATTCGAAGAGGTGCATGGGAATTTGAAATGTCGCGCGCCACATAGAAGCCCCGCACGGCATTATGACTCCAGAAGAATAAATGTCTTTTCTCGGAAATTGGTCAACCCAGCCACCAAAATCGTCTCGAAAATCAAATACCCCAGCCGTTTTCCAGTAAAGATCTCTTAGAATGTCGTGCATTAATTATAGGATCGCTCGGTCCTAATTCCCCGGAACTCGTGAATTTTTCATCCCCCGAGGACCCGACGTATTCGCATTTATTCGCAGTATTAGTCCCCGGGACTCGCCAGATTCACGTTACTCATGTCTCAAAAATCAAATTTCGCTTCCCGAGGGCTCGTCTCATCTCAAATTTCGCCTCCTGAGGGCTCGTCTTGTTTCAAAAACCAAATTTCGCCTCCCGAGGGCTCGTCTCGAATTTTCGTCTCCTCTCATTCAAATCGGGCGACGGTCAAAAGGACCTAAAGCCTCTCATTCAAAATGGGCGACGGTCAAAAGGACCTAAAGCCTCTCATTCAAATCGGGCGACGGTCAAAAGGACCTAAAGCCTCTCATTCAATCGGGCGACGGTCAAAAGGACCTAAAGCCTCTCATTCAATCGGGCGACGGTCAAAAGGACCTAAAGCCTCTCATTCAAATCGGGCGACGGTCAAAAGGACCTAAAGCCTCTCATTCAATCAGGAGACGGTCAAAAGGACCTAAAGCCTCTCATTCAAATCGGGCGACGGTCAAAAGGACCTAAAGCCTCTCATTCAATCGGGCGACGGTCAAAAGGATCTAAAGCCTCTCAATTCAATCGGGCGACGGTCAAAAGGACCTAACGCCTCTCAATTCAATCGGGCGACGGTCAAAAGGACCTAACGACTCTCAATTCAATCGGGCGACGGTCAAAAGGACCTAACGCCTCTCATTCAATCGGGCGACGGTCAAAAGGACCTAAAGCCTCTCATTCGATCGGGCGACGGTCAAAAGGACCTAAAGCCTCTCATTTAGTCAAGCGACGGTCAAAAGGACCTAAAGCTTCTCGCTCAATCGAGCAAAGGTCTAGTTGTTTTCTAAAAAGACTCATTTCAAAATTTGCATAACACTTGGCACCACGGCACGCAGCTTTGTCCTCCGGGACTCGTTTCTCTTGCATTGTCCCAATTGAACTACGTTGGTCTGATCCCTACAAATGGGGTACGTAGGCAGCTCCACGAGCGCGACCACCATTGTTGTTTGCTTGCATTTTCGAGCATTTTGTCCCTGTTCAAAGATGTTAGACCAACGGATCGGGGTGCCTATTCTTTAAGCGTCACTCGTATCAAAACAATGATATCCGAGTTACGTTAAAGAGGGACTACTGTAGACACCCCAATCCGGACCTCGAAAGGTCTTTGATCACCCCGATGATGAAATAAAGGAAACGAAACCTTTGCAAGCTTGAATGAAGGATTCCTTCGACCCAAACAGATCCTCAGCCCAAATAAACCAAAAAACCCAAAAACCCAAAAGCCCAAAAGCCCAGAAAAGCCCGAAAGCCTTGGATTGAACCTGTAATGCCGCACGCGACACTTCTACACCGCACGGCGTATCGAAATTTAATACCCCGCACGCGGTTATGAGGATAGCCGCACGGCATTTTGGATAAAGTTCTGACTGGCTCAGAAAGCTATCGGCCACGCCCATTTGAGCTACAGCTACAATACGGCTCAGCCGAAAACACACTTCTGGCCCGCCCAGAAAATACCTCCAACATTTGAAATTCAAAATCCAAGGCTCTTGCCTATAAATAAACCCTTCCACTCAAGGAAAAAGGGCCCTTGATCACCATTATACCATTTCTCTCTCTTCTTGCTTTCACACCCACTTCCCCATCTCCAAGCCTTGAGAATGTTGTTCTCAAAAGACATTCTCTAGGCCCTTTACTCCACTTTTCTCCTCACCACTCAAAGTTAGTTCATTACTAACTTTGAGGTCCCAACCACTCAAATACACTCAACCATTACACACACCCACACCCCATCTTCCTTTTCCAACCTCACCGACGTCCATCCATCACCATCCATCTTCATTCAAGCTCAAGATCAAAGGTAAAAACCAAATTTCCTGGGGCTAGGCTCTGTCCTGGCCTTGAGGGGGCCTTTCTGTCTTCAGGCTTAACCCTTTTGGTTAGGATCTGACCCAAAACCTCTTTCACAAAACAAAACCAGTGTTCTGTGCAGGGTGTACTACGCCGCGCGGCGCTGTGAAGCGACGCACGGCGTAGTAGACTCAAACGCACGGCATTTTAAGGCACTGTTGTTTCCTTGTTTAAGCTGTCTGGATCACGATCGTCTATTGTTGGATCTGTTTCTGTATATCCAAGGCAGTCCCAAATGAGACCATATCTACAAGCCATGTTTTAAACTCCATGGATCTTTCCAAAACAAACAAATACATCAAAAATGGTTTTCTATTCGTGGCTTGAAAGAATGGTGCAGATCCTAAATGATCTGATGGCTGTAAGCTTTCCGAAGTTTTCAAAATAATACCGTGCGTTGTAGTGGGTATGCCGTGCGAGGCCTTGTAAAATGATAAAAGTTGGGCATCAAAGTTAAAACCACGCACGGCATATCAATATACCGCACGCTGTAAAGTGATACGCCGTCTGACGGGAAATGGTGGTCCAGACAGTCTGTTTGTATTTTTTTTTCTTCTGTTTATATTATCGTCATGACATTTTCATCATTCCTGTACAGCAATCACCACTAGCACGGCGGTGTGATATATTCTATCTTGTTCCCCTTTCCCGTACGTGTTCTTTTAAAGCTTTCCGAATGGTATTAGATCCCCCATTTAAAATGCTTAGTAGAGACTGGTCTTTACCGGGCGAGCGGGGTGCTTTTTCAACAAAACCTTCCCCGCTCGTAACGTGGCTCCCGAATCCAAAATCTCAACGTTTTCGCTAGATTAAAAGCCTTTTTTCTTTCAAACAAACCCTCGGTTCCTCGGATCATCCATCTCAAAAATCCGGGTGGCGACTCTGTCGATCGCGCTTCGGGCGCGGGAGCCCACACCTGGCTCCATCCATATGCGTACATTTGGGATTTAGGCTAAAGTCGGAGGGAACTGGTACTCCTTTTCTAGACCGGCCTGTAAATTGCCGAAGAAAATAAAGCTCAAGTTAAGCCCAAGTCAAAAAGCCCACATAGAATATATTTTAGAAGAAGATTTAAGTATGTAGTTTCTAGAAGAGTTCTAGAATATCTAAATTTTAGAAGATGTCTAGAAAAACCTTAAGAAATGGAAATTGATAAAGAAGAAAGCTAGAACTTTCCATGAAGTAGTATAAATACAAAGTGCTTACTCCCCCACTCTAGTCTCAAGTACTCTTCCCTCTCCCAAAAAGAAAATCATTCCAACACAAACACCAAAATAATTCTCCTCTTTTCAACACAAACACCCAAATAATCCTCTTCTTTCCAACACCACTGTGGTTTATGCACACTATTATCAATAGAACTTGTATAGAGGTTAATCAGATGTCAATCATGACCGGTTTTATCATCCTTTACTATATCACATCACTATATGAAGTCCCTTTTTTTGTTTTATTTTATTATCTTTATTGTGAGAGCTATCTTATTAAGTAATTAATGTTTTACTGAACTATCGGAGAAGATCAAGAATAAGGAGATAGAAGGGGAAAAAATCGGGTAAGGAACATGGGAAAGAAATTCAAACTATTCAGGGTAAGAACAAGAAATTGAAAGAGAAAGCTGACGAGCTATTTAAGGAAGAAGTAGTAAGGAGCCAAGCCTCGGAGGTATACCTTTATTACCACAAGCAACTTATCAGTTATATCCAATCATTAGTCCTCTTTTTTTTTATATATCATTTTATTACCTTTATTGTGGGAGCTATCTTATTGTGTAATTTAATTTTTTAAACTGTGAATGCCGGGAGTGCTAGTTAAAGAGAACAAGATATTGAAAAAGAAAGGAGCCAAGAAAACCATAGTTCCTCATAGGTAAAACTATTTCGCCCTGTTTGATTGGGGATTAGAGGAAGGATTGGACTATTAATCCCCCCACCCCCATTAGTCCCATGTTTGTGTAAGATTTTATCTTGGGACTAATTATCCCAACCGGACTAGTAATTCTTTCTAAATTGGACAATATAATCCCGGGGGTTGGGATAGATAGTCCAGGGATTAAAGGGGCTCTGGATTAGAAGTTAAAGTTACCAAAATACCCTCATAGTTGCCCTAAAATCTACTTAAACAACACACCTCATCTCTTTTTATCTCCCACCAGTTTCTAGTAGCCTCCCCAGAGCTGTGGCAAGAGGAAGCCATTCCAAGCCCTAGCAGAGGAAAGGTCGCAAGATAGTCGCCGGAGCAAATCGGAAAGTACACTCTCTCTCTCTCTCTCTCTCTCTCTCTCTCTCTCTCTCTCTCTCTCTCTCTCTCTCTCTCTCTCTCTCTCTCTCTCTCTCTCTCATATGTTATTTATTATGAATTTATATTGCGTTTTCTTTTCCCATCATACCAAAATCAGAATATTTAAGTCCATTATTGCTTGAAATCAGATCTGCACTTGTTTATGTCCATTACTTTATCCCTATTTTATAAATATAAAAAAAAGGGAAAAAAGAGAAATCCCTTACATGCAATCTTTTGGCATTAGACAAATCATATCTCCACTACCAATGAGTTTGTCTAGCTAGAGGTTTTAGACTGCCTGGGGACGGATTTTTGTTTGTTGACAAAAAATTAATCATGGACAAGAAAAACAATTAATTGATTTTTGTTTGTTAGTATGTTTTTTCAAAATGTAAAAGGTTTTTAAAAAAGGGAAAAACTACTCGAACTATTGCTTTCATTTGCCCCCTAGTATAACTCCATATCAAAATGGCTTCCTGTCTTCTTTGTCATAAGTAAGAGTGAAAAAAAATTAAACCCTTCAAAGGTTTGTTGAATACAGAATGTTGCAACATTGCTATTTCAAGACTTACATCATATTAACATGACCTTTATTCGGTATGTGTAGATGGATTTTAACGAGGGTGGTACTGACGAGGAGCTTGAGTTATTGGTTATTCTTCACGTGGTTATGCAAGAATTGTACCTCATCTTGTCGATGTGCTATATTGTTCTCCATACTATGCTTAATAACTATAACTCATACTATGACGGTCCAAGGCTTAGGGGGCCCAATCATTTTCAAGAACAATGTGATCACATCAATCAGTTAGTGAAGACAAATGATATTGATTGTCTTGAACAACTTCGTATGGATCGACGTTGTTTCATGGTATTGTGTAACATGATTAAATGTAACGCCCCGATTTTTGGGAACATTAAATGAATAAATTTTAAAACATAGTTTGTCATTTATTTAAATAAAGAGGATAATTAAGTCATTACAAACCCAAATAGTCTTATAAATTCAAATTACATTATTCCAAATTTCAGAAAGGTACTAAGATAATTTCTACTCCTCAGGGCGTCCGTCTTCTTCTGCAACCATCTGTTCTGCACCAAACTCCTCCAGACTGTAGTACCCTTCCTGTCCGTCTCTATTATCTGGCAAAAGATGCCAGATCCACAAAAAGTAGATCCAATGAGCAATTAAGCTCAGTAGCTAACTCCTATCCCTATGTCCCATACCCTAACAAAAATAGTATATAACTTTGAATGATAAATTTCATAAGTCAACAGTTCATCTCATAAAAAAAAAAACCAAATCAACAAGTAAAGTGTCAGTGTCTTGTCAGAGTTTATCATCATCGTAGCGTATCGTAATCCGTGTCCTAATTTTTCAAGTATCGATTCCACTTTCCATCTTATTTCCTCGAGCACTGGTTCCGCTGACCATCTTTCAGGACCTACCGGACTCCCAGGCTAAATTCAGATTTTTCCACCCAAAAGCACTGATTCCGCTGACCGTCTCTTTCAGGACCTACCGGGTTCTTAATCTTTAATCATTTCACATTTGGCACTAGTTCCGCTGACCATTCTTTCAGGACCTACCGGGTTCCTAAGCCACATACACATTCCCGAGCCATGGTTCCGCCGACCATTCTCTCAGGACCTACCGGGCTCCCATGCTTACACACGCACACTCGAGCCATGATTCCGCTGACCATCTTCAATGGACCTACCGGATTCTCATGCTCACACAATTGTCAATCCACGCTTTTAATTTGTCCTCGTTTCTACCTTTCAACATTCTTTCTTGTCCTTCGTGTCTCGTACACATGTATCATTTCCTCGAGTTAAAAAAAAATGATAAAGATAATATTAATATTAATCTAGAGTCATGCAATAGTAAATCTGAGTTTCCATGTCTCCTCTACTTGCCAGTCAAAATTATCTTTGTACGTGTCCTAAGGAAAAAAAATCCTTAACATGTTAATAGTAATATACTTGTCATCTTGCCACCAAGAATTCTTCCACGTAGCAACAGTGGGATTCCTATTCCCATCTACTAAGTTCCAACATCTGCACTACTTAATCAATAACAGTAACCAATGTTTAGCTTCTTCTCTTCTTTTTTTTCTTTCCTCATACAATCATCGTACGTAACGTAAACCCAATAAAAATAATAATAATAATGGTGATACATTTAGTGAGTAGATAGGAGGTTTCTACGTACCTCGAAATCAATAATAACGGTACTCATCATTTAACCCCAAAAAAATTAATTTGAACACATGATAAAAAAAAGGGAGAATTTTCCATAAGTCCACTATAGCAGTTTCATAACCCACTAAGTCCACTTCTAAACTTCATAACCCACTAAGTCCACTAGCCTACGAAAATACTAATATAACCTTGTAGCCCTAATCAATATATACCCCACTATAGCAGTTTCTTTTTCATTTCCTTCAAACGGGGGGGGGGGGAGAGCGAGAGAGAAGCGCCGGGACAAGCATCTCGACTCAACCTCCTGTCGCCGCCGCCGTCGCGACCCACCTCCAGTCGCGACCCACCTCCGTCGCGACCCACCTCCAGTCGCGACCCACCTCCACCTCCAATCGCGACCCACCGCCGTCGTGACCCACCTCCAGTCGCCGTCACATCCTGTCCCAGCCTCCCATTCCCGTCGCCATCGCCACCCACCTCCAGTCGCCGTTTCATCCCGTCCCGCCTCCTCGTCCCAGCCTCGTCGTCGCAATCGCATCTCATCTCCGCGTCATCATCGTGTTCAACAATTGGAATAGGTCGCCAACGCGTCACCAAACGAGATCTGCACAAATCTCCACGAGATCGCCGTCCTTTCCGACTGTCGGCTTCGTTCCCACCATCACCGTTGTTTTCAACACAAATAGGTAAGTCGAGTTTAGTTTAGGATTGGACATACACTGTTATTTGTTAGTATTTGTGCAGATCTGGTTTTAGTAGGGTCTTGGATGAACTTATGGAATCATATAATGTTATATACTGTGTGCGAGTCAGTATAAGGGTTTCGAGGATGGCTATATATTCGGATCAAGTATGCCGCTGCGCGGACCATTTTAATAATGTAATTATATTGGTTTTATTTATATAAATGTAAACAAAATCTCTGTATATGATTTTTGACCTGTTTCTCCTGGTATATATGGTTATATAAACGTTGCCAGATATAAAATGCTGGTTTTGTTCTGTTGCGTGCAGTAGGATTAATGTTCTGTTTTGCTTTGCACACTGTTGTTCTGTTGTTTTGTACTGATGTTCTGTTCTGTTGTGAATTGGCTATTGTCTGTCATTTGGATGCTTCTGTTATATATATTTTCAATGACTTGTCAGTAACATAACTTTCCGATGTCTGTTATAACATTATATATTGTGATTGTAACCATATATATGACTTTCCACTAGTTAATATATATGATTACATGTGATTTTGATCAGTCCATCCTTCTTTACACATACAAAACTTTATGTTTCCATATGTTTAATTTTTCCATTGTACGTGCAGCAATGACAGATCCTAAAAGAAGAGGAAACGAGTTGGTACCTGTGGCGTACGCAACAGACATTCGTCCGTTAGCAACGATTGACCCCCCAAGCGATATATGAGGCAAGAAGATCAAATATGAGAATAAAGGAGAGATTAGGATGAAGAATAGAAAAAAGTTGGGGGTTGTTTTGTTTTTCCTTATTCATGCTTAAAATATTGAAATTGTTTCTTTTGGATTATGGATAAATAAAGAGTTTTGTTGTTTTGTGGACATCAGGTGTGTACAGTTTTACATGTTAACGTTATATAACCTTATATAATGTTCTATATTCTCCTTTCCAGGTACACTGCTGTTTTATAGACATCAGTTGTGTTCAGTGTGACATATTAAAATTATATAACGTTATATAACTTCCTATATTCTTCTTTTCAGGTACACTGTATATAACGTTATTGTACTTATATAACAATATATATTCTCCCTTTTTCATTGTATTGCAACATCATATTATAACCACTGATAATCTGTATCATTTTCATGGTATTGCAACAGCATACAAATGTTAGATGTTCCATATTAACTTTGATATAATGTTATATATGACCAGTAGACTTGTGGAAGGTTATATATCATGTTTTTACCAATCATGTTCGAATCAATTAGGCCGCTGCGCGGACCATTTCAATAATCTAATTTAATTGGTTTTATAGAGATATCTAAACTAATTATGTTCTCTTCTTTTCTCAAGTACCAAAAAACAACGCAAGTATCAAATCTCTTTCCTTTCCTTTTGTTTTGTTTTTTTCAAGTGTAGTATTAGGTCAATTTTTCTTGGTTGTGTTTGGGCTATGCCTCAAGCACTCTTTCTTGTCTTCATTCTTTTTATTTTTTTGCTCATACAGAAACAACAGTATTATTCTGTCATGTGTATCTCTTGAAAAATGAACATATGACATTATATAAGGTTAAACCTAAACAACCAAAATCATTTTAGGTTTGCATCCTTAATATCGTTATATGTGGTCTAACAGATCACCTTATATGAATTGGTCCGCGCAGCGGCTTAACAGACCTGAACATATAATATTATCTGTGCAGCGCGTTAAATGTAAGTATCTAACGTTAAATATGAACGGATGAACGAGTATATAACGTTATATCTCTTTCTCCCTCTTTCTCTCTGTCGCAAAACTCCCTCCTTCTCTCTATCCCAAAATCAAACGTAACTGCCGTGATTGTAGTGAAAAAAAGCTGGCAGGGGCATTTTTGGCTTATATTAATTCCTTTTTGGCTTGACAAGGGCTCAGTTTGGCAACACAAAAAAAGAAAAAGAGTAAAAATACATTTTTTTTGTTTAAGCCAAACAAGGCCCTTGTCTGAGTGGACCTAGTGGGTTACAAACTTGAGAGGTGGACTTGGTGGGTTACAAACATGCTATAATGGACCCTAGACCAATTTTTTATAAAAAAAATTCTAGTTTCAATATCGGATAACACATCCATATTATACTTAGGTGAGTAGGTAAGAGGTTTCTACCTTGCTTCTAGACGGTATGGGTTGATTCTAACGGCGTCAGATCGGGTGGTGGGCGGCGCGTCTCCGTCTTCCTTACTCTCTCGGCCCGCTTCTCTCTCTCTTTCTAATATTTCTAAATGGGGAAGAATTATGGAAGCTTGGTGGTGCCGAAATGGTAAAGGAGAAAGGGTATTTATAGGGATTGGTTTTCTTGTTCTCTACTCAGCCGTTTCTCTCCCTCTTATTTATTATTTTTCTTGCCCACCAAGATTGCCACAAGGATAAGTCAAAGAAGGGATAAAAGTTCATCCTCCCTTGCCTCTTTTCGGCACTCTCTCTCAATATATGCATGCATGCAATTAATGCTTATGGATATCTCTATTATAAAATAGAAGGTTGTGGGGACAAGTTATTGGAACGGCTTAGATTCATTTGATCCAAAGGCTGTAGTGCATCCTCTCACTTCCCGGTTAAGTGCCTATGATTTTCACTTAAATCACACAACTGCCATCCCCTTCCAACCGGGATGTGTAGTGCCGTAAGCACGGGCTAGCATTAGTCTAGGATTTTATCCACGTAATTAGTATTACTAAGGTAGTATTATATCATATATGTGATACATGTGTACGTCTATCTATATCCTAATATTAGAGTTTTATTAATTAGAGTTTAGGTTGGTTAGGTTTCTTACTATAACAACCAGTACTCTTAGTAAACAGACAATTAAATAAAAGAAATTATAATTAAACTTTTAATTTTGTTGACGAAAAATTAGGATCGTTACATTAAAAATATTGGTGGTTTGGGAAATTCAAAACATGTCACTTTGGAGGAGAAGGTAGCATTGTTCATAAACATCTTGGCTTTTGACTATGCTAGTGTTATGTTAAGCCAAGTAGAATGGTGCAGCAATTCAAATGATACCTTGGCAACTTTTGGGCGTGCAAAACAGTTTGTATTGGGCATGTAATGGCTATGGTTGTGCCTTATTAGGTTAATGGCTATGCTAATGACTTTTTTATATGTAGCACTTGGTTTATGCTTATGCTTATCATTTCTAGTGTCTGGAAGAGTGGAAAGTTGGGTGAGTCAGGAACTCACCTAGGCGGCCAATATTGATCATAATTTACTGTGATTGTGATACTTTTTTAAAAAAAGAACAAAAAAAACCAACTCTTTTTTTTTTTCAAGCATTTGAAGATTTTGTGAAATTCACAGTGTGAATGGTAAGTTAGTTTAAAAAATTATATAACAGATTATATAAGAATGGGTGGGTTTGTAAATTGTTGTGGGGGCAATATAGTCAATTGAACTGTTAATCCTTGTCAAGAGGGATTCAAAACAAACATGGGATAAGAAGGATTAGTTGGGATTGGACTTGTCCATCATGTAATCCCATACACAAAACAAACATGATAGGGAGGATTAACTACCAATAGTCCCTAGACTATTTAGTCTCCGGACTAATAATCCCATAGCTATAATCCTTCCTAATCCAATCCCTCCAATCAAACAGGCCCTTTAAGTGACATGAAAAGGATTAGTGTAGTATTATCATTTGCCTTATTTTATCCTTATTGCGATTTTTAACTGTGAATGCAGAGATTGAGCGATGAGAATACGGCACGTCTAGAGGGAATCTGAGTTTTGCAATACGCCGAGATTCTCCGGTCTAATCTCTCCCCTGTATGGGGAGGGGTTGGAGAATTTGTCTCTAGACGAACGAAAGATCGTGCAAGTATCCATGAAGAAGGGGCCCTGACAATTAAATGCCCTCGAACAGCAGGGATGTCCATCTGCAAAACAACCTCTAGCTATTTGGACTCCACTGACTCTTCGCCTGGTTCGATCTCCTCAATTAGTAGTCTAATCCCCTACGTTGTACGTCGTGTTGCTCAGCAAATGTCAAAGAGATGTAAATAATGCACCAGAGCAAATCTTTTTTCATGTGTGTAAGATGGACACCTAATCAAAGATAAATAGGTGGGCCCATCTATCAATATACTATAGAAATATAGTTGAAGCCAAAAGCCTCTCAATCATCAATCCTAAATTCCGAGAATTTTAATTTTTTTTTTTAAATGGAAGAGAGAAAAATGTGGGGAAGTGGAGAGAGAGAGAGGAACGTGGGACTGGGACTGGGACTGGGAGTGGGAGAGGGAGAGAGAGACATAGGAAAAATTATTCTATGCGTCTCGTCACGTGGTACTCCGAATTTATTTTCTAAATTCATCAAACATGGGACCAAAAAAAATATTAAACTATATTTTTTATCACTAGCATTGTGCCCGTTCGATATACATGGTCGAAAAAAAATCAATATTTTTTTATCCCATGCATCGAATCGGTACAATATTTGATTTTTTTATTACAAATTAATTTGATTTAATGTTTTTTTAAGTAATTTAATTTGATTTAATATTTGTTCAATGCACGGAACCAAACAAATTCACATTGATATTTTTTTCTCAAACTACCTTTTCTAGGGTGCCTGCTAAGGGGACATCATACGTGTTGAGCTAATCTGGGCCACCTATACTCGGCAATGGATGACTCAGATTGAAGTAATTTAATTTGATTTAATATTTGTTCAATGCAGGGAACCAAAAAAATTCACATTGATATTTTTTTCTTAAGCTACCTTTTCTGAGCCTGCTAAGGGGACATTATGCATGTTGGGCCAATTTGGGCCGTCCATACTCGACAATGGATGACTCAAATTGCAGTAATTTAATTTGATTTAATATTTGTTCAATGCACGGAACCAAAAAAATTCACATTGATATTTTTTCTTAAACTATCTTTTCTGGGTGTCTGCTAAGGGGACAGCATGCGTGTTGGGCCAATCTGGGCCGTCCGTACTCGGCAATGGATGGCTCAGATTGTATGTCAATCGAATAGATCTCGACCGTCCATTGTTGTTCTGCTAAGATGCAATCTGAACCGTCCATTGCTGAGCATGGACAGCCCGGATTGGTCCAACATGCATGTTGTTCCATAGGGACAGCATGCACCCCGGGTTCTTTTTCTATCAACTAGCGTCGTTCCCATTTGATGCACGGGACAAAATATTTGTGTGGCTCTGCTACAAAATATCGAGCTCACACAAAATTTGTTGTTTGTCTCGTGCATCGAATGGAAACGACACTAGTGATGTAAGAGTGAAGTGTTGTTTATCTACTTGGTTTTGTCACTGTTTTTTTTTTTGGGTGTTTTACTCTGATGCTTATCTACTTGGTTCTGTAATATTTTCCTCGATCGCTAGCTAAATCTAGATTTGAGTTTACTTTTTATATGGTTTTATTTCATTAATCATTTTTCACTGCGTTTGTAATTGGGTACTTCCAAAGTTTGATAAGAAAATTACGAAAAAGAAGAGAAAGAAGTCAGCCGAAAGGAGGAATTAATCTGCATTCGTTATCTCTTGTAAATGGGTAAATTTCACTGACCTCCCCTGAGGTTTCTGACAAATGCAAGAACCTCCCCTGTGGTTTCTGAAATCACACTGCCCTCCCCTACTTTTGAAACTATTCTCTGGATTCCACCCTCTCGTTATCTTATACAGGATGGCATTAACTTTAGCAATGAAATGACCAAAATGTCCTTACAATAAGGCATAAAATAAAGGGATGTTTTACTGTGTTCAACCTAATACCAAATGTACCTTTTCCCAATCCCACCTCCATTGTCGTCTTTCCCCCATCTCTCTCCCTCGTCCATCACCACAGCCATGTCCAATAATCACACACCTGATATCCACAACCAGCTCCACCTTTCTTGCCAACCTTGCCGCCTCACATCTCTCTCTCTCTCTCTCTCTCTCTCTCTCTCTCTCTCTCTCTCTCTCTCTCTCTCTCTAGAATTGAATCTCATTGTTTATCTAGCTATGAAACCATTCATGGTTTACCCAACAATATTGAATTTTTGACACGCCTTTCTGATGAATTTTTGGTCATTAATCCCCTTAATGAAAATAGAAATCAATGGTTTTGGTTTTGGTGTTCAATTAAAGAGGCTACATGAGAGAGAGAGAGAGAGAGAGAGAGAGAAAGAGAGAAAGAGAGAATTTACAGATCTGTTACTAATTCATTTTATGATTTTTGGTTCATCTGAGTAGGGTTTGAATTAGTTTGCATCTATTGATGCCTAATTAGACTTTTGGTTTCCGTGTTTGATGATATGCTTCTGGAGCATGATGCTCTGTTTTTTTTTTCTTTAAATATATGGATTGGATCTTAAGGAGATGGAACCAATGTGATTTGTATTTTTGAATTTGGTATCTATATAATTTGAGAGGGTGCCAATATTGTATATATCAGCGGGGGTTAGTGGGGGAAGTTAGTGAGGGGTCTGTTTGATAAAACTGAAAACTGAATCTGAATGCTGAAAAATTAAGTACTGAAAGCTGAATGCTGAATTTTTTAAGCTGAAAAACTGTTTGGTAAACATATTAAGTACTGAATTAAAAAAAATGATCTCTCTTAATTTACTAATGGTCAAAATGTACTTATAGTAAAGGTGGAATGGTGATTATCGTGGTGGTGGTGGTGTTGGAGTGGTGGCGATAGTGGTGGTGGTGGAGTGATGGTGGTGTAATGGTGGCAGTGAGTGGTGGTGGTGTAATGGTGGTGGTGGCGGTGGAGTGATGATGGTATAATGGTGGCAATATGTGGTGTCGGTGGATTGATAGTTGTGCAATTGTGACATTGTGGTGGCGGCGGCGACGGTGTGGTGGTGGTGGTGGTGGTGGTGGTGGTGGTGTGATAGGAGAGTGGTGGTGTAGTGGTGGTGGTGGAATGGTAGAGGTGGTGGTGGGAGTTGTGGTGTCACGCCCTCGATTTTCAACATAATTAAATAATACATTTTAATTAAAGAACCTCGCATATCATACATATTTCCCAAAAGAGTTCCCACTTGTCTTAAATTACAAATCAAGTTCCCAAAATTAACGATTTACAGTTTTGGCACTTCGGCCCCAAATACACATAAATGCAAGTACAAACATATCTTGAATATTACAAACTTTAGTCAAAAGGGGAATTAAGAATAATTAGTGACATAGCCATCTTTAACAAAAGAAAGTCATTACAAAGATGTTCTAGTAACTAAAAAGAGGTTAGCTTCCAAAATGGTCCTTCACATCCAAGCACACGATGCATGCATGCTATTGTCCAGTATTCGAACCTGAAAAGAAAGATTTGGTTGAGCTACACTAGCCCAGTAGGAAAATCTTTACCAATTCTATGTATAAATATGAAGCCGAGTGCAAAATGAGATAACAAGGAGATATAGTTCAACCAAGAGATAGCAACGAACTCATAGGTGTATCAACATTCATTACGATCGCTCAAGGACATGTCATTATCACAAAAGCCACACCATTCACAAAACACATGCACACTACTATTTCAACATGACTCGCTATCCCAAACTCCCACCATCGGTATTTCCACCCCTTGTGTTACCGTATAACACTTCGAGGATTACCGTGTTACCACCCCTTGCGTCACGGTGATCCCAAATGACTCGAGTCACCGTATTACCACCCATTGCGTTACGAGACCCGTCTAAGTCTTCGTATTACCACCCCTTGCGTTACGAGACTTCCTAAACCAATTTCCAACTCAAACAACTACCTTCTCACACAATATGCAAGTTAAGACTCCCACATGATCACATTCATAAATGAAACATCACACTATATGCTAACGTTATCGCAAATGCGCTATAAGCAATCACAAATACCAACAATTAATAGAATGCACTTAAACAACGTTTTAACTAAGTAATTCCTTGGTTGTTCCTCACTAACGGAAGGCCAATGGGTAACAAATATCATCCACAAGTCAATGGAAGTCGAAACGATAGAATGAGAAACTTAGGGATAGCCAACAGATGTTGGGAGGCCGACACACCTTCACTCTAATGGTCATAACTTTTTGTATACCCAAAGTATTAAGGTGATTTTGGTGGCGATGGAAAGCTAACTTCAAGACCTTCGAATCGATACCAAGTTTGTATGAATCGGACGTTGGACGAGAAAGTTATGGCCGTTTGAAGTTGGGCTGAACCGGAAAGACGAGCAGAAATTCCAGAGAGGGGAGGGATCGATCCCCCCATCACCAGGGATCGATCCCTGGGCTTGCTGGACCAGAAATGAAAAGGGGATCGATCCCTATGCGATCTGGGCGAATTTCTACAGATTTCGACAGCTTTCGAAAGGAACGAAGGGAGGCAATCAAGGCCCGATTTTCACACCATATCAACATATAAACACATAAAAGAGGTAAAGAAGTCCCTACCTCGCGACGATAACCAAGATCTACGAGTTTTGGACGAGCCCTAGCTTTCTTGAACTTCAAATCTTCGATTCAAGCCCGACCCAAGGATTCTCAAGCTCAAGAACACGATCGGAAGGCCGGAGGGAGGTTGATTCTTGATGATTTTGTGGAATGGAGTGGAGTTTTGTGTGAGAGGAGGAGAGAGAGAGAGAGAGATATATAGCCAGCTAGAGAGAGAGAGAGAGAACGGATGAGAGAGAGTTGGGGAGATAAAAATGGTTCTCTACACCACACACACATCCCTTATATACTCCTATATCCTTTTATCACACCCACACTCCCTCAACTCTCTATTCTTTCACTTCAAGCCTCAATTTAATTAACCACCCAATAAACCACATTTTCCGAATTAGCCTTTTAATAAATATTTCAATAATTAAAGAAAATACGGGTCTCTACATGTGGAGTGGTGGTGGTGGTGGTGGTGGTGGTGGTGGTGGTGGTGGAATGGTAGAAATGGTGGTGGGAGTGATGGTGGTGGAGTGGTAGAAGTGGTGGTGGTAGAGTGGTGGTGATGGTGGCGAAGTGGTGGTGGTGGTGGTGGCGGCGAAGTGGTGGTGGTGATGGTGGCGGAGTGGTTGTAGGAGTGGTGGTGGTTGTGGTGTTGGTATGGTAATTAAATGCAAGTACACAAGAATTCAGCCAGAATTAAGTAGCTCAAAACTACTTATTTTTTTCAACTTTTTAGCCTACACTTTAAATAGCACTTAATTTGTTAAATAATGTAAAATGTCATTATCAAACCTACTGAATCACTTATTACTTAATTGGTTCAGTTTTAAATGCTGAATTTAGGTTATCAAACAAACCCGTCCACAGGGGATTCAGAGGCTATTTATAGCTCTGAACCCACAACGGGGCTCGAACCCTGGTCTCCCACAAGGAAGAGCCAAGAGGCAAGAGTTACCAACTGGGTGCATGTGTATGTGTTATATTAACTCTCGCAATTGAAATTAGTGCTCACCGTCACCGTCTCCCAAAAACAAATATGGGAAACCCACTTCGATGAACGCACTATTGACTCCAAATTTCTAATTTTTCTTTTATAAACTTTGCCAATCAAAACCAGAAAGTGTTAATAGGTTATGAAAGCTGAGTTTGGTTTAATAAGTTGAAACGATTTTTTTTTGTCATTATTTAATCTTTTTTCTTTGTCTTTGATAATTTTGCGTCAAATTTTTGATTTCAATAAAAAAAAATTCTTGTTCCGATTCTTCTGGACGATACGAATCAATAAATCACAAAAGTTTGATGCGAAACAAACAAATAAAAGTTACTTAAACTTTTTAATCCAAACCCACCCGAAATATATTCTGTTTTGATTATTAAGTCTTTGGAAAGAACATGAGTACAGCAAACTGTGCACAGATAGCGCGTAAAACATAATTTGGGACCCGTCTCGGGTCTCACCCAAATTCTTAAGCAAAGTTGGACATTTTGCATGTAAAAGCGTTTACAAATATCGGATGGAGCTTATTGTTTACGGAGACCCTAACAAAAATAAGCGTTTTTTATCATCTTTATGGGATCCGAGAAGGGTCCAAAATCGTGTTGTATACACTGTATGTGCACATTTTGCTGTACCCATAACAATTCTCTTTAAGCCTATTAGGAAAAAAAGTATCTGGTGCTAAAATTATTGTTCTTCACCAAAATTATAGGATGCTCTCTTTTTCCTTTCCTATGGTGAGTTATCTTTTCCTTTCACTTTAACAACTACATTTTGATTATCAATACATTTGAATACTACATAATAGCCTAATAGGAAAAGACATGTTGCATACACAGGGGTATGCATTTCACATTGAAATTAAATCTGCATCAACTGGGTGTAAGAGATCCATAGGAAACGTGGCCGGTGAGGGAATGTAGAGAAGGGAGAGGGGGTGATGGATAAAACAGGTGTGGGTGAGGTGAATTGTACGTGGCTGTGCAAAAGTGGAGATGTGGTGGTAGTTCCAGGTGAGGTTAGAGAGAGAGAGAGAGATAAAAGGGTACAGTGAATGGAAAAGGACGATTTTTGTTGTGGACATTTGTATTGGTTGAGGGTAATTGTGGTATAAAGTCAAACAAATATGATGACATCACTAATTTCTGCTAGTTTTTCAACAGAAAGATATCAGAAGGGGGTAACCAAAGAATAGTTTCAAAAGCAAGGGAGGGCAGTGTAATTTCAGAAACCACAGGGGAGTTTCTTGCATTTGTCATAAACCTCAGGGAGGTCAGTGAAATTTAACCCTTGTAAATTGGTTGAAACTCCTGAATCTTATAGAACCTGACCGATATCAACCAAGAAAGACAGCTTGATTTTCATTTAAAATTCGAAACAAAACTGTATGGTGACACGTAATAAAGTTGGAAATATATGTTGTCTCTAACCGCCGTTATATTATTGCTTGTCAATTTTTTTTTGTTTCTTTAATAAGACCTTGCGATTGTATCATTCCGTGAGCCATTTCGGTTTCACTTACGGACAGAGCTCCCGTCCAGCGTGGACTCCATTCATTCCCGTTCAGTTTCGGTGGGCCCTCCTCGGATTCACAACAATGTTTAAAATTGTTCACTTTTTAGAGCTCGTCGAGAATACTCATCACGTCAAAAATCACTTTGATCGGGTTCCATTTGATAGGATTTTTAAATGCATTAGGATTTTTCTGCAGGGCCGGCTCATATATTTTGGAGTCTCGAAGCGAATTCTTTATATTGAACCCCTTACATATTCATGAAATTTTTAAAAGAAATGATAAAAGTACAAAAATAAAGAGAGAAAATATCAAATTAAAAGGATACAATTATGACAATATAAATGTAAAAAAATATTATTGCAAGAGCTTTTGAAGAAAATAAGATACAATTGTGTTTATATTTAGAAACATTCTAATATTAATATATAAATTACATTACAATGGGGCTTCAATTTTGGACCAAAATTCGGGAGCCGCTTCTTACCTCATGAGCCAGCCTTGGGATTTTTAATGAATCCTGTGTTGCACATCTTTTTTATACAAGATTAATGCATTTTAAAATTATATTAAATGGTATCCCATCAACGTAATTTTTGACATGATCAGTGTTCAAATCATTATTGTAGGCCATGAAAGAGCCCACAAAAGACTGAAACTGCACGAGACTGGATGGAGTCCACACTGGACGCGCGGGAGCTCAGTCCTTCTAAGGGGTGAAAAGCCAAAAAGTAAGCTCCCAAACACCCCAATATTGGTCTTCAATTGTCTAAACTCTGTGGTGAAGCAAGTGCATTCCTCAGCTCTTTTAACTACTTGTGCTAGTCGGGTTATGAAATCCTGTAGTGCAAGGTCCTGAAAGGCATTCTGTATGACGCATACGGGTCATCGATCTTGACAATAAATGTTTGAATATAATCCAAGCTTCTACAAATTCTACCCGTCTATTATTTGGATGAAAATCCGAGCCGTCCGTTGCCGAGATGGACGGCCGAATTGGTCGCACTACACGTGTTGTGCGGGGGTGCACTACAGCAACCCCGGGTCCTACTGGTACTAGTATAATCTCTGAAAGACCAAAATGCCCTGTGTTTGGAACTTTCTAGAATATTGTCGGTATGCCCCAACCACCACAAAATATCCCAACAGATAGATATCAACTTTATTGTTCAAGTAACTGCATGCGTATATGTACGTGTATTTGTGTACGTATCCAGCAGAGAACCACTATAACTATAACTATAAAGATGAGAAACTCCTAGGGATCTTTCTGTGAAGTACTACTTCTTTCAACACAAGTACTGCGTTGGACTTTTTTCATCATCAATACCAGCTCAATTGGATGAAATCTGAATATCTTGAGACCGAGCCGTGTCCGGAATCCAGTTCAGTTTTTATCTTGATCGAGCCCGAAAAACAGAGGAAAACGGAGACGAGAACAAGATCGAGGAGGAAAGAGAGAGAGAGAGAGTGAGAGAAAATGGTAGGAGAAAATGTGTACTTGGACGCACACAGTTGATGGCACAAAGATATCTAGCTGATCGGATTAGGTTTACAAGTTTAATTTGTGTTTGTTTCCATGGTTGTTTTATTTCGTCTTTTGTGATAAGTAGCGACTAAGTGGTGAACGTGTTAAGGAAATTTGGTACATAGAGTTGGTCCAAGTTAAGGTGCGGAAGGAAGTGAAAGAGCATATCGCTTCAAAGTCCAAAATTGAATCCTGGTTCCGCTCCTAATCTTGGCACCCGAACACCAATTCCTGATTCCGTCCTCAAACACATGAATGAGCACAAGACGTGGTCCAAGTTTACGGTCTTTTCGTGGCGACCTTGAACCATAACGTGGCGGGTTTAGTTTGTTAGTTTACGTTTTGATAATTTCTGCGTGTTTTCTTGTGTTTTGGTCTTACGGAGATTATAGTAGATTGTTGTTTTAGCGTAAGGTTTTACGAATTTTGTTAAGTTTCAGGGTTTTCATGTGCCATAGAATGGATGATTAGAATCAGTTTTTTTTTTTTTTCTCGGTACTTCGGAATAACGAATCATTTGCTTCTGTTTGTTTTCGCCTTCCAATATTGGGAGGAAAGTGATTTTGATGTTGGAGAGAGTTTTGTAACTGACTCTGTTCTTAAAGAGATTTAGAATTGATTTGTATTCCCAAATGAGAAGAGATTCTCTCTGTGTTCATGTGTGATAAGTTTTGTTACGGTCTAAGTTTTCAACTCGTTATAAAATTTTAATAATTATGGGGAGGCCGAAAGTTATGTTATACTACTACTATATACAAAAATTGTTAGGTGATTATGAGATTTTTTTTTTAAATTGGGGGTGGCCTTGGCCCGCAATAGCCCATCACTACCTCCGTCTTTGGAGATGGGTTACCTACTATTAGAAAGCTCATAGAGTTTGAGCTGTCAAAGCAGATAATATTTGAACAAGGCAGGAGTGGATCGTTTACAGTGCGATCAGAGCATGCACCAACCGAAAATGTGGGAGAAATCTTGACCCTACACACAAGGACATGTGTTCCTAAGTGGGGGAGATTGAGACGCCCATAGCCAAGTTGAAACTTCACAGTTAGATTGTGGACCATTCATTACCTTACATGTTCGGTTTCATGGACTCGAAGTCATGAATTCTAACATTTTTGTTGTAGAAAAGGAAAAACCAAATTTAAAAAGGACAAAACATTGACCACATTTGAGAAAAAAATTAAGAAATAATTTTGGCACTTACACTTTTTGATTATCGCACTTTAATAAAGTTTTTCAACTTTCCTCGAGACGGACTCAAAAAATAATTTTTTGACCAACTTTTCCATAAAATTGGCTTTCCTCAAGCAATTAATTACGAACTATTTTAATCTGTAATGTTTGAATTATGTTGGATTATGCAAATAATATCCTATCATCCGTTCTTATGTAGCATTACGAGAGAAGAACCTTGTACTGTTGTACAGTTGACTCGATCACACTTTCTTGGTAAATTGGGCTGTTGGCCACTATAGAAGTTTTTCAATAACACGTTGATTGTATATTTCGTACAAATATTGACTTGGTATTTGTGGGGTTTGGTAACATTATTCTTTACCCTCATTCTTCGGAAGCATTGACGGCTACACTATGTAATCAGGGGTTCAAGAGAACACTCTGAGTTTAGAAAACGAACTAAAATTTTGTACTTCTTGCTTATAGTTTTAGTTTTCTTTGGTAGTGTTTTCGGTAAACCATTCGAACATAGTTCGGGTAAATGAAACTTAGTAAAGTATATAGCTCAATGAAATAAAACAAAACCAGATTCAATAAACTTTCAGCCAAAATAAATTTAATTTTACGTAGAGTTTTTTATACAATAATTTTGTGTATATATTTTGTCATCGTTGAATTAAAATTATGAAGTCATTCCTATTTTCGAAAAGCTGAACGGCACCGAGAGAGAGAGAGAGAGACCAGAACTGGAATATCATGCTGGTTTAGACCTAATTCAAGCCGATTTGATCCAATCAACCGTCCGCTCACAATGCCCCGAGCTAAGGCAAATTGCCAACAATTCATGGGATCAGCCCATTCATCCAAAACCGGATCTGATTCGACCCACTACACAATTTAACATTGTGGATACTCCTTTTTCCAAAAGGATAATCAGTACCAATGTTGTCAATTTCGTTCCTTTTTTCTTTTTAATGAGGGACATAAGGGTAATTTTGTTCCTCATAGTTGTCTTTTTATTCAAGGAAATTGATTTTCGCGCTGCACTTTTTACTGATAGCATTCCACTTTTAACTTGAAGTTACTGACAAAGTGGAACGCTATCAGTAAAAAGTGGAGCGCAAATATCAAAATCATTTATTCAACTCTTGCAAATAGAAGCTCCCTCCTGGGACCAGTTTTGATACTATCGATAAAGTGAAGGGCATTATAGTAATTTGATTGTCACAGTGTCAAGCAGGTGTGAAGCGAGCGAAGCTTCTCTCTCCTCTCTCCCAGCTGCTTCCCATCAGTTTTCCTTTGACTTGAGTTGCCAGTCCTGCACGGATCTCTTTTTCCCTTCAATTTACACGATGGTTGATCTTTGATTTTGGGTCAATATAAACAGCCCCGATCTTTTGAATTTGTTGTACTCATCTTCGCTACGGTGATCAATTACTGCCATTGTCTTGAGGTATGTTTCTAATTCTTTGCTCATACGAGTTCACGGGAATGTGTTCGATGATATTATTACTTGAATCTTTTCTGGGTTTTGCTTATGGATGCAATTAGAGATATGCTTACTGGGTTTCGTTTATATATATGGGCCAATTATCATCATTTAGTTTCTGTTATTTTGTTCTTGGTTCAAATCACAACAAGGGTTGCTTTTTTCTTTTTCTAATCCTGTACTACTTTGTTGAACCCGGTTAATTTTGGAGTGTTCTGTTTCTGCCCCTGTCAATAGTCAATAATTCCCTGCTGCTGTTGACCTCTTAACGTGGCCATTGCCCTAGATGCAATTGAAGATCTTTGTAGTTGATAACATTTGTCATTTGATACTTGTGATGAACTCTAGATGTAATTCTCCAAAAATAGTTGGTGGATTTCGTTATGGATTTTGGATGTCTGTGCATCGAACCATTCCCCCGTCTACGAAAAATCGTGCATTTTGAATTTCAATTAAATTGTTTTTTTTTTTTTGTGTAATCGTTTTCCAAACTTTTCTACACCGTTTGAAAGTACTAAAATCCTTTAAACGGTGCAAAAAAAAATTACAAATTAAATCCGAAAGTACTTTATTTTTTAGGTCAAAATTACACGGTCTTCCATAGCGACCATTTAAATTGGGACGGACGGAGTAATACGCTAGTTTTTTTTCTCCATATTTTTAGGTCTTAAATTTTATGAAAGCTTTTGAAATAGTATTTTGTAGCACTCATTGAAATTGGTTATTCCCACAAGCTTTTAATAACATGGTCGTGATCTGACATTATAATCGGTATGTTCTAGGGTTAATTTCAAGGGGCTTCTGTAAACAAAAAATTTCATCCTCTGTGTGCAAATAATTTGGTGATCTCCTTAAGCTGTGTCTGGATCCCAGATTTTTGTGGAAGGAAATGGAGAAGGATTTACAGGAGCATCTCATGCTTGGTTGGAATGGAAGTAAGGATAAAAAGAAATAAGAAGGAAAAGAGGGAGGAAAAATCTAATGAACCATCTTTCTTCATTTATTTCTTCTTTTCCTATCACAACCAAACGAGAGGATGAATTTAGAATCCTTTATGTTGTCCTTCCTTTTTGCGGTGTCCTGGTTTATTGTCATGAGTCCTAGTGGTGCTTTGGTTCGAATCTCCATTAATCCTCTGGTTCTCTCCTGCACAATTAGCACCCGCCATTTGTGCCCACACCGGTCGGAGTCGACTGGCAAGGCACTCCAACGGTTAAGTAAGTATTTGGAGGAGGAAGAAAGGTATGGAAGCTCTAGGTTTAGTAGAAGCGGCGTACCTCTCTAAGGTTTGTACTTTACCTTATATAGAAACTCCAAACTTGCCCTCCAAGTAAACGCATGCTCGGCACGCTACATAACCGCCTTCGGCTGATGTCACCTATGACTTATTGGATAAGACGGTTATGAGGAATGTGTATGAGCTGGCTCGCTTGCGTGTGCTCGACACATGCCCTAACCGCCTCTGCCAACGTCATCATGACGTAGAGGGCTAGACGGTTGAGTGTACATGGGCGAGGTGCCTTCTGTATATTCTGTGGGTCATAACAGTCGGACCTGATCCGGTCATAACAGTCGGACCTGGATCAACCCATGCCTGAATGAGTACCCGGACCAAACATTTCCCAGCAGTGTCCTTTGCCGAACGATCATGGATAGAGCAGGGCTCGCCTGCCATGTATCCAAAGTGGGTATCCGAACCACTCTCCACGTTTAGCCGGACCCATATTGGCCTAATGATTCAGAACATTAGGACACATTGATTTGGGCCACTACACTATTCCTTTTCTATTTCGCTTTCCTAAGCAAAATTCGGAATTCAAACACAGCCTAAAACTTAGGGTGAGCATTTGTCACGGAAGTTAGAGCTACATATGTTTTATTCTTCTCAAGTTTGTGTTGTTTATTGTGAGCATTCCTTATGAGTAGTAGGTAGGAACTAGGAAGCGTTACTTCCACTTTTGTTTTTAGGACTCGAACTTGTACAACTACGTTTTGCTAATAGTACTAACCATTATAGCAGGTCACGATTGTGATCTGGCAAAGTGGAAAGTGCTATCAGGCATATCCACCTCTAGTGTTGTAGGACAGGTTCCAGCACAGGAACACTTTCTACAAAAGTGCGGTAAATAGGTAAGGTTGCCTATTTTCTTTTCTTTGTTAGGTAAATAAAGCTCTTGCATCGGAAAAGATTCCCTGGCTAACTGAGAACGGCAAACCAAAAACCAAGAAAACGAAGACATTACGACCAAAAAACCCTGTGATATGACACTGGGGTTTTTTCCCTTCCTATTTTCTACCTCTCCCATACCTTTTTGCAAGCACCAACCTTGTGCATGGGATAAGTCCTTACATTTAAAGTCACATTGTTCTAAAAGCCGGCGGACTAGTCCCTGCCTAGGTGCTAGGCGGTGGTCCAATGCCTATATTAGGCAGCCGACTAGTCTGCGCCTATGTTATCAGGGAACGCTACTACCCTAGCAAATTACGTTTTGGTTCGAACGTTCCAAAACATGGTACACTACCGTTCCAAAAGTTTTGGAAGCCATCCCCTAAGTTTTCCCTAAAATTTCAACTAATTATGGTAAAAATAATGAGAAAATGGAATTTCGGTGGGAGAAAGTGTAAAAAGTTTGTTTGTTATGCTCCTAGAAATGTGTTTCATATGAACAATACTTAGTTTCACTAGATGTTTATCGCTTGGAAGTGTAAGTTCTAGTTTTGTTATCTATAGAAGCCCTACCCTAGCATACCATAATTTAAACATGTGGCGTAGCACGTTCTTGTTCCTCGTACCGGAACGATCCACGTTCCAGGTAACATAGACTCTGCTCCCAGTCCCCGCCAAGACGTTAGGCAGCCGACTAGTCGGCGCTTAGGCGCTAGGCGCCCCTTCTCCTCCCGACTAGCGCCTAGCGATTTATAGAATAGTGGGCTTAGTGACAATGTATAATTTCTAGTTCCGGGTTCTGATAGTGTTGGAATGTGATTACATTCAAAAAAATGACTTTTGTTTCATCAACTTGATCATTGCTAGAATTTTTGTTTCTGCAACTATTTAACTGATCTCCTTATAGGCGTCAATAGGGAGGATCTGAAGCCAAGGACCAGGATACAATGCGCACACCGTCGCTGATTGCTCAGTGTTTGCCTGGCTTGGTACCACAAGACCGGGGAAGTCAAAGCACTTTCACCATGTCCGAGAGAGATGTGCATCTCCCTTCACCAGCTGTCGAGATTATCCCATCAAAGGTATATGAATATTATGTATCTCTACATGTTCAGCAGCTTCGAGACTCGAGTCCACTTGGGATCATCACAACACATTTTAGATCCCATTGATTTTAAGAACCTTGAAGATGCTGTCATTTTCCTTTGCGCAGATGGCTCACCCTTACAAGTATGCAGGGGACAGCGTAGACTTGCAAGGGCTAAATGTGTTCAAGGTACTTAAAATACCAGATAAGATGACAAGTTGTTTCTGCTGGTTGGCGTCTATATCATTTCTGTATGTCAAAAACTACTTGTGGACTTTCTATGAAAATCAAGGTTTAGGAGTGACCATATTAACCATTTGCTCAATTAAGACTGTATTACAGGTTAAACATCTTATGCCGTGTTTTGATTATGTTGATTTGATGTCAGTTTATGTGTATGTGTCTGGCTTGTCAAAAGAAAGTTTTTAATGGAAAGATACGGTTGCATACAAAATCCTTGCCTTCTCAATTTTCTTCCTTTCATCCCCCTCAGATGGGAGGTGGGCAGAGGGGATGATGAGAGAGAGTAGAGTCATGGTGTTTCTGTTGAGTAGATTAAACCTTATCTTTGTGGATGGCCAATATAAGATTTTGTCAGGCATGATCATTTTCAAAGCTCTTTTAAAACTGACTTTGTGCGGTACTTAGTTTATTATGCAAAACTCTTTCTGGTCCAATGGGCTTGTCATCAAATTGAGTGTTATGCTCTCTAGAACCATATCAAACAGAGTTTTTTGTTTTCATTAGGAAATTAGGAACAGAAGTCTGAAAATGTTCATGCTTCTTGTTTGTTTTAAAGCTTAATGACACGAGGATTGGAATTTGGGATGTTTTAGTTCAAAATTGGGTCAGTGGCCTTGCATCGTGCGAAATGCTTTTCATTTTAGGTTGGAACATAATTGAAAAGCTATAGCTTTCGTTTGGGCCGCAAAGCTTTCGTGGCAGAGAGTATCATACTTGATGATCCCAATTTCTTTCTCTTGCAGGGGAGAATTAGTGTTGCGGATATTATAGGTTTTGCTGGCTCTGAAATGATATCTTCAAAACCTGATGGTTAGTATATCGCTTCCCTGTACGTATTAGCCTTAGAAGTGAAGTTTGTGTTTTCTGCTATCAGATGAATGAAATTCAAGCCTAAAGACTGGAATTGTCATATGATGTATTCACTACATTTAGGTAGGAGTAAGACTTACTGTGGTTTTCGTGCAGGATTTGTGAAATCATGGGACAGCTCAATTGATCTTGTAAATGTCCTTAAGCATGAGATTCGTGATGGACAATTGAGCTTCAGAGGCAAAAGGGTACTTGAGGTATTCTCATCTAAATGTAATTCTTAGTCCCAACGATTTATGTTTCAATCTTGCTACTGATTGACAGTGCTGTCATGTTGCATTTGTGTTTCAAACCATACAATGATGTCATTGGGGGTATGGGCGGGGGAGGATTGGAGACAAACCAAACCTTTGGAATATATGCACAAAGTAGCTGCTCTCAGAATAGCACTAAAACAGTGGCCCCCCTACACCTCCAAGAAAGCAAAAGAATTTATGTATGCCATATTTGACTTCTTTTTCTGTAGTTTATTTGTGGGTGTATTCTTTTTAGTCTAATTATTCTTTTACACTCTCTTTTCCGCTGTTTGTTTCTTACACACACACACACACACAAAAGGAAGAAGAAACAGAATGAAGGGATATAGAAATCTAATAAACGTTTTGGCCACTATTGGTTCTTCAAAATCGTAGTGTGTAAAACATTAAGGGGATCTCCTCGTGCATTCAAGTTGCCTTTGATTCCAAAAAGCATGGTATGCGCTTCTGGAGCTCAGTTCCTTCTTGATCTTTTTTGAATTGATCCAGATTGTTTTCTTATCACTTGCACTTGCCTTTTTGGTTGTTTGAAGTTACTGCCTCCGTATAAATAGTAGTTGAAGTTATATCTCATTTGATTATACAACATTTGAAGCTTAGAATTGATTTTGATATTTATTTTGTCCTCTTTTGCGATTCTTTCAGCTTGGTTGCAGCTATGGACTCCCAGGAATCTTTGCTTGCCTGAAGGTAATATAATCATGTCTTGCTATGTGCTATCTTAGTTTGGTTCTTAATCTTTTTTTTGCTCGGCGAAAGTCTAGTTGTAGTTAGTGAGGTTTGAATTCCTGTCAAATGCATGGGAGTACATGGTGACTACCACTTGGCTACCACTCCACTTGCAGTTTGGTTCTGAATCGAACTGATCCAATTCAAACTATGACATTTGGGTTCTTTAACTTTGCCAGTATTTGTTAATTTCTATCTTTACCCAAGTCTTGACTATCAAAAAGGGATTTTGGATGTACTCACATGTACTTCACTTTATTTTGGAGTTACTTTTTTATTATTATCAGCCTAGGGTTTAAAATTGAAATCCCCATGAATATAGTTTTCAGAATGTTTTAGACATATTAATGGTAGTTTTCTTCTACTAATGTCTTATAGTAGTCTGACCAGTTTTCTGAAAGAATTACATGGTTCACAGAGTTCGAACTTCATCATTTAGCCAAAAAAAGAAAAAGAAATTTTTTTGTCCGGCTATAACATTGCCAGTTAAGGACCTAAGGTCTGTTGCTGTAATTGGGTCCCAACTTATGTACCATGAGGGACCCCTCCTGTTATTGGCTTTCCACCTATTTACAAAATCCACTATGAGAAATTTTGGGTGCTTTTGATGCCCTTGGAGGCTGGAGCACTTATATTGATGGTATTTTCCTTTGTAGCTGCGCTTGAATCAAGTAGGTAAGTAAAGAGTTGATAACCAATCCAGACTAGTAAACTGATAAAAAATTTAATAGAAGGCCACTAGTTTTCATGGTTAAAACTCGGCCTACTTTGTGAGTACTAAGCGAAAGGTTAGCTTTGTACCAAATCCAGTGATCCACCGCTCCCAGAGAACCAGCATTGGATAATAAACTGGACGTGCCTTCATTCTATACAAGTTTCATCCCTGTTTCATTGATTCCTACTATATGGTAGCATATTAAAGAGATTGTGCTTTTACACTGTATTTGGTTTATTGGAATGAAGCTGGAATGAAATGTTCATTCCGACCTTGGTTTGCTGAAAAATCACAGCATATATGTTACCAAGGGAATCATCATTCAGAATCTAGGTGAATGTCCATTACATTGGGAAGTCAAACAATAACCTATTCCTTCCTTAAATTATTCCTCTGAACCAAACACTACCTTAATTGTTTCAGTGTTCAGCCTTCAATATTTTTCTAAAATGCTATCAGTGGCCATGATTGTATTGTGTCAAGGGTACACCTGTTTCCACCCGTTTACTTTTAGCTCCAAAAAAACCCCACATTGACTATAACAGATTTAAGACGAATTCAACTTGTTCTAATTTATTGGTCTAATAAAGAACTTGTTTTAATTCATCTGGTAACAATCCATTACAGGGAGCAGCTACAGTGCACTTTCAAGACCTGAATGCAGAAACTATAAGATGCACAACAATCCCTAATGTACTGGCCAATCTCGAGCAGGCTCGAGACAGGCAAATTCGACAGCCGGAGAGCCCCCTTCTGACTCCGTCGAGGCTAAGTCTTACCCCGGCGGTTCATTTCTACGCCGGGGATTGGGAAGAACTCCCCACGGTATTGTCGGCAGTGAGGAGCGATACTGGATTTGATGTTCCTACGGCAACAAGCGTCAGCTTTTCCGAGGAGGATTTCATGGATGCTTGTAGTAGTCAAGATGGGAGTATTATAGGGCATGGATCTTCTTCCTCGAGGAGATCGAGGAAGTTGTCGAGAAGCAGGGCATGGGAGAGGGCTAGTGAAACGGAGCAGGGGGAAGAAGGCGGTTATGATGTTATTTTGATGACGGAGACTCCGTACTCGTTGAGCTCTTTGAAGAAGCTATATGCTCTCATAAAAAAGGTCAGTCGATTTTCTGTCCCTTTTTTAAATTCATGTGTGATATATACATCTTAAAAGCAACATTGACAATAAACATCTATATCGTCCCTCCTTATTTTACTGGAAACTCAAAATTTATAAATAAATAAATAAAAAAGGGCCTAGATTATTTGAATTTGCTGTCCCGAAAGTTTTGACACTTGGATTCTCTAATTCTTATGATATTTAATTAAAATGCAAATTAGCTAAAGTAAACATTTCTGGCCTATTTTCCGTCAATGGGAGATGCGAATTAAATTTGCTGGAACATGCAAAAGTTTATGATAATCTAATAGCTAAAAAGGTGAATTTCGGTGGTGTAAACTTGATACTTAATCTGGAAAAACTTGGGACTTTTGATGCCAGTTGAAGTGAAATGTCGAAAATTCGGGGAATAATGTCTACGTGCCTGTGATTCTGATTAAGCTTGTGTAACACCAGAGGCGAACAAACATTAGCTTTATTTCCACCATGCAAAACTAGAATTCCATCTTGTGTGGTTTCTTGAATCACTTTGGATTTATGGATGTTAGATTAGATGTTTTGAGGAAACTGAAAGTTTTTCCTGGTCAATTGTTACTTTTTAGTTGCCATTATGAAGATGGTGATTGATTTTGCTGTGGATTTTTTTCCTTTCTCTATCTTTCTGTCTCCGATTTCCTGTTATTGCTACAGCTTATTTTCATAAGCTTTATGTCTCGTGTATTCTTGATCCTGTTGATTGATTGTTTCCTCTGGTTTTTGGATCACCAGTGCTTAAGGCCACCCTATGGAGTAGTATTCTTGGCCACAAAAAGGACTTACGTCGGCTTCAACAGCGCGACTCGGCACCTGAGAAGTTTGATGGATGAGGAAGGCATTTTTGGAGCACATTTAGTCAAAGAGGTGACCGATAGAGATATTTGGAAGTTCTTTGTCAAATGAATAAAATGAAAAAAGGTAATAAGATTATTGCAGAAACCGGAAAATGGTCCAATATTTAGGTTCTGTTGTTCAATGTTAGTCACACTGTTTTTACAACACGTTTATTCATTTTTTTTTTTTTCTCCCTTCTCTGTTCGTAAAACACAGCTCAGAATTGAAAGGAGATGCTAGTGGCTTCTTATTTCGTCGTTGATGTGTAATTAAATGAATTGGTTACTGAACTTATCTCACTTATACAAGAACATTCAAATTTTCAAATTAATTTTTTCTTAAATTTCAATGTAATAGGCCTGATTTTGGCTAGGCTTGGGGTTTCGATGTTGAAGTTTATGAGCTCTAGATATGGTGAAGAATTTGAAATAACTGTAACACGATTGATTCAGAATTTTTCATGTTACAGACTGTAGTTAGACAAGGATCTCTATAAAATGAGTCTTGCTATGGGTACATATCATACGCACATATCTTGCACATATGAGATTTGTGGGGCTCATCTCGGGTCCCACAGAGATTATTTGAACTATCCATTATTTTTAAAATACTTTTTTATAGAGCCCTGTAAAAAATCAGCTCAACCCGATATCGGTAAGGATTTTTCTTGAATTTGTAGGATCGAAACTGAGTAGTTAGGTAGTTTCGCCCCTACAAATTCCAAAAAAATCCTTACTAATATCGGGTTGAGTTGGATTTTTACGGGGTTCCATAAAGAAATATTTTGTGGATCAAAAAAATAATTTAAAAATAATGGACGGTTCGAATCATTTTTGTGGGACCCGAGGTGGGCCCCACAAAATCCATATGTGCACAATATGTACATGTTTATATGTACCCATAGTTTTTTGGCTATAAAATCCACCTCTTTCCCTTCTATTTCAATTTGTACACTATTTCTATAAAAAAGATACTCCCTCCGTCCCTTTTTAAGTGTTCTACTTCGTAACTCCAACTTAATAAAAAAACATCATCATTACACTTTTCACATCAACTTTTACCTCCACTATTCTCATTTACCCTCTATGGAGACATCATCATTACACTTTTATTCACTAACTTTTCAAAATTGACACTTATTAAGGGACAGCCCAAAATGGAATACTAACTTTAAAAATGGGACGGAAATGGAATACTGGACTTTAAAGGGGGGACGGAGGGAGTACTAAACTGCAAGTTTTCCTTGGGCAAATCTGTCGTAAGAGCTAGGGATGAGCATCGTATGGGTTTTGGTTCTTAACCTTGCAGAGGTTTCATATTATTTCTTCGTGTCAAAAGATCTGTTAACTTAAATGTAGGGTGGTGCTAATGCCACGAGTAGTTTGTTTAGCGCCACGACGGGTTGTATGATCCTCTGCTTCTCTCTCCTGCTCGCAAATTGAAACTCAATCTACTTCAAAATGTGACAGTTCACAATGGTGGCGGGCTACTTACACGGCAAGCTCAACTGAGCCACATTTGCATCCAGCTAGGACTTTATAGGCTTTGAGTTTGTTGTTGTACTGATTTCTGCAGTGATCTTTGGGATTTATATGGACCCAAAACTTATATCAGAATGCATACCACTCCTGGAATTTGTTTTCGGTACTACTGCTCTCTGCGTGCCTTGGCAAAATTTCCAGAATTAGACTCACCAAATTAATTATGTTGCTCCATTTGATTACCCTGTATAACTATGTCAGGTGGTTGTATCCATTCTAATTTGCCAGTGTATGTGAGAAGTGATAAACAAGAACCCCTAGGCTGGCGTAGTGGTATACACCTGGCAACCAAGGGCCTTGGGAAGCCTCTGGTCCAGAGTTCGACTTTCACTCACGTGCTATCAATACTGGCATGTGAGAAGTGATAAACAATAACCCCTAGGCTAGCGTAGTGGTATACACCTGGCAACCAAGGGCCTTGGGATGCCTCTGGTCCAGAGTTCGACTTTCACTCACGTGCTATCAATTCCTATGTTGGGTCAGTCCATATTGTCCTGGTTTTCATTGGCTCCCCAACTAGTGCACAGTTGGATTAATCTCCCAGATTAGTCTATACATTGGGCTAGAGGCCAAATTATCAAAAGAAAGTTTTAACGGGAAATTTCAAGTCGGCTTTGTTTTTTGAGTTTTGTCTCTTGCACGCCCTTTATTGTATTTCCCTTTCGCAGGCCCTGGCATGTAGACTCATGCTAATTGTGGACATATATTATTACCTTTTGCATTACAAACTTTAAAATACAATACTGTATCTTTTATTTTATATATCCGTTTTTCATAAAATATGTGTATGCCCACACGATTTGACCCAGCAAAGGTGAACTTTTTTTCTAACCAAGAGTTTGTAGCCCGAACATATGACTCCTTCGCGGGTTAGCCCACTTATGCCACTTAGCAACACCCCTTCCTCCTCTACCTTAGGGGTAGGCGTAGAAATTGAGGTAGGCGTAGAAATTGTAAACTGTTGTTTGATATACTTGGAAAACAAATGTGTACTTTTTCCCCCCAGCTTTACTTAGTTACTCGTAAGCTAACATCTTACAATTTGCTTCGCTTCTCAAAAACCATGAATTGCTCCTTAGGCACTTCATGATGACACTACAGTCAAAATTTTGCATCCGACAACACCCAATGGTTAAACATTGCATCCCTCTTTCGACCATTTCAATTTGATCGACGAGTATAGGTTGTTTTAGTTATTTTCTCATGATCAGTTATCCAGGAATTGTCTTGTCGAGAGAATAAAACAAACGCAAAAGTAGTTAAGCATATCACATGACAACTGAAAGGGGAACTCAACCACATTAGTATAAAACCCCGCGCAAGATTCAGTCGTTACTTTGAACTTACAAGCCTCCATAATAAAATGACGACAATATGCAAAACATGGCGATAAATGGGCAGTAAAGTTAGAGGCGATAGCACATATTGAACAGCATGTATTACAAAACACGAAATTCATCAACACACATACTGAAGGTCTTGCAAATATTACATTTAGATTGTTCATAGACAATTTTTCATTTTCATTGCAAGACCAAAGGCAACAATTCAATTAACATACATTGGAGAAATGAGATTTGCTGGTAATGGACTCCGATAATCATGCACCAGTTGCATATAAACGGGTCCATTCCTTTGCTGCATGAGTACAATTAAAAAAGCAGCAAACGAAACAAATTAATGAACCGAATCAAGCTATTGTAAAGAGAAACGTCACAAAGGAAGGATATGCATGTTGGATGAGTAGATTTATCAATGAGAAAAAGGGGACGACTCCTTTTATGACAGAGGCTTAAAAATTAATCCTCCCATACAAACTATCCAGGAACATAGTTTTCCTGGGCTATTGGGGCAACATTTTTGATCAAATAAACAAAATTAAACGGTATGGATATTACCTGTTTCAACTGCTTCGGCTTCGTTTGTCTTCCAGTGCTTTGCAACGTTCTCAGAAAGTGGATCATCCGGATTTGGAGCACTCAGGAGAGCTTGGATGCTGATTCATGAAAAAAAACAATATACGGTGACCAGATTTTCGGTTTTGCATGAAGCTGACGAGACCACACCAATTAAAATGCCAACACTCCCCATCTTCCCACTTTCTTTGTCCTTTTTTAAGAGTTGGTGCCTTTAATCGGGTCAACAATTAATGTAATTTTGTAGTGCCTAGACTTGTGGAAGGAGATTGGACGTGAAACGGAGGTCCGGTTTACAGGTTACACTTTAGGACGTGCCAGACTTTGGATGAACCCTAAGGTTTGGCCCTTCTCTGTTTGCAGGGCAAAATCATCCAAACGAGCTCCATTTCCCACCAAAACTGACACGCACCCAAGATTTTCTCCACCTATTGAAAGATCTCAATTACTTAGTGTAGACAAAGTCCTAAAACCATCTAAAATTAAATAGATTATAAAATACATGCGATTTTTTGAGATCCCCAAAGTAATGAAAATGGAGAAACAAATAGGGATGGAGTGAGGAGTTGTTATTGCTAGACTCGCCTCCTTGCCTTCTGCTCCATGTCTTGGGTTAGATCTGTTGACTGAAGGTTCTAGCAGAATGACTGATATACCGTATAGAAAAAGCAAAGGAAATAAGTAGAGCTTCACTCATGGAGCATAGAACAGGTGTATCACCTCAACAATACAGTGCGTATCTGGAGGGCAGGACTCCATTTATCTTTAAGAATGTCGAGGCATATCCTTCCCAGCTGCACAACATTTGCTTTCTTAGCATGAGACTAACGAGACATGACGAATTGGATGAAAGAGTATAAAACTTGCCTTGTCAATGTTAGGATGGTAAATTTTGGTCAGGAAGCGGACCTGCAACAGGGAAAAGAACAATCAGAAGAAGTAAAATTGGGATAAAAAATAATTAATAATCTGAAACCCAACAAGTATTAAAAAACAACAAATTGCTCACTATCTTCCATGATGCGACTAGACTGTAAGGAGTCTTACAATAAAGAACCAAATACAAGGAGCATAGCAGATTTGATTCGTTTGAACCATACAGTAAAAACTTCAATTGCAATAGCCAATAGAAAAAGGGATCAAAGCTTGAAACAATAAGTGAAAACCAGTTTATGCATGGCAGTCATACAAAAATATTTGGTGTGTACTCTATCCCTCAAATCATAGCACATGTTCCAGGACAAAGGGTAATAACTAAAAGTCAAATAGCATTACTTGAGCTCTCAACAACCAGAGTACATAAAGATAAAGGCCTCCCCAAGAACATAACAAACAACTGCTTGAATGCAAAATTTAAACAGATAGAGAGCATAATAGCATATATCGATGCATCTACATACCTTGGGAGCCGCCATCGGATATTCTTCAGGCAAAAACAATTCCAACTTGAATACCCCTCCTGAGGAGATGAAGATTAGCATCACAAACCAAAATGAGGTAAATAAAAAGGAGGAACAGATGATTGTATACTCAAAGGCAAGACAATATCGACGAGTCATTGCAAAGAAACAATGTAAGACTGCTGAAACATAAATAAAGCCCCTTTCAATGGATGCAGAGTTACTGAATTCAAGTCATTTGACTCATTTTACCACAATCACATTAGTTTCTAAACAAATAATGTCATGAGCAAAAGCATGACAACACAACTATTTTTCAGCTTCTCTAAATGCAAGTGGAGGAACTACAGTCCAATATGCCAATTACCAATGTAGGCTGAAAGTACTACATATCTATATGAAATCCCTAGCCAAAATTCAAAACATAATCCACAGCATCATCACAGTGCAAACAGGTGTAAAGCCAATCAATGCCACCAAGGGTATTCCATCTGAAAAGGAAAAAACAGAACTGTTTCTTTTTAATACTATTCATGAAACTTCTAAACACATGAAGTCCTTCTAATTGGCCAACATGACTAGTTACACCAAGCACGTCAAATAGCCCAATGGAAAAGGAGGAGAAACTGCATGCAGGCATGATGTTTTTTCGACTTTCCAAATCCTAAATTCCCATACAAGGTGCTCATTATAAGTTCTGCATCTTCCTATCTTGGGTTGGAGAAACCAAATTTCAAATATCATCAATTCTGGAGTCCCTTAGACAAGAAAATTGGAACAATCTAATTAACAAGAGTCAACGACTCAGCAGTACACCATAAATATACACTCAATTTATGACCAAAAGGATGGGTTACATCCAAAAAAGCCCACCAATTGTACACCTAATGACCTAACTGCAAGTGTAATAAATATAAGAAACCTACAGGACAGTTTCTTGGGTAAACAATTTCACACACCAGCAAATAAGTTATAGTCTCAAATATCCATACCCCCATTATGTGAACAGGCAATGCCATAGGTCCACATTGGATTATCTACAAAATCAAGCCCTATAAACTGGTAGCTTTAAAACTGGCATGAGAGTAACAAAAACATCATTTAGACTTCTTTCGACTCCCCAGCCAAAAAACACTTTATTAGTGTAACTGCCAAGACATCCTCCAGCATAATAAACACATGGAGCATAGCAAAGAAGTCAATGAGATCCCTGGACTAGGCTTTATCACCATTCACCTATGTTACTCGGACTCGGGTACGGGAATCGGGTGCGGGTACATATCCAAGGGTCGGACACCTCAAAGCTAAAAATAGAGGATTCGGGGATATGTATCCGAATTTGGACACGGGTGCGGGGATTCGCTGAATATTTATATATAAATAAATAAATTTATATTAGTTATAAAAAATAGTATATATATTTCTTGGATATGTATTTTTTATTTATATTATTCAGGGATATACTATATATTTTGTGAAATTTTTTGTTAGATAAGTCATAAGTTAAAAGATGGTGGGCTCCAGAGTAATAAGTTAAAAGATGGGGTGTGGAAATTGTAAGGTCAATTCCTTATTTTTTAGTGTTTTAACTTTTAAGGATAAAGATGAAATACTATAATACTGTAGGGTTGAATGTGTAAAATAAAGAATTTCAAACACAGCTTACAGTCTACACATCTCAAACACAGCTTGCAGATAAAAAAAGTCTACGCATCTTTACGCCTCCTCTCTCTCTCTCTCTCTCTCTCTCTCTAATCTCGCGGCCTGTGGACATCTTCGACCGCGACCATCGCCGCCCATAGCCCAGTCACCGGCGACCGTCGCCGGCCATCGCCTTGTCTCCGGCGACCGTCGTCGACCCTCACCTGTCTCCGGCGACCATCGTCAGCTGTTTCGGTACACCTCCTAAAAGTATCTCTCTTCTTCTTCTTCCTCGCCGGCAGCCACGCCCTCCATCACCGGAGCTCTGATGGTTGAAGACGAATCTGGCGATTGAAGTCCGAAATGGATGATTCCTGCATCTAAGCATCACAGCCGTACCTGGATTGAAAGTGCCGTACCCGACTCACATCCCGCACCCGTGTCGGATCGTGTCGACACGGGTACTCCACAGTTTTGGGCGAGTCCGCGCAACATAGCCATTCACGCTTTTTGAGCGTCTACCAAAGCCTCTTCCAAGACAGCCTCTCTGAGCCCTCCCTGTCCACTACCAAATAAAGCTGGCATCCATCCAACCTCAGCAACCAATCAAAAGTCCTCTTGTATAGCTTTGGGAATAACCCAATCCCGTCACCAAGATCATCTTCCATACGTAAGAACTCTAATTACTATAATTTAAATCTGCGAACACTAGCCAACCAGTTTAATCCCCTTATATCAACTACATCATGTCCGTTATCATTGACTCCATCTCTACCTTCCTAATATCTAGATCTCCAAAAACAAAAACAAAAATTATCCACAACCACTGAGGGGCATTGTCACTCTTCACACCAGTTAAATAAAGATCAACTGATTTGGAAACACTCGAACAATGATCAATCATCTATAATATCAGCACACAGTCATTAAGCAAACCTAACAATCCACTGGAATCCTACGGCCTTGACGCACAGTATCCTGTAGTTTAGAGAATGTAGTATAAGGTGCTTGATGCTGAAACCCCAAAGAAGTGGGCATAAGACGCAATAATTCCTCAAGCAAAGATCCATAAAACATTGAAATTAACAATTCAGCTAGTAAATCCGGGTCGTAAATGGCTGGCAGGCCAAACATATCCTTGCCCATACACCTATACCATTCTGATCAAGTACCAAATCCAACTATGACAGTGCCCAAACAAAAACCAAAAAGCGGCAAAAGTATAATTTCAACATCTTTCAATCCAAATCTCCAGCAGCAATGAGACTGGCACATATGAGCATTAGTGAAGCACAGAATAACCTGGGTTCCTAGGGTTCTTTGCTAAAGATGTGAAAATTCATAAGTTCACACAGTTGATAAATGCATACCCTATCGTCCTGGCTACATTTGTATGCGTGAAGTATCGTCATGGATCAAAAAGTGTACCGATAATCTTTCACAAAGACAACTTCGCATTCCACTGTTTCCGTATTCAATTTACCATTTCAAGCAATCACCATACGTTGCAAACAGGTCAAGTCATATACAGTCACAGAAAAGGTTTTGACTCCACCCACAAATACGCAGACTAACCAAATATCCATCACCAACAACAAAAGGATAAAGAAAGATCCATCCATTCAAGAAGCAACTTCGCACGAACAACATTATAATTTCTTTACGACAAAGCCTTCCACTCAAAGCCACAACTCTAGAGAACTAGATATACCTTCATAAGGAGATTGCGACGGACCGAGTATCATCACATTGAAATACCGCATATTATCTTCCGACGGCGAAGCGCTGATTCCTGGTGCTGCATTTACATCACACAAACGATATAGAATAGTAGGAAAAAACATCACCATCTTCTAATTTCGAGTCCCAATAAGGCGGTGATTCCGCTAAACTAAATGGACTAAAGCCCATATTTTCACAGATTTTTAGGTAGGTCATTCTCCTCACATACAACAACTAAAATACCATTTAGTGGAAACAACTTGACTATTGCCATTAGTCATAGCCATTAGCCTGTAGTCCAATAATATAGCGGAAATGCACCCTAACTCTACAGTAGGTAAAAAAACACTAGAATCTCTAATTGTCCTACCATCACAAGATAAAACTACAACTTTTAACGGTTCAACTAACGCCGTGACAGAAAAGTCTTGCATTTCCAGTTCAAATTTCAGTTTTACTCACGAAAAGTCACAAGAACAAATACACAAAGCACGATAATACATAATAACGACAACAAAGCTAGAGAGAGCGGGGGAATACCTGGTTCGCTGAGAAGCCGCTGAGTTTCCTGAAGCACGAATCAGGTCAATTGAATGATACACGTATAGAGACAGATATATACATAGAGAGAGAGAGAAACGGAGGAAATTGAGAGAGGGATCGAGGGGTACCTTAATAATCCTTCGAGGCAAATTGCTGTTTGCCATTTGATCAGTTGTCAGGCTTCAGGCCGAAGGACAGGTGGTTGTTCCGGTATACCAGTTTAGAGAGAGAGAGAGAGAGAAAAGTAGAGAAAAGGCGGAGTTGGGTGGCGAAGGGTTTTAACGCTACCTAAAACAGAAACTTCAATTATTTGTGGAAATTTTGCTGCATTTCACAAGTTGTCAAGGGTCTGTTTGGTTCCAAGTACTAGGGGAAAAATTCAGGAGGGAAAAAAATGGAGAATTACTTTCTTCTTTTCTTACAATTTAGGTTCCGCTTGTTTGGATGTAAAATATTTTACTTATTTTTCGGTGTTTAGTTGTGTAAAAAATAAGGAAATATTTTCCATCAATTGGATGAAAATGACTTACTCTTGAATCTTCCGCAAGTTATTTTTTGAAATAAATCTGCTGCATTCTACTACAATTCTCACTGCTCAGTTTCCTCGATCGTCAGTCCTGACCCACGTTCAATTCCAATAATCTCATATCTTTCCACCGTTTAAACTTCCCATCTCCCTCTCTACACTATTTTGTTGATTTCCGAAAATATTTTTAAGTGCCAACCAAATACCGGAAAATAAAAGTTTGAAATCTGTTTTCTGAAAAAATATTTTACATGAAAAACATTTTACATCGAAACAAACGGAGCCTTAATACTGGACATTTGGTAAAATAAGCCAAATAGCTTTTTTTTTGTCCTTATTTAAAAAAAAATCGCATTTGTTAATTTTTTTCTTGATTTTTTGAGAATTATTACTTGTTCATGACAAGACGAATCTAAAAAGTAAAAAATTTTGATTACAACCCAAAAAAATTTGAATAAAGACAAAAATAAGCCAATTTTTTCATCTTTTTTCAAAAAGAATTGAATTTTGATCGTAATTTTTTACTTTTTAGATTCCTCTACCCATAAAGAACCAATAATCCTCAAAAAAATCGACGAAAATCTAACAAATACAAAAAAAAAAAAAAAAAGCCATTTGACTTGTTTTGCCAAACCACCCCTTAATTCGTTTCCCAATTTGGTTGTTCGGGGTATTTGGGAGTCAATTATATTTTAGCTTATGGATTAGGGATTGCAAACCATAGGTTTTTAGATTATAATGAGTGGCAAAAGTAGTTAAATTATGACGTACGTTCCACTATAGTTGTGAGAGAATTTAAGAACAATTATAAAGTTCTGTTAATAGAGTAATGGAAATACATAATACGTTATTCGATATATGCGGCAGATACAACTATTGCGCTCTAGCACTAAATAGCTATCCACAGAACAACAGGCTTCTCTGGTTCGTGACAAAAGTGTATGTTTAACCCACCAAACAGCTATATATTTTTTAAACAGAACCAAACAACTACTATTATCTAAGGTTTTCAAGAAAATGACCCAATTTGAAATTTCGTACTACTCCATTTAGCTCTCAAAAGATTTTAATTTTTGAAATGGAAATTATTAAGTAGGAAACAAGTACATTTAGAATTAGTTCTAGGACACGATGCTTTTTGCAAGTGAGCAATTACTTTTCAACCCTGAAAAATAAAATTTGCAATTCAGAGCAAATTAATGAGCAACTTAAAGTAACTTCAATAGAAAACATGCCAAAGGGTTGTCAACTTTATGGTTTCTTGCCGATGAGTTCTTAGTTCAGTTGGCATCATCCACCGTCTTTCTTAATGGAGGCCTAGGTTCGAGCCCCATGAGAGACGGTTTGTTAGTGTTTAGGGCTATGGACAGCCTCTGAATCCGCTGTGGACTAATTTACTAACTTCCTGCTAACTCCCGCTGATGTATAAAATATTGAAAAAAAAAATAACTTATGGTTTCTTATCCTAACTAAAAAGGATGGTACACTTGGGTGCAGTAAAGTATGTTTGGACAAATAAATCAAAAAAAGAGAGTCAAAGACTTGTGCAGGCAAGGATACATAATGGTATTAATATTATGCAAGTGCTTGTCTCATCCTTTATTGTGGCATTAAATAAAACGAAGTTAATATCCTATTTTATAGTCCGCAAAAGCTCATTTGAGGGGTGGCATTGCCGTTTTGTTCAAAGCAAGAACTAGAAGCTTACATTTGGAGGCATTTTTCCCATTCTCGTGTTTGGCTCAATTAAATAAAACTCTTGTAAGAGCCAATCTGAGTTGACTAAAATTCGTTTGAGATCATACTGAAATATAAAAAAATGAGTGTTGAACAAAACGCTAAGCTCGGTGATGCTTCTAGATAAGCTTGAACATCTCAAATATTTTTTTGAATCAGCTTGACTCGCATACACCCCAAATTTCATTTTAATTACTCTACTTTTTCTATTCTTCCACACAACATGGAGTAGTTTAGAATCACATGTCTAACTTATTGGAAGTTTGTGCTGTTACACCAATCCGGCATTTCTGAAAAGACCATTCGGCCGCTCTGCACCCACTTTGCAGGAAGTGCTTGGCAACATCCCCATTCCAGAACTAAAGGCATGGAATTAGAATTTCCTTTCATTCTGTTTTCTCTTTCACAAAAGCCATAAGCACAAGGTGTAGGATCGAGGTATCAGTATCACCATCTCCTTCTATCACACTTATGCTGAATTTACTCCTTATATATAGGAGATCTAACTTCTTTCTAAATAAATATTTATGCCCAATGGTTTGAGGCTTGAGCACATCTAGTGATGAAGGGAGTTAAAATGGAACAACTTCTTATCTACTGAACTAGTTCAAACTACGTATAACAGTGATACTACATCGTCACGCAGAAAATCGTTTCACTAACTTAGAATATTCGTGACAGCTTGCCCACACCACAAATAGTCGGTGAGAGACCCATCCCTCCGTCCACTAGATGGATCCCGATTAAAGCTGAGGCAAAGCCTCGTATGGGCTGGCCCTACAAGAGTTCATAACACTTACGAGAGAGGAAGCAAACCCTACCCTTCATGACCACAAGGTCAACCGTTAGGGTTACGTCGTCACTCACACTTGGCACTTGATATTACCCAAACCACTAGAAATAACCACATCAGCTAGTGAACTCCACAATGAATCAAATGTAACCAATAGATCCAACATCATATTTTCTTTGCAATTATTGTCACCTTTATCCAAATGTCTTCCAAGAAGAACTCCTACTTACACTTAAGGGAAATAGCATAAGTTCATTACAGAAGGGCAAGATACAGCAGATGGTATTAATTGTTCCCAGCAATAAATCAATCATATCAGATAGTCTAATCCAATCGCTGTGGAAACAGTAAAGTCATAACAAATCTAATCACTGAATGCATATTCCTTCTCATCTGAGGCAGCGTAGTCATCTGCAAGGGAAGCTTCGGGGAAGAGCAGCATAGATTTATGACGTGTAAACTCAGGTAAATCCAATGATACACGAGCGACAGACTTGTCTTGTTCAGGTATTTCGGTGTCAATAGCTTTGTTTTCCTATACACAGAATACATCCGCCGCTTAGAAGAGGACTAAATATAAGCCATTACTTCACTTCCATAGCCACGAGAAATTCAATAAGCAAATGTTGAGCAAAATCCTTATTGTCATACGATAAAGCGTGATCAAGTGTAGTTGCAACTTGAGGCCAACTAAAACCTTTTACATGAGACTGTAACAATTCAACTTTTTTATAGACACATTAAGTACCTCTTTACTCAGTCCTCGAATATAGCCGACAAGCAAGATTTGCACCTCTTGCTCACTTATGTGCTCATTGCTTATGTCAAGTAGATGTATGAGCTGCAAAAGACAATGAGAATACCATGAGTATATTCAAACAACAAAACCAAAACCAAAAAAACAAGAGAGAACATTCAGCCTAGCACGATCATGACTCCATAACAAGAAGAGGGCATAGATTGGGACGAGACAACCACATCTTGTGCGTGAGGCTTAAAGGCATGGAGATCCAATAAAACATGGATTTCCTAAAACTTTCAGAAAATCCAAATACTGCTTTATAAAACTGATCGCTTTCATGGGGAACTGTTCAGGGCTAATTACTCACAAATTTTCTCTTACACGTGCAGCAACCATAGTCCCATCCAATGCTGGCCACAACTTTGAAGACCTCATGCGCGTCAAATTTCACCCAACCGAAGAACAGCCCAAAAAGTTGATCCGGAAGAGCAGATTCTTCACTATCTGGATTTTCAATATACTTTCTGAGTAACTTGTTGCATGCATTTTCACGTATGATCAAGAACTACTAAAAAATTTCCACGAAATTCGATTAACCTTTTTTGCAAGATCAATAACATTTATGTCTAAATGCACACAGCACACACTGCCATTGCAAGCATCAGGTTACGATTCGATGGTATGTATCTTATCACGAGACAAAACCCTATGAACCTCATTCTTACAACCTCAACTATGATGGGTATTTTGTACTTAATGAAACTTTTGAAAAGGAAAACTTATTCTTTAAACCTTCAGATAGACAAAGAAGTCCTTTGCTATACCAACCCCTCAAATAAAAGGGCTCGTCTATTGGCAATGCCTTACCCACCCCTGCAATCAGCAAATTAAATGGCGTCAAACGCGGCAATCCAGAGTCAAGATCAAGAAGGTAGACAAATTTGAAAGATCTATACAGTCATCAAATGCTGGGAGACCCCATAGCTCGGGCTGAAGTTCTAGAAGTGAGTGAAGTACAGAATCTGCATTGGAATATTGGTCAGCTGCATTTTGAAGTGACGGAACAGCCACTACCTTCATTCCAGCAGCCTTTGCTGCTTTAACCCCAACCCTATTGAAATGTAAAGGATAATATGAGTTAATAGGTAAAGCAGTTAAATGTCTCCAAATAAAAGGTGGATACCATGTGGATGCTCCAAAATGAATTGGTTTTTCTCTTTTTTGAACATCAGAAATTTCAGTCATACTGCCAAACGGAACTCGATAACCTACTCTATAAATGTGGATCTTCTCTATGGCAACAAATAGTTCGATAAATTACCTCGTGCAAAAACTGACCTAAATAGAACTGCTAGCAAACTGGCATCATTCTGTAGGGTTTGATCGAGGAAATTTTTTTGTGACATAAGATTTTAGAAATGTATTTTGCAGTGCCTGCCATGGAAGCTACAATGCATGCAAGTTACAAGAATTAAGACTCCTGAAAAATGATGGTTCCACCTTTACTATTCCATGTAGTATGGATATTGATGCGGATGCAAGACACTAAGCAGCTAAGATAAGGCTCGCTTCAAAAAGAAAAAGCTGCTAAGATAAGGCCAATGAACTTGGCTCTTCCTAGTTCCTACCATTAGTTCTTCGTGACACACCTCACGCACATGCTGACATGTGAACACAATAACTAGTTACATCCAAGTAACTCAAAACTTTAGCAGACAAGGACTTGTTGTGGCATTACTTTTGATTAGCCTAGGAAATAAAAGGGAAAGTAAATGGCACTAATCAAAACTCATGGACGCTGGTCATTTCCGTGCATCATACTAACATGTTAGAAGGATCTTCTGAGCACCAAAACCGACTACTTTTCAGCTAAAATCACATAGTGCCGTGATCATGAAGGGGATGCAATTTAGTACTTGGTAAAAGAAACACCATGGCATTCTGGGTTAGCCTTACTGGGACATACACAAAGTACACATATTGCTGCATAATATGTCGACAATAAATTCTGATAACACAAATGGTCTACAGTGATTTCTGGAAAGTACAATTCTAAGGTTGACTTACAAGGAATCTTCTATCACAAGGCAGTGAACTGGATCTACTCCCATTTGCTTTGCAGCTTCCAGAAATCTGATGGCCAGTTACATTTTGAGAGGAATATGTTGATACTAAGTAATCATCCTCCAAAAGATAAATAGTGAAATTTTTGCTAGGAGAGAAAGAGGGGAAAATGTTGAGGCCAAAGCCTGAAGCATATAAGGCCTACCAAGTGCATGGGCCTGCGTTTTAAGGATTTACCGTTTTAGTAAAAACTGAAGCATTTTACATAGAACTAGAATGCATTTTTGTCAGGCATAAATACTCTTAGATACTTGGGGAAAAAATGCTGTCGAGTTCGTTACAATCAATGGGTGGATATCTCCACTATAATAGATGGATTTGGACCTCCAAATTCTACTACTTAAAAATAAAATAAAAATTTCTTCACTTACAGGTCTGGAGAGGGTTTCCCTGCATTGACCTGATCACTTCCAAGAATTACTGCAAAGTGCTCTCTCCAACCTAATGAAATAAGTTGGACAAAACTAAAGTAAATGGAAAAGCTGAACATAAAAATTTTGATGACCAAATGCAAGACATACAACACAGCCAAATTACAGCACAGCTATCAAACCAAAAAATTACTCCATGGAGGAGAGAGGGATGAGTGGTAAGATCCACAGTTTTGATTCATTTTTCTTTCAAAGAGTTCCACGAAATAAACATAAAACCCAGAATTTGGAAAGCATTCCAACATTCACCATGTAGTTTTTTGCTTAAACAAAAGTTGACAATGGAAGAAGCAATTCAAAGATATTTGCAGATGAGGTTAACAAAACAAGACAATTTTGAACATGCTAATTTGATGTATTCTCAACCCACTACGGCATCAATCTGGGCAAGCACTAGATGAGAAAATTTTGTGATGATGTACGGAAATTAGTTTTCACAAGGACCATAAAAAAAATGCTCAACCATTCAACAACACAAATGTACTTCTATTAGTAATAGGTGAGGGCAGAGGGCCTGTAACACCAACACTCGCACCATTGCCATGTTCATGGGCACCTAACAAAATTCTGAATCTACAAAGCAAACCTTGTCGAAGCATGACTATGCTAACAATACCATAGTGAAATACCAATAAAAAGTCTAAAGAAGAAAATAACTTCAAAGCAAAGAGAAAAGGACCTTGTTGGTGAGAGATTTTTGCATCTATGTTTTTCCGCTTCGAGTTCGAAGCAAGCGCGAAAGGCACTCCACGATTATGGAGATGTTGAATAAGACGGTTAACTCCAGGGAGTGCTTTTGCATGCACCCATCTACAAGAAAGCAGTTGCGTAGTAAGAAACATTTGCAATGCTACTCTAACAATAATCCCATGGTTAAAACCAACTAAAATTAGGGGAGTATGCATTAGTTTCATTAGCATACTAACCTAAATAGCTTAAAGAACATTGAAGCATGTTTAAATTTGTGGATTTTATCTATCAAGAGGTACATGACACAACCACTTTGGATTTGATTTGCATAAAAGTTCTGTATTTACATGTGACAAGAAATAATTAGAGACCAAGTAACTAACTAGGGAATAAGTGGTAAGTTTATCCTGTATCTTTCTGTAGAATCTTAATCAGAAATAGCACCAAAGTGAGCAAAAATGCTTTCTGGAGATCGACATACTACTCATCTATGGACACATCTAACTACCTAGCTTGTAGTTTGAAACTTCTAAAACTCTTAAAAGACAAAATATAAAGTAAAAATAAAGTCTCAACCCGGCGAATGCATAAACCAACGGGGCTAACCAGTTACAAAAAACTTGAACCTCGTAAGGCCAGGGTTCGAATCTCCACACCTAGTGTGTGGTTCTATTATCAAAAAAAAAGTGTGTGGTTCTCATCCCTTTTATTGTTTAAAATTTCTCTCTCCCACTTTGTGAGATTCTTTGCAAAGACAAAGAGTAAAGTACCCAACTTTTTAAACAGATTTGTTCTCTTTCTTTCCACAAGTTCCAAACGCGCCCTAAACATGCCTCAAACTAACAAAATCACCAGTAAAAGTCATATTTCCAAAATCATTTCGAACTATTATTAAATGGTTAGAAAATTACCAAGACAATAGACCACGGAAAGACAGAGAGTTCCTCACTCTCTCTCTCTCTCTCTCTCTGCACGAGTTTCTTTGCAAAGACAAAGCAAAATAAACTAACCAACTTTTCCGTAAATATGTTCTTAATATCTTGTCTCACTTTTCCGTAAACTTGTTCTTAATATCTTGTCTCGTTCTTTCCACAAGTTCCGAACACACCCTAAACCAGAATCAAACTAACGAAAATCTCCAGTGAGAGTCAATTTTCCATAACTAATCCAATTACTATAAACGATTCAAAACTACAAGACAGAGAGAGAGAGAGAGAGAGATTACTTTTCCTGGTACATGGGCATAATTTCTTGGGTATAACAATCAGGTGTGATTGGAAGTTCATAGTCCTTTACAATAGAAATGGCTGACTCATTGTGCATCATTCCCAATCTCTTATCCTCCTTCTCCCTGTCCAAAACCTTCCCATATCTTGCCAAAAACTCCCCCAAAATCCCCTTTGTAGCTTGCTCTGCACACACACACACACACACAAATCACAAAATGATTCCAGTAAATAAAATACATACATGTATTGCACATACAAGCCCTGTTGCATGCACAGGAAACAATAATTGGACTGTAACAGGCCAAAATACTTTTCGCGTGTAGTTTTTTATACATTACAGATGGAAATTATCTATCAAGACAAATTTAATTAGTAGTAGTTAAGTTTCTTGATCGGTTAACCATTTTATTTTTGAATATTATTAGGGGGAAAAAGAACATGTTGGAGGTGGCTAATTAACTTACGAGGAAGGAGAAGATGATTGGGTATAGCTTAGTTTTTTAGAATTTAAGAAATAAACTGGTTCTTATTTTTTAAGTACTTATTTTTGTAACCGTAGACAAGTCATTCTCTCACAATACACCGCTTTTAATTTAAAAAATATGTACTTATTTGAGTTAACGGAATGGTGTTTAGAAATCTAAGAATAGCCTTTTGGAGGTCTTTGAAGCCCTATTACATTTGTATACAACATGGAGATGCATGCATTCATACAAATAGGAATTACCCATTTCAAAAAATATATATACAAGACAAGTAGGAATTACAGACCTGTGTTCAAAAGGGTACCATCCAAATCAAGAATCACAGCAGCAATAGGAGCTTCTGAATTCTGGGTTTTGCAATTGAAGTTGTTCATTGGAAAACCCAATTTGGTCTTGTGAATGTGAGAGAAAGAAGGTGGCATTTTAAATAGGATCTAGCCCAAGAATTGATTCCTGATCAGGCAATTGGGTTGGGTGCTTTGGTAGCGTAAGAAGCTCCACAAAGGAGGCAAATTCAGCAAATTGAGAGAGAGAGAGAGAGATTGATTGATTTCCCGCTTTCGCTTCTGGTGGTGTATTGTTGAAGTATAAAAGGCAGGGCATATTCTCATATGCACGATATATATTATTCCAGTGCCTCAACCATGACAACACGTGGGTTTTTTTTTTTTGATCAAAAGCCCAATTCATTAACAGCCAAAATAGGCTAAAAACAGCGAATCCATCCTAAAACAGAGAAAGGGAACCTATAGCAAACCATCACCGTAGGAAAACAACAAAAACAGGTGACCCAGGAGCTGCGATAAATCGCAAAGCTAGTAACTAGACCTGTGCACGACTCACCGCCACAAAGGGTCGGGACACGAGGGGCCAGCCATCTAACCACTAGCCGCCCCGGCTAGATACAGGAACCCTATCAGAGATAAAAATTATACAAGCCGATGGAAACAGGAGTAATAAATAGACAAGAAAACAAACACAACCACCGTGGTTGTAATCCACAGAGCACGTCGGCCACCTCCAGCCGAGAGGAACCACCCGACACCGACGATGGAGGCATCGACTGATCTCAAACCGAAGGAATGGAGAGAACATCTCCGGCAAGCCTACGCTGGCACGACAGGCTCCGGACACGTGGGTTTCAATTAGGAGTCCTGGACATTAATGTTTATAGTCGGATGGTCGGACTAGCTTGCGATTTGCGTGCACTTCGGATAATTTCAGAATCTGAAAAGTCCATAGAGGTCCCAATGTTTTGAATAATGGTCGGACTAGCTTGCGGCTTGCACGCTTTTTGATAATTTCAGAATCTAAAAAGAGAAATTGAGCAAACCATAGAGGTCCCAATGTTTTGAATATTTAGCCTCCACGAGATTCAAAAATGCAACATCTAAGGAAAATCACGTGGTACTTTCTTCACCATGCTGTGATACCTACTTTGCCAAACTTTGGGATTTATAGGAGTCCTGAACACAGGGCCGGCCCACTCCCAATGCCCAAGAGGCTTGGGTCTTGGGTATTCTAAAAATTCTAAATTTTATGGGCACTTCAATATTTTTACTATTTAGATTTGAGTAGGACTCTTTTTAAGTCCAATAGAAAAAAAAATGCTCAATTGGAGGTAATGAGTTAATCCAATAGAATGAAATATCTTTACTACTTGGGTTTGTGTTCGTATGTAATGATTTGTAGAACTTTATATTGATTTGGCTTTCGTATTGTGATGGTTGCTGTAAAAATTGTTAAGTATTACGTAACTCTTTAAGGACACACTTTTTTTTATTAGACCTTGGTTTCTAAAAATCCTTGGACTGACCCTGCCTGGACATGACAACACGTGTTCCAAAAAATTTATATTCGATCCCTCAAAAAATTGTAAACCAACTTTCTCCCGTTTTTAAATGAAGAGTCCTACTCTACATTTGCTTCTTCCAAGCGCGGTCCTCGCATGAAAGCAACATAATCCGTAGGGCTGTCCAAGAAAAACCGAAAACCGTGAAACCGGTCCGGACCGAACCGATCCGTGCCTTTTGGATTTTGTCCGTGGATTAATGGTCCGGACACGGATTTGAAAATTAAAAAACCGTGAGATACGGATTAGGATTGGATTTTTATTTCAAAACCGTGGATTAACCGAACCGAACCGTGAGATATTTAAAAAATAAAAATAAATAATATATATATATATATGTATATATACAAAATGTTTCTCTTCATCCAATTCAAGATTGATGGAATCTGGTTGCTGGAGCCTGGAATGATGAAACCTGGATTGGAATATGTAAGTTTGTAACAATGGCCGAAGGAAATCTACTTCTTATCTGAAATTCCTTACTGTTACTTCACCTGCCTTCCCCCTCTGATTTTTAACTTGTAGTCGATTTTCAGGAGGAACAAGGATAACAGAGCTAAAGCCTGTCAGAGCCTGAGTGATGAGCTAGAGTTGGAGCTATGGATAGTGACTGCTATCTTTCTTTTTTGATCCTCCTGCTATCTTTCTATATGCATTCCTAGTAGGGTAGCTACTACCGCTGTGTAAATAAAACCTCCGTGGGTTTAACAATGGCTGATGAAACTTGGACTGGATTTTGGACTGAAATTTGGAATGATATGTAATTCAGTAGTTGAAATAATTTTGCGTTTTTTAGTGTTTAATGTTTTTGGAAGGAAATCCGTGGATAAAACCGGACCGAACCGTGAGACTTTTGGATTAGGATTGGATTACATTTTCTAAAAACCGTGAGATACGGATTAGGATTGGATTCATACGAATCCGATCCGATCCGGACCGTGGACACCCCTAATAATCCGCATGCTTTGACTAGGCATGTCGGAACATACAATCCCTTTCGATGGTGAGATAAAAAAAGGGAAGCCCTTTCTAACCCAATCTCACCGTTTTTTTTATGAGATTGGGTGAGAAAGGGGTGGGGTCAATTATAAGATTTTATTTTTGTACTTTTCTCTCCATTTCTCACTAAAATACTCAATCTAAATAAGTGATTTGACTAGAAACCACAACCCTATCTTTTTTTTCCCTCACGAAATCACTCCATCCAAATGAGCTGTTAACATAGTCTCAATTTAAATAAGTGAACCATGACTGTTCTACGTAACAAATGTAATCTACCATAGCGTCAATAACAATTTCAAGACGTTTTCTATTTGATCACGAAGACAACGTTTAATCAGGGATACATTGCCTAAAAATGAGGAGAGAGGGGGATCGATTTACTAGGTGAATATTCTTTGTATCTCTTATTATAAATAAAAAAAATTTGATCGTCACGGCTACAACCTTAATGGGCCATTTACTGACCGAATTAGTTTTTGGTGGATATAGTATGAGGGAGATATGATAAAAAAAAAAAAGAAGCGTGTATATAAGGGGGAATATTTTGTAGATAGTTTGTTTGAGCAATTTATACAATATGGGATATGTGAATGAGTATATGCTTGGTTTGTAGAAAATGTGAGTAGATGGATATAGAATTACAAGAAAACGTGATCTAAAATGCCAACCAAACAAAGCAGATATTTTTTTAGAAAAGCCAAATATGAATGCAGATATAATAAGAATATGGAGAGGTGAAGTTATTAAATCCAATCCCGGGCGGATAAACGATCGGGGATATTATTTTATCCATCATCTATATTCGGGTGGCAAACGTTTTAGAAACAGGACTCACTTCGGCATGTATTGCCGCTGTCAAAATCATTTCTCCCCCAAAACAGGGAAGTGTGAAAAACTATCAACATTTTGGTTTAGCATATAGGATTTGGGCTACAAGAGAACCATTTTTAATTGGCGGATGTTACATGTAAGATGACACTTTCAACAAAACAACAGAGAGAGGAAAAGGTTTGACAGAGACCAAAAAGGAACAAAGAACGCGTGCGCAGAGAGAGGGGGAGGGGCATAAATTAAAAAAAAATAAAAAACGAGCGAAGTGGATCTTCAAAATCGCGGTAAGAAGAATAGAAATAAACCAATGGCTAAAGCAGGTTACAGAACTTCAAAAGCTTCTGAATCACCACAGTTTTCAGCCGAAGTTCAGAACAAACATATGAAATCTCTCTATGAACAAATAGCCAAAACCTCTTGAACTACGTTGGAATCTCAATCTTGAGGGGAGAAAGATAAAACGAAGAAAGGAGAAAGGAGAAATCGGTAAGGAAGTTGAGAAGAATAGATACATGTCCAAAAACATCTTTCTCATGGCACAATATATAGAAAAAATCTCGTTTTCTTGATTTTCCTTTCGCTTCTCAAATACCAAGATCCAAAATAGCAAAAAAGTACGCATATAAGCTCCAATGTTTTTGGGTCGGTTCAATCGAAACCACCAGCACAAACAAAAGAAACTTTCCAGAAAATCAGCGCTCATTACAATCACCTATTACGTATGGTATCATCCTACTAACAGCTAGCCAAAGCAATATGGAGTAGGAGAAAGTAAAATACAGGAGCAGTAAAATTAAGTAAAATACAGGAGCAGTAAAATTCAACATTCGGTAGAAGTACATATGATATATATAAGCTTGATGAATACCAAACAGGAGAAACTCCAACTGATCGCTGGCAGTCATCTGGCTAAATGAAAACCTCTTAAAGCAACCAAAGCAATTCTCCAACTGTCATACCAAGAGGAAAAAGCTCGGGGAATGCAAATCACATTACATCCAGCAATCATGCCTATCATGGAACACAACATAACATGACAACCGAAAAGAGAAAAAAAAAAAAAAGAAGAAGAAGAAGAAAGAAAAACTATAATAACGGCCCCCAGGCCCCAAGGGTGTAATGCATCATCCTCTATTGCTGAATACGCACATCAGGTCATCACTGCGGAAAGACAAATTTAATATTAACTGATGAACCCAATAGTGAAATGGAAAACTGAAGGGCTAAGAAATGCGGTTACCCACCTCTGCATCCTCAGCAACACCAGCTTTGGCCTTCTGGGCATCTTCTGTTGCAGAGCAAGGAAGCGAAAGAGTAAAATTGTTAGGAGTCAAATTGTTAGGAGTCGGGGATTGGAAAGTAAAAGGCTCTTGAGAGAAAAAGTAGTTTAGTTTTGTCTCTTTCCTCAATAAACAAATTGTTTGCTAGATCACCCAACTATAAGTAAAGCGCAGGCTTTGTAAATATAAATTAAATAAAAGGATAATTCTGCCAGTACCATTCACAATAAAGCAAACAATAAGGCAAGGGCCTAATAAGTTGCTTATTTCAGTTTAAACCTCTTCTCTCTTTTCGGGTGGTTGATAAGTCCAACTGTCCAAGGAGTTATTTTTGCGGTCATTACTAAGGAAGAGAGCATATTAGTATGGTTTCTACCCTTGTTCTCTTCCATTGTCACTGTAGCTGAGCATTTGGCTTCTCATTGGCAAGAGGGGTCACAAGGAATTGATAGAGGAGGATGAGAAGCACTTGAAATGGAATATATGGGAAGTAAAGAGTTCGAAGACAAATTGGGGCAAAAAAATAAAGTGCTTGCAAGAGAGGAGAAATTAGTAATTGTATTGTAGGGATTTGATAGGGAGATAAATACTATTGGGTAGGGGTGATTTCGGTTCGGTTCGGGGTGAAATTTCCAAAGACCGATTCAGTTCGGTCCAAATATTCCCAGGACCGATCCCGACTAGAGTTGAGTTCGGTTCGGTTCGGGGTGGGATTGGTTCGGTCGGGGATTTCGGTCCGCCCGAAAATAAAATTTCCATTTAATTTAAAGAATATATATGTAAAATATATATAATATATAGTTGATCGGTTCGGTTCGGTCCGGCAAAAATTCTAGGAAACCAAGACCGAACCGATTTTGGTTCGGTTCGGTCCGAAAAAATTTCGCAATCACCCCGACCGAAAACAGAACCGATCAGTCGGTTTTTTCGGGTTTTTTCGGTCCGTCGGGTTTTGTAACACCCCTACTATTGGGACTGGCAATTTAAGGAAACAAAATCAAACCCACAAGTACGAGTATTATCTTTCAAGAGATTAGTGTGTGGGTGATATTGAAAAGTCTCTATAAGTTATAGAAAAAAGAGCAAATTCTTCAATGTCAGCCCCCACTAGTCCCTTGGTAGGTCCACTGATGCCTAGCAAGACAAGATTTCAGACCTTAAAGGAGAGAAAAGGATTGGCACATCAACGTTACTTCTATTCCATAAGTTTAGCAACGTCTTTTTGTAGGTTGATGAATGGCAAAAAGAATATAAAGAGAATCCAGAAATATTACTTAGAATATAATACATATCTCCCAACGTGAGCTTCACCACAAAACACATTCTAGCATACTGATCATCTACACAGATCCCTTCAGAGCTCAACAATAAAATGAGTACGGCTGTTTTGTTAAGAAAACCATGGTCTTGAATGGCAAATGTCAATTTCCAACAACTAGCTTGATGTGAACCAACGATTTTCTTTTTTTTGATAAGCATGTGAACCAACGATTTTCTGGGAGACTTTTTTCGGTTGGAAGTAAGTTTTTAATTTTGAGAAAGCAAAACAATACACGGAAAAAAAACCACTATTTAGTTAAAAACAAATCCATCAAAAACAACCCATCAACTGATACATTTTGAAAAAGTTCACAATAACAAATTTTGTGTTCTTTCCTTCCATTTTTCGATTATATATTCTCTTTTCTGCCCTACTCTTTCCCTACTGTATGATAATTAGTCACTTACCTCCATCCTCTGGAATGTCAGATGTCCACAAGGTTAGATTGTCCCTAAGGAGCTGCATAATTAAGGTGCTATCTTTGTATGACTCCTCATTCAGATTATCAAGCTCTGAAATGGCTTCATCAAAAGCTTGCTTTGCGAGATGACAAGCCCTGAGAAAGGAAGCTCCACATCAGCTGAGACATAAATATAGGTTTCTACAGCATTCAACCCCAAATAAAACACCCAGCTAACCTTTCAGGTGAATTCAAAATCTCATAATAGAAGACAGAGAAATTCAAAGCCAAACCCAATCGAATGGGATGTGTAGGAGGCAATTCAGCCTCTGCTGTGGTGGTAGCTGCCTGCAATCAGAAGTAAACAGAGAACATAAGTGACAATGTGACACAAACATACTGAGAGAGAAAGAGAGAGAGCAATTTTTATGAAATCTACATTCTTGCTTAAAGAATATAAAACTTTAGCCATTACATAAACTCAAATGATACTCAGCAGGCGCTTTTCTCCTTCTGCCTCTAATTTTCAAGTCAACATGTCGATAGAAAATCAACGGACAGTGGATATTCACAACCCCACCAAGGAAACAAGTTGCAAGGGAAGTCACTAGACTCACTACGTGATGGAAGGAACAACATCTGGAATCAACTCCAATTTGACAACATAATCAGCATTCAAATATCCAGTGGGTAGGAAGCTATTATCTGGTGGCGAAGTAAGATTGTTTTGAGAAAATGGACATATAACATTAGAATATTATTCAAAGATCTAGAACAGCTATGTTTCAAAGAGGACATATTTGCCAGAGAAGATAATCTCAGTAAAAAAAATTCACAATAATTTCAGCGCGAACTTCTTCATTCACACCATGCAATGGAAATTGGGAAATCAACCCACAACAAAGTACCTCAACAAACAAACACGCACTAAAAATGAGATAATAAATGGAGGCAATGAAAGATCGCCTACTTGATATGCTTTCATTGAATGATCAGCAACTTCTTTCCTGTCATTACCAGTCTTAAACTCTGCCAGATACCGATAATAGTCACCTTTCCTACAACCACCAAAAATCCCATGACACACAAGTAGAAACAACGTATAAAGTAAGGATCCTTTTGATAGGCCGTTAGACATGGGGCTGGACTTAATTTATAGGGTTTGAATGCACCAATTGGAGAAGGAGATATACAACGTCTTGAGATGCGGTGTTGTTATTCCCATCACTACTAGTCAGTCAGCTCATACGATGGGATTATCACCCAGCTTTTAGCCTTGTCAATCAAATGTGAACTAAGCATACAACATAAATTGCTTACATTTTGTAATAAAACACAGTCGATTCGCCACTGGATGACGAAGGAATGAGATGCTCGTCAATCACTCTCATGATATCAGTGCAAATATCGGTGAGCTCTGTTTCAACCTTGTGTCTATACTCCTTGATCCTCTTCGCATTCTGGTCATTCCCTCTAGACTCCTCCTTTTGCTCAATTGAAGTCAGAATTCTCCATGACGCTCTCCGAGCCCCAACCACATTCTTGTACCCAACAGAGAGCAAATTTCTCTCCTCTACGGTCAAATCAATGTCCAGCATTGCAACCTTCTTCATCGAATCAACCATTTCTGTCAAAGTTATAACCAAAAACATATGTAAGGCCATCTCCTCTCATTACTCTTTTTCCCCAAACGTAGCATAAATTTGGCTAAAAGCTTGATTGGAAACAAATCACTCCAATGGCACTTCACAAAATCTTTGAAAATTTTAAAAAAAAATTAAAAATTTTCAAAGATTTTGATGAAAAATTAAATGCTCAAATAGGTGGAAAACTTAGGTTGCCGTTACCATAACATTAATTAGGTTAAATATTAGAGATAAGCCAAGGAAGGGTAACACTAAGTTTGGTTGCTGAGAAATTGAGGAAAAGGAGAGTTGATTATCAATCCTGAAGGTTAGTATTAGTCAACAAATTCGAGTGACTGAGTGAGATCGCAATCTGAGATTATTATTCTTTCTTGATTATCAATCCTGAAGGTTAGTATTAGTCAACAAAGTCGAGTGACTGAGTGAGATCGCAATCCGAGATTATTATTCTTTCTTTTTTTATGTAAGTTAGCTTTTGGAGATCTATTTTCTTCCCTTTGTATTTACAATTTCTCATTAACCAAACAGACCAAAAACAGAATTAAGTGAGAAAGTGCATGGTGAGAGTTGAGATCGAGATCTCAGGAGATATTGGGTTAAGAGAAAGGAATGGTAACCATAAGTGCAGTGGAGGTCAAAATATTTTTTTGTTTAGTTGATTTTCGTTCATTTCTCTCCTTAATCAGAACTCAGAAGTAGAGAAGCGTAATTAACCATTACTGCAGTGAATTTTTTCCACTTTAGTTCCAATTCTATGTGTTTGAAATTCTCATTGATCAAACACATAGAATTGGAATTAAGCGAGATAAGTGAAGAGAAAAAGTTCAGATATTGGGATCTAGCGAGGCATCGAGGTTGGCGAGAAAGAAACTAAATCACTAAATAGACACGAAGTCTACGAACACACTTTTAAAACACAACTGTGTCCAGAACCATTAGATAGATGTGAATCCATGCAGATCTACCGGTTCTAGACACCCGTGTCCGAAGTTGTGTTTTAAAGTTGGTTTTTAGCATTGCTCCTGAATACAAGTGCAGTGGAAATCAAAATATCTTCCTTTTTCTATAATTAGTTTACTTTTGTAAAATTTCTCAGTAATCAAACATATATACAAGTGTGTAATTATGCGGGAGAGGATTGAGATCCACAGAGATACTGGGGTTCAGAACCATTTGTTCAGAGGAGATCGAAACATTTACTTTCAAATTCATGCTATTTCTGCAGAACTTCTAAGTTATCAAACACATAGCAGTGAAATACAGTGAGCGAAGTGAAGATATAAAGTTCAGATACTGGGATCTAGTAAGACATATGGGGGTTAGAGAGAGAGAGAGAGAGAAACCCTAACCGTCGTAGCGCTCGGCCTGTTCGGCGAGCTTGGCGATGTAGACGAAGTTCTCGCGCGAAGCCATGGCCGATCTGAGATATTTTTGGATTCCTCTCTCTCTCTCTCTCTCTCTCTCTCTCTCTGGAGTTGAAGAGTGTCTCTCGGGGGACTGCGATTTTGGAGAAGAGAGAAATGGGTGGACGAATGAGAGCAGAAAGGAAAAGAAAAAGAAATCTTTTCGTTATTGTCTTTGACGTCCTTTGTAGTTTCCGAATATCAAACCGGTACTCTATTTATGTACGTATTTATCTCTGGGTTTTTTTTTCCCCCCGATTTTTCCTCTTTTCTTACTTTAAAGTCCGAAAGAAAATTATAAAAATATGGACTGATATTGAAAAATGCTCATAAAAGATGACATTTGAGACCCAAAAAAATATAACTGTTTTGAATTATTTTCATCATCAGTAAAGTCTTTTTGCTTTTGGTCATAAATTTTTACTTCTTAGAGTACTCTCGTCGAGATGGATGGTTAATCCTACAAATATGAGGCGAATCTTACAAAATTTAAAAAAAAAGAACAAAACACACAAAACAATAAAGATAAAAAAAAATAGGGAAAATGGGGCCTAAAGGCTAGAACGTACGAAAGTGAAAGAGAAAATGATTTTTTTTTCTTTTACTTTCTTTCATGTGTTTGACTATGTTGGATTCTTACAAGAAATTTTAACATTCTAATTTGAAAAGTACTAAGTTTTCCTTTTCTAAAAAAAAAAAAGTACATAAATTTGTACCGACTCAACCATGACCGAGCTAAACAAAGTATACTCAAAAGAGAAAAGTGACCAAAAAAAAAAAAAACTTCACAAGTTTGAAATCATCACTTTTTTGTGGTGAAAATCTTGCATCATTGTTGGGATTGGAAATACTCTTAATACCGCTGCAAACCGTGACGTGGTGTGAAGGAACAATACTCATCAATAGAAGATTTTTAAGAAGATTTCTGAAACCGGGCCTTAGATATCTTACTTCCATTTGGCACACCAAAAGTGATAGTACTATTTTTGTTGATATGTATGATGTCATTGTCTCCTTTGTCCATTTGATTGTGTATGTTGAATGTTCCTATTCATGACAACTGTAAATGATGAGTATTTTTTATAGGTTTCGTTATAGATAGGTGTATATGCATATCTATAAAAAAATACACCTTGGCGAAATGATTAATATAAATCCAAGTATGACAGTTGTTAACTTAGATATAGAAAAACCAATCCCGATATATTTTGTGAAAAAATTAAGTTGAGTCAATTAAAGCAATAAGAGAGTTTGGCAAGAAAATAGAGTTTCGTGTAATTTCTTTTTTGTGAGTGTGCGTGTGGAAGTGTTTGTAGCATTGTTGTTTTTTAATTTTCTCCTGGGCAAATTACAGTTAAAAATGTGCTGAACAAATATCTTTTTGAACTTTTCTCTTTATTAAATGAACTAAGTCCCATCCGGCATGTCTATAACTTTATTTAATTCTTAAGAATATTTTAGGGCTTGTTTAGATAAATAATCTATTTGAATTAATTTTTTGTCCTTATTCAAATATTTTCGTACTTGTTGATTTTTCGTTTATTTTTTTGGGGACTATTGGTGTTAACAACTTGTAGTTTGCTTAGTTACAATATTCTTTCCACGATGTGTTCAGACCATTTTTCAATTCCTCAACATCTATCTTAATTTGCTTTTCACACATTCATGAACCCTGATGCGCTTCATGAGTGAATAGCCACTGGCCCACTGATGAACATGAACATCAAACCTAATATTATTATTAGAGACACCATTTATTTTTTAATTTCTAGTAATATTCATGTTGAGAGAATTAGTTCAAGTGAAGACAAAAAGGTTTCGAGAAAGGTGCACTTTTAAGATTGTGATTAAATTAGTCCATGGATCTATAAAGAAAACATGCATGGGGATATGAAGAATAACTTCAGGTCCCAATAAATCCCCCATATATATGCATATCTCTCATGCAAGTAGTCTCCAAACTCAAAACACACATTATATACATTGGGTTTTAACTATAGATGTATTAACATTTTCTTCTTTTTATTTAGCTTCAAAAATATTTTGGAAAATTTGAATTATTTACATATATGTAGCCATAAATACAAAAGAATAGAACCCCTTTCCCTTTTTTATGAAGCTTCAAATATTTTCGCAAAGAAAAACAAAAATTTCTCAAATATATGGCTTAAATTGCTCAAGCAAAAATTTCATATAGACTTATAGAGTGAGTGTGTGTGTGTGTAGGCAGAGAGAGAGAGAGAGAGAGAGAGAGAGAGAGAGAGAGGTGTTAGAGACATCTAAGGAGGTACTATATGGTATCCTTATCTCCAGCCAAGGATGTCAAACTTGACATGACATGCCTAGTAGAAGAATTGACATGTGAAGCAACCTCAATCAAGATGTCAAATTTCTTATGTGTCATTTGACATTTCCTCTCTCATGTCAACTTATGATGTCAAACACTTTCTTTCATTATTTCCCTCGAAAATTTTCTAAAATAATAAATTTGACATGTTTGTTGGAGTGGGTACCTTGAAGATGTCAAACTTTAACATGTCAAATTGTCACGTCAGCCTTCAAAAAAATTTGACATCCTCAGATTTGAAGTCAGGGCCGGAGAAAGTTAAAGAAGGGGCAGTAATGTACATTCACGTGCTGCGTTAGCATACTTTTGTTGGCAAGGCTGACAAGGGAGGATAGTGCAATTTCAAAAACCTGATAGGAGGTTTGTGTTATAAAAAAATCATAGGGGAGGTAAGTGAAAATTTTAAAAATATTGCAATCATGCTGTTACACAGATCGATGAATCATTGACCCCTTTTGGAAACTACTTTTCACCATCTTTTCTACTTCCGAATTTTTACGAGCGACCCGTCCATGGCTACCGACAAGATTGCACAGATGGTGAACAGATTGGCGCGCGGCCTTCTTTTTCTAGAAAGTCTACACACATACAATCTGTGCACATATTATGCACAAATTTCGTTGTGGGACCCACCACGGGTCCCACAGAAATCATCCGAGCCGTTCATTAAATGTAAAATATTTTTTCAAGAGTCTCCGTAAAAAATAAGATCAATCCGATACCTATAGGTGTTCGATCCAACCATATAACTTTTCATTATCCGAAAATCTGAATGAAAAGTTAGATGATTGGATGAGGCACCTATAGGTATTGGATTGAGCTTATTTTATACAGCGACCCTCAAAAAAATGTTTTACATTTAATGAACGGCTCGGATGATTTGTGTGAGACCCGTGGTGGGCCCTACAACAAAATCTGTGCATAATTTGTGCACAGATTGTCTGTGTGTAGCAGGACTCTTCTTTTTCTGTCTCATAAGATTCCAGAAATGCTACTATGCTAGGGGTACACCAAATCCCGTACAGCAGTCGCGTACAGATCTATTTTGCGTCTGTCTCAGGTCTAGCAAAAATGATCGGAGCTGCTCATTTTATTCAAAATATATTGTATAGGGTTCCTGTTAAAAATCATCTCAATCTGATACAGGCAAGGGCGTTTACGAATCATACAACTTTACTTCAGAATTTGGCCTGAATTTCTGAAGTAAAGTTGGATGATTCGTAAATGCCCTTACCGGTATCGGATTGAGATGATTTTTTTACAGGGACCCTAAACAATATATTAAGAACAAAATGAGCGGCTCCAATCATCTTTGTAAAATCCGAGATGGGCACAAAATGGATCTGTGCACGGCTGCTGTACATGGATTGCTGTACCTGTAGCACAACTGCAAAGATTCAACAATAAAGCTATGGGTACATATGAGTTTTTTTTTTTTTTTTGATCGGCAAAAGTAACATTTTATTAAAGGGGAAAGGGAGAGGAGTTTCTAACCAAAGGTTGGAAAATACACCAAAATGGATAAACCCATAACACCTAATGGCCTAAAAGCCCAGATAAAACAAATAAAGCCTGTAAAAACCTGAAGGCCTAAAAGCCCAAATATTACAAATAAGCCCAGCCCAAGAAACCCAAAACACAACCCTAAAAATTTGAGTACATATGAGTTTTATGGGGCCCACATCGGGTCCCACAAAGATGATTCAAACAGCCTATTATTTTTAAAATATTTTTTATGAAGCCTTGTAAAAAATCAGCTCAACCCGATATCGGTAAGAATTTTTTTCTGAATTTGTGGGGGCGAAACTACTTAACTGCTCAGTTTCGATCCTGCAAATTCAGATAAATCCTTAGCGATCTCGAGTTAAGCTGATTTTTTACGGGGCTCCATAAAAAATTATTTTAAAAATAATGGGCGGTTCGAATCATATTTGTGGGACCCAAGGTGGACCCCACAAAATCCATATGTACACACAGCAGTACTCTTCAAGATTCAAATCGTTCATTAATTTTAAAGTATTTTTCGAATATTCCCATAAAAAATAATCTCAATTGAATAACTGTAAGTATTTAATCCAGTGTAGCAATTTTTCACTTAGAATACAAGATTCTGGATTCTAAATGAAAAATTGATACATGGAATAAAGCAGTTGCAGTTATTCGATTGAGCTAAATTTTCATTGGGCGATTCAAAAAAATATTTTAAAATTATTGAACCTCTTTGGATCGCTAGTGCAAGATCCAAAAGTAGGTCCTGCACGCCGCTTTGTGCACCATCAATGCACTTCTTTCCCATATGATTTTCGTTTTGAGAGGGGCCAAGCTTCTTGGCTCTCAAAGGAAAGTCCGGGGTTCAAGTTTATGAAGAGATGTCAAACCTTTTTGATTGTTAACTTACTAATTTCCTAATATCCCCAGTTCATGTATACAATATTGGCAAAAACAAAAGAAATTAAAGCTTCTTGTCAATGCCGCTAACGTGGAGTGGGTGTATTGTTCCGGTCTGTAATTTTACGAAACAATCTTCTTTTGGATAAAGTTTTTTTTTTATCGGCAACAATTTATTGAGGAAAACTTGACAAATAGAACATTGAGTCGGGGGAGGGGAATCCAAAAAAAATTGGATGAAAATAAAAAAAAAAACTAAAAAATTTATTTTGTATAAAGTTTCAGAAACATTTTTACAGTTCATAATTTATATGCAGAAATTTAATGGTAATCCGAAAACAATACATGTTTATGAAGAAAAATAGAAATTATACATTGATTAAAAAAGCATAGTAGTACATGCATGCTTTTACCAAAAGAAAAACATGTCACCTATCTCTTGCACCGCTCACAATCACATAACGGAGCACCCGTGAGGATTTTCATCACTGAAAGCAGAGCCTGTCTGATGTCCAAACATTGTGGGATGGCTAGAGGCGAGATTATTATTACTCCGGTTATGGCCGTAGTCGTATTCGTATCCATGTTTATAGTAGTTGTAAGAAGATGACGGCAGCGGCGGCGGCTGCGGAGCGTAGTGGGTGGTGGTGGAGCCACCGTGATGGTGCTGGTGATAGTAGTGGTCTGTGAAGTTATTATCGTAGTGATGATCAGGGTGGTTCAGGAATTGCCATAACTCCACCCTCCGGCCGGTACTTCTTCGGACTGTCTTGAGTACTTTCTTCTTGTCCGCCCATCCGGTGACCGTCACCTTCTGCATTCCCATGTCGATATCTACGTCGTCCACTCCTGAATGCAAAAAGGTAGACATTAGATAACTGTAATTAGTACTAATAATGAAATTACGTACTCGGGTTCAACTCATGCTTGACTTAATTATTAGAGCTCATTTGAGATCAGCTGGTTTTGATGGAAACTAAACTTAAACGTTATGTATATATTTAAGCTAAAGTTATCGTCTTGGGTAATCAAGTAATTAACCCTTGTATATGTTTTTTTTCTTTCTTTCTAAACTCTATCTAATTTTCCTCTTCTAACTTGAATAATCCTCTAGTCGATCCGATCTACTCGATTGTTTTTTCACTGTAACCAAGACTTGTTTCTTAGGTACGTATAGGAGGACAAAAATATTTGTTCACTTAATTTATACTAAATGATCAATGCTACCGATTAAAGTGCCCCGATTAAAACAAGAAAAATTCAAAATCGGTAGCACCATTCAGTAGAAATTAGGGAAAATGACGATTAAGGACGTATTTTGATAATTAATATCCACTAAGGACATTTTCAGCATTAACAAATGTTCTCAGCATGTCCTTGGCGGGTATTAATTATCAAAACACGTCCGAACCGTCATTTTCCCTAGAAATTATGTGAACAATTGTTAAAATAACACGGTTCCTCAGTTCCATCTTATTTGACTTTTCTGAAAGAAAAAAAAAAGGCTAGTGATTTTGCCACACCCTTATTTGTTAATGTCACACCCTGCAAGTGTATTTTTTGGTGCAAAAATACACTTGCAGGGTGTGGCACTAACAAAAAAGGGTGTGGCAAAATCATTTCCTAAAAAAGAGAGGATAAAACACCATTATTATTTTTTCATATAACAAACACATACTAAAAGCAAAGTGAGATGGGGAATAATAAGGCATGATCAGGTAGGTTACCTTTGAGTTTCTGAAGGGATTTCCTAATCTTGCTCACGCATCCAGCGCAATCCATGTGAACACGCATCTCAATAGTCTACGCATGCATGCAACAAAGTTAAGCAATTAATTGATCAGTTTTAAATAACTCATTTATTTTCATTTGGTGATTCTATGCATGTGATGTAATTTTGGCGCCCGATCAAATAAACGAAACTTTTATTGTTGTAAATTTAAAAACGAAACACCAAAAGGAGATAACATTGGAAAATTATAAAGCTTGGAAAGTGTTAACATTCATCGGCTTATGTGGAGCCGATAGATGTTAACAGAAAAGAGCTTCGAAGAGTATAGACACTCTTGTAGCGCCGTTAAAAAAGTCAATCTACCCCTCAATCTCCCAATATTACAAAAATCCAAAAATAACGGGAGAAAAGTAACAGAAAAATAGTAAAAGATCGACAATGAAACGATAATACCGAGAGAGAGAGAGAGAGAGAGAGAGAGAGAGAGAGAGAGAGAGAGAGAGAGAGAGAGAGAGAGTTACCGTCATATTTCTTCTTTCTTGTAACGTTAGAAATTTGTGGTCCGGAGGTTTAATTATTCCTTGATAGATGAAAGCAGCTGCTTTTATTGATCTATATATAGCTAGCAAATTGTCGAGGTTTAGGCAAAATGATCGAACAAATGATGAGTAGTCCCTTTTCTTTAAATTTTATGTCCTGTGTGCATGATCTCTTTATATAGACCTTAATTATAGGGGGCATGCACTCCCTCCAGCTCGTCTAGCTAGGTGTATGCGATATGTACCTTACAATTTTAGTAACATTTAAGGAAATAGTCGCCCACCGACTATTTCTAGCTCTTTCTTGTCTTTGGCTAGAAGCTAGCTAAGATGAGTTCCCTTGTAAAGGGAAAAGAGAGCTAGCTAGAGAGAGACTACTTCACTTGCAAATTATGAGGTATTTAATTTATGGGCACCCACACCCATGTTAGCTATGTCTCCTCCGGCAATTTAGAGCTAGAAATAGTCGATTAAGTTGACTTCTTGCACAAAGCAATGGCTATATATATTTATGTACAAAGATCGATTCACGAATAGGGAACTTAATTATTTTTTATATCTCCTAAAAACACCGGCATTATTAAATTCTTTAGTTCCGGAGTATTAGTTAAGTACACATGCATGCACCACGCCATCGATTGTCCTAAGTATTGGCATTCATGGGAGGAAATAAGTTGACTGTGAATATGTTCTAAAGAGTAAAACTTTGAATTAAATGGGCTACGTACTAGCGTTAGAAACTAGTACTACTATAGTAATTAATTAGTTGAGTTTTGGCTATTGGGAATATGATAATGTAACTTATGTAAGGGAGAATTGATAGGACCATTGGAGTGATATTCATGAATAAATCACTTTGTGCAAAAGGGGCTACAAAAAGTGGTACACCCGCCACCGAAATGCTACAGACTCCAGGCCGGTTTATTTGGGGGAGAAGGGAGCAAGGCAAGCTTTGGGCATATGCTGAAAATGCGGCTGCATCGGGCTCCCAAATTTTATCTATTTTTTATGGGCCCCTAAATACATATGCCATTGTATTATGTATATAGATATAAAATTAATACAAAAATGTTAGGCCCCAATTTTAATAGATCGAAGTTCAATACAAAAGGCCCAAAAAATAATGGTAAAAGATGTACTAATTTATATAGTTTGTGGGTTATATTTTGTATAATAAGAATAGTATTTTTTTCTTAATCTCTTTAAAGAATGCAAACCTTGCCCTCACTTTTTTTTTACACCGTTTTCAAGATTCCAAGCCTTATCTATGCTCTCTAATGAAAAAGATATGGTGGCTAAACTTTATTATGAGAGCTTAATTACTGCTTTTGCCGCGAAAAATGCAAGAAGAGTGATGTTTAAGTAATATATTTTGAATTAATGAAATGATTATCTAGCTTTTTGTTATTTTGATTTTGGATACTTGTAGCATTTTCTTTAAAATATGTTTTAAAATTTTAATTTTTTATTTGTGAGTTATATAAAGGGCCTCATTTGAAAAAGTTCGCATCGGGCTCCAGAAGACTTAGAGCTGGCTTTGGGGGATAGTGGTTGGCAGTGGAGGGAATGAGAGAAGGAAGAAGTGTGCATGCATGTTTGCTAGTGGGGGAAGGAAGGGGGAGAAGCGAGGGGGGAAAGCTTATCCCCTTGACTCATTTTGTCGGGTGCGGATAAGGTTTTGAGTAAACAAGGAAAAATGATGGTTAAAAGGTGAATATGTTATAATTAAGGGGGTAGTTAAGATGTGGATAAACTTATACTTGGTTTGAGTAGTAGTTGATATAAGTGGGTAATGTGATAAATTACCCGGTTACCTTCATTAAATCATTGCATTGAGTATTAAAAAAAAGTTGAGGGGTAATTCGGTTCTTTTTCCACCCAGATTAGCTATTGCCACCACATATTTGGCAACTTCAGTTGGAGTTGCTCTTTAAGGGGTGCTTTGGCTAAATAATTGAACAAGATTATTTTTTTGTCCGTATTCAAAATTTTCTCGCATTTACTAATTTTGAATTATCTTTTTGTGGATTATTGATTTGTATCTACGAGAGAAATTTAAAAAGTAAAGAATTATGAACCACAAATAAAACCGTATTGCTTAAGGACTTCTCCATCACGTTCATTTGACTGTATTCGTTTTTGGGTCTCTAATACCAATCCCTCCCTTTGCACACGGTTTCCAATTAGTATTACTTTCATTTTATCTATCTCTTTATCACCCCAAACGGCCCAAAGCCTCCGTTAAAAACCCAAACCAAACAATTTGCGAAATGGGCTCGACGAAGATCAGTTCCTGGGCCTCTCTACAACTTGCCGTTGCCCTAGGCCTTGAGTTTGGCATTAGTTCATCTTGTAACCAGCACTCGTTGCCTTGACAAAATCTTCTCTGATAAAGCATTCGTGGTTGAATACCAACCAACACAAACCACATAAACGGCAAAAAAAATCATCCCACAGATATTTCTAAATTCTTTGAACCTAAACAACATTGCGGAACCCAATGGGAACGGATCCTCTCCGTTCCATGTTTTTAGATCGAAGGATAGTCATAGTCTGATCCGTTTAGTACTACAATCAATGGTTCCAATCTATTTAAAGACTCTTTGCTAGAAGAATTGATTTCTTAAGTAAATTTGAACCATTGATTTTTCTAATTTATGATCCAAATTTAAATTGTTTCATCCGGTTCAAAACTTGGACCCTGGAGGATGCCATCCTAACTCGAATTCTATAACCACCCAAACCAAAAAAAAATCAGTAGCAACAACAGAAAATGGGAGTAATTCTGAACTGCATCTACATTCCAACCACCCCCACCTCCACTACCACCACCACAAACACACCCTTATCCCAAGACCCTTCAACAACAACAACAACTCCACCGACCAAAATCATACTGCCGAAGAAGAAGCCTCAGAAATGGTCCACCGGAACGGCCCCAGGCGACTACGGCGGCCCGCCGACGACGACCAAGCTCAGAAAGTACTGGGGCGGCGAGGGAGAGGACCCACTCACGTCCGATGAGTATATTTGGAACAAAGACTTTATGGGTCACATGAAACGGGTTATTCAGGACCCTTCTGAAGTTCCCTCATTTCCTCCTGTTAAGGTTCGTTCCTGTTGAATGTTGCTTGATTTGGTGTCAGTGGTGTTTTTTGATGGTTGGTTGGTTTGGAAATGAAATGGGTTTTGCCTGTTTAGTGACCAGTGATTATGCTTACTGCTAGGATGTCCAATTATCTTTATTGAGTTTTATTTTTCGAAATTGTTTCTAATAATTGGGTCTCCAGCCTTGTTTTCGCGCACCTTGACTAATTGGGCCCCGACTAATTGGGCCATGGAATTAACGACTGGGCAAACTAGCCCAACATTTAGAATGTTTTGCTTTCATGGGGTTTGACCTTGCAACCATCCACGATGGAGGCAAGCCCTTTCTTGCTATCAAGAATGGCCAATTATATCCACTGGGGATAAGAAATATTCCAAAAAGTAAGAGAAATTCAAAAGATGGGTGTGAAACTATTTTCTTTTTCAAATCTTATACTCCTACTCCTAGGTTTATGAAATGAGTTTGGGAAGGCTGGGGAAGGGGGTGCCCAATCAAGGGAAGCAAGTCCAATCTAATAGTTTCCTGTTTGTTGCTGACTGATAGTTCAGAGTGTAGAGTTTAGTTATGGAACTGTTTTCTTGGTTTGATTATATCAGTTCAGCAGTTATCATGCTTGTTGGATGACAATGTTTGGAAGCAGTAGAGGTCCATTAGGATTTTTCCTTTTTTCTAATCCTTCTTGTGGTTTTGTTGTGTTGTCTTGATGTAGTTTTTTTTTTTTTTTTTTCAATTATGAGAACTCATGGGTGTTATGTGAACAGGAAGAGTCTGCTGGTTTTCTTAGTTTGACCAGAGTTATGAGCCTTGATAAGTATGTTTTCATTTCTCTTGCTAGATTTAATTAGTTCGTTTGGAAAGTGTTTTTGTTTTCTCTCTAACCCCCTAATACCACATGCACTATGAGCATGCAGTTTGGAAATTGATTTGAGCAAAGAGCTGACATCGCCATCTAAACCTGTTGTAGAGGAAGGAGTTGAGGCAGTTCAAGTATGTTCAACTGTTACTTCTTCATTGCTTTTGTTTCTATAGTTCATTTTATTCTTCTTTATTAGTTGAGAATCATATCATTATCAGGCTAGTGACAGTACATTACAAAAATGGAAACCAGCACCAACGCGGCGCGAGCAAGAGAAGTGGAATAGAGCCACTAAGGCTGCAACCGGAGGGAGTGTGAGTATTTTCCTGATTGGATAATCAGTCTAACAAATGCTATCATCTTTGCTAAACTTCCTCTTGGCCGGGGCTATTTTCATTAGCTAAAACCTATGGCAAGTATTTTTTTGAGTTCGGTGTCTTCCTTGATCTCTGTACTGTAGGATGTGATGATTCGGGAAGTAAGGCGACCTCGAGAAGACCCAAAAGTATTGGCTGCTCAGTCAAGGGAACAATACTTTAAGGTACCGATAGGCCTTTTGGATCTATAAATGTTGGTGACCTTTTGTGTGTTGTTTGGAAGGATAGGAAAAGTGTATAGGGCGTTATGTTAACTAACCCTAACACAATCAACTCTTATTTATATAATGGGAAATCATAACATAAGACTACATTAACCAATGTGGGACTAATAGCAATACTATATTCTAACACTCCCCCTCAAGCTAGAGACTCTCCAGCTTGTTACATATCAACCAACGAAACAATTACCTCAACTACTAACATCAATAACGAAAAACAACAAACTTGTTAAAAACAATAGAACAACTTTCAATAGCAATGACCAACGAACGACTTCAACGAACGAAACGACTTCAACGACCAACCGACTTCAGCGACTTCAACTTCAATGATTTCAACGACCAACAAATCAACGAACGAATTCAACGACCAACGAACCAATTTCAACGACCAATAACAACCAACTTTAATTAACAACCAATAACCACCAACTTCAACGAAATAGACGACAAAACAAGATATGTTACCACGCTCACTAAAAGCATGGCCAAAAATCCGACCACGATACCCAGAATCACGGCTGCGACCATGACCATGGCTGAATGAAGAACTAAACCCATCAGAGACAGCGGAAGCAGAATCAGATTTCATTGCAAATATGGCACCGTGCAATGAGAGGCAACCAACGGATCAACCACCAATATTCCACCAACTAAAAATAAGCATCAAACAACTACCAACAATACCAATACGAATATACCTTCGGCAACCAAAAGCAGAACCATAGAACAGTTCTGACCAGCCATGAGTGATGGAACAGTACTAAACAGCGATGAACAGTAACAACGATGAACAGTAATCAGTAATCAGTACCAGTGATGAACAGTAATCTGTGAATAGTGCCGATGGTGAACAGTAATCGGTGAAATAGTGGTTAATGGCTATAGATTTCAGTTAAGTGTCCGATTTGGGATTTCGATGGGTGGAAGAGATTAGGGTTATGATAGAGGCCAGGATTAGGGTTGTGATTTTAGGGATTATGTACAACGGCTAGGGTTATGTATATCTAAGGTGGATGGTGAACCCGCTTTGATACCATGTTGTTTGGAAGGATAGGAAAAGTGTATAGGGTGTTATGTTAACTAACCCTAACACAATCAACTCTTATTTATATAATGGAAAATCATAACATAAGACTACATTAACCAATGTGGGACTAATAACAATACTATATTCTAACATTGTGTACTATTAATCAGATCTTTTCATGATTAGTTTTCCTGCCTTACAAAATCGCTTGTGCAGTTGAAGAAGAGGTTGCAGTTCCTCACCCTGGGAGTTGGTGGTGTTGGTCTAGTCTCAGCTTATGTTTCTTATTCTCCTGAAATTACAGTGAGGTAAATATTGTAGATGTGCTGTTATTTCCAAATTTTCCTTCCTGATTTTTTTTTAATACTGTTAATCCTTACCTGTTGGAATGAAGTGGTGTTCCAATTATTGTCCTTATTAATTTGGTTGATGGAAGCTGCACATCTACTGTAAAAGCAATGCTATTTGCAGATGTGCAATATCATGTTTGAAGTTCCTTTTTTTACCCTGTTTGCGTTTGAGACCATTTGTTCTTTTATCCTCCCTTTTCTTGTCCAAATTGTCTATTCATTCCTTTGTTTTGTTTAATACAGTGTTATTTCTATTTCAAAGGTCCTTATTGTGGTTTGTACACGACCTGTAAGTTGGATTGAGAGTTGATGGTTTGTTATTGACAGAAGGGTATCTAAAGATCATTTTATGTACGATAGGATATTAGGATTGATTTTTGTGTTATTTCAATGTGTGCAGCTATGGTGCGGGGTTGCTTGGTTCTTTGGTTTATATGCGTATGCTTGGGAGCAGTATTGATTCCATGGCTGGTGGAGCCAGTGGGGTCCTCAAGTAAGCAATTCATTCTTCCTCTTGACAGCAAGATTTTAGCTGATGGCATGTGATTTTTGTAAAGCTACTGAGTGCATTACTCTACATCCCAATTTTATACTTTAAGTTAGGAATCAAACAGTCATTGTACTCTATGACTATAACCACCTTAAAGTTAGGGGGTAAAGTCAAAGTCTTGCTAGACTCTATTTGGAATGGATAAAATGATGTCCATTTTGATATCAGAATTTTGTGGATTTTCACAATTTCCTTTGCATCAAGCCTATTCAATGTCCATCCCTCTTGGGATCAATCTGATCTACCTTTTTCAATCTTCACAAATGTAGTGGAAGTCAACCATGTGGGATTTTCCTATCATTGCATCTCAGACATTCAACCCTACACTAGTCAGTAAGAGGATGAATGGTTTTTGTAATTGGATGAAGAATGAATGTTGAAGCAGGACGGACATAAGTTTTTTTAGTGGTTTGGCTACTTGCCTACGTCCACTACCGGCATTCTTACAGCCACTTAGAAAGCCACAGAACCAACAAAGAGTTATTATTTTTACCGCAAACCTTTACAATCCACTGAAAGGGTTTTTATCTTTTACCCACAACTGTAGTTCATGCAAATAGAAGCACTGAATTTTTAACTTCCGTCAATGCCTCAAACCTAGCACAAACATCCCTCCCATGAGCATCCTTATCTGGTAGCGCCATGAGACATATGTGCAAGTTTGTGATGGCAATAAGTGCAACTTAGTACTACCCAAAGACAAGTTGAGAATATTCCTCCATATGAGGTTTAGCAAGCTGATTCCTTTAGATGTAGCTACACCCCTTTAATGGAGGTAACCCAATATGATGAAGACTCTTTGAAATGTGAAAGGAGAGAGCAAATGAATAAGAACAGAGCTCTCAAACTTCTGAGACTTGAGAGAAAAATTAGGGCTGTGTTATAGGTATCTTAGTGACCAACAAGACGGAAGAAATTATGACATGAACATTGCAACAGGAACCCGCAGATTTTTGGAATGCATATATGCATTTGCTTGTGTTTTAAATGTGAAACAGTATACAATTGTTTATCCACCTTCTCCAGCTTAATTCAATGGAAGATAGATTCTTTGCACAGCTTATATAAAAAGGAAAATGAAGTTCATGGATCAATAAAGAATAGACCTACATCCCAGAAAATTCTTGACAAGATTTTTTTAACAGAAGCTAACATACGTTCGGCTGCAATTTTATTGTAGATACTCAAGGCAAAGCTAAATTGACACCCTTGAATTGGCCTTTTTGTACCACAATTGTGTGCACAATCTGATTTTGAACTACTAGATTTCATTTGTACAGATCTGAGGTTCTGTATTATCTTTTTGGCCTTAAATATCTTGAAGTCATAGACGACACTTTTTGGTTTTCAATAATTTGCAGTCTGGCATATGCTTTATTGCAGGGGAGCAATTGCACAACCAAGACTACTGATTCCTGTTGTGTTGGTCATGGTCTATAACCGGTGGAACGGGTAAAGCCCTTAAACTTGCATGCTTTCTGCAATATGCTGCTTCATTGTTCCCACCACTGGCTTTTTCTTTGCAAATAGCCAAATAACCATAGATTCATGCTGTTACTTCTGTCTTCCTTGACTTTCTTGTTTGCCTTTTCCCTTTGTCGATCCTATTTTGCTATATTCTGAGCCCATTTGATTGGGCTGATTAGACATGGATTCAACTATAAATCCACAGGGGCTGCATTTTAATGCAATAGTTAGAGGAGAGATTTCATATCCATTGGACAAACAATCCCAGAAAACATGAGATGTACAATACCTTGTGATATGTGGTTTTAGTAATCCCCTCACTATTAGTATGGTGGGATTGCTTAACATATGGGATTGCATTCCTCGTTGTTAATGTTGTTCATCTCTTTTTTCATTTCATATCAAATTTCACTCCCTTGTGCATTTTGTGATCCATAGTTCACTTTTAGCAATAGTTGCCATCTTCAGCCTTGATTTCAAAATATGGTGTCTCTAATTTTATCTGGGTAGCAGAAAAGAAACGAATTGAATTTCTGCATTCTTATACTGAAGAGTTTGTGATCCGCTTTGCCACAAGGTTGAGTCACTAGATATCTCATGTTGTACTCAACAATTTAGTGATATTGCCGTATGTTATTGACAGTCAGGTTTTGGAAAATAAGTGTCGTGTAACCCACACCTTCTGAATGGTTTGATTTGCAAAATCTGGATGATCATACTTCGGGTTCCCAAAACTGGCTTGCTATTTACATTCATGCATGCATGCATCGCTATAAACTGGAATGGTTCGCTGAGAAAGTTGCACACCCCCTCCCCCTCATTCTTTTCGAACGATTGGCTTGGTGGTTGAGGCCTTCCCTCAACGGGGCGGATCGGAGGTGGATATTGCAATATCCGAATCCGAACCCTCCACCCACCCCCCGAATCCGAACGGATATATATTTTTGTCCTACATCCCCGCTCCGGATGGGGAACGGAGATCCGATCGATATCCAAATCTGAATTTGGAAAAAAAAAAAAACTAACAGATTGAAAAAAAAAACAAATAAAACTAACATGGGAAGGGAGTCTCATTGCCGCGTTCCTGAGGGGAGATTGCCGCATCTCTCCGCTGCCGGGGGTTTTTTTAAGAGAGAGGGAGGGGGGTTGGGGAGGAGAGAGAGAAGGGGGAGAAGTCATGGGCGAGGGTAGGGAAGAGGAGGGTTGTGTGAAGTGAAGTCGGCTAGGTAGGAGATTGACTATTGACTAACCCTAAAAATAAGAGGTATTTATATAGTCGGATATTCGGAGGTGGATCGGATATCAGATTCGGGGCTGATCGGATATCAGATTCAGACTTACCTCCGAATCTAATCCGATCTCCGAATTTTTTTTGCAAAATAAATCCGAATCCGCCCCGATATCCGAAAAATCCGATCCGTTTGGGATGGATAACGGATCGGATACGGACGGATCAGCCGAGATGGCCATCCCTACTTCCCTTTACAAGGTGATGCCTTGTTTCAAGTCTTGCTGCTGCAAACTGCAGCTTCGACTTTTTGCTTGGGAAAGCTATCCTGAAATTTGTATCTAAAACTCAACTTTTGAGTAGCTATCGTTTTCAGCTTATTTTGCGCAAAACCTGAAAGGTAATACTAAACACTACATAGTACAACTGCTTACACATGGGAGTGAGTTCAGGTGTGATTTTTATCTGGTACCTAGCCTCTGAGGAGCTGTGTTTTGTGCAGGATACTTGTTCCAGAGTATGGATTCATGCAACTACAATTGATACCAATGCTAGTGGGGTTCTTCACATACAAGATTGCCACATTTATCCAAGCTATTGAGGAGGCTTTGCCTGTAGTTGGGGAAAAGACTCAAGACTAGAGTCAGTGTACAAGCAGTTATTTTCTTTTTTCTGATGTCTATATGTCTCAACAGTTGCCAATCAAAGTGGTTAAATTTAGCATGTAAAGGCTTGAATACTTTCCAGAACGACTTGTAGGTCAAATGACCATACCTTGTCTGCTGTGTAACAACTCCCGGTGAAATCGATCCATTGCTTAAACAGTTTGAGTTTATCGGAAACGTATGCTAATTGGTGAAATTGTATCAAACAATATGCTAAATGGTGAAATTGAATCCAAATAGTTGGTGAACCTGAGTGGATTATTGAATGAACTTTTATGTTGAGAACCGATCTGAGATTTTCTTTTGCATGTAATTGGAAGTTGTTTATGAAGGGCTCTATAAACTAAAAATTTCAATTCCCAGGTAGCTTAATTCACGATCCACAAAGTCACTGTTCACTGTTTGGCCCTCAGGATAAAACCATGCTGGGGGATGGCTTTGGAAGTCGGAATCGTGAAAATATTGTGGAACTAAAAATCCCTGCCAAGGTGGGGTAATGCTAATTGCTAAGTTTGGCAAGCTAACTCTAGGAGAACTCAATGAATATAAGATATGCACACTTATCATGAAGATCATTTCTCTCTCTCTCTCTCTCTCTCTCCCTGTTCTTGGTGCATAAGAATAGTGTATAATAGGCTCCTTGACCATTATTACTATCATTTTCTTAGCAAACAAACAGTTGAGATTTGTGGGATATAACGTTGCCTTCTAGATTTGTTGGGCATAGGACAGAACTTCATAGATATTTCAGAACATTGTAGATTTCCAGTGCATAAACATAGAGAGAAGAGCACACAGACAGAATATGACCAACCAGCTAGGGCGAAAAGAGGATTAAAGAGTAATCCCATGTAGTATTTGCTACTGATACACGACGGCTGGACCAACTGCCCAGTTCTCCTAAACCCGGATTGCCCAACTCGTATATGGTCCAGACCCATAAGGGATTTTCTCGACCCAAATGGAGCCCGACCTATCCCAACCCGCCAACTCAACTGATAAACGTGAGGACTTGTTTTAGATCACAGGACCCAAAAACCAGCACTGCTCTTTGTCTACATATAAGAGCATCTGTTGTGAGTTTAGTAGTGTTGAGTTCACCCTCTGGAACCTCCAGAGTGCCTAGAATGTGAGAATACATTTTTAAAGGTCTACTCAAAGGTGGAAATAATATTTCCTACATTTCCCCTCACACAGCGCGGAATGGAAATAGAGGGTTAATAAATCAAAAAATTTAAGACAAAATTCCCATATAATGGGCTGTGCATTCAAAGTATCAACCATTTATGCGAATCGTAACCCAATAAACAACGATGAACTTCGAAAGATCGTGAAGATAGTCAATGAAAGGGCCAATTCGTGTGAGGATCAGATTTCCTGGTGTAATTCCTTTCAGTCTGACTCTTCTTGTATCAATAAGTACTTAAAATCACTATTGCTTTGTATTGGGGAAATGCTAGCTAAGCCCCTTCACATCAAACGGCTTTTTCTTTTCCTTTTAGGAATGGCAAGAACCTCATATAATGTAGGTTAGAGCAACTCTAACGGTGGGGCCATTTTGGTTCAAGCCATTTCCATAAAATGGCGATGAATAGTGTCATTTGGCCAAAAAATGACACTGATAGGACCAATGGTGCATTGCCATTTGCAGGGCCCATTTTTTTAATTATTCCCCTTGTATCTTTTTCTTAACTAACTTTCACCATCTACCCTTCTCTATCTACCATCTCTCATCTCTACAAATAAAAAACTCCAAAACATATTTCTTCTGAATATACTACTATTAACGTTTTCTTATTCTCTATAATGAATAAGTTAAAAAATAATTCTCTCGCAGAAGAAATTTTTGCATTTTCATCTTCATCACATGAAGATGAGGCGGCGATTATCACACACGACACACGCGCACAGTTTTGCCGGGAAGAAGAGAGAGGGAAGGACTGTTGGTTGGTTTTGGATGATGGGGCAAAAATGACCTAGCCATTTTGGGTGAAAATGACTGGAAATGGCCCGGCCATTTTTTGGCTGCACAAATGGCCACATATTGGGGTATGGTTTTTTTTGTTAATTTTGCCATTTTTGCGGAATGGCTTGAGCCATTTGTGTGCCATTGGACTTGCTCTTAGAATGGGAGTAGTAAATAGACGCAAAGCCTCGAACCCAAGACCGTGATAAACTTAGAACAAACTCCTATCCAACTGGGTCAGCTTGCAAGTTCCATCAAACGACCTTTAACCCCAAGTAAAACTCATGGCTCCGTCCTGGACTCGACTCAAATAAGTCTCCCAGAAGAAAAATGTACTCTGTTCATATATTAGTTGTTTCAGACTGGGGACAAATACGTGATGCAAAATGTTGTGTACAAAATTGAGAGTTTTACAGAGCTTAGGCAAAACACTCACCAACCTCATGAGTCATGACATGTCTTATTCTTATTATTACCCACAAAAGCAGAGTGGCCCCCTGTTCTTGTCCAATCATTTGAATTAAAACAGGTTTTGTCTCCTGCAGGGGACAACCAACCATTCCATGCTACTAGTAAAAAAGATTTGTGGGAACTGGTTGACGGATTTGCTTCCTATACAATTGATCAATGGTTTGATTTTCAGGGTAAAAAACCATCAAGAAATTATAATTTATTGTGAATTTCCGTCGTGACCTGTCTTTGACCAGGCTAGGGAATGAATTAGTTAAGCTACACGTAAATTAACCCGAACACCCTTGACCGTCGAAATATAAAAGATTTGTGGGGCATTAGGGTTTGGGTCACTCGAAACTTAGAAGCATAGGGCCAAGAGAAAATATTCTCAAGGACAATACCAATCGATTCTTGTGAAAGCAATTTTAATCAAAGAGCCAAGAAAATGAGCATATGGCGGTGTGACAACCTGTGTTTGTCGCTTTATTAGTTGGTAAATAAGATGCCCAAAAATAAACCCCAAAAAAAAAAAAAAAACCTTATGCAATGTTGACATGGGCTCCATTGTTTTTAGTATCTCATGGAACAATACTAACATAAGTTTTAAGAACCTCCACATGATTGAAATGGGATTTCATTAACAAAAAGTGGCTTGTATATATGGCAATTCTTCGTTCAACAATTTTCTATCGTTCGATTACGGTTGAGGTGTTACCTCATTACCTAAATCTTCAGCTTAAAAATATAATATTGAGGATGCGAAATTGGAGCGATATGCTATGTCGACAGCTATCGTTACAGTTTACTGGGATCGTAAAACATCCATTCTCGTAATTGGTCAAAAAACTCTATCAAAACGTTAGGGAGGCTTGTTTGCGCCGCATTCATTATGCCGCATAGAAAGTGCTTAGAATGCTTTCTGGTAACAATATAGTGATGTAACAAGTGATTATTGTGCATTAGGCCATTGTTGATAATGGCAGTTGAGATGTGCTTTTTCATTTCTTGTTGTTATTAGAGAAGCGAAGTTGGAGAGATTTCATGTCCTAGAGAGCTATTGTCACACCTTAGTGGATCTAGACTTGTGAAAAAAAAGGTCATGAAGGTATGTCTTTAACGCGTTTAGTGCGCAATAGAAGAGTGCTTAAGATGCTTTCCGATGAAGCTTAATTATTTTGTAAGGAGTATATCGGTCATCGGTGTAAATTTCATCATTGTATAGTGGACTATGACAAAAAAATGGGTAGACAAGGTAGGTTATCACATCAATGGATCTAATTGAGTTTTTACCTCATCGGCAAATTTTTGCCTGTCAGAGTAGTTGGAGATGTGAAGTTGGACATTGATATCATTTCTGGACAGCTATTTTGCTAAAACTATGCGACAACTATCCTTAAAAAATACCAGAAAGGATTGCTTTTCACACGTTCATACGCATCATATATAGAGAGTGCCTAGGATGCTTTTCAATTCAAGAAAAACATGTATTCCTGTATATTTTTTTACACCTTTTAATACACATTCACACACTTGTTATTGTTAGCTCATTGGGCTAACTTTAGAATTTTCCACATACAAATTCTCGAATGTGTAAAAAGCTACCTTAAGGAATTAAGTTGCAATTACTTCCGTAATTGCTCCATGTTTCACCCCACAACCAACATGCTTCAAACCTTCCAACATTCAATTTTAAATATGTTGCTAAATATAGCCATACACCTAACCCTTTTGAAGAGAAGAATAGTGATCATCAATATGCAGGTAGGTGTCGAGTGGCAAAGACACCTATTTTATTCGATAGTTAAACATTTTTTAAACCACCTTTAAAAAATCAGCTAAATTCGGATATCGATAAAGCCTTGATCGATTCTCGTCATTGAATTCACAATGATATGAAGTGAATGCATTGATCAAGTCCTTACCGATATCTGAATGAGCAGATTTTTCGAGAGACCCAAATAATATTTTTAAACAATTGGAATAACTCCAATCATTAGTGTGGAGTCCCTCACAATCTTTACATTTAATGTACACCAATTGCTGTAACCATAGTTGGGTTTTGTCTAGTTAGATTTAGTTTGGTTACTAAATTTATCAATTTGACTCATCAAACTATTTCAACGAACTAGCTAGGGGGTAAAAATCACCAAACCACATCAAATCAAATCATCAAAAGGGCAAAGTAAGTAAGAATTGACAACATTGAGTCCAGCAAATGGGGGGGAGGGACTTTAAGTCTATCATCACATAATATCCACAATAGGAGTAATAATCATGGATTCCAGTTAGAGCAGAAGTAGAAATTAAGGGCGTGCAGAAAAGGGATGAAAATTGATTGCTAGCCAAAATTGGAAATAAAGGAGGTTTTCAATAACAGTACTATATATGAGTCTACCTTTAATTAATTAATTATTAACTGATTAATTCCACAACCTTCTAGCTACCAGAAGGTTGTGTTAAAATGAGTCTGCTTTAGTTCATTAATTCTTCATTCCACATCTTCTTTTAATTTCTTTCACCACTTGATACTAGTTTTAATTTTCCCCACCTAGATTCAAAAACTTCACAAACCTTAACTCTTACTAGTAAAGGGCACATTTTTGTGTTGTGGCTGCAATGTGTACGTCTTGGTTGCGAGAATGTAGATTCTAATGAATTTTTCTCTTACGAACCCCCAATTCAAGGCTCCGTTTGTTTTGACGTAAAATATTTTACAATGTCAAATGCTTTTTATGTAAATATTTTTTCAGAAAAACAAATTTTAAACTTTTATTTTCTAGTGTTTAGTTGGCACATGAAAAATATTTTTTCCAAAACAATAGTAGATTGCTGGTTTAGAAATATTTTAATCGAGTAAGCGCTCTCTCTCTCCCCTCCTCCTCTCTCTTGTTTTGGATCTAATATGATTTGGTAGAAGATTGGGGGGGTGAAATGCAAAAATGACATACGGCCAAAATTAGAGGAAAACAATTTCACCCCGTTGGCGCAAAATGTTTTACCTTGAAAATGGTAGACAAGGTAGGTTATCACATCAATGGATCTAATTGAGTTTTTACCTCATCGGCAAACTTTTGCCTCTCAGAGTAGTTGGAGATGTGAAGTTGGATATCGATATCATTTCGGGACAGCTATTTTGCTTAAACTATGCGACAACTATCCTTAAAAAATAGCAGAAAGGATTGCTTTTCACACGTTCATACGCATCATAGAGAGTGCCTAGGATGCTTTTCGATTCAAGAAAAACATATATTTCTGTGTATTTTTTTACACTTTTTAATACACATTCACACACTTATTATTGTCATTGGGCTGATTTTAGAATTTTTCATATACTAATTCTTGAATGGGTAAAAAGCTACCTTAAGGAATTAAGTTGCAATTACTTTCGTAATTGCTCCATGTTTCACCCCACAACCAACATGCTTCACACCTTCCAACATTCAATTTCCAACATGCTGAGTGGCAGATGAATGTCACAGGGTAAGGTGCCAACATTATTGGAATGTTACTTTTGCATTGTGATGCCTTTTCCTCTTGCCCCTTTCCTTTGTATCTCTCTTATCTCTTTTTTATTATTAAAATTTCTTCGCCTTTCACAAAAAAAAAACACCTATTTTATTCGATTGTTAAACAAATTTAAAAATGTTTTTAAAACCATCTTTAAAAAATCAGCTAATTCGGATATCGATAAAACCTTGATCGATTCTCGTCATTGAATTCACAATGACATGAAGTGAATGCATTGATCAAAACTAGAGGAAAACAATTTCACCCCGTTGGCGCAAAATGTTTTACCTCGAAAATATTTTCCTCCTTTTTCTAGCCAAACACATAAAATGGGTAAAATATTTTACCAACAAATATTTTACGTCCAAACAAACGGAGCCCATATGTCCTATTTTTTCAGAACACACAATCAAAAGAAATAACAAAACAAGAGTATTCAACTTATGAACAGAAATGACAGGAAAACCAACCAGCCCTAGAGTGATGAAAAAGGAAAGTGACATTTCGCAGGGTAAAGAAGAATTGTTAAAAAAAGAACGGATCGATCACTTCCAATTTAAGCATGTTCTGGATATCTCAAACCAAGTTGGACTGAGGTTTGCAGGAGCTGATCATAAAACCGACAAAAGTTAAACTGGGAGCCAAATGCGAGTGCCCTTAAAAATTTAAATACTCCCATTAAGTGAACCTTACACACATCCCTCTCGACGTGAGTAACGCCCAATATTGTTCCACATTAAAAGTCTATATAGATGAGCTTGGGCATATAAACGAAACATATCAAATTTCTGAGCGAGCGATAGCGTTACAAGATGCAAATTTGCGTACATTAATCATCCGAAAGTACCCCATATATAACATGGCCAAAATTATATAAACCAAATCCTAGCTATTCAAAACATAGTCCTAACACCACCTCGCATGTGGTGGGATTTTAGCTCCGGTCTCGTCACAAGTGTGTTGTGGTTCTCTACTGATAGTGGCTTGGTGTAACAGGACAGCACTTTCGGACGGAGGCCACGGGGTACCAGACTTGCACTCAGTCACAGAACAAGTACAATGCTACAACACTTCGTTCACATAATTGGGGTCGATCGGAGGGTTGTAGCCAAAACACTCAACAACTTCATGCTATGATCAATCTTAAAATGATTACTCCGCAAGAGAAAAAAGCTAGGGTGGCCCCAATTCTGGGCCAATCATGCTGTTACATTTATGGAATTAGTACCCCTTTCCTTGTCAATAAAAAGTTTGTGGGGCAAGAGCATCAGCATAGAGCCAAGAGAAAATATTCTCAAAGGACACCAAAATCGAATTTTTTAAGAAAGCAAAACATATAAAAATGAGCAATATTGGAGGGTGACAACCTTGTTTGTCGCTTCATAAGTCGGTAGAGAGAAGTTCACAAAACCCCAAAAAAAAAAAAAAAACCCATTGGATCCATGGAGATATTGAGTATTGCCATGTATCCTCACGAATCGAGATTATTGAACGTTTGGCTTGAACGTAGGGAAATTCTTGCGTTCAACACCTTTCTGTCATATCAATAAAATCGAGATTTTACCCTGTGCCTACAAACTTTTGGCTTTAATTACTACAGATGTCACGGAGTTGGTGAAATAACACTTTCAGAGAGGTTTTCGTAGAGCTATGTGCGATCTAAAATCTACTTTCTCAAATTTGTGACAGGAAAAACTATTTGAAATACAGAGGAGATTTGGCGTTTAGGGTGCTTTTCGACAAAGCCAGACATTATATTGCCGTACCAAGTCTTCATATATTGTACGTACGTTACACCCAAATACTACCGTGGTATATATCTTTTTTAATTTTTTCAACTTGAACCTTTATCACTTTTGTAAGGTCTAAGACTAGCAAAAAAAAGCTACCCAGTAATTTTTTTTTGAAGCTATGATATAGCTTGCTTAATTGTACCAATCCTACAAAGTTATGAATAATGGAAGAAACCAAGACAAAATCGAATGTTTTCCTAAATTGCCTAGATTCCTGAAGAGCCTATGATTGATACTTCTTGATAGAGAGGAAATCAATGAACTAAAACTTGCCTAAAATGGAGGAGTAACTTTGAATCTCGGTTGAGTTGTGTTTGGTTTGTACCTTACTAGTCGGCTTCTACTTTTGGTAACATAGTACCATTCACTTTCATTCAACACCCCCTTGTACTATAAGTAATTCTTTTAATATAAACAAAAATACTTCACTATCATTTCACTTGAGAGTTTAGGGGGTGAGGGAGTCACTTTTTGAAGATGAGGGGGGTGTTTTTGAAATTTGCTTAAAGTAGGGGGTCTAATGATGGGGAACCCAAAAGGGAGGAGAATGATCTTGTAGTATTGATATAATAGCCCATGGATCTTGTCCAAGAATACTACTAAATATTCTGCTTAAAAACAGTTTTGGGCTTAAGATAAAGAAATGGATCCTTTTCCGACCCAGGAACTCCCTCTCGGCCCTCAACCCCGGTTCTTTTTTCTTTTCTTTTTTCCTGCCAAAATGGTACCGTAGGAAATTTCATTCATACGAAATAAGTATACAAAAAAGGGTTATCAATCCCAAAACCGAGACATAATCAGAAGGTCTAGATTCACAAGTTTTTCACTCCAGAGCCTCACAAACCACCATGGCGATCCCTTGATCGACAGCCAGCATCCCGACAACCCTGGTTTTTACTTGGGACTAATCTGTCAATTAAGTTCGACTGCGTGTGAGTTTGCCCTAAATCCATAGTTATTAGTAATTAAAAGGCAGAGTAATTAAACCCATAGTTTAATACTCCGTAGTAGTAATGTATTCATGGGTCGTGCACCATGGGGACTCAGGGATCTTCTATCTCTTGATAATTAAGAAGAAGAAATTCTCTTACAGTTGAGTACTTGTCACAACCACCTTATGCAATTTTGGTGTTTCCGGTAGGCTATAAGTTTTGAGAAACAACTTGTTGTTGACAAGTCGTTTGTTGAAAAATGTTAAGTTACTTCCACTAACCAATAAGTTATAGTTGGGTATGTGAGCGAAAATTGTTGAAAAATGTCAAGTTGTTTCCATTAACCTATAAGTTGTTGCCAAATGTCAAGTTATTTCCGCTAACCAATAAATTGTTGCTTGTGCCTTAATTGTCTAATCTGGGTATTTTAAGACCCATAGGGCATTCGGGTTTGGCCCGTTGATAGGACTTCTGTCCATTAGGTGTTGTTCAATCTTCGGTTGGGTCCCCATTCCCTCTCCCGCCACTTGATGTACCCCCATCAAGTTTCTTAATAAATTTTTTGCCGTTTCAAAAAAATTGTAGCTTATGCCATAACTTGGTGAATTCGGAAATCCTGTAGTTGTTCCCAAAAATTGTTAATTAGTGGAAACATGGCCTTAAGAAAAACAACATCTTGACAAAGATTGAACTAGTACGTATATCCTTCCCAGGGCAGAACAAAGACTTTAAACCAATTTTTGGCGAGCAAATACATTAACCAAAATCATAAAATCAACTTGAAAACTTTCAGTACTATAGCATCAAGTTTTTTTTAATGTCAAGTTAATTTCTAAAACCAGCAAACACTTTACCTTAAATTAAAATTTTTTTTTTTTATACCTTAAACCAGCAAACTAGAATATTAAGCTAAATAAGTAATTATTCATAAACGTTAACAAACGCATTCATTAACGTTTTTTTTAACCGAATAAGCGAAATAAGTTAGATAGGTTAGATTATAAGTGCTAGAAAACGGGGCCTTAGCTATATTCTAATTTTGTTGTGAAAAACCTAGAGAGGTGGGGGGCCAAGTAGATTGTAGAGTTTGGTGGTAAATAAAACTAGTATTGTATATATGGAACAAATTTGAAATCGTGTAAGTGACTACTCTCACTACTTGTCCCTTTTGACTCTATCCTTAATTATAATTTAACTGTACAAACATGAATCCGGCTTGTCGGCAGTTCCTCAAGAAATTGTATGGGTGCAACTTGCCAAAAAACTGCATGGGTGCAATTCGGCCTTTTTCCGGGCACTTGCCAGAACCGTCCAAAAATCAGCTCCGTTCATATTATAGATCTTTTCAATGCGCATAATTGTGGTTTAAAATCATGTTAATTGGATATCAATCTATATCTGAACGGAATACAAAAGTGAATCGGATTGAGGTTTTGCACACACTGAATCGAAACTGATCAGTAAAATCCAATTCCAAGTTGCTCTTCTATATTTTTGATCATATACTGATTGATATCCAATTAACATGATTTTAAATCAAAACTAAGCAGTTCGAAAACATAATTGTATGAACCGGATTTGAGTCTGGAAGTGCCCGAAAAAAGAGGAACTACACCTCATGCAGTTTCTTGTTCAATCCTATATATGCTACTAGTTAATTATTCTCTCGATCTTGTTATTAACCTTCTTACCAATTACGTTGAAGCTTTTTTTTTTTTGGGTTCGAGGGTTCGAGGTCTCCAGCTAACTTACGCGTACCTCAACTAATCTTCTCCCCGGTCCAATCAAAGGCAGACAATCCACGCTGGGACTAGAAAATTCATAAAAAAGTATTTTCTTGCGGCCTAACTCGAAGAATTAAACCCAAATCAATTACTCCATCCATTTCATAATGCTAGACACTTTCGAGATTGCGTGCCATTTTTAAATTACCTATGTCTTTAATTCATAACGTTTTAGTATGTGATTTTCAAAATTTTGTTTAATAGTAAAAGTGTTCAACTTTTTTGCACGAAAAAAAAGTACTTGGGAAGTAAATCCACCAACCAACCAACCACATGCGTAACTCTGCTCTTGCTCTTACAATGAAACTTTGCGTCAATACTCATAGTATGCTCTTTACTCATCAGTCATCATAGAAAGTGAATCAAAAGTGAATTTACTGCCATTTTTGCTTTATCTCAGCATACGAATAGGTACACAGTACACTGCTGGAATAGTATCACTACCGTCTGTTATGGATCCTACGGCTACGGAGGGTTCCATCTTCCTTGTGGGACACCACCCTATGGGATTAGTTGGCTGTCATTAATTTCCATGAAGTTGACGTGCACCTGAGGTTAATTTTCTCACTCTTAAATTATGACAAGTAAGACAACAAATTTTGGTTTTAGAGCCAACCATCAAACATAATTTTGTTATTGGGTTTTGTTAATGAAAATGATTTTGCCACTCTTTTTTTTGCTAACGTCACTTTTCTGTAAGTGTATTTTTTGTGCAAAAATACACTTGCATGAAAGTGACGTTAACAAAAAAAAAAGTGACAAAATCAGCGGCCTTTGTTAATATGTGTCTTAGGGACATATGTTAAGCTTGCATTAACTCTTATATTATGGGAAATGAAAAGTTATGGTAGAGTAACAAATTATTTGGTGGAAGAAGAGTAAATTTTTTGGGCATGGACACAAATGCCCCACCACTTCTCTGTGTCGTTCTCCCTTCCCTAACCCATGCAAGGATCCAAGCCATTGAAAAATTGCACTCAGAAATACTTCTTCTTCTTTTTTCTTTTTTTTTGGCTAGTGATTTTGTCACACCCTTTTGTTAACGCCACACCCTGCAAGTGTATTTTTGGTGTAAAAATACACTTGCAGGGTGTGGCGTTAACAAAAAAGGGTGTGGTAAAATCATTTCTCTTTTTTTTTTAATCGTTTCTCTGTTCAATCAGTACTCAAAATAACAATTGCATACCAATCCTTGTTGCTTGACAAAGGAAATATTTAACTAATCCTTGTGATAGTATTATTATTATTTCCACTCAAATGATAAAAAATAGCAACAAAAAAAAGATAAATGGTTCGAATCATAAAAATAATATTTCAATAATTTTCATTTAAAGACTACAAATAGTTGAATCAAGCCTTTATTCATTTTGACAAAACAATAAAAAGTCTCTATGCTGAACTTTTCTTTTCGTGTTGTTACCGAGAACATGTAATGTATACTAGTGAATTCTAATTGCATAGTGCCGCCCCCTTAGCAAATTCATGGCTCCGCTACTGGTCATTGGGGAGCCTTTTTTAACCAAGCATAAATATGAATGGGGGCAATATCTGACTAATATGAATGGCAACGGTTCGGTTTTTTCAAATTCGAAACCAAAATCATAACCGAGAACCTGCCAATTGGTGTAACGATTTTCTTCAATTTTCTTCAATTTCTGTATGAATTTTGAAAAAAAGGCATAGTGTGGGAATGAATCAAAGAAAAATCAAGAGGGAATGAGGAGTAAGGTTTGATACGACATGTGTGTTTTTGAGTTTCTTAAATGCTACACACAAAATGTTAAAGCAGGGGTATTTTTGTCTACCACGTAAAAGTTAATCTCTTCAAATGTCATAATGAATGACATAAACAAGGTGAATACTTCTAGTCTTACATTTCCCGTAAAAATCAAGCCAAATGAGAGAGTTATTATGTGCTTAACATATACCTTGGGGGCATACATTAACAAAACTCTTTGTTATTTTATCTATTTTTTTGGAAAGATAAATTTAATCAATTGCTATATCCATATATATATGATCAAATTGCACTGCCCTTTACAAGATAAAATATTGCAACAATGATAAATAAGAGATCATCTCTGGCCAATGCGTAGTTTGTAGAACAAAGTTACCTTAGATTCGTTCATAGTTAATGATATATTGTCATGCATGCTACGTACACAATTGTTCACAACCTGTCGATCTCTGAGACAAGGCGAGGAAGGCTTCGGTCTTTGGGCCTGAAGCAAAATTTATAGGGGATGAAAAATAACTTGTGTAATTAGTACTTTTGTCGCTGAAAATGCAAGAAAAGTGATATTTAAGTAATAATTTTATATTTTTTTAATGATCATTACTTTTATAAATTTAATTATCTTATATATTTTGTATTTGTTTTTGAATTCATTTGCTGTTTGTTTTGTTTACTCGTAAAATTTGGGACCAACAAAGTAGATACACGTGTAGGTAAAATGACAACAGATGCCCTATTTTTGACGACCAAAACAAATGGTATCTGTGTCAGTGATGAGTTTGAAGCACTTTTAAACTTTTTTTTTTTTTTTTTTATCGGCAAAAGATGAAATTTTATTAAAAACGGGAAAAGGGAAAGGGAATCCAACAAAAAGTTGGACGATACACCTCAAGGGCAAAGCCCGAAACACCCAAAGGTCTACAAGGGTCAACAAACGGATAAACAAGACAGCACAACCCTTAACCCAAATAAAACATATAAAAGCCCAAACACCTAGCTAGACCCGGTCCGACCAAGGACCGGCCAACCCAAACCGACTCCCAGAACCCTAAACGCTATATACTCCATTGTCGCACAAAACACCGGAAAACCAGCATCGCCGTTAAGCAGAGCCGGCCCCTCCCAGATGTAGAGACCGGCGGCAGAAAACCGGCCTACGACAACACAGAACACAACATTCAAGGCGAGGGAGCAAACCACTACCACACTACTGCCCCAATCGAACCCCTGCACCGCCGGAGAAACCAAACAGCAGCAACGAGCCGGAATGATGAACCGCCAGCCCCGCGCCTGGAGGAGAACTCAGAGAGGCCGCCGACCGGACTTCGGCACACAAAACGACCTGAGCTAACCACCATGGGGGCCACAACCACCTCACCACCACCGGACAGAATACCACTGCCGATCCACACCACCATCTTCACCGATCGTTTTGAAAGAAAACCTGCAAAACAGAGTTAGAAAAAACAGAACTACTGGACACCACGCCTCCACCGCCCACCACCAACAGCCACCAGATCCGAACCAACCGCCACCAAACACCACGCGAGGCACCCACGCCACTAGGCATTCCGGCAGAACCAAGGGACTACCGGTGGAGGCGAAACGCCACACCCTCCAACGCCGGGGAGGGTGGAACCCCAAAGAGAGAAGGAGGAAGGGAAATGAGGCGCGATCCCGAGAGGGAGATGATAGGAGAGAGAGATAGAGGGGGAAGAGAGGAAATAGGACCTAGGGGAGGAGGGAAAGAGGGCACCTCCCCCCAGGTGGGCGGCGGCGGAACGAGCCATATTCATGCAATTGAGAGTTTGGGGACAAGGATGACATTTGATAAATACTTAAAGGATCAAAAAGGTAAATAAGCCTTCTTGTTTATTTTTTCTTTTTTTTTATACATCAATGGGGGGTGAGCGAAAAATTAGCAGTTCAATGTCTCTCCATAGACTCGAACTCTAGATCGACCTCCCTCTTAAAAACCAGGGGTACAACCAAATGGGTCACATCTTCCACACTTAATTGTACATAGGCATACAGATACGTAGGCTATAATTTTTGGGTGCTGGGTGGCTACCACATGGCTATGCCCACGTGCATGGTGCCCGAGCAGTCCATCCAGGCCGTCCAAAAGTGTCTTGGACGGCCCAGATTAAAACCGGCCCCTCTCTCAATCTCCTCCCACCTCTACTCTTTGTCTCTCCTTTTTCTCTCTCCAAATCCGAAAGACACAAATCATAACCATACAACTAAATTACAACTCAAACCCTCTCAAAGTCTCAATCATCCTTTTTCTAGTTTCTTCCAACCCCCCAATCAACCCACACCTCTTTTACATTTGAAGGTACTGCAAGACAATAAACTAGAGCTATTTAAGATACAAATCAATTTTACCTCTAAAAGTAGTACTGTTAAAGATGGGTAGCGTGACTCATAAAATAATATTCAGAAACGCTGTTTAGAAGAGACTTTTAATTAAGTGATCCACATTGGTTGCATCAGATGGAAAAATTACCTCATCCCCCTTACGTTTGCATGACCATTCGATCAGCAGGCAAGCATATATGCGCATGCAAGGATACATGCATGCTCCCCAAAACCTGACACTATGCCTTAGCCTGAATTGTAGAGACCCCTCTCTCTCTCTCTCTCTCTCTCTCTCTCTATGTATGTGTGTGTGTTACGTAGTGCTTAATTCCTATAATCATCCCAGTTAATTAACCTTACCCATGGACATCCCCGAAAATAGAAACTAAGATATAGATTATTCACATTATACCCTTTCAGTAGCTAACTAATTCAAAAATTAAGCATTTTAATACAAGAACGGGTTCCTCGTGTTCAGTTGCGTAGCTTATCTTTTTTACTTTATATATATATTTCTAGATTTTTTCCCATTTTTGAAAGTGAGTGAATAGGACTTTTTTTGGAGTTTAGGCCTATGACACAAGGAGTCGTATTGTACCCCCAAACAGCAATGGTGATTATGCTTTGACTAAACGGTAAAGGATAATATAATATTGACAAACGGGTACAATAATTAGAAGTATCAAGAGAAATACATTGAATGCTAATGATATTATTAGAGAGAGAGAGAGAGAGAGAGTTAAAAAAAAAAAAAAAAAAATTAAATCCAAGATGAAGAAAAGAGGAGGAACAGAAAGCAACTTCAACTGGGCCAATGCATGTCAATTCACTTTGGCCCATGATGTGATCATTTTCATCTTTCCACCTTCTCTCTTCCTCCTCCTACCCTCCACCACTTTAAGTGTTTTTACCTATTTCCTTGACTCTCAGAAAAGTAGAGAGATTGATCAAACATCATCGGCGTTTCGCCAGTGATGTCGATCGACAGAGGGAAAGATCGAGCCGAGGGATCGTCCGAATCCCCCAGCGATCAACCGGTCACACCGAGCCGGTACGAGTCTCAGAAGAGAAGAGACTGGAACACGTTCGGCCAGTACTTGAACAATCAAAGGCCGCCGGTCTCCTTATCCCAGTGCACTAGCAACCATGTACTTGAGTTCCTTAGATACCTAGATCAGTTCGGGAAGACTAAGGTTCACCTACAAGGTTGTATTTTCTACGGGCAGCCCGAACCGCCCGCTCCTTGCACCTGCCCTCTCAGACAAGCTTGGGGCAGCCTTGATGCCCTCATTGGCCGCCTCCGGGCAGCCTATGAGGAGAACGGCGGGACGCCTGAGACGAACCCTTTCGCTAGCAGCGCGATTCGTGTTTATCTGAGGGAGGTGAAGGAGTGTCAGGCGAAGGCAAGAGGGATTCCTTACAAGAAGAAAAAGAAGAAGGCGAGCCAAGGCGCGGCTGACGACGAATCGAGCTCAATGATGAGGTTTTCCTGACTCTATGGCTGCCTGGAAAAAAAAGGTACTGTAAATTTTCTTCAATATGCTTACTTTTTTTTCTTTTTGAATGGCGATTTTTTTTTATTAATCTTTGAAATTGTTACAAAGATTAACATAAATAAGGAGAACGGCATCATATTTCTAAACTATAGGTATTCGTTAAAAGGCAAAAACTAGAGGCATGGATTTCAATTTCATAGGTTTACAAATCCAATAGGAGAGATTCATTTTTTTTGGGGGGTAAATAATCCAATCGCAGAGATGATCATATATACTTGTGTATAACAAAGATATAAAATAATAGGAGCAATCATGCATTAACCTAAACTTACTACACCTCCCCCTTTCCTCGATGTACCCTATCGAGTTTCTCCTTAATAAAGTTATTTTTGTCGATAAAAAAACCTAAACTTACTGCACCGTCGATTTGGTGTGATTTTTCAAAGAAGAAAATGAATGTGTGTATGAATTGAATTGAGTTGAGTCGAGTCTTGTTATTTGGGCAATAGAACTATTTTGAGAAATAATGGAGGATTTTATGGTCTATCTCCTGTACTAAACCCTAGAGAAACAGTAACTCAGAATTGCGAAAGCTCAATTAATACGACCACTTGTAAGATTTTGGAGGAGTACTGTGTTTCTTGGAATTTTTTGCATGGCCATTCCTTGAATTCTCAAAAGACATACATATCCCATGGGGAAAATACACTTCTCACATGGTTTACCCTCAAAAAATTTATACCTTGTGCTAGTAGGATGAATCCCTTCTCTCTTTGACTGTCAAAAAAAAATCCCCCCCCCCTCTCTCTCTCTCTCTCTCTCTCTCTCTCTCTCTCATTGATATAATACACATCTCGATCTATTCGTGTGTGCAGGGTATGAAGATCTTAAGTTTTTTAAATTCCATAACATTTTGTATTAAAAAAAAAAGGAAGATGTTGTAGAATTCATACATAACATCTGCATAGAAATTCATAACATTTGTTTAAATGCATAGAATACAGTGTTATGAGTTTATATCCGAATGTTATGAATTTTTGTACTAAAGTGATCATGAATTCAAGATTAATGTTATTATGGATTTTAAAGTATTACGTTATCGATTTAAGGCGATTCAATGGGTTCAAACTATAAGAACACCTAGATAGAGATGTGTACGTTTTTTTTTATATTTTAAATCTCTCTCTATTATTAAAAAACCGCGCTATGAGATGATGAAAATATAAAATATAGGAGTGTTTGGATTAATTTAGGATGCAGATCTTGTGAATCAATGATCTTTCGTCATTTTAGGTACCAAACACTTAATAGGCTGTTATAATCAAAATCTAATCCTATCCCCTAAATAAATGGAGTAGTTAATTAATTTAAGGTTTCTTTAATTCCAAATCTATTGAATTTAATAAAATAGTTGAGGCCAGGGTCCATGCAATCATTTTTGTATTCTCTTTCAAATCTCACATATGTACGGGAAACTATAAATTTATTAAACCCTTTCCCTGCCAACGACCCCATTCCAAGTAATGCCCCCACTTATAATTATTACTCTTTCTTTTGGAAGGGTAATTACGGAATTTTATATCCCCATTTGTGAGTGTTCTTTGTACCTTTACTAGATTTCACGTAGTGTGTATCAGATTTTGTGGGACATTCACAGTTGTTCCATTTTTGTCACCTTTCATTTTTTGAGAGGATGATATTTTTATCTCTCAAATCAAAAGTGGTGGTTTTTGTCTTTCAAGAACATGCACTCCCAACTTTATTCGCAATTCAAAACCATGTTTTTTAAAATTAATTGACATCTTGATTTAGCTCTTAATTTTGGAGTTGTACATCAGATTTCCTAGCTATGCTTTATATATTTTCTTTTTGACGATAAAAAAAAATAAAATGGTCCAAGTGGATTAGTTGTTAACGATAGAAATGAAAGTATCTGACACAGGAGCTCTTCTATATAGCTCCTCTATATACTGAGCAGCAGATAGAATAAGCTATTGAAAAAGAAATGTGTTGGTTGGAGAGGGTTAAAATTCGCACACTAACCATTAATTACTACCCACAGAAATTTCTTTTGCCGAGGGAAAAAAAATACTACCCACAGAAGCGAGTACATAAATTCTCAAACCCCCATTTCTATTCCTCTATCTCGTCTAGCTCTCCTCTCTTTTTTATTTTCTACTCTGTTGTAATTTTTTCATATCCTTACTTTTTTTTTTGTTGGTCAAATTCCATCGTTGTCAGTACTTATACCCTTGTATGCCTTTCTTTCAAAACATGTGTTCAAACCTCGAATTTGTCACCCGTGCTCTGATGTTGATATTTATTAGGGAGAGAGGGTTCAAATTGCGCACACACTGGCCCGCACATATTTTTCTACCCGTAGAAACGAATTCCATAAATATTTATCAAATCTGATCTTGGTTTAATTTTCTATCTTCTGGCTCAGCTCTCTCCTTTGGTCTCTTCTAATCTCTTCTCTCCCGGCCACGCCTCACAACATAAGCATGCATACGTACATATTTATAGAGATTGGACAGATTAATACAGTACATTCTTAAAGCTAGCTAGCCCTCAATACTTTAACATTAACAACACTTCCATTGTTTGAAGGGGCCGGGCTTGATATTTGCAACCACAAATTTTCTAAACGTGGCCTGTTTTAAACTGCACATGCACTGTTCACCATGTTTAAAACAGGCTACGTTCAGGAAATTTGTGGTTGCAAATAGCTCGCGCCCTTGTTTGAATGCTTGGAAAATTGTTGTTTACATGTGTGGCAGGATGTACATGCATATATATATAGACCCCAAATTTTCCAATAGGGTCCTCTTCATAAAAGGAATCAATGCTAATTAAGAACTAGTACATGCATATATGTTGCAGGCATATATATATATATATATATATATATATATATATATATATATATATTCAACACATGATTTAATTAGCTAGTTTGAACTCAACATGTGGTTGTAGGAAGAAGACTTTTACCAGAGTAGGTAATCGATAGTGATCACCTGAACTGTAAGGCTAGCTTATGTTGAGTAAGTGCATGCATGTAGAACCAATTGTGAGAAGCTGATGGTGATGCATCCTGACTGTTGTAGTATTAGCCATTGGTTGATAAGAAGTGTGAGGAGCATATGCAAAACTGTAGGACATAGCTAACTGATTAGACTCAGGTGGTAATTAAACTAGCGAAACCAGTTCCAAAGTTCTAAGAAAAGCTAAGGGGGCGTTTTGGTAACCCTTTTGTTTTCAGTTTTTGCTTTTCTGAAAACTAATGAAGAAAACTTGTTTGGTGCTAAGTTTCTACTTTTTCGTTTTTCATAATTTTTTTTAGAGTTTTTGTAAACTATATATGGAAACTACAAAAAGGTGTTTGAAAATTGAAAAGATTACCAAACGCACCCTAAGAAAACCACCAGCTAGTTGATTCTCCTCTGTGAGATCGAGCATACTCGCCCTGATATGACATCAAATTTTCATTTCCTTATTGTGTTGAGAGAAACACACTAGCTAGTTGAATTAGAACCTTCATCGATCTTGTGTTGGTGCATTACTCTAGCTAGGCTTCAAAATTTATGGTAATTTATCAAATCTTGATATCTCCTCGATCGTGCTCTAGTAGTAGTCTTCAATTGTTGGTTATATGTAGAACAAGAACACTCCTAACTAGTAATTAACTGACTAACTCCTAACTTAATTCACAAACCACCTCACCACTCCTGATCTCGATCGTCTGTCATTGTATATAGACCTTAATTTCTCGCTCCAAATATACACAAAATACGCATGCCTAGCTCGATGCTCATCTCATCGCCTAGTTCTTTGTCCTACTCACAATTAAATCGGGTTGGAGGAACCGGTTTAAAAGATTAATCTTCTTGAACATACATCATAGATTCAGTATAGATGCCATTAACTACATCTCGGCCATGTTTAATTTATCGTACAAATAACAATTTCATAACAGTATAATACTAGTAGAATTATCACAGGTTTCGGGAAGTGATTTTTGCACCTGTACAATTTACGTAAGCCAAGGGCAATAAATACATAACAACATCGTGTCTGGTGCATATCAAACACTCATATCTGCAGTACGTATCTCGTGTCGGCACAAGTATTCACCAAAAGTAACGGATTCATATAGATTTCAAACTTTTTGAAATTGGTAGTGCAACAAACTATACTCTTCCAGCCCTAGCTAATTATTGCATTTAGTATATCATCATCATCAATTTATAATCAAACTCTATGTCTAATATGGTCAATCAGAGAAGGCCTTCTCATTTGTATATATAAGACTCAAGCTCCTTTCGATACTAATTCTCCTCTATAGTTTGAATGAATCCAGTCTCGTTATTCATTTATATTGGGTTAAATTTAACGGATGATGAAACTGAGAATTTTCTTACTGATGCAGGAATTGCGTGGAAGATCGATGATGGAGATTGAAATATTGAGGCCATTGAACTTCCCCTTCGTCGATCGTTTACTATTTCCGGTCACTCAGCTAATACATATATATATATATAGTTTCTACTAAGGGGCTTTCATTTGTATAATTCTCGTTGTCATTTTGATTCTTATTTCAGAACTTTGAAGATCCTACTTACTCTTTACGTAAGCCAAGCTTATGCTTAAATATGCGATTTTTGTATATTTCTCAAAATGTCAATTTTTGTACTTCTTTTTTTTTTTTGGTACGTCGGAAATTCAATTAACTAAAAAAGCAAGGTCCACAGCAGAGACATAACAAAGATAAATGATAGAATAGCCCAAGATAAGTCCAAAGAGCACTAATCTAAAGCCTGCCTAAGAAGAAGGCTATCTTTAATTAAGAACCCCCGTAGGGAGATGGGGGTAGTCACTGCAATAGTCAGCTCGTCGTTTTGTTTGGCTCCCAAGTGGGCAAGATGATCGGCACATTGATTGGCATTGCGGTAAGTGTGGGATAAGTTGGTGCCCGTGCGATTTAGGTGCCCATGAGCTTCAGTTATGATGATACTTTGAGCGTGATTACCTGGATTGCCTTCATTGATGAGCTCAACAGCCACAAGAGAATCTGATTCGATAGTAACATTTGCCAAACTTTTCTCCAGGATAATAGTAAACCCTCTATAAATTCCCCAAAGTTCCGCTTCAAGGCTAGAGTCGCAGCGATTTTTGTATATTTCTCAAAATGTCAATTTTTGTACTTCTACTACACAGATCAACCACGCTTTTTAAGTGTCTAGCAAAAGTATTTCGCATTACTATTCTCCTGGCGTTGGAGTTGTAGTAATATTCTCCTGGCGGTGGATCCTCTCAATTCCACTTGATGAACTAGACGGTCATCATTTTGTGGGTTATTTCCGGTCTCATTTTGATGATTAGAACGGTTAGCTTTTTATAGCTCGTAGAGAACATTAACCATGATAAAAATCACGTTTATCTCGAATATCAACGGACATGCATGATTTCAAATTTTATTTATCTTGTTACAACTTACAACATACCATTAATCTACATAATCAAGATGAGAATCTTTCAACAAAACCAACCTTAGATATATGATCATTAAATACTTAGCCTCGAGTGCATCAAATTAATCTTACATCGTATTTGTTCTCGACAATGTATTAATCTATACTACTTCTTTTAAATGTACGAAGATGTTTCCTCCTTTTTACTTTTCACAAATGCCCCTAACACTTGTAGTTAATTCCTGCCCCATCCTACTCCCCACTGACACAATAATACGGCCCGAACAAAAACGATTCAATAATACCCCTTCGGAAGATTTGGAGTAACTGACCCACCCCAAATGGAAAATAACACTTGCCTTCAAATCCTACGGCACTGCTTCTGTTGGGCACCGTTTCGGTGGGGGCATTGTTTCCAAAGGATGCCCGTCTCCAAAAGTGAACCAACGACAACCTCCCAACTGCTACACCTTTGAATTGAAGCAGTGAGTACGTTTCTCACTTCGACTGACTCCCTCCCCGCGATGCTCAGAATTCCTTCGTCCGCCATTGCCCACCGCCCAAAATCTCCTCTACCGTAGCTTCTGCTTCCACGCGGTATGCATTTCCTATGATTTCTCCTTCTATGTCAATTCAATTACGCCCCAGAACATGAGACCAAGGAACTTTGTCGTAAACAAATTCTTCACAAAACATTCGCCGAAGATTTACAATAACACCAGCCTCCACATATCGGTCCTGTTCTGGTGAGGGGGTGGAACTGTGGCTCTAACTGACATCTCTCCTGGCATCATCGACGACCAACACTGCTCTCTTTCGCGTTCCCAATTTTTAAATTCCCGAAAATTCTGGCCCAAAAATATCAGGTAGGATACGGACTATATCAGATGATAATGATAGTACCATATCAATCTATACTACTTCTTTTAAATGTACGAAGGTGTTTTCTACTTTTTGTTTTGAACCAATGTGATTTTTGCAACAGTTGGTTTCCACATGGTTTTTCGAAAGCAAACCGAACCAATGCGAGTTTTGAACCATTGTTAATTTCCAAACCAGTGCAACCTGTTCAAGCGTGACCCTTTGTGAACCAAGTCGTACCTATTCGGACAGTCAAAATATCCAGCAATTTCATGCATCCAAAATTCAGAGAGCACACATGCACTTAGCATATATAGTCGGAGAGAGTTCTGCATGGTTTCAGTTTGTGGGCACGCATTTCAAGTGCTGCATTTTTGTGCATAAAGATTGTTGCATCCTCAAAGCGGACGTCCAGAATCGGGGGCACATTGGCGAGGGCGAAATCTGCTTTAAGGATACAGTGATTCATCGTTGGACTTGATCTCCTTCGTATTCTTTGGTGTCGGCATTTGTGAGTTATATTTTCCGTTTACTACTCATGTTCTAATATGCTCGAACATTACTTTAATTATTCCGTATTTGTTTAATTAGTTTGCTTATCTACTTACTTTCTCCCGAATCTCTGTTTTTACATTGGGTTAATTAATTAGTTTCTTGCATACAGTTACATATTAGTATGGAAAGGTGCCTTTGGCCTTTGGCTCCTTCCATACTATATGTATATACCTCTACGTGAGACCCCGGTTTCTCTATAATAAAAAAACTAACAGTTAATTCCTCCAATCAAAACTTCATATCGACACCGGTGATGCGAAAGAACTTTTAGGTATGTTCGTTTCTCCTTTGGTAGGTTCATAGATTTTTCTGTCGTTTAACCGTCACTTGATTTTTGAAATACGTACCATCTGATGGCATTAGGACTTTAATACGTGAGAAGAATTCTTTATTTATATGGTAGTTCCTCCATTGGGACTTCAATGATAAAATGGTGATAATAGAAAGTAAAGATGGTTCGGTTAACTCTCAAACAATAAAGGTGCATTTTAATTAATCACATCAAAAACCCCAAAACAAAGGCACATATCCTCTTTTTTTTCCATTGATTTTTATCAGACCCTGGATTTATACATGCACTTATTTTAAATTCTGATGTATACCTTGTTGACTTGATTCTACCACTTCACGTAACATGCTTAAACACATTCTAGGAAATACTAAGTAATTATAAATACTAACATTAAATAAGGATCAGAGGATATGCCAGAATTATAACGTTTAGGGTCCTATATAGGCTTCAAGCAAGGAAGCATGTTTCAGTCAAGCGAAACATTCATTACGCTACTCTATGTGTGCTACTTTCTTATTAGATGATTCATTATTTGCGACTACTTAGTTTCCCTCTTCTCACTTAGAAAGAGAGACCAACAACCACAATTAAAGGAAGAAAGATGTTGATGATTGTTATCGAATTCTCACACCAAGGCTGAATGAGAAATTTTCCATTGTCCAGTCTGAAAGTTAATACTGAGATTCTATTACATTAGTTGGCCAAGCTTTCACGTGCATCGCACGTGCTTTTTTACTAGTACATACAAAGGGTCAAGAGCGTGAGCGAGCGTCAATGCCTAATAATATTCTCATTAATAATATTCAAAAATTCAAATTTTGTTTGGAAATTTTCGTAATTTCTTTCGGTCAATTATGATTGGACTTTTGTTATTTGTTTCCTATTATGTTAATGATTTCGTAGGCCATGAATAGATATGGTTAATTATAAAATAGGGATTTTCAAAGCTAATTACGGATCAAACATTATGTTTTTTTTATGGATATTTTTCTAGTAAGAGAAGATCGAAGAAGGTGTTCACCAGAATCCATCTCTCTCTACCTCTCTTCCACACTTCCCCTCCCTTTCCGCCTTCGCCTTCTCCTCCTTCTCCCCTTCCGCTTCGTTTTAACCTTTTCTTTTTTATTCACAAAACCGAACGGTGAGATAGTATGTTTCCTTCTTTCAGTTAGTTAATTAGTTTGGATTAGTAGAAGGAATCACTAGTTTCCACATCAAATAGGACTTAGTGTTGTTGCATACTGTGCGTAAAAGTGTAAAGGAAAGAGATCAAAGTAATGTGTAAATTCATACAATTACATTTTATCATTGACTTTTTTTTTTTTTTGATAGGCAACAAAATTTATTGAAACTCGACAAATGGTACATCGAGAAGGGGAAAGGGGGGAGGGGAATCCAACCAAAGTTGGATGACAACCTACCAAGCCTAAAACACCAACATGGGAAAAAGCCAAAAACCAACCCACAAGCCGCCGAAAACGCCTACTCTCTAAACAGCCGCAATTAATTTTATCATCGACTTTAATTAATTTCTGTTAAAACAATAGAAGTTTGATCCAATTCTTTCGTTATTTTCAAATGAAAGTAATTGAGATACTATTGTTATTATCCAAATTTTTCATATTTAAAACATGATTTTTTTTTTCCACATAAGATGTATAAAATATAAAGCAATCCAAATAGCAATACGTGGCTAATCAAACTAAATTAGTGTGAAAAAAATTTGGGAAAATGACGGACAAGGACGTGTTTTGATAATTAATACCCGCCAAGGATATTTTCAGCATTAATAAATGTTCTCAGCATGTCCTTGGCGGGTATTAATTATCAAAATACGTCCCGAGTCGTCATTTTTTCAAAAAAAATTGGTTTGAAATTGGATGGTGTGGCATCCGACATTAAATTGGCATACCCTCATCCATAAAATCTAAATGGCCCAAGCCTCCTATAGTTGGTTTAAAAGAATGGGTATGCCTGAATGAACCAAGCCTACCTAAAAAATGGATTTCAATTAGGTCCAATATTGGATTCAAACTAGGCTCCATAATTTGACCCAAAAGGGCATTCTCTTCAAAATCATGGGCCATGTACAAATATAAAAAATGAAAAACTAGATTACATCATATAGGAAGAACATTTAAAATAACATAACCAATAAAAGCTAGCATTTCTTTTATTTTTATTGTGATCTATTTCATCCGTTCATTTGATTAACTCCAAACGAAAACCTATTGAGCCAAGCCGAGTCGAGTGGAGCAGAGCAGAGCAGTTGTTAAACTCAAAAATATTTGGCAAAATTACGTACAAAAGAAACCCAAGTCTTTATCCCAATAACATATCAAACTATGTCTCATTTTTCACCTCAATTTCTCCTCTCTTCCCATCATTCTCTCCTGTATCATTTATAATTCTTCCTATAACATCATGTCTAAAAACTTCTTAAAAACACATTAAACATCTATATCACTTAATTAGTTTGCACTACCTTCTGTTCTGCACCACAAAGACTATTGTCCTGGTTTTCGTTCCCCCCAAAATGGTATAGTCTACTGTCTACATAGAGAAAATAAATAGGGAAAATTTCAAAAAAGCCTCTGGACTTTCAGGAACTTTACAAAAAAATACCTGAATTTTAACTAATGACAAAAAGACACTTGAACTTATCATTCCATTAAGAATTAGGCCCCCGCCGCCCAATTCCGTCAATTTGTAATGGATGGAGCTAACAAAGGCATTATCCTCCTCCTTCTTCTTCTTTTAATTTTTACTTTTTACTTTCAAAAATTACTTTTAATTTTCTTTTTTTAATCGTAAATAAATATGCAATAAAAAAATTTCCCTTACTATTTATCAAAAATTACTTTAATTCCATTGTTTTATTATTTACAAAAATAAATTTAACCCTCCTTTTTTTTACTTTTTCCTCTCTCTCTCTCTCTCTCTCTCTCTCTCTCTCTCTCTCTCTCTCTCTCTCTCTCTCTCTCTCTCTCTCTCTCTCTCTCTCTCTCCCCCCCTCTTTTTTTTAAAAATTCGACCCCATACCACCAATCAACCCCACAACCAACCGCCAAAGCCCTACCCCAATTTTAAAATTTTAAAATTACTTTAAACCTCCTTTTGTTACTTTTTACTTCCAAGTAAAAAATGGGGGGTTAAAATTATTTTTGTAAATAGTTAGAAATGGAGTTAAAGCAGTTTTTTATAAATAGTAAAAAAAATTATTGCATATTTATTTACTACTACAAAAGAAAGAGTTAAAAGCAAAATTTGTCAGTAAAACGAAAAAAAAAGGTTAAAAAAGGAGGTTAAAAGTAATTTTGAATTTGTAAAATTAGGGCTTGGGCATTGGTGGTTGGTTGTGATGTTGATTGGTGGTGTGGGGTCGAATTTCTAAAAAAAATAGAGAGAGAGAGGTAAAATTTTAAAGGAGCAGTGGGCAAATCCCCTGGCCGGAAGCGAATGGCTTGTTTGCAAGTGTTTTGGAATTGAATCAGAGCAAAGAAGAGAAATTCAAGTGGCTCTTAGAAAGGTAACTTTAAAAAAAAAGAGAATTAAAGTTATTTTTGTAAATATTAAAAAATGGGGTTAAATTAATTTTTGATAAATAGTAAGAAAAAAAAAGAACTTTATTACATATTTCTTTACTAATAAAATAAAATAAAGAGTTAAAAATAATTTTTGAAAGTAAAAAGTAAAAAAAAAGAAAGGTTAACACCTTCCGTTAGCTCCATTCGTTATAAGTTGACGGAATTGGACGACAGAGGCCTAATTGTTAACGGAATGGTAAATTCAGGTGTCTTTTTGTTATTAGTTAAATGCTTTGTTCGGATCCTTTTGGGAGTTTTTTGAGAAATTTTTTTGGGTAATGAGTGGAAAGAGAAATAGGGATAATAATTGGAGATAGAAATAATGATTGGAGAGAGAAATGAGAGTAATGTTTGCAAATTAGGTAATGAGTGGAGGGAGAAGTATGGGTAATGATTGAAAGTATGGATATTGACTATTGAGTGATGTTGGAGTTGGAAAAAAAAAATTTGAGAAGGGAACCGAACACAAAAAAAGTCTAGATGTTTTTTTATTAAGTTCCTGAAAGTTCAGAAGTTTTTTTGAAATTTTCCCAAATAAATACCGCAATCTTTAAATAGAAAATGCAAGGTTTGGGTTGCAAACTGAACTGCCTTTTTATTCCTTTACCTTACCATGTAGAGACCCGTATTTTCAGAAATCGTTTAACGGATTTATTAATGTTAGAAATTAAGGAAAATATGAAATTTGTTGAATTTATGTGATTAGGGGTTTATGTGATAGGATTGTGAGTTGAAGGGGTGCTAGAGTGATTTGTGTGTGAGCAAGTATATATAGGTGTGTGAGAGAGTAGGGGATTAAAAACCCACCTCCCTTTTCTCTCTCTCCCTCCCGACGCTTTTCTCTCTCTCTCGGCTCCTCTCCCTCTCTAACTCCATCTCTCAAAAACTCCACCCCAAACTCAAAATCCATGTCAATCAACCTCCAATCCATCATCTACGCGCGTAGCGGAGCTCATACTTCGTTGGCTAGAGTTCGGTGGAGGTGTATTGCTCTCGGTGTTGATTTTGGAAGCTATGGCTCAATTTCTCCTTGGGTTTCGTTCTTCAACGTGAGGAAGGGATTTCTAACTTTCTCTATATGTTTATGAGTTGATTCGGTGTCCAAAACTTGCTTTGGATCGTTGTTTGAAAACCTTGTGTTTGCCCTTGAAAGCTGTCAATTCGTGCTGAAAAATCCAGGTGCTACATGTACCAGTGTTTACCCTGGTACATGTACCAAAATCCAGATTTCATGTTCTGTTCACTGGGTACATGTAGCGCCCTTAACTGCTATATGTACCAAACTGAAAATTTCTGAAAAGTTTCTCCTTCCATGGTTTGGACCCCCGATCACTTCTAATACCCCCTCGACACTTCCAAACCACTTCTTAACATGGTTACTTGTATCTCAATGATTGCTTGAGTCGCTCTCGTGTCCTCGGGTCCTTGTCATTGGGAATTCAAAATAGGAAGTTAACTTGAAATAATGTCAAATGGTGTTTAAGCATTAGAGTGATTATGGGGAGCTTTGAGATATGCTTATATGATGATGCAAGTTTGATGTATATATTGCTTGGTGTGATATTGAGGTTTGTGAATTGAAGAATGTTATGGGATGACGAATTAGACGTTGTGGACTTGTTAAACACCGTGTGTGATGCCGCGGTTGATTGCTAAATAGAAAGTTGGATAAATCATGAACGAAATACGATAAGTTTACACTTGATTCCATGTAGTACGAGGGATCAATTTAGATAACGAGTTTGAGAACAGTATGGAAGTATGAGTTAATATGTGAACCGTCCGCTTAACATCGATATCTCACTCTTATCTACATTCTTGAAATTAGAGTCTTGGAATACATAGGATGAAAAGCGATACAAATGACGTGAAGTGGATGCACGGGGTCCCGAATGTCCGGACATAAATGAGAAGTTTCTAGTGGATGCACGGGGTCCCGAATGCCCGGACATGAATGAAGAGTTTTAGAGGACGCACGGGGTCCCAAATGCCCGGACTTGAATGAAAGGTTTTTAGTGAACGCACGGGATCCCAAATACCCGAAATAGTATTGAAAAGGAAAATGGCTAAAACTTGAGAAATACAAGACAAATTGATTATGCTCTAAAAGAAAATTCAGTGATATGTTCGTATTGTTCTGCAGGGAGATATATTCATTGTTATTAACTCATTTGGGTTCGTTGTACACATTTATTATTGCTCTTATATAACGGTTGGTGCGTGATCATCATATATACTTATAGATTGAGACAGAATGGGTATCATACGGGAATCTAAATTTGCGTAGTGTTGGACATGTGTTGGTTGAGGACAAGCAGTGGTTTAATTAGAATTATTCGAGTTGGTTCCTACCTCTAGTTGATGTGTGAGTTATTGAGGATACTCTTATAAGATCTTGATTCTTTTTTTTGTTGTAGAGTGCTCCTTCGTGGTGGAAGACTCTGATTTCTTGTGATATTTTGTTGTATTCATTCACTCTTGGTGCATATTTCCCCTCATTTGCATATAGTTTGAGTATAGATTTCTCTACTGGGCGCGTGTTTGCTCAACCCTTCATTTTTCAGGTGTAAACCCAGAACAGTTAGCATAGAGTGCAGTGCATGTATTGGTTGGAGATCTTTTGAAAGTCGATATGGGAGAGTTGCATTGACATCTTTGTAAACCTCTTGAAAGGTGTAATCGTAACTTATTTTGTTTGACAAACGGATAATTGTAAACTATATAATTTTCTTTTCATTCTCCGTGTTTAAGAAGCACTGGGCCAGTGTGCCAATGAAAACTTTTTTGGGTACGATGTATATTATTGTGAGGATTTTAATTATCTAAAGTGATTATTATTTATGTTGAAAATCAAGGTCGTGACATACCATGTTCATTTAATGGGTGTGATGGTAGAATGATTGCCCTTTTCTCACCATGTTCGTTTATGGGCGATTCCACCAAGTAATAAGTTGTTGACAACAACTTTTGATTTTGTCCTTATTCAATTTTTTTCGTGTATGTTAGTTTTACGCCAAATTTTTATGTGTTATAAGTTTGTCTCAACGAGAAAAATCAAAAAAGTAAAAAATTAAGTATGACTTTTACATAAGTATTTTGAAAAATATTCAAGAAAACCAAAAAAATAAGCTTTTGGGGCTTTTTCCGTTAGTTCCAATTAACGTAAATGGAAGGTGATTTAACATCATCATAGGTAAAATGTATGGTTTCATATTCCCTCCCTCCCACATTGTTGATTTCTTCTTGGGATTTTAATTTTTTTAGAGGACATACATTAAAAGCATGTCTCCTTTCAAAATGAGCATTGTGTAGCAGGCTGGAATAAGGGCTCCTCGGTTAGACCGAGCCTTTGAACGAACCCACCTCAGGAGACTCGCATGGGTCTAAACCATGATGAGTCCGGAGGGTTCAGGTTTGGCAAAGCATAGTGTTCGGCAAGAATCCCATCAAGTTCGGATGGATTTGCCACTGAAGCGGGCCGACCCTTTGACGGTCGGACTTCGTGTTCGAATAATGAGCAGACGGCAAAATCTTGCTGCCAACCCGTCCACGTGAAGACAACCGCCTTAGCCGTAATGACGACTATGACGTCATCCGAGGGGATACATACTTGGATAAGGATAAGGGCATGTGGTGGTGTCAGCTCACCCCCTTAGCGGTTACAAAACGCTAATCTGGCGATGGGGTGACGTCAGCCGACGTGTGACAAGCACATGGAGAGTCTTGGAGGCCAAGCAAAGGAAAGCCCTATAAATATCCTTTTATGCCAACCCTAGAGAGGGACATTCTCTTCCATACTCAAACCCTAGTCCTTGGCTTTCATCTCTCTACAATGTAGTTATCCTTACACTGGAGGGTCATTTCGGAGATCCTCCGATGTGGTCTTTTAATCGTGCTTCCTTGTGCAGGCTAGGTGGAAGTTAAGGGCCACTCTCAACCCAACCATGATTCGAAGGAGACGAACCAAATCAATCGGAGCCCCACACATTGATTTCCACTACTACCCCTAAAATCTCATTTATAATGTTCTCTTCGTTTATTTATGAAGGATAACTTTTGGAAATTCACACACTTTTTTGGTTGACTTTTCAAGTATGTCTAATTTTATGAGATATCACAAAATAGAACAAAGGACCAGCATTACGGGATTGAGGGAGTATCTCAAAATAAATAACATAAGGTCAGACTTGTTCCTAGGGTAAAACTTAGGGTCTATCTCGTTGTTTCAATTATTCTACAACTTATTTCCGTTTGACCCAAAAAAAAAAAAAATTCTACAACCACGCAGGACCGGCCCAATGTATTTGGATGCCCTAGGCTAAGTGGTAAAATAGTGCCTTACATAAATTTCATAATTTAAAATTAATAAACAGAAATACTTATCTATATATCATTTTCATTCATACTATTCAACATGGTAAATATTTCGGCCTTAATGGCTTGTGCGGTTGCAATAATATTCAATGGACTCATATTTGAATCACAGCAGTCCCAATTTGTGTGATAGGAGAATTTTGTTTGGCAAAAAGACACTTCAAAAAAGTACCCTACTAGGATTTGAACTTAGGCATCTTGTGAAAGAGCAAACACTTTACCACTAAACTACAAAAAAAGTTTGTATTATAATTGCATACAGAAAATATATATACTTATCTAGAAATGGTGTCCCATTTTGACCCAAAAGTTGGAGGCTCAAGACGGCGGCCTCTTGGGCCTTCCTATTGGGCCGGCCCTGCAACCACGCTCAATTATACACCCAAGTATACATTCATATTCAGAATATTCTGGGAGTACCGTCATGTAGTACTTCATACCACTTTATAATCATACATTCTTGTAGGGTCTATCACTACATGTATAAAACCTACAAGAACATGTGATTTTAAAATAATCTGAAATATCACATGACGGTACTCCCAAACTATTAAAAAATTAGTACCAGTAGCATTTTGCTTCTTGTTTTTCCAAAGGAAATATTTCCCCCTCGTTCGCCCGTTCATCGGCGCGCACACGAAAACTCAAAAAAATAAAAACCGCAAAAAAAGAATGCCCCGTCGACCCGACCGTAACACCACCACCACCTCCTGACTCGCCCACATCACATTCTCCTCACGCGTCCTTCGTCATCTCTCCCTCTCTCTCTCTCCCTCTCCACCGACGACACACTCCAAACCTTCCCCCTCCGTACTCTTAACCCGAAACCACCACCAAAACCGTCTTCAATGGACGACGCCGTCGGATACACCACCGCCACTCGACCGGCCCCGCCCCCTCCCCCCACCCGCACCCCGTCTTCCATACCCATACGCGAAGATTGCTGGTCCGAACACGCCACCGACACGCTCGTCCGGGCCTGGGGCAACCGTTATCTCGAACTCAACCGCGGCAACCTCCGCCACAACGACTGGCAGGAGGTCGCCGACGCCGTCAACGCCGTCCACGGCCACACCAAGAAGTCCCGCCGCTCCGACGTCCAGTGCAAGAACCGCATCGACACCCTCAAGAAGAAGTACAAGGTCGAGAAGGCTAGGGTTTCCGATGACGCCGGCGGCGCTTACGTCAGCGACTGGCCCTTCTTTCCCCGCCTCGACCGCCTCATCGGCCCCTCCCACAAACCCTCGCCGCCCCTACCGCCTCGTCGGAAAACCCCGCCGGCGCCGGTTCCTGTTCCGGAGATGCCTCAGTGGACGTTTCCGGTGGGTCCCCGGTCGAAGCGGCCGGCGCCGGCCGCTTCGACTTCGGCGATCGTGAGGAGGAATTTCTCGGCGATGGCTGCGGCCGCCGCGGCAGCAGAGGCGGAGGAAGAGGGGGAGGAGGCGGAGGAATCGAGTGGCGGGAGCGAGAAGGAGGGGAGCGGGGCGGAGTGGTACCGGGGGGTGGCGGAGGCGATAGAGAGGGTGGGGGAGGTGTACGGGAGGGTGGAGGAGGCGAAGCAGAGGCAGATGGTGGAGCTGGAGAAGCAGAGGATGCAGTTTGCTAAGGACTTAGAGGTACAGAGGATGAGGATCTTCATGGACGCGCAGATACAGATGGAGAAGATTAGGCGGGGGAAGAGGAAGCAGAGGAGCTCGGAATCTGGTGAGGAATTTGTTCTCCCTGATGTTTGTTTGTTTGTTCAAGGTTTGAATGCATGCTGGTAGTTGGAGAAAAAAGGCCATTTCTTGTGTATCTTGGACTTGGAGTCTTGGATTGTGTTTAGATGTTTCTCTTAATTTGTCTCTTTGCACCATGCCTTTTGTGTTGTTTCTTTTGACATGGGAGTATTGGAGTCGCATTTTCATGGCCCAAAACTATTTTGTTGACTTGCTGTTGCTGTAGTGTCAAAATGGATTCCAATTGTTAGGGAGAGAATGAGAGAAATTTGGTTTGTGCCATTTTTGTGACTTCCAAGAGAGAAAGTGAGTGAGAATTTGAGTGAGTGAGCCTGTGCTGAATAGAATTTAATGAAGTCATTATTGCCAAGATGGAAATGTTGTTCCAATTGTTACAGAGTGATATCAGATAGTGAGAGAAAATTTGGTTGCCATCTTTGTGAGCTCCATGAGAGAGAGAGAGAGAGAGAGAGAGAGAGAATTTGGCGTCAGCTTCCAAATCCTGTGCCAAACTTGTCACAAAATTTTGATAGGCATTACTTGGCTATGGGTTTGGCTCGCTAGGATTGGACATGGTTATTTTGAGACTTTCGCAAGGGAAATGACATAGGTTCGAAGAGGCCCTCATATGGTACTTGTCAACAGTTTTGAAAAGCCCTTTCAACTTTATACAATTGGTTGGTAGACTGTTGGTGCGTAGGTGGTTGTGAAACTTTCAAAGAAGTTGTTTTGACATGTTGGTGTGGGTTCATCTTTGTCTTGATAAGTACTATTTTCTTAAATAGAACAGTTCGAACTTTCTTTCTTTGTAAAGGAGGTTGTTAGTATTGTGGAATGGTTATCCTGGGATAGACAAAGTTAGTTTAATCTGATGCAAGGACGTTGGTAGCTGGCATAGACTTTGTAAAGAGAATTAACTTACCTTCATGCTGGAGAATCAAGTATTTTGTTACTTCTGAAGACTGATATAGTCCATCAGGTGTTTAAGAAAGCTGCATCCAGCCAAACGTAAACAAAGCCTCTCTTGATATTGTTCTACAAGCAGGATGCCAACTTTAATTTATCAGTTACTTATCCACTTATAATGTGACAAATTTTGGAATGCCATTTTGCAAGGCACACTAGCTCTGCTCATCTCAAGGCTTGGAAAGTTTTGAAAGAGAGGCTAGATGGGGATTTTTAGAAGTTCTACTTATAGTGTCAACTGTCAATGCTTAGGTTACGAAAGGTGAACATAACTCAAGATTTGAATCAATTCCAGATAGTATACAGGAATTTCTCTAGTATTGTTTTGAGAAACTAAAGAGTGAGTAAAATAGAAGAGTTTTTCTGCTACATTAGTCCCTCTCTATAATCTATTTATACATACTGATTATATGTTTCTCATATAATGAATTTTTGAGGTTTTAAAGTGATGAGGATATTTAGTAGCGTGGGATGAGTTGGTTCATGTGGAAGGTGTAATGGCATCTCCAAGCCATCCTCGACGTCTCTATTTAAAATTATTGTGTTGCTCTAACCCGTCCTATAAAGCTCTCTTCTAGTTGAGAGGATGAGTTTTGATACCCTAAATATTGAGGATGAAGATGAAAATGGAGTATGATCCTGTATTGTCTATTCTAGATGATGGAAACTTCATTTATAAAATGGGTAACGTTCAAATGGTGCATATATTTTAGGATGAGACCAGTATTGAATGTTTTAAACAAAAGTCTAGAAAATGATAATAGAAATTTAAGAAGGAAAGTGGGGTATGTTTAAGTTCAGAGTGAGTTTCTTGAAAAGTCGGGGAAGAAATTGAGCGTTGGGTTGGAGTTGGCATGAATTGGCCCTAGGGAAATACTCCAAAACTGCTTTTTAACAGATCATACTTTTTTGATTCTCTAGCCTAGAGTAGGTTGGACTTCGGAGATGCTCTGATGCCTTTTGAGCTCTTGACAATTGTGACGTTAGTTCTTTGGTTGTTGAGTTTCTAGCAATTTGTTTTTTGATGTTGATGTTTGGTGATCACGGCATGCTTGAATTGAAGCCATGACTTTTGATCGCCTGAAAAACAAATGAGAGCTTTTGTTGTATTCATTTTTTCTGGGAAGTTGGGATGGAACCCACTAGCTAGCTCGATTTCAATCCAAAATTATGATGAAGTTCCTTCTACGTCAAACAGAACAAAAGTCTGATGAAATTCTGTATGGGTTATTCCTTTCTTTTAGTGGTTTTTGCCTAAATTGAAACCATGACTTTTGACCACCTGCTAAATTATAAAATGTGAGCTTCTGTTGTTTTTGTGTTATTAGAGAAGCTAGGATGAAGCTACTGCCTAGTTGCATGGGTTGACGTACTTGTGTGGTCTTGTTGTTCTAATTTCTGTCACGGCATCCTTTTTAGTTCATGGATGTCCAGGTCTGACTGTCCAAATAGCCTTTCTTTTTATAATTGTTTTTGAGTTGTTTCATCTGTCACAATTGATGAAAGAATAGATTGTTAAGTGATGATAATTTGTAGTGCATATGCTTTCTTATTAGATGTGAGTTTACTGGATACTTGTTAAATCATGTTGTTGAAGTCTTAACAGCTGAAGGGAATGATTAGAGTTCTTGTATGTGAAACTTTTGTTTTGTGGAACTCCAGTATTCTTTTGTTTTAGACTTTGGGCCATTTTATTTATTGTTGATATCTTCCTCCTCTGCTTTTGTTGGTGATGCGAAAAAATAAGATGGATATGCAATGTTGCTTTTGGGATGATATTCTGAACTCCTTTTGATATGTGTCCTTGTGTGATTATTAAAGTTTGCGTTAGCACATCAGATATTGACATTATATCTTTTTCGATTGGTGCTTGACATAACTATGCTAGCCTAATAATCCCAAAATTTTGGATGAGCGTCATTTTCACCACTATTAAAATTGAGTTTGCCTCTGGGACCCCTTTCCCAAGTTGCCTTTGCACGAAGTTTGTGCCAATTACGTGAATTGCTTCCTTTGAGGTGGCTATGAATTCTGAAGAAGTGCCCTCTGTTGAATCTAACGTGGCTCATTGGTTGACATGGAAGTTGATGTCTGTAATTTCAGCAAAATGCAACTGCAGTCACGTTTCAATCTTTTCGTCTCCTTTTGTTTTCTTTCTGCTTTAGTTGATAATTTGCAAAACTCTATTGTTTTAGACTTTTTACACCTAGAACAACTTCCATGGGTGCATTGAAAAAATATTCTTGACTTATGTATCATTGTCTTCTCCACTGGTCCTAATATTCCACTAGGGTCTGTCTTACACAAAACTGAAGATGAGAGGTGGTTTCTTCGTAGTGGCCTCACTTCCATTCTTTCTGTTTATGAAACCTCGAGAATGTTGTTCAACATGGATGGTAAGAGTATGAGAGAAGCGAATCCTACTTGATTAGGAAAACATTGGGTTTGATAGTTATAACCATTTAACATATTTTTGCACAGTACAACCATTTAATATAAGCAGATGGTTACTTGTACTTTGAAAGCAACAAAAGGGTTCTTATTGTCAATTAAGATACTTTGGACCAATATTTGTTCTTTATTCTGTGGAGAAGTGAAACTTTGAGATGAACACAAGCACTTAGGGTAGTTCAAGAACACAACAATAATTGAAGTAACCTGAAGAAGGAAAATCAACCAGGGTCCAGGAGTAAGCACAATATTACTCCATCTTTCATATATGCTGGTTCTCTGCATTGTGCACATAGTTTACTCTTCTCAGTCGATATCTACGTTGTGCCATCACGTGTTACTATGTTACAATTTCATGTTTTTTTCTTATCACGTCGAAACCTTCTATGGTATTTGTTAACAAGACTGCAATTTTTGACATCGATTTCGTTTCTCCGTGTTGCAGACAGTTATTTGTAGACGATAATGTCGGAAGAAAACCTTTTCGAGTGATGCTGAAACTTGTTGGAAGATGTAGGAGGATATTTTGTTTAGCCCCTGAAAACACATTAGATTTATACTACTAGTGATTTTGCATGAGGAGGATATCATATGAGTAGCAGTAGGTTGTGAAGTTTGGATGATACTTCATTTCTGTTTGCTGTTGGGAAACTACAGTTAAGAATATAGGGGGTGGGTATATATTCTGGTTTTGTCAACTGGTAGGGTAGTTTGTTTTTCTTGTTTGGTGCTTCGGAATATCACTGGCGAGTTTATTACTGTTAAGGATTTTCCGATTCTATTTTGTTGTGAAATGACTTGTGTGTTAAAATTTCGAACTCGGCTGTCTATGAACCCATGGCGCATAGATTGTGTATAGATGGGTGTGTGGAGCCACACAAAAGATAGGAGCCGTTCATTAGTTTTAAAATAATGTTTTCAGTCAGTTTGTAAAAAATCAGTTTAATCGAATAGTTGTAACTGTAAGTGCTTAATTTAATCTTTCTATTTGTCATTCAGAATCTAGACCCAGTTGTGATCATTTGCGTGGGGCTTGAAATGGACCCAACAAGCCAACACACCTATACGGGCACAATATTATTAGAATGAAAATCTAAAGATTTTTAACAGTGCATTTAGCATGAAGATCCAAAGATTTCCATTTTTTTCTTCTTTTTTTTTTTGACAGAATAAAAGTATATTAAAGAAAAAGAAACATGGTAGTTTAGTAGTAGTAAACTGGGACTCATTTCCTTGAAGTAGTGTCTCTGAATATGGAAGGTCGAATCCATACAGAAGTAACATAATTGCAACATATAGACGGTAATTAGGTGGTAATTTAGGTGGATTAACTAGAGCTATTAGAATAACCAACTGGGGTTAACTCAGTTGGCTAGAGCTTTTGCATCTCACTAAGAGGTTAGGAGTTCGTGTCTCCCCACCTACGTGTGGGTATTCTTTACTTTCTTTATTTCTACCCTGTAATAGGCTTATTTCTTATATTGGTTGAGTTGTTAGGTTTGATTATCTCGTGGACTTTCACAATTGATATAGTATCTGTTTACCTATTTTTTCCTTCGATCGAAATCGACGGAGATTTCGGGAAACAAAGCCAACAACAAAAAGAAAAGGCGAATGTGGCTTGTCTCCACAAACGAATTTGAGGTTCCTTGCCGTATTTCAGGACTTCACCGGAAGAGAAATGGCGAATGAATCAAATGCTATTTTTGTTGGTGATGAATCGACTCATAAAAGAAGACCGTCACCCGCCAATCTTCAAGAACGGAATTGACCCATCGATTGGGCGGAGTGGATTGATGGTTTAGTGAAGTGGGTGAAACGGAAGAAAAATAACAAATGGACTTTGTTATTTTTCCAATGAATCGATCTATCGACACGAGCGACACATCGAATATTCTAAGTTATTCTTAGAATATGGATCCTAATCCTAATTATAACCCAGAAGTGGGTTGAGAAGACAAAAATTAACAAAGTTAAGACTTTGATTTCGTTGAAGGGGTTTACAATGAAGCCAAAAGAGGCTATTTTATAGAGAAAATGTGCAGGAAATAACTTTCTAACTTCTCACTACTCTTAATCATCTTCCAAGTGTCCAAATAACTTCCCACAAACTCCAAAGTGTGTAGGAGCATGCCACTTGTCCAAATAACTTCTCTTCAACTTCAAAGTGTGTAGGAACAAGCCAAGTGTCCTACATGCAAATACAAACAAATAAAAGAAATAAAAACTAGTAATATTATTAATACGAAATAATAAAATAGGAAGCATTCTCATAATCGCCACCTTCCGGTCGATAATCGACAGGCGGTAAATATATGGTACAAACAGTATCCCGGATTTGTACTCTGTACTTCATATCTAATGTAAAAAGATCTCTTCTATTTAAAAAAAAACTAAAACTAGAGCTGTTAGAACTTAGAAGCATCAATTAGGGAACAAAGGCAGAGTTGGCATGGTTCCATTGGCTTTGTGCACAAAAGGATTTCTATTTATTTAACTTATTATTTTCTTCTTGTTAACCTAATAACTTGGATCAAATTTTAAAATTTGTCACCTTGTCTATCTGTAATTGGCTTTCATCCAGTTTCCTCTTCATTCAGCCTGGTCCAATTTGGGCCGTTTGTGGGCTTTCTCGGGCCCACAATAATGATCGAAACAGTTCACTTTTTAGACCTCGTTGAAAACAGCGACCGCGTCAAAGATTAATTTGATCAGATATCATTTGATATAATTTTAAAATGCATTAATCATCTTTAAAAAAACTAGATTGCAACATATTTGACACAATTATCTGAACCTTAATGCATTTCAAAGGCATATCAAATGGTATCTGAACAATCTAATTTTCGATATGATCGATGCTCTCTGCAAATTCTAAAAAGTGAACAGTTTCAATAATTGTTGCAAGTCCAGAAAGTGCCTACAAACGGCCCAAACTAGACCAGATTAGACGGAGAGGAAACTGAAATGGGAGCTGACTCCGACTTGAGGGTGCTCCTCTCCTTGTACAAAGCGTGTACAGAGTAAATAATGGGGTAGATGTTAAAAAAAGAAAGGAAAGAGTTATTTAATGAGGTGCAAATACCCTACGCGAGTTCGGCTCCTCTCTAAGATTTCAACCATTGGAGAGAATACTCTTTTTAAATTTGGCTCGTAAATTTTTTTTACGATCTCACTTCAATGATCGAGACAGTTCATTTTGTTATGCTCATTGAGAATACCGAATAATACGTCAAAATTTATATTTATTGAACATTATTTGATATGATTTTGTAACACATTTGGAACATATTATTATCTTACAAAAAATTAGATTGCAACACTAGAAACAAAACTCATTTCTAATTTTTTTTTATGCAATATAAATAAATTTGTTTCGAAAACATATCAAATGAAATGATACAGAAAGGATCAAAAAAGAAATGATACAGAACGGTCCTGATTATTGAGAAGGAATCTTAAAGTTTTTTTTCGGGAGAGGAGCCGACCCTACGCTCCGTTGCAAGTTTGAAGCGGGAAAGAAAACCTGGAAATAGAGAGAGAGAGAGAGAGAGAGAGAGGGAGGGAGAAATGGCGCCAGTGATACAGAGCTCTCAGCAATGGGTCGAGAAATAGTAAATCGTCATTCCTCTTCATCTCACCTTATTGTTCTCAGCGTATTGTATACCCTGATATACACTGGCTATAAAATTGACAATATTTTTTTTTATTGGTTTGTTTTCTGATGGAAACACCAGTCGACCGAAGCAAGTGAAGGACGTAGCTCACCAGGACGAGGTCGTTCGCGTCCTCACTAACACTCTCGAGACCGGCAGCGTAAGTCGGTTTTTACTGTTCCAAGTTCAACGCATACATTGTTCATGTCCAGTCCAAAACCCTAGTTATTATGAACTAACTAGGGCTAGTCTAGTATAGTATAGGAGAGCAATTGTTGACAAAACCTTTTGTAACAGTCTTTGATTTGTATCTGTCCCGTGTGAACTATTCAATCATTCTACTTCCACACCCAAACACACACCCACACACACAATAGGGGTGGAGCCCGCACACACTGGGTGTGTAGTGTGTGCGGGCTCCACCCCTATTGTGTGTGTGGGTGTGTGTTTGGGTGTGGAGTTAGAATTATTGATTTAGTAATCAATCTTAGTAATGGCATTTGGGGTTGGTATTTTTTTTTCCCTCCCTTGACTTCTATCAGAGTTCAATCTGGTGAACTTAATGGATGTGGAGGAATTAGAAAACTCAGGCAATTTTTATCCATGATTTTGAATTTATGCTTATTCTGATTTTCTCAGCTTTGATATTTTGCAGTGCCCACATATGCTGTTCTACGGGCCGCCCGGTACAGGCAAAACCACAACAGCCCTTGCCATAGCCCACCAGCTTTTTGGGTACAACTCTATGCACACTTATGAACTATGTAGCACCGACAAGGACACGTGACACGACACCGACATGTAAATTTCAAAAAATTGGAGGACGTGACACGTTAGGGGACACGTTTTAAAAAAATGAATGTACACAATAATATGAATAAAAACTAAAACAAGTAAGGCTCTAATTGTAAATGTGCAACACCACATACACTTCAAATTTTATTCGTCATTATGTCATCCACAAAAGTACTTCAACGTAGAGCATTTCATTACACGTGTCTTACTAACCAATAAACCATCATCTGTCACACAAAAAATACGACTTCCGACTTCCCTAAGTTTTAATTATATGTTAGTATTTTGTTTATACCCTTGACTTGTTTTCCAAGTGTCCGGTGTATTTTTTAAAGTGTCCCTGAAGTGTCCAACCAGAAAGTGTTGAGAAAAAATCGGACACTTCGAATTTGAGTGTCGGACACGTGTCCGGAGAGTGTCCGTGTCCGACACTGGTACGTGACCTCCGTGAAGTGTCCGTGCTACATAGCTTATGAACTATATAATCAGAATTACATCTGATTTGTGACAAAATTGATAAATGGTTCTAGACTGTTAAAATCTGGTGGGGTGTATTTTTGTGGTTATACCTTGAGTATTGCACTTGTTATATGATTCCAGATCATTTGCATATTGTAGAATTATGAGTGGTGTAGTTAATAACTTTTACTGGTCTTGTCCTGTACCCTGTAGACTAAGTTCAATGTATTGTCAAGGCATTTTTTGTCTCATTAGGAAGTAGCTGTTGCCAGGCTTGTGAATTTTCTTATTTGTGGAAGATTTTGTTTGGTCATGTACGGAAAAAAGTAAGTAGATGCAACATTACAGAAAAGAAATAACATTACAATTAATGGAAATGCTAAGGGGAGGGGAATGCTGATATTGACATGGAATGCTGCGGGAAAAAGGATAAGAGTTTATTAAACTTGATTGATTGTATGGCTCTTGACATGTCACAGTCAAGAAAAGTGTTCATGTAGGCTACACCTATTTATTGGAACACGAGGCTTCGTCTGGGCTTTGAATCGAAAATTTGAATCTGTTGATTAGAGCAAGAATAGTGCAAGGAAGAGAAAGAGGAGTTGATTAGTTTTAAGATATTCATAATGCAGGGTATTAGTAAAGGGGACCTTTCTCTCTTTTGCCGGTTATTAAAGTTAGCAAGGTCTTTGTAAGGGGGTTACCTTTGGATCTAGGATATACTTCATGGTCATTAAGGCTGTTAGTAGAATGATCTTGAGGGGATTCTAGAGGGGATCGGTAAAAAGGATGAAGGCAGGAAGTATGTGAAGAAATGATTAGTTTATTGGTAGTGGAGTTACTGGTTGTGGGCCTGTGGCTTATCTGGTTTGGTTTGGTAATAATGAGGTTGGGTTCCTTACATGCCTTGACTGCCTTCTATGCAGGGTTTGCTATTAGGTTCCTTCTTCAATGCCAGGGTGATTAGTGATATGAGACTTTGTAGTGGATGGAGAGTAAGACATTGGTATCATATGCTAATGTGGTGAAAAGACTTTAAAAGCAAGATTCCCTGATATGATAATATACCAGTCATAGCCTCAATAGGGTATTACTTGGAGAAAGATGGAGCAAGGTTGGTTGAGCTTCTTACCACGGATTAGCCATGCAAGGCTAGGAAGTATATATGATTTTTATGCCCTTTTCAGCCGAAGGTATGTTTTTTCTGTTGGCCTGGGGCCACCTTCTCTGTGTTGTCCACTCGGTTGAGTCTTCTTAAGTTGAAGTTCTTAACATTGCATTAAAAGAACACAGAGAGAAAAAATCTCTGTGTTTCTCATATCGTGTTGCATTCTTTGCCATGGAAGGCCTCAAAGAGTCTAAAATCTACATTCATGGACTATTGGTTAGTGAGTGTCTTCTTGAGTTTCTTCAAGGAACAAAACAATGTGCATTTGAAGTTCATTTCATAGTGTCATTTCTTGGTTGGTGTCTGGTGCTGGAAAGAATCTTGACTATGGATGATCTTGTTAGGATAGACAACTTTCTTCGCATCGAGTGTTGTGCAGGCTAAATATTTGACATACCCGTTCCCTACAAATTTTCTCTTCAATGTACTGGGCTTCTTTTTATACCCTGACGGAATTGCAGTTTGGCAACCTGGTGGAAATATGGAAACTTCATTTATATGTTTGCAGAAAGCTGCACTTTTTAAACGAATTGTATTTTTGTTTTCTGTAACATGTTTTTTGATGAATGGGCTCGGTTTTTTTGTCCCTTGATGAATGTGTCTTTTTTGACATGCCCAGCTGAATGTCTATCAAGATTGGGTTTTGTTTGGTTACTTTTGACTACTTAATGATAGTGACTAGTGGGTGCACGGTTGTCTACTTGTTCAGGTTTTGCTTTGAAGAAATCTTTGGCTTCTTGTTTTCTGTTAGAGACAACAATCTTACCTTAACATCTGCTTACTAAAATTTCCTTCTCAATGTTCTCATCAACCTGATATTTGCTAGGTTCCTTTAAATTTCTTTGCTACTTCAAATATATATGACTCGTTGGCATCATCTGTTGTTTTGCTTACTTTCAATGGCACCGTTTTGTTTGCCAGACCTGAACTCTACAAGTCTAGAGTGTTGGAACTTAATGCGAGTGATGATCGTGGAATCAATGTAGTTCGCACAAAAATAAAGAACTTTGCTGCTGTCGCTGTGGGTTCTGGACGTCAAGGGTATACGATTCTATTTTGTGATTAGTTTACTCTCCTCATATTATCTTGTGTCAGCTTCTTTCTATTCATTTGAATGCCTTTTGTTTACTTCAGGGGGTACCCCTGTCCACCTTTTAAGATTATTATCCTAGACGAGGCAGATTCCATGACTGAAGATGCTCAGGCAAGTTTGTGATTTGTACGATTTTGCTAATTCAATATTGTTCCAAATTAAACGTTCAATGATTTGCATTTTACTTTACAGAATGCTTTGCGGCGTACCATGGAAACTTACTCCAGAGTCACAAGATTCTTTTTCATTTGTAATTACATCAGCAGGTGCTTTTTCTGATGCCTTTTTCCAGTAATGCTTTAGCTACCTTCCTACCTATCTACCGTTTTGTTTTCTGTGAGGTGTTAATAGAGTGATACAACTATTAGTATTAAGAATTTATCCTTGCAATTTTGCTCTGATTTGAAGAAAAACTGTGATAAGGAAGAATACGTGTGTAAATACATTTAGACTTGCTCTTGTCATTCATTGGAGATTGTTGCATCTCCTTATTTATTCATTGACAGTTTGAAGTTTTGCAAGGTTTTGGATATGCTATCTTTCTTGTTGCTAAGTAAGACATCCCGGCAAATGCATAATCCAAAACAATACTACATGACAAAAAGGATCATTTCACATGTACATTTGTACCTGGAGAAGGATAGAATTTTGAGTTTCCCAGTTGAATCTCATCGTAAGAGCAAAAGCATAGAGTAACCTTTTTGGAAAAACAAGACAAGGTCAGACAATTTCTTTCCTTGCAAACTTTTTTGGATTTTTGCCAACTCAATTCAACTTTCAACAAGATATCGAATTAAGTGAATTGGGTGCATCACCTCACCCATATTTTTTTCCTCCTATTTTAGAAGTGGTGTTAATTGTTTGGGTGCTCTGATCTAGTCACTACAAAATGGATACTAATAAAAGTAGGTTTCAGCTGTTTTGCAATTTTGTGACAATTCCTTTAATTATTGAGGGGGACAATTTTAAGAAGGGTATGGTTAATGTGGGGAACTCAAACTCACTGCAAATGTGGTTAATTTTGCTGCAATACCTTAATGATCAAAATGAAGAACTTTGAGAACTTTATATTTTACTTTGTCCTGTTCTTTATAGGATCATAGAGCCCCTCGCTTCTAGATGTGCAAAGTTTAGGTTCAAACCACTTTCAGAAGATATCATGACTGGTCGTGTATTGCATATTTGTAAAGAGGAAGGCCTCGATCTGGATTCAGAGGTGAGGATACAAGATTAGAAATTTGTTTTTGGAGAATAAGAGTTTGGGCTTTTGCTAACAGGCTTCATTTTTGCATTCTTAATATTTTTGTTTTCTTTGCGATTGTAGGCTCTTTCAACCTTAAGTTCCATCTCACAGGGTGATCTTCGTCGGGCTATAACGTACTTACAGGTAAGATTAGGTTTGCCATTCTCTATGCATCGTCATGAGGTTCCTTTTCCGTTATCTTTGATACTTTTGATTGCTTTCTGATAGAACTTTTGGTTATCGTTATGTAACTGGAGTATTTCGCTGATCCAAGTGTATTGTTGTGAAACCATGACCTCTTTGCATTACCATGTTAACTAAAATTGCTTGCATGAATCTCACGCAATGAAATCTTGGTTTGGTTCCGTTCTTATATGAATGGTGTTAAGTTTAAACTTGCCACAATTCGGGGCTGTAGTATTGGTTGAACATTCTGGGCTAGATGATATGAGATGGATAGTCCGACGTCAACAAAAGAAACACGATAATCAGACAACCAGACAGTCAGTAGAAGGAATGGAAAGGATTGAAGGGTGCCTTGGTGGTAGGGGAGTAGGAAGCTTTTGATAGAGCACTTTTGGATTGGGTGGAAAACATAGTATGGATTGCACAGCAGCATACAGCTAGATGATTTGAGACAAGTAATCACGAGCTGGATTGACTACATGGGAGGGGGTGGCTTGGTCAAATGTTGCTATGTCAATGTCTGAAGCAAGCTCAGGAATACAGGCCAAATGGTTTGCATCAGGTTAGGCCAATTGGCTTAGTGGGTTTCCAGTCTGGATGGTGTTGGAAATATTACAGCTTTTTAAAAGAAGGTTTGCTTTAGGCCAACTGGTTTATTTTTTTGAATGGGTTTGGTTGTGTGGCTTCTAAGATGACAATCCAACTATTTGAAATCCAAGCTATTTCATGTTAGAAGAGCTGGCCTGTGAGGGAACAATGCTTGCACCTGACATGATAAAGTAATTTTTGTAAAACAATGGACTGGTCACTCACCCAACTGTATTAAGAAGTAAGAACCAATCAACGTTTGGTACTACTGTAAGTGGTATATTCATGCATAAAGCGAAACATCTATTTCAGGTACCTTAGCCACAAATACAATCAAGGGCTGCTCAAAAAAACGAAAAGCCAAAGGAAGTTCAAACAACATCGTTTCATTAATACTGGTGTTGCTGTCTCAAATGTATGCTTGTGTGATGAAACTTCTGTTTCAAAGTCCAGCATAATAGATATTTCTTCACGATAACTTATTTTTTCAAAAATTCTCTTTGGTTGTTAGTTCCAAATTTAGCTTTGAATATGGATCTTCAAACTTATTTCTTTTGCTTTAACGAAGATCGAATTTATGTTTTGTGGTTGTAGGGAGCTGCTCGGTTATTCGGATCATCCATCTCTTCCAAGGACTTAATCAGTGTTTCAGGGGTTAGTTTTTCTTTTCACCATCTTGCTTTTGGAGTTTGCATGTAGAGAAGATATTTTATGAGTCAAGATATGGAACGATCAGCTTAAAATTATTCTAGCATGATTAGTTTTTTTTTTTTTGAAAGAGTGCTCTCAGTTTGTACTTAAAGGAATTGTTTGCATTGTGCTTTTGCTTTTTCATGTTTGGTTAAGCAATACATTTTGTGGACGTCCTCCGTCCTGTGTAACCTATGTATTAATGGAAATGCAAATATCTTTCCAGTTTTGGAAAGGAGGTTTTAGGTATTCACTACATGAATATGCTTTTCAAAGAACTCTTTGGAGGAACCATCAAATCAATTTTCAGATTTGCTTTTGCTTAGTTCATGCCTTAGATCTTGAAATAGGAACTTAGATCCTGTTAGGTATGGGCCTATGGTTTGGCACTGGCAGGATAACTCTGAATCCGATTTGGGTTAGTTTGGCAATTCTTTCTCCTCAGATGAAATTAATCTAGTGGTGAAAGTCTTGCAGGACTGTTAAGAACCAAGCCGCATTTATGCTGCTAAAAAGTTTCAAATATTAGTGCAATTCTTGGTTTAATGGTGAAAATGAAGTCCTAGCATGTTTTTATTTCATTGTTATCTGGAGGGCTACAACCTTGATTAGCTTCATACTCACTATTTGCTCAGTAGGCGTTCCAACATCTTAATAGCCTTAACAAATCATATGTGAATCTAACTTTTAGAAGTTCCGAGCTGATTATGGGACATTTGAAGTCACTACTTTATTCATAATCTGGAGTTCTCTGCTTTGTTGTTCTGGTTTTCTTTTATTGTACAATTGATGGTTTAGTTGTAATAAGCACCAACACTTCATCTAGGCTACCTTGCTAGTGTGAGACACTTTGGGCCCATTTCATACTTCAGGAAATTGAGTTTTGGTGCATTGAGCGTGTCCCCTTAAGAGGTGTCCCTCCACTCCGGAAAAATACATCCAAAGTATTAGCGTTCATTTAAATAGCACTGACTCCAAATTGTTCAATCCCCACCCCCCTTCCTCTCCTCTCTCTCACACCTCAGATTGACGTCCCTCCCTCTGCAATGCTTAACAGAGAAAGAAAGACAGGTCTCAAACAAACATTTAGAGAGATGAACAGGATAGAGAGAGCGCTGTTGTAACTTTTGAAATGGACTTTCTGCTTATCTCTCGCTATTGCATTCCCTCATTCATGCTGTTGATCAACTGCATGCTTCTACACATCCTGTGGGATTGTTGTATTGTACTGATTTTGATGGCTTTGGTGATTGACATACCCTGCAGATATTTGTTTGCTTTTTTTGTTAATTAGTTCGACTTCAAAATCACTATCTACCTTTTAGATGTTGTATTAAGTACATTTTTTAATTTATTCTTCCTGTGTCTGTAACGGTGCTTGCAGAGTTACTTTGTATTACTGTGTGCATGTTAAGCACATTGCAGTTGCATATAAATGATGAAATGTGATATTTTGTGTATGGAAGATAAGCATTCTAGAGAAAAAACGCCTAGAGGTGCTCAACCTTTGTAAAAATCTACAGATGGTTAGCGGAATTCATATCCTTGTGTCCTCATTTCCTAGTTCTTGGGAAATCACCATATTGGCATGTCCTTGACGTGTTTATGTCGCGTCCTATGCATGCTTCTTAAACATGTCTTTGACGTGTTTATGTCTCGTCCTATACATGCTCATTAGAGTTGGGGTTTGATATTTTCCGCAGTCTAGCCTGCCCTTCTGGGCTTTCTTTGGTGCCTCCTGGACTAGGCATGAAGGTTGGCAGGTTGCCCACCTTAGAGTAAAAGCATGGTAGGAAAAGAAACTATTTGACTTTCGATTTAGGAAATCTTTCAAAGCTTTCTTAGTCACTTCACCTAGTATGGAACTCTTTGGGGAGTTTGGGTTTGTGTCTCTAGTATATAGAATGTTGGAGTCTTGGAGAACAGCTGGTGATTACACCAGGAGCCTAGGAGTATCAACTGTCTTCTTATTAATTAATGATTGAGGTCTATTTCGGCTGTCAAAATTGATTAATCTTGTTCATGCTTCTCTGCATCCTTTTTTCACCTTAGGTTTACAGAAACACCATTTTGTTCCCATTGCAAGGTCAACCATAACTTTCCAACTCTTGAGCGGCGACTTAGGCTTCAAGAAAACCAATATCAATAATCTCTTATGTTTGTTAATGTTGGCTTTAAATTGTTATGAGATAGGATGGTGGCTTCATTAAGGCTTACAGAACTCTTTAAGAGATTTTATCAATCTCACTTGAAAGGAAGGATGGCTGAGATTGTGACTGCCAGTTTTTTGAAATGTGTCCACAAACTTTAACTTCTTGCTTCCTGTGCTGTTCAAGTATAGTTGCCATAGCAAGGGGTTATATTGTGGCCAACCAATTTCAAGCCTGGAATCTTTCACTTTCTTACCTGTTACCTTTAACATCCCACTGATTGAAGTGTGTTTAGTTTTGAATGTTTGATGGTACTCTCTTTTCTCAAAAGTGTCTGTCCTCTTATTTACGTTCCCTGCCATTTGCTGACTCCCGAGACTTGAAATTAATCAGGTCATCCCCCAGGAGGTTGTTCAGTCTCTTTTTGCAGCTTGCAAAGGTGGTGATTTTGACGTGGTAAACAAGGAAGTCAATAATGTAATTCTAGAGGGATATCCTGTTTCTCAGATGCTTTCTCAGGTTATACAGTAGTACATGATATTCAATGTTTCATCAAATAATTATCGTAAAGAACTGAAGGGGTAAATATACTGCTTTTACTTTTTCTCCAGTTGTTTGAGGTAATTGTTGGAGCTGATGATATATCAGATGAGCAGAAAGCGAAAATATGCAAGAAGTTGGCTGAAACAGATAAGGTTGGTGATATTAAACAATTCATTCCATTGCTAGCCCAGTATTCCGTATTCAGCAGAAAAACTTCTTCATTTTTGGGTTGTTTTGATGTTTTAATCATATTGAAATGAGGTTTGGTAAATGACGCATTATTCTTGTGAATTTTGGAATTGATTGATTCTCGATGAAAATGAATATACAAATACACAAACCTTTGTATAAACCATTGATAAAGGTCTTAACATGTTCAGTGGATCTCATAGACTTATGAAAAAACTAAGTGGCTGGTACCCACTGGCGACAAGGAAGGTTCGTGTCTTGAGGATGGGATTTTTACCATGGAGGTTTGTGGAGAATTGCTGCAGTGAAATACATTTTAGTTTTGATAAGCGATGTGAATTCAAAAGATGAGTAAAAAATGAGAAAGAAGCAACCATAAGGCTGTCGTTTGTGCTCTCCAGGGAATGATGCCTTTGTATTAAACCAAATTCGGGACTGTTGTTGGCGTCATCTCATCTGTTGGATCCCTTCACATATGAGGTGTCCTCATCTTATTAAAAGCTCCAGAAATGGTTGACAGAGACTTCGTTATAGCGGATCTGAACCCATGGTTTTCATATTGATTCTGAAAAGTTCAAAAAGAGGTGAAAGCTTTAATATTCTTTTTTGGTTTCTACTTTCATTTATATCTAAGAAATTATCTCCCATAGATCTTTGACAATACATGTGGTATTATATTTATCAATTTATCCTTTCATATTGACCAGTTATCATTTATAGTGAGCTCTCACAAAAAATCTTCGATAAATTGATGATTACGTGATAATTTATCAGCATTTGCACTTTATGAATTTTGGTAAATTCCTCATGTTTTTCATTTTCTGAGTCTTTTACGTGGAATTTGATATCTATTACAGGGTTCTATTGTTAGATTCTTGATGCTATTTTAAATTTGAAAGAAAATATATTCATTATGTACTTCACTTGGTAGGGAGAGATCGTAGAGAGAAGAAAAGAGATAAAAGGAAAGGGTTCAAAGTTCAATAATTATTATAAATCCTATATTTTTGGAATTTTTGGACAATATAGTAGCTATTTGGGATATTGTAGGGAATTTTCGTGTATTTAAATACCTTTTAGAAAGTTATCAATTGAGGTGGAGTGTACTTATAAGTTTTTTCCCAACTTAGGAGATAACCCGGAATTTCCCTCCATTATCTCTCCAGAAAATTGTTCTCATGGCCCCTCCAAATGTTTAAAACCCCCTAGTATTTTGAAATTTTGAAAAAACTCTTGTTTTAAACCTAAAACAAATGAAATAAGGCCTTGTTCTCTCACAAAGCCATGATGCAAGTGCAAGTTTAGGGATCAATACCTAGTTTTTTGTGCATATTTTTGTAAGCTTCTGTGGAAGTATACGTTATACAATTGAACGCTTACTGATGGATGTTCAGTTTATTGTTATCTCATTTTACGTTACTTTGGGTAAAGATTGTCAGCGTTAGGATTGATGGGTGCCCTTTCTGAGTTAAGTTCCTGGATCTGCCACTCTCTCGTATCAATCTATCTTCTTGATTGAAAATGGTTACTCAAGACCACTTGAAGAGATTTCGCTGTATATTGGTGATGTTCATTTTCCATTTTTCCTGGTATCGTTGCACAAAGATTTGGGCATTTCCACCCGCCCAAGACACACAAACGCCTGAGAGATTATTTGGTTGATCAACTAGTAGTGGTTACAATTCTTATGTTTTTTAATATTTAGGTTTATCGGTTTGCTTCAGCTTATACTTGAATAACTTTCGAAAGAGAAAAATAATTCAGTAATTCTTTTGCCTTGTGGGGTTGGCAGTGTCTTGTTGATGGAGCTGACGAGTATTTGCAGCTGTTGGATGTGGCCAGCATTACGACGCGAGTACTTTGTAACATGCCACTAGAACTTTCTTATGAGAATTAGGTACTATGATACAGCTTTTGTAGCAAATCATGAAGGAAAAAACCCGTCCAGAATATGTTATCTGTAAATTTTGTAATCTTTACACTCCGTTGGCTTCTGAATATATCATTCGTCTGGGGGTTGACGCTATTTCCAGACCATGATAAACTGTAATTTTTTTTTCCTCAGATAAACTGTACTTGGTTTCCAGTTTTTCTGTCCCTCTTACATTCATTTTCTGATTACATTTCCTTTTTTTATTTTTTTGGAGGAAATCAGCTATCCATATCATTTCCTGTTCTTTTGATCGCCTGATTCGCCTGGGGCTTGATTTTGCATCAGGGGGAAGTCAGTACGATGCAAACTGGACATGACTTCTAAATTTCGCATGACAATAAAATTGCTGGGAATATGATTGTGTTCCTTTTGCAGAAAGTTCCTCTGGGTTAATCTTGGATTCACTGTTGGCTTCAAATCGGTGTCGCCAGTGAAAAATGTAGCCACCCCTGATCTGATAATTAGATTGGAATCGTTCGAATTCTCAGGCTTGCGTGCAAACAGCTCTTTACAAAAATCAGATCGATCTAGTTTTTAGAGACTAAGGTGATCTAGTCGGCTCCAAGTTTCTGCCATAAATAACGTGCTCAACAAATCAATGAACTTAGAATCTTCAAGCTTTGTTTGCATCAGTGTTTGTGGAGGGCTCAGTGTTCGGAGATTGATTGTCTCCAAACATTACCGACACCGTGATGAGCTGCGGGTCTAACTTTCAAACTTAGTCCGGGAGTATTACCACGTGGTGCTCCGAACCACTTTACAACCACACGTTTGTGTGAGATCAATATACTTATGGTAGATTCTCATGAATATGTAGTTGTAAAGTGGTCGAAATACCATGTAGCGGTATTCCCGGACTATTGTATAATTTCACCCAGACTTAGCGAGTTTTCGCTCTAAACAAGAGTTTCCTTTCCTTATAATTTGGCAACACATTTCAAAATTTAAACCCTGTTTGGCAGTAATTTATGTGTGCCTCAATTATATGAGTAATGTTAGGAATGCAACTTTAACACGTAACTTCAGACACCATTGCATGTGGTTATTCATTGCACGTGAGTTCACATGCATCGGGCGACTCAGAAGAAACACAGTTGTGCCCGAATGTTGTGTTTGCCACGTGGTATTGGAAGGTAGTTGGCTCTATGGTTGGGCTCATTATTCGTATGTTGATGTTTGAGCCAATATAAAACGACAATTGTTGATAAACGTGTCAAGACAAGTGGTTATCTCTTTTTTTGAACTGCTGTCAAGTGGTTATCTGCCTAAATTATCTGCCTAAAAAAAAAATTCTCCATTTTCATTCTTGGTAGAATAAGATAGTATTCTTCAATATTGGAGAGCCTTTCTAGTCTTTCTATTCATTCTATTCATCTCACTATACGTCTATACGTCACTTCTTCTTCTGGTTTTTTCAGACACGGGTATGGACTATGGAGAGAAGGAGAAGGAGGAAACGAAAGTAAGAGTTGAAATCAGACATAAGAAATAAGGAATCAGAAATACTTCTTTACAAGGCTTCCCGTGAATAAGGGTTTACGGCGCTCAATCGCGCGTATTCAAAAGTGTTTTGAACAATTTGGATTGAAAGTCAATTGAGACCGATCAAAATTGAAAAGCAATATAGACGGCCGAGATTGTGCGGAGTCGTGAATAAGTTTCTCTCATAAGGAATAGCTCATGGACTAGAGAAATTACGGTTACCGAGGCATGTTTAATCTCAATTCACAAAAAGTTTGGAACCCACGATTGAAGTGTATGAATCTCACACATTTTTCTGTTCGTGTTATGCCCAAAGCACGGAATAATCCCGGAATTTCCCTGTAACACATCCACGAGCAAGAATAGAGGAAAGAAGACTGAAGTGACCCTGCTGAGATTATAAAATCACCAAGAGTAGCTGTCATTTTTATTAGGTTTGCACACAATTAACCCCACATTTATCAAAACATACCTCAATACTTCTAGTAAAAATCATTTCTCGCCCTTTATAATTGCCAAACTCAATCGAATTTTAATAGTAGCTCTTGGTGTTTGACTCCATTACGTACAAATCCTAACTCCTCCTCTGTTCACGTCAGGTTCGACATAAAACATATGAAACCTACATAGGTATGTAATGGTATAGGCGGTTGAAACACCACGTGATGATGCCGAATGTTTGCATTATTGGTCAGTTCCCTCCACACCCTTAATTTAATGCGATGATGGAACCTAACTTTTGGTGTTATTTTCCCTACAAAAGTCCAAGTGATGAAAAAGTCTATGCATGGACACACAAAGCTCCCCTCCACTGGCCCACCCAAATCCACTTCCCTCGCCTCTAATCTCGCTCATGAGACCAACAATAATCATCTTCTTCATATCTCTCTCTCTCTCTCTCTCTCCTCCTCCTTCCAATCCTACCTATATATACATTACACTTTCACATACACACACAACTCAAGAGAGAGAGAGAGAGAGTGTGAGAGATGACTATAGATGACTCTTTCAAGAAACCAGGGGCCATCCCATTTAAGTGGGAGATCCGACCCGGTGTCCCCAAGCTCCATCACCAATCCCCATCACCACAACAATCACCCTCGTTTAATCTCCGCCGTTCATTGCTCCAACATCACGAACAACAAAAACAGCAATCCTTCAATCACCACCGTTCATGCCCAACCACCCCAATAAAGCTCAGCCCACCACCTTCCGGGTTCCACTTCCGCCCTCCACCCCCGGAGCCCCATTCCCGCTCCACCCCACGCGGTAGACCCGACCGATCCATTTTTGCCCCACCCGACATTGTTGGTTCGGATAGTTGCTTTCCAAGTCCTTCGGTACTAATTAGGCGAAAGGGTGACAAGAAAAGAAGTCGGAGGCCCAAACCCGAGTCCGACTTCGAGCCCGATTATACTTCTGACCTTGAAACCCTGTCCAGGTGGTCCGGGTCGACCCGGAAGTCTGTGTCTCTGTTCCGTGACTCACCCTCATCATCCTTCTCTTCCTACCGGTCTTCGCCCCGGCCCGTTAGCGATGATGAGTGGGCATGGCTTGGGCTTTTCTAGAGAAATTCACAATAGTCCATTGTGATATATTTTCTAAGAGTACAATATTTCAGACAAAAATGCTACGAAGGCAGATAGAAGTGCACAAATCCGTTCGACTCGTGTGTACCTCACATTTACTGTGGGAGACCCACATACATCAAGTGGGTTCAGATCTGTGTATTTCTATCTTATTTCAAGAGCCTTTTTCCATCATACGCTAGTGTGAATTTTACACAATTTATAGAAGACCCGTGTCTCATTGTGTGGTGAGGAAAGACTTCGGTGCAAGAAATAGCTCTTGTATATAGAGCAAGATGATGTGGGGTTGACTATTTGATTTTCTCCATGCCCCCTTTTGTAATAGGATATTGATTTTGACGCTCCACTTTTGTACGTAAGCGTTCCACTTTTAACGTGAAGTTTAACTTCATGTACAAAATAGAGTGCCTGCGTACAAAAGTGGAGCGCGAAAATCAAGTTGTTTTGTAATACTCCTACTTTCTTCTGATCGGCCCCTTGCTAGAACCTTTTATCTAAAATCAGTACGAAATGTTATTCTAGTTCATCTTTGACGTTATGAGTTTCATCTTTGACATTATGAAGTTGGAGGGAGAGTGATTTTTAAAATACTCCTCCCCTCTTAATGATGGGTCACTATGCCTATTTTAAATTTTTAAAGTTACTTCCTCGTATGTTTCTCCGTCCTAATTTATTTGTCTGTATTTGAAATTCAAACTTATTAAGGGGATACAACGGTTACCATTTACAGATTTTGAATTTCCAAGAGTACTCCTCACTTTGTCAATATTCAATGAGAGTGTACGTGCACATCCTGTAGTTTATAATTTTGCAAAAAAGAGATGTCATTGAGGGCACTTTATAAGTTAATTTGAAATTGGACAACCTTTTGAGAAGCGTAATAGTCAAAAAGTAGATAGTGAAGTTGGATTGAGTTAGTTCAGGAGACCGTTAAAATATATTGTGAAGATTATAATATTGAGTCCGATTTTGTTCATCCTCAGAGCATCCACAATGGGTGTGTTAACTAGTATTTTAATTGTATGTGTTAAGACTTAGCAAATAAAAATGTAGTTTTTGTGCCACAATGCTTGTGTTAGTTTGTGTGCTAGAGTGTGTTAAATCTTATAGTGTGCTAGCATGTGTGTCAAATTTGGCAACTATGCTAGCAAACAATAAATGGGTCCCACCTCTATAATTTAAACTTCAACCATAAAATATAAATATCCACTACTCCTAATACACACTTGTGGGACCCATTTTTTATCCTAACAAACATTTTAACACACAAATTTACCAAACTCATTGTGGATGTTCTAGCACACTTCTATGTTATTAATGTCTAACACACATTTGTGGGACCCATTTTTATCCTAATACACCTTTTAACAAACACTTTAACACACAAATATACCAAACCCCATTGCGGATGCTCTCACTAAACGAACGTTACCCTCACTTCTATTGGTTGTTTTCAACTTGCCCTACCAAATTTAACTTCAGTTAGTATTTTTTTTTTTTGTATCAGCAAAAGATGAATTTTATTAAAAAACGGAGAAAGGGGAAGGGGATCTAACAAACAGTTGGATAATACACCACAAGGCAAAGCCCGTAACATCTAAAGGTCTACATGGTCTACATCAGATAAAACATTACAGCTCAACCAACACCCAAATAAATCAAGAAAAGCCCAAACACCTAAATCCGGCCGAAGCCTCGACCGGCCCACCCAAACCATCCCACAAAACCCTAACTACACCGGCAGCCACCGCCATACAAACCACCGGACCCTAGCCTCGCCGTTAAGCCAAGCTGGCCTCTCCCAGATGTAGAGACCGGCGACGGAGACCAGCCTACGAGAGTGAAAGCCGAGGCAGTCAAGGCCAGAGGGCCAACACCAACACCACCACCACCACCATCACAGTTAGTATTAAAAAGCCACAATTTATGAAAGTATAACTGATTTGGTATCTTTCTATTGGGAAAATTACCCCATGCATTGCAAGAGAAAAAATGCGTGGGAAATAGTCGGAACAGAGTTCCATTTTGCTGAAGAAGCTTTAGATGGGTGAGCATTAATTTATTATTTTTTAAACAAGTAATCGTAAAATACATATTGATATAAATGTAAACGTACATATATAATTTCACCTCCCCATAAAGCAACAGGATATTTACAAAATCGAAATTTAAAATTTGTTTAAGCAATCATATGCAATCCAAATAAATTATCCAAAACTTCACCAATATTTTTTAACAAGTAATTCAAAACATAAAGACCAACAAAAGTACAACAGTTTGTTTCCACAAATAAAAACATCGAAAAAAACATGTATGCATCGACATTAATCTTCTCCCCATCATATCTTTTAGTCTTTCATCTTCATCATCTTTCAGCATTTTCAGGAAAATATATTGACACCGTGTGACATCTGTTGATGTGGAACAGCCTGTGACGAAAATGAGTACAATCTTTAATTTCGAGCAATCGAATGGTAAAATTAGAAAGCAAGTATCGGGATTGCTTGAACAAAATTTTAATTTCAATTTTGTGAATATCCTGTTGCTTTATGGGGAGGTGGAATTATATATATGTTTATAATTGTTTGGTGTTATTTATATCGATATGCCTTTTATGATTACTTGTTCCGACTATTTCCCACACGTTTTATCCTCTTGCAATGCATGTGATAATTTTTCCAATAGGAAGATACCAAATCAGATATACTTCCATAAATTGTGGCTTTTTAATGCTAAGTATGGTTAAACTTAGTAAGGTCTACGAGTTGAAAACAACGACCAATAAGAATGAGTGTAACGTTAATCGGCTCTCTAATATTTTACTGGGGATCAAAGTGTCTTTTCGAGTTTTCGTCAATTCTTAATTTGGGGAGCAACGGTAAAAACTAAACCAGTTTGAAACCGTAAAATTAGTGACAATTTTTGTGAGGACCTAAATATTTGTCACAAAACACTATGTGGCAAAATAACCATTTCTGGCAGAGTGTGTTTGACTCGTGTGTCCATCTCCCACTTTTCATTTGACTAAAGAGATTATTTTGCAGTAATTCATGAAGAAATATACAAAATCCAAAGTGACCTACCTCCTAGAGCGTAACCACGCTGTTTCATACTTATCAAATCCATACTTTATTATATTTTTTTTCGGTCAAACAGTACAAAATCCATACTTTATTTGTCCCCAAGCAAAAGAGATAATAAAAAGACAAAAAAAAGAAAAAAGAAAAAAAATACCATATGATCCTTTTCTAAGAGGAGTCCGTCTCATGAGGATTTGCTATTAGGTTGTTCGGCCTAATAAGCCAAATAGCTTCTTTTTTTTCAATTTTTTTTGTATTTGTTAGTTTTTGTTTATTTTTTGTGGATTATTACTTTGTCATGACGAGAGGAATCTAAAAAGTACAAAATTATGATCGAAACCCAATTTTTTTTTGAATAAAGATGAAAAAATTAACTTATTGGCTTTTTTTTGTCTTTATTCAAAAAATTTAGGTTTCAATCGTAATTTTTACTTTTTAGATTTCTCTCGTCATGAGAAGAAGCAATAATCCACAAAAAATTGACGAAAAACTAACAAATGGGGAAATTTTTTAAATAAGGACAAAAAAAAAAGCCATTTGGCTTATCCGGCCGAACAACCTTAATGTACCCGGTACCCCACAAAATTCCAAATACTTATGCTCGTAAAGTCATGATCTCCAACAGAGGCAAAAAGTTCAAGAACAAAGCCATGAATCTCATTACCTCCACGAACAAGAAAACTAATCAAAGTCTCAGATGCTAGCAATGAGTAGGCGACAACGTTCACTTGGATTTCAAAGAAGTAATCGATTGTCAATCTCTACACTTGTGAGGCCGAATAAGTTGCCAGCTGCTGCTTCATGTGTATGTCATGCGATGTTGTTAAGGAATTTACTAAAGGAGCTTAATTTTGCACAAGAAGAAGCAACGAAAATATTCAATAAGTCTACACACCAGGAAACTAGCCCATGCCCCAACCCTGGATAGCCCAAAACGACGTCGTTTTGGGCATCCCCAAAAAAAAAAAAAATATTCAAGGGGCTTTATAAATGCAACTGTGAATTTATTGCATGTAACTTGTTTTTAAGTAAATAATATTCGGACAAAAATACCCTTATAAAAATGGACAAAAATACCCCTATTTTTATTACATACAACCACAAACATATGACCACATCCAAAATACACACACCCCATAACCCACCCACCAGTGGCGTAGCCAGAAATCCATGTAAGTGGGGGCATTTTTTGAACACATTTCAACCAAAAAATTGCTTACTAAGCAACGTTAAAACGTTTGTGCTAAGAATTAAAAAACCTAACATATTTATTAATATAGTAAACTATATAGAATATAAAAACAATCGAATTGCTTGAATTGTCTCAGCGTATCAAGTCTAAGAGCAATTCACTATACAATATTTAGCAATATTGCTCCCATTGTTAATAATTGCTTAAGTATAAAACGTATAGCCCATGGTTTAGGCATTTTTGAATTTTGGACATTATGCATTAGAGAGTTCCAATTAGTAAGTGATTGTTATTTTTCACATTAGACATCTCATTTTGCCAGTGTAATGACAATGTTCAAAAATGTGAAACAAAAAATTGAGAATGAAATGATATTCGACATGTCGTAGAAAGATTAAAAGTAGATTTATGAAACACAATTAACTAGACAAAATACAAAATATACATTTTAAAATCTTAAATTTTTTAAAAACAAATTCGAGTGGGGGCGTGTGCCCCCGCTCGTCCTATGCTCCCTCCGCCACTGCCACCCACGTTCCCTCCATTTTTTTCCATCTCCTTCCACGTTCCCTCCATCTTCTTCTGGTTCTTCTGGTTCCATTCCAGCCACCACCATTGTTGAGCTCCCACCTCCCACTATAAACCCAGTCGACACCTGCCTCCAAACTCTCACCTCACACCTCCTAACTCTCAATGGAAACCTCCATTGCTTCTTCTCCTTCCATTGGTAAAGAAGAAGTCTTTAACCCAACATACGAGAGCAATGTGCATTTTGATTGGGGATTGGAAGGTTGTGCAATGGAAATGGAAGATGACAAGGAAGAGGGAGCCATGGATATTGTAGTTTTAGAGCCGAGATCACAGCAAGAGGTAACTCATCACTCCTGCATTTTTAGCCTGGTTCTGTCCCGACATTGTCATATTCTGAAACTTGAAATTACACCACAATTTCAAACTCTAGAGTTTGAAAATTGAAAACAATATCATATTCTAAAACTCGGAATTCTACTAAAATTTCAAACTCTAGAGTTCAAAACTTGTCACTAAATTTTAAATCTGGCACGACATTGTCAGATTATGAAACAACATTTCAAACTCAAGAGTTTGAAAATTGAAGGTAATATCATATTCTAAAACTCGAAATTTTGCCGAAATTTCAAACTCTAGAGTTTTAATATTGTAGACAATAATCACTCCCGATGTGTTCAGAATCTAAAATTCGAAATTATGCTAAATTTGCAAACTCTAGAGTTTGAAACTTATATCATATTCTAAAACTTGAACTTATCACAATATTTCAAACTCTAAAGTTTGAAACTTGTTGACAATATCATATTCTAAGACTTGAAATGCTGTCAAAATTTTAAACTCTAGAGTTCGAATACTGTGTAGAGTATGTTTAATTGGTTTTTCTTTGGATGTTCTAGGGTGACACTTCAACATTTGGTAGTCATGTAGGGCCTGCAACTAATCCTACTCCCACTCCTACACTATATGATTATACGGAGCATTTCACAACGGACAAGGTGAGTGTTTCAAACCATGGAGTTTTTTTCATGTGCAACCTTATGGTGCCGGTTATGATTATTATTTTTAATTTTCTAAAGGTATTTTCGTCCGAGAAAGAGTTGGTAGAGTGGACAAGATGTACGGGTAAACGATACAGCTTTGTCATTATCATTAAGGCCTCGGAGAAGTTTATTAAGAATCACAAACCAAGGATGAGGTTTTCATGCGAAAGGAGCGGGAAGTATAGGAAGTTTGTGAAGAAGTCTTTGGGGGAGGAGGTGGCTGTGAAGAAGAGGGCGACGCGTTCCACGGGCACAAAGAAAATTGAATGCCCATTTCTATTGAAAGGTGTAAAGGGCAATGATGGTTGGACTGTCTCTGTCCACAATGGCACTCACAATCATCCTTCAGCGGTGTACTTGGAGGGGCATTTGTATCCTAGAAGGTTGTCGGCGGAGCAAACTGCCATGTTGGTGGATTTGTCAGTCTCTATGGTTAAACCCAAACAAATTCTAAGTTAGTTAAAGGGCAATGATCCTTCAAACGTCACGACAATCAAACATGTGTACAATGCACGACATAAGTACCGAGTAATAGAAAAAGCCGGGAGAACTCAAATGCAACATCTAATAGCTCAGCTACAACATTTTAGCTATGTGAATTGGGACCGTTCGAATAAGGATGGGAATGTCACGGAGTTGTTTTGGGCTCCCCCTTGCGCTGGCGAGATGTTACGCGCTTTCCCTCGAGTGTTAATGATGGATTGCACGTACAAGACAAATAGATACAAGTTTCCATTGCTGCAAATTGTTGGCGTAACATGTACGGAGTTGACTTTTAACGTAGCCTTTGCTTTCATTGAGTGTGAAAAGGAGGAAAACTACACTTGGGTGTTGGAGAAGTTAAAGGGCATGATGGATGCTGATGCGCTTCCAGTTGTTATCGTCACGGATAGGGAGTTGGCGCTTATGAATGCCATCAGAAGTGTTTTTCCTCATGCTACCAATCTCCTATGTAGGTTATATATCTCAAAGAACGTCTTAGCTAAGTGTAGGAAGATGTTTGATGACAAGACGTGGGAGGAGTTTAGTTGTAGTTAGGGCCTAGTTGTCCTTTCAGCGAGTGTTACACAGTATGAGGAGCGCCTTCGTGCTTTGAAGCGTGATTTTCAAATGTTTCCTACAACACTTGATTATGTGGAGAAAAATTGGTTAATACCTTATAAGGAGAGGTTTGTTGGAACTTGGACGGATATAGTCATTCATTTTGGTAACCTAACAAGTAATAGGTAAATGTTTTATTCGCAATTTAAGCACTTTCTTTTTGCATTTCAAGTAAAATCTATATATGTTATTTGATATGGCTAACGTCTGGATATATGTATTTATTCGTAGGGCGGAGAGTGCACATGCCGCGCTAAAACATCAACTAGAACACTCCCAATGCAACTTTGACAATATATGGGAGAAAATGCACCGACTTATTCTGTTACAAGAAACTGAAGTCAAAGCTTCTTTGGAGAAGAGTCTTACGTCTATCCCACATGAATTTAGGAGTCCTCTATTTGAGATGTTGAGGGGAGTTGTTTCGAAGAATGGCATGACACATGTTCTGGCCGCGTCCCGTCAAGTGGAATGGATTGTGGAATCAAACCATGCATGCGAGTGTGCTTTGAGGTACACCCATGGTTTACCTTGCGCTCATGAGATTGCTCCTTACAAGACGAAAAATATCCCCCTGCCGCTTGAGTTAATACACGACCATTGGAAGAGGCTGTCTTTGGTTCCAGCCCAGAATGATGCTCCAGGTGTAACCAGAACTCGCTTGTCCTCATGCAGCATATGGTCACGCCAATTTTGCCAATTTTGCCAAAGAGCATCTGTATACTGGTACACCACACTGTAGGTAGCAGACGTAGATCCTCTAGTACCCCGCAACGGGGCTAACGGAGGCCCAGGGACTAATTGCACAAGGCCGAACTGCCTCAAAACTCTGTCCGGTAGGTAGGGCTCAACAACGATCATGCAACAAATGCAGCCAGTGTATAAAGCTATATCTGCCACAACTTGCCTACGTTCTTTGTACGGGTCAAAAACCTCCTGCCCAACAAATTTTGCATAAGTCAAAAGATTGGTTCAATAAAATTTACAAGTATGTGTTCTAGTTTTCTGACTAGCTTGGACATCGTCCAACATCTCACGGTAGCGGACTGTGGTGGCTGACTTAGCCTCCTTACGACTTTGCCAGCGTGCTGCCCGTGGTAGGTCCTCCGTGTAGTTTGCATTCATGGCGTGTTGGAACATTGGAAAATGCTCTTGAATCCATGCCTGCATTTTAGTACACATAATTCATTTATTTAGTAATTCAGAATCCATGTGTACATTGCAAGTTTAACGTGTCCATATCCGTGTCCAAATTAATGTCCCAAATCTATAAAATTCATGTCCCAATTATTAAAAGTACAAAGTCCATCAACGTGTATGTATTCGTATCCTCTCTCTCTCTCTCTCTCACTCTCTAGCAAATCTCTTTAAGTTTGAACATGTCTCTCTATGTTCTCTATAACTCTCTGTCTCTCATTTTAATTTTTTAAGTAAATTGTCCGTGTATAATGTGCGAGAGATATCTAATTTTTTCACGTCTTTGATGAATAAGTACATGCAATTAATGTGCGAGAGATATCTAAATCGTAGTTCATGTAGCAATATTTTTTAAAATAACTAACTACCTCCAACAAGGTCGTGTAGCCACCCATCTGCATAACGTGACTCCTGCTTGCTTGTCCAAGCTGCCTATACAGGAACCCCAATGCTCCTACACCCCAAGCATATCTCCTAACCTGTCCCAAGTCAGACAAAAGAGCGAGGTAGGAAACGTTCACCCTAATTCCAGTATTGTCCACAAATAGTGTGGTCCCGAGAAGGTACAACAAGAAAGCCCGTGCACAATAATCCACCCTCTCATCCGTGGTATCATTTCCTACATTCATGAAAGTATCTTTCAACCAGTGCAATTTAACACCACCACAAGAACCAGCGTCACTCGCTTGAGCCACTGTCACACCAAGACATCTATGCACAAGAGCAACACAATCCTCCCTACTATGAACCTCTGCATGCACAGCTAACCCCTCGACTGGGAGCCCAACAAGATAGAGCACGTCTTCAAGTGTAATGGTCATCTCCCCAAACCCAAAGTGGAAGCTATTTGTCTCTGGGTGCCACCTCTCCACAAACGCAGACACTAACACCTTGTTGCAATACCTGTAAGTAATTTGAGCGAGTGGAAACAACCCTGAAGATGTAACCTTATCCATGAACCTACGATTGGTTGTCGGTAGCTCCCAAATTTTCAGATAACGCGAGTGGTTATATATTTTCAACAACTGTCGCTCCCTACCATTCCAAATATCAGCTGCAACATGATTCCTAAAATCCTTTAACAAGCTCGGATCTTCTGGACCAACCGGAACCTCATCATGCCTCTGCTGTCGCCCTCTCCCTTGCCCTCTGCGTACAACCGAAGCCTCTGTGTGTGCATCGTCCTCATGTCGCTCGGCCTCTTGCTCTACCGCCTGAGTGTGTGCATCGGTCCTGGCCTTTTCCTCCGTATGTGCATCGAGCCTGCCCTCCTCCTCCGCCTGTCCATCGGGCCTGGCCTCATCCTCCTCCGCCTGTGCATCGGGCCTGGCCTCCTCCTCCGCCTCTATAGCATCCTCCTCCACTTGTTGGTCTGCCTCAGGCCTGTTCTCCTCCTCCCCAGCCTCTCTGACAACCTTCTTTTGCCTCTGTCGTCGTCCTCTCCCTCCAACTTCTGAAGTTGAAGTTTGGTCAGCCTTCCTCTTCCTTGCTGAAACAGTAGGACGAGTCCTCTTCATTTTCCTGTATTCACCAATTAAGAGCAATCAACCTTTAGCACATGGATTCCTCTGTCAAAAAATTCAATTTCAAACATCTCAAATGATAGAACATCTCACACAGTGCAAACAAATAAGACTTCAAAAATTTAAGACTTCAAATAAGTTTGTCCACACCCCCCAAATAATAACCAGAGGTGTTACTGAAACTTGTGCAAATAAGCCAGGGTCCAAAATGTGTTTCCTCTCAAGTATCGTATATGTGTTTCCAAATAGTTGTCCACACATACTTGTCATCGTGCAACACAAAAAGGGGAAGAAAAAAAACTATGCAAAGGAGCAAGTAAAAAAGCCCTTTCAGTTTCATTTCAGAAAAAATTGGCTACATATCAGCTGAGTAGTTCAGGTTTGGACTAGTATCTAGGACTTCTAATTTGGTTTCAATGAGAAAGAATTGGATAAGCATTAATGACATTAGGTCATTCACCTTTACTGGAGATATTTTCTTAATGACATAATTTGATTTATCATTCTTTTCACCCCTTTATACGAGGCAGCTGTAATTAGTTTTCAGTTTAAGTCATATTTTCAACAATAAATCTGGACATTTGAAAGGCCAATGAATGATCATTTCAGTCATTTCCGAAATTGTTTCAGTGAAACACACACTACCTTACACTGTTAAAGAGCTATGTTTGCAACTCTAATTGGTAATCATTTCCTAATGCACAGATCGGATCAACTAGTCCTCTTTTCTACATTGGTTTTTCTCTTAGGAATTTCAACGAACACATGGTGTGCAAAATTATTTACAGTTCATTAGAAACCTACATAACGAACATAGAGGAACCACTATAATTTTCAATTACCTGTTTCCGTAACAAAAGGGGATTTATTTCAGATTCAAACATCTGAAATAAGTGTAAAAAATCAGATTCTTAAGTTCGAAATCTATCACAGAAATCAATTTCAAACATCTGAAACAAATTGAAAATTTCAAGTTCATATGTCTGAATATGGCACCAGATTTTCGGATTCTAATAATTGAACTGAAAACCGAAAATCAAGTTCTAATATCTGATTGTATCAGTTAGGGATTCAAAAATTACCTTTTTAAGGAGTTGGGTTGGACGATGGTAGTGATGCCACCGTGGTGCTTGCTGTTGTGTGGCGGTGGTGGTTCGACAATGGAGACAACGAAGGTAGTGAGGGAGAAGAACGGGGAGAAGGGGGAAGGGAATGGTGGTGGTGTTTTGGGTGGGTTTCAAAAGTGGAGCGGAGGGGTGGGTTTCAGAACTGGTGGTTTTCAGAAGTGGGAAGTGGGTTTCAGAAAACAGAGCGGACGTTTTGAAATTTTTGGCCGAAGTACTTGGTTGAAGTAAGGAAGGATAATTTTGGAAGTTCACAACTATTTTGAGGTTGTATGATAGCAAATTTTTATAAGATTTGTGGTTTAAGTTAGCAAAAGGCTACATGCAGTAAATTCGCAGTTGCGTTTATAAACTCCCAAATTCAAAATACTTCATCTGGTTCTACGCGATGAAAGAGAAAAATGAGGAGGAGGAGGACGATGAACCAGACCAACACCATCATTGCGACCACTACCGGCGACCACCATCACCACTTGCGACCTTCCCTCCACCAACCGCCACTGCCACTGCCACCACCAATGGCGATTTTCGCCTTCGCGACTTTCGACGCGATCACACACCGCCAAGGTCTCTCTCTGTTTGTTATTTTGTTCGTCTCTCTCTCAATTGAAAGTTAGGGTTTTGGTTTCTTTGCTTTTCCTTATTTCATTTCTGCTTGGAATTGAAAGATGAGATTTCAATTGAAAGTTAGGGTTTTGAATCTAAATTGAACCACAGGTACAACTTTACTCGGCAGTCGTTTTGGTCCTCCTATTTTCCTCCCAGGCCGATTGCTCGTTCATCTCTGTACCTCAAATTCATAAGAGCATTCCCTGGAGTAGGCTTATCAACCCAAATGGAGAACCTCCATGTGAGAAACTCAAGGAAAGCATCAAGTTCTGGTTCATATTGGAATAAAAATCCTGGCTAATCCCAAGGAAAAGAAGAGAAACAAGTTGAATTTCTTGTAGCTATACCAGTAACTTCTTCAAATGAAAAAACCAAATAAGCCACATGATACATACCTTCATCAGACTAAAGACATTAACCAACTGTTCTTTCAGCATGGCAGACATTTCAATGTCGAATCTGTGTGCATCCACCTGATTCCCTTTCTTGACAAGGGTCTTATTGAGATGACTGCTCATTTAAATGTGTGTGGAAATTAGATTTACCCAAGGTTTAATTTTGCAAACTGATCAACTTATTTCAAAATTTGAGCAAGGTGGTTTAGGAAGAAGGTGGCCTAATTGATGTGTGTTTTAACAGGTGCTGGAATTGGCTAGAAAATGTGGCGAGGGACAACAAGAAGACCCGTATCATGCCACAACCCATTCATGTTGTAGCTATTACTGTGAACATCCTAATGATGCTTCAAACATCTTCCAGTGTCGATGCCGACGATGCCGAGGATGAGGACGAAGAGGAGATGGGTAGTGAGGAGGAGGAGGAAGACGGGAGAATGAGGACGATGATAGTGACGGTGGTGATAGTAGTTCTTTTTATTTTTATTTTTTGCTCGCAGCTTAAGGGAGAGGATAAATGTAATGCCCATATAATGGTTTTTGTATCCGGAAGACTATGTATTACGCTCATCATTCTAGTGAATGCCAGAGTTTGCTCTATTTATTTTTTGTTGCTTGAGTGGTTTTCTGAAGACAATGTTTGGTTTTCTTTGTTGTTTCAAAACTTTAAACTTTAATGTGCTTGATGATTTTATGACTTTGGCTTTGTGAATGGTCATTAGGACAATAAATGCCCGGTGTGGGCTTGTGCATAACATCATGTTGTTGTTGTACTGAACGAGACACAAGACGTCGGGTTAGGACCAAAAATAGAGAGGTGCTGCCCAAATTTTACTAGAAATTACCTTGTGTCCCTTTTACCAGCTCTAGGCATTATCATGAACTTGGCATTGGCACCAACTTTATGTAATCAGCAAACAACTCAGCCTCATAGAAACTACAAGATTAGCATGAAATATTTTGTAGCTACGGTATTGAGCAACTTATGCTGAAAATGTAACAGCAAGCCAAACTGCTTTGACCTATACTTTCCCGCATATGCTAATTACATTTAGACACCTGTGTTGGTGTGTATGTTGTCGAAAAAGAGGGCCAAAAGGTAACAAAAATACTTAAGTAAGTTTGAAATCCTAACTTTTTGATGACGAGGAGAAAAAGGAGCCGTGTCTGACACGTGTCCGATACGGAAACGGACACGACACAAGGACATTCCATAAACTCAATTTCTAGCACTCCAGAAACTAAAAGTGAAACTCAATTTCAAATATGGATACGACACAATACATCTTTCAAGATACGATACGGATACGACACAATACGTTTGACTAATATAAATTCCAAGAAGTTGACACAATAGTGATATTTGAATTTCATAATGTACCACTCATTATATCAAAATGTACCACTCTGAAACCAATACAGCAACAAAAATGGAGTACAAACTTTTATCTTTTTAAACAAGCCATGAAACATTGTCAAATTGGAGCAAAGGCCATGAGCCGAACATCATCATCATCGTCTACCCTAAGCTATATTTCAAGCAAAATGAAAAAGAAAAATCCTAAGTGTTGCTAGCATCTCTTCTTGGCTGGACGCTCCATACACCAAGCAGAACTGGATTTTGGAGTTGTGGAATTGCTTTGTGCTCTCCCAACCTCTTGCATAGCTACAATTGCTTGGCCTGCATGCACAGGTAAGCACTATAAGCAGTAAGCCATGTGTGGAAACCCAAGTCATATGCATGCATGTGAGGATGGAATGAGGATTTAACGAAAGAGAAACAAAAGGATGAGCTTGCCTTCCGTAGGTACTTTTCCTAGATCTTCAATGCGTCTCTCAATGCCCTTTTCGCATCCAGACTAGCCGTTATTTCCCCCACAATCTGTAAAAGTAGGTTCAAATAAGTTATATTTCAGACACATCTAATCGCGAAGGTGAAGAAGAGAAACAAGAGGGAAGTGGAATGTGAACCTTGACAACATCGTCTGGACCTTTAGCTTCTTTCAGAAGTCGTTTTTTCTTGGCCGCAATGACACTTGCAACGAGGAAAACTACGAGGGCACTCTTTTAGTCCCCGTGTCCAGTCTTTATAAGTTTTCTCTCATATTTCCCATACTGTTTCAGCTGCTTAGTATCCATTCTGGATACAACATTTTCATTTGGCGCCACATCTGATCTAGACCTTGAAACCTCATATAATGAAGAGATGTTTGGATTATATTCCATTGCCCACATCACCTGAAAATATGAACCTATCAATAGAAATGCAAAAATGCTCCCAACATACAACCACTGAAAATCGTTGGCTTTGATCTCTTCTCAAGGCTCTCAGAACAATGGATCTTCTGTAAATGGAGAGAAAAATTGTATTTATTGGACTAATCAAACAAGGAAAGAGATTTTCCTTACCTCCCAAAGGTACAACGCATCTACAACTGACAACTCTCTCCAGAAAAGTACCATCAGCATACGGAGTGCAAACAGATACTGCCCACCATCTAGTTCCTCTGCAAAATCGAAAAATCAGAAGTTCGAAAATACAAAGCCATGTTTTAATGGTCAGGGCACTAGAGCCAAAGCCATAGAATTAATGCATTTCAGAGTACTTATGTTGAGCTATTATTGGCTAATAGTGTATCGTTCAATACCGATAAAAAAAAAAACGAGTGAATCTGATATGAGCTTACTCAAACCCATCCTCTTTTTCCTCTATTTTGGAGAATAAATTTGGTACTCCAAATATAAAGAGTATGGGAAAATCTGATATGAGCTTTCTTAAAGTAATCCTCCTCAGACTGTGGAGGTACAAGTAAAAATAACCATGATAAAATTCAGAGACTTGATTGCATATCGCACCCAATAACAACGAGAGAATAACATCTAACAGGATCAACCCATACCAAGGTGTTCATGAAGCTTTGGATCAATAGCTCTAATTATTCCTGCAAGAGTAGTCAACTGAGATTGCACTCCTAAGGAGGTTGCGCTGGACCTGAAATTTTCTCTCTTTCAAACAAAAGCGGGGAAATGAGTCATGAACTAAAGAAAAGTTCAAAAAATGATAAGCATTAGAGATGAGAGGCAAAATAGATATATAAAAGTTAAAGCAACGGAATCATGCAGGTAGCACTGTCTTGGGAAAAAGGTTAGGATACCAGGGCATACTTCAGTAATCATGCATAATCAAGCTCCATAGGCTTCTTTCTCAAAGAACAACACGAATCTTCCACATCTGGTAGTTAACGCCCATGTATATATAAACCACAAACAAGGCATTTTGACTAGACAAGTAAAGAAAAAGGTTGCAGTCAAGTTGTTGGCGAATTTTACTCAAGGAAACCTTACTCCTACAAATTAAACAAAGCAGGTAATCATGCCACGTTATCAGTGAGAAGTATGCGCATCCAATTAAAATCACTGAATGCTCGAACCTAACAAACTCACGGATTGTTGATTGTGAGGTGAGAATGTAGGTGGGTTGCGGTATTTTGCTCCATTTAACCTCAGTCTTTCAGTAAAATTGGAACCTTATTTTTTTGTGCAAAAATCCCCAATATTTACGAATTGAAATTGGAGTCCTAGTTCAATTGATACCAGCGTTCGAGAGAGAGATACCTTCGTTGGCATATGGCGGCGGTGGTGGTGGTCGAGACTTTCTTGAGCGTTCGAAATCGATATCAGTGATTGTGGTTCGAAGCTCGTCGGCGTACGTTGGTGGTGGTGGTCGGCGATCGTGGAGGCGTCTTCTTCGTTGGTTTCTTCAGCGGTGGTTTGGGTTGGCTGTGGTGTCCCCCTCCTCCTCGTCTTCCTCTTCTTCTATTCTCTCTCTCGTAGTCGTAGGCCAACTGGTTTGAGGAAAATTTGGGTTTTTTTTTTTTTTTTTTAGGGACGCCCAAAACGACGTCGTTTTGAGCTGACGTCAGCTATCCTGGGTTGGGGCATGGGCTGGTTTCCTGGTGTGTAGACTTATTTTGCGGATAATCAATCGGCGATAGCAGTACTATCAAAGAATTCGATCTTCCATGATTGTAGCAAGCAGATTGACACCAGGTATCACTTTCTAAGAGAATGCATGGCACAAAGGAAAAGTTTCACTGATATTTTTTCGGAACAAAATTCGCATGTGTTCACTGATTTTGTTCATTTCCATCTAATTATCCAATTTATCTTCCTAGCTTCTCTTGAACCACTACAGAAGAATTGAGCTATCATTGAACTGATGGACTTACACAGGCTTCATGCATGCCATCACAAACGTAGGTAAGCAGCACTGGTTTTGTAAGACCTCTTTCCTAGCTGGATTAACTAGAAGAATTTTTCAGTGCCGGGTGGATACCGGATGGATACCACATGGTGCTGAATAGAATGGAAGACTTACTCTCATTCACCCACTGACCAGAGGCTTGCTTGTACTTTGTCCAATACTTCCTTCATCTCCTCACTTTCCTCCCTCGCTGCCTGACAGAAGATCGATCAATTAATGAGTCATCTGCAAATAGTAGATGTGAGATTGAAGGTCCATTAATTAATCCTGTAGACTTTAGCCCATTTCAACGTCCCCTGCATGCCTCTCCCTAATTAACTTTAGCATACTAGACAAGCATTTGATGATTTTATGGAATTCAAGTTGGATTGCCGTCATGTACTACAAAAAGGGAGGTTTGGCATCACAACCAAGGACAAATATCTCAACTAGGTTGGCACATAAGCCCCGGACGTCAGTCGTACGCCTTTCAAGACCCAAGAGAAAGAGGGAGTTGGTGAGAAGCCAACCCAACGAGAACAAAAAAAAGAAATAATGAACCAAAAGGGGAACATACATTCTCCAAGCAAAAGCCTAGAGCCATCCAACAACCACCCTTACAGCAGCAAAATATATAGCAAAGTAAAACTGTCAAATTGATCAAGTGGTAACCATATGTCCAATCCTATTAAATGTGAATATTGTACAACTTTCATATTTCTAGGACCCCCATATCATAGATTTTTTAGTCCTTTAACTTTGTTTATTAATTAGATATTGTTGCTATCTTTCCCATTATTGATATGAAATTTATGAATATGCAGCAATACTAAAATAAAAAATTTGAGTGCTTATGTATGCAATATCATTTGGCAGATTGGATTGCCGTCACTACTACAAAAGGAAAAGCGAATTATTTTGGCTTTCATTCCGTGTGCCTCATACTCATAGTCAATTAATGAGCTCGAAAAATTATTCGGTGGTCCTCGGGCACCCCAGTGTTGTCCAAACCCCAACTCCATCGCAAATTTATGTGGTGTCTCAACCTTCTTCTTCACCATAAATTTATGTGGGGCACCACGTGACGGTGCTATATAACCACAAAATAAGTACTCGAATTAGCTCACTTTTAAATTAAGTTCCAAGTCAGTGGTCAAATTGATCCATTGGTACCGATCCATCACATTTTACTAAAAAGGAAATCAACAAGATGTGACAGTATGTCCAATCCTATTTGTGATGACGAATATGACCAAGTTTTTTTTTTTTTTTGTTAACAGCAAAAAACAGTTTAGATTTTCTAAATCGTTGAATAAAAAATACAAAGATTAAAAGGAAAGGAAGCATGATGGCATGACATCTGCATGGATTCGTTAGTTGGCATTGGAAGCATGTGTGAAATTGAAGTAATTGATGTTGAATTGTATTTCTTATTCGGTAAATACAGAGCGTTTCAACATACTTGTTCTCAGCGGCGTGCTATATTTATATATAGGCTTTTCAAAGAGAGATCGGAGGCATCACATCACACGCATTTGCTGAAATTGGACAGCAAAGACGACCACGGCCGGCAGTTCAACGGCGGCTGAAACAAAGAAGAAAAGAGAGAAGAAAAAATTTGTAAGCTTTATTTTCGTTCCTACATGAGCAGTGTGCATATATATATATACTCCATGAGAGAGAATGAGCTTTTAAGGGTTGAGAGGGCGAGACCTCATGTTCCATTGTAGTTACTCTCTCCTCGCTAAATAAATGTTCGGCCCGAACACAAAATACAAAGAAAGTCTAGTTTTAATACATAGGGTAGGCATGATTCAAAATCCTAAACTGCAAGCAAACTATAAAATGCCTCAAAATTATGTGTACATACATCGATAAACCATGTAGGGCTTTATGTGAGTACCTCTTCCTTGTCGATATCAATTCTTCAACTTTGTTAATTTAATGTTGTTCATTACAAATCTTTGATGCAATCATATCGAATACTTAACACCCCCATGCATCATACGAGTACATGAGAAGTGGATATGACAAGAGATGACTAACTTTTCCATGAGAGAGAGAGTGTGTGTGTGCGCGCATGCACGTGTACCGGTAGCCGGTAGGGTTCTGTTCTGTGTGTGTACCGGTAGGGTTCTTTGCTATCAGGGTAATGAGCGCACGCATATAATAGGAGGTGTCATTCTCCAACTTTGAAGTTGAGGAGGTCTTAGTGATACAAGGCAATAGATGAAGAGGCATCCATGTAATATAGCCTTTATTTGCCGAATTCATAGTTTAATAGAACAAGGGCGCTGTTATTCGCACCCCTCTATTTTCTCCCGTAGCCCGTTAAAAATTTCCATATGTTTCGACAGTTAGTTACCGAAATTGAGATAAATTTTCGACAGTTAGTTACCGAAATTGAGATACATTTTCAGCATCCAATTACCGAAATATATGTTTCTTGTGCATTTCCGACATGTAGTTACCGAAATATAATCTTATTTTCAACAGCTATTTACCGAAATGTATGTTCGGCAGTTGTTTACCGAAGGTTGAACATATTTTCGACATGTAGTTACTGAAATATAATTTTCAAAAATTTTTAACGGGCTACGGGAGAAAATAGAGGATTGCGAATAGTCGCCCCCTAGAACAATCGTTTCGACTCATGATTTAAGTTAATAATTCTGGATAGGGATTCAATCATGATATATTTGGAATTCTTAGTTAATTACTTTGGCCATTTTATCCCCCCAAAAAAAAAATTATTTCAAACACTATGTATCTTTTGTGGTTTGTTTTAAAAAATTGATACATATGATTTTCCATGGTAATAGAAACGGACCTCCAAATTATTTTTTACAAAGAGTAAGAAAATAAATAAGAGTCACTCAATAATTATAATGACTTAATGCATGAGTGGATTTGAAACCTTCATCACTTTGATTTGATAAATTTTGCGAGGGCGGTTTGGGGCTGGTGCAGATCCAATTTTGGGTGATGCTGGGTTGGCTTGTGGCGGCGGCGGAAGTTGATTCTGTATGTTTAGAGTTTGGGCGTTGGTATGGGTTTGGGCTTTAGCCCATTTGGCGTTGGACTTTGGCCCTTTGGGTTCCCGTTGGCTCCTTGCTAACGATTTTGGCTGGTTTTTCTGTTTTCAAAAAATTGTGAGGTAATCTGTAGTGATAGGTTGAGCTTGTTTCCTTTGTGTAATGCTCCCTAGTGTATTACTATAGAGTTTCTTTTTTGTATCATTATTATTAATGATAGAGAAACCTTTTTTTGCTGATAAAAAAAAAAAATTTGCCCACAAGTTGCTAATTTATTTATTTTTACAATCACTTTGTTTAGTGTTTTTTTGAAAAAGAAACCATAATTAACTTTTGTTAACTAGGTTGGGATCCATTCAATTTAGGTTTGTTTTCCTATCCTATCAAAAAAAATCACAAGCCTTTGTTAGTTCAATCTTGCTCTCGTCATACTCTATTACAATACGATTCGTATGTTTGCAAGAGCGGTTTTTTTTTTTTGGTAAGGTTCGGGATGTATCTATTGATGGGTTGGTTTGATGTGTCTTATGCTGGTTTGGTCATTATGGTGTTTTTTCATCGAGCTCTCCTATTGTTGATCTAGTTGGTAGTTGGGTATGGTTTTTTGGGGCGATCTTGGGGGCTTATGATAGTTGGTCTCCTTTGTCTGCTGCTTGGGTATATCTCGGTATGGTTCTGGTTTTGCTGGTGTTTCTGTGTGGGCCTCTTCAAAGGGGTGGGTTGATTCTAAGCTTGGTGTAGTTTGGTTTTGGGGTTTTTTGCTGCAGTGTTGGCCAAGGTTTTGGAGTGTTTGGGAGGTGTTTCTTCTGCTGTCGGGTGCTAGCTGCTGGTTTTTCATGATGTTTTGGGTTGTACTGCTGTGGGTTTTTTTTTCTTGCTTTTCTCTTCTTCATTCAACCGTTGGTTGGATGTCCCCCTCCCCCTCTCCTCAATGTACCCTATCGAGTCTCTTCTTCATTCAACCGTTGGTTGGATGTCCCCCTCCCCTTTTTAAGTTGTGCATGTTGTTTAGTGCTGGGCAATATGGGAATAGTGTTTGGCTTGAGTCACGGGTCGACCACGTTCCGTTTAGGTTCTTATATTTTTTAAGTACTCATTTCCCGCTTTACGAGACATGTCATTCATCACCTCTAATTTAAAAAATAAGTACTTATTTTAATTAGTGAAACACACCCTAATCACAATATTGACGAGAAACCATACTAGTTTTCTAATGCAAAATACATAGTTTTGGAACGTAGGCATCAATTATATATGAACCGTTTGTTTACATTTTAACTGCGAATACCTTAATTAGTCAGTCAATTCTAATAGTATATGTTTTTATCAAAACAAACCAATACTCTAGCTACATTCTATCCAGGTGCTTTTGTTCTTTGCATGCATCCATGTCTTGTATAAAAAGTTGTAGACTAGTTTACTTCTTTGCTTGCTTAGTGATTGAAATAAAATTTTAAGGACAATGTGTCATATCTGCTAGTAGTACAATGGTTTCCACAAACAAGTACCAATGCATCGGCTTCGCTGTGCTGCTCATTTTGGGAGCTTTGGCTTCTCAAGCCACGTCTCGTTCCATCAAAGATGCGTCCATTTCTGAGAAGCATAAGCAATGGATGGCTCATTACGGACGTGTATGCAAGGATACCGCGGAAGAGGAGAAACGATTGAAGATATACAAGGACAATGTGGAGTATATTGAATCCTTCAACAAAGCCGCAAACAAGTCATACAAGCTTGCCGTTAATCAATTTGCAGATCTTACGAATGAAGAGTTCAAACTACGCAACGGATTCAAGAGCCATGGTTATTCCACAGTTTCTTTTAAATATGAAAATGTGACTGCAACGCCATCGAGCATGGATTGGAGGAAGGAAGGGGTGGTAACACCTGTTAAAGACCAAGGCGATTGTGGTTAGTAGTTTTTTCTCTTTCATGATGCTAAAAGGAAAAAAAAAAAAAATGGCACATAGATTTTGCATACATAGATTCTAACACTTCATCTCTAATCAACGTATAGGAAGTTGTTGGGCATTTTCTGCTGTGGCAGCTGTGGAAGGAATAAATGCATTGAAAAATGGCAAGTTAATCTCATTGTCTGAGCAAGAGCTAGTTGACTGTGACATCAACGGTGGTGATCATGGCTGCCAAGGTGGTCTCATGGATTATGCATTCCAATTTATCCAAAAGAATAAGGGCCTTACCACCGAAGCAAACTACCCTTACAGCGGAACTGATGGCACATGCCAAAGAAACAAAGCAGCTCAACATGCAGCCAAGATAACTGGCTATGAAGACGTCCCAACAAACAATGAGAGTTCTCTGTTGAAGGCTGTTGCGAACCAACCGGTCTCTGTGGCCATCGATGCAGGAGGATCCGACTTTCAGTTCTACTCAAGTGGTGTCTTTACAGGAGAATGCGGCACTGCCCTTGATCACGGTGTAACAGCAATTGGATATGGAACTAGCCGCGATGGAACCAAGTACTGGCTAATAAAGAACTCATGGGGTGTAGGCTGGGGTGAGGAAGGGTACATGCGTATGCAAAGGGATATTGATGCAAAAGAAGGCCTTTGTGGTATTGCAATGCTATCTTCATACCCTACCGCATAAACTTGGATATTAAAAGAAGTGACAGCTTCTATGATACAAAAGACCACTTGTTACTATGGGTTTTTTTTTTTTTTTTTGGTGAGAGGAAAAATAAATTTGGTTAGAGATCCTTGCAAGTTATTGTTATTGTTATTATACATTTCCCCCTTGTCCTAACCATGACATGTTGAAACTCTTCTTCCTTTTTCTCTCATGTGATATCTATCCATGTAAGTTGTTTTACTTTTCTCATGTGAAATGCCAAAGGACGGATTTTTGTGAATGTCCTGCTTGTTGTCTTTTTAGTTGATATATGGTTCTTTCTTTGTTTCGATTTTTAATAACTTAATAAGCATGAGATTTTATTTAGAGAAGATAGTTATTTATCAAGCCAAAAGAGAAGTAAAACTTAGCAACATATGATAATTTTTTTTTTCAAATATTGGTGACTTATGAAATATTGAAAACTAACCAATTCAGACACATGGCAACTTGAAAATTGAAACAATTTGCTCATGAACAGAATTCATCATGTCCATTTTTCATGATAAAAAGGACGTCAACAAAGGTATGGCCAAATTTATCATGATCCATTTGATCATAATCAATTTCAATCATTGGCAAAATTTGATCGTGAACTAAATTTGTCTGGTCTATTGATTCATTGAAAAACATCATGATAAAAGTGCATCAGGAATGGGAAAAAAAAAAACTGCAATATTTGTTTTTTGTGCTTTGGTCAGTGAGTGCATATATGCCGTGGTGTTGCCTTTCCTGTAACACTAATGCTAACAACAAGATAATGGAGTACATACTCTATGCACAGATTATTTTAGGACACATTTTGAGTCAAGAGCTGCTAATAGTGCAAAGTTGGATGATTCGTAAACGCCCATACCGATATCGGATTGAGATGATTTTTTACAGGGGTCCTAAACAATATGTTTTGAATAAAATGAGTGGCTCCGATCATCTTTGCGGGACCTGAGATGGGCGCAAAAGCCATCTGTACATGGCTGCTGTACAGCCATTGCTGTACCTCAATCTTTACTGTTTTGAGTCCCACAAATATGATTGGAATCGTTCATTTTGTTCAAAATATTTTACTTAGGGCCTCTGTAAAAAATCATTTTAACCGGATATCAGTAGAGGCCTTTACAAAACATCCAACTTTGTCCCAGAATTCAGGCCAAATTCTGGAACAAAGTTGGATGTTTTGTAAAGGCTCTTACCGGTATCTGGCAGAACTTATTTTTTACAGAGACCCTAAACAATTTATTTTAAACAAACTGAGCGGCTCCGATCAAGTTTGTGAGACCCCAAACGGGTCGCAAAAAGATCTGTGCATGGAGTATGTACTCCATTGTCTGTGCAGCTAGCACAACTCTTCCAGTAAATAGTGTTGTAGAGCAAATTTTTCGTCGGGGTCTTTAGTGTGAAATTTAGGTTCTCGACTGTTCCTTACAACGAAAGCGGCGACAGCCTCCAACGTAAAGAAGATTTTCCGCATAGCTTTATATCTACGCACATTGATATACCTATAGGCTAAAAATATACCTATAGGCTATAGGGATCCGGGGACAGTGCTGTGCAACTCCGTGTTGCACAGTGTACTGCGCAGCTGACGGCGCGGCCTTACCGGCATCGGTCCGACGATCGGAGACGTTCACTGCGTAGAGCTTGTTGAGTTCTACATGAGCACTAAAAATTAGCTCGATCAAATATCGTTAAGTGTCTCATCGGAAACATATAACTTGAAAAAAATGGATTCAGTGATTTTGATCCAGTGTTTCGCATCTGTTAGGATTCATTTTTTTTCAAGTTATACGTGTTCCGATGAGACACTTAACAATATTTGATCAAGTTAATTTTTGTTACACTTGTAGTACTCGACGAGCTCTACGCGGTGGACGTCTCCGATCGTCGGGCCGATGCCGGCAAGGCCTCGCCAGCGGCTGCACAGCACAGTCCCCGCCTCCAGGCTATAGACGTAACGACTAACGAGGGGAAAAGAGAAGAGAAGGGCAGTGAGAAGAGTGGAAGGGGAGAGAGAATGTTGAAGAGAATGCAAGGGCAATTGGGACATTTTAATTATGAAATTAGGTGGTTCTGTGAAGTTTTTGACAGCATGATCACTTAAGGGGTTGGTACTTTTGTTAGAAACCACGGGGAAGGTCAGTGATAATTAATTACCTACTTTTAATCGTTTATAGACTCATTTTCTTTGACTATTCAAAATTACTACAAACAATTTGGAACATTTTAAAATAAAAAATACCGAGCAAACAAAATAGGATAGGTCTCACAGGAAAAAATATTCTTCGGAAACATGAATAGGGGGAAAAAAAAAAAACTAAGAGCCGGTGGGTCACCAACGCTTGGTGGCCTAGATTTCTTCTCAAGTACAGTAGTATACATTATTGTAGGACAAAAGAACTGCATTTTTTAAACTAATAAGTCTGAAACTTATTTTGATATTTTTTATTTTTCATAATTTTTTATTTAGCTTTTCATCGTAATTTTTAGGATTAATCGTTCGTCTCGACAAGACGAATCAAAAAAGCATAAAAATATGGACTGATGTTGAAAAAATTCAAATAAGACGGCACTTTAGACAAATGAGAGAGCTATTCGATAATTTAGCGAATTTTTTTGCTTCCCGTCATACTTTAGACTCCTCTCGCCAAGGCGGATGATTAATCCAAAAAAAATAACGCGAATCCAACAAAAAGTTCAGAAAAGATGAACAAAACAAAACAAAAAAACGAAAAAGACAAAAAATAAAGTCGCAAGAATGGAGCCGAATGTATAATTTGTGCGGATGAAAAGGCTTGAAACTCCACGTGACAGCGATAATTCAGCGAATGATATCTCTGGGAAATGGAAGACAAATGGATAAAGCTTTCCATCAGAAAAGCAAGATCAGGAGCCTATCATCACATCTGTTGCTCTATGGATGGACCGATTATTATTAAGTCCAAAATCGGAAAATCTTTTTTACCCCAAATTTTCCTCCCCTCCCCTCCCTCCTCCACTTGTCTCACTTTGCCTTTTTCTTTTCCCACGCGCTCTCAAACTTTCGTCCTTTTCCCCTCCCAAAAAAACATAATGACCAAATACAGATTAAACGGATCTCATCTCACCCATTTTTCACGTGGCTCTCACCGTATCACGACAATATTTTCCCATCCCCTTTCCTGTAACCTTATCCCCTCCCTCTCCTCTCTCTCTCTCTCTCTCCAATACTCTCTCTAAAACAACGACATCCAACATCCACCCTCACTCATTGTTCGGATAAATTTACGCACATTTTAATTAATTTTAAAGTCTTACAATACAATCGATATCAGATAAATTTTCAATGGCCCTGAGATTTTAAAAGTTAGCTTCTGTGCCAGTGGGCCAACTCCTTGGGTGACTACACCCTAGGATAGAGCTCTTGTCTAGTTTGGTCCAATTTTAAAGGAGTCTACAACAATAATCGAAATCATTCTTTTTTGTAGAACTTGCTGAATATATTATGCACCCGTTAAAATTTAGCTTGACCAAAAATTAACAGGTATATGAATCAAATTGATTTGTACATGAAAAAAGGGCAATTTTACGTTTCAAATTATTGTCATCTTAGTTTTCTTGTACAAATCTATTTTATTCATATGTCTATCAATGTTCGACCAAATTAATTTTTCACATGAAAGATATATTTGACAAAATCTACAAAATAAACGATTTCGATCATTACTTTGGTCCCGCGAGAGGCCCACAAAAGCCTAAAACTGGACCAAACTAGACACTCCATGAACTGGACAGGAGCTCTGTCTCCATCCCTATCTTCCTGTACTTTATCTCCACTCTTTACTAATATCTCTATCTCTCCAAAACTCTCTCTCTCTCTCTCTAAAAAACGCGCACACACACACACTCACCCACTCCAATAATGGCCGGGAAAACCCTCACCACCACAACCATCTCCGACCTCCCCGACGTGATCCTCTCCAACATCCTCTCCGCCGTCTCCGACACCCGCAGCCGCAACTCCGCCGCCCTCGTCAGCCACAAGTGGAACCTCCTCGAGCGCTCCACCCGCTCCTCCCTCACCCTCCGCGCCAACCTCCGCGACCTCCTCTTCCTCCCCACCTGCTTCCGCCACGTCACCCACCTCGACCTCTCCCTCCTCTCCCCCTGGGGCCACCCCCTCTCCACCACCGAGCCCTCATCCGCCACCACCTCCCTCCTCCTCCCCCACCTCCTCCGCCGCGACTTCCCCTCCGTCACCTCTCTCACCGTCTACTCCCGATCGCCGTTAACTCTCCAGCTCTTATCCCCTATCTGGCCCCACCTAACCCAAATCAAGCTGATCCGATGGCATCAACGCCCTCAGTTACTCCCCCAAGGAGCAGACTTCGCCACTCTATTCGAAAACTGTCACACAATCTCCTCGCTGGATCTCTCCTCGTTTTACTGCTGGAACGACGACGTTCCGATCGCCCTCCAATCGAACCCTAACCTCGCCGCAAACCTCACCCAGCTGAACCTCCTGAACCCTTCCTTCGCGGAAGGGTTCAAATCGGACGAGATCAAATTGATCACATCTTCTTGCCCTAACCTGAGCCAGTTCCTCGTGGCGTGTAAGTTTGATCACAGGTACATTGGGTTCGTGAACGACGAGACTTTGGGGTTTTTCGCTTCTGATTGCCCTAAGTTGTCTGTGCTTCATTTAGTGGATACTTCTGCTTTGTCTAACCCTAGGGAGGAGCTGAACGACGAAAGTTTAACCGCGGAAGACGCTAGGTTTGGTGCTGCGAGCCTGATCGACATGTTTTCTGGTTTGCCGTTGTTGGAAGAGTTGGTTTTAGATGTTTGTAGGAATGTCAGGGAGTGTAGAGTTGCGCTGGAGGAGTTGAATTCCAAGTGTCCGAGGCTGAAATCGCTTAAACTAGGGCAGTTTCATGGTCTTTGTAGGGCAAACGAGCCTAATCTTGATTCGAGGCTCGATGGGATTGCCTTGTGTCATGGGCTTGAGGCGTTGTCTATCAAGAACTCCGCGGATTTGACTGATTTAGGGTTGATAGCTATTGCTAGAGGGTGTTCGAGGTTGGTTAAGTTTGAAGTCCATGGATGCAGGAAGATCACGGTGAGGGGAATGAGGACGATGGTATGCTTGCTGAGAAAGACTTTGGTTGAGGTAAACATCTCTTGTTGCAAGAACCTAGGTGCTGCATCCTCGTTGATGGCGTTGGATCCGATCCAGGACCGGATCCAACGGCTTCATATCGATTGCGTTTGGGATAGTGTGGAACAGTTTGAGGCTCGGGAGGGGGTTGAGTACAACTTTGATCTCAACAAGTCGGAAGAGGAGGATGGAGAGATGATGATGATGATGAATCAGCAGTCGTCGGGATTCGGTTTCGGGGACTTCTTCGACGGAAGAGGCTATGATGATGAGGGTGCGAAAAAACAGAAGAAATGCAAGTACTCTTATGACCACAATTCTTCTTTAACGGAAGGAGATGCCAGTGATAATGGGAATGGTTTCTGTGGCAAGGCTTGGGAAAAACTAAGGTTTCTTTCGCTGTGGATCAGTGTTGGTGAGCTTTTGAGCCCGTTGGCGAATTCGGGTCTTCAAAACTGCCCCAATCTGGAGGAGATGAGAATAAAGGTTGAAGGAGATTGTAGGGAGTGGTCGAAGCCATCCGAGCGGGCGTTCGGATTGGGTCACCTGTCGCGGTACCCTAAGCTGAAAAAGATGCATTTGGATTGTGGAGACACAATAGGGTTTGCGCACACTGCACCATCAGGGCAAATGGATTTGAGCCTTTGGGAGAGGTTTTACCTGTTTGGGATTCGGAACTTGAGCCTCAATGAACTCGATTACTGGCCGCCGCAAGATAGGGATGTTAACCAGAGGAGTCTCTCTCTTCCGGCAGCCGGATTGCTCGCGGAATGCATTACGTTGAGGAAGCTTTTCATACATGGAACTGCTCATGAACATTTCATGATGTTCCTTCTGAGGATACCAAATCTCAGGGATGTGCAGCTGAGAGAAGACTACTACCCTGCACCGGAGAATGATATGAGCACGGAGATGAGGGCTGATTCATGCAGTCGGTTTGAGGATGCGTTGAATAGACGTACTATCCCTGAATGAAAACTATAGCAAGAGGAGAAAAAGACGCCTGGTTTCCAAATTGCCCAGAGCCAGAAAACCTTCTTGAGTTGTATTTGTGTTTTTTGTGGATTCAGATTGCTCTGTAATTCTTTTGACAGTTTATTTTTGGTGGACCTTGGCACAATGAATGAATCCATTTGACATCATACAGGAGAATTGCAAATGTGCTTTTGATTGCAGAGAAAAGATAGTACCAAGGGTTTTTTTTTTTTTTTCATTTCCAACTTAAACTCAACAAATGTGTATTTTCCAGAACCAACGATTGATCAAAAGTTTTACAACTTGAGCCGAGAAAACAAATGTAACACCTCTACCATTGATATTTTTGTACAACATAATGTAGTACACTAGCCGAGTGCGTACTCGCAATCTAGCAACCGGGTAAGTATTTCCTCGCAGCTTGGTCGATCTTGTGGTTCTGCCCAGCAATCTGCAATTAAAACATGAAAATGCATGAGCTGCTACACTTGATAGAATTCATTTAAGGAAATTTTGAACAAAATGGTCAAATATTTTGTGTTGTGAACCTGCAATTAGCCTGCCTAGAGGACCTTCAGGAATCTCTAACCGCGACCCCTCGTTGGCAACAGCATAAACAACCTAAATAGGAGAGAAGAATGTCAATCTTTTGGCATACGGAAACGAAAAAACCCAAAAGTTCTCTAGAGACCAAAAAACAGAGAAGAACGGAACTCATGTAACAGACCAAGAGAACCATACCCTTTCTGGTGGAGTACCCTGCCATGGTCTATTGAGAGTGCAGAGTTCCCACATTATTACACCAAGGCTGAAAATGTCACATTTTTCCGAGAAGGGTTCATTGCGAATAAGTTCAGGAGCCATCCATTCCGGAGTACCGGCAGATGAGGAGTCGCTCATAGTGGAGTCGCTCATTATTCTCGACAGCCCAAAATCGCAGATCTTTACCGTCCAATGCTTATTTACTAGACAATTTGCACTTTTTATGTCACGATGCACTATCTTCATCCGGTGTATGCACATCAGCCCCCTGCAGAAAACCGAAGTTAATTGCTACTTCAAAGACTCAATTCGCTGAAATAAGAATGCTCATATATGTTATTTTGCCCGACAGAATGGGATACTATGCAAAGTAAGGCTACTCACACCGGGAGTATGATGAGGAAAGTTTAGTTTACTATGACAGTTGGTGACAATATATGAAGTCTAATGATGCAATCGTTAATAATATTTAATCACCTGGTGCTAATTCCCTGCTATCACAATCGTCGGTAAAGGTATGTGCCTATTTGGATTTTTATCAAGGGAAATGATTTTGCCACTCCCTTTTTTGTTAACGCCTTGCAGGGGAGTGGCGTTAACAAAAAAGGGAGTGGCAAAATCAGCAGCCTTTATCAAATACATGTATTTATCCAAACTACTAAGATAATAAATAGAGCTTCATGTTTCTTGTAAAAGCCTGATCTCATCTTACAAGAAGTATAATCGAACTAGCAGCTGTCCCTTTATGTACTGATTGCAACAATGAAATGAGCCTAGAAGGAGAGACAATTGTTTCATTCCCATTATTTCCTTGCTGCCATTCATATTACAGAAGACATAATTAATCTACCTACCATATTACCAATCCTACCTTTGCCATTTAATGCAACTCCCTCGGAGCTCATAAAACTGAATATAGATCCAAGGGACTCCTATGAAACCAGAAAGCTAGGAAATATATCACCAGAAGCCACTACGACAACAATAACAGCAATAACAGAACCCATCTAGTCCCCAAATCATCAGAAGCCAAAAAGAAACTAAAAAGGACTGACGCATGTTTCTGCACATGAATAAAGACTGAAAGTCGTCCACTATCAGACGGTCCCCCAGCAGCCACCTAACAAGGAAAGCCACTCAAGAGGACGCATTTACGCCCGTACATTCTTTAGTTGAAAATAATCAAAATCTGGAAGTGTTACTAGTTACAAAAGTATGACAGACAAGCGTGGCGGAAAACTTCATTTATTCTCATCATCAAGTTTAGAGACGATTAGTCAATTTATTGTCGATCTCACAACTGCTCTTATTTTTAGGCGCGGTAAAACATCTTTAGCATAAAATTAGACACCGAGAGCCATTTGCGGTACTCGTAGTCATGTTTTAATGATTTTTACACTGCCACTTATTAGGAATTATTCGAATTTCATTCTCCATTCTCTGCCTTGTATTGCTACTTGTACTGCATCAGCATGATATCAACCACCTCCGAAACACATAGCTACTCTTTCCGTCTATCTTTGTCCTTGTACTGTGTCTAATTCAATCCTTCTCATAGATACTAAACATTGGGTCTGCGTCTGCCTTAAGGTTTTCTTGACCGTTAATTTGCAATTTTCAGTCCTGTGTAAAGCAAGAGAAGTGATGCCACGTAAGGCAGCTGACTGCCACGAAGTAACTTGGAACGTACAGTAACACGATTTCAGCAGCTTATGTGCTACATTAGACCAGATTCAATTTTCAACCCTAGAAAGAAGTTAATCACGGAGGCAACAATTTTATTTTTATTTTTTTTAAAATAACAGTAGAAAAAACCGGGTTGAACATCACCCTCGATGGTGATATGGACATGACCAATCAAAGTTCTAACTACATAAGAGGTATAAAATTACTGTGACGTAAAAGATATTCCATATGACACAATTTTCTATGTACTTATGTCACTTGCCGTGTATTACCAAGGATTAACACTGAGAATTAAGAAAACTCGAACTAATGTCACACCTGCTTATATCACGCAGCATTTTTAGTTTCCTCCGCCAGCTGAGTTTCTTTTTCTGCCCACTTAAATGGATCAAATAATACAAGGATCCCATCTCCATGTATTCAGTGACCATTGACAAGTGTGGGGGCTTTGTACATGCACCAAGAAATAAGATTACTGCAAAAGAAGAAGAAGAAGCATCAGTAGGTTCACCAACATCTAAATAGCTAACATTTTAGTCACATTAGACTTTAGAGTTCCTTTTGTTTTCATTTTTCATTAGGCCAGAAATTAGGAAAGCAAATAGTTCTCAACATTGCTGATATTGTGCCTTACATTTTACTTCATTTAATGTTTATCCATCACATGATCATTCAACTTTATGGTGCACATGCACACTGCCAGGTTTTCTCAGATTACCCATAACATCAAGAAACAGCAAAAGAGCACGACATCGAGTGAAGGAAGATTACCATTTGGGTGTCGAAGGCGGCTGAAAGGCAAAAAAAGAAGTAAAAAGGGAAGTTAGAAAAATCCCCAAGATATATCTGCATGAAACGACTACAAAAATCATATTCAGAAGACAGAGAACATGAGCTTGCCTCAAAGAAGTACCTGAGGATGGATATCTCATTGCAGAAATCCTCCATATTTTCAGCAGTCAGATCTTGCTCCAAGAAAACCTTGATGGCAACATCTGTTCCATTCCAAATGCCGCGAAAAACTTCTCCAAAGAACCCTGGAGATTACATATAGAAAACATAATTTTCACCTATCCGGGGGGAAAAAAACTTGAGGTATCATCACAGTGATTAAGTACTTTCAATATCCACCTCCTACAACATGAAGATGGAGGATGTCAAACACCTCTAAGAGATCACCAAAGAAAGGTCAACTTCCAGTCATGAATACTATAATAAAAGTTAAAGACTCCTAGAAAAAGTGAATTCGAAGAGGAAGAGCACTGATGAATTTGCCCCCAAGAGGATGTGAGATACTTTTGACTCTCAAAAGAGAAACAAATAAGCAAGGAACCATGAAAATGTTATGCCCAGTAAGTTTGAGACTAATGCCCAGAAACAAAATCTGAGGGTGACAATTCTCAATACCAATGCTAGGGTGAGTAACTATATATTGAAACCATTCTCTGCCCATTGATAAACCTTTTGATGCTGTCAAAAGACTTATGCCATAAGATCAATCTACTGGAGACATGAACCATGAGAGTGAAAAAAAACACGAGATCTCCATCTACCCGACAAACCAGATCAATCTTCTGCAAATTGTTCCCTCAGGAGAATTCAACAACCACCACATTAGGTATGGGGCCAAATCAGTATACGTAAAAGGTTACCAAGTAAAAATAGAGTGCTGAGAATTAAGAGTCATGCTCACCTATCCCAACACGAGTTCCAACAGTCAGTTCTCTGTAATCAATATTCCATTCTTGATACGGTAATAGTGGCTTATTTTGGAACATGGGCGACTCAAGTACTTTGATCCAAGTTGAGACCGTTTCAGCACTCACTTTGGAGTCTGAAGTCCCACCTCTATCAGTAGTCTGACTCCTAAATTCATGTGGAGATGAAGGTAATGATATTGCCTTTTGATTCATTTGCTCCCTCGGATGAGCATATAAAGGAGACATTCCACCCGATATTTCTTCACGACCATTATGGTCAAAATCAGATACCTGAATTAGTGCACCATATGATTAAGAACCAAAAGAACACAAGGATAAGTTACAAACTAGTAAAGCCTGAACTGGAAGAATATCAGAAATTCAAAATATTTTGGCATGTGGCACGTTATGTTCGGCATGATATCAGGCTTCCAAAATAAGGTCAATTTTGCAATATCAAGGAAAGTATCAGCTTCAGAACTGGCTGGACACTTATCAACTAGAACCAGAACGGCCAATTACAATAGAAGTCAGAAAAAAATTTGACTGAAAGAGGCCCAAATGAATTCATACCTAACAAAACTACAAAGTTTAGCAAATGAAGGTCAATGCATTTGCAGTCATGCAACTAAATGAGTGGGTTACAGGCAAAACACGTCACCTTCCTTTACCCAGATATGATAGTTCAGATTTCAGTTTGGAAGTACATCAGAATCCAGGTCTGCCTTAAGGCTCAATCACAAAAGCTTTAGAGATGGAAACTACAATATCCACAAGCAAAAACCATTGAGGACATTTGGGAATGGAAACTCGGTGCCTACGAAGCACGGATACTATATTTTAGCCTCAGTATCACCTATCGTACATGTATCGGATACGGATACACTCGGATACGCTCCGGATACATATCCGATATGTTTTTTTTTTTAAGTATCCAGTTTTTAGAATTAATTTTTGGTATCCCAATACGTTAGTATGTTATTACTTAAAATATATGGGTTAAAAATGCAATTAGGGCTATATATATATATATTCCCCCACCGACTTCAGAAAAGCAGAAATAAAAAGGCAGGAAGGTCAAAGGCGATATCTCTCTCCACCTGTAAGTCTCTCTCTCTCTCTCTCTCTCTCTCTCTGTTTGTATATATAGTTATATATATTGCAGGCTATATGTATATATATATCGTCTGTCATCTCTCTCTCTCTCTCTCGTCTGAATTTTTTTTTTGACAGTATATATATGCATGAATGGATACTGGTAGTGGAAAACTTTAATCATTAATGGTATTTTAGGAATTAAAAATTGTATATAATATATTTTTATTTACTTTTATATTCAATGTATCGTATCCTAGTTTTTGGAAAACCACATATCCGTATCGTATCCGTATCCGTGCTTCTTAGTGCATACATATTCGATTATAAATAGGGTAGGCACTATACATAATATCTATTGATATGAACATTGTTTATATACGTACTAATTTAACAATAGAAATATGCATGTACATACTTGTGACAATATAAAAAGCAGGAACATCTTATGTGACATTATTTCATTATTAATTGAACTTTAAACTTACTTGTAAGTATATTGTTACAAGGTGGCCAATATTAAGTATAATCATACTATTTAAATTTATTTTACATGTATACACTGTCATATTTGTAAAATATTTGTTGAATTTCTACAAAGAAAAATAATGCCACATATGTATTATATATGTATAACTTAATAAACAATAGTAAAAGCATCATGGTCAAAAGCATAAACGCAATCTGGTAATCTAATTATACACCCAAACACTACTAGGATATATAATCTATTTTGGTCACATCTCCTAAACACTTAAATGAATTATGATTATGATTTTTTCATAATTCAGAATCTATAGTCCACCCAAAAAATCAGCACCAAACACCCCCTTAAGCATTATGGAATTTAGGAAAATTTCTACAAACGATTACAATTACAATTATGACTCCAAGACCCAAATCTTAAGAGAGGATGATGTAAAGCATTAATGCATCCCACAGAAACCAGAATGAAGTTACGCACATTTTCTTGATGATCTGAACCGATATTTCTGTCATTGGAAGAATAGGAAAATGATCTATCATCTCCCTGTTCTTTCAAAAGACGATTTTGCTTCATTGCTTCATTCATAGCCCGCACAGCCCTAGAGTGGTTCAATAAAGCACAGAATCACCTCATTAGTACTGGTGTTATACGTGTCAACAACATGGACATAGTTGAAAGACAAATGAATTACGTGTATCCTTTAATTAAGGAAATGACCAAAACAATGCTATTGTAAGGAGTAAGGACATATCATCCTAGTGTTGGGCAGAACTGCAACCAGGCAATCGTATGCCCAGTTTGTTCAAGTACTTCAAATCTACCCTCAACCAGCTAGTGTCTCAAAACAAAACACAGGGTCAACAGCTTAAATCATCACCCATCCATGAAACCACTGGGGTTGAACATAAATTAATACAAAACAACGAATTTCAATCCGGAGCTAACAGATCATGACTTTCTGAAATAAAAATCATGTTCAACAGACTATAGGAAAATAGTGAACATAAAGAAACATTGCCAATAAATAAACCAATACAATGTTCTGTAATTGCCAGTAAATAAACCAATACAATGTTCTGTAATGGACAAACCATCCAGGAGAAGCCTAATCAAAAGAACATAGAAAACAACCTCTTCATATGTTAGAAGATCGTGCAGACAGAATGAAAACAAAAAACAAAAATTAGAATATCTATTTGTCATCACATTTTCAAGTGCTTCCCTTTTTTGTTTACATTTTTCAATTTTCTATATGACAACAGCTCCTACCCGTTCACAGTTGCTGGTTAAATCAAAGAAAACTAACGAAATTAGAAATCGAGATGAAACTTCTTTAAGTGAACCCTAAGAGCTGCTATCTGATATCGACACTCGTACCATTTTGCCTAACCAGATTTTCAGTTGTTGCCACAAAAAGTCTGCTAGATATGGTATACCAAATAGATGCTCTTAGGAATTCACACAACAGGCAAAATAATTGAGAAGGATGCAACAAAGAACTTCCTTCATAGCCTTGTGATTCACTAAGGGGAACAAGATTTTATCCTACAATGTAGTCTTCTTGTTTCTGTTTCCTTCCATTTTTTCCATTTCCCTCACCCACTGTTCCCTTCATCTGTTGCACCCTAACTTGTCATAATCATTCCCCACTTCATGTTGTATTTTTATTTGAAAGAAGGGATAATGTAATCAATTACCATGCCAAATAAATTAACACTTAACTGAAAAAAGGAGATGCATGGGAAGAAATGTAGACACAAAAAATGTCATGTTAGTGAAGGAACTAAATGCTAACAGAATGCCTATTGCCTCAAATGAAAACGTAATAAAGTATTGTCATCTAACACAAACAAGAACTAATTAACTAGATAATAAGGAAAAAATACAAAATAAGGTAAACATCAACCTTACGATGTCATCACCAATCTCGGGGGTAATGCTAATGCTTCTTCTTCTTGGTCTACGAGTTTCTGACGTTGAGGCACCTTCCGACCTGTAGCTACATAGGAGTAAGAAATTAAAATTTGATACCATAGAGACTTTCCCTGTTACAGAAAAACTTGCTCAAAGTGGTTTTTGGGAAGTGCAACCAAAAAATATGAAGAGCATCAGCTTAAAAATAAAATTCTATAACCACAGTGACACTCCATGAAGTGCAACGAAGAAGAACGGGAACCCACGCACACGGAAAAAAAAGAAAAAAAAAACTAGAGAACCAAGGAAAAGTACGTAGAGGACAGATTTTGAAGGGAGGGAGGGAGAGAGAAGCAAAGCAACACAAAACAAAACAAAAAGTCACCTCATACACAGCAACATTGTGACACTTCTAAATTTTAAAATTTAGTACATCACTGATCACCCCCAATATATGAATATCCAAAAGCTTGGAAACATTTGTTCCCTCATAGCACAAGAAGGTAGCATTCAACCACTATTATTTTGGAGTAAAAGCACTCTGAGATGATATCCCATACTTCAAACTAGCGACATTGTTTTCATTACTCAACTTGTATTCCAAGAACATAAATAGGTACTAAGCAATCCAAAGGTTCTAACTAAAGATATTGACCGCCACAGCAGTCGTAAATGACGGAAAAGGAGTGTAACAGACATTGCTTAACATAAGTACATGTTTGAGTAGTGAATCGCCTTTTCCCCCTTGATAAAAGTCAGCAAGTATCACCCCCATTTATCCTTTTTACTTTACAACACAGTTAAGATCAAGTGAGTTTCATTAATCTGTCTTCAACTAATTTTGCGAATTATTTAGCGTTGGCTAAACAGTTATGTTACTTTCAAGCTGATGTCAGCAGAACATATGCTAGTTTTTCATAACAGTTCTCTTCTGACCATAAAAGACTAAAAAATTACAGAAGCTACTCGATCTAATCATCAAATCAGGCCAACTTAAGAATACACTACATTCTAGTGTGGTACATGCATAATGAAAGCGAGGTGATCAGCACAAATTTAACAGTTTCACCACCAAGTAAATCTAGATTACTCATCACAAACCTAATTTGAATAATTCAAGAAAAGAGAAAAACTAAAAAGAGAAAGAGAACATTACTTGCTTTGTGTAATCTACAAGCTATAAACAACTTATTCTTTTGATTGAAAATGGACAAGCATATAAACACGTCGTGCCTTATGAAACATTCCTAACAATATCCAGCCTTTTCAGACGCCAAGGTTTCCATCTCAAACTAGGAAACCAGAAAACAATTTTTCAAAAATGGTGCATGCGAGGGTCGCTGCCATTTGCCTACAGTTGTCCCTTATTGAATTTTATTCTAGGCAAAAGCCACAAAACATCAGCCTGTACTACGATAAGGAAGAGCTGAAACTAACATCATGACCATAAGAAACAAATATGGCAGCTTTTTAATCCATTAGGCAACGTAGCCTGAATTGACCACGCATATCAAATATCATGATGTTTGGGTCTGACTACAAGGAAAATCAACAGTGATACTCCATGCAAATGAAGCATAGGAGCTTGAATTTAGTATTAAATCACTCAATGAATTATACGATATTTAGAGTGAATTTGATTCAATATGGTGGGCATAGCATTTTGTCATTTTCACAAAAGACAAAACAGTAACTGTTTCCACATGCGTGCCAAAATCTTATTAATACCACTTTGAACACGAGGAAAGTAACTTTCATTTACATCTGCATGTTACTACAAAGCCACTAACTCGTAAGGAATCCAGATTTTTTTATTCAAAACTGTGTAAAAGAGCATCGTCAAATATAAACAGAAAACACTCTTATGAGTAGGACTGCAAATAACCCGACCCGGGCTGAGCTGAGCTTCAGTGTGCATTTAGTTTTTAGCGAGTTTGAGCGCGAGCTTAATGAAAAGTTAAAGAGCCAAGCTGCCATAGGCTTGGTAGAGCTCGAGCTAGTTCAAGAGCCTTAACGACCTATGGAAGCTATACATTGACACTTGTATATACGTCTTTGGCTGCAGTTTATATGAACTTTCAAAACTGATTAGAAATTGTAATATGCATGCTGCTTCAGAAATTAAAGTAAAACCATGCTACAAACACAATAACATTATATGAAAAATATAGTTGTGCCCAACTTAATGCCCTGCTCGCAAGCCTTATAGACCGAGCTCCGGCTAACTCGAGCTCGGCTCATTTACCAAATGAGCTTATTTCTGACTCAGCTTTTTTATTAACTTAACGAACAGTCTTGAGTAAGCCTTCGTCGAGCCTTCAGCTGCTCTCGAATAGCTCAGTTCATTTGCAACCGCACTTATGAGGAGAGTCTTGCTACATGTTAGTGGACACCTTGCTATATGAGAAACAAATTACCCTCTCTAAACACTTAAGCCATAGATCAGTTGGTGGCTAGCAATATAACATGGTATGAGACCACAGTATACGAACCTTGCCACCTACTTGATAATTAAATGCACATGTTTGGACAGCTTATGGAGGAGAACCCATCCACATGTGAGTGGGTGCGTCGAGGATATTAACAACAAAGTTATAACCATCTCCAAAAACTTAAGCGATCAGAGGAGGTCCATAATATGCATGTCTATCACAGATAAATTGGAATCATTACAATGATACCCACCTTGATGTAGCAATGTCATCGACAAAATCTCCATATAATTTCCTATCACCACCAAGCATGGATCGCGCACGTGATCGAACTGAAGGATGCTCTGGACTGAAAAACAAAAACAAATCAGGAAGAAAATCTAAGACAATGCATAAAAATACCATTCCAGAAGAGCTGGAGCTGTGTTTTGTCAGAATCCAAAAGGCTAAGGGATGTACTTATAATAAAAAAGGGAAAGGATGTGATTCAATTAAGCAAGAAACAAAAAAGAAGAAAAACAAAGCTTCATGCTTGTTAAAGGCTTTTACAGTAACCCAGACCAAAGTAGGGCCTGCTGATGTTTTCAAAGTGTAACAGTTGAATGATTGAGGATGGATAAGGGTTACCAGGTTAGGATTGTGTCCTAAAATGACAGGTCGCTAATAACCTACAATCCTAGTAAAAGCCTGCAAAAATGTTTGGCCAGGACCTACTTAGCAAGTTTTTAGGATCAAACAAAAATTATTTTAATACAGGATGCTTAGGAGAATTGGCTTCAGGGATGAATAATGGGTAGAGGCTGCCTCCTAGGAAATGGAAAGTTATGCTTGTACATGAAAATCTTGAATGTGAAGAACGCCATAGGGATTATTCCTGGTGTTCCTTTGGCGTCACACTCAATGTCATAATTTCATGTCACAATCCTCAGAAAGGATATTTTCAGGAAATAAATAGAATATAACAACTCACAACTAACCATTACACCAATAGTACTTGGACTTCGTATGGGAAATTAATCACAGGGAGGTTGGATACCGCCATTGAGGCATATGTATATTAAAAAAAGGCAATACATGTAGTCACGCCACACATAGCATTTCATGTCAAATTTCATAAATAGTATTTTGTATCACATAGGCACTGAGAACCTTGAACTTGCAGTACGTTGCTCAGCAATGACCTTTCTCCGGCTCCGGCGCCAAAATGTAGTCGCAATATTGGGCTCACTATGTGATAAGCTGAGGCAATAAGAGAACAATATGGAGAAATAAATGCAAAATGAACAGAGGCCAATGCCATCGAATCTAAGTATTATTTGTCAAGATGACAGATAGTATCACCTCAATTTTCTGTCCAATGAGGTGGAAGAACGCAACATCCTATTCCTCATTGACGGTCCTGCTGCATTTGAGGATGCTTCTAATCTCCGCTGGTATTGGAGTCCCTCATCTTTCTCAGTACTGCAGCACAAGGAATAAGAATGAAAAACAAACCAACTTGCAAGCAAGAGCACCAAAGAAGAACAGGTGTAACTCCAAGATCGGTAACCCAAACAGAAGAGTTTAAAATATCATGTATTGCCTTAATGGTAGTAAGAGACTATAAAATAAGATTTAAAACCATGAGCCTGTAACTGTTGACTCTGTCGTATTCCCTAACCTGTCAGAATCAATTCTTTCCGACACCCCATACAGAGGACTATTTGGCTCTAGAGGTGAATCACACGAATCATTTTCTGCAGAATCACTCTCCCCTGCTGCAGAGATATGGGTCATATAAATTGCCTTCGTTGATCGGGGTATCAGCATGCCAGGAAAACGCATAAGATCGACCAAAAGTTCCATAGAATTCAACACAACTATTACAGACATATGGTGATATGAGTCAACAGACTCTACAGCTTCTTCATTAGGTAAACCCTATAAAGAGAACAAAAAAGGGTCAGCTAATTATGATGTATAAAAAGAACAAAAGAAAAGGAATTCCATTTAGAATTAGCTATGACGATAAGCAATCAAACACATGCTGAACAAATTGCTGTTTATTTAACTGAATCTGGCGAGAGAACTACCACAATTCTAAAAAGAACTAATAGGGGAAGATAGACACACAGGTATCTCATATTTTTGTGCTTCTCTTTATTTTCTTTTATAAGCTTAAGTGCAAACATGTAAACAGCATACATCTCATGTTCACAAAAAAACAAAACAAAACCTTACCACCATGAGCGTACTTTCGAGACCTACAGTGTCTGCAAGCACTTTGAATAATATCGCACGAGGACGGCAAGATCCATGCTTTATTTGCCCCAACATCTGGACACCTCGATTATCAAATGCATGAGAGGTTTCCTCAAGCGCAGCTTTTACAGGACTTAGTTCCAAATTTGGCCGTTTATAAAAATCCGATACCTGTACAACAACTAACATGAGTTAAACATAGTAATGTGAACCCACACCAACACAAGTAAAACAGGTCAAAAACCAATTGACACAATATGATTCAAATGGTCGGCCTATGCCCTAACTTCCACGCATATTCATTTTGGGATGGGAGAATACAAGGACGAAGCTTGTGTCTGCAATTCCTTTGCTAAAGATGGAATTTGGTCCTTTATATAATACATAGAAATACATTCAATGGATCATGTGCACTGAATACATGACAACGAACACACAAACATGGAGCTAGGAACGGTGATTGTACTTTTAGACCACACTTTGCAAGGTAAAGGGTGGTGGTACATCAATTATGCACTATTATGAATGTATACACCTAATTGAAAGAAAACAAATAATATTGCAGATTGAGTTAAAGACTTAGTTAAAACTGCTAGATTAAAATGCCTTAAAGACTTAATTAAAACTGCTAGATTAAAATGCCTAGTCCCATCACATTTGGAAGCACCTTTAGATGATTAGTCCGGAGAACACTGTTAATACATATTTTGCTTTATCTTCCAGAGCAAATGTTATTTGTCTGGGACTTAGTTACATGAAGCGGGAGCAGAAGAGGCAATGGGGAGCAGAGGATCATAGAAACTCCCCGTTTGGGAGCACCGGGGAGCATTTAGGAATAGTTATAAAAGTATACATTGATTAACTTAGTCTTCTAAAGAGCCCAAGCTAGGCAAACCCACTCAATTAATCAATTACCAATCATAGAAGCTCCACATTTATGCGTTCTCTGCAACTAAGAATTAGATGCAATTGTAATTGCTTTGTTACCAAATCTAAGTGGATCTTATGTTTACACTTAGTACGAGAGTAAAATTGGGTAAAAAATCTTTAGCATCATTTCGTCTGAAGTAAATGTTTTTCTAGTATCCTATCATTACTTCATATATTCTCTTGCTTGGTAGCTCTTCTTTTATTTCTTTTGGAATTCATATGCTTGAGAGGTTCTATCCTAGTTGGAAAAGCGCTACTTTCTCAATAGGACTGTGGTCCCTAGGAGGTTCTTACTTGAGAGCGTGGGAGCAAGGATTCGGGATGGATTTGTCTGCTCGACAAAAGATCGTACAAGTAAGGTTTGGGAATAACACCAAATAGTTATTATCCAATTTGGGGTAGCAAACATCCACCTCACACAAACTTTTATATTTTGGAAATAGTTTAACAGAGGGATTTATCTGTACATTTGGAAGAAGCACAATAAGGACACCTTTCTTAGCAATGAAAAAGAGCATGTTCTTACTTATAATTTACTTCCCTTCTCCTTTCTATGAAGTTTTATTTTCGCAAAGAAGAGCCAAAAAAAAAAAAGCATAGGTATCAATAACATACTAAGCAAATGTGTTTGAGCCCCAAAAGACTCTAATCTCCCGATCCTAATTTCCTACAATTTTGAGTTTTTTTAATAAAAATATTGAGAGATGGGGAGAGAAATGTGGGGGTGGTGGGGGGAAGACAGAGAGAGAAAAACGCGGGTGGGGGGAGAGAGAGAGATTGCAAGTTCCCCTGCATTTTGCTCATCTGTGATGTAACCCACCATTCCTTCTTGTACTCTCTCCTGTATTTGCAAATGATTAACTCATCTCAGCCGTTCATTTAAATGACAGACTTTGATATGACCAACAAGACCAACAAAGTTTGTGGACCATGGAAATAAAGAGAAAAAAATACGTAGGCACTAGGCAGGAACTCTGCCCTTCCAGGCCATATAACTGCTCTTCACAAAAGTGAAGTGTTTGGCTTCCTCAACTTGCTCCGGTTAAGGTGAAATAAATAAACATCACACTTTTTAGTTTTAATTTGTTTGCTTTGTTTACCTTATATTTTTCACAATTGTGAATTAATTTTATTTACACTTTAAATTTAATATTCATACAAAGACATAAACCTTTCCGTGCAATGTGCATAGAATGGAAACAACGCTAAATATTGATATTTTTTTTCAAACTATATTTCTCACATTGATGTTTCTTTCGGGCCCCGGGCTTCGAACGGGCGCAAAAACACCAATGGGTTTTTTCCCTATCAACTAGCGTTGTGCCCGTCCAATGTGATTATTTTTGTCCATGCATTGAATGGGCACAACGCTAGTAACTATCTACATGAATGTTTACTGCCCAGCCCAAAAGAACAACATAATTGATGTATATACACGTTTATATATGTCTGTATGCAGTTACACTCTCAAGAATAACCCGCAAAAGAAAATTGGAGAGTGTCCTTGAGAGTGTGTAGGTGTTGACCGATCTATATCCTCAAGCGAACACTATTTTTGCCCTCCAAGTTCACCACAAAAGACCAAGAGGTGACACATCCTAACCTTAGTCACATAATCGTTCAAAATGGCATGCGCTCGCGCTCTCAATCCTCGCACTCACAAATTTTAGTTGTTTGAGAGGTTTTTGAAAAACGCTTTCACACTCGCGCTCCCGCACTCACACATGCGCGTGCACTATGTGACCTGGATCCTAACTGTGTTATACTAACAACAAGCTGTGCTCCATGCCTCCAACTGCCAAACAAATCAAAAACACTCTTAACATAACTAATGCAACCAACACCTAAGAAAATGAGTCTTCAATTCTTCCTAGCCACCTCTCTGAAGGAGTGTTGCCTTGTTAGGCTTGTTTGACCATCTCCAAATCCCTATATACAACCACCTCAAATGTTTTTACGACTTAACTTCTCAAAAATGTCAAGTGACCACCACATGTGAGTCGAACAGTTAGTAGAAGTATCACTACTAAAGGGAAGAGGAAGCGGTAATAGCCTTTCAAAGGTTCACCGAATGCTAACCAATGACATGCTTATTCCTAGGATGTGTTATATAACAAACGTGGTCCATTCTAAAGATTTTAGACATTTGGTTCTTTCAACTTGCATACCTGAGACTTATCTGAAACTGGTTTTGCAATCCTAAGCATTCCTTCCTCTTTCTTTTCATTTTGGTTATCGAGCATTGAGAAGAATGTGCAATCAAGCAAGGGAAGGTGATGTGAGCCGGGGGGGTTTGAGGTTGGTAGAGCAGAAATGGGTTCTATCACGGCTTTACATCTTCTTTTGCGAACGACAAATTTTTTTTTCTATGATGTGAAGGAGAAGCACTTGAGACATCTTTGCTGTGTACCACTTTTTTGGAGGCGGGTCCAGTATAAGAATGAATGAACATTGGGAAGGGCTAACCAATTTCAATTAGAGAGGTGCAGGATGTAAATGGTTAGATCTAGACATCTGGTGATAGGTCTCTATGGGGGATCGCTCCATATTGCTTATCTAGGATCCCATTGGGATCATCTTTTAAAGCTACTGTCGTGTGAATCTTGTTCTTAGGTCTGAGAAGAGATTAGCAGGTTAAAAGGCAATATTTCTCCATAAAGGGAAAGCTTCTCTTTTTAAGAGCACTCACCTTAGTCTACACTTGTATGTCTCTACTTACTCTTTTGAGTTCACTGAAATAGGTTGGAAGAGGTTCAGATAACTATCAAAGGAGGCAGCTAGGGAGATGAGTTCAATATCCTCTTTCAGGTCTGGGATTCCGGTAATAGGTGTACCAAGGACGGACCATTGATATTTTTCGATTCAACTCAAGTATCATTCTTAAATTCATCCCACTCACACTCCACACAGTGATATTACTACTATTATTGAGGAGAAGGTAGACAGCTGTCATTAACTAGGAAGATTTATCCCATCTCCAACACCTTAACGGCCTGTTTGGCTGGAGGATTTTCCCCCAGATTTTGGCTCGCGCCTGGAGTTGCAATCCGCCCCTCCTCTATCTCCGGTCTTTGGCTGCGCAAAACGGTAGCCGGATTTGGCCCCCGATTTGGAGCCTCTGGATTTGTAATCCACCCTGCGGGTGGATTTGTAACGATAGGGTACCCCTATCGTTGGTTATGCCCGGTGGATAGACGAACTTGCCCTTTCTAGTCGATGTCGCCGTAGGAGGAGAAGAGGGCACAGAGCTTGTCAGTGATGGTGTCCCAGCGGAAGAAGAAGAAGAAGAAGAAAACTCGACAGAACCACTGACGAACTGGTGCTCAGAGAAACAAAGTGTAAGAGATCGGAGATTCACTAAGAAAGAAATTAACTTAGAGCTTCTCTCCCTTAATTTTAGGTGGTGGTGGGTTTCGTTTTGGGCGGTTGACCGGGCGGTCGGGCGGTGTGGAGAAAATAATAGGGAAAAAATAATATTTTATGATAAAAGGGAAAAAATAATACTACTCCCTCCGTTCCATATTGAGAGTCCACCATGAAAAGTCGTGCCATTTTTCAAATCAAAAAATCAACTACTTCGATGTATAATTTTTTGAATTTTTTCGCACCAAATTAAAGTACTAATCAAGATCTTTAATACGGTGCGAAAAAATTTGAAAAATCATGCACGGAAGTAGTTGATTTTTTGATTTGAAAAATGATAAGAGAGAAAGTGGGACTCTCAATATGGAACGGAGGGAGTATGTTGTTCTAATTTCCGGTGACTTTAAAAGGGAAGAAATAATTTTTTTTCTACTTTGGCTACTGTGGGGGGAAACGCCAAAGTACTAACTTTATGATAAATAATAGGATTGTGATTTTGGCACTCCAAAAATTGATGGAGGGGCTCCAAAACTGCACTGTGTTGATATACAAAACGACGTCATTTTGGAGCCCCTCCATCAATTTTTGGAGTGCTAAAATCAATTTCCTAAATAATATTGTACTATTATTTTTTTGTAAGATAAAATGAATTTATTTCATCCTCAAATTAATGATGAAAATTAATTTTTCCTAATTAATATGAAATAAATCAATTTTGAGCATTAAAAAGTTAAATTGGGGGCAATTCAGTCATTTGATATCTAAACCCATCATATCCACCTTCCATATCCCCCTTTTAAAAAAATCATCCAAACACTTGATTACAAATCCACCATTCTTATAAAGTGGGCCCACCCTTCTTACATATCACCCCTCATTCCATATCCACCCTCAAATTCACTCTCCTTCTATATCCACCCAAAATCAAATCCTCCATCCAAACGGACCATAAAACTCTTATTCTGGAAATAAAGACAAATCTACATCATATATTAGTCTGATTGGGCGAAAGATGTGCGCATGCATGCATGCATAAGGGAATAAATTGCTTGTTTCAAGCAAGTGCCAAGTTTGTTGAACACTTTGCCGTACTAAAATCTATATTGAAACACCGTTGTGTCTATGGTTTGTCATTTGAGTACCTTGATCATGGACATGATGAGAGAACCCAGAAAAAACGAAATTGCAGGGAAAGAAAACAATAATGATAGTTGATGAAAATTCCGATTAGATGCTACAAAGTAAAATGAGAGTGGTCTGCAAATTCTTACCAGTCCAGCAATCTTTTTAATCATTGCCGCAGGATTCGAGCTCAAACCTTTAACCAGAGCAACAATGAGTTGTTTCAGCATAGAAAGCTTCTTATCTTTCTCTGTGTCCACAAGAATGATATCACCTCTGAAACCCTCAACCCCCAGTGCATAAAGCTCGTCCAGAGTTGGAATATCCTCAAAATGCTCCTTGAGCCTTTTCTCCTGCACAATTACATTGAGCCCAATAAATTGGTATGCTAAAATAGTCTGATAACCTCACAATTACACATTAGTTCCAAAAGAAAAAATATAATGGCTGTTGATTTTGCCACTCCCTATTTTGTTAACGCCACTCCCCTGCAAGTGTATTTTGGCAAAAATACACTTGCAGGGGAGTGGCGTTAACAAAATAGGGAGTGGCAAAATCATTTCCCAATATAATTTGAAATAACCTGCAAAACAGAAACAACCAAAAAATCAATCCAAGCAATAATTAAAATGGAATAACCGATTATAATGGCAGAATAAAGCTATATTAGCATTGATTATTTCCTTCCGCAATGAAAGGGGCAATTAGAAGACATTTCCACATGGCCCAGTGACTTCAAAAAATATTTCAAATAGCTCAGATTCCAGCAACGATTGGGCAAAACAAAAAGGCAGCGAAAACCATTATAACTCGATTTCTATTTGCAATCGCCAAAAATTAACATGAGAAAAAAAGAATGCTCACAGGGATGACAGAGTAGAAACCATTCGGAATCTGTTCAGAAAGCATCCCAGTGCTCCAGAGAATCTGTGAAGCCGTCTGTGAAGACAAGCTATCATGCTCAGTGTAGTTATCTGGTTCTCTAGTAATCAAAGTTTCTCTTTTAGAAACCAAAGAAACAGATCCGAAATTCTCAATGAAATCTGAAGACCACCATGTAGAACTTGGAGGCAATTGCTCTGCTGGCCCTGGAATGTCTCGCATCTCCTCCATGTCCATAAATATTTGAACTGAATAACCATTTCACCCGATGCTAACCCATTAATGACCTTTCCAATCCAAATGTAGTTTGAAGACGACAAATCATTTGTCTACAGATTTCTTTTGTTCTGATTTTATTAAACTGGAGGCCATGCACCCTGTGAGGACAAAACAAGTTCAAACTAACATTCAGCATGGGTTTCTTTCATCACCCTCCATTCAGCTTTCAAGCATCCAATAGAATCTCAAGCAATGGCTCAACCATACACACAGCAGGCAGTGAAAAAAAAAAGGGAAATGGATGAGCATATCTGGCAATGAGCAAGTGAAGTGACAAATAAGTTATCAGACGAATAAGTGGAATGAAAATTGCGAAGTCATACAGCCAAACAGTGTCCATAGCCAATACTGAAACAGAACAATAAAACAACAGATTTACAATCTATAGCCGACAGATGCACCAGGAAGTCTAATAGAGCCCATACCACAACTCTTTCCACCTCCCCCTACCACCCAACCCCTAACAGTCAAGGACACCAACAGGTGAAGCACCAAATCAAGTGTTGTTCCATTATTTGAAAACTCCAAAAAAAGAAGAAGAAGAAGAAGAAGGGCAATGACCTATAATTCCGCACAGAACACAGCAGCACAAGGAAGCGTATTTTGATCAAATTCTGACCCAATCTTTTGCCATCGATTAATTCTAAAGCTTAGTGAATTACGTTTTCACTTTTCAGTAACATTCATAACAAATCCCTTAACAGCAATATCATTTGTTAACAACAAATAAAACACAAGAAAAAACAAGAAAGAAAGAAGATGGCTTGAGAGTGTCAGAGGTTTTATGATTTTATCACAAGCAAAAGAGGAGAGATTTAAACAACGGAGTTACACATAATCACATTACTGTCCCTCGATAATTGCTTTCAAGATCAAAACGTTTCCTTTGAGTTTCCTCTTACATGAGTTTTGCATTCTCTAAAATCTCAACGAAGCAGATTGTCCTCTAGGACTAGTGCACATTTTACAGTGGCCAGCAATTACCTCTATCGTACTAACACCCTCAAGCTTAAACACTACCGCTCAATATGTCCATCTTTCTGTATGCTTTCACGAACACAAACAGATATCTTCCACTCACCCAGGGACATTCTGCCTCAGAGCATTGTGAAACCACTTGGCCAACGAATCCAACATCTACGGTACCATAAAATAAGAAAATAAGATGAGACGCAGAATAACAAAACTTGCTCAGTTCACCATATGCTTATTTTCTTATTTGCTCTTATTTTGGTTGGTGATTCTGCAAACTGCAAAGTGAGCAAATAAGCACTAGTATGAGCCAACCCATCTGATTCATTCATTGCTTAAATTAGCAAATAAGATAGCAAACCAAACTAGCCTAGCCCTAAGAGGCGAATCCTTTCGTCCGCGGTACCATAAGAGATGGAAATCTAAACATCAACAACATTCAAGTACTTCTATTAAGCAGTGCATTCAGTTTCCAACTATAGATTTCTTATTAACATTGGAATCTAAGCCCAATTAATATCTCTCCCAAGATCCTCAATCGCAAAGTACTCCGCGGCAGTCCAATGAATCCTACAGTCTAGATTAACCAATTATCGAAACCGCGCAATCAATCACCTCAGAAACGCAATTCGAATCTAGCTTCTACGCAACATTGGATCTCGTAACTATGAGTTCCAAATCAACCAACCTAATTCCAAATCAATCCAATTTCCATTGCCGCCGCCATCAAAGGACGCTTTGCAATCAACTCCACTAAAAACAAATCATAACTTAAATCCGCATAATCACGCACACACTACGACGCATTTACTTATTTCGATAGGGGGCGCGCGCGAGAGAGAGAGGGCGGGGGAGAGAGGAGAGCTTACCAGCAGTAGATCCGAGGAAGTGAATCAAGAATCGGCAGTTGGCGGAACAATTGCATTTGAATCCAAACGTGGCCGAAAACTACTCTTCATGTCCAAATCAAGCTCGGAGACCAGTGAGAGACGCAGAGAGAGATTTTTGAAAGCGAGAGAGAGACTGATTTACGTATTTATGTATACGGTTACGCGAGAGAGAGAGAGAGGGAGAGAGAGAGAGATGTGAAGGAGTAAATGACGGAGAGAATAGAGTATAAGAGAGAGAGAGAGGCGGGGGTTAGATTCGATATTTTGGATTTGTGTGTATCGCGAATTCGGGTAATTCGTATTATTTGATGGATCGATTGGGAAATACTTGGAAGTCTTTTCCTGGCGAGAAAATAGGTGAAGATCGAACCGAAAGGCAACCTAAGGCTCTGTTTGGAACTCAAAGAAAAGAAAATTAAAGAATTTCCTCCATAATTATTTGATTGGAAGAGAAAGAGATAAGAAAATACAGATTTCAAGTATAGTAAATAGTAAATTTTCCCTCCTAATTTCCTTTTTTTTTTTTTTTTCCTTTCCATAGGTTCCAAACGGAGCCTAAGGTTATTTCTACTGGTTGGTGGGCTTGCTTTTCTTCATATAATTAGGCTTTTATTCTTGGAGGTCGCGTCATAAGAGAATAATTTTTTATGAATTTTTTGATTCCGACGTGAATGACAACATGTCTTTAACCGTACTGTGGAGGGGATTAACCGAAGTGCTCGTAAGCTTGCCCGAACAATCATGACCATCGAAATGAAAACAAAAGAAAAGACCGAAAGGGAAAACAAACAGAGAGAGAGGCAGAAGGAGAAAACGGGGGGAAATTGCACTTCGTACCCCTACACTTTAACGCTCTAATGTTTTTGGCCTAAATCTTGACTGCATCGTGAATTTTAATAATCTGTTTGGTAGATTATACGGGGCAAAGAATTTTGGAACGCCAAAAAGTGGAATTAGATTATGTCAATTGCGATGTATTTTATTTATTTAAAATCTAGGTAAAATACAAAGTTTGATAAACGGGTTAAAACTCATTCATATATGTAGGAGAAGAAATAGAGTGATGGTCACTCGATCATGATGTATTTTAACTTAAGATGAATGTATAATATCTCTTATTATTAATTTTAGAACATCAAATGTATTTTGGCCCAAGTAGTGAAGAAATCATTTCCAACTGAGAACTCAAAGTATGATCAAAGACGGAATTCGATCAACAATCTATTCTGTTTATGGTCTCCCGTTAGTAAGAACTTTTTTCAGCCACCCAAAATCAATTTAGATCAACGTATTTGATTTGAGAAATAAGCATTTACAACCTCCAAGATCTTGCTCTGTTTCATTAAATGTGATGTCTCATGGTAAAATAAAAAAAAATCAATCATTTCCTTCATTTTTTATTTTTTTCTTGTTTTTTTCAGCGCAAAGTAGTGTTAATTGTAATTAGTAAAATCCAAATATCAGTCAAATGCATGAGAGTACATGCTCCACATGACTGCCACTCTCCTTCTTCATTTTTCCGAACTAAAATAGTCGTCATTTTTAGTGTGTGTTGCACTAACTAAAATAAGTTTTCATTTTTCAAATAAGTACTGATATTTTTGAAGTAAAGGTGATGAAATATGATGAGAGAATAACCTGTCTTATAAAACGAGAAATAAATACTTAAAAAATAATAATCTTAACTGGAGAGAGCCTTATTCAGATTTGTGCCAATTTTCTTTTCCAATCCTAGCTACCACTTCCGTAAAGCCTTAAAAAGAATTACCAATTGCACCCCCAAAAAAAAAAAAACACAAAAAAAACAAAAGAAAGTGTTTAAGAGAACGTGAATCACGTGTAATGCGCTTGGGATGGAAGGGTTTGCCTGGTGTGTCCGGCAGCCAGCTGGCGGTGGGGTGGCTTCACCAACATCCACACCTTCTTCCGCGTGAAACTCTTTACCCCGGGTCCCCAGGCCCAGCTAGCTTCTTTCACTTTTTATCCTTTGAATTTTTTTTGTCTTTGCCTTTTTTTCTGGTTCCATGATGAACGAGTAAATGATAATGAATGGTAGGGCTCTTAGCCGAGATCGAAAAATGGATCGAAACCGGAAAAATCGGACCGGATCGAAATTTTCAAATCAGTCGAATAATTTCGATCCGGTTCTGGTTTATAAAATTTTATAAACCGAAGACCAGTCGAAATCGGACCGGTTATATATAGGAGAGGGGAATCGAACCCTAGAAGGCTAGAAGAATCTCCCCTCTCCTACCATTAGGCTACCCACCATTTTTGTGTATATTGGTCTAATAAATATATTTATATTTATTATATAAAATCAATCAGATATATATGTATATCGGGGCGGTTCAAGAGACACCCAAAAAAACACCCCGTAGTTTTCGATCAAATTTTGATGATCCGAGCCGCTCAATGTAATCAGAATGTGATTTTAAGGGTACCCGCAAGAAATTAGCAAAAAAAATGACCGGAAAAGGCTTGATCTAAGCAGTTTTTAGATTAGATTTAATGAACGGTTCAATTAAAAACTGCTCAAAACAAGCACTTTTCGATAGTTTTTTTTGCTGATTTCTTGCGGGTACCCTTAAAATCATGTTCTGCACACATTGAGCGACTCGGATCATAAAAATTTAATCGGAAACTATGAGATTGAAATTTGGGGTGTTTTTTTAGGTGTTTTTTTGGGTGTCCCTTGAACCGCCCCGTATATCTATAAACTGTTTCTATGGGCTTAATTATGTTTTTATAGGTTTTTTTTTTATGTATTAGGCTCAAAATTGATCATCATTTTTTGTTGGGCCCAAAAAAAAGAGTTAAATTATGAGTTTTTTGTTGATATTTTGTGGGTTGAATTGTAGATTTTTTGATGCGTTGGGTCCAAAATATGGCCCATGAATGAAAACCGGATAAATCGGACCGAAACCGGTTGAGCCGGTTGAAACCAGAAAGTATTATCTCAACCGTTTCCGGTTTCTAAAAATCTCAAATCGGATAATCGGTTTCGACCGAAAAATACACCAAAACCAGTCGAAACCGGACCGGTATCACCCCAAATGAATGGGTCCAAAAAAAAAAACACAAAACAGAACAAAGCAAAGCAAAGCTGAGCAAGAAATGAATTTCGGTGGGCAACAAGCCACCCACAACCACCAGAATAGAAGTGTACTAGCTAGCTAGCCGTACTACGTACGCTACTTACCAGCTCATATGGGCCGACCAATGAGTCAATGTGTTTGGGTGGTGTCACCAACTCACTAGCTAGCTGCGACTAGCCCCGCGCGCTTTTACTTACCCTGGGAGGGACCCAGAGTGATTAGGGCTTTAAATAAATCGAGAAGCTCGCGAGCTCGGTTCGTTTAGTAAATGAGCTGAATTTGAGCTCGAATTTCCAGCTCGTTTACTAAATGAGCCGAGTGGAGTTCGACTCGTTCAACAAAAATTTGGCTCGTTAAGGAAGGCTTGGCTCGATTAAAAAAGCTCGTTTAGTAAATGACTAAGCTCGACTCGTTAAGGGCTCGGCTCGACTTGGCTCGTAGCCCTAGTTGTGAGGTCTGTTTCGGATTTATGATTGAGCTGATCGAAACTCAAGTCACATAATTTGAGTGCGCGGACGATGAAATATCGTGTCCCCTTGTATATGACCCAATTTTTTTCCGAAAAACGTGGAAACTGGGCCTAAATCATGCTCTACGTACTTTTCTCATGGCCTTATCGCTGGGAGCAATCAAAAGTGTAACGTTTGATTGACCCAAAATTATTACGTAAAAAATTGAAAGAAAATTTATTGTGTGTGCATTTTATATAAGCATTTGGCATACGTAGTTGCAGAGTGTTCCAGACCAACTTATGTGCACATTGAACTAATTCTTACAGCCTCTCTCATAGCCCTTTCACAAGCTTAGGCATGAGGTGAGGTGGTCCAAAAAATTACTGGCAATTTGGAGAATTGAATCTAAGATCGTAGGAGGGAGTAAGCCCTAGCTAACTGTAACGCCGCCAATTTCCGGGTACGTTAAAAGGACAATTGTATTGAATTTCTAAATAGAGTCTGGCTCGTTATTACATCAAATTCCCATCAGAGTGCTTTCATTACATAAGGGAAGGAAAATCTACGGCTCCGCTTGCTCCTCCATCCTAGCCAGCTCCTCGGCTCCAAAAGCCTCCAAGGTATACAGCTCTTCCTGTTCATCTATCAGGTCTGACATATTATACCAGCGTCGCCACCGATATAATATGTTAGGGTCACCAAAGGCAACACCGTGAGCTACAAAAGCTCAGCAGAATAATCCCATACCCGCTAACCCATAACTTACAAACCATGAATCATACAGATAACGTTATCTACACAGGACATACTTATCTAATAAAACAGTTAACAATGACACATCCACATTCACTATTAACTATCGTTGGTGTCCATGACTTTTCTGGGTTTCTCCTACGCGACTCGTCGTAGACCGTGTCACCTTTTCACTTCTCATTTCCAAATCAACATTTCGAAAATCGTTTTTTTTACACACGCACACCACACAATGAGCAAGTCCGGCCACATTGTGGTTTTCAAAACACACACCCAACCTCGGTTCCGCCGTTCCGGGTTTCCGAGTATCCTCACAATGGTTCCGCCGCACCGGGTTCCCATTGGCACACATTAGCATTGGCTCCTCTCCACGGATAACCAAGCCACACACCCAACCTCGGTTCCGCTGTTCCGGGTTCCCGAGTATCCTCACAATGGTTCCGCCGCACCGGGTTCCCATTGGCACACAATCACATTTCAAAGCTTTTTCTCCTTTTCCAAAACACGCACGACTCACATAATGACTCCCACATTGGTCATTATGTAGTTTCAAAAATATTTTACCAAGTCATTGCCTTTAAACACACCCTAGGTGTCATGTTTCTACTTTCTCGATTTTCGTGTCTCGTTTTCATGCTTAGACCCCGCGGTAGGACTTTTTCACATAAGTAGTATAATTCATTCATTTTGAATTCTTGAAACTAAACTAGCAAGATCATCCAATTCTATATTATTTAGCATGCTCATTTTATCCTTGATTTCACATAATCATACTCAAGCAATTAACATACAATCTAAGGCATAGTGTCACATGGACGCCCCTTTGGAGTGGAAAAACCACTTATGCATTATCACATATTAAGACAAGTAAATCTAATAATCCTATATTCATGCTCATACTTCCATTTTAAAAAAAAAATTACTAACTAACATGCTTTGGTTCATAGAAGTAAATACTATCTATCTTTTTTTTTTATACAAGGGATAGAGTAGAGGTATTCTACCTTCCTTCTTGACGGTGGGTACGGCTACGGGAAAAAGTAAGTACGTCGGACGGAGTAACTTCCTACGGTGGCTTCCGGTAGCTTCGAAAGAGAAAGGTTTCTCTCGAAACTAATTCTTGACTAACTTTCTAATTTTTTATGGATCGAAGGGTGGTTGAGTGGTGGTTTGGTGGCGGCCTAGGATGAGTTTCTTGAAGAGCTTTTAGAAAAAACTCAAGAACTTAAGAACAAAGCAAGAACATGGTAAAAACACTAGACTTTCTTAGAGAGAGAAGTTGAATGGGTGAAGGTGTGAGTTGAATGGCCAATGTGGGGTGCTATTTATAACAAAAACTTGGCTTATTATCCAATGGATAAATTTTTCCCTAACAATTATTGTCCAATGGGCAATTTTTGAAAGGTATGGCTTGTCTTTTCATGCTTGAAGGCATGCTATGCCTTGCCATCTAATTTGGTTCAAAGTCTAGGTCATCATGAGGGGTTTTAGGCTTAGTCATGTCCTTGAATAGCTTGCTTGCAAGAAGAAACAAAATGATAAGCTAGTTTTATGTTTAAAGTTGGCTAGGATGGGTTTGTCAAATGGGGTTTAGGCTTAAGGCTAGTTTGTTCAAGAGTATAAAACACATGCACACACTCCACCTCTCTCTCCCTCCAACCGGCCATCTCTCCCTCTCTCCTTTTCTCTTATTTTTTTTCCATTGCCTTGTCTAATCACTCCTTTAATCAAGCCAAGGCTAGATAAGCTAGTTTTATTAGGCCTAAAAGAAGTAATGACATGGCTAAGGCTTTCAAGTGTTAATCATTGACCAAAGGTTAAAATTTTCCTAGGAAACTTTTATCCAAGGGGCATTCTAATATAAGCTTAAAGAAAATTTAGAATTGTAATTAGGTTGGCCAATTTAGGGTTGAGGCTATTGTTCTTAGACTTGCATGCTTGGCAAGACTAGTTTTCTTCTTTTTGAAACAATATCATGGCTTTCCTATTTTTCAAGTAACCTAAGTGACTAGTCTTACCAATCTAAGTCTTTATTAGCAAGACTAATTTTCTATTGTCCAAGAGATAAAAATTTCCCTAGCAATTATTAACCAATGGTTAAAGGATAATGGACTATTAAGTATACATGTGCTTGGTGAATCTAGGAAAGTAACATAAATAGGATTAGGGCTATGTGACCTAGGGTTGCATGCATGCAAGACTATGGTTACTTCCTTTGGAAGCATAATGATGAGCTTCTTTTTGGAAAGACTTGTCTAGATAGGTTTAATTAGTCATTGGCATGACTAGATTTTATTATCTAAGGGTTAAATTTTCCCCTAACATTTATTAACCAAAGGATAAAGAAATAAAGAAGGTGGCATGGGCTTGAATGACTAGTCATGGGGTTCAATATTAACCCTAATGACCTAATGGTTCAAATAGGTTTTAGGAGGGTTCATAAGGCTCAAAGGTGGTCAAGAAGGTCCATCTAGGATTAGGGAAAAGTAACCAAGGGAATTGGTAGTTAGGTTTCTCCAATTATTTGGTTGGAAGCTAACTAGGCTTGCTAAATAGGATTTCTAGTAAAAAAAATGATTTAAGGCCGCAATCCATAAATTGGAAAAAATATACAAGTGCTTTTATAAGCATACTTGTCTTTAGAAAATGACTAGATTGTCTGGTGCGAAAAGAATATAATTTTAAAAGTCTCAAATCTAATTATGACGGATTATTAGAAATTAAAAAGAAATTTTAAAAGCAATTCTAGTAATTAAAATAAAATTCAAATATTTAACGAAATTTTTATTTACCAAAAATCAGGGTCGTTACACTAACTCTCACGCAAAGACAACTTAGCCAACCCCTTAGGGCCTCTATCATCTCCCGAATATTTTTTTCAACAAAGATCAGATCTTTTAATTGAGGAGCGCACAAGCTGGCCTGTACATCCTATTATCCCCGGATAAAACAAACAAACAAAAACAATGATAAGATTTTTTTATACTTTTTTTTTTTTTGAAAGCGCAACTAATTTGAGTAGCTAGCATAAGAGTTTCATTGAAACTATTGGGTTTTTTTTTTTATTAATCAGGGGTGGTGTACTTAGGGTAGTTTATTGGGAGAATTTTGCATAGGTCTACTATAGCAGTTTCCAAACCCATCTAGTCCACTTTTAAGTTTCATAACCCACTAAGTCCACTAATAATTTTAATGACAAAAATACCACACCTAAGAAACAAGGGCCCTGTTTGGCTAACACAAAAATGTATTTTTTCCATTTTTTTCGTATTTGTTGCAATCAAGCCGCCGCTGCCACCACCACCATCGCCGCTGCTATCACGCCACATATAACGTTATATGTGTAACAAAAAACGTATTTTTTCATTTTTCTTGATTTTTTTATTGAACCTGCTACACTTAACATTTAACGTTATATATATGACAAATTTCTCTTTTTGTTTTTTTCTATTTTTCTTGTATTGATTTTTTTACATTTTATGAGTGATAAAAATTTCCTAACATACAACATTATATGTGTGGCAAAAATTTTCTAACATGCAACATTTCTTTTTTATTTTTCTTGTTTTTAGTCTTTAACGTTATATGCTGGTCCATACAAAACATATAACATTATATGTGAGTTTTTGAATATCTAAATATCGCAAAAAAAAAAAACAGAACATATAACATTATATTTGAGCTTCTGCAGCTCTGAATCTCACAAAAAAATAGAACAGAATATATAACATTATATCTGAGCTTCTGTAGTTCTAAATCTCACAAAAAAATAGAATATATAACATTATATCTGAGTTTCTGTAGCTCTAAGTCTCACAAAATATGACATATAAAATTATATGTTCTCAAAACAACATCATATCTTTCCAACAACATTATATATCAAAAAAAATAACATTATATGTTCACATATCATGCCACCATTATCCTTATTTTCAGCCGCGCCTTGAATCCCATGTTGAATGTTGATGAGGCCACAGGGGGTCGAGCTTCATTTTTTCACCATTTCTTCATCAAAACCTTCATCGAATCCTTCAAAATTTGTGATTTTCTGCCTCCGAATAGCATTCTCATAACCTCTATATCTACATATATACATATTCAAAACAACATAAACAACATTAATATATCTCAAAAATGAGATATAATATTATATGTCTAACCCTAGGAAAAACACATATTACACATGACAAAAGTTCACATATAACGTTATATGCTTCATTGTCCATCACTTATTGAATTGGTCTGCGCAGCAGCCTCTTCGACTTGCTTTTGATAATATATGGATATATCCATATGTGCTTTTAAGAGGCCGCTGCGCGGACCTATTCAATAAGAGAACATATAACATTATTAATTCTTTTTTTTTTTTGAGTTTTACAGGACAAAATCTCATATACAACGTTATATGTTCTTTATGCAAATTGAAATATTTTTTTTTATGTCAATACAAGCTCATATATATGTATATATGGTCACAAATATTCTTATATAACCATATATAATCATATATGGATATATCCATATGTGTTTTTCGGAGGACCAATTCAATAAGAGAACATATAACGTTATTAGTTCTTTTGTTTTGGAGTTTTACAGGACAAAATTAGGTACCAAGGGCAAATTGTCACATATAACATATATGTCTCAGTAGAAAAAATCATCTATAACCAAACCACATCGCTAACCGAGCTTCAAATCACATATTTTCACGTATAACTCGGAGAGGCCGCTACGTGGATCAATTCAATAAGTGATCGACAACGGAGCATATACCGTTATATATGACAGAAGCTCATATATAACGTTATATGATACAAAAGGTCATATATAACATTATATGTACGTTCTCTTTATTAAATAACATCGAATATTTCTAATCTAGAATGTTATATATAAAAATATAACGTTATATATTATTATATATCTCTCTAACTGAGAATGCTTTAAAAAAAAGACATTAAATAACAACAAAAACACACAAAAAACACATATATAACATTATATTTTTTTTTTAAAAACACAACCTGTTCCAACCTTATATGTCTAGCCCTAGAAAAAATACACATATAACCTTATATATTTATTCAAAAAACTCTGAATATATCAGAAGCAAGTCGGAGAGAAAATCAATAAGTGATTGATGAAAATCACAAATATAACATTATATATTTATTCAAAAAATTTCAGATCACTGATACTCACCATGACTGTACATGGTTGTATGATCTGTTATAGCTGTGGGAATCACTGAATAATTACTCGATTTTTGAAAGAGGCTGTGACGATGTTGATTTTTTTTTTTTTTTGAACCAATACTCAGAGACTTTGATTACTCAAAATCCGCCCAAAGGGCTACAAACCCCAAACCGGAGCCCGTCGATGGGAACAAACCCACGATAATCGGGTTATCCAAATGGCTTGGAAAGGAATCCACCGAGTACAGAAGAACGCTACCCACAGAGGGTAGCAGAACCGGTTCCACGCAGGGAACGAAGATACCCACAGAGGGTAAGAAGAGTTCCACACAGGGAACAAAAGCTAAACAAACTAAAAAAGAAATTAAAACAGAAAGAAATAAAAAACTCCGGTCACCGTCAATATTGCCGGAAGCGCCGCCACGGATCCAGCAACTTATTCGCCGGAGGAAGAGCCGAGCCACCCTTGCTACATCACAGCGCCCAATCAGACCTGAACCTGAGCCACAACGAAGGAGGCGGAAGAGGGGAGGAGGGTGAGAGAGGGGAGGGTGGCGGAGGGTGGGTCTGAGGCGGAGGAAAACAAGCGGGGGAAGCGGAGGGAGATGGATCTTGATTGTTGGATCACAAAGTGATATACTCGGGCGTTGACTGTACATGTTGATTGTTGCCACGCCTAGCAAGGGGTGTATCAGAGATCCGAAGACAAAGAGACGACCAGATCGCAATTGGAGCGGGCTTCGACCAAGCACGACTCCGACCCGTACACAAACTCCTCCCCTTCTTCTTCCACCACTACCAAAGGAACAATCCTGATCTGTGGTAGGAGACAATCATGTCCTGTACATTCCAAAAAGAAGAACCATTTTGATCGGTGGAGGGAGAAGATAATGGGTTATAGACAGAGAACTTTTGAATGGGTTGACGAGAGTAAAAGTGTTGGTTGTTTCATACAGAAATTAGTACTATCGGATTTGGATTTTCCGGGGTAATGGCTAATTTTTCTCCGGCGGGAGGGAGAGAGAGAGAGAGAAGAGGGTTTGCTCCAGATTTGCTTTTGGTCTAGGGTTTCTCTCTATGATAGCTTATATAGGAGAACATTTTTGTCTTTGTTTAATTTCTTTTTTAAAAGAAATGGACTTAAGGCCTTACTAAACTATATTAGTGGACTAGAGAGGTTACAAACATTAGAAGTGGACTAACTGGGTTATAAGTTCTCTATAGTGGACCCTAGACCAATTTTTTATAGTTTATTTAGGTTAAGATCATGATCATGCATGTGGGTGCGTGCCTTTAAGCTCAAGCCTTTGGCATAGGCGATTCGCTAGATGAAAAAGTATTCTAATCTTTTTGCATAGTATTTAATTAGTAGCAAAAGAAAGAAAACTCGAGCTAGCTAATAGGTTATTTATATTGAAGTTGTCTTTATTTTGTTTGGGTGTCAAATTCTCTTGAATTAATTATAAGACGAATAGTTATATTAAAGTTATATTTTATGTTCTCTGTCTGCCTAATTAAAAAGACTAGTTGGTGAATCAAACATGTCCACAGAAGGTCCAGTTTAGATTAGAGAAAATGACGGCCCAGGACGTATTTTAATAATTAATATCCGCTAAGGACATGCTAAGAACATTTGTTAATGTTGAAAATGTCATTGGCGGGTATTAATTATCAAAACACGTCATTGACAGTCATTTTCCCTTTAGATTACTGGGGAATTAGAAGACAGTGGCCATTGGGGCTTTTTATTATCAAGTCATGGACACGTATTTGGAAATCTTAAAGTAATGGGAAGGAAACAATTAATTGCCAAGATATGGTTTTGAAGACAAAAATACTCCTCTCCCCTCCCTTGAATGAGGGCAATCCAATCCATAATAATTCACTCAAGGTGCAACATTATGTGACTGATAGAGCAATACTTACATTTTTCAAAAAATTCATCTCTCACAACCACCACTCAACTTATTCTACTGGGGGCAATACATTTCACAGGAGGTGCAACATTCCATTGAAGGAGCAAAATCCACTTGACAAAAATGGCACTCAACTTATTCTATTTGGGGGCAATACGTTTCACATAAAGTGTAATAGAATTTCATAGGAGGTGCAACATTATTCCATTGAAAGAGCAAAATCGAAATCCCAAAACAAAACTAATGTACATTTTTATACTACATTCAGGTCCAACACATTATGCCTTTTTTTTTCATTTCCGTTTGTCTTTTTGGGTTTTACAAGTTCCAAAAATATCACGAAGCAAAAAAAAAAAGTGGAACAAAACAAAAAATTTACAAAACATGAAAAAAAAAAAAAAACTGTTTTAAAATCATTGCCCAAAAAATGTAGGAAAATAATGGATGTTTTTAACTCACTCTTCAAAAATGGACTGATGCATTGATAATCTAATTTTTACACAGCCAATATCATACCCATTATATCAGTGGTAATTTCCGGTGGTTTTTTGGTGCACGGGTGAGATCCCAAGGGTAATTGCATAATTTATCCAAATGACCAAGGGTAATTGGGTCGATGTAATTTAATTTCATGGGATAGGATTGTTAATACCTAGTCCCCCAAGGTATTACTAATCCTCCCTAGTGAGGGGATTGCCCATCCTATGTGATTACTAATCCCCTTCCATTTTGTTCAATCAAACATAGAATTAGGGAACTCATAGAATTAGTAATCCTATCCCACCATCTAACTCACTTATCAAACAAGGCTTGAAAAACACACACACACAGATACAGCTGATGATTTGCAAATCGAGTGATGGTGATTTGTGGGACATATGGAACACGGGATTTGTGTTGATCAAATCATATATGGTAATTAGTGAGAGACGTACCTTGATGTCAGTTACAATTAAGCTAGCTACATGTTCCATCCTCATCATGTCATGTGGGACTAGGCCTAGGCCTAGGCCTACCTTAATTGGCCAAATTGTTTTCTAGACAAAAGGTCAAAGTGCTATCAAAAACTGCAAACCACGCAGCCTCAAACGGTGACCCCAGCAAATAATTGAAGGAACACAAATACAGTATCAATGCAAATATTTAATTTAATAGTAGTAACCGAGGTAGCAGAATTACAAGCTCAGAATATACATTTATATATAGTGAATTAATGGTTGTGATTTTCCGACCTTGTAATGTAACTCTAGATATATATACTCATTCATTGACATGGTTTTTAATTTGTTTTTCGTTTTTATTTTTATAACTAGTGTTTCGGTCAAGTTCTGTGCCTCATTCTCTGACTGGTTAAGCACAATGCTAACTTAAAGAGGCTGTTCGATGACGGTTACGAGGAAATTTTTTTGAATAATAAGTGGAGACAGATAAATAGAGAAATTTGAGTAATAAGTAGAGGAAAAACTTATTTGAAACTATGGTGAGAGAAGGGTGACTATGGAACCCCAAGTGAACAAAGCCTTTTCTTCGCATCAAAATTTGGTGATACAAGATCATATGCATGAAACAAAATTTTCATATGACCAATGATTAGGCCACTTTATAAGTTGGTTGAAGCCTTAATGTTTCAAATGAGATTATATTGAGGCGTTTTTTGGAGGCAAAAATTTTTAATTAGCCCTCAACAGTATTATTATCTCTGTCTCTCTAGTTTATTGACTTCTTTCATATTTTTACCAAGGTAAAGATATAAAATCTGGAAGAGTTGAAGGTTTTTTTTTTTTAATCCACAAAAACGCCTTAAAGGCTTGAAGAGTTGAAAACTTGAAGTCAATGGGAAAAAACTACATTTAAATCGAACTTGGAAAGAAGAAAACTAAACATAAGGGGCCAATCCACGGTACGCCAAGAGTTGAAAATAAATTGTTCTAGTAAAAGAGGTAAAGAAGTACCGTGAATTTCTAAGTACGTACATTCAAGCATCCACGTATCACACCGCCACCTCTACCACCGCTTCTACTGATCACTCGACAATTGTTTTTACTAATCAATAAGTTGTGGATCACAATTTTTTTATTTTGTCCTCATTCAAATTTTTATCGCATTTGTTAGTTTTGCGCCAAATTTTTATACTATAATATTCGCTTGTCTCGACGTTAGGAAACAGAAAAATAAAAAAATATAAACTTTTACACAAGTATTTTGAAAAATATTCAAGTAAAAGCTCGAAAAGTGAAGGATCATGTGACCAACCACTATGATACACTACGATTCAAAAAACAGTAAACAAACATCAAAAAACAAATTTCAATTCCAGCCCTCAACTTATTTTTACTCTAATACCTCTTGAGGAACGGGTTTGATGATCATTTTCTCAAGTCTCAAAGTTCGAAACATTTTAGGTAGTACCAATTTTAGTGAGTTTAAGGAGGAGGCTTCTTCGCGGGGACGGGAACTGCGCCGAACAATTTGGGTTTCACTAGCACAAGGAGAGTTTATTTCAACGACTGATATTATTCATTTTGTAGAGATCATCGAGAACATTACCTGTGCCCAAAATCTTAAAAATCCAATGCTGAATAATCCCCGTCCGGAATGCACTTAGGTTTCATAAAAATGGGTTGTGCCACGCTGAATCAAATCCATATTCAAACCCATTTTTACAACAACTAAATTCATTTTTGTATATAGTTTATAACCGGCATTCAATTTTTATGATTTTTGAAACGGTTAATATTCTCAATGAATTCTACAAATTGCAGATCAAAAAGGAAAAAAGAAATTCTATAAATTGAACAGTCTCGATTATTGAAATGAATCATTCTCTTGTCTTGCCTGCAAAATCCACACTGCACGGTGCAGTCCCCTACCCAGAAACTTCTTCCATAAAATAATAAAAATAAAAAAAAGGGTAAGAACGGTTTGAACTTCACTACTACTACTCCTTGTTTAGCTTTCAACTTCAATTCTATTAAAAAAACCATCCTGTAAGGGTCAACCCTGCATAGTGCACTGTGTACAATAATAACTCTGCCTAGAACGTTGTATCTTAATGGAATTATTCTAGATCGGAAGTTGAATACTTGAATGCTATCATTAATTGATTCATAAGTATTCAATGATTTCACGTTTCACGCAGGCAACTACTGAATTACAAAAAGGATTTTAATTTCCGTTTGCTGGTAAGGGATGTCCGGACTACCTCACGCGTACTTGAATAATCGTCTATCTAATTCGGTCAAAAACAAACCATTCACGCCAAGATCAGCAAGTTCACGAGAATCGAACCATTATCAATCATATATAAGAAGCAAATACACCAACGGACAGGACCAACTTTGGCGCTAGAATTACGAAGGATGAGTGTGTATGAAAATGACCCTGCCCCCACCACCTTTTTTCCCATAAAAGCCCTCACATGATCCAAAAACCGGTGAATGATGCATAACAACAAAGTCCCAACAACATTAATAAGAAACGTATCTTTCTTACCGTTCTATCCTTCTGAGAAATATGCATAAAAAACTCAATGTCCACTGACGGATGGTAAGCTTGTTGAGAGGCAACACAGCAGCGGCGGTGGGGAAAAAATCGATAGAACAAACGTAGTACAAAATTAAAGTGGTTGGTGGTTTTATTCTGAGAATTCGTCCTTCTTTCTTCCTTTTCGTTCTGATCTCCATTAACTCTCTCTCTCTCCTCTGTTATTCTTTGCGTCGAACAGCTCTCTGATGCTCGATCATTCAAGAAACCCAGATCAGTTCTGTTCAAGACCCTCCATTTCTCCAAGGTAATCTCTCTCTCTCTCTCTCTCTCATTTACACGCAGAGATAGGAGTACATTCAGAACCCATTTCCTGTCCACTCTTGTTTTTCTGCATTTGTTGGTGGTTCTCTAACTGCTTGGTTGAGTTTTTTTGTTTGTTGGTTGAGATATGAATGCTTTTGTCACCGTTTGATCTGTTTGAATACCAATCTATCTATCATACGCAGTTGAGCTTCAGTTTTGCTGGCTCTTGTTTGGTTTCAAGTTTCAACATACTAGTACTCCGTAGTTCAGAATTTTTTGGTTTATGGTTTAGAAAGTGTAAGAGTCAACATCAATCGCACAATTATTGGATTATAAAAAATCTAAGTTCCTATTTGAACTTGGACAAACTATCATGATTTATGGCATCTCTCTTTCTCTTTCTCTCTCTCTCTCTCTCTCTCTCTCTCTCTCTCTCTCTCTCTCTTTGTGGGTGTGTGTACAAGTGGGAGATTTTTGTTTTGGTGATTGAAACGTAAGGGTTAAAAAATTCTTGTTCTTATCAGTGCAAAATAGGAACGGATGGGGGTATGTTACTTTCTTGCTTACTTTATCATTGTCCCAGAAAGCATAACTTTGACTTCTGAAATAATGTTGATTAACTTTCATAAAGAGCCAAAATGCCGACAATTCGATCATTCGTAGGCCGACATCACAATGCATCGTATTCATACGAACAGTTGACATTAGAAGCTTAGTAATCGAAAGACCCAAAATGGACTTGGATCCCCTTTTATGTTGTCTATTTAAAAGGGGGGAAAAAAAAGGTTCCGAATATGTCATGAGCTGCACAATTTCGAGGTTGACTTCTGTTTCTTGGGGCATCAATTGGACATGCGTAGATCTTTAAGAACAAGCTAAGTTAGCAACATATCAGAACCAAAAACTGATTCCATGCCTTGGATTCTGTATTGGGGAGTTCGTCCTGAAAAGGAAGTTGTTCCATTAGAGTGATTCCAGGCCTCGAATAAGCTAAGCTACTCATCATCGTAATATAGAACACGGAAACAGTTTGTGGTAGAACCTCTATGGGAAAAGAATAGAGGGAAAAAGAAAAAGAAAGTCGACAATAGTGCAGCACTAGAATGAATACCAACTTGATACTTCATTTTCCCCGCATAAGTCTATTATCTTTTTGCGAAGTTGAACCTTGTTTTTAATGGATTGCTGTGCCTTGTAGGGAATTGGTTTTATGTTGCTTTAACCACTGATGGAGGACAAACAATTGAATCTCAATCGACCACTTATATCTGTGAGGCGATTCTCACCCGTAGTAGGCTCAGAGAAAGATGTCCAAACAAAGAATAAACGTTCTATCCCCAGTGTACCTCTGCCTCCTTTGTACAAATCAGAATTGAAATCTGGTCCAGTGAGTAACCCCGGAACTATTCCTTTTACTTGGGAGAAGTCTCCCGGAAGACCAAAGGACGAAAGAAAACCACAAACTCTTGATCACCCTCCTATCATCCCAAAGCTTCCACCTGGGAGAATTCCAGAAGTTAAACGACAAGAAAACTCAAGCGTCGGTAGGCGTGAAGCAGGAAAAACCTCTTCTAGTACACTAAGTGTTCCTTCGATAGAAGAGAATGTAACGAACTTTGAGGGTTCTGATTCAGGGGATGGTGATGAAGCATATCTAGACGCGCTCGATACACTTTCAAGGACTGAATCATACTTCTTAAGCTGCAATGTAAGTTGCTTGAGTGGATTAGATGGTCCGGAGGTAGCACCATCCGGAACCTTTTCAACAGATGCACAAACTATGGATTTCATGATGGGTAGATTTCTGCCTGCAGCTAAGGCAATGACCTCTGAAATGCCTCAACATGGTACATGGAAGCAACCAGTTTTGGTGAAAGAGCAGCTGAGGCAGTCGAGAGAGTTGGTAAGTGGGAATAAGCGGCCACCTCTAAATCGCTCAAGGCCCAATAATGTTCCACCATATTGTCCCCAAGAGTACGAGGAAGAAGAAAGTGCCGATGAAGATGAAGATGAAGATGATGAGGACGATGAACCTGGAAATTTGTCAACCAAAGTGTGTGGGTTATTACCTAGGTTTTGCGTAAAAAGTTCACTTTGCATTTTGAATCCTGTGCCGGTTATGAGTGTGCGAACACGGGTACCCATGTCTTCTGTCAAAAGAACTCAGGCTAGCTCTTCATCTGCTGGTTTTCGCCAACCAACTAAGAATGAGGTATCCTTTATTTGACCTCTTGTTTTCTTCACTTTCAAGGAAAATGTTTCGCTGATCTGATCAGTTGATTCTTACTTTGCAGCGTATGAGGGTTGCTATTCATGAGCAAAGATCAATAGCTGGACCCCAGAACACTGAGATGCGGAAAAAATTGGAGGGATCGTCTCTCTACAGGCGTTTACAGGGAAGTGGCGCATCACCCTGGCAGAATGAATTACCTAAATCCAGATTTTATGAAGAAGAAGGATTTCCTGATATCCCCGAAGAAGCACAAATTGATGGAATTAATGGTTTCAGATCACAAAAAAGATCCCCTGATCCCCTTAGAGAATTATTGGCTGATCATAGCCCAGAAAAGGGAATTGACTCGGCAAGTCCTATGGTCGAGAAAACTGTGTACGTAGATTCTGTACATAAGGCGGTATCTTTGGAAGAAACTCCCTCAGTAGATGCTATACTCACAAACATCGAGAAATCAAATATTCCTCGTGAGGATCAAGATCTTTGTGAGGAATCAATAGCCTCCGCAGATGTAAAATTGCCCAGGAAAGGATACCTGGTTTATGAAGATCAGCAGCAGCAGCAGTTCAAGAAAGTAGAGAACATAGAAAATTATCAAGAAATCAAGTCACACTGTCCTGACCCCCTGCCTCCACCAAAATCTCCATCTGAGTCTTGGCTTTGGCGTACTTTGCCTTCTATATCGACAAGGAATCCACCTTCGCTTTCATTCCTCGCTACAAAAGTGAATTATCCACTCCACGCTTCCAAGACTCCTTCTGTTGATCCAAAGTGGGAAACAGTCGTGAAAACAAAAAAGGTGCGACAACAGCATTTGTGTTTACTGAGATAATCTAATCCTCATGCTTTATATTGTAATAAATCAGTCTGAAGTTAAGATTTGCTCAGAGTATTTTTTATTTCTACTTTCAGGACCTAATAACAGCTGCACCGAAGAGCTAGCGTATAAAGCCGAGATGGTCTTTCAAGCTCTGGCGCTTCTTTCGGCTAGCAAATCCATTATTTCAATGGGTTCAAAGGTACTTGATAGTGTACACTTTTTTCTCTCTTTTTGGGCGTATAGTTACTCTTGATGAGGCCCATTACACTTGTTGATTTAGGAGCTAGGTAATAATGGGTTGGTATTGTACTTTGTAATGCCCATCTCTACCTGTATCTAAAAGGACATATCATTTGTTCACAAAAGAATAAATATTCTGTTGATTTGTTGAACCTCAAGTTTGCTTTTTTCCTTAACTGAGGAGTCTGTGAAGGGAAACCTGGGCTTCTTTTTGTGATGATTAGTGAGGAAGTGATTGGCTTTGGCCATCTACATGCCCTGTTATGCATGTTTTTTTTGATCGGCTTGTTATTCATGTTTTTATTTTTCAGTGACTGACTATTCTAGTTGTCTAGATCGATGCTGGGAGTTACTTTAGTCAGGAAGCTCCATTTGGTCCCGGTTTTCATATTTGGCAGCTGCACGGTTCTTCTTTTTGTGCATGTAGTCGCATTACCATGCTGTTTTCTTTGTTATTGATGGGTGATGACGATGTGAATTGATTGAAACCTCAAATTCAGAATAGAACCACAATGGTTTCGCTAAATCATAAACTGAGCTCAAGAGTTCCATGATAAGAACCTTTGGATCGAGAAACCAAAGTGGAAGTGAGATGAAAGATTCAGTAGAGAATGAAGAAAAACTTTTTCCTCCCACAAGGGAATGACAGGAACCAGGTTTTGATTCTTAACTATAGGTCAACTTCTCTGGAGATGATGCCTCTTGGCAAAATAATATGACAATGAGTTTGAAAGTGATGAGGGTTTGAAGTTTGAACAACACAAATTGGAGGCAGAGCTGGTTAGGAATAAGGGCACTCAAGAAGAGGAGCCACGGCTATCCACCTTGCCAGAGAGAGACATGGAATGGTGAAGGGCTCTGGCAAGTAATGAGGCTACAGCATAGTTGAGAGGTCATAGCCAATTTCCCCTCCTGGAATCAGTTTCCTTCTTGACATATCAACACAGTGATTCAAAGGAACTTATTAGCCTTTGCAACGCTTCTCTTTGGAAACCCCAACCGATTTGACCGAGTGGGCATGAAAAAACTAATGAGTGTTTGTCCTTCACGAGGTGGTATGTTCAAATCCTACGGAGGACAAACATTCTAAACCTCGGACAACTGGAGAGCTTATCCGGTCGTTAACTTCAGGACCTCGGAATTTGCCGAGGTGCGAACAAGTTGACCCGGACGTCCGGTTATAAAATAAAAAATGACAGTTGTGTTTGAATCTGATTGATCAAAGGAAAGGAAAATGAAAATCAATTGCACCCATTCACTTTCATGGGTAATCAGACAGAGACGATTCTTTTTCTTCGTTTTGTCCGCTTCAGCCAGCCAGGTTTTCGCTTGTACTTATTGTCTTGGACAAGAAGTTAGCTAGCTGTAAACCTGACGACGCATGCGGTGATCTTCACAAGGGAAAACGTTTTCCAACATTTTGGCTTGAGGTCGAAACCCTCCCAATCGCGGTTATCTACGCAGAACGCGGGCGCGTACGTGGGACTTGCTCCTCCCATTTTGGTGGTACAGAAAGGAAAAAAAAAATCTTGGAGCCAACAAAGGTGCGTGCGGACCATAGCCCCCACCGCCACGATTGCGGGGATAAAATGGAGGATGGGGCAAGGAAAGACCATTTCCCCCTTCCCGGCTTTCCCTTTACCTCACTATCATCACCATTTGGGTCGGAAACATCGAAAAACAGAGTATCGTCTTCGAAGTTAGCATAGAAAGCAGGCCCAACGGACAGGACGTAAATCATCCCTTCAGCATGAAACGTAAGGGGAGAGAATTTCGCATCGTTCATGGGGAGGTCCCCTCGTCCGGTGAATTACAGAGCGAACCAGAACCAGAACCCAAGAGTCGCAGTGTCGAAAAAAACTGAACTCGTTTCGAATTGGTATACATGAACCGGACTATGTTCTACTTGACCTCCGATCATATAAATCCTGGAGACCACCGCAAAAGCGCCCATTGAATGCGGATACTTTAAAGAACCATAGGCAATTCGATCGAGTACGGGTGTTAGATTCTGTAGCGCTTTAGCTTTACTTGTAGGTTTACGGTCTATAGGTCTCGAATTCCTATATATCTTGTGTTGCCATTCCCCCACGAACGTATCTGAGCCCTTGAAAGAGTGAGTGATTGGTTTTCCTATCATCATTCAAAATATTCCCACCTCTCTCTGGTTCGACGGTCACGAGTGTTAAAAGGTCAACTTACAAGTACCTCGATGAGAATTCACAAAAATTACTTTCTTGCGGCCTAGTTCCAAGAATCGTAACTCTAGTCAATTGTATGCAAAACACCAACCAACCAGACTAATAATTGGGGCTTTCTCTCGTGTGTTTTTTTGCTCGTATAGCTAGAGCTTTTAGCAACCATTAGTTATTTCGTCAAGGAAAATAACTTTTCAACTTGATTTTGATTGAATTTCACTTCCAAACTTTTTTTTTAGTATGCTTTGAGAATTGCATCATAAACGATTTTATAATTTGTACACTAACGATAAATCATGTACTATTATTACCAGCAGGATTCAATTTTCTCATTTTACTTTTCTTCCTCCTATTTTCCCGCAACGAATCCATCTCCAATCATCTCGTGGCACATACAAAAATCGTCATCGGTTTCAGCTCAAGCTCCGGTTGGATTGGCTTGATTCCGACCTACCTGACCTAAAACCTGGAAACACTAGTCCGGGACAGCAATCTTTCTTCACGATAATCAGGTGAAAGCCAATATGCCCATACAGTCTTCTGTCATACAACAATTATTTTGTAACTAACACCATAAATAGGTCGTACTAAAAACACAACCCAAGCACCGTCACAAAATCACGATTGTTTTCATGACAGACAAACCTCGTTGAGATCCACGTTGCATAGTGGTATAAAGTATCGCAACTAGCACTACAAAACTTCATAACTTTGCTACCGCTCACCTGGATCATCGCTTTTCCCCAAAGCAACAGACGAATGCTGCTAATCGAACAAGACCAGATGTGATTCTTTCAATTTTCATCCATGTTCAATCTTTAATAGCTGAGATTTCTATTCAAATTACTATATATTGATATGTACAAAAACGCCTAAACTCATTGCCAACAGGGGAAACAAATTCCTCGTGGCTATTGACAACTCAATTCCAGAATTCCACCTCAAACTACGAAAATAAGCACTCAACTCATTTGAAAATGGCGTGGGGGGGAAAACAGATCAAAGAAAAGGAAAAAATCAAGTTCTAATAGCACGACCCTTGTACTGTCCTCTCCGAACCACAAAGTCATCTGGAGGTTGGAACTCTTCTAACCAAGTCACTTCCGTGATGGTCACTCCATCCAATTCAAGAGTACCTTCAATGTAAATAAATAAAAACCACACAAAAAGAATGAAAAGCAAATAAAATAGAGAACAATTTACTTATCCATCCAAGTTGATGAGCAATGTGCAACAATCAATTTACCTGGTAAATCTTTTCTTGGGGATCTCCGGAAATAAGTACAGTCTCGTCCATCCTCAGCAGAGTAAGGCGGGGACAAGATGTCAAAGATAGCGCAGGGAGTTAAGGCCCTGAAGGAATGAATGTTGCCTCCATTTGTTGGATAGAGAACTGTTGGCTCAGAAGGGGCCCTCATTTCGCCATTCTTATCAAGCTTTGCAGGTCTCGCTGCAACAAAAACAATTGAAAACTTTTGAACAAGCAAGCATACAAATAACAAAACCTGAAAGACTTGAAACAGAATATGAACTATTTAAGCGACAAAAGGACTTACTTGGAAATACATGATCTTTAAGCGCAAGACAATAAACATGCAAATTTTCAAGGATTATGGTCCTTTTAAAAAACTTGTACGTTCTACTTGTGTCAATAGACTCAATACATAACATAGCATGAGAAAGTTCCTAATCATTCTTTACGGCTAAAAAGTTAATCATCAATGATACGAAGGTTATTTCAAAGAAAAGAAATTATTAACTGTAAATAATTGGCAACCGTGGAACAAATTAAGTCCATCTACAACACTTGGTATTTAGTAAAAAATACAATTAACTGGTAAAAACTAAAATAGTAGTCTGGCTGCTAAAGTCCATTCATTCGGATTCGTTGCGTAGGAGATTTGAGTTGATCTAATCATCAGAACACTACCTAAACCCTTGCTATGTAATTGTAAACCCCTGCCCAGCTTGAATACAGCACTTGTGGCTAGTACAACCATTCATATCCGTCCCAAAACAACCCGCTTCTCATATACCACTGGTTCTGATACAGTTGGTTTTGAGAAACTTAGGCTCTAGCCAACACTACACTCCATAGAGTGATTTCACCATGTTGGAGCGCTATTTTGTGAGTACTTCATATTTCAGGCTTAGCGTTAACCAGTGTATTCTTGCAATTATCATGGCATTACTTGTGGGTGAAGGGGCTGATAAATGCTCCTTAATATTTCTCTTATCTCCTTCTTTCAAACTCTAAGTTCGTGTCTCATTTACCACCCTCGTTTACCCTCAATATATCACTGTCAATCACCTAGCTTTAGTAAACAACACAAAGGTTTCACCAAGCTTAAGCCATCTCAAAAAAGAGAGTTGAAGACTTTTTTTATCTTCCCTTAGGCCTGCTCTTCCTCATGCTCTCACTTGGACCATGGCTATAGCCTATAACGCACGCCACTCTCTTGGTAAAACCAGCAGCTTCTTTTAGCTTAACTCGTCTCAATAAAAAGAGTTGAAGACTTCCTTAATCTTCCCTCAGGCCCGCTCCTCCTTATTCTCTAACTTGGACCATGGCTATAACGCACGCCACTCTCTAGGTAAAACCAGCAGCTCCTTTCCCCCTGAACCTGCTTCTTGAACAGAGTAGCCCAATCACCAAGGGAAACAAAGGTGCAAGTGCCAACCAAGGCACTCCTATGTCCAGAACCTCTCTAGGGTTGTGATACTGCTTCATGAAACTGAGTTTCAGTCTATTAAAATTTAAAGGGCATGGAAAGACAACTACCTAACCCCTTAATGAACATTTCTAGGTACCATAGACCCAGTTACCATACTGAGCGAAAATAAAAATGGAAGCTATAAAGCAAACCTTGCAATTGTCCAGATGGCACAGGCCCATCGACCCAATCGTACGATTTTACGTGTAATGTACCATATAGAAGCTTGCTCAACACTGTCATTCCTGGATGATTATGTAAAGGTATAATAGAGGAAGGAGGCAAGCAAAATATTCCCATCTGTTAGAAAATTCAGAAAGCAATGTCATGTTTAGTTTCCAAGTCCTGTCTAAGCACATTCTACCCTATAGAAAGGTTGTCCATGAGATTAAACTTCAAATAGATAAGCTTAATTACTACACTTACAGTGAAGCTTTCAGACTCATGTATATGCAGGTATGTGATCGGCGGCAGTGACTGAAAATTATTACCATTACGCCCATGCACTGAACTCGTCCACCCACGTACCAACTGTGCCTCCTGCTCAAGGCCGACATCCGAGGGCTTGATCTTGTCTACAAAAAACCATGCGTTAAATATTTACAGGGGAATACTAATATCTGATAGACTCCTATGTTACTACAACAGCAAATAATTGCACAAAACAACCATAAATTATATGCAGCATTTCGTTTGATTGTTCTAAAATACAAACTAGCAGATTGTAGTCGCATAGTTGTACCATCATACACGCGAAGCAAATGAAAATAAAAATAATTCGTCTGCTCGAGGTCCAAATAACTAGGAATTTACGTACAAGCCCCAAGGTCCAAGGACATGATATAAGGTTACAAGTCCTATATGAGTTGACTGCCTGCTACCAATATTGCATCATTTTTTATTGGGTATAGACTACTTAAATTAGTAAACAAAAAGCACAGGCTCAGGAAGACAAGAGATCCACACTAATCGAGACGCATATGAACAGAGGAGAAAACAAGAAAGAAAACAAAAAGCACACAGATTAAACAAATTGCCAGACTTAAACCACTGTTTGCTGTAGCATTTACTACATATACATCAGATGTATTAAAATGAACATAACACCGTCAATTTTGCAAGAAACTATGGCATTAGCAATATTGGAGGTCATAATGTTATCCTATCAAGCCCTTCGCTAGATTTCTGCTTTCACAGGTAGGCATCCTCAATCTAACCTATGGCTAACCTATCAAGTCCACACCCTTACGGTCCGCACCTCCCCTTTCCCGATCGAATTTCGATGATCCGAGCCGCTCAATGTGTTCAGAACGTGATTTTAAGGGTACCCGCGAGAAATCGGCAAAAAAAAAACACCGGGAAGGGCTTGATTTGAGCAGTTTTTTTATTAAACCGTTCAATAAAAAACTGTTCGGATGAAGCCCTTTCTGATCATTTTATTTTGCTAATTTCTCGCGGGTACCCTTAAAATCACGTTTTGATCACATTGAGCGGCTCGGATCATTGGAATTCGATCGAAAAAAGGGAGGTGCGGATGGGTGTGGACCGCAAGGGTGTGGACTTGATCCGGACTGATATATATATATATATATATATATATACACTTTGACAAAAACATGTCATAAAGGATTGTGATGGCTTGTTGGCAAGTAGCGTGAGTTAAGTACTAGCGTGGGTAGGTGCTCAGGGTTCGAATCTTGTGCTGAGCAACGAGAATTCATTTTTTTGCTCACACCCAAAATAGTGTTGTTGATGTCACGTGGCCCAACCAGAAATTACTAGCTTGCAATTAATTGTTACTTTCCATCTCTGTCTAGGATTTTGTTCTTTTTCAATCTCTCTCTCCCATAAGGGTTCAATACTCATAGATAGTAGTAGCAACTCACTTTACCTTTCTTTTTTTAAAACTTCCGTCATGGTCTAAGGTTTAACTTTTTTAATATTTGAGCCTTCGATTTTATTTGGGTGATCGAATTTTATTGGCATACTTTCTTTCTTTTTTTTAATCTTTCGTTCAAATATTTGTACTTTTTGCATTGATCTTAATTGAAATAATTCAAATAGATACAAAAAAAAAAATTAAGATTGTATTTCAGAACATAAAACTTAATATTTTTATTTTTTGCATTTATCTTTCTTTAAAATATTTAAAATGAACGAGTTAAATATCAATAAAGAAAACATAAGTTGTGTTACAATATGTAGAACTTCCACATTATATTCTTCCTAGAAAAAATTTCTGTCTTTTCTGATTTTTTTAAGATTCCCATTATTTGTTGGATTAATCATTTTTCTCGACGAGAGGAGTGTAAAAAGTAAAAAAATACAACCAAAAGAAAAAAAAAAGGTCACTAAAGAAAACAACTTTTATTTTGCCCTTAATGTTGTTCTATCTGAATCTTTTTAAAACTTTGGTTCACATTTTTATATATTTCTTGTTCCTTTCATCAAGATCCATAATTAATTTCAAAAATGATGATGAAAAGTTAAAAAAACAAATTATAAAATAGTACCATAATCGGGATTGCATTTTGATTTTGAATTTTTGATATAATTCATGTTAAAAGCACAATATAACCTTATTTTTATTAATATTATTTTTACTTGTTTGTTTTTTTATGAATCAATACTAAGTGGGCAACCAAGCGTGAGGTCGGGCTTGGGCAACTCAAATGTCAGGGCCGGCATTGCTAGGGATTTAAGTTAAAGTGGAAGATAGTACCCTAACGCTCTGGTTTCCTTGGAGAAAAAGAAATAGACATGGTTTTGGGGGAGCTAATTCAGCAATTGCTAAGCTGAAATTGGTCATTGCATAGCTTTTACATTTTGGTGTAAAGGACATTTTTGTAAATCCTCTTTTCTCCTCATTGATTCTATTGGTTAACTCAATTTCAATGTTGATGGAATTTTTGTGTGCATAGGTGCACCCTTTATGGCACTATTAATAGCACATACCCAATACATAATATCACAAAAAGAAAAAAGATACCCAAGGCAACAACACCAGTAAGAACCAAGGTTTAAGCTAGACTAACAACACAGTGAAACCTTAGAATGATAGAAGCAATAGAAAATGAGTCAAGTGCTCAATTAACCTACTCTAAAACAGGAAGAGTTACGATGAGAGAAGACCCTTGCAAAAACTTATACAATTTCCTAAGATTGATGATTTCGTATTGACTACCCTATACCAAACACAGCATGTTCGACATGTACCTGTTGTCATCCTATACTTTAACTTCCAAATTTACCAGATTGAAGAAAGATACACTGGGATGCATTGCTGTACTTCAATAAATCCTATGCATTACGCCCACGTAATCTATATCTCACAAACTAAGCAACTTCGACACTTACCAATGTGAATTCTCATGCTTTAATGGGATCGTGAAATAATGAGGTCCACGAGGTTTTTTGGCTCCCTTTGCTCCACTAGCCGTGATTGGCAGATGGAAATGCCAAGGTACGTCTGGTGCTATCATATATAAGATCACGCCTGCATTAGGAGGGGCTTTCCCTCTTCAACAAGCCGGTGGTGATCTCACTATCTATGCAACGCTAGGTATTACTTTTAGGTGGGAGTCAGTAAAAGATATTTCTCACATTAAGCCGTCGAAGTTTCTTTAAAAATTCACACCCCTATCTTACCCTTTTACCCACTAATAGACAAGCACCTTAAGTCTTCTCTAGTTGGATACTCCAACTTATTTTCATCCAGGGAAAGATTATACTTTAATCCAACATGGAGGCTCAAAGTGAGTTTAATTTTCTCTTCCAAACCCAGTTAGCTGCAGTAACTGGTACCAATATGTTGGTGGTGCATTGGAAGGGCTGCAGAATATGCTTATTTAATGGGGCGGACATGAGCATTTTCCAGTTAAAAATTTTCTTTTTAGTACCCTTGCATGAGCGACGTGTTGATAATATACAACAATGGTTGACAAAAAATTCACTAAACAACAGCTCAAGGACCACCTGAATAGAAATTTATACTGTTAATTCTTATCCTTATATTACTCTTACGACTCGTTTGGAGGGTGGATAAGCTTTTGGGGATAAGAAAGAAAGAAAGGGTGGATAAGAGGAGGATCTATTACAAGGGGAATTAGTTAAGAAGGGGTTTGTTCGATAGCTGAAATGGATGGATAAGATTGGGTGGCTAAAGAAATAATGTGAGAGTTTACTTAGTTACCCCTTGTAATGAAAATACAAAAGGGTTTGGGAGGTCTGGGGGGCATGCAGGTAATTACGCCCCACCTGGATAGGCTAATGGGGTGTGTGTGTTGTGGGCCCGGATAAGCTCATCCCCATGGCCCTTATTCCCCGCTTCCCCGCCCGCCAAACGGGCCATTATGGTTCTACTTTAAAGAGTTCTGAGCAACTGCAGCAATCTTTATATCAATAGAAAGAATCAACAAAGGAAATTTCAGATTAGTGATATTTGCAATATCATGTACTTCACACGTTAGCATTCAATAGAATCAAGCATTGAGCCATGGAAGTGGAACTTCTATGAAATCGGAAGAAAGATAGTAACCCTTACAGACCTAAATAGTAGCATGAGCCATGAGGGGGAAATATTACGGAGAAAAAATCTATGGTCCTTAACGAGAGGCGTTTCTTTTCCTTATGGTCAGTTTTTGAGAGTCTTTTTGTTCTTCTACTTTTTATGTAAGTCATACTAATATAGATAATCTCCCTGCACTTCACTCAAGCGTTTCACACTTGAAATGAGAAAGAAAATGAATTGTTTGCTTAAAAAGTGTACTTATCCTCACTATCACTTTAGGTCTTACAATCCTACAGCCAAGCACACTCAAACAAGCGGAAACACACCTCTAAGAGAAAGACAAGTAACAAGCTTCCCTAAATAATTAACCCATGCCACTTTATATGGGTGGACAAATTTATCACATTCCAAGCTAATATTGTAGAGAGAGAGAGAGAGGGTCTTTAGTCCAATACTACAAAGGGTAACTACTAACTACACATAGCCCTCCCAAACTACGCAAGTGATACAATGTTGACTTTGGGTTGTCCAACAACGGAAACATTAGGTAAACTCGTTAAAGAATGACTGGTAAGAAAGTGATCAATGAACATGCAATCAATGCAAATATCCTCCATTGGGTCAAACTCTTCATTTACAAGTTACTACACTCAGAAGATCGGACACAGGATTCGATCGTTTACCTCGTAAATGATCATATTTGATCAAGACACAAACTTGGCAACGCTACCAGATATGATAACAACTGAATTAGGTGATCCTGGAAGTATACACTTACCTTTATTAACTTGACTCTTGCAACTTTAGTGAACTTAGGAGTCGCCATTCTTTCATGAGTCTACATTCCATTGAAGTTCTCTCATCTAGACTCTAAAGCATAAGCCACTTGTACCGAGTAACGACCCATAGAAAACGTACCTGTTTCTCACAGTTAGGTGCAATTCCATAAAACGAACTCATTAAGCTTGGAGCACAAAACCTACTGTCAATTTATCCATGAGACTTTTGGGGTTGCAAGTTGTAAGCGGGCCCAACAAGAGTCTTCATCATGAGAGACTCTCTGTATTAGGTTGTTTTCTAACGAAGGATGGATTTTAAGAGGGGCTATCAAAAGCTATACATCGGACCTCCGGTAGAGCCTAACACCATTTCTATAATCACAATCAGTTGCTCTGCGAAGTCTAAGTTCCCTTCCCTTCCTATGAGAAATTCCGCCCCTCATTCTCTTCCACCGTTTTTCATCTTCATATGTTTTGCTCACCAAACTAAAGGACACAAGAAAAGTGTTACACTAAAGATGACAAAACCATATCTTCTTTATAAGACTAAGGGTATTGATCAGATGTCATTCCAATCAACAAATACAAGCACAAAATAGCAATTGACATAGATATGCATGTGAACCCATACCATCCCTTGTACTGCAATTAAATGTCGTATAGACAAATAGCCTAAGCAAATTTCCTAAAAAACTTATGACAATAATCTCATGCAACAAGGGATGGCATGGCTTCACAATATCATTATCATTATACAGTATCAGATAGTTATTCCAATCCGATGACAATTAACACGATAATAACCAAACAAACAATTTTAAAGCTAATCAAGTTCGATATTCATAAAAGCATGCACACAGATCAACTTCTGAAATTATAAACTAAGAGTAAGAGGCGATTAAAGGGAGTTTATCCACACTACCTAGCAGAGTGCGAACTTTTTCGACAGCTTCTTCCGATACCGGTCCGTTAGGGGAAAGTGAAACTTTACAAGCATTATAAAGCTTCTGTATGGCTGGCATGATGAAGTAACATAAAACTACAGTAACTACCACCCAGAAATCACCTCACTCAACAGCTTTACAATGTAATAACGAATGATCGGGACGATTTGAACCTAGGGTTAGAATCCCTTCAGTACAACCAATCTACCATCCGAAAGTCCGTGCACAAAATTAGAATTCCAGGTGGATAGTAACTGGATCCTGTACTGTGAACCGAATAGTCGATGAATTATCTGCATCACACGGTCTCAATTGTGCCCCTTTTTTTACAGCGAACCGGTTTGAAGACCAGAGCTGTAAAAATCAAAACTTTATATCACAATCAAACACTGTAAAAATAGCATTTGTAATGGGCATCGGACAATTCTAAGGAAATTCAGGAAACAGATGCGAGAAATTACAAAAAATGGACAATCGAAAGAGGAAATGAGAGGGGGTTTCATCTGGGATTGTAAAACTTTTCACGATCCAACAAAAAAAGGTATAATTTTTGACGAATCCACTCAACAGAAACAATATTGGAGATGAACTGAAAGCGACGTTGATGAGAGGGAGGGAAGAAAGGGTAGTTGGGATCTTACCTTTTGCATGGTAGAGGCGATGGAGACGGGCAATCAGAGAGAGAGAGAGAGAGAGAATTTGAAGGAACGCGCAAGGTGGAAGAAGATGATGCTACAAAGTTAAATGCCTTGTTTGGATGAGTTTTTAAAAAAATTTGGATTTGTTTTTTTAGGTAATGAGTGAAGAGAGAAAATAATGTAATGATTAAAAATAAGGATAATGAGTAGAGAGAAAGAGATAAAAATAAAAATAATAATTGGAGAGATGAGAGAGAAATAAGAGTAATCATTAAAAATAGGGTTAATGAGTGTTTTTTGTGTTTAATTTTTTTTTTCCCAAATTGTTATCCAAACAAGGCACAAACCAACCAAAAATCAATAAAATTTGTTATACCCTAATAAATTCGCCTATATTTCTATCGAGTCCAGCTATGGTACCAAAAAATGAAACGGGAGGACTCGGATCCACTCCCAACATTTCTCTCTCGACATCTTGCCCACCTTTTCTTCACCACCCGCCACCAATTGAGCTGATTCTTTGCAAGACCACCCAAATAGTTATTTTTTAAATTAATGATCGGTTTGAATTATAGTTGCGGGACTAAAAAATTGGCTCCACGGGTCGTTGTACATTTTTGGTAATCATAGCATTTTTTATTTCTATCTTTTTAACTTTTTTTCTTCTCTCTAACTTCTTGTTTTATATTGTAGGTGTATCGGCAAGCTTTCGTGCACTGACCATTAATCCCTATAGCCCTCATACAACTATTTTACACGCTTATGCATTAATGAGATGAGGTGACTCAAAAAATTACTAACAAACATAATCGAACCTAAAACCTTTCACTAGAAGAAGGTGTAAACTTTGTCCTAATTGATCGAAGACCATTAGGTCAACCCTTCAAATTATCTAAGGTGGTTTAATATAATCAACATAATCATCATTAAATAAAAATGGTGGATGTTAATGGGTCAAAAACAAATTAAATCACAAGTTTGTCATCAAAATCATTCAACAAACTCATTCTACGGTAAAAATGTAACAAGTTTTTCAAAGCTTCAAGGCATGGTCAGCTCTAAGATTTTAGCAATGGTGACCAAAAAATGTAAAGAATATTTTGTGAACTTACAAAATAAACACATTTATATATTTTTAAAATTTATTTGCCCTGGTTTATTTTATTTTGTTGAGCTATATTATGCACTTACTCACAAATTTGAGTGATTCTTCACTTATTTTGGCTATACGTATCGATTAAAGATTCAGTGCCGACAAAATTAAAAAATATCAAATTAAACGGAGAAGAATTATTAAAATTTAGTGTATTTTTTAACTCATTGGATTTACTTGAACCCCCTCAGGATTTAGTGGAGATGTCCTGTTCAAGGGGTCAATATTATCAAAAGCAAAAGGCAATTATTTTATTTTTTGGATATAAAAGTGTATCTTTATCTACTTCTTTCTTTGTTGTGTGAAACAGTTTTCCCTCAGGATTTAGTGGAGATGCCCTGTTTATATTTTTTGGATATAAACAGTTTCACATTTTCATAGGTGATCCTATTATATCCAAATGAGATCAAGTTTTAATGTGGCACTATGTAATTTTTTTTTCTCCAAAAAATTCGATGTGTTAAGAAATTATGTTATTTACTTTGACGTTGATCAACATAAATTTTAGCATGATTGATCCTCCGTATGGATTTTGCAAGATGAATTCTTTTCGCAATGAAAGTAAGCTCGGGGTGGGCTCTAAAGGTCCATAATTAGAATTGGATCTTTCATACAAAGTGTAAGATTGATGAAACAAAATGTAAAGGGTGTTTAAGTGGTGGAGTTTTAAGATTTCTAACCTACTTGCGGTGAGAGACCAAGTTTGTCAAGTTGGTTGTCTCATTTCTCTCTCCAATCGCTAACTCCCGCTGATGTATACCGTATGACCAAAAAAAAAAAAAAAAACCTACTTACAGTGGCGGAGCCAAGATTTGGATACAGGGTGGCACCAATTGAACTCAAGAAAACCAATACATCCCGTTTTCTTTCCCGACAGACACCATAAATTCAAATCTCTAAGAGGGGGAGCTGCTGCATCCCGTTTTCTCTCGTAATAGGTAGCATAAGTTCAAATCTCTAAGAGGAGGTGCCACCACATACCACTTTCTCCTTTGACGAGCACCAAAAAGATTTGAAGAAGAAATTGACAAGTTTCAAGGGATGATAGGAGAAATGAAGAATCCCTCTTTCACCATAAGTGTCGTAATTTATTCATATAAGTCTAAATCGACATGTTTGTGAATTCAATTTATATATTTATTAACACCACTATAATTCGTAAAAAAAACATGCAGTAAAAAACTAAATTTGTGAAAAAAATTAATGCTAAATGAATCAGCTGAGAATTTATGGAGAGAGAGAGAATTGCTACTCTACCCAACAATGAGTGACGAGAGAGTCCTTTTTGCCCAGAGAGAGAGAGAGAGAGAGATGCGTCAGCTGAGAGAAGAGTTTTTGGACGGAAAAAACAAATTAATGGCGTTGCAAAGAATCGAACTTGTGTGGACACAAATTCTTGGAAGACACAAATCAACCACTTCTCTGAAGTTTAGCTTGTGAAGTGTATTCACGTGTATCCATCTGCCGATGGACATATAAGAACAAGAAATCCAAAGGACAACTTTCTCCAATTTTTCCAATTAGATCCCTCAATTTGGTACACGTAGCCTTTTTCCAGGGGTAAACTAAGTCTATTACCTGTTTTTTTAAAGATTACTTTAGAGGGTTTTCGGACTTTTGAAGGATTCCCTCTATGTCCCATTTTTTTATTGTATTTTGTCTGCTTATGGCTACTGTTGCAGGGATAGTTTTGAGTTTTCCCTTCATCTCTTACTGTCGTTGCCGTGGTTGAGGTGGTCAACATTTGGTGTTTGATTTTAATGATAATCCTTTTCTTGATACTACGGAAACAATGGTTGTGGAGGTGTGGAAGGAGACTTTGGTGTCTCCTTTTAATGTAACTATGTTCAACCATAAGTGATAAATGCAACTACAAACAACCACGTGGTGGTGTTGCCTTAAATCCAACCCCATTGTGAGCAATATATTCTTTAAATACCAATGGAGAGATATGTGTTTTTACCATAGCTTTCTTTAGTTCTGTGTTTTGTTTGTTTCATTGAGTCTGCTACGGGGCTTGATTCCCTTCTTCCTACGGCTTCGTCCGGCTGACTGGAAAGGTAGTGGTAGTTTTCTGGCTGGCTCTGGCCTTGTTTGGATTGGTGAGTAGTGGTGAGATTGGCTTGGTCTTCCGTCGGGTAAGTGATGTTGAATGTGATGTTGAATTCAGTTCTGATTGTTAGGGGTGTTTTCTGTTTGGTTCTGTATATTTAAATTGACATGAAACTTTGTAAAAAAGAAGTGTTTTTTCATCATCCGACTCATATATATATATATATATATATATATACACACACACACACGTGTTATGAAGGTGTTTAGAAGAACAGAGGGGAGGCCTTACGGAGGAAATTTGTTAGTTAGTGGTTTCCCAGTTTTTCTGGGGTCCTTATGTTCATGTTTCATTGGTTTTAGCGAATTAAATTTTATGGCAAAATTAGGGGGGAAATTGAACTGGACTAAAGAGTGGTTTTTCCTAACTTTATATGATGATATGGGCTATGTGTTCCTAAGACTATGGGAAAATTTTGAGGAAAAGAAACGAGGATTAAGATTTTTTTTTACCACACTCTTCCATGTAATTGAGTGAGTCTCCCTAGGTCTAGACGTTTCTATGTGTATGAGTCGTGTAAGCCAAGTACTTATATAGTGTGGTCTGCTTAGTGTTTCAAGTACAAGTTTTCGCTGAAACAAGCAATTAAACTAAAAAGATGCAACTGGGTCGTGTTTTGGAGCTTCGAGATCAATGTTATTGTAGCATTGATCCATTTCATCTCCCAGTCACCAGCTTTATGGATTTCATCTAGACATGTCATGTTTTGAGAAATTTTGCTAATTCAAGTCACCAGATCTTTGACCTCATAATTGCTTCTGCATGAACCACAAAAAAAGGGAACCAGAACTATCCCTTGTGCTATGGGATGTATAACTTGATCTCCTCGTTGTAGCTATTGCATGATCTGAAAGTTTGTGCGGGCCTTCTTTAATCTTTTGGACTTTGGTATGGATGGTTTTGTTTCAAACTAAGTGGTTTACGTACTTGGCCATTATCCATTCTTCTAGATGGGCATATTATTTCTTTGCGGTGCTAAAAATGCCTCGTAGTGTTACCATACCACCAAAACTGTTTTGCTTACTACTGATAATAATTTAAATGGAGTTTGATAAAAAAAGAAAAAGAAGAAGAGGAGCATTAACAATTTTTTGATAGGCAACACAAGTTTTATACACATACAGTTTTAGACATCACAAAACTGAAGCACGAAGAATTAATGATACCGCTAGTAATCAACCATGATTATACTTCTTAAGAGTCAACCGACATCAACCATGAATATACGTCTTAAGAGTCAACCGTCACCTCTTCAAGTGTGGTTGCAACCTATTTTTTCAGAACCTTATGGATGTAATCTATTGCCTTCACTAAGCTCAACAGATCCTATATCTTGTAATGGATCTACTTGTTAAACAATACACCGTGGGCGAACAACTGTCCAATGTAAATACCTATCAACGTTTAGGTCGAACAACTGCAACCATCATGCACTTGGTAAACTAATACAATGGTGAAATATAAACTGTGTAGATCTGTATAGATTCTGAGCACATCTTTACAAAGTTCAGCAACACATTGTTTATTACCCGCAAGACGTGCATGTCTGCACATTTATTCTCTTATTTTATTATACTATGAAGTTACGGTCCATCACATCCAGGGGTAGATTTTTTCAGCTCTGTCACTCCCAAAAACGATGGAGTGTACACAATAATGTTGAGTCATGGTAGACAAAACAAAATCGGAATCCTGCAACTCCAAGGCATTCACAAAGCGATGGAAATCTTCAAACTGAAGAACACCTTCCACGATTGGAATAGGCCACTGTATCCCCGAAACTTTAAACACGATTTCTTCCACCTGATTCTCTTTGATAAAAGGCGTCAAATTCCTGGTGAACACCTGTAGTGTTGTATTAAAAAGAGGGAAAATCAACACAAGGAGATACAGTTATGAGACACTAATAGTGCTATTAATTTAAAAGATGGCATACCACGTAAATCAGATTATGCGGCGCACACACATAGCCAAACTGTAGTCTACCGCGCATGCCACCAAGAATTGAAAGGAGGCACGAGGTTACAACGTCGCCTGTTAATAACGGGCAGCAGCAAAAGGGTTAGAATAAACCGTTAACGTACTACAGTACGAGTATTCTAAACCATTAGAGGGTACACGCCAATAATAATCCTAACCAGGTGGCATATGCCAATTATGAAGACCACGTCCCGTAATGGTCCACGGGTACGCAATTTGTTCATGATTCTCATCCAATACAAACACCTCGAAGATCCATTTCCTCTCAGCACCAAACACAATCGTTAGCTTTGGAGACCAAGCATGCTCTCGAACGAATTTTGGCCAGCCGTAGTGGAAGACGTTGTCAATGATATGAACTGGCCATACACGAGAACCACTCTTCAATAACACCCAAATGCTATCGCTACATCCTCCCAGGAAGCTATGATAACCAGTAGGTAAAACCTGGAATAACAACACTGTTAAAGAAAAGGCCAGACAAATGGAAAACAGAGTCCTAATAATACCTGGGCAAACTTACAGTGAACACATTCGAGTTACCAATAGTTACGTGTTTCATGAACCAACATCGCCCAACACCTACGCAGCAAACAACGATCAAATAGTTAAGATTTACCATGAAACAATCAACACAATAATGAAAGTTACGAAGCACAAGAGCTGGGTTTGGTTACACAAACCATACCTGCCGAGCTACAACGCATAAACGAATAAAAGAAGACACTTTCTAGCCAAATGATCATATCTTTCTTGAAATACCACTCATGAACATCACAGGCGGAAAGCATATCTGAGTATTTTTCCAAAAATAAGGGTGATGCCTTGTATATGCGATATCCCAACCCATGGTCGACCGTGTAAGCAACAATTTCGCTACGATTGTTAGCCGTCTTCAAAGAATAGAAACCACCATGGAAGCACAAAGAAGGGGGATACACCTCGTACTCGTAACAGACAAAAGGACTATTGGAATCCATGAACCTATGCAGTGAAATGCAAATTAAATATATTAAATTCGAAATGCACACAAGAAGAAACCTAACAATATTGTTTGGTACGAGAGATGGATACAACTGGAAACCCATGTGCTCTCGATGTCTCTACCAAAAGGAACAAAGGAGATAACCATCTTGGCAGAGTTCGGAAAATGGATAATACCTATGGTGAATGCAAGAGCAAGAGTGGCTGCCTTGCAATTGATAGGAAAATATTGCGATATGATCGAAAATTCTAGAGTACACTTCCACTAATAATAAAACGAATTACAATAAAACGAATTACAGATTATATTTCGTCATGAACAGAAACAAAATATACAAAAACTTTGTTACACCGAACCGAGCCCTGAATCAGTCTCCTTAAAACAGATTCACCGCCTTACCGTTGGGTGTTGGAGGTTGATGTAGACACCCTATTCTGGACTGTCCGGATTAGTTTACTTACGGTCTTTGATTCCCCAATGATGATTAAGGTCGAGAACATACCGAGTTGTTCGATGAGTTTGAGCTTTGAGCGTCCCGAACCTCGTCCAAACCCATTTCAAACCCTTGTCGAACCCTCAAGTCAGAACCAAATGGCCTCAACAAAACCCTGCTGGAGTACGCTGGTGATGGACTAGCGTGCGTAGGAACCACTGCCACGTGTCAGTCATTACCACTATTTGGCGCACGCCACTCAACAAGGGGCGCACGCCAGTCAGTACCAATCAAATCAAACCTTTTTCAGCCAGATGGGCGGGAGTCTTGTAGCCGCCTGACGTCAGCTGGCAGCCTCCTGATCATTAATTCGGCCAGAAACTGTTCCCTTCTCTCTCCTACACCTTCCATCAAGCCAAGTCCCATGCATTAAATGCATGGGAGCTTCCTCCAATGTTTTGGCCATCCAAACAGCCCCTAAGGGCAGGCTGATCAGCCTCTCCCTCCTCCATAAATACCCCCCTTGCATTCATTTGCAAAGGGTTGGCATCATTAAGAAAGAATTAGCTCCATAAAGACAAAAACCATCCTTTGTCTTCTTCTCCTTCATTGTTCTTTGCTTCCTTTCTTCCTCATAGAAAGAGTAAGTGAAGAACATACTCTCCACAGTCCTCAAATCTTACCACATACATCTTTCATCCATCTCCTTTCAAGCTCAAAGTTCAAACCATCCATCAAACTCACAAGCAAAGGTACAATACCTCTTGCTCCTGTTTTCTGTTCTGACCCCTGAGGGGGGCTGGCAGGGTCAAGGCTGGTAATCTATACCAGTCCTGGCCCTAATGCTAGCAAGGTTTCAAAACCGTGTACAATGTTAAGTGGCGCACGCCAGTTGTGAGTACCGTACGCCAGTAATGGTGGTAGGTGCAGAACTGGTGTGGGGATCATGGATCATTGTTTTCTTGCATTATTTAAAGCTTTGATCACCCTACTGCATGCTAAAACCAGTTTACAGCTTTCTGTATTAAGAACTGCTTTCTTTTCTAACTGTATTTATTGCTTAGTTTGGCCTTCTGGGTCCCTCTGGTCCTGTTCCAGAGTCCAGAATGGGCAAAGCCAAAGCATTGGAAACAAGAGAGAACTGGCGTGCGGCCCTTCCTTAGTGGCGTGCGCTCGTTGTCTATTTTCCAGTGGCTTGGTTCTTGCATGGATCTTACATCCAGGCCCTTGATCATCCTCCCCTCACTGTTTAAGGGGTTTTTCTGTCTTTTCGGTGGCTTTCAAGCCCATTAACCTGTCTGTAATAGCTTAATAGCCTTTATAAACTGTGTGGTTTGTCCTGGGTGTGCACTGGTCCTTTCCAGAGCCCAGAGGGTTGATAACAGAAGCTGTGGTCTTAAGCTTACCGGCGCACGCCAGTTGTGGTGTGGTGCACGCAGGTCATGACTGCATGCAGTGGCTTGGCCAGCGCATGCAGGCTTGTTCCTGTGTGCATTACCTCACAATCAGTATGTTCTAGTCTACTTAAAATGTCCACAAAAGCTTGTTCTCAATCTATTATACATAAATACAAACATCCATAAACATTTTGTTACATCTTTTGTACATAAATGCAATCTGTTACAGTTTTAATCCCTATTAACTGTTCCCCCCGCCCTAACTGGTTAAAAGAATGATCAAATAAAGAGAGAAAATACAAATGTTTTATAGAACGCCTGAGTAGAGACCGGTCTCCGGACTGGGCGAGAGGGGTGCCATAAAACCCTTCCCCTCTCGTAATCTGGCTCCCGAACCTCAAGATCGAAGGTGACGACGGTCCAGTCTACAAAAGCCTTTTTCAAAAATCAAACAAACGTAGTCCAAACGTTTTCAAAAGAACGGTTTCTTGGGTACAAACCGCAAAACCCGAGTGGCGACTCTCTGATCTGCGAAGCACTTCGCCGCGCTTTCCGCGAGATAAGGGCGCACCCGGAATTTTATGCTTAAAAATGGGATTTTTGGGGCGTGTGCCCACAGTGGCGACTCTGTTGGGGACTAATCACATTAATCAGCATTTGGAAATTAATAATGAATGAACAATTTTCAAAAGTCTGTCAAAACAGTACGCTCCGCGCTGCTGAAGAACGGGGTGGTAACGTAACAGGATTCCGCATCCGACCATTCCGCACTGGGACTTTTGCTATTGTTCACTTGTGTAGTTTTCTCCAAGTGTCGATTAATGAAGTGAGCCAAGCTTCAAAAGGTGTTTTTCAAAACAAACATTTGCATTTCTCTCTCTCTCGATCATTCTTTCGACACGCGTTCATTTGCATCGGTGTTCTATCAGCCCCGTTGAGGTGTTTTGGGTAACCGGCACAGTTTACTGGAGCCCGGGGTGCTCGAATGCCCAACAACCTTGGACGAGGATGAGACGTATTACCGTTTGACCATTGCTCTGCTGCACGCATTGCGATGGGAGGTATAAAACATCTCTAGTCTAAGGAACCCCTCTAAGCCAAAACCAGCCTCGCCATGCGTACAAAGCAATAGAACCTTTCAAAACTAAGACAGGAACCCACAGGGTAGGATTACTTGCATCTAACCCCCATAAACTGTCTATGTGTTACTGCTTTCCATATCGCATGCCTGTACATACATCCATACCGTTCTGCGTAGGAGCATGCTAGGGCGGCTTTTAGGGTTTCTCTCTTTCAAACCCGTTTTATGCCTGCTCGGGCGCTGCCTGGACCGATGACAAGTCGTGCACCGTGATGGTGCACGTTAACAGCTTTCCAATTCCTTGGGTCAACGAGACTTTGGGAAATCGAGACTTTCTAAGTCCTTGTCTAAAACCCAATCAAGGTTTCAAATAGAAAACTAGGAACAACGGGAGTCATGCCATGATGCTCAAACCGCCCAGGTTAAAAGTGCTAAACACTTACACCATTCGAGGCTCCGGCACAGTGCTGCTTACGTCCTCTTGGTTACAGTATCATGTCGTCGACACCAAGTTGTTCCATTCCAACATTGAAACTTCGAGAACGGGATAGTCAAAGACTTAGGCTGTTTCGACATCTCTTAGTGTTCGTCGATTCCTTCAAGGTACACCGTTGAAAAGAAATCCGAGGACTTGGGCAACGTCCGGCTGTCATAAAACGGTTTTGTCTGTTAGTTCTAGAGTCTAGGAGGACACCGACGACGTTGAGCATTTTTCATTCTCTCTTTCAAATAAAATTGCTGCAGGCTGTCACTGAGCCCTTCTACTTTACTGTCTAGCCATCGCACCGTACAGATTCAGAATCAAGGGCCAAACCTACTTGAGAACGTCCGCCAGGTCCGTCTGTGAGAAGATTTGGGAGGGTCTGTTTCTGAGTCTGCCATGACGGAAGCTCCGGATTGTTTTCTGTTGGGAGAGGCCTCACCTTTCACTCCATCCTCTACACCTCGACCGCTCTTCCCAGCCAAGATCGAACCTCTCAACATGGCTGAAACTCCGACTCTTGCCCAGGTCCTCGCCGACATTCAACGCAATTTGGCCATTATGCAAGAAAGGGCCGATCAGGCCGACGCCTCTACGGCCAATCTCCGTGCCTTAATTGAGGAACGCCTCCCTCCGGCAGCTGCAGCTGGAGGAGGTGGTGAAGAACGTGAACGTGTGGCCGAAGAAAACCTTCGAGGAGAAAACCCTGCTCTGAATCCAGAAATGGCCATGCTGATCGCCAAGATGGCCAAACTCGAAGAAACAGTCTCCAAGGCCGAGAAGATAGGTGCTGGTGGTTTAGACATGGATCGTCTTTGCCCTTTCCCTAATGCTAGGCTACCCGAGAGGTTTAAAATGCCCGACTTTGTAAAGTTTGATGGTTCTGGGGATCCTAAGACCCATTTGTTGGCATATCACAGTGCAATGAAACTACACGGAATCGAGGAAGAAACTATGGCTCAACTCTTTCCACAAACTCTCACTGGTCCCGCATTCCAATGGTTTCTGTCATTGGACCTTTCCAAAAGAAAGACCTGGGTCGATATTGGGGCTGCTTTCAACTCCCAATATAGTTACAACGTCCAACTTAAGATGACTACGCGAGAGTTGGAATCAACCAAGATGGGCGCAAAGGAACCCTTTGCGGACTTCATTCAGAGATGGAGGGCAAAAGCAGCCAAAATGACGGATCGTCCCAGCGAGAAGGACCAAATTCGCATTATCTCCCGCAACCTACAACCGGACTTTGCTAAGAACCTTGTGCTGGTCCAAGGGGCAAATTGGGAAACCTTCTTCGACTCCGGTCTCGCCATAGAGGAAGCTCTTCAGAATGGGGTCATCCCAAGAACCGAGGCTGCTCCTGCCTCCTCAACATCGAAATCCAAGCCCCGTGTGTACACCGGAAGCAGCACTGCTCTCTTCGGTGGTAGCAACTATGCCAACGCTGCCACTGCAAGCAACACCGCCACAACCCACAGCTCTAACCATACAGCCGATGTCAACCAAGTACAAGCACCACAGAAACCCCGAAACCGCAACCAACCCCGTGTCTTCGCCAACTTCGAAGCACCGCTCTCTGCTGTCCTTGAGAAATTGGCCAAGTCTGGTCATCTCAGGCCTCTTACCCCAACTCCACTCCCTCAAAATCCACCACCTAGCCATAACCCCAATGCTTTCTGTGCCTACCATCAAATGCCCGACCATTACACCGACTCTTGTTATCGTCTCCGTCACGCGATACAGGATTTGGTGGATAATGGAACCCTTCCTAACCCACCATCTAAACCCAATGTCATCTCCAACTCCCTCCCGAAGCACCATAACCAAATTGGCCAAATATCCATCAGCTCCACCATAACTTCCCCTAGCTCCACCATATTTAACCCTACCGACTATATAACCTCAATCAATCACCCAAGGCCCGTCGTGGTATTCCCGATCGAACTCGACGTCAACATGACGTCTGCCAGCAGGGAAATGGAAGAAAGGATGAGAGAATGGACGGAACTGGCTCACGACTGGAATGAGCAGTACCATCTGGGTTTCCCTATACCTCTGCAAGCCTATCAAGCATGGCTCGACCAATTGGAAGAAGAGTGGATTGCACTGCAGTCCGACCCGCTCGATGGCCTGTCACTACGCACGTTATTCTATCAGGCCGAACCTGCGCCTATCGTCGAAGATGAACCGTATCTCTGGGATCCCGAGCCGGCATGGCAGTTCCCGGCCGACTATGATCTGGAGGCAGTCCTGCCCAACTACGAAGCACTCTACATTGAGGAAGAATTCCAACAAGAAGAACCCCTAGAGCAGGTGGCCGAGGAAGAGTTTGACCCGGCTTCCTACATAATTGACGAAGAGCTTCCGCTACCCGTCGTGCCTCTATCTCGAGACGAATGCAGCATCATGACTTTGGACGCTGTGCCCGACGATCTGTGGGAAGTCGACGAAATCGTCGACCTTAACACGAACCCGCTGCCTGCTGACTTTTGGGACGAAGAAAAGGTAGTAGACATCAAAATGGGTAATGAGGTGTGGACCGTCAACTCCGCTTTGGTCGACGCAGGTTTCTGGGATACGCCATTTGTGACCAACCCGGGAGCACCATTTGAAGAAGCTGCAGCACAGGACCCGTTGTTTTGGGAAGACTTAGCAATGCAGAACTGGGAACAGGATCTGGCTTCAGAACAGGACCCGTCTGCAACCGTGGCGGCAACTGATAAGGGAAAGCGTAAGATGGAGGACATTCCCGCGGATTTTTGGGACTTCAATGATTCAACCTCTTGGTGGGATGTCGCCAATGTCACGAGGAGTGGCCGAGTATTTCAGCCCTCTCACTTACAAGCAGGGAGTTCATCCAATCCCCCCGTGTTGCAAACCACCAATCCAGTTGTCCAAAGGGGTGCTCCAAACATCCTTGGCCGGGTCCCAGAAGAGGACATGATTCAGAAGCAACTGGAGAAGATACCTGCTGCCATCTCAGTCTGGGGTCTGATTGCATCTTCAAAGGAACACCGCGACAAGCTGTCTTCATCTCTCTCTCGACTCAAGGTAACCACCGACATCACCCCCGAAGCATTGGTCGCTCTCATCCTGCCACTGCTTGCCAAACACTCCGTTACGTTCACCGAGCGGGACCTACCTGTTGAAGGAGCTGACCACAACTGCCCACTGCACATTACCGTCAAGTGCAATGGACTCTGGGTGCCAACCGTGCTCATTGATAATGGCTCTGCCATTAACGTCTGCCCGCTGAGGGTTGCTTACCGCCTGGGGCTTGCAAAGAAGGATTTCACACCGTCTAACCTGGCGGTCAAGGCGTATGACAGCACCCGCCGTGTGGTGGAAGGCACCATCATGCTCAAGCTCAATGCCGAGGGTTTCGAAATGGAGGTGGAATTTCATGTGGTTGACATCCCAGCCACTTTCAATCTGTTGCTAGGAAGGCCGTGGTTGCACAGGTCCGACATCATGGCGGTTCCCTCCACCCTGCACCAGAAAGTCATGCTAGCACTGCCAACAGGGACCCTTACCATCTGCGGAGACTCTGGGATCCGCCCACTCAAGGAGGACGAGCCTGTCCTGGGGATTGCACATGGAGAAGAAGACTCTGACTTTGGGGGATTCTCGTTCGACACTGCAGGCTCCGTTCTTACCGTCGCTGTAGACAAGGACTTCTACGTCAGCTCCGCCGCGATCGATATCATGAGGAAGATGGGCCACATGCCCGGCCTTGGACTCGGGGTCAACCAGCAGGGGGTCGCTGAGTTCCCCATCTTTCCCTCTTCCGAAAGCCGAGCTGGCTTTGGGTACGCACCTCTGGCCAAGAAGGCTAAAAGGGGGAAAGATGCGGGAAAACTTCGAACCCTCTACGGTAACCCCGATAGCTACTTTGTCCGCGAAGGTGGGAGCATCGTGTATGGGGGTCAACCAGAACCATTTTGGGATCCAGAGACTGGGACTTGGCTGCCGGGTTTCGAGATCTTTGCTGCGGACACCTGGTCCGATGATGAAGAGGAGGTAGCCAAGGACAAGCTGGAAGAAGAAGAGTTCAAGAAGCAGCTGGTCCAGACCAAGGAAGAGACAGACTGGGTCATGGCTGTTGATCAAGAAAGCTTGGAGATGCTGTTCTCTCAAGTAGGTTTGGTTGGTGAAGAAGAAGAGGCCGAAGTGCTGATGCTTGGGCCCGACTCGCAGGACGTCATCGAAGATCCCACCTCTCTCATCGTGGAGGCTAAGGGTAGCCTAAATAATTGCTTTTTCACTCCACGCTTGACATGCATTGATAATATGCCTGAGTCTGACACGGAGTCTGTCCGGTCTAGGTCTAGCTCAGAGTCGGAGTTTGTGCCTCTTGGCCCTCCACGTCATAGCTTCTACTTTGAATTCGAGTCAACTGTACTTGGTAACCCGTCTGGGTTTTATGAAATGAATGATCCCGCTTCTGATTATTTTGCTGAATTATATATAAACTGTGTCGACCCCGACGATGAAGGAACAGACTTCGATGGGAGCATTCCCGCTGAGTTGCGTTCTCTCATCGAAAAGGAAGACGAAAGGCATGCTCAGCCTCTAAAAGAAGAAGTAATTTCTATAAATTTGAAAGACGAGGATAACCCTCGAATGATGCAAATTGGTTCAACTCTGTCCCCCGAGGATCGCACGGCGCTGATTGATCTGCTCAAAGAATACTTCGAGGTTTTCGCATGGTCTCACAACGACATGCCCGGTATCGATCCTGAAATCGTGCAACACCGAATTCCGTTAGCTCCAAGGGCTGTTCCAGTCAAGCAGAAGCTCCGCCGAATGAGACCAGATTGGGTGGAAAAGATCAAAGAAGAAGTCACCAAGCAGATTGACGCCGGATTCCTGAGGGTTGCTGAATATCCGAAATGGGTGGCTAACATCGTGCCAGTTCCTAAGAAAGATGGGAGAATCCGAGTCTGCGTCGACTTTAGGGATTTGAACAAAGCAAGCCCCAAAGATAGTTTTCCCTTGCCTCACATTGATGTGCTCGTGGACAACACGGCGGGGCATGCCTTGCTCTCTTTTGTCGACGGATTCTCAGGATACAACCAGATCTTTGTGGCACCCGAAGATCAAGAGAAGACTACTTTCGTCACCGAGTGGGGTACTTACTGCTATGTGATGATGCCGTTTGGTTTGAAGAACGCCGTTTACACTTTCCAGCGGGCCCAGACCACTTTGCTACACGATCTGATCCACAAAACGGTTGAGGTCTACGTCGACGACATGATTGTCAAAGCAAAGGAAAAGGAAGACTTCATTCCAGCGCTCCGGCAGTTTCTCGAGAGGCTCCGCAAGTACAACGTGCGTCTTAATCCACAAAAGTGCACATTTGGGGTCACATCAGGCAAAATGTTGGGGTTCCTGATCACCGCAAGGGGAATCGAGGTCGACCCCTCTAAGATTACAGCAATTCTCGAGATGGAACCACCACGGTCAGAAAAGGGGGTGCGAAGCTTCTTGGGAAAGGTGCAGTTCATCAGTCGATTCATAGCCAAGCTCACACTGACTTGCGAACCACTGTTTCGTTTGCTAAAAAAGGATGTTCGTTTCGAATGGACAGAGAAGTGCCAAGCTGCTTTCGAATCCATTAAGACGTACCTGAGGAATCCGCCAGTCTTAATGCCGCCTACACCGGGTCGACCTTTGATCCTGTATTTATCCGTCACACCAACGTCTATGGGATGTTTACTAGCGCAGGAGGGAGAAAACGGAGTCGAGAAAGCCATTTACTATCTGAGCAAGAAAATGGTGGGGAGTGAGGAGCGTTACACCCCTCTGGAAAAGACATGTTGGGCGCTAGTTTGGGCTACCAAAAAGCTTAGACACTACATGCTAGCCTATTCGGTGAAGCTGATTTCTCGGATGGATCCTATCAAGTATCTGTTCGAGAAGCCGGCGCTCACCCATAAGCTAGCACGTTGGTTGCTTCTGCTGGCTGAGTTCGATCTTCAACATGTCACAAGGAAATCAGTGAAGGGCCGTGCTGTGGCAGAATTCCTGGCCGACCACCCGATTGATGGACCTGAAGACGTAGACTTCAATTTCCCGGACGAGGATGTGTTAACAATTGTCGAAGAAGTGTGGACGCTCTATTTTGATGGGGCTGCTAATCAAAGAGGTTTCGGAGTTGGGATATTGCTCATTACGCCCGCTGGGGCTCATATCCCGCTCGCTTTCAAATTGAACTTCGACGTCACCAATAATCAAGCTGAGTATGAGGCCTGCATCGTCGGAATGAAGGCTGCTATTGCATTGGGAGTCGAGAAGCTTGAGATAATCGGGGATTCGAACCTGGTGATCTCTCAAGCTAATGGAGACTGGAAAGTCCGTGAGGAAAAGCTGAAGCCTTATCACCAAGATTTGGAAGAACTGATTCCTCGTTTCAATAAGGTGACCTTCACCCACATTCCACGCTTGAAGAATCAGTTCGCCGATGCTTTGGCGACTTTGGCTTCAATGATCGAACTTCCAGTAGGGGTCCGGATGCGACCAATTGTGATCGAACAAAGGGACTTGCCCGCTTATGAATACGTCAACGCCATTGATGATGTCGATGATGGCCTACCCTGGTACCATGATATTTGGAACTTTGTCGAAAGAGGAGAGTTCCCTGCTGAAGCGTCGAGAAAGGATCGGGTTGCTCTGCAAAGGCTGGCTGCTCAGTACATCATTTGTGGAGGGAAACTGTATCGAAGATCTCACTGCGGAATGCACAAGCTGTGTGTCAACGGGGCCGAAGCAACAAGGATAATGGAAGAGATTCACGAAGGAGTCTGCGGTCCCCACATGAGTGGAGTCATGCTTGCGCGGAAGATCCTCAGGCAAGGCTACTACTGGTCAACAATGGAATCTCAATGCATCGACTACGTGCGGCGTTGTTTCAAATGTCAAATCCATGCCAACCTGCAGCATGTTCCACCCTCTAAGCTACATGGCATGACCTCGCCGTGGCCTTTCTCGGTGTGGGGAATTGATATTATCGGGATGATCTCGCCTCCTGCTTCCAATGGTCACAGGTTCATACTAGTGGCAATAGATTACTTCACTAAGTGGGTCGAGGCTGAATCTTACAAAACCCTGACAACGGTTCAAGTGGCTCAATTCATTCGAAAGAACATCATCTACCGTTATGGGGTTCCTCAGGCGTTCGTCTCCGACAATGGGAGTCATTTCAAGGGAAGGGTCCTGGATCTCTTCGAAGAATTCGGCATCGATATCCACCGGTCAACAACATACCGTCCACAAACAAATGGAGCAGTCGAGGCAGCAAACAAGAACATTGAAGTGATCATCAAGGAGACTATTGAGTCCGCAAGGGATTGGCACGAGCAGCTGCCTCTGGCGCTATGGGGGTACAGGACGTCAATTCGAACGTCAACTGGTGCAACTCCTTTCTCCCTAGTTTACGGAATGGAAGCAGTACTTCCTATCGAACTTGAGGTTCCCTCTCTGAGGATCATGGTCGAAAGCGGTCTCGAAGAATCTGAATGGCTCAGCGGGAGATTTGTTGAACTGATGTTGTTTGATGAAAGGAGACTCCGCGCCCTGTATCACGTTCAAGGTTACCAGCGTCGAATTGCACGGGCATTTGACAAGAAGGTCAAATCCAGGGGCTTGGTCGAAGGAGACATGGTCACAAAGGAGATACGGGCTCCAGTATTCGACGCCCGCGGAAAGTTTCGACCAAAGCGATCCGGGCCTTTCCTTATCAAGACCATCCTATCCGGGGGTGCTGCTCAACTCATCGATCTCGACGGCAACGAATTCAACACTTTGGTCAACCTGGATCAACTCAAACGCTTCTACCCCTGAGAGATGCTCGTTGGACTGAAAACCACAAGGGTGGGCGGTTCCAAGCAAAAGTTAGAGCAGCCTGCTAGACCGAAAACCTGTGAAGGCGGTCTAGGCAAAAATAAATAGGCAATAGTCGAAAGCTCGCTAGGCCGAAAACCTGTTAAGGCGGCGCTAGGCAAAAGTTAGAGCGTAAAAGGAGAGGTAAAATACACGAGTGAACCTTGGCCTGAACTACGTTCTGACCTGATTCCTTGAAAAGGGATACGTAGGCAGTCTCACCACGAGGCCCGGTCACATTCAATCAAAGCAATCCAGTGTTCGACATTCCGTTGCCATGTCAAGATCCGAACGAAGTCAAGGAACGAGCCAACATTTCATTAAGAAGTCAGAAGGGGGAAACCCTCCGTCTTTCAACTTTATTTATAAAATTACTACTTCTGATACACAAGCTAAGCATAAAAGCCTTAAAACAACTAAGCATAAAAACAGAACAGATGCTTGAGAAGCCTAACGGCTCACAGTTTATTCTAAAAACAGCAAAGTAGTCCGGAGTCAATCAATGTTTTCCCTTGCTTCCACATCTGCTCGTAGCCACTGTCGATAAACGTTCCTCAGTCTTGGAGTAAAATCCGGAGACTCCGCCTGCAGGGCCCTGTTTGCCCAGCGCCTTTTGTACCCATTGAGAGTTTGAGCATTGAAATTGGGGACTCGGAAGTCCCCGGCAGTGATACGAACATTCCCCTGAGGGATACCCAGCTGACGAAGGACGCGGCCCGGGATGTAGAAAGTGAACTGCGTCAACCCTGCAATCACAACCCTGTCAAAACCATCCGAGAAAACCGTCATCCCCTCCAGTCCCAGCCATGAACACCTCCAAGCAATTTCAGCCGGCTGTATCTCCTGCATGAAAGCAAACCACTCCATCTCATTCATCTCGGGGTACCTCATTTCCCGCTGGTGAATCCTCTTCGGAAAAAGTTCCCAGCCATCTTCCGGAGGATGCAACAAGTTCAGCTTGTCACATAGCCATAGCTGCATGAGCGAAAAGACAAGTAAGAAGCCAGATAAAGCCGAGCGAAAAGACAAGTAAGGAGCCACCAAAAAGCCTAAATCGAGAGTCGAGGTAAAATAAGAAAGTGCGAAAACCGGAAAAAGGTAAGCTGAGTGAGTCTACCTGAAGAAGCAACGGACTGCCGCTGAAGGTACGCGATACCCCAGAATATACCGAGTCTAGGCCGATAAGCGTCTCGGCCAGAACCAAAGGGATAACATTCTGCCGGTCCGGACCAGCCATCTGGAGAGCAACGCTCACAAGCAGGGAGCTAACCCGCCCATCCGCTGGGATAAGCAAGTAGCCGGCTAACAGACAGATCACCAGGGCCAGTCGGCGCCGCGCCTGCCAAGCCATGTCCCCCAAGTCACCCTCAGGACTATATCGCTCGATCAGTTGCAGGATATGAACCTGACCACCCTCCAGCATGGAATTAGCCAAACCTCTAGGAATGTCAAGCGCAGTGGCCAGCAGCCTGGGCATGCTCACCTGATAGGGAGGAACGACGAGCGTCAGAGATGAGTAAGTCCGGAGGTACGCTTGGAATTCCTCGACCGTCGGACATATCTCATCATCACCAAAACGAAAAACATGGACATCCGGATCCCAGAACCGGAGCGCAGCCCTCAAGAGAGCCGGGCGGACTGGCACATGCCGCAAGTACCGGAACGAGGCAAGGCCGTGGTATTGAAAGTTCAACCAATCGACACTTATCATTTCCGCCAACCAAGGCCTGATCAGAGTTGGAATTGGGTTTGCCATTTGGGATCAGTAATTCAAATTGGCTGAGTATGGGAGTAGGATATATCAGTGTGGCTTCAATGCGTGCAAACATTCCATCTTATACCAAGCCACGAATCTTACTTCCTATTCTAAGTTCCAAACCAAGAGCTAGCATCCAAACCCTCCTTACAATGAAGTACACTGTCTTCTGAAAGCCAGAAACCGTGTGCAAACCGTGTGTAGGTGAAGACAAAGGGTAACCAGAAAAAGGACAGACAGTCAGACAAGTGGCTCTGTGTCACATTTTACTGGCGCACGCCAGTCATCCATAGGCGCACGCAGGATACACTACACCACTGGCGTACGTAGCCCAACTACTGGCGCACGCCAGTGAAACCTGCACCAGACAGCAGCAACAGCAGCAACTGTGATCAAGCAACCATTTTCGATTCCGGGGCTGGTTTAGCAAATTTGTCGATTCGTGCAAGTCATAAATGGTATTTGGGACTATGGGGAAGCATCGGTTCGGAAACGTCACGCTTAACGAAGAATTCGGACCTCCGACGGTCCGTATCCTCCAAAATTTAGGATACGAAGACTCCAAGTTCGTGCCGAGGGTCTCGTGCCAAGTTTTCTCATACCGTACATGTCATGTAGGCCTTATGTGACTATACGGGGTTGTCGGTTTCAGTCCGGGACTATATCGAGTCATCTTTGGTGTCTTATGTCTATTTTATGACATTTTTGAGCACTTTGCGGATTATTTTCCACTTTGAGCCGTCTTTCTCGAGTCTTTCCACTCATATAGGCCTTTATACATCTCTGTGGCCTCACAAACGTGTCAGTTTCCCTTTCAGAGGAGGATTGGGCGTTTCAGTCCACTAATACCAAACTGCCGTATCCTCCGCGTGTCTTAAGGATACACGATGTATCCTGGGACTTTCATTCCTTTTTGTTCGAGCTGGGTCAGTTCTACATATATCCTAGTGTTTGTTGATCGATTCAGGACGTTTGTCAATGCATGTCAGGTGTTAGTGGTTGTTTCATTTACTTCTATCGTCAATACTGCTACTATGGAAGTCGAATAAACAGGAAAATCAATTATTATACAATCCAAAGCATGCATCTATAAAAGTAAAAGGTGGAAATGTATCAAGCGGCACAACGGCCCGAGCAAAAGCAAGCTAAAGTATGTACTGGGCAACATCCGCCCGCGAATCAGAAGGCACGCAAGCCCCAAAATCAAAATCAACGGTATCAAAAGGCAAAAGACAGTAAAGTAACTGAGGCTCAGTGGTAGCCCTCACTAGTCGAAAAGCTCGTCAGTATCGCCGCTGCCATCCTCGCTCTCCTCAGCTGCAGCTAAGTCTCTCTGAGTGGTCCTGTACCTGGGGTCGCTGGCAGAGTCAGAGCCGCTGCTGAGGGACACGGGCTCCTCGTCCTCGTCCTCCTCTCTCCTCTTCTTCCTCGCGGGCCCCTCCGCTGGCTGCTTCCGAGCATCCCTCTTCCGCAACACTCTCTGAGGTGGTGGTGACCCTCTGTCAGGAGCTATCACCACCCCTCTGGCCTCGCGCCGTGTAGTCCTCGCCGGACGCTGGACTGTGGCAGGAGCCTTCCTCTTGCCCTTCTGAGAGGCTGGCTCCGCTGGCCGCCGCCTAGAAGCCGCCCTAGCGTGTCCCTGCATTGTCAATTCAATTCAATATCAATATTGTGCATAGTGTATATGTAAATGCTGAAACAGGAATCAAGAGCAGGTACTTCTAACATGCATTGTAACAGACATGCACAGCAGATAAGTATCGAATTCGGAATTCAGTGTTATACCTGAGGCTGCGCAGTAGGCGCTGGAGCTGCCGGCGGGTAGTGCAACTGCAAGGGAGTACCACTGGCTATCTGGTGGAATTTCTTCTCCATGGCAAGCATCAAGCGCATGGACTCCCTCGCCCACTCTAGCGGCACCTGAATTACAAGTATTGAAAGTCAAGGGCAGCTCAAATACAAGGCAAGTATGATGCAGGAAACAAGGAATAAACAAAAGCTGAAAGTACATCATACCGGTCCCGTGACCTCTGCCGGCTCAGTCCTAGCAGGCTCAAAGTGAACCTCTGCAGCCTCCCCCTGAGGGTCACGCACTGGCAACGTCCAAGAAAGCTGAGTAAGCCCGGTCGACTCTGCAAACTCACTCCTCTCCCTGGAACGGCCCGGCCTACTCCGCCGTCCCGACCTCTCCTCACCAGCAACTAACGCCTCCGCCCGCACTGCCCTGTGCTCCATCACTCCAAGCGCCCCCGCCAAGTATCGCCTCTGGTAAATGGCGTAGTCTCGCTCTCGTCTCAGAAAGGGAGCCACAGCAGCAGGAACAGTGAACCTCCTCAGCTCTCTCAGAGTGTACCTCCCAGTGTGTGAAGCACGAAGCGGAAGTGGCCCAGGGACGAGGAACTCGGACGAGTCAAGTGACTGTCGCGTCACCCGGTCGCCCAGGTACCACTGCCACCCAAAAGCCGACTCCAGTAGCACCCGGCTCGCTGTCACTACTCTGCTCCGGGCAAGGTATTCAGGCTCAGGCCCTGCAGACCTCCACGGGTCCCACTCCACCTGCAAAGCAATCAAAGGCATCAGCGACAGCATTAAAGCAATTCAAAGACATGAACTACCAAGTAGAAAAGCAGGTCTCACCTGAGAGCCCGTCAAGTGGTCGAGGTACAGCCGAAAGTCTGCAAGCGTCTTCGTCGATTTCTTCTTCCCAACGCGGAGTGGTCCCCAGACCATCGCTCGAGGAAGCACCCTCGGGTCCGGACTCCTGTGCTCCGGAGGGTACATCCTCAGCACCTCGTAAGCCCACAACTGCAAGGTTTTCAAACAATCAAACAGACAAGGCATCAGAAATACAGTATACGCAAGATAAAATGCAAGTATGGAATGGAATTGAAAGACAACATTGATTCCTTACCTCCCACACTCTCCAATACCCAGCAGCTGCCCGGCTCCCTCTGGAGAACTCACCCAAGAAACAGTAGCACGTGCCCAAGGCCGCTCCTCCCCAGTCGAACCGAGAAGCTGACCGCAAGTCAAAGAGGGCAGGCAGGTAAGACAAGTGCACCGTGGACCTCTTGTTCGGGTACAGAGTAGCCCCGAACAAGTACAACAAGTAAACCCGGGCCAGCTGTGCCGACTCTAACTCGGAGACCTCCCCCCCTGCCAACTCCAGCACCGGGACCCTCTGCTCCACGCGCCTCACAAACTGGTCGTATGAGACCATCTCTGAACTCCCCGCCGGCACCATCTCTAAGAACCACTGCAGCGCCTCCCTGTCTCTGTGGATCCCCGAGTCGAACGGGATCGGATCCCCTCCTACCCTCAGGCCCGTGATGGCCGCAAAGTCCGTCGGAGTCACCGTCATCTCCCCAATCGGGAAGTGGAAGGAGTTCGACGTGTCCCACCACCTCTCCGCCAGGGCAGACAACACCGCGTGGTCACTCCTCACCGCTGTCAGCGTAGGGATGAACACGCCAAACCCCGCCGCGTCCACCAACTCTCGTGCCCCCGCCGGCAAACTCAGGTATAGCTCGAGTGAGCGAGCCGGACCGCCATGTCCCCTCGAGCTAGCCACTCCTCTCTGCACATCACAACAACCAAAGCAACAGAAATAGCATCAGTACAGCCGTTCAAATTCAGTGGATAGTCGAATCGAGGATCTAAAGCATCAAGGCATTCGTTCAGTCGATTCATTCAGTCAGTTATCGTTTCAAGGCATTCGTTCGGTCGTTTCATTCAGTCGATTATCGTTTCAAAGTCGATTCAAGCTTCAAGCATTTATTCAGTCGCTTGTCAAGCCACCGGGCATCTTATCGATCAATTCAAGTTATCAAGGCAACGAAAGCATGATTGTTCAGTCGATTATCTTTTCAAGGCACCCTATCGATCGATTCAAGTCATTTGGGCATCCTACAGGGTCAAGTCAGATTTCGGGACAACCTATCAGTCGAGTTACGTTACATGGCATATTACAAGTCAATGTCGGTTATCTACAGGCACTCTATGGTCGAATTGTGAAGTCGAAACACTCTACAGTCAATCCAGTCTATCGCAAGCCGAGATATCACTAGTTCTACACAGTCAATCAAATGCAAAAGGTTTGAATATTATGCATCACAAGTATAAAATGAAGACTAAAGAGGAGTTTTAAAGAGTATACCTCAGTCCAGCCCCTGGAAAAGTGCTGCTCACGGTCCCTCAGCACCAGCTCCTCGTCATAGTCTCTCTGTAGAGGGACGTAGCTCTCCGTGCCCGACGCCACAAACACGTGCGGCTCTGGAGGGACGTATATCTCGGCCACAAACGGGGCACGAGTGGCCGACCGTCTGGTCTCCGCTAGGTCAACAGCCACCTCGTACGCCCCGGGACCCTCCTCCTGCTCTCTCTCAGCCTCCTCGGTCTCCCGCACCAACTCCTCCTGGTCTCTCTGCGCCTCCTCGGCCTCTCGCCTCAGTCTCTCGGCCTCGTCGGACCAGGCTATCTCCCTCAGCCGCTCCTCACGCGCCCTCTCAACCACTGCAACCACCTCAGGGTTCTCTCTCATCAACCGGGCAAGCACAGACTCCCCCACAAACTCCGCCAAGTCACGGCTCATGATCGGCTCGTGACTGGACGAACCCGCGGGCGCCTCAAACTCGATCCGCTCAATGTGATCCGCCCTCGGTACGTCCCCCGCCTCCTCAACTAAGGGATCCTTCCCTCTATCCGGACCTCTCGGCGACAACTCCGGCCGGCCCTCACCGACACCGCCACTGCTGCCGATGCCGCCGGCTCCGGCTAAGCCCAAACCAGTCACCACCGAACACTCTACACTACTCAAAGGATCCAACTGGCTCACTCGCGGACCCTCCGGGTCGGCCGTCACCGGCGTACGCCCCACCTCCTCCGGCGTACGCCGCTCGTCGCCACCACCCTCCTCCTGTGCATGGCCACCATTACCACCGCCGCTGCTCGAAACCACTGCACCTGTGCTCGATATACCCTCGCCTGCGGTCCGATCGTCGATTCGAGGCCCCCCGGCCTCGGCCTCAACAACCACCGGCCGATCACCACGATGGCCGTCACCATTGCGACTGCTACCACCGGTCTCTGCCATGGATGTGCACAAGTGAAGCAGTTTGTGGATGAAAGTTGGGATTTGGGAAGAGTTTGAGAGAGTTGGGAGTTCGAAATCCGAAGTATGGCGGTTCTGTGCCATATACAGAAGTTTATAAGACGTGGGAAACAACTGGGCCGGGTCTGGGCCAGATCTGGGCTCGGATGTTGCAACACATGTGGCGTACGGCACGAATTCACTGGCGCACGCCAGTAATTCTTGGGCCTGAGGCCCAACTCACATCCCGTGATAAAAACGAAGGCCCGTGGTCATCAGATTGGTCCTGTCACTTCAAATGGTTACTCCCCAAGCAGAGTCCGTCCAAAATTCAAATCAACGACGATCTATCCGTCCAATTTCAGATCAACGACGATCTATCCGTCCAATTTCAGATCAACGACGATCTATCCGTCCAATTTCAAATCAACGACGATCTATCCGTCCAATTTCAAATCAACGACGATCTATCCGTCCAATTTCAAATCAACGACGATCTATCCGTCCAATTTCAGATCAACGACGATCTATCCGTCCGATTTCAAATCAACGACGATCTATCCGTCCAAAATTCAAATCAACGACGATCTATCCGTCCGATTTCAAATCAACGACGATCTATCCGTCCAATTTCAAATCAACGACGATCTATCCGTCCAATTTCAGATCAACGACGATCTATCCGTCCAATTTCAGATCAACGACGATCTATCCGTCCAATTTCAGATCAATGACGATCTATCCGTCCAATTTCAAATCAACGACGATCTATCCGTCCAATTTCAAATCAACGACGATCTATCCGTCCAATTTCAGATCAACGACGATCTATCCGTCCGATTTCATATCAACGACGATCTATCCGTCCAAAATTCAAATCAACGACGATCTATCCGTCCGATTTCAAATCAACGACGATCTATCCGTCCGATTTCAAATCAACGACGATCTATCCGTCCAATTTCAGATCAACGACGATCTATCCGTCCGATTTCGAATCAACGACGATTTATCCGTCCAATTTCAGATCAACGACGATCTATCCGTCCAATTTCAAATCAACGACGATCTATCCGTCCAATTTCAGATCAACGACGATCTATCCGTCCAATTTCAGATCAACGACGATCTATCCGTCCAATTTCAAATCAACGACGATCTATCCGTCCAATTTCAAATCAACGACGATCTATCCGTCCAATTTCAAATCAACGACGATCTATCCGTCCAATTTCAGATCAACGACGATCTATCCGTCCGATTTCAGATCAACGACGATCTATCCGTCCAAAATTCAAATCAACGACGATCTATCCGTCCGATTTCAAATCAACGACGATCTATCCGTCCAATTTCAAATCAACGACGATCTATCCGTCCAATTTCAGATCAACGACGATCTATCCGTCCGATTTCAGATCAACGACGATCTATCCGTCCAATTTCAGATCAACGACGATCTATCCGTCCAATTTCAAATCAACGACGATCTATCCGTCCAATTTCAAATCAACGACGATCTATCCGTCCAATTTCAGATCAACGACGATCTATCCGTCCGATTTCATATCAACGACGATCTATCCGTCCAAAATTCAAATCAACGACGATCTATCCGTCCGATTTCAAATCAACGACGATCTATCCGTCCGATTTCAAATCAACGACGATCTATCCGTCCAATTTCAGATCAACGACGATCTATCCGTCCGATTTCGAATCAACGACGATTTATCCGTCCAATTTCAAATCAACGACGATCTATCCGTCCAATTTCAAATCAACGACGATCTATCCGTCCAATTTCAGATCAACGACGATCTATCCGTCCGATTTCAAATCAACGACGATCTATGCGTCCAAAATTCAAATCAACGACGATCTATCCGTCCAATTTCAAATCAACGACGATCTATCCGTCCAATTTCAAATCAACGACGATCTATCCGTCCAATTTCAGATCAACGACGATCTATCCGTCTGATTTCAGATCAACGACGATCTATCCGTCCGATTTCAAATCAACGACGATCTATCCGTCCAATTTCAAATCAACGACGATCTATCCGTCCGATTTCGAATCAACAACGATCTATCCGTCCAATTTCAAATCAACGACGATCCATCCGTCTCAATCTCAAATCAAACAGGTGGCCCCGGGTTGCTTACAATGGATTCTTCCCCAGGAGAGTCCCCTAACGAATGACGGCCTGTTCCGTCCAATTTCAAATCAATGACGATCTATCCGTCCAAATTCAATCAACGACGATACGCCCGAAGGACCGTATCTTTCTCAACGGAACCGATTCACGGCTTATCACTCCCCAGCTGAGTCAGCCGCCCCGGCCGCGTAATCAAAAGCCAATGTCAGGTTATTTAAATTTCATGTTCTCATTGACTCGTATATCCTGCTCTGGACGGCCTAGATGTGTGTCTAGAAACCTTTGACGTTACTTACGCCAAATCGATGGCGCTCTAAGTGCCGTCAAAGGGGGGCTACTGTAGACACCCTATTCTGGATTGTCCGGATTAGTTTACTTACGGTCTTTGATTCCCCAATGATGATTAAGGTCGAGAACATACCGAGTTGTTCGATGAGTTTGAGCTTTGAGCGTCCCGAACCTCGTCCAAACCCATTTCAAACCCTTGTCGAACCCTCAAGCCAGAACCAAATGGCCTCAACAAAACCCTGCTGGAGTACGCTGGTGATGGACTAGCGTGCGCAGGAACCACTGCCACGTGTCAGTCATTACCACTATCTGGCGCACGCCACTCAACAAGGGGCGCACGCCAGTCAGTACCAATCAAATCAAACCTTTTTCAGCCAGATGGGCGGGAGTCTTGTAGCCGCCTGACGTCAGCTGGCAGCCTCCTGATCATTAATTCGGCCAGAAACTGTTCCCTTCTCTCTCCTACACCTTCCATCAAGCCAAGTCCCATGCATTAAATGCATGGGAGCTTCCTCCAATGTTTTGGCCATCCAAACAGCCCCTAAGGGCAGGCTGATCAGCCTCTCCCTCCTCCATAAATACCCCCCTTGCATTCATTTGCAAAGGGTTGGCATCATTAAGAAAGAATTAGCTCCATAAAGACAAAAACCATCCTTTGTCTTCTTCTCCTTCATTGTTCTTTGCTTCCTTTCTTCCTCATAGAAAGAGTAAGTGAAGAACATACTCTCCACAGTCCTCAAATCTTACCACATACATCTTTCATCCATCTCCTTTCAAGCTCAAAGTTCAAACCATCCATCAAACTCACAAGCAAAGGTACAATACCTCTTGCTCCTGTTTTCTGTTCTGACCCCTGAGGGGGGCTGGCAGGGTCAAGGCTGGTAATCTATACCAGTCCTGGCCCTAATGCTAGCAAGGTTTCAAAACCGTGTACAATGTTAAGTGGCGCACGCCAGTTGTGAGTACCGTACGCCAGTAATGGTGGTAGGTGCAGAACTGGTGTGGGGATCATGGATCATTGTTTTCTTGCATTATTTAAAGCTTTGATCACCCTACTGCATGCTAAAACCAGTTTACAGCTTTCTGTATTAAGAACTGCTTTCTTTTCTAACTGTATTTATTGCTTAGTTTGGCCTTCTGGGTCCCTCTGGTCCTGTTCCAGAGTCCAGAATGGGCAAAGCCAAAGCATTGGAAACAAGAGAGAACTGGCGTGCGGCCCTTCCTTAGTGGCGTGCGCTCGTTGTCTATTTTCCAGTGGCTTGGTTCTTGCATGGATCTTACATCCAGGCCCTTGATCATCCTCCCCTCACTGTTTAAGGGGTTTTTCTGTCTTTTCGGTGGCTTTCAAGCCCATTAACCTGTCTGTAATAGCTTAATAGCCTTTATAAACTGTGTGGTTTGTCCTGGGTGTGCACTGGTCCTTTCCAGAGCCCAGAGGGTTGATAACAGAAGCTGTGGTCTTAAGCTTACCGGCGCACGCCAGTTGTGGTGTGGCGCACGCAGGTCATGACTGCATGCAGTGGCTTGGCCAGCGCATGCAGGCTTGTTCCTGTGTGCATTACCTCACAATCAGTATGTTCTAGTCTACTTAAAATATCCACAAAAGCTTGTTCTCAATCTATTATACATAAATACAAACATCCATAAACATTTTGTTACATCTTTTGTACATAAATGCAATCTGTTACAGTTTTAATCCCTATTAACTGTTCCCCCCGCCCTAACTGGTTAAAAGAATGATCAAATAAAGAGAGAAAATACAAATGTTTTATAGAACGCCTGAGTAGAGACCGGTCTCCGGACTGGGCGAGAGGGGTGCCATAAAACCCTTCCCCTCTTGTAATCTGGTTCCCGAACCTCAAGATCGAAGGTGACGACGGTCCAGTCTACAAAAGCCTTTTTCAAAAATCAAACAAACGTAGTCCAAACGTTTTCAAAAGAACGGTTTCTTGGGTACAAACCGCAAAACCCGAGTGGCGACTCTCTGATCTGCGAAGCACTTCGCCGCGCTTTCCGCGAGATAAGGGCGCACCCGGAATTTTATGCTTAAAAATGGGATTTTTGGGGCGTGTGCCCACAGTTGACCGGCGTCTGTCTCCCAGGATAGAACGGTTAGACCACAGCTATCGGAACACTACCAGAAAGCCGCCTTGGCGAACTGAATGCTGCGTCTGCTTTTCTCTCTCACACAAGAACTATATCAGAATGGATTGGTGACTTGTGAATTCGTGTGTAACCTTTAAAAATGGGATGCTGTTTATATAGCCACAAATGACCAGGTATAACAGCTAGACCATGAATTCTGTCTTGAATACTCAGCCATGAATAAGAGATAATGCATGAAAACTGCCAAGAAATGAATTGGAGGATTGAATTCTGCCATAACCTCTCTTCATGGGGCATTTACCAGCTATAAACGACTGGGACTTGTAAGGCCTTGTCCAGATACAATGAACTTACGGGAGACATTTCAATTGCCTCGGGAGACCCTCCGTATGTCCCAATTATCATTCAAAAAATCTGGAAAATTTCCAACAGTCCCCCACATGAATGAAATTGGCAGAGATCTGACGCAGAGTACAAAGCTGACCCGGAGAGAGAGCACAACGGATAATCCCTGCATAGGACAGGTAGCTTTTGGCCTTGAACCTTCCCTTGTGAGAGCCCATCGGGTTTACGGGCTGTCCAGTGAACATGATGTCTTGAACTGTCCGGCCATTAGTGTAAGCCGAGTCAACAAACTTCACACAGGAACTTCTCCTAACGCAGTTCAGTTCTCCCTGTTGGGTTCATTTTGGCCATGACACCCCCGCCTGGTTCTGTAAGTATTTTCTCGAGAATTTTGCCTTCCTAAATTCTCAAAGAAGCAGCCCCACTTCATACTCACATAGGTGACCTTCTTATAAAAGAGTATCCTGCTATACCCTGCCTGGTATTCCAGTGCATAAGAGTCATTAAGAGCCATACTCAACCTTTTCCCATTGCAGGCATCACTGTTTCACACCATAGGAATGGGTAGGAGAGCTCGTCTCCCAAGTGATCGTTCTCTGTCACTCGCAATTAGGTTGTCCCATTGAACCTAGATCTTGGGATCTCCAGTCAGCTAGGTTGGGTTTTCCTTCACGGTAACGTGAGCGTAGTAGGCTTAAGCCCCATTCCCATCGATGCCGACTTAACTAACTCTCTATTTAACCCTTTGGTTAGCGGATCCGAAATGTTGTCATTTGACTTGACATAGTCAATAGTGACAACCCCACTAGAGAGCAGTTGTCTAATGGAATTGTGTCTTCGACGGATATGTCTAGACTTACCATTGTACATATTACTCCGTGCCCTTCCAATCGCAGATTGACTGTCACAATGTACACAGATCGCGGGCACGGGTTTTGGCCACCTTGGAATATCTTCTACGAAATGGCGTAGCCATTCGGCCTCTTCAGTTGCTTTATCAAGAGCTATAAACTCTGATTCCATCGTAGAGCGTGCGACGCACATCTGTTTCGAAGATTTCCAAGACACTGCTGCACCACCCAAAGTAAAGACATAACCACTTGTGGATTTAGAGTCTTTTATGTCTGATATCCAGTTCGCATCAGAGTACCCTTCTAGTACCGCCGGATATCTAGTATAGTGCAGTCCCAAATCACGAGTATACCTTAAATAGCGAAGTACTCTGACTATCGCCTTCCAGTGACCATACCCTGGATTACTCGTGTACCTACTCAGTCTGCTAACTGAATAAGCTATGTCAGGCCTTGTACAACTCATCAAGTACATCAAACTCCCAATTATCCGAGAATACTCTAGTTGAGCAACTCCTTCCCCCATATTCTTGGATAAATGGAGATGTACATCCACAGGAGTATTCGCTATCTCCTTATCAGACTTGTTGAATCTCTCAAGAATCTTATCAATGTAATGTGATTGAGACAAAGCAAGTCCGTCAGATGTCCTGGTGATCTTGACACCCAGTATCACATCTGCTAGGCCCATATCCTTTATGTCGAACTTTGAATTCAACATCTTTTTGGTAGACTTGATAACTTTATCATTGTTGCCAACAATAAGCATGTCATCAACGTAGAGACACAAAATAATGTAGCCTTCATTCGTGTCTTTGACATACACACACTTGTCACATTCGTTGATTTTGAAACCACTTGACAACATGGCATTGTCAAACTTCTCATGCCATTGTTTCGGTGCTTGCTTTAGACCATATAGAGATCTAACCAGCTTACAGACTTTCCCCTCTTGCCCTGGCGCTGAAAAACCCTCAGGTTGTTCCATGTAGATCTCTTTATCTAAATCACCATTCAGGAAAGCTGTTTTGACATCCATCTGATGTATCTCAAGATTTCGCAATGCAGCAATTGCAATAATCATCCGGATGGATGTTATCCTGGAAACCGGTGAGTAAGTATCAAAGTAATCTAGGCCTTCTTTTTGTCTATAGCCTTTGATAACAAGCCTAGCTTTGTACTTATCTATTGACCCATCAGCCTTCATTTTCCTCTTGAAAATCCATTTGTAGCCCAAAGGCTTACTGCCTGGAGGAAGATCCACCAGCTCCCACGTATGGTTCTGCAGAATGGAATCAATTTCACTTTTGATAGCCTCTTTCCATAATGGACCTTCTGGAGAGCTAACAGCTTCTTTGAATGTCCGAGGCTCGCTTTCTAATAGAAAAGTTAGAAAGTCTGGACCAAAAGATGTAGAAGTTCTAGCCCGTTTGCTACGTCTTGGCTCGAATTCACCTTCTTCGTCTTGGTCATGACTACTTTCACCAGTAGTCCTCAAAGTTCGCTTAGCCGAACTTGACTCTCCAATGGATCTATAAGGAAATATGTGCTCGAAAAACGTCACATTCCTAGACTCCAAGAGAGTATTCTTGTGAATATCGGGTATGGCAGATTCATACACCAAAAACCGATATGCACTACTGCCTTCTGCATACCCGATGAACACACAGTCAACGGTTTTTGGCCCAATCTTCTCTTTTTTAGGTTTTGGTATGGCCACCTTTGCGAGACACCCCCACATTCGCAAGTAATTGTAGGTAGGCTTCCTACCCTTGAACAATTCATATGGGGTTTTGTCAAGTTTCTTACGAGGGATCTTGTTGAGTATATAATTAGCGGTGAGAATCGCATCCCCCCACATATTCTGAGGCAGCCCATAACTGATCAACATAGCGTTCATCATATCCTTCAAAGTACGATTCTTGCGCTCAGCAATCCCATTAGACTGTGGCGAGTATGGCGCAGTGGTCTGGTAAATAATCATGTGTTGGGCACAGAATTCACCATAAGGTGATTCATACTCACCACCTCGATCACTCCTCAAAGCCTTGATCTTCTTGCTAAGCTGTGTCTCGACTTCATTCTTGTAAAGAATGAATTTTTGCAGGGCTTCATCTTTGCTCTTTAGCAAGTATACATAGCAAAACTTGGTGCTATCATCGATAAATGTGATAAAGTACTTATTGTCTGCCCGTGTTTGAACGCATTTCAAATCACACACATCTGTATGGATTAGATCCAACGGCTCAGTATTTCTTTCTATCGCTTTGAAAGATGATCTTGTCATTTTAGCCTCCACACAAGTTTCACACCTTTGTTTCTTATCAATTTGGAAAGCTGGAATATGGTCCAGGTTAATCATTCTACGCAGATAATCATAATTAACATGACCTAGTCTACCATGCCACAAAGAGGAAGACTCAAGCACATACGCAACTGGGGTTTTCATTTTATTCTCATAGGGAATTTTAGTCATTACATTCATTTTGAACAGACCATCGGTCATATAACCTTTCCCTACATACATTCCAGCCTTAGTCAGAGTAACCCTATCCGCTTCGAAAACCAGACGGAAGCCGTGCTTGCTCAGCAGAGAACCAGACACCAAATTCTTGCGAATATCTGGCACGAACAACACATTATTCAGAGTCAACTCTTTTCCTAAAGTCATCATCAGGACCACTTTCCGCTGTCCCGCAACATCCGAGGTAGCTGAATTCCCCATAAACAACTTCTCACCGTTAGCAGCCGGCTCGAAGGTAGTGAACATCTGCCTGTCGCAACAAATATGGCGTGTAGCCCCAGTGTCTACCCACCATTCCTGTGGATTTGAACCCACCATGTTCACTTCAGAAACCATAGCTGAGAGGTTGATATCAGACACTCCCGCCTCCACCTGTGCTAAGTGCGCCTGTGCACGAGGGTTAGGCGGCTTCGTACACTCCGAAGATCTGTGCCCGAACTTGTTGCAATTGAAGCATTTACCCTGAAATTTCTCCTTAGGTTTCTTGGCAACACCACCTCTCGGGCCCAGATTGATACCTCTGTCCCTCTGTTTACCAGCTTGCTTGTCAGACCGCTTGTCAGTACGCTTGTCATACTAGTTCCTCTTCGTGCCCAAAAACTGACCATGCTCCACCACATTTGCCTTGGCCGTATAAGAGGACTTGATACTCTTGTCCATACCCCGATTCTCCTCTTCAATACGGAGCTTGATGAAAAGAGCCTCCAAGGTCATCTCCTTATTTTTGAACATGAGATAGCTCTTGAATTCTTTCCATGCTGGAGGCAGCTTATGGATGACAGCAGCCACCTGGAATGCTTCACTCAGAATCATCCCCTCAGTCCTGATCTCATTGAGCAGCAGTTGTAGCTCTTGGACTTGGACCGCCACAGATTTGGAGTCCACCATCATATAATCAAGGAACCGGCCCACAACGAACTTTTTGGACCCAGCACCCTCGATCTTGTACTTCCTGTCTAAGGAATCCCACAGTTCCTTAGCTGACTGAGCCTCGCCATACACAGAATATAGCGAATCGTCCAGAGCATTCAAGATATAATTCTTGCACATGTAGTCATGCTCTTTCCACCTGGCTACATCTATCCGCTTCTGAGTGTCAGGATCATCCTCAGCAATAGCCGGTGCTTCCTCAACTAACCACTTTGCCAAGTTCAAAGTGGTGAGGTAGAACAACATTTTCTGTTGCCATCTCTTGAAGTCCACCCCAACAAACTTACTCGGTCTCTCCACATGAGACATCGGAACGGAGGGAACTCCAAGGGTTGTCACAGAAATTGGAACAGCACCACTGCTATTAGCATTCTCTTTGCTTTTGCCAGTGACATCGCCAGTGGTTTTTCCAGTCTCACTCGTCATGTTTCTCCTTGGAAATAGGAACAATCATATATAAGAGAATAGATCTCAATATCCAAGTGACAAGCTAAACATGCATAGATTAACAATCTATCAAACAAGCTAAATCTAACATCCCCACAATACCATGTAACCTGGGGGTCCCAGGGGGCGCGCCCCTGGGCGGGAGTCTGAGGGTCGCGGGGGTCCAGGGGGTCGCGCCCCCTGGCGGGGGCTCGGGGGCGCTGCCCCCGAAAGGTAAACGGTATACACAATCTGTTATGTGCAGGACTGTGACTGTCCGACTTCACCTTACTCTAACAGACCAATCTGTGAACTAGCCATACCACACAGGCCGTGCACTATGACTGAATGAAGCAATCCTACCACTTGGATGCTCAACCCAGACATAGCACACATAGCCATAACTAGCCTTCCACTGGCTATTCACAAGGCCATATACACAGACTACTTCCATTGAGCAAATCACATAACAGATTACGGCCAAGCAGTGTCACGGCAGAAATCGAGTAGACTGCTCCATAGGCCGATCAAACCACCAAACTTAGGCGTAATCGCGCAAGACTAGCCAAGGTCGTAGCCATCCAGTTTACCCACAAATCATGATCGAGTCGCACACGACTGATCTAGCCGAAGCTTTCCTGTTACCAACGTGATCCAGTCGCACAAGACTGATCTGGCCGAAGCCGAACTGGTTATGAATCTTTCTTATCCCGCTGGGCAAACACCGAGTAATCTACAGTGAAACAGATTACTCCTATGGTCTAGACATATCTATCTCATCCTGTCATGAAACTAATCTGCACAAGATTGTTAGAACCAACAGAATATGTATTCTGGAATCCCGATCGCCAAAACTTGAATCTGTTTTAAGCTTGTTAGGAAAATATTGCGATATGATCAGAAATTCCAGAGTACACTTCCACTAATAATAAAACGAATTACAGATTATATTTTGTCATGAACAGAAACGAAATATACAAAAACTTTGTTACACCGAATCGAGCCCTGAATCAGTCTCCTTAAAACAGATTACCGCCTCACCGTTGGGTGTTGGAGGTTGACCGGCGTCTGTCTCCCAGGATAGAACGGTTAGACCACGGCTATCGGAACACCACCAGAAAGCCGCCTTGGCGAACTGAATGCTGCGTCTGCTTTTCTCTCTCACACAAAAACTATATCAGAGTGGATTGGTGACTTGTGAATTCGTGTGTCACCTCTGAAAACGGGATGCTGTTTATATAGCCACAAATGACCAGGTATAACAGCTAGACCATGAATTCTGTCTTGAATACTCAGCCATGAATAGGAGATAATGCATGAAAACTGCCAGGAAATGAATTGGAGGATTGAATTCTGCCATAACCTCTCTTCAGGGGGCATTTACCAGCTATAAACGGCTGGGACTTGTAAGGTCTCGTCCAGATACAATGAACTTACAGGAGACATTTCGGTTGCCTCGGGAGACCCTCCGTATGTCCCAATTATCATTCAAAAAATCTGGAAAATTTCCAACAGCAATCGTTTGTGGAGGACCTCAAACTGAAGCCATTGGAATACATGTTTGTTTTAGTCACGGCAATAAGTCAGCTTCAATTGATGATTTTCGACAATGACAGTATTGAAAGGGTTTCCAACTTAACACTATAGAGAACCAGATGCAATGTTGTCACCTATCTTTTGTGCCGTTTTGTACGTGTATTACGAAATAGTGTTATGCTATTACGTAGAAGAGTAGATAAAGATGTGGTAGATACCAATAACAAGGCGATGTTTGGTTAGTATTATGTTATAGCTAATTATTACTGCATGAGTTTGGTGACCTCCAGCAGAAGAATATGTTATTTCAAGTTGCGCTGTTGACTTAACAATGAACGTGTTCTCACTCCTTCCTAAATCGGTTATCTAGGCATATATTAGTTAATACATGCTTCCCATAATAAGTGATACTCTAGCCAAAAAATGTTGTGCACCGTTTTTAAAATATTGAACAAAACTGTGTGATAGAGCTACCGTCCGGACCTTCTCTTTCTCAAATAAATTTCGATGAACTAAATCACTCAATGTATTCAGAACTTGATTTAAGTGTACCTACAAGAAAGCGGGAAAAATATAGCCGGACATTTTATTTTTAACGTGTATTTAATTATAAGTGTTCTCTGTAATTTTTATTTATTTTTTTTTTGGGTATTTCGGAATCGGGGATGGCACGTGCCACCCCCTCTACATAGCTCTGCCCATTTTGTTTAAAATATTTTTTTTTACAAGCCTTGCAAAAAATAAGCTCAATTCCGTATCGTTTAGAACGTCTACGAAACTTCCCATTTTGGGACAATGCCCTAAACGATACGGGATTGAGCATATTATTTTAAGGAACTGTAAATAAAGTATTTTAAACAAAATGAACAGTTTCGATTATTTTTTTAAAACCGAAATGGGCCCAAAAGAGCTTTTGAACGCACTGGTACCGATTTTAATACCATTAACCTTTCTGATTCTGAATATGTTTGGTTGGAGGGTTTATTTTTTTCACGAACAAAGTTATTCCCATTAAAAAACTCTTTTCCTCCTCCTCTCCTATATATCTCTCTCTTCTCTTCTCTTCTCTCTCTCCTATATATATATATATATATATATATCTCCTCTCCTCCAGAATATAAAGGAGCAGTTTTTCGGACGCCCATTTTCCAATTTGAGACGGATTTGCCCCTCGATTGCAAACAGTGCAAACTTAGCCAGATGGGTATAATTGTAATTCCACTACTGCTCGCGTGGCGCGTTCTCCGCCACTTCTCCCACCTACCACTTTATTCTCCCACCACTTACGTTTTACTCCTCTCCTCCAGAATATAAAGGAGCAGTTTTTCGGACGCCCATTTTCCAATTTGAGACGGATTTGCCCCTCGATTGCAAACAGTGCAAACTTAGCCAGATGGGTATAATTGTAATTCCACTACTGCTCGCGTGGCGCGTTCTCCGCCACTTCTCCCACCTACCACTTTATTCTCCCACCACTTACGTTTTACTCCGTATTACTTACACAGAAACAATAGAACGGCGTTTGAGAGAGAGAGAGAGAGGGGGAGGGAGAGAGGACGATGAAGGCGGCCACGACGGCGATGATGACGACGACGATAACGACGACGAAAAGGACGGCGATGATGACGACAACGATAAATTTCGACAAATGACAGGTGATTTTGTTATACTAAGTTTCTCCAAATTTCGACAAATTGCGTGTTCAATTTGCACAGATCTGTTAATTCTGGTTTGTATTTTCCTTGTTTTCCTCGTTTGCTCCGGCGAAGCTTACCCCAGTTAGCGCCTCCACCAAAGATCGTCGTTGTCAGAAATAATGGTCGTCGCTGGTAAGTTCTTCATTTGGGTGGTTTTCGATTCGTGGATTGTTGGGTTTAGTAGTAATTTCTGGGAGTGGGTTTCGATTTGTGGGAACTACATGGTCGCCGAATCGGCATATTAGGGTTTCATTTGGATAGTGGGTTTCGAATGAGCTTTAAAAACAACTGGGTCCAACTCATTTGGACTGAAACTCAAATAAAAGCAATGGCCCGTAGATGCCCATAAATAATACTCCTCTATGTGCCAAATTTGGGTATAAACACCTTCACCTACGACTTCTACTTTGCCCTATTGTAACTTCTTTGTCACTGTTTTATGTTTGGTTCAGATTCTGTCATTATTTCTGCACGTATTTGCTAATTATTCATTTTTCTGAAAGACTTTAGGCTAGCTCATTACAGAAGAAGGCATAATTCATACGCGATTTATCTATAAGTTTGAAAGAGGATCGATGCAGGGCCCCCAAAAGTCATTAGATGCACAGTGGTGGAGCCACGATTTGGCGGTGAAGGTGGCACCAAGAAGATCAATATATGAAATGAATGTCCTGATTAATTGCTTGAAGTTTTTACTGTGTTTGTGTCTACTGTCTAGGCTTTTGTTTGAGTTATGGATTGACTGAGAGATTTATGAATGAAAAGGAAAGCATATGGGAAAAGATGATAAATAATGAGAAATGATGAGAAAAACAATAAGCAAGAATCTTATCAATTGTTTGGATGAATAGAAGAGGTAGAAGTGGTGCCGAAATATAGAGAAATGGATGGTTTTTATTTGCTCTGTAATGGTCCATTTTGTTTTTTAAACCTCGTCTTTTCCATGTTTCACCAGTTTGTCCCCATCCAAATAAGTCTTTTGCGTTTTTGAATTTGTTTTTTGTTGTACGGTGTTTCTGATTCTTAAATTTCAGTTAGTTGGCTTCCCCTTATAGCTTGTTTCAGCATAGACCCACAAACTCTTGAGATTGAGGGGTTCCTAATGCTCATGAACTTCTAAATTTTGGTTTGAAATTGCAGGTAATGGTGATGGATTCAAGCTCATGGATCACAACAATAACATTAACATGTGTGCCATCGATTGTGGTTTCATCGATTATTGTTTTTCCTCTCTTTAAGAGCTTGTTTCATGATTGTTTGAGATTTCGTTTTGTTCTTTTTTGATATCGATAGGGGATTTGTGTTTTGGTGTACGCTAATTGCCTTGCCGTTGTTGGTGTTGGTTGTACCATTGGCCCATTTGTGGGACCTCCATGCGTTCTGGTTTTTGTCATTGATGTACGTAGTTATTGCATTTGGTTAGGTTTTGGTCTAAAAATCGGTTTTGCTTTGATTTGATTTTTTGCTGCAGTGTTGTTGTGTGATTGTGTTTTTGGGCCTGTAAGATCCGCTTTTGATTTTGTTATTTTGGGTGCTGCCGGTCTATGATTGTCTTGGGTGCAAATATCTATTCTCTTTTATTGCTTTGTGCTTCTGGCTACAGGGATTTTGTTTTGCTGCTTTGGACTTTCTGCGTCTTCTTTTTTTTTTTTTTTCCCCGGTTAGTGAAGCTTGGCATGTCGATTAACGTTTAGCTTTTACAGGGGACCGAAGCCAAGAAGGGAATGGGTGGCTGACTTGGTATCAAGAAACAACGACGTTGTGCGGAGCTTGCCAATCCACGTGGGCAGCGTCTCTCTGCTGGCGGTTCTCATCAATCGCATTGTTTCGGCCATACCTCCTGATCCCAGTAGGTAAAAGTAAAAACCTCTGCTTCTTTACTTGCTTGCTAATTGTATATACTACTAAAGGCTACACAGAGTAAGGAAATGGTAAATGGGATGCAAAATTCTGATTGTGTTTGTGCATGAGATAAACTTTCTTTGGAAGTTTCAATTTGGTCATCCGAACATATTTAGTTGACAATTCAGATGCCCTGAATTGCGTAGAAGTAAAATTGTATGTTCGAAATGTGATTTGCTTATTTCCTTTAAATAGTTTGAGAAATGCATATCTTTGCACAATGTGGGATCTTATTTTAGAAGGCAGTTGTGTGTATCTTTGTGCATCTAGAAGCATAATGCGGGATATCATTTGTGTCAGTTGAAAATTCCAACTGTGGTCAAGTATTCAACTCTATTCCAGCCTTCTTAAAAAAACTCGTCTCAGTTCTATGTAACATGAATCAAAGGTGTTTGAGGAGGCATTGTTGTAAAAACCCAATTGGTGTTTTGTGAAATTCCACTATTTAGTTAAATCATGTAGGTGGTAATGGTTTCTTCTTTGGCCATCGAATTTACTGAAGGACCATGAAGCATGACTGTGCCTTGCAATTTACCCAGAGGTTTCATTTCCATCAATGAATTCATGTAAGTTTGCTAACACAATGATGTCCTTCCACATGCACTTGCAGTGTCTAAATTTAGGAGTCACCATATGGCGTCTTAAGTAAACATGATACGAAGATTGATTCTTAGGAGTCACTATATGGAATGTTAACTTGTGTAAGCTTCTACTTATAAAGAGTGGTTATAGATTAATATGTTTTCTGCAGTTGTGGAGAGTATCTGAGACAGAATTTCAGTTTTGCACCTCTCAAGGCCAATTCCTGGCTTGTGATGGCAATGGGGGCTTCGTCTCTGCTACAGCAGAATCACCATCGAGAACAAAAACATTTTATGTCAAACAAAATAACAAGAGTAGAATTCACCTTAAACTTATGAGTGGGATCTATCTTCAGGTACAATGTATTAACCATTTACTTTTGTGTTCTTTTTGTGTGTGTGGAAAAGCTCTTATTGCCTGGCAGACATAGATAAGGATCATGTCGTATCACTATCTTAACCACCTGATATTCCTAGCTTTCTGTGGTTCAAGTGAGAAAAACCACTGAATATTATTTTGTGGACAATGGTTGCTACCAATGATGAGATGTTTTGTTCCTGTAGGACAATTAACAAGCCATTGCTTATGCCAATGTAAGAATAAGACACTAACCCCTTCGCACACTTTCATTCCAAAATGACAAATTAAGCTGTTGAGAGAGGTCCGAAATTTTTTTGCTGATGGCTTCGTATAAAAACTTTAGGAAGGAACAAATGAAGGGGACATAATGGATCAAATCTAGGAGTGGAGTTCCGTGCATGCTTTTTTGAAGCTCAACAGTTCTATGTGACTTCTTCATATTAGCATGTGCCGTCAAGCTCTTTCTTTTGTCTCGTTTAGAACTTGGACATACACCTTGTTCGTAGTTTGTTGTAAATATGCACTTTATGGCCACTACTCGCTGTGTGTGTGAGTATGCAGTATTTTGGTGCTGCCTTTTGACATAGCTTTTCTCTGTGCCTTTGTTTGGACTCCCTCGGCCGAAAACAATGCTATGTGCATTTTGTGATCATAGACAATAGCTTGCCTAAGGCATGACTATGTATGCATATTACTATCTTTTTGTATGGTAGTTTTTGCCCTTTGTCTGAAATGCTGTTCTTTTGCTTATCATTGTGCACTGTGGGCTACTAACTGCGTGGTTTTTGTATGGCCAATGCAATATTGTTCTTTGTGTCCTGCTCGTATTAAAATTTATTAAGTATGTAGAATTAAGTCTTCAATTTGTATTGTTAGAAGATATGTTTAAGTCCAGATTCCATTTAAATGATAGGGAATTTCATATTAGAGGACTCAAGAGAGTAAAGGAATACGATTAGACATGCAAACACTCTATATATCGATTCTTGCTATTTAATTCAGTGCTGCATTATCCACACTCGGTCAATCCTCTAAGATTTGCATGCAAATAAATTTCAGAGAGGGTTCAAGTTCATGGTACATGCTACCAATTTCCAATTTGGTATGCACCCCAAACACAAAAATAGCTTTCTCCTTGTTGCCTTATTTGTGATTATTAAACAAGGTACTTTAGATAACTTTGTCCATCTGTGTGTGTTTGTCAGTCAGTTTTTGTGGTTAGTCATTTTGGGTACAGACAATCAAAAGCTCTCTGTAATCGAAAAAATGAGGCCGCAACTGAAAGTAAAATATCCAACGAAAACACTCGCTATCCTGGTCTGATATGGCTTATCCTGGTTTTATGGCGAAGGGAAAATGAAATAGGATTTTCTTCAGCTTTCTAAATCGAACATTTTAGTAGGTGTTTTTTTGTCAATAATACGATCTCATTATTTTCTGTTTCAGGTTCAGTGGCCATTGTCACTTGTGATATCAAGAAAAGCCTTGACGAAATATCAGTTAATCTTTCGCTTCCTGTTTCACTGTAAACATGTGGACCGCCAGCTTTGTGGGGCATGGCAAGTGGATCAAGTATGGAGCTAAAATGTCTTTTTAAGTTGTGGTTGAGCTCCTTGGTCGTGTAATTCTATGCGAAATGCACGTGTTAGTAAAAATTGTATGGCCTGTGCCTCAACAAGGACGCGTGGGTTAAGGAATTAACCTTCTCTCCTCAAATTATAATGTATTTTTGTATTGTGCCTTATGGTAAATTATGAATCTCCTTGCAGATTTCGGATATTTTCATCTGTCTGCATTGGTACTTTGATAATATATATTCTTAACTATCGTTGGCTATGATCTGTACTTCATGTATTGTTGGCTATGATCTTTAAAAATTCCAGGCAAAATGCATATAGTATGGAATTTAGATCCAGTTTGTAATGCAATTTAGATCCAGTTTTTAGTAGACTTTTGATCCAATTTTAATGCACCTTCTTAGCAAAGTGTTGGGGGGTTCTCAAGAGATTTCTGTGACAGGTGTGCCTGATCATGGAGAAACAGAACGGTTTTCATCCAAACCACGACCAGAAAAATGGGAGCATGGTATTTTACAACACAGCATCCCCTGCAGTCAACAAGGGAAGAAATGGTCTTCCAACTGGAACTAAATTACCTACACTCCTCTTCCATACTCATATCCAAAATCAACATTCCAAACATGTATTCATCAAAGCAATCCATACAAAAATCCTCATACACGACGTTGTCTGATCTACTTGTGCAAAAAAAATACTACCCAAGAAAACTACTGCCCGAACACATAATCTCCTCCCTTCAACGGGCATGGCATTCGTGCTTTGCACGAGTAGGAAACCTAGTATATATATATATATATATATATATATAAAGGAGCAGTTTTTCGGTAGTCCCTTTTTTAATTTCGGACCAATTTGCCCTTTAATTTATGGCAGCAGTTTCTCGGTGGTTCCTTTTTCAATTTCGGACTAATTTGCCTTTTAATTTCTGCCATATTACCAGTGGCCCAACCAAAACTCAAGCCATATCAGGCTGCCACGTACCAACTCACTCTCTCCTCCTCTCTCTCTAGCTTCAAATCGCAGGCCACCGTAGACGGTAACATGAGGTGATTTCCCCAATTCCTCAAACCCTAGCCGTCGCCGACCCTCATCGGCGACTCTCGCCGACAGCTTTTCACCGGCCATCACCCTCCTGTCCTCTCTCCTCTCCACCACTTCCCCTCTCGCCTCTTTTCTTCATCCGTTGAGGCGACCAGCAAAACCCTTGCCGCCACCCACCGCCGCTCCTTCTCCAGAGGCCCTCGCCGGGGGTCCTCCCCCTTTCCTTCTCCGGTGCCACTGCTGTGTTTTGGTTTGGTCCGTGCTCTCCGGTTCTCCTTTCTGAGCCGCTTATTGTTCGGTGCCGGTTGATCCCCCGCATCTCGCCGTTCTGCCACTCCCACTGCCGCTTCCCCTTCCGGTTACCTCCCGTCCTGTTTTTTCGAGGTATTCGATTTCGTTTCTTCCTTTAGGCGGTTGGGACAACTCTTTTTGCTTTTTCGGGTATTTGTTTTTGCTGTAATCTGTTTGTATTTTCTGCTTGCGTGGCTGAGGTGGATTAGATTTGTGGGGTTGGTGTTGGAGATAAAATGAAGAACATTGATCTATAGTCAGTTTTTGCGCTGCTGTTTTGCTGTTGTTAGGCTGTGGTAGATCTATAGTACTCTGCTTGTTATTGCTTTGCTGAACTGTGGTGATTTGAAATCAGTTGGGTTATGGTGTAATCTCTGAGGCTATGTGTTCATCCAGAAGGGCTGAAATTCATGCGCGATTTATCTTTAAGTTTGAAAGAGTATCGATGCAGGGCCCCCAAAAGTCGTTAGATGCACAGTGGTGGAGCCACGATTTGACGGTGAAGGTGGCACCAAGAAGATCAATATACTAGATAGTAGAAAAAAGGTGCATGTGTCCTAACATTAACCTCTCATAAATACCCCCAAAAAATGCATGTTTGTAAAAAAACATGCACTAGAAATAATAAATTCATGGAAATAATTATGTGTGGTAAAAATACTGAAATTGCAAAAAAAAAATCTAATGTCCAAATGGGTTATGATCCGTGCTATTGGTACCAAAAGGTCCATGTACAGAAAATGCACAGCAACATGTGGGGCCCACTTTTGGGTTCCACACAAATAATCCGAGGTTTTGAATGAAACTTGAAAGATTGAACCAACCACCTACGCTTATTTAATGGAGCTATTTTTCACAAGGGCACTCAAAAAATTATTTTAAGATTAATGAACGGTTATCAATCACTGTCTATTTTATATTGTCTTCCAATTAGCCATTGATGGGAACGCACTACAATTCGTCTCTTGATTTTCAGCTGAGGTTTATGAAATTCCTATATAGGCATTTAAGTCTATCGATTTCCTCATATATCCATGAGAAGCAAAAGATAGAAATATCTAACTTCCCCATCGCAATTTCACTTTGTTTTTCTGACCAGAAAGCTTAATTTCAAGTGAATGATGTTTTAGCTTGATTTTTTATTCTGGTCATTGAAGCCTATATAAAGCATCCAAAGGTAATTTTAACTAGGTCATTTCTCTAGATAGGTTCTCATGTTTTTAAATTTCGGAATTTTATGTTAATATGATCTATCTAATCTTATGCTAACGTCCATTTATAACAACATATAGTTGCTGCACATGAATTAACACTTGTGAGAGTTTTAGTTTTTCTCTTTTTGTATGTTTGGTGCAATGGTGCTTAGTGCTTCGCCTGTTAATTATATTTTCCATATATTGTTTCTTGTTACTTTTCCATTGCAGTATGTACTGTTATAATGATGGAACTCATGCGAGTGGTAATTCAGTTTAGTGTAGTGGGATTAAAGTTGGAAAATCACAAAATAGAAGCCTACTCCAAACCAACAGATCTTGTCGCGTCTTGTGTAAAACCTGCTCTATGATTTTTGTAAGAATGTTCAGGATGACTTTAGCTGCTAAATGGAATAGTACTGTATTTGTTTTGCAGATATGGGAATCTATATACTTAGGAAAATGTTGCTATCAGTGGTATTCACACCCATGCTGGCCCTGAGGTTATCTATAATATTTTGTGTACATTGTAACATCCCTAGGGATTGTGCACCCGCCATTTGATGTTTTGTTAACGACACTGAAACTTGTTCAAAATAAACTGCCAAATCTGTCTAGAGTAGGAGCATTTAAAGAAAAAAAGTGATTGGCAGTTTCATTAAAAACAATTGTTTGTCTTTGATGTTAACAGATTATTGAGATTATTGTTTTTTACATTTTCTCTGTAGAAGGCAAGCAATTGTTTTGTAACTAGATTTTTTTTCTACCACCTATATAAAAAGAAGAGGATTTGGCTTGCCAACTTTCGATTTGGGATGATTTTGCCCTTTAATTTCTGCCATTTTACCAATTGCCCAACAAAAACGCAGCAATTGGCCAGGCAAAGTGAAGGAGGGTAATTCTGTCTTTTCGTCCCAGGAAAAAAACGTCGACCATATCAGGCCACGTAGGTACCTCTCCCCTCCTCATTTTCTTCCTCTGCTAGAGAAATACAGAGAGAGAGAGAGAGAGTCAGTAGATGAGAAACACAAGGAGAGAGACAGTAATGTTGGTGGCGGTGGTGGCCGTAGATGGCGGTGTAAGAGCAGAGGTCGAGAGGTTGCTGGGCCTCTCTCTCAAATTTCCTGGTTCATCATGTGTTTTCTATCTGCGGTATATGGTTGAGAGTTTCTTTTGTGCTTTGCAATTTTTCAAGGTGACTTTTAATGACTTGATTTATTCTCCCTTCATTATTCTAGATGTTCTTACCAAATTCTAATGTCAGAATTCCATAATTTACTTATACTTCTAAAGTTCAGATTATTGATATTGGGGAGCACTACCTGAATTCATTTGTGCTTGATTTTGTTCGGTTTTGTTGTTAGATACAGAGATTTTGACAACAAAATGAAGGGTGGAGATGTGTATAGAATCGGAGCCGGTTATGTGTGCTACTTGGGGAATACTACAAAGGGCCAAAGGCTCCATATCATTTCCAGTATTGACAAGTGTGATGGCTTTGGATGGGGCAGCTTCCACCCACTTTAAAAGTCATTTCATCACTGTTGTAAGAAAATCATTTGCTGATTTTTTGGATGCTAACATTGTCTTTCTGATTTTTATTTCATAACATGTCTATGCCAACGTTTGGAGAATTTGTTAATGTTAGTTTTGTACCCTTTTGATTTGTGCAGTCTTTCTTCATCGGTGGAGGAACAAATCCCGTGTCTGTGCTTTCTGGTTTCGACATTGTGACTCTTGCAACTGCCTTCAATGTAAGCATTATGTACCAATGGTTAGACCATAGTGCTATGTAACTATACGTGCACTAATTCATGCAATCCTCACATTTAACATGGCATATGAAATTCTTGTATCGAATTGATATCATTTCCACTGTAGTTCATAATCTCAGAATTCAAGGCCACCATTCACAACCTTCTCCCCCTTTTGACCCTATGTTGTTTTCCACTACATTTGTTTGTCAGATCGCCTTCTATGTGTTTTTAGGAAACATTTCCTCAACTACTTACCAACTACTTCTTACAGTTCCAGCTATGCAGTTAAAACCCAAAAAAATTACTTTCCTCAAACATAACTTCTTCCCTTCGACGGGCATGGCATTCGTGCCTTGCACGAATGGAGAACCTAGTTGAATTAAACAGTTTTTGTACCCTCGAGCTCTCACCTTCGGGATGAATTAAAATCCGAACCGGACCGGATCGAACCGGTTGTATATAAACATGTACGCGAGATCCGTTTATGCCAAACCCTATCCTCCTCCCTCATTTCATTCACCGCCGACTAACCAACAGAGCGACGATGGCGATTTCCTGAGCGCAGGGGCGAACCGTCTCCAACAACCGTTAACCACCGCGAACCGTGAGTCTCTCTCTCTGTGTGTCTCAGATTACGGTTTGTATTGTACCCTAATCATGCTATATTGAACGTTGGCCATTGCAGCTCCAAATTAGGGCTTTTCATCAAACCACAATACCAGGTCTGATTTCAACCACAAATTAGGGCTTCTGAGTTTAGCTCCAGTTTCATCTGCTGAACTAATTCTTCAATCCACCACTAATAAAAAAAAAACGTGACGGAAAATTAAAAAAAAGCCAAGCTTAGTGGAACGGAGCCTAAGTTAGAGCATCTCAATTGGTTAGATCCATTTCAAAGCCAATTTTGGCTTGCTACAATGTTTCTTTTGCCATAATTTGGCCAAACTGCTCCATACCTGGCTTCCTTCCTCAACTACCTTCCAACTATCCTTTTCTTAACTAACTTTAAAATTACGATCTATTTTTATATATGTTTTAACAAGTTTTATATTATGCCAAAATTTCTTTTATGTTGGGCACCTTGGATTACTTTGATTTTCTGTGCACCCTTGGATTACTCTCTAGCAAGTGGCAATCACATTGGATAATATTACCCTCCTTGGTTATATCCACATATCAGTCCAAGCAAGAAAACTCTCTTCCTCTGCCACACCCACTGTTCTCAGTCCAACAAAACTCTGCACTCTCTTCTCTCTCTCACACACACACAAATTACGGGCCAGTCCAATAATTGCCCCTTAAGTCTAGGTGGGAAAGTGTGGGCATGGTGCATTTTCTATTTGGGCTGGAGTTCTTGGGAATATGGGTCAATTACCTGGACAAGCTGGTAAATTACTCAACGATAAATGGCTCGCCCATTTTTTGGCAAGAGGAATGGCGGATTTGGGGTAGTGAAAATGAAAGGGGAGCAAAAAAATGGGTATGGAAGGGGATTTGGCTGGGTGTTGTAGATGCTCTTAAAAAGGTGGGAAGAGGCGATTAGATGTAGCAAGCAACCCCTTGGGCGTGAGTCGCGTGAACATGGGGTTGAGCCATAACTAATGCCGGGGGAAGGGCAAGTCATCACAGCCCCATTGAAGGCCAATTAAGCGGATACATACAGCAGTGGGATCATGCAGTTCAAAGGGGATGCCAACACGGCTGGCTCGAACTCATGTCTGGTGGTGTTCACGATTTTTCAAACATGCTGCACCACATGGACATACAATGCTTTCATAACCGGCTAGCCCAACCGCCCAACACTTCTGATTTGAAGAGAGTGTGATGAATGAAGCACACTTTATATAAATATATGAAGCACACTTTATATAAATATATAAACAACACGCTTTACCTACACTGCAAAACTTAACAATTTCAATTTCAAGTAAGCGCGCTCTCTCCCCTCCCCCCCCCCCCCCCCCCTCATTCTTTCATCTCCCTCACTATTTGTGTTTCATGCCTAGTTGATTTTGTTTTGTGATCCTAACGTGTTCGTTAAATTGTTCGACCTCAGTTGATTTAAATCATATTTGGTTGATTTGCTGCAACTGTATAAACTTTGTTTTCTTCTATGAAACATGATTTGAGTATCTATTTGAACAGAATGGATTCATTCGATTTGACTTCACTTAATGGAAATTGCTCAAATTTAGGCTTGATAGTTTGCGTACGAACTTCATGTTGAGTTTGGAAGCTTATCACGGTGAACTTTTAATGACTACGGATGTTTTGGGGTTGTATCACATGATGAACATTCCAAAATCTGCAAAGATCTATATTATCCTGCTTAGACTTCACATTACGCCAGGATAATAGAGCATCTTTGATAGAGCAACAAACTTTAGCACTCAAGGAGCTTGGGTCCAGAAATTTATGCTGAAAAACTCTAGCATTTCGTTCACACCAAATGCTGTAAACCGCAGCAGAAAGGGAGAGCTTGAGCACATTCTTCCGAAAGCTATTACCTTTTGCTTGGTTAATGAACCAAGCTATTTCATCAACCCATTTCATTGGGAGTCTAGCCACATGATTCCTTTGCAAAATATGCACCCCATACAGCCTTGAAGTAGGGACAATCAAAGAATAGATGGTTGTGATCTTCCAAACTGTCATTAGAGCATAAACTGCAAGTAGCATTAGAGATGATATCCCATACTAGCATCCTATCTTTCGGATGTTGCATAGCCATCCAAAGAATGATGGCCCATCTGGGCACATGCTTCTTGAACTACACCACAGAACACCACTCTTGTCTAGGATATATTACCCTAATAGAGGACCGGGCAGACTTCATGCTAAAAACACCATGCATAGAAGGGACCCATAAGTCCTCTATAGCCATATTAGGAAGGAAACCCTCAGGAGTTAGTTTTTTAATCTCCTGCATAACTCTACTTCTCCCCCTAGGCCATTGCCAGATACCATTGTGAATGAGAGATGAGACCTTAGCATTGAGAGCTCAACCTATGTTAGAGCAAATTCTATCCCCATAATTTTTATACAAGGGACCAATGGGATGTCAGTTATCTAGCCATGCAAATGTAGATTCACCATTCCCTATCTTATACAAGATTAGAGGCTGGCATAACTCTCTCAGTTTAATTAAGTATAAAAAACTCGGTATTATTTCCTGTCTTCCAATTCAGTTTTTAATTAAGTATTTGATGTTTTTTGTTTGTAACTTTTGCAGAGATTTAGAGTGATGAATTCTAGATACACTACCAAGTTTCGGGAGCTGAAAAAACTCGGTATTATTTCGTGTCCTTCATATTTTTGTTAAGATAGTTCTGTATTGAACTTCAAACACATCTTGGTTCCTCAAATCACAATAACATCTTTTAATTGATAGTTGAATTGCAATGGAATAATGAGCAGAGGTATATTGTTGCACCCGAACAAAAACAGTGCTAGGGTAGAATAACATCTTGGAACATATCAGTGCCCCATTGTTTGGTCAATTTACTGCATGAAATAATTTGTGGTAACCTTTGCAAGTTTCCAGTGGACAAGTGGTTCCTCTATACCACATTCATCAGCTGGATCAAACAAGTGTAAGAAGGAAATTAGAAGTAATGGAAAGATGTTGCTTGCTCTTGTATTAAGGATGCACAATTAATAGCGGACACGGGATACGGACCCAACACGACACGGACACGATATATGAGTCACCCAATAGCCTAGGCATTTAGGCTATTCAAATCATAATAGCATTTCAATAATATTTTCATTTTTCAATTGCAATGCCATAAAGCAAAGGTAAAAGCTGATGCTCAAAAAAGAAAAACAACGGTAACTTGCTATTGTTCCAAAGGTAAGTTTTAATATAAGAAGATGGAAACATTTGCAGCAAATGTAGAAGCAAAAACAACACTATCAAAAGTAGGTCAGCTCATCATTAGTCCAAAAACTAGCCTCAAGAGCCCTGCACTAACTCACGAAACAGAGCCAAGAGATAAGCAATACTACATTGGCAAGCAAACATTGTGTTACAATGAAATGGACCAACAGGATATCAAGCTCCTTCCTACAATAGACAAATATTGCGTTAGATGTTGCCGTCGTAGAGTAACGAACTTTAAAAAAGGAAACAATGGTGTAACATACATGTTGATGAATCATCTTCTTCAACTCCTCTATCTCACTGGTAAGCCCACACACCTTTGTCTGCAAGGTTTTCACATTGTTCTCAAGGTGGCATGCATAATAAAATTAATCAGAATCTCTCTAGACAATCTATCGAAATACATAACAACCTTGGAAAAAGGATCTTTCTTTCATAAAGAGATTCGTCGTTTCACAAGCAAGTGTTTTACAAATCCATCTTGTTATTAATAGCTGACTAGTAGATAAAACAAAAAGTTACCTCTCCAAGGTAGGTCTTTCTGCAATATCTCAAAAGCTGATGGACGGGCTGATGGTGTCAAAGCAAGAAGCTCACCCAATATCGTTGGTTCTTTTGGAAAGTCACTCTGTCTTAGTTTTGCAAACACACTGATCCTTTCTCCATCGGTGCCAAATTGGTAAATAAGGTCACACAATAAGAGACCTAAGCTGAATATGTCAGCCTTGTCGCTGACCTGAGCATACTCCTCCTGTAACTCCGGCGCAATATAAAATGGATTGCCAGCTACACCACAACTCCTATCTTGCAAAAAAGTAGCTGCAACCAATACAAAGAGAAAAAAGATAATCTATTCATAACACATTAACGAAGTCAATTACTGTATAGATCATAGAGTTAGCCTTTTATTACCTAATCCAAAGTCACTGTCTGGATATTCTTGGTATCATCCAAGAATATGTTTGACCTAGTTAGGTATCGGTGTACAAAGCTCTTCTCGTGTATATGGTGCACACCCTCAACAATTTGACGAAAGTACCGCCAAATTGTCTCATTATCAAGGAATGTTTTGGACTTTCTGTATGACTCCAACAGCTCTTGTAACATCCTACAAATATCAAAATTACTTCAATCAGTTATAGCAGATAGCACACATTATAAAACCTTCCAATCTATACTTAGTTACTTTCACAAACACATGCTCCAAATAATTAGACGTTGGAGTAGATACGCCATGTGCAGTTTTAGGGGAATTCTTGGTAGCCTGAAACTGCATATTTTCATCCGCATTGAATGAGTCACATTTCAAAACCATTTACATTCATTGGGAATAAATCAATGATTCTAAATTCTAATACCAAATCTTCCCTTTAAGGTTTTTTTTTTCCTCATAATAATTTTTTCGATTAGAGTTCATAATCATGAACGCTTCACCTTTTTACTTTTTAGTCATGAAAAAGTATAACAGCATCCTAATTGACAAAATTAACAAAGAGGACCCTACATCTAACCTAAGGGGAAAAAAACGGTCTGGTTGTGTACACCGATCTTGTTTTGCTTTTTTTTTTTTTCAGTATCTTTTCTCCTTTTGTTCTTTTTTTTTTTTTTATATGGTGATAAGGGGCAAATTAATTTATGCTCTTAGTTCTGTTGTGTTTGCTTATTGTATTTTGTATATATTGAAAACTGTGCATTTTATTAAATGGAGATGGATCTCCAGTTTTTGGAAGAGTCCCCATATATGATATGGGGATGTAAAAGGCAGTCTCCAAAATGGAGACCCAAAATAGAGATGGATTAATGGTTTGATTCTCTATAATTGCGTTTTGGTTCTCGAAAAACAGAATAGAGAGGCCTTGTTCCTTTAAGAGCTTTTTGAGTTTTGTCCTTATCCAAAAAGTTTTTGAATTTTTTTTAGTTTTGCGCCAAAAGTTTTGTGGATTAATGATTATAGCTTCAACAGTGGGGGTTCCCTGTGAAGTGGATCGAAGAGAAGCTTTGGAATTTGTTTCTAAACTTATTAGAGCAAACTACTGTCTAAACAAAAAGTGAGTTTTTTCGCTAGAGCACAACACTGGTGCTATAGCCTGTTGGAAATCAGCCCATGTGTTAAAAGGACCCATGTGTGAAAGGTAAAGGCATGCTAGAAGTCAAGGCTTGGATTGGCTTTGGCAGCCTTTGTAGACCTCTGAAGCCCACACCAAGGATTTGGTAAAACTCACGCATGAAGAGCATTGAATGCTCTTGGAAGTTTTCCTTCCTACTGTTGCCCATATATGCATGTGTATGTTGTATATTAAAAGCAGAGCGTAGTAGAGAAAGTAGAGATGTAGAGAGATGGGGCAGCACCCTTTTGGTGTTGTGGGGATACACTGTGAGGGTAAAGAAAAATACTAATGAGCGGATAACCGATGAGATTTGGGGCTTATGGACATTGGGGGAGCGGGGAAGTGTATAACTTCAGGGCTCAGGTATTGGTGTCGGGTTGGGTATTTTTTTGTCTCACAATTATTGTAATCTCTCTAGTGTTCATATAGTGGAGTATCTCTCTCCCATGGAGTAGGCCGGTTTTGGGTCGAACCACGTAAATCTCTTGGGTCACTCTTGTTTTTCTTTGTGATAATACTTGTTTAGTACTGGATCTCAATGTGTGTTGGGGGTATCACCAAACTTCCGCAAAATCCCTACATAGCCTACCTAAACTACATATAAATATGCAGTTTCAGGCTACCATGAATTCCTCTATAACTGCACCTGGCGTATCTACCCAACGTCTAATTATTTGGAGCATGTGTTTGTGGAAGTAATTAAGTATAGATTGGAAGGTTTTATAATGTGTGCTATCTGCCATAACTGAGTGTAAGTAATTTTGATAGTTGTTGGACATTACAAGAGTTGTTGGAGTCATGCGGAAAGTCCAAAACATTCCTTGATAATGAGATAGTTTGGCGGTACTTTCGTCAAATTGTTGAGGGTGTGCGCCATATACACAAGAAGAGCTTTGTACACCGAGACCTATCTAGGTCAAACATATTCTTGGATGAGACAAAGAATATCCAGATTGGTGACTTCAGATTAGGTAATAAAAGGCTAACTCTATGATCTAAAAGAGTAATTGACTTCGTTAATGTGTTATGAATAGATTATCTTTTCTCTTTGTATTGGTTGCAGCTACTTTTTTGCAAGATAGGAGTTATGTTGTAGCTATCACCGGAGATGCCGGCAATCCACTATATTGCGCCGGAGTTACAGGAGGAGGATGCTCAGGTCAGCGACAAGGCTGACATATTTAGCTTAGGTCTCTTATTGTGCAACCTTATTTACCAATTTGGCACCGATGGAGGAAGGATTAGTGTGTTTGCTAGACAGGGTGACTTCCCAAAAGAACCAGCGATATTGGGTTAGCTTCTTGCTTTGACACCATCGGCCCGTCCGTTAGCTTTTGAGACATTGCTGAATGACCTACCTTGGAGAGGTAACTTTTTGTTTTATCTATGAGCCTGTTATTAACAAGATGGATTTGTAAAACACTTGCTTGTGAAACGACGAATCTCTTTATGGAAGACTGATCCTTTTTTCAAGTTTGTTATGTATTTCGATAGATTGTCTAGAGAGATTCTGATTAATTTTATTATGCATGCATAGAGCTTGGTTTAGATTATGCACGCCATCTTGAGAACAAGGTGAAAACAAACAAAGGTGTGTGGGCTTACCAGTGAGATAGAGGAGTTGAAGAAGATGATTCATCAACATGTATGTTATATCATTGTTTCCTTTTTTCAAGTTCGTTACTCTACGACGACAACATCTAACGCAATGTTTGTCTATTGTAGGAAGGAGCTTGATATCCTGGAGGTCCATTTCATTGTAACACAATGTTTGCTTATCTCTTGAGTATTCCTACCAATGTAGTATTGCTCATCTCTTGGTTCTGTTTTGTGAGCTAGTGCAGGGCTCTTGATGCTAGTTTTTGGGCTAATGATGAGCTGACCTACTTATGATAGTGCTGTTTTTGCTTCTACATTTGCTGCAAATGTTTCCATCTTCTTATATCAAACTTACCTTTGGAACAATAGCAGGTTACCGTTATTTTTCTTTTTTGAGCAACAACTTTTACCTTTGCTTTATGGCATTGCAATTGAAAAATGAAAACACTATTGAAATGCTATTGTGATTTGAATAGCCTAAATGCCTTGGCTATTGGGTGACTCATATATTGTGTCCGCGTGTCTATGTCCGTGTCCGTATCGCATGTCTGCTATTAATTGTGCATCCTTAATACAAGAGCAAGCAACATCTTTACATTACTTTCTGATTTCCTTCTTACACTTAATTGTGCATCCTTAATACAAGAGCAAGCAACATCTTTACATTATTTTCAATCCCGAATTGGAAATGATTCTGCTCAGATATTCGATTAAAGTTACTCAAATTGGGTTGGAAAACTAATTCAATTATCTACAGTTTTGTATGGAATATGGATTGTCCTATTCTGTCGTTTACGAGGTCAAATAGACCCCGAAAGATGAGACTGAAAAGGTGGAAAGGACTCAATCCGATTTTCCCCTTGTATTTTGGGATAGCCTCTTGGGGATTACTCCTAAGCCTATGAATACACAACGTTGCTTATTGTGAGAGGAGGTGCGAGATTCTAGAGAGAGAAAGAGGAGGCTCGATGCACGGGTAAACCATTCTCAGGTGGAGTTGAAGCTACTTTCCAAGTACCAATATTTTCTATAGATGTTAGGTTTAATAATTCAACATTGATTTTTTGACAACGAATCTTTTTCACCCTTGTGAAATTAGTTTTTATGTTTTCTATCGATCTTCGTGTATATTCATGTTTTTTAAATACAGATACAATAGGTCTTCATAGTTTATGTTTTGGGAAACTGAGATAGATTATGCTAGGAGAGACTAGTCATGCCTTTGAGATGAATAATGCCTTAAAGACGACTCGTGCCACAGAGACAATTCTTGCCGTTACTAAGATTGTGTACGCCGGTTGACCAATCGTAATTATATACTTGAAGATTACTGTTATGGATTGCAAGCCCTAACGGTAGTGATTATTATGCTGAATAAATTACCAGATTTATACATAATTAGGGTATGCGGAGATAGTGGATTCGAAACCTTAGACATCTTCCCATAGTTTTCACAACTCTTATGAGCCATGTTGCAAGCCCACTTTAATAGATTACTAGGTTGGTAGGAGTTAGGTCGTGAGCTTTACGTGCTTGTAGTACTTTCTATATCTCTTGGTGAGTGAAAGGTTATAATTGGACCCTATGGTGCAACGAGCACAATGAAAACTTGTACTCTGAGAAGAAAATATAAGCAAGTACAAGATCTTGGAAGGAGTAAAAGGAAAGACGATAGAGCATTTGGTTTGTGGAGATAATATTGTCTACAGATACGCCCTCCGTCCCAATTTAATTGTCCTTTTTGGGAGTCCGTGCCACTTTTCAATTGATTATATCTTGTAATTTATAATATTTTATGTGATTTTGAAAATATTGTATTATTGAACTAATCAAAATCTATTAAACAAGATCCATATTGGATATAAAATTTATTTGGGAGGTCCACTATAGTACTTTCATAACCCCTTTAGTCCACGTCTTAAGTTCTTAACCCTTCTCGTCCACTAGCTTAATAAAATAATTCATATGACAAAAATACCCATCCTATATAACCACTCATAAAGAGAAATCCTAAAAACATTTCTAGATCTGGAGCCCCCTCCCCCCCCCCCCCCCCCCCCCCTCTCTCTCTCCGATTACTCGTTGCTGCAACTCCTCCTCCTCCTCCTCGCCGCCGGTGCACTCCTCCTCCTCGCCGCCGCCCTTCGTCGTCGTCCATCACCGCTACCACCATGGCCGAGTTCTCGCCTTCCATCGCCGCCCTTCGTCGCCCTCCATCGCCGCTGACACCTTCATCATCTCCCTCACCATCGTCGTTTACATCAGTCGTCGTCGCTATCGCCTTCCCTCCTCCGTCATCTACATCAGTCGCTGCCGTGTTAATAGTTACGATTAGCATTGCTTATGGTTTAGTTAGGCTTTTGGTTGTTTGAGTGACATGATTTATATGTGAGCATCTGTGCTCTATAAATCCAAAAAGAGAGAACATATAACGTTTAGGGTTTCGTTAAATAGTTGTTACTGATAGCACCGCTTATGGTTTGGTTAGGGTTTTTATAAGGTTGTTTATGCATCACAGTATGCGATGAATTTGTGTGTTTGAGTGACATACATGGTTATGTATTCAGGTCTCTTCTCTATATATGTCACGACCCTATCCCAAAAGTTGTTAAAATGATAGGATTATCGTGACCGGCCAATGGATCTAACCTCCACCAGAGGCCTCATTACTCAGTCCAAGAGATGCAAAGACTGTAAAAATTTAAAAGTGCGGAAGCATAATTGACATAAAAATACCGTCAAAGCCTTAAAGATTTAAAAAAAAAAACTTTGCAACATAAAGTGACATTTCACCAAACAAGGAGTAGTCAATTCCCAACCTTGAAGTTTTCAAAACACTGACTAAACACCTTCTTTACATATCCTCCAGGCAACAGCGTTTCTCATTCCTACTTGGCAATACTTGTAGGAAAATAATTAATTTTCATAAGCCAACAGATCGTGTGGGATACAGTACCAGAGTTAATACGTTTTACCATGGAAATAATATTCATAAATTTCTTTGACATAACTAATCATAACTTTCTTATAACTTCATAAGAGGAGAATTCATAACATCATCATCACATAATCTTATGATGCACATCCAATAGCTAAACGTGAATAGGGGAGCGACCCCACGTGATGTGAAATGATAGCAGCTAGTGCCACATAACGTTCCTCCCTTATAACCCCTTTGTTGGTCATGGTATCTTTAAAATCCGTCCCCCAGACCCGGGACACCGCTGTCTAGATGCATCAACTTCACCTTTAGATGACAAGGTGTTCATAGAATCATTCATTCTTATGAAGTTATCATTTCATAAAATCATGTTTTCTTGATAACTTGTATACTTATCATAACTTTGGGCATATGAAACACATACTCCATATAATTTGCTTGAAAAAGCAATATAACTAAGGTAGAGTATCTCACCTTTGAATTGTCGAGGGCTAAGATGAAAACTTGATTGTACTCTTGCTTAAGTTTCGGATTGACCTATTTGTCAATGAATTCGTGTCAATACCTATTTAACAATGCGATCAAAAAATCTTTAGGCCTTCTCGATTGTGAGTTGGCCTATTCGGCTTTGAAAACGGCTCGGGGTCAATTTGTGAATCTCAATACTAATTAATTCAATAAGGAACTTCACGTTATTTAGAGAAACTTTAGTCTATGCCAGGGTTAACCAAACTGATTGTTAATTATGACCAACTTCATACAACACTTTAAGTAGTTTAATTCCTCAAGAATAATTAGTTCTACTAAATCCACTTAGAATCTTAGGCCCTGTTCTTATATACAGAGGGGTATATACTTGTGGTTTACTGGTGTATAACATGCACACACCTAAGTCATTCACGCACCCACACAGTTGAAACACACACACAGTGAATGCCCATCCACACAACAGCGTCGCTGCGATTCTCGTTATTGTCGGTCACATCCGCCGCCACGTTCAGCGGTTGCTATGAGAGAGAGAGATTACCCATTGTAGTTTTCTGGCGGTAATCGAAGGGTGGCGGAGATCGGATCTGACCGGGGGTGCACGAGTTGCTCTCTCTCTTTTTCCTTCTTCGTTTCTTTTCTCTTTTATCCTTTTATTTACTATTACTAGTATATATATGTATTAGGTATTTTTTAGAAGTAAAACACTCCCCTGAGTCATTCTTAACTTTAGATATGTGGACAAATGTGCCAGCCGAATTTCCTAGTTGTGATACGTGTATCTCTAAGGTAATTTAAATGCCAAAATTCTAATTCTGCTTTCTAGTAAAAATTCGTTTTGATTCAATTATTCATGTCCGGGTTTCGGACTCAAAAAGATTACTATAACGTAACCTAATTAGAGTCGCGTAAGTGCATTTTTTTAGAACTCGGTTTTCACAATATATGATACATATATACGGAAGGCCGATGAGTCGAAGATGGGGGCAGAGCAAGAGTTGTTCAGATTTTTCGAGGTCCCCAAACGTGAGGCCGATGAGTCGAAGATGGGGGCAGATGATATACAGAAGGCCTTGGCCTCCACAAAACCGATACATATAAACTGTCATTTGGGTCCAAACTACTAACATTTGCTCATTCAAGTGTGTCACAGCTCAATTTGTTGGATTCATGAAACGAGGAAACTGTTAATGCGGGAGTGGAAAATATGAAACTAACAAATGTGTTGGCAACATTAACATCATTCTTTCTTGTGTACATAAAAGCAATTTTATGTAAGGAAGCTCAAGGTGGACCAAATTAGAGGACATAAATAAAAACCAAGACCAAAAACATACTAGTGGAAGAGAAACTGAGAAAGGGCCAGTATATTCCCAGCCACCAAAGTTGAGATATGGACTGGTTATCGACTGGACTTTGGGTTGTTGATTAGAAACATACCTCCGCGTAGGCATGGGCGGTGACGACGCCTATGAGCCCACCCATCTCCGGACACCCTCAGTGCTGGCCACTACTACTCCCTCGCAGTCACTTCTAGGCCGGGGCGAGGCTCTCTCTCTTCTATAGATACATGTGTATATATGTCGTTGCTCCTTCGATTGTGCAGTTGACAACAGAGACAAAGGAGGGCAAGACACACCCAATTAAGAGGCAAATTGCCATTCTTCGCCAAGGCTGGAATGGCATGGGCTGCTTTGTTCGCTGTTCATCTAACCCATTTGAGCATGATACTTCCTGCCCGAGCAAGCTCCCTTATGTCAAGGACCACGTGCATGCAGCTGCCACCTCCCAAGGTGGGACAAGTTCAGAGACGCTAAGGAGGATGGCTTGCTTGTTGTCGGATTCCACACTAACCCCTTGCATACCCAGACTAGAGACCATCAAGAAGCTTCTCCAATAGCTACCAGTTCACCCTGTAAAGCAAAGCAGAGAAAATCCTTGGAGGCTTAGTCAAACCATCCACTGGTGTACCCACCCTTGTCATCCCTCACCACCACAGCTATCGTGTTGTCACTATCACCCTTATCGAAAGCCACATCACAGTGTGCTTTAAACTTTCATTATGTCCGGAGCCATCCACTGGTGTACCCTTGTCATCTCATCTGTAGCGGATGGGTTATCCATGTGGACTGAAGGAATCGCACTAGCTAGCATTTAGAAATTAATTCCAACCAGACCCGGCCCCTTAGATTTTCGAAGCCATAGGCGAGGTTTGAAAATGGGGCTTCTTAAAAGTTTATATATATATCGGGGCGGTTCCGGGGACCTCTAAAAAAACCCCCAAATTTAATCTCATAGTTTCCGATCAAAAGTTCGTGTGTGTATATATATATATATACACACACACAGTCCGGTTCAAGTCCACACCTCTTCCCGTCCGCACCTCCTCTTTTCTGATCGAATTTCGATGATCTGAGCCGCTCAATGTGATCAGAACGTGATTTTAAGAGTACTCACGAGAAATCGGCCAAAAAAAATGATCGGGAAGGGCTTCATTTGAACAGTTTTTTATTGAACGGTTCAATAAACAATAAAAAACTGCTCAAATCAAGCCCTTCCCGGTGTTTTTTTTTTTTGCCTATCTCTCGCGGGTACCCTTAAAATCACGTTCTGAACACATTGAGCGGCTCGGATCATCGAAATTCGATCGGAAAAGGGGAGGTGCGGACGAGAAGAGGTGTGGACTTGAACCGGACTATATATATATATTAGTATTTGGAGTAATGGAGCATAAAAGGTTTGTAGTGCAATGGCAATTTTTTTTTGATAATAGTGCAATGGCAATTCACTTGACCTTTTCATAGGAACTGCTGGTCGCGTGGTCCAAACGATTTTTTTTACAAGTTTGAAGGTGTTCACGTTAAAAATGTTTTTGATATCCTTTTTGTTTGTCCTTTTTACAAAAAACATGCTTTGTTTTGGAAATGACAAACATATTTCCGTGAATCTTTTTTCCAATTTTTCATACGGATCAAATTATCTAAATGAGCTCTTTTGACTGTTATGATCAAAAGTTGACAAAGTAATACACTTTTTTTTCTACGAAATAAACGTTCTGTAAAAAGGAACAAACAAAGGAGACAGATAAAGTCATAAATTGAAACCTCCTCAAGTGAAGAAAACTATTTAAAAATATGATCTTTGTAGCAAAAAAAAAAAATAGAGAAAAAAAGGAAAAGAATAACTCAACATGAACTAGGAAAAATGTACATAACAGCACCAAGCAAATTATAAAAGTTTCGTTTTCCGAGAAAAAACAAAAAAACAAAATTTTATGCCGCAGATTCAGAGCATGGTTACAAAAAATGATTTATCAAAAAATAAAGCAAAAAGTTACATAAAGATGGAAATCAAAATAGAGACTATTGGTGAAACCCTAGCAACTGCTGTTGATCAAATTGGAACTCCTCCTCTTGTTCAAATGCGGCTTGATAATACTGGTTTTGGTCTTGATAATTACTATGATTTTGCTGCTGCAATTGTTGCATTTGGTGTTGTGCATTGCAATTGGCTAATTCGGCTTGTACCTTTGCGATCTCGTATTGAGCCTGAATTATTTGATGTTGTAGTTTGAAGATAGTTTGAGTGCATCCATAAACGGGGTCTTGTATTCTTGAACTTGCTTCGAATGTCATGCTATCTGCTGCTGCTGCTCGTGCATGGATTGGAAGTTGCTATGGGAAACAAAAGAATCAAGAAAAATGAAAACGTAGGACAGAAATGAACCAATAAAACAATATTAGCTGACGGAATGGATGAAATGCAGTCATAGAATCTAATTAGCTCTCACAAATCTACGAGTAAATTTCGTACAATATCAAAGAATTGAAAATCGATTAGTTTTAGTAAATCGTGAATTTCAAAATGACGAAAAAAGACACTGTACAAAGAAGACACGTATCAATTTCGTGTGTAAATATGTAAATGTAGAACTAAATAATGTATGGGAATCAAAAGGAATAATAATTGGGTACTCTTTTCATTTCTAATTAAGTTGGGAATTGAATTTGTACACCTTTGGAATATTTCCAACAGTTGGAACTATTGTAAGGATACCAAGGGAATTCTAGTTTTAGATTCGGATCCAATCCGATCCATTGACAGGGCTAATTAACGCTAAGCAATATCACCTTTTGTTCCTTTTTTTCTTTTTTCTTGGGAATAGGCCTTTTGTTTCTTTTGGTGAACACTAAATGTTGACAATTTATATTTTCTTTTTTCTTAGCCATGAGTTTCCTTTCTTTTCTTTTTTTCTGAAATCGAAATTAACAAAGATTGTAATACCCTGATTTCATTGGAGTACCAAAAATAAAAGCAAATATTTAAAATTCTGTCTTTTTGAACGAGAGAGAGAGAGAGAGACTACTACATGATTTATATACCAAACAATCCATTATTCCATGCAGTAATAAATCTAAGCTATATATTTACACTCACGTTACGTATATATTTCTTACCTCTAATATCTTGGTAACATTGCTAGCCCCATAAATCCTATGGACACAAGCAAATCTCTGAGGATTATTAGCTGGAAAATAAGGTGCAAGTGCGCAATCTTGAGAGCATCTTCTTCTCAGAGATTTGCAAGCCGCACACCTTGTCGAATTCGACATTCTCAAAGATTTTCTGTAATCTATGAAAGATTTGAATTCCTCAAAAAAAAAAGAAAACAATATCGAGAACCGGATTCCGGTAGATCAATGAATGATTTTGTATGAGTTGTCTTAAATCTAAGAGTGGTTTTATATGAGATTTTGCAATGAGGGTTAAGTGTAGTGTGTTTTTATTTTTGGAAGTGTATAACGGCTAGATTTTTTAAAAAATTGGGAAGGCCAAAAGGAAAGAATTTACGAGAATGGAAGCTGGAGAACCTTCCCCTATGGAAAATGAATAATACTACAAAACTTCAACCTACCAATAAAATTTTAGGCTATAGGGAAACGTTTCTTAATTATGTAGTAACATCAAGTTTTACTTTTTTGTTTGTTTAGATCATGTCATTTAGAATGTCTTTAATAATAGTAGCAGAACTTTTGGTGTATTGTCCAACTATTTGTTGGATTCCCTTTCCCTTTCCCTGTTTTTAATAAAATTCATCTTTTGCCGATCAAAAACAAAAACAAAAAAACTTAGGCTCCGTTCCGCAACTCAAAATAAGTACAGTACTTATTTTTTAAGAAGGCAATTTCAAGCTCAAAAATCATGTGCTTACGCAAATAATTTTCCTATCACTATGGATCTTGTTTGATAGATCTCATTGAGATCTTTAATACGGTGCAAAAAAAATTAAAAAAAAATTTCTTATTTACATTATTTTTGAGTTTGAAAATGTGAAATAAGCTGCTTATTTTTTAAGAAGGTTTCTGGAACGGGGCCTTAGAGCATGTACATCAGTTAGGTATATAAGGCATTTTAACTTAAAATAGAGAAGAAAACTCACAAAAGTCTGCTACAGCAGCTTAGCAAAACAGGAAGGGAATTTTACCTTTCAGAAAAATGCTCGCTTGTTTTCCCGAGCAACTATTCACCTCTATTCATTAAAATATTGTTCTTTCTGCAGGTTTTAGAGATAAAAGGAGGTAGATTGAAAGCGGGGCCCAAGAAAGCTACGAAGTACACAGAGGTTCTTGTGGGGAGGGTTGAAAATTGCCTAGCTTAATGAACCGTTCATAGCAATTTTGGCTCAAATTTTACCTAATTTGGTGTACATGCATGCTCTTAGAAAGTGATTTGCAATCATCATCGTTCGCAACATTTTTTCGATTTACAAGGCCGCCGAACTCGCCTGTCGCTGGCGAACTCCTCCGACGGTGAGTTCAGAGAGAGAGAGAGCATTCAAGTTCCGCTAAAAGAGGGAAAGAGATGCGCAGTAAAACAATTTTTTAAAAAAATTAGATGGCTCGTGAACAGTACTTCGCTTTCCTTTGGCGAAGCACTGTAGCAAAGTTAGGATTGCTAGCATGATACCTAATTAAGTTGCTGCAGTTGTGTTTTTGGGCTCAACCTCTTTACTTTACCTAATATTATGCATATGGCGAATCTGCTGCTCTTGCTCTAAATTTTTGCGCTATAGTTGGAGAGTTTTCCGTACCCTGGCCGGGGACCGTGGCCTCCCGTAGTCGTGAGTCTCGTGACATACAGTAGCATTTAGGGATGAGTATGATCCGGATTGGTTCGGTTTTATGGTAGACCAAAAACCAAACCAATATCTACGGATTATGAATTTGAAGAACCAACCCAACCCACAAAAGGCATAGAACCAAACCAATCCAAACCATTAAAATACGGATTGGTTTCGGTTTTAAACCACGGTTTGCTTTGAACTAAGTTATCATTTTCAAAAAATATTTAAAGTACTTCAAATTATGAAGATAAATTAAAATAAAACTTATATTAAAACTAATTTCATTCAAATCACCAAAACACACTAACATCAACAAACTAAGTAAGAGTAGAATACCAACAATTGCCTCAAGTGTTAAACTAAGAAAATGAAATACTGATAAACCACTACAATCATGAACCAACTAAGAATATCAACTACTAAACATCTTGAGATAGTTTAACCAAATAAAAGGCCAAAAATAATTCCTAAAACTATTGAATTGAAATGAGGTAGCCAAAGGGCATGCAGTAGCAGCAGTATAGTAGCAACCAACTTGTGATGATCACTCCACAGCAAGATTAATAATCATAAGAAATTAGGAATGAGTTGTGAGATATAGAAGTTTAGTCTAAATTATCTTGGCAGAAAAGAAAAACTAAATATTGCAGTGGATTTAATAGGATCAAAATATTAAGAAATTAGTTGACTAATGCTCCCTTATTTATTTGGTGAATCATAATTAAATTCTATATGTATATATGTATTATATGGTTCAGATTGGTTTGGAACCATAACCGTAAACGTGAATCCACAAATCAAACCATATAACGCGATTTTTAATTTTTTTAAACCATGACCAAACCATACAACTAAAAAATCGAACCAAACCTTTCGGTTTGGATTGGTTTGGACTGGATTCACGGTTTGACGGATTTTTCTCACTCCTAGTAGCATTATTGATTCTAATTATAGCTTCGTAGTATTCTACTAATTAAACTCATGTAATACTTGTCTATTTTGTTGATATCATTCCAATGGTAATAGTTTAGTAGAGGATCTATACCCAAATCCAAATCTATCTATCTATCTCTCTCTCTCTCTCTATTTTAAAAACACCAGACGAAGTTTGATTGAAATGAATCCATTCTACCTTTTGAAGATGTCATGAAACTTGATTGGAGATGCTCTTAGTGAAATTCACAATTTCTGGTGAGCAATATTTATTCATTTTCATATAGCATCCCCCTCGCAAGTTGCACACCGGTTCCAACATTACAATTCCCGCACAAATTGTTCCCCTTTTTTTTAATCAGCAAAAGAAAATTTGGCACTGTTCCATTTTTTGATCAGCACAAAATGTTCCCATTTTTTTTAAAGCGCCCAACGTCATAAGGCCCTGTTCCACCAAGTGTATTCTTGAGGTTTTTTTTTAGCTTTTTACGGTTTACGAGACATGTCATTGTCCTCAATCCTCACATACATTAATTAAGAAAAGCCCAAAAGGCCAAGCTTAGTGGAACGGGGCCTATGTAAGTTAGAGCATCTCAAATGGCTAGAGGCGCTCTTTTTGGGCATCAAAGCCAAATTTTGACTTGCTACAGTGTTTTTTTTGGGGGCCATAATTTAGACCATCTCAAATGGTTGATTTTGTTTTGTGATCTTGACGTGTTCGTTGAATTGTTCGACGTATAAACTCGATCCAACATTTCAATTGGTGAGTTGATTTAAATCATATTTGGTTTTGTTCTTGCAGCAACTGTATCAATTGTGTTTTCTTCTAAAATAGAATTTGAGGATCTATTTGGAAATTGCTCAAATTTAGGCTTGGTAGTTTGCATATGAACTTCACGTTGAGTTTGGAAGCTTTATATTAGAGGTGGCAATCTAGGCTTGGTAGTTTGTGTGGAGGGCGTGGTCCGGCGGAGGGACCAAGACGGTGGACACATTGCACCAATTAGCCGGACCAGTGAATCTACTACCCATGGGTCGACGGTATGGGTCGGTAGCCGATCCGGGTCCAGCCGGGCCTGGTTAAGTTAAACGTGGTATCGATCCATGGGAGGGAACGGTTTGGTTCGGCGTATGTATTAATCAGTATGATCCAGTTCGGCGGTTCCCCGCCGAACTGGTTGGAGGATGCCCCTGTTGAAGCAATCAGTACCGTACCAGCAGCCCGGCAGAACCTGTTCTCGCCGAGCCTCCTGTCCCCTGACTTGGAGAGGAAGTTAGGGAGAGTTGGGCAGGAAGAGGCAACCTCGCGTCTTATCCAATCCCTTATATTCAGGAGCGGAATATAGGAGATTGGATAGGTTCAGGATTGGGATGTCTATCTGGGTCCGAGATAGGCGGGCTCATCATACAACGAATAAGTATTCTTATGGGAGTTGGACTCTGTACTCCCTTTGGCTATAAAAGGAGGTATTCCCCTCAAGAATGAGGTAACACTTTCTCAAACCCTAAACCATACTTCGATATCTCCTCTCCTGTTTACTGACTAGAGCGTCGGAGTGCCTGCCCCGGACACCACGCTCCGGGTTTGGGCACTAACGCGGTTGCTTCGTGTGCAGGTCTGACCCATCTTCGTCCAAGCCTCAACCATCCAAGCCACAAGGTCCAACCGTAGAAAGCTTGCCACCACAATTGGCGACTCTGCTGGTGAGAAGGATTAACAAACACATCTTGTGGTGAAGCTTTCCCTCCATTCTTCTCTTTTCCAGTTCAGGATGACAGGCACGGACGGACGACCTCTCGGCCTTACTAACTTCAATCCAAACCTGGGCCACCACTCCTCTCAGCGGACGGTGGTAGGGCGGGATGGCATCCCCACTGGGGGTCCCGGCGACCCCAGGGTGGCGGGTTCAAGCATCCCTGACCCTAGCAACCAGGATTTAGGAGCAGCGGCGTTCCACATAGATGGTGTGCACCGCTCTGCAACAAGCCTCACAGTTCCTCCTCCCCCCCACCAATGCTCCCGGTGAGCATGGCGGAAGAGTTAATGCGACTAAGAACACAAGTACAAGAGATCCAGGCACTTCAGAGCGCCCCACCCGTTTCCAGGTCGCGGGAACGGCGACGTAGGAGGAATGCTCTCCAAACGGCTGACACTGTTAGGGCCTCTGCCTTTGCAAGGCTCGGCCCACTGTGTCGCATTGATGCTAGTGGCGTTGTCCACCTGGAACCCGGACACCGAACCGATCAACAAAACGATGCGTCCGGAAATGATAACGTTCGCCGAGCATTATTTCCAGCAACAAGCGCCACGGCATCAAGCGCTCGTTCGAAGTCAAGGGAAGGCCGGACCAGACTCAAGGACTTCCTCGGCTCGGCAACGCAAGAGATAATGCGGGAGATCCTCTTGATCACCCTTCTAGGTCGAGAGGTCACCGGGATAACCAGAGAGCGGATAGATCTGAGGGGCGGCGATATGAAGAGGAGGAAAGGGAAACGAGCACTCTGCACCGTCAGCGATCGCCGGCCCATTCTACCAGTCGCTCCCACCACCGGCAGTCTGACCAGGGACATCACCGGCGATTGCCGGGTCGATCTGCCGGACAATCCAGACTTCAGGAAGAGAACAGCCAGGGGCTGCTACCGGAGGAGAGGTGCGAGATCAGCGCCGGCGGCGGGGCTTTAATAGTGGTAAATACTCGCACCGGCGAGAGAACCACTTACCGGCCCATTCGGCATCAGGAAGAACCCCCGGTAGTGGGAAACAGGAGGGCCTCGGGGTCGAAGCGCCGAACCCCAGAGCCAAGTATCGACGGCTGGAGGGCTCGGACCCCACCAATCAATAAAAGGACAAGGGATGATGCTCGAGAGAAAAGCTTCGCGCCTCCGGCAGTAGTCCCGCCGAAGGAAGGGGTTACAGCAACCTCGGCGAAAGGTGTCTCCCCCTTTTCCAAGGCTATAGCGGATGAGGCTCTCCCTCCCCACTTCAAGGTTCCCAAATTCACCATATACAACGCGAAGTCGGATGCGCCGACCCATGTGCAGCAATTCAAGTCCATGGCTGCGCTCTGCGGATTGAGCGAGGCAATGATGTGCCGAACGTTCTCCCTGAGCCTCCCGGACACTGCCATGCTATGGTATACACAGCTAAAACCAGGTTCAATAAGCAGCTTCGGCGAACTGGAGCGTTCGTTTACGGCACGGTTTGTGGCAAGTAACCGAAGGCCAAAAACAATAGAAGCCTTAACGGACCTTCGGCGAAAGACCGGCGAGTCCTTGAAGGATTATTCTGAGCGTTTCTATAACGTGTACAACATGGTTGAGAGCTGTGATCAAAAGACTGCGGCTACGTCGTTCAAACGTGGACTGGATAGGAATTCTGACCTATCCAAGGAATTGATGCTTCGGCCGCCGAACAATATGACATAGCTCATGCATACCGTTGCTCGGTATATAGAGCTTGAGGAGTACATCGGTGGATCCGATGTAGCACCGGTTGCCGAGCAGGGAAAAACGGCGGCCAAGGAAGTAAAGAAGCAAGTTAATGTGGTATCCAAGAAGGAAGGCACAGGGTTCGGCGGAAACAAAGGAAGCGGAAAGGCATGGGACCGCTCGCCGAGCGATGGGCGGGACCACCTTGCCATCACGACTTACTTCAAGGAGCCAATCTTCCGTATGCTTCGAGAATGTGGACGGCTTCCTGGTTTCCAATGGCCAACAGGAGCGGCGGAGAAGTTGGGAACTGCCGATGGCCGGGAACCAAACCAGAGGGTGTACTGCTCATTTCACAACGAACAAGGGCATTATACGACAGCATGCCAGCCGTACAAAGTCTACCTCGAAGAGCTAGTCCAGCAGGGAAAGATGGATCGGTGGATCGACCGAACCAAGTCACCAAATGCGGGGATCCAGCCGAGAGCCCAAGTTCTCGACGGCGTGGTGCATTGCATTCACGGACCAATGAACAAGGCCCAGGCCAACGAGCTCCACAAAAAATTGTACCAGCCTTCCCCGCCGGGGGTGATGGTGGTTCAAAATTCTTCGAAGCGGAAAATGGACGCTCGTACCACGTGGGATATCACGTTCACCGAGCAGGATTTGGAGGGGTTATCCTTACCCCACAATGATGCTTTGGTCCTTTCTTTACCCTTCCAGCGGAAACTTGTCCGGAGGGTATTGGTCGATCAGGGTAGCTCGGCGGAGATCCTATTCTATTCAGCGTTCAAAGCTCTAGGTCTCTCAAAAGAGCAAATGACCCCGGTGGAAGCTCCTTTAATCGGCTTTACTGGGATTCCGGTCTACCCGCTCGGCAAGATCGTACTCCCAGTATATGCTGGTTCGGTGAAGTTGGATATGGAATTCATAGTGGTCAGTTCGCCGAGCCCATACAACGCAATCCTGGGAAGAAACTGGTTGCACGGCATGAGGGCTGTGGCATCCACGCTTCATCAATGTGTTAGATTCATTGGAGAGTCTGGGAGGCAGGAGACCATCAAGGGGGACCAGGTGGCCTCAAAAAAGTGTTTCGTCAACTCTGTCCGCGGGAAGGGCCGAGCAAAGGAGGTACAGAGTATAGAGGTACCTGAGTTGCTAGATGAGACCACCTCCGAAGGGGAAACAAGAGAGGCGCTGCAAGGGCCTGAAGAAGTTGGAAGACCGGCAAGTAACAGGGCCGTGGAAGACTTGGTCCGGATTGCGGTCAATGAAGATGGGACCCGTTCTTTTCTCATTGGCTCGGCTCTTGATGAGGTCGAGAAAACCCAGATGGTCGAGTTCCTCAAAGAGAACATGGAAGTCTTTGCTTGGACTCCATATGAAATGCCAGGCGTTAGTCCCAATGTGATAAAACATTCGTTGAACGTTGATCCGGCTAGGAGGCCTGTTGTGCAGATGCCGCGGCGATCCTCGGCCCTACATGCCGATGCCATTAATGAAGAGGTAGAACGCCTCCTCGATGCCGGAGCTATTCGGGAGGTCCAGTATCCAACATGGTTAGCGAATCCAGTGGTGGTCCAGAAGAAGAACGGCAAATGGCGCGTCTGTGTCGACTTCACCGATCTGAACGACGCGTGCCCAAAGGACTGTTTCCCTTGCCATGGATCAATCAATTGGTGGATGCTACTGCTGGGTACGCTCGGCTGAGTTTTATGGATGCTTACAGGGGATACCATCAAGTTGCTATGGATGAGGAGGATCAGGAGAAGACGGCATTCATCACTCCCAGTGGCACTTACTGTTACCTGGTGATGCCGTTCGGCTTAAAGAACGCGGGGCTACGTTCCAGCGTATGGTAGCTCTGTTGTTCAAAGGGATTCTCGGCAGAATAATGGAGGCATACATTGACGATATGGTCGCCAAAAGTAAGGACGCAGCCGATCATCTTCTTCATCTCGGCGAAATCTTTGGTGTTCTCAAGAGGTTCGGCTTGAAGCTGAATGCTGAAAAATGTGCATTCGGCGTTGGCTCTGGCAAATTCCTTGGACATTTGGTTACTCGCCAAGGAATTGAGGCCGACCCAAGTCAAATCAAGGCCATACAAGAAATCAGGGCCCCGGCCACGGTGAGGGAGGTTCAGCGCCTCGCCGGCATGGCTGCCGCCCTTAATCGCTTCATTAGCAAGTCTTCGGATATCTGCCGACCTTTCGTTCAGTCGATAAAGGGCAACAGCCGAAGAAGCTTCGTGTGGACGCCGGACTACGATGGCGCGCTCACCGAACTGAAGAGATGCTTATCCCAAGCTCCTTTGCTGGTTGTGCTCAAGGAAGGGGACGAGCTCCACCTCTACCTTGCAGTTTCCGAGCATGCTGTTAGTGTTGTCCTGGTTTGGCAGGAGATCTCAAAGAGTGTAACGGGCACGGACCAGAAGCCAGTCTACTACATTAGCAAGGCGCTTCTGCCCGCCGAAACCCGCTACCTCCCAATAGAAAAGCTGGCTCTGGCATTGGTAATGGCGAAGAGGAAGCTCCTGCCATACTTCCAGAGCTTCACCATTGTGGTCGTTACCGAGTACCCTTTAAGAGCGGTGTTACGCAAGGCAGATCTCTCTAACAGATTGTGCAAGTGGTCCCTAGAGTTGGCAAACTTTGATATCCGCTACCAGGCTAGAACGGCAATCAAAGGTCAAGTGTTGGCTGATTTTGTCGCCGAGTTCTCCCCTGGGGTGGAAGACGGCAGAGGCAGTGAAAAGGACCTGGCCAGAGAGTCCACCGGGCCGGCCCCTGGACCTCGGTCGAGCCATCCAGCTCACGAAGAATATATCACGAAACGGCCCATCCCTTCACGCCGAGCGAGCTTGTTCACTGGGCACGCTTGGAGACTCCATGTAGATGGAGCGTCTAATAACCGAGGGGCTGGCGCCGGGATTGTTCTAGTGTCACCGAGCGGGACCTTGCATGAGCATTCGTTGAGCATTGGGTTTCCAGCAACAAATAATGAGGCGGAATACAAGGCCCTCATTGCCGGGCTCAAATTAGCTCGGCATATGGGTGCTGAAGAAGTTCAGGTTTACAGCGATTCCCAGCTCGTTGTTAATCAGCTCAATGATGATTACGAGGCCAAGGATGCACGCATGAACAAGTACGTGAGCCAAGTTGTTGCCCTGGCTGGTTCGTTCAAAAATGTATTTTTTGACCACGTTGGGCGTGATCTCAATTCTCATGCCGATGCTCTTGCCGGACTGGGAGCCGTATGTGCCGATCAGGGAGGAGAAAGAACGATAGTCCTCGGCGAAGTCCCATCACCGAGCTTCGAGCCGGAGCCACAGGAAGTGATGGACATCCATCAGGCACCTAGCTGGATGGACCCCCTCGTCTCCTATTTGAAACACGCCGTGCTTCCAACCGACCGCAAGGAAGCCCATAAGATCCGTTGTCAATCTGCTTCCTATTTCATCGATCCCTCCGGCACACTGTACCGCCGATCATACACTGGTCCCGACCTCCGTGTGGTGCACGAGCAGGAGGTGCCCGGCATCCTCAACGAGTTGCATGGTGGAAGTGCTGGTTGTCACACCGGCGGCCGATCCTTAGCTGACCGTGCCCTTTCTCAGGGTTATTGGTGGAAAAGAATGGTACACACGGCTACAGAGTTCGCCAAGCAATGCAAGTCTTGTCAGAAGCATTCCTCCCTTCTCAACCAGCCGACCCTACCTTTGCAACCAGTTTCTAGTCATTGGCCCTTTGCTCAATGGGGGGTGGACATCATTGGCAAGTTGCCGAAGGCTACTGGCGGCTTTACCCACATCATTACTGCTACGGACTATTATACCAAGTGGGTGGAAGCAAAAGCACTCATAACGGTCACGGCCGCCGATGTGGAGAGTTTCCTTTGGAAGCATATTTTTACCAGGTTCGGCGTACCATACGCCATTGTGTCAGACAACGGTACCCAGTTTGTCGCCGACGCAATTAAAGCCTTATACAAGAGGCGCGGCATACAGATGAAGACAACTTCCATCTCCTATCCTCAGGGAAACGGACAGGCCGAAGCTGCCAACAAGGCTATCTCTGCCAGCCTGAAACGCCGACTCAAAAACAAGCGCGGCAAGTGGGCAGAAGAATTGCCTGATGTTCTATGGGGCTACCGAACCACTCCACGGCGCGGCACTGGTCGTACTCCTTACTCCATGGCGTTTGGCGTCGAGGCCGTGCTCCCTGTGGCTGTTACTCGACCCACGTCTCGAACTGCAACGTTTGACGTTCCAACGAACGATGCAATGTTAGCCGTCGAAGCAGATCGAGCAGATGAGCTTCAAGACAATGCCCATATAAAGTACGCAGCTTATCAGCAGCAGTTGGCTCGGAGTTATAATAAGAATGTGCGGAACCGCCCCTTCAACGTGGATGATCTTGTCCTTCGGCAGATAGTCCAGAAGAAGCATTTGAAGAAATTCATGCCGAAGTGGGAAGGTCCATTCCGGGTGGTTAAGAAGGTTGGCTATGGCTCATATAAACTCGCCGAGATGGATGGTACGGCTATACCAAACCACTGGAACGCACAGCTTCTTCGAAAGTTTTACGCTTAATTTTCTTTTGGCTTTTCGCCTCGGCTATGTGTTAAGCCTTCAGTTTTTTACAAAGATTTGTTTCAATAAAGACTAGTTTATTTCTATTTTTTATGTATTCTGTTAGCCTCGGTGGTATTATTATGCTCGATTTGCCGAGACACGCCTTTTCTGATTCTGTTCGGCAGAGACTTTGCATGCCATAAGGGGGCATTCCCAGCTTCAGCCGTTCCTTTTGATCCGGCGGAACCAACCTCGGTGGTGTGTTTCCTCCGGATCAGGGGCTGGGTACGGCGAGCTGGGACGGATAATTATTAGAGAGATTATTGTTAAACCATGTGCATGAAGTGCAATACATGGTCTTAACACGCATGAAGTGCAAATAGTATGAAACATAACAGAGACTTTAGACTTTCATTATAATAAACTTGGTCCATTACAAAAACTGGGGCTCGGCTGAACAAGACACTTTTTGCCGACCCTAGAATCTACGACATACAAAGAAATTAAATTCTACTCTACGATGGGGCCATCAGTAGGCTTCGCCGGCTCGACGGTGGTAGGGTTGGGCGGCTCGGCAGGACTCAGCGACTTGTCAACTGTTGGATTGGGCTGATCGACGGGGCTTGGTAGCACGTCGGCGGATGTGTTAGCCTGTGCGGCTGGAAGCAGGTGCCTCGGCAGATCCACATGTGGCACCACTGGATCCTCCCTTCGGTGGTCATCCTTGGAGACCTCGGCATAATCAAGGCCGACCTGGAATCCGCGGAGGAAAGAGGAGGCATGAGCGTCTTCAAATCCCTTCCGCTCCCCGTCCCTGAAAGCCTTTGTGACAAGGGCTTCCACCTGCTCCCGGTAGTAGTCGCCGGCCTCGTTGTAACCAGCATCGCTGGCCTCTTCTAGCTTGGCCGGCAGCTCATCCTCCATCTGCTGCATCTCCTCCTTCAGCTGGTTCCGCTCGGCTTCAACTTCCTTGAGCTTCAGCAGCAGACGGTCCCTCTCCTCCAAGCCAGTCTTGGCTTCGGCAACTTGAGCCTCCAACGCCTCGATCTGGTCGTTGGCCTCCTTCACCTCCTTCCTCATGGCCTGAAGGCCCCCCCTTTGGGTCTTCTTAGTTTCAAGAAGGACCTCCATGTCATTGAAGGCTTTACTGGCACATTGCCCGGCCTGCGAAAGGATAAGCAAGGGTTAGCATTTGAAAAGGGATATTCAACTTTCAAAGAGTAGGTTGGAAATCCGTACCTTGGCAAGGAAAAGGCACAATTCGGCCATGTTCTCGGCCTTGGCTGATTTCAGCTTCTCCATGTCCTTAGGGAGGGCCAGCCCCTTTAAGAGGGGGATGGCTAGAAGTGGATTCTCCTCCAGGCTGTCGCCGGAGGAGATCATGTGCCCATCAGGGCAAACCAGGTTCGGAACGAAGGGCTCCGAGGGTGCACCTTCAAGATGGCCGGTGTTGAGGACCTGCGCATCCTCTTTAGAAATTCTGGCCTTCTTTGTAATATTGGGGCCCTCCCCCTCGGCGGTTGTGCTTTTTTCTCTTCGGCGAGAGGGGCGGGGTACCACAGCAGCGGCTTCGGTAGGCTTCTCCTGGGGCTCCGTCTTGTCAGAGGGGGCCTTCTCCTCCCTTTTGGGCAGCCCGGAGGATGAGAGGTCTTGGGCCAAGTACTGCGACTGCAGTGCTTGCCCGGCAAAGGAAGCAAGATCAAGGGTCTTCCTCACCATGTTGTCTTTGTTCTTTCGGCTAACGTACCCGTGGTAGAAAGGGATGTAACCGAGGAGGGTCGGCGCGTCTCGATTAGGGCACCGGAGCAGAGCGATCAGGTTCATCTACTTGCCTGAGATAAGGAGTCCCTTGTTCGGTGCGGAGCAATCTGCAAATAGAAGAAGAAGACGATCAGTATGAAGGACAAAAGTCAATATATAAGACAAATGCACAGAGAGAGATATGTACCGGGCTTGTCCCCGTGGCTGGGGAACCCTCGCACTCGAGGGATTTTGTAAGGCCTCTCGATCTCCGTACCTCTCCTGGTTGGAAAGGGGTAGTCGAGTTGGGGGTTAATGGGACCCCACTCGAAGTTGCCGGACACTTTGACCAGGACCATCCACCACTTTTCAGTGTCGTAGAGGCGGTCCACCAGGTGATCAAAGTGTTGGCGGGTGGTGAGGTAGTACTTGTCGTACTTGGGGATCCTTGATACCACATACATTAGCATCAGGTCCCCAAGGGTGAACGGCAGATTGTTGGTCTCTGCCAACCTTACCGCCGAGCTCTGGATGCGCCAGCTGTTGACCGCAACCTGGATCGGTGCAAGGTTGTAGTCTGACAAGAAGAAGCGGAGGAAGGGGTTCATGGGGAACCTTACCCCTCCCTCAATGATGGCGTACAAGGGCAGGACGATGAAGTCTTCGCCGAAGGGAATCCTTTCGGTGGTGACCCTTTCGACCAAGACGTCATCCGGGATCGAGTATTTGGTCCGGAAGGCCTGTGTGAAGCCACCCGGCCCATCGCCGTAGAAGTGACTGTACGGCATGGGTCCAAGACCCGTTGGTAGCGGAGGGATGAGGTCGACGTCCCTCGGCGGGGGTGGTTCGGCACCTTCTGCTGTATCAAAGGTGCTCGGCGGCGCATCGGCTGACGTCGATGTGCTGGCCTGGGCCCCGGTGGCTGTTCGTTCCCTGTTGGCCTCTTCCGGGACAGAGCCATGTGTGTCTTCCTCGGCGGATTCGCCGGGGGAGTCACTCCGCCCGTAGAGGATGTCCCTGGAGGACCTGTCGTCAACTTGGAGGGGAATGTGGATGCCAGGGATGATTGGACCACTGGCCCGCTGGGCGAAGTTGCTGGAGCTTTCATTGAAGCTCCTGTACCCTCTGCCGAGCGCCTGGATGGTCTCTTGGAGGTCTGGGTAAGCTTCAGGATCGATGCTCGGCAGGAATGAGTTGGGATCCACCATGCTGAAGACCTAAACAGAATATGAGATGGAAAGGATAATGAGAATTCCTACTTCAGCATGGCTAGCTCATGTGCATCTAAATCCCTGCCGAGGGGGGTCCTCTGGGATCCTCCTCGGCGGAGATCGTGAGTTCTTATCAAGCAGTGAAGTTGGCACGGTAGAGGACCGCCGTTGTTGGCGGCCCAGACGGCGGCCCACGGCCGCAGGCGGCCATGGGAGAACGACACTATTTAGATAAAGATGGCTTTTTGTGCAAATGGGTAGTGTTGCATCTTTGAAATGTTCGGAAAGAATCAGAAGGGGTAGCGGAGTTACCTGAGAACGCTGGGACTGGATGGCGGCGAGTGGCGGAGCAACGGAGGCGCTTAAGATGGCAGCAGCGGTGGGAGTTGCAGAGCAAAAGAGGCGAGAGCAGAAAGTGATCTTCTGTCCCACCTCTCCGCTTATATAGCGGATGAAATGGCTGGGTGGAACCCTAAGCGTCGAAACGCGAGAACCGAAGCGTCGCCGCTCCGCCCACTCTCTTCGTGCCACGTGGAAAGCCTGCACCGTTTCGTACCGGCGTCGTTCCCCCTTCCACCACGTGGCACCCCATGCCGTTTGGGTTCCCTGATGGACCGTTCGATCTCTGGCACCCAACGGTCCCATCAGTCCCCGTTTGCTGCGGATATATCATTACCCCAGGATTCGAGAAGGCTCTTCACTAACCTTCACTGGACCGGCGGCGTATGCTCGGTACGTTTGCCTCAGGACGCCCTCGGTAGCAAGTTTTCCTTATGAGGTCAACCCCTCCCACCTTTTGCAAAGGAAGAAGAGGTTGAGGGGCTATTGTGGAGGGCGTGGTCCGGCGGAGGGACCAAGACGGTGGACACATTGCACCAATTAGCCGGACCAGTGAATCTACTACCCATGGGTCGGCGGTATGGGTCGGTAGCCGATCCGGGTCCAGCCGGGCCTGGTTAAGTTAAACGTGGTATCGATCCATGGGAGGGAACGGTTTGGTTCGGCGTATGTATTAATCAGTATGATCCAGTTCGGCGGTTCCCCGCCGAACTGGTTAGAGGATGCCCCTGTTGAAGCAATCAGTACCGTACCAGCAGCCCGGCAGAACCTGTTCTCGCCGAGCCTCCTGTCCCCTGACTTGGAGAGGAAGTTAGGGAGAGTTGGGCAGGAAGAGGCAACCTCGCGTCTTATCCAATCCCTTATATTCAGGAGCGGAATATAGGAGATTGGATAGGTTCAGGATTGGGATGTCTATCTGGGTCCGAGATAGGCGGGCTCATCATACAACGAATAAGTATTCTTATGGGAGTTGGACTCTGTACTCCCTTTGGCTATAAAAGGAGGTATTCCCCTCAAGAATGAGGTAACACTTTCTCAAACCCTAAACCATACTTCGATATCTCCTCTCCTGTTTACTGACTAGAGCGTCGGAGTGCCTGCCCCGGACACCACGCTCCGGGTTTGGGCACTAACGCGGTTGCTTCGTGTGCAGGTCTGACCCATCTTCGTCCAAGCCTCAACCATCCAAGCCACAAGGTCCAACCGTAGAAAGCTTGCCACCACAGTTTGCAATCTAGGCTTGGTAGTTTGCATAGGAAGCTTTAATTTAGGCTTGGTAGTTTGCATAGGACCCATTTTGTTTTCACTATCGCAAAGAACCTGAAACGATCGAGCATGTTTTTTTCCGCTGCAAGAGGGCAAGGGAGGTGTGGAAATTTGGCCCCCTAAATGCTGTTTCTGGATGGAAACATTTGAGTTTTCAGCAATGGTGGATGTCTTTACCACAAGGGCAGATTTTTAAGGTGGATAGTCAGGATGGGAAAGCTATTGCATCCTTGATTTGCTGGTCAATTTGGAAAAATAGAAACAAGGATTTGTTTGAGGGCCAGCAATGGGAACCATTAGTAGTTTATGAGAAAGCTATGTTGGCGTGGAAAGAATTCAAGGTGACGTGTGATTTATTGGAACAAAGGGCTCCTCCCTTCTCTTCTCCTTGTACCCAAATCTGGCAGTCTCCACTGGAAGGTTACATAAAGTTAAATGTTGATGGTGCTCTAAATTCTCAGGATGGCAATGGTGGTGTGGGTTTTGTGGCTCGGAATAGAGATGCAATATTGGTGGGAGCAGCAATGGAAATATTTAAGGGTCCTCTCTCTCCTCGTGTCATTGAAGCTTTGGGATTCCGGTTCGCTCTTACTACTGCTTTACGTTGGGGTTATTCTCGAATTATCGTTGAGGGGGATGCACTTCAGATTGTTCAAGCTCTCAACAGCTCTCGATCCTTCGTTGACTGTGATACCATTATTTTAGATTGTCTTCAGATTGCTATGAATTTTTCCTCATGTCTATTTTCTCATGTGAAACGTGGTTGTAATAGGGTAGCACACTTTGTGGCTAGGAAATCCCTATCGGGTAATGGGTTGATGAGTTGGAGGGGTGATTTTCCCCAATGGCTCTTGACCCTAGCCCTTGATGATGTTAGAGCCTCTGGCTCATCTTCTATGTCATGATAATAAAATCTCCTTTCGGTTTGACAAAAAAAAAAGAGGTGGCAATCTCAATCCAAATTTTTTAACCCCCCCAAATTCGCCCACTTATAACCCAACCTGCCCCCACCGTACGATTCTGTTAACAATATTAGGCCCCCGCCGTCCAATTCCGTTAATTTGTCGTAACGGATGGAACTAACGGAACTCCTTTTTTATTTTACTTTTTACTTCCAAAAATTACTTTTAACTCTTTTTTTAATAATAGTATAAATAAATACATGCAATAAAGTTTTTTCCCTTCTATTTATCAAAAATTAATTTAACTCCATTTTTTATTTTTTACAAAAATAAATTTCACCCTCCCTTTTTTTTACTTTCAAATTTTACTCTCTCTCTCTCTCTCTCTTCTTCTTCTTCTTTTTTGAAAGTAAATTCGACCCCACACCACCAATCAACCCCACATCCAACCACCAAAGCCCTAGCCCCAATTTCAGAAAATTGAAAATACTTTAAACCTCATTTTAAAAACTTTTTACTTCCAAAAATTAACTTTTAACTCTTTTTTAGTAATAAATATGTAATATAAGTTCTTTTTTTCTTACTATTTCCCAAAAGTTTACTTTCAGCGCCTTTTCTTATCTATTTACGAAAATTACTTTAATTCTATTTTTTTTAATTTCAAATTTTACCTTTCCTTCTCTCTCCCGCTTTTTTTTAGAAATTAAATCATACACCACCAATCAGCCCCACAACCAACCGATAGGGGAATTTCAGATTTTCCCAATGTCCAAACCTTAATTCACGCAGAGAGAGAGAGAGAGAGAGAGAGAGAGAGAGAGAGAGAGAGAGAGAGAGAGAGAGAGAGAGAGAGAGAGGTAATTTGAAAGTAAAAAATGGGGGATTAAAGTTATTTTTGTAAATAGTTAGAAACGGGGTTAAAGTAATTTTTGATAAATAGTAAAAAAAAACTTTATTGCATATTTGTTTTACTACTAAAAAATAAAATAGTTAAAAGTACATTTTGAAAGTAAAACGAACAAAAAGAAAGGTTAAAAAAAAGATGTTTAAAGTAATTTTGAATTTCTAAAATTGGGGCTTAGGCTTTGGTTGTTGGTTGTGGGGTTGATTGGTGGTGTGAGGCCGAATTCCTAAAAAAAAAAGAGGGAGACAAAGGTGGAAAAGTAAAATTTGAAAGTTAAAAAAAAGGATAATTAAAGTTATTTTTGTAAATAGTAAAAAATAGGGTTTAAGTAATTTTTGATAAATAGTAAGAAAAAAAAAGGGACTTTATTACATATTTATTTACTACTAAAATAAAAATAAAGAGTTAAAAGTAATTTTTGAAAGTAAGAAGTAAAAAAAAGAAAAGAAAGGTTAACACATTCCGTTAGCTCCATCCGTTACAATTTAACGGAATTGGATGGCGGGGGCCTAATTGTTAACGGAATGGTAAGTTGAGGTGTCATTTTGGCATTAGTTAAAGTCCAGGTGTTTTTTTGTAAAGTTCCTGAAAGTTTAGCGGTTATTTTATTTTATTTTGAAATTTTCCCTAATTTAGTAGTATCTAAACTGTTCTTTTCTTAGTAATTTAGTAGTATATTAATTCACTTGGCCCCTCAAAAGTTTTGAGCCTCACTTTAATTTTAAATCAAAAATGCCAGAAACTCTTATAAACAAACTACTATATTTTTCTGACATTATGGAACTTAATTAGGATGGAACCAATACCCACTCACCATCTTCGTCAAACCCCCATGCCATCTCCTTCTTGTTCTCAAACCACAATGACTCGAGAACAAAACACACATCCCTTTAATAGTTTGATAGCTAGTGGCAGCTAGTGGCTACTGTGGTGGTTAACTGTGACATTTCAGCTACCAAATAACAAGAAGTCTAGGAACCAGAAAACCAACTCATGATGTTGACGTGGCATGGGCCCCACGTCAGCTTTAACTTTAAAAAAAAAAAACCCTCTCTTCTTCTTCCACGGATTCAACCCACCTCCACGGCTCCACCCTCTCTTCCGAGCAGAGACCACCACTCCTCCACCAAACTCCACAGATTCGCCCCCCCACCCCAAGACTTCATTCTGCCCACCGAACCGGTGCCCCAGGGCGGCAAAGTTATTCGTTCATGGAGTTATTCTTCTACCGCTTTCCTTCGTTTGTATGTAGCATTGTTAGGTACTTTGGTGATGGAACAAGAACCAGAACCAAACCCATAAAGCTGTAGAACGTAGATGCCCACCTTTATTTTGACATTTCATTAAAAAAATCAGATACAAGCTAGTAAGCAACCTCTTCTCTTCAACTCTTAGATTGGAATCCATGGCTGTAGACACTAAAATTTCGGCATGACTTAATCGCCGTCCGATCAATTGGGATAAATTGTCCTCAAGAAATTAAAGTCAAGATTGGTCAAAGCGCTCGAATAAATATTAGGCCGGGCAAATTTCTACGGCTCAATCCATTTAAGATGCAGTGAAGACCAAAATAAGTTGGGCTAATTTAATTGGCCTAGTGGATCAATAAACTGGGCTAACTTAATTAGCCTAACGGATCAAAGAGTTGGGCTAGCTTGATTGGCCAAATGGGTTAAGGTATACAAGCCCAAAAGTGCAGGCCCATTTCAAATAAATCCTGAAAAAAGAGTCAAATAATAAATATATTATTTCTCTTTTAAATTAAAATCATTCCCTATAAAGAAATATAAAATCTTCTTACATAGGAAATGAAATAGAATCAATCAAGCCAATCAAGATCCAATCAAGCCAATCAGATCAAATCAAGTCAATCAATCAAGCCAATCAAGATCTAATCAAGCCAATCAGATCAAATCAAGCCAATCAGATCAAATCAAGTCAATCAAATCAAATCAAGCCAATCAAATTAAATCAATCAAGCCAATCAAAGATCTCATTATAAGATCTTGCCATACTTGGCTCTTCTCTCCTGGAGCCTATAAATAGAGGCTCATAAGAGGGAGAGAGGAGACAACTTTTTGCTTGGCATTCTTCAGAGCTCTCAAGACTCTTCAAGAACTCAAGCATTCTTCAACATCCTGCAGAGAATCATCAAACACCGAAATCGTGTCGATTTCTTTGCAAGTCCACCACATCAAACCATTCAGCAACTCAAATCACTCAACAAACCAAAAACTCTTGGAGATTTCAAGGATCAAACTCCAAAGTTCAAGTCATCTTCAAACTTTGTTCTTCGGTTCATTCAACTTGAAGATTCAAAGAAAGTTACTGTTCAGGCGATTTGACAACAAGCATTCAAGCCGTTAAAACGCCAACAATTCCGGAGATCGAATCAGAGGATTTTGTTCTTTTCTTATTTAAAGAGCATTTATTAGAGGATTGTACCCCTTTCAATTCAAAATCAATAAAAGTATTATTTTGTGCATCTTTTTCGCTGTCTTTATTGCAGGACACGAATTTGTGTGTTACAATGGCACAGTCTCCATTTTGATTCGGTTTAAAGCTTATTTTCCCAAATCTGTGAACATGTGGTCGGAGTGTTAGATAAAAAAATTATTTTAGGGTTTTGTTTATTTTAAGATGGGAACCGAAATAGACAAAGAGAGATCCCTTATTGCAAACCTGTGGAGTTAGGTGGTGGAGTGGTGGGCCGTTGGTCGGAAGAGAGAGGGTACTGGAGGTGGGTTGAATCTATGGAAGAAGTGGACGTGGGGCACTGGTCCGGCGATCGGAATAAAGTCTATAGAGGGAGGATGGGGGGCGGGAAATTTGTGGAGTTTGGTGGTGGAGTGGTGGTCGTTGGTCGGAAGAGAGGGTGGAGCTGTGGAGATGGGTTGAAACCGTGGAAGTGGAAGAAGAAGAGAGGGATTTTTCTTTTTAATTAACTTGAAGCTGACGTGGCACCCATGCCACGTCAGCTTCGTGGGTTGGGGCATGGGCTCGTTTCCTAGTTCCTAGACTTACTGACCAAATAAAGAGGAAGGGAGTTCCACAAGTGCTACTTAAAAAAATTTCATCCGATTCTACTCCTTACATAGGAGTATTAATTAAGCAGACTAAATGAGGTCAAACTTAGTCAGTAGGACCGTTTGTCTGCGTTTTCAATCCTCGTTCTCACAAATTTTATTTTAGTATTTTGACATACTTTATGGAGTTTCAACTAACTTTATTTATATTATTAATCTATGACTCGTTTTCTTAATTTGCAAGATGCCTAAGGTTTATAAAGTTCTGGTAGTTCAAGGGATCATAATGTTTTTATCTTGGCCGGAGATGGAAAATTCGACTGTCAGGTTTTGTCAATTTGCAAGTTCTACTTCAATTAGTAATATTTTAAACTTTTAGTCAACACATTTGCATTTTCAAATTCGTTTCGATAGGAGGAATCACAATATTTAAAACTAAAATAAATTCAGAAAAAGCAAAATTATTAGTATTAAATATTTTTATCTCTAGTGAGTCTTTTTTAAGGTAATTTGTTCATATTTTGTTACTCTTGTGGATTCCTCTTGTCTAGATCAGTGAATAATAAAAAATACAATAAGGCAACAACTAAGAAAGGAAAAAAGGAAAAAAAATTGAAATGGATAAGTTACGTCAAACACCTTCTTATTAGAGCATCTCCAATTCTTCTAGCCATTTTTTAAGAGCAAAAGCTATTTTTGGGCTTGCTACCATGTTATTTGGTCAAAATTTAGCAAAAGTGCTACACAATTGTGCTAAAGTCATTATTTGACCGCTACCACTAGCCATTTGGATTACACCCACACATTATAGCCGTTTCATAGCTTCCAAGACCCACTAGATCACAGCCCTTGTAAGAATGACCAAGCTATTGTTTTTGCTCTCAAAATGGCTCCCCGTTGAAGGAGAGAATTTTGGTTTTGAAGACAAAATATAACTTTCATCTACTCCATTGGACTCAGTGTTCTGTTTTTTGTAATTTTTGCTTTTCGGAAATTGATATTCACACTCCTTTTTTTATTATCCACTCTCTTTTTTGTCTTTTAGCAAAAAAAAAAAATACATACACTTTCAATACTAAAAAACAAAAAAGAAAGTGTGAATAATAAAAAAAGGGAGTGTGAATATCATTTTTTTTTTCTTTCTCAAATTTAGTTCACAGTTTCAGTTATTCAATGGCAGATGCAAAAGCATGTGACCCTCAACCAGTCCTTGTATTGTTTTCATAGAAAAAGGCACTACCCCATAAAATTTGGTTTTGATCGAGTTCAACTGTTATTTGCGTGACAGTTTTCGTAATGGGTAAATACGCGCAATTTTATTCCGACTTTAATTTGGTCTCCGGATTAATCCGTCTGCTGGGTGCCATACGAATTTCTTACAAAAATAAAAGACTACTACCCCTGCTTCCAATTTAAAACATCATATAATTAACATCAAGCTTTTACACCAATTACGTACACAAAGGGAAAAAGCAACATTCCCCTAATGATATGTCTTAGAGGACATGCAGATGCAGCATAACCACTCCATTAATGAAAAGAAGACAACTCTAAAAAAAAAAATTCAAAAGCAAAAGAAAACATAAAGCACCACCATTAACCCTTTTTAAATAAAAATAAAAATAAATGAAGCACCAGTCCACCACTAACTGAAAAAAAATAAAAAATAAAAAAAAGAAGAAGAAGCACAAATCAGTCAAAATACCAGTCAACTGTCAATACTCAGGGACAGGTAGGTCCTCATCAGCAGGCTTAGCAATAACCCACTCCCCATCTTCATCCATCACCATTCCCTTGTTCTTCTCCACCCACCACGACCCCGGAACCAAACACTCGTCCTTCAAGAACTCGCAAGACTTGTTCACGAAACTCAAGCTCCTCTTCACCTTCGTCTCGAACTCCCCCTTCTCCCCGTTCCACCCGTTCACCACGTGCACCATCGCCTGCAGGTTGTGCCAGTCCCCCGGGTGCTTCGAGTCCTTCAGGTTCGGCGACTTCCGGGTGTCGATCTCCAGCTCGATGCCCGAGCTCACGTACCCGAGCAGGTGGCTCGGGTAGTGCGGGATCGTGTCGATCTTGTTCCGCACGTGCAGGATCTTGAAGTTCGGGTACCGCTTGATTCGCTCGTTGAAAGCTCGGTTCCCCACCTGCGGGCAGCCGAAGACGATCGCCGCGATCGGGATATCCGTTATCCCGTTCTCGCACAGGTCGAACCCGGCCAGAACCGATAGGCTCGCGCCCAGGCTGTGCCCGGTCAAGACTATGCTTAGCTCCTCACCTTCGTACTGTTTTATCAACTGTTTGATCTTGTTCTGGAGTTGGGTTCGTGCGCTCAGTTTCGTGAACGGCGATTTCGGGTCTTCGGCCGTGTAAATGGTGAGCCACCCCTGCATTACTTTCGGCACTTTGTCGTCGTCGTCGTCGTCGCTGCTGCTGCTGCTACTGTCGCTACTGCTTCGTTTCAAGCCGAACTCCTTTATTGTTTTTGGGCTGCTCAACAACGACTCGGTCGAAGCGAGCTTCGCGCCGTTGACCCACTCGTACTCCCGGCTGGTCCCCCTCCACGCCACGTAGATCTCGCGGCGTCCTGTGGACCGGCTGACGTCGTCGTTGGTGACGGCGATGTAGCCGATCCAGTTGGACTCGCGGTCCCAGGACTCGCGGGACATGGAGTGGAGGAGGAAGGCCTCGTGGGCGCCCACGAGGGCGGTGGCGTAGAGGAAGGCGGAGACGTCGTAGTTGGCGGCCGCGAAGTCGAACATGACCTTCTTGAAGAAGGTGGACTTGCCGTAGCGGCTGCAGCCGCAGTAGGGGGAGTTCTGGTCGTTGTTGAAGGCGTCGTAGGTGGCTTGGCAGAGGTCGCCGGAGAGGAGAATGAGGCGGCGGAGGGGGAGGCTTAAGGGGTCCAGAAGGCCGTCCCAGTTGTTGCTGCCCAGAAGCTCAGGCCATGTTGGTTCCATAGTGATAATTGGAGGGGGAAATTGTTTAGGATTTTTTGGCTCACTAGAGGAATAAGTGGGGATGTGTTTTGTGTGGGAGATATGGGGATTTTGTATGTGAGGTAAGTGATAAGGTTTGATGCTGGAAAGCCTGGAATCTTTTGGCATTGGGCCAGGGACTTAAATAAAGAGTAATTATTTAGTAGTTCCGGAACACTGACACATCTTGTTCCGTTTGAGTTTTCATGGATGTTTTTTAGAGTAATGGGTGAATAAAGATAGATAAAGAAAATTTATTAGAAACCATGCCTAGAAATTTTGAAACCCTAAAACAAACAAATGATCTGAATCTGCTCGGGATCACTCTAACACCACACATTTATGTGGGATTTATATAATTAGTCGTGAATTCTGCGAGAATGTGTGGTGTTGGAATACCCGGAGACACTACGTGGCCGTGCTCTAGGAGCACTGAATAATTAGACTTTATTTTTTATCCGCAATAATTACTCCTATTAGACATGAATAATAAGTGCTATAGAAAGGGATTGTGAGATGAATAGATTAAAAAATGGAAGGTTGTTAATGACGACAGTGGGTACCTACCCATTTATAATATTAATAAATATGATAGTAGTTGTTTCTTGTTTTGTCCTCATTTTATAATGTAATTTGATTCAAAATCTAAGATAACGATACCATCGGATCTAGATTACGTCGTACCGTAGGAAAAGATTCAAGATTATGGTAGTACAATTTTGATCTAAATTTGTGTAGCCTAATTGGTAACTACTGTCAAATATTTTTGTAACGAGACAAAATGTTTTGGAAAATTCTAAAATCAGCCAAATATGCTAACAATAGTAAGTGTGTGAATGTGTAAAGAGGGATAAAAAAATACACAGAAATACGTATTTTCCTTGTTTTCTATCGTCAGACCACTGGACTGACAATAGCAAGACCGAAATGTTTTTGTATAGATTTGGGAGTGATTATCTTTTATCGTTTTGTAATTCGATACCTGTCTCAGATAGTTTCGCATTGGACCAATATTGTAGGAGAAGATTATGGAAAATTATTTTGGTAACATATTTTTGCAACTCAATTAAAAAGTTCGTAACTATCACCAATATTTTCGTAATGAAGAGAATATAATTTGCGATGTATCTGTGCTTATCACACCCAATCTCTTTTTTTTTTTCAATAATTAAGCAACATAAAAAAAAATTGACCAGAATAAGCAATATATCACACCCAATTAATCATTCATAGTTGACCAGAATATTATTACGTATAACAAACAACATAAAAAGTCGTAACAAATCGAACTATAAGAAATACATAACATAAGAATCAGAAAATTCATACCTATCCATATAACTTCACTTTTCTACTACCCAGACATATTCGTAACTACACCAAATAATACGTAATGAAAGCTAAAAATATGCAACCTACCCAAAAGAATATGTACAAAACTATATAACATTGCTATTATACACACTATATGCACAGTACCATGTGTATGGAAAAATTTGAGCTTGTGAACGCACCGACAAAGTCCGCGAATATATAGTAAGACACTATTGCTAGCTTGAGTCGAATAAAAAAGGGGGTTTACATTTGCAATTGACCTCCTCGATGCCCTGAAATTAATGAAGTATCTTGTGAAGGTTTATTGGAGGGATTAGTTTGGGTTTGAGCTAGCTAGACTTCTAGAGTATGTTTTCACATTTTTGTTTTTGTCTTCTATTTGAGGGCGTTGTTTTTTTTATTTTGGTAAAGAGGAGTTTTATTACCAAAAAAGAACCAATATACGTACAAAGGGGCATACCGCAGCAAATTGTCCAGCAAAAACTGAAAACAAAATATAGGAAACAATATACACAAAAGAACTGGCCTAACTACTGCTAGCTACAAAACTTTCTTCGAGATGTTTCAAGCTTTACATAAGACTATTCACAGGGCTACGTCCAAAGTTTCTCCAAGAGAACATTCTATCACGCATTTATTTGAGGGCGTTGTGTGCTTCAACAATCTATCCACATGCAGTTTTTCCAAGAGAACACTCTATCTTAATGATACACTTATTTGAGGGCGTTGTTTACCTCATTTCCGTATTGAGTGGGACTTTTTATGTTACGTTGATTCAATCCAGCTCACTCTTTCACAAAGAGAAAAAACGACGGAGAAGGAGATAAAATAAGGGAGACTTAGCTAAAAATACCTCATATTTACATTTTTTGAGCTCAAAGATAAGCACCTTTTGCAATCAAATATAATGACAAGTACTTTTTGCAATTAAACATAAGGACAAATGTGTTGCATGATTACTAAAATACATTTTCTGCAAAACTAATAAAAGTTCACTAATAACTAAAAGTGCTTAAAACCCTAGAGTACCCTATGAAAGTGCTTAAAACCCTAGAGTATACCCTATGAAAGTGCCTTAAATCCTAAATCCTATGAAAGTGCCTAAACCCTATGATACCCTACCCTAGGGTAGTTTTTTTTTTTTTTTGAAAATATGTTTTGTCCTTGTGGCTTAACATCTCAAAAAGTTGAAGAACCTCTACTGAAAACCATTTTGATGGCGTCTTTCCCCTAAATGAAAACTATTGTATCGTACTTATGGCTAACTTTCCCATAAAATAACACTCTTTGTGCCATATTACCGTTTATAATATGGCTTCAACCCGAATCTTATGTGTGTCTGAAACCCTAAATCATATATGCACAACTTACGCAGTTCTAAGAGCATCCTCATTGTAATAAGCAAATGAGTGTGGATAATCAATTTTAAGAACAATGTTAAAAAAACACCCCACATTGTAATAAGCAAAGTTACAAGTCTTTTAGCAAATAACCAAATTTCACTTATTCCATAACCAAACTTAACAACTTTTACCAATAACCAAAACTCAATAACTCAAAAACACTCTATATTGGAATCGTCTCATCGAGACGAATAATTTGGTGTGGTCGAGTGCTTGATTGAAACTCGTTTGCGATAAGACAAATGTGCATTGTGTATTGTGAGGGTTTTTTTGGTTATGGATACAAAAATAATCAATGTGGAGGTAGAGATTGTTAAGTTTGATTATGGACTAAATGGATAATCAAATATTGACATGGCACATTTTGATTATTACCATTACAGATTATTGGTTTTGATAGTTACCATTACAGATGCTCTAAGAAAAACAGCAAAAGTCGAGACAAATTAGCATATTTTCTAATGAGGACCGATGCTAGCAAAATTGACCTACCACTACCAGGTAGCCCTCGAAGTTTCAAAGTTAAGGATTTTTAGGCTCACTAGAGGAATAAGTGGGGATGTGTTTTGTGGGGGAGATAGGGGGGATTTTGTATGCGAGGGAATCTTTTGCTATTGGGCTAGGGACTTAAATAAGGAGTAAATTATTTCAGTAGTCTCGGAGCGCAGCCACATTGTGCTTCGGATCATTCCAGCATATGGGATCTATATACTTAGTTATGGATTCGATAAGAATGTGTGGTGTTGAAGTGCCCTGAAGCACCTTGTGGCTGTGCTCCAGGACCACCGAATAATTAGACATATATGAGTACACCATAGAAAGGGATTGGGTGATGAATAGATTTTTACCAAATATAAAAATGGAAGGTTGTTAAATGAGGACATTGGGTACCTACCCATTTGCTATATATTAATAAATTAGATAGTGTTTCTTTTGTCCCCATTTTATAATCTAATTTCATTCACATGGACCACATCTAGGATAGGATTACATCGGATCTAGATTGCATCTTACCAATATTTGTAGGAGAACATTAGGGAAATGATTTCACAGCCCCTGAACGTTTCTGATTATTGGAGCGAGACTGGAGCACGGCCTTCTTGGCCGAGACAGCAGGCTGCTGTCTCAAGGGACAGCAGCTCCCCCAACTCCTTTTTCTACAAATGCACATCGTTTCTTGTCTATTAATGCAATTTCCATATATGTGCAATTTTTTTACTAGAAGACAAGAAATTGAGTGTATTAATTTATATGAGAAAAAGACGGGGTGTGAAAATCATTTCCCTTAAGATTATGGTACAATTTTGATTCAAATTTGTGTAACAAGATTTATTGTAATTCGTAAGTATTGTCAAATATTTTTGTAACTAAACAAACTAATTCGCAATTCGGACACCTACCCATGAACTATAAATAAATTTTGTAGCGATTCTTTTCCCTTATTTTTAAATTTGATACCTGTCTCAGATACGCTAACATTGGACCAATGTTGTAGGAGAAGATTATGGTATAATTTTAATAAAACAAAATGCATATCTTAATTAAACAGTTCGTAACAGTTTTGGCATTATCATTTTCTTATTTTGTAACAAGAGAATATAAGTCGTGATATATCCGTGCGTATCGCGCACATTCATTCATAATTGACCACAATAACACTCCTATGTAACAAATGCATGAAAAGTCGTAACAGATCAAACCATAAAAAATACATAACATAAGAATCGGAAAATTCGTACCCATCCATCAATATGTATATTGTATAGTTTCACCTTTCTAAATAATATGTAACATAAGCTACTCAAAAAAGAAATAACGCTGCTATCATACACACTATGCACACCATAGCTTCTCCATACGCGTAAACGTGAGCTTGTGAACACACTGACGAAGTCCGCAAATATAGTGAGACAGAATTAGCCGTGGCAGCAACCGGGTAATTCTTGGGTTGTTCCCATTCCAGCCCGCCCCGCAATAAAGATGGAATAAAATTGAAAAAGCAAAATGGAAGGAAATGATTTAATGATTTTCGCACTCGTTTTTTTGATAAATGCATTTTTTCTCGTCTTTTAATTTTAAAAAAAAACACAAAAGCTTCACTAAAAGACAAAAAATAGAATGCCTTTATCAAAAAAGAGAGTGTGAAAATCATTTCCCTTGTATAAATTGTGGTAGTATTTTTTTTAGTATAATGATAATAGTATAAATAAACTTCGGGGTGAGTAAGGATGTGGCCAGGTGGGGTAATATGAACCCAGAGTACCCTACTTGATTTCGATCGGATTTTTTTAATTTCCCCAAGAATCCACCAATGTACCCAAAAAACTGATACCCGCCATCGAGTCAAGAACAAGGTGGGACAAATTGCCATCCCTAGACAGTATCGCTAAGCTAGCTTTAGAGCCGAATAAAAAAAAAACTTTGAAGTTTGTAATTGATCTCCCCGACGACAAGAAATGAAGTACTCCTATCTTGTGAAGGTTGAAGTACTCCTATCTTGTGAAGGTTTATCGGAGAGATCTGGGTGAGAGTGATGGAATATTCCCATGTTTTTCACGGTTTGTTTTTTGTGTTTTATATGAGGCCGATGCGTGTTTACCTAATTTTCGTATTGACTGGACTTTTTCCATTTATGTACGAGTGGACTTGGTTTGGTATAATTGACACGAGATTGTCTTATTCACGGAAGAGCTGTGAATAAGTCATTTGTGGAGCTTAATGATCTTAATCGTCCATTTCGGTATTGAATGGTCCGGATTTTAATAAAACTTTTTCGCAATTGACACTTTACACTTCAAAAAAAAAGTGTATCAAAATATCATGCGATTCTTTCAACAGAACCTACCTAAAATAAATAAGTAAGACATAACATAGTTGAGCTGTTATTTATTACTGTATTATTTAAAACTGAAAAACACATCAAGATAGTAACACCGACCGCCTCCGTTCTTGTAAACTTATAAGTCTGAAACTTATTACGATATTTTTTTACTTTTCGTAACTTTTTGTTTAGCTTTTCGTCATAATTTTTGAGATTAATCGTTTGCGGAAAAGTGTAAAAATATAGACCGATGTTGAAAAAATTCAAATAAGACAGGTACTTAGACAAATAAAATAGCTATTTGATACTTTTTTCGTCTTTAGTCAATTTTATTTTGCTTCCGGTCATAATTTTGTACTTTTTAGACTCCTTTTGTCGAGACAGATAATTAATTCAAAAAGTATCACGCGAATCTAACAAAAATTTAGAAAAGATGGACAAAACACACAAAACGAAGAAGAAAATTTAAGTTTACAAGAATGGAGACAAATAAACAATACACATTTGTACAAATTCTTTCCTATAACATTGTTCATATCATTATATTATTGTAGCAAAATAGTTACTAATATTTTGAGCTAAGATGCGCTTCTTACCAGTTCTTTTTTCCATGTGCAACAGTAAATATTGCACATATTTTGAGGAGGTAAAATAATACTCCCATCGAGCTAGTAGTTGGAGCGGCTAACATAAGGTTCGTCCTCTCTTGCCGGTCTCAAGTTCAACACTTGGGACTGGATGGTTTAGAGAGAGAGTTCTAATTTAACTTGCACTTCGGTGAGAACCTGATGACGGAGCCCGTGACATGGTGACAAATCAATATTTCCTCGTTGGCTGGGTTACTTATGGCTTAAGGCAGCGTTTCCACTAAGCTAAAAGTTGTGGATTAGTTCTTATAGTTACTTGTAGTCAAGTTATTTTCACTAAATATGTAAAAGCAAAAGGTTATAGGAGCAAGAAGTTTTAGTTTACTATAAACAAGTTTGCTAAAAGCAAGAAATTGTAGACAAATAATATAATTGAAACGCCCCCCAAGTCAAAAATAAAAAAATAAAAAGAACAGAGGAGATAAAATAAACACTCTTGGTGCCATTACCGTTAATATGGGTTCAAGTCGAATTTTATATGTGTCCCGCGGACGAGAAATTTGTGGGTACCGAGCGGGTACCACGTGACACAACGATTCCAACCCTCAAAACGTGTTTTGTACGGTCCAGATTTATTCCCTCTCTCCCCCCTCATCCCACCACCCTCTCTCCTTTTTTTCTCTCTCTAAAATCTGGACCGTGTGGGGGCGTGATTTATCCTTGAACCTCCTGAACCCTTTCTCGATGCCTGAACCGTAGAAGTCTTGACCGGCGACGCTGTGTACCTGCAAACCGGAGGGTGGTGTTCCTCCGGGTAGAAGCTCCGACGATCTAATTAGAACCGGAGTGTGGGAAGAAGAAGATGTTTTGGTAAGAGGAAATATCTTTTTTGGAGAGAGAATATCTGACCTCTTTCCTAGGAGAGGTACTCTGCTATTTATAGGCGGGGGTTTGGAGTGTTGAGCAAGATGGAAGTGTATTGCACGCGCGTTGCTACGCTCGGATGACGTCACGTGTCAGGGGCACTCAAGTGATTCAGCCCTTCGAGATCCACAGACCCATGTGGACCCACGTGGGCCAATGTCAGATACGTCCCATCGAAGATCAGAAAGGTGTACGTACTTATCTTTGCTTCCATCAACAGAAGCTTCTAGAATATTCCACAACCGCCCTGACCGAGGGTTACCACCGAACGCATGGTACTACCGAGCATAGCACTCCTTCGTCGAGCGTCCACCACCCGGACGAGGAAAACATCCATTCGAGTAAACACTTCCTTAGCCGAACGATAACGGTGCTCGAAGCTCGGAGGTTAATCTTACGCTCGGTGAACAGTTAGGGAACCGATTAACGTTCGGTGGAGGACCGGGATGACTAGTCATGTTGACTTCTCTCACACGGACGAATCTGAGACAACTAGCCCGTGGGACTGAAGGTTATCCCATTGAACCTTTAGATATTTTGGCCCACTACAATAGCCCCTCAACTCCTGCTTACACAATCCGAGGAAAGGAGGAGTTGACAGTAGTGGCCGAACAAATATTCCCTAATAACAGACGCCTCGTTCGTTCTCTTCCATGCCGAACATAGACGTATGCCGAACATTAACAGCTTGAAGAACCCGAAGCAGACAAGCTCTGAACCCGCATTTAATGCTTCTGTAACCGCCGATTTCAAATGTTACACGTGTCACTAGTTCACTGGGTAATGAAACGGCGCTGCACGACGCCCTCCACGTGTCAACCATCGCGCGGAGCTTCAATCTCCCGCTTCAATCTAACGGCTGGGGGTCACGCGTCGTTTCGAATTCTCCCCTTGGTATAAAAGGGGATGAAGGAGAGAGAAAATCATTTTTTCTCTCCTTCTCTCAGACGTCTCGACTGCTCCTTGACAGTTTCCGCCCAAACATCGCCAGAAATCTGAAGATCTCGACATCAAATCACAGATTTCTCTTGATATTCAGGTATGTTCTGACCTTTTCTGTGTCCTCCTGCATTTTCAGTCACTTCATGCATGTTTTGACCATAAAAAGTGGGTTTTTTCTCCCGTTTTTGCCCTGCGTGCGCTGTAGAACAGGTTGAACACGTTCATGTGTTCTTCCGAACGCATGAACACCTTCAACCCGTGTTCTTCCGAACATTAACAAATCTCCGAAGAATATTAACCAAGAATTTTTCGAACGTAATTCCGAATAAGTAACAACCTCAACGGTTTCCGAAGCATAACCGTGCTCGGAACCCCCTACGACACATAGTCGTTCGGGAGTGATGTGCTTGCTCGGTTAAATTAGAACACCTGAATTTAGGCACCTTAGGAATAATGACCTCGCTGATCGCTAATGGTCTTATCCCATGCACCTGTTTTAGGTATGGAGTCATCGCCAACATTCTCGGGAGAGTCCTATCGCTCGGTGGATTCCGAAGCACCTGATTCTGGTGAGATGGACCCCAAAATTGCCGAGGCAATTAGGGCCGAAGCTCGGAAGTATCGCGTAGGGTTCGGATCGCCGTACGCCGGAATCGAGGGAATCGACTTTCCCTCGAACGTGACGCCCCTTCGGTCAGTGGGCCCAGACATCGTCGAAATTGACGACGATGATTCCTCGGAGAAAGCGAGAGAAGACCCTGACGAAGAAGAGGACATTGACGAGGAAGCAGTTGGCGAGGACGAAGAAGAACAATCCGAAAGGGACACTCCTGCTGCTTCTTCCAGTCGACCGGAGGAGGAAACAATCGCCCTTGGCGAGTCATCTTCCGCAGCCCCGAAGAAGAGAGTAAAGAGGAAGATCGTTCCTCTGGACCCAGATCTGATCCCTGACCGAAGGGGAAGGGATCCATGTCCCTACTGGGATTGTTTCGAGGACCAGAGGGGAATCGAGCTCTTTCGGTGGGCCTACTCTATCCCGAACGACGTTGTGCTCACGCCAGCGAAAGGACCCCGGATATTATTCAGCGACGAACATGTCACCGTCCCGTTAATGGCAATCACCGAGGGTGGGCTTCGATTCCCAATGCACAAAATTTTAAGACAAATCCTCCACCGCTTCGGTCTTACGCCTTGCCAACTTAGCGTAAACTCCTACCGTATAATCCACTCGATCATCAAGCTTGCCGAGGTAAAGATGTTCCCCCTTGAGTACCACCATATTTTTGAGAATTACATGATGTCGAGAAACGTCTGGCGTTCTCGGTATTACTTGTGTTCTCGGAGGAATATGGAAAAAATCATTCCCGAGGGAATGTATGACTCGGAGAAATGGGCCTCGGATTATGTCGAGGTCCGAGGCAACTTCCAATACCCTTCCGAAGAATATGGGCAATTTGAAGTTGCAGCTCATAGGGGTGATCCCTGTAAGTGTTTTTTTTTTTTTTTTTTTTTTTTTTTGTACTACTCTTTACATGCTTCACGTTCGGTTTTTGTTACAGTCTTTACTTCGCTTTTATCATGAATATATCGCTTCTAATTTTTCCCATCTGTTTATCTTCGGCAGATACAAGCAAGATCAACAAGGACCTCCTCAGAGTAGCCAGAGGTTGTGGCTTGGCCGAGGCGTTGTTAACGATCCCAAGCTCGGAGAGAGACGCGCCCACCATCCTCGAATACGATCCCACTTACGGCGGAAGAATCCGAGGGAAAGCGGGGGATAAAGAAACCAAAGAGAAGACGGTCAAGCTTCCCAAGGAGCTCCTTCCGAGCAAAGAGAAACCGCTCCGAGGGACAATACGCGTGCCAATCACCGAGCTTTTCCTCGAAGAAGAAACAATGCCTCCCCGAGGAATGAAGGCCGTGCTACAAAAGAGGCTGGACGACCAGCTGAAACTGCTGGCCGAGAAGAAGGACGGTGCTCCCGGAGCTTCGGCCTCGGTCCCGAGCAAAAGCAGCGGGCCCGCGCCTCAGGCAAAAAAGTGACCTTCCCCCTCCACTCACACTTCCGAGGATGCTCCCCCGGTACCGAAGAGGACCAAACCCCAGGCCAAGTCAACTGGGGCTGGTGTCTCGAAGGTCGAGGAGAAGGACAGGGAAGCAGGGAAGAAGATTGACGAGGGCGAAACGAGGGCTTCCTCGGATGCTGATGCCCCATGGGCTCCAAGCTTCACTATCCCAGGAAAGAAGCAGATCCTCAAATCTGACAGCCTCCAAGAGGACCCCTCCCTCGCCTTCACGCTGCACTCGGGGCTCATGCTCCCGAGGGACATCGTGGCTCCTCAAACACTGAAAACAGCATTGAGCGACTATTATTTTCATGTTGGGAGGGTAAGTCCAAATTTCCATTACTTCTTTCCTTTGCACTTTTGTCGCTTCTGCATTTTGCGTAGCTTATATTTTCTTCGTTGACAGGCGACCCAATCAATCATGAGTGCCCAACTGCATCTCTCCGAGCATGACAAGCAAACAAAACTGCTGAAACAAAAGCTGGAGCTCGGCCAGATGACATTGGAGGAGCATAAGAAGAGCCTGGACCATTCCGAAGGTGTTCGCCGAGCACAAGAGGTCCAGATTAAAACTTTGAACGACTTGGTGAAAGGCCTTCAAGATGCTGCCGATCGAACGAGGGCCGAGGGCAAAGACGAGGGTTTAGAGGAGGGTCGTGCTCTGGGGAGGAAAGAGATGGAGGAAGAGATGAAGAAGTCGCTCCAGGAGGAGTTCGACAGGGGATACTTCCAAGCCGAAGAAGATGCTGCGGACCAGATCTTGGCTCTTCAGACTGAGATGAGGGAGAAGCAGCACCAGGTGAGCTTCAAGCTCGGTTTTAACACGGGTTTCGACGAAGCTGGTGTTGAAGTCGATGACGAGCGCCGAAGCCTCATCGAACTTCCTCCTCTCCCAGCTGAAGAATCGGTGGCCGAAGATCCCATTGTTGACGAAGCTATAACCAGCCCGTCCGAACACGAAACTGTTGCAACTCCGGCCCCGAACTCCACGGACATTCCACCAGTCACCCCAACCCCCGAGGGATAGAACTTGTTAATTTTTCCGCTTGTTTTTCCATTATGTTTTTCCTAAATTTTATTTGGAACGGTCGGCACCGAACAATTGGTTTTAGCCGATCCGTATGTAATTAACACAGGTAGAGAGTGGCCAAGAACGATTTACCATGGCCACTCTTCGGTATCGTTTTCCAGGGATGGCAACGAACGATGAACCACTCGCCTTGTCCTGGCAGTAATGTTTCGGTGCTCGGTGGAAGCACTTATGTTATGCAACAATTTATTTCCCAATTTGTCCAAGTATTTTTGCTCGACATATACTGTTTTAGTTTTGGCATGTTTAGCTGCAAACATCTCCCAGGTTTTCACAAGTAAAATTGCTCGTTCATTACCCGAGCGATAGATTCCTAACCGAACGAACGTTAGGAGTTCCGAACGATGGAAGCCACCCGTTTAACTTTGATTTCTTTTTCAGGGGGTCCGAACGATGGAAGCCACCCATTTAACTTTGCTTTCTTGTTCAGGGGGTCCGAACGATGGAAGCCACCCATTTAACTTTGCTTTCTTGTTCAGGGGGTCCGAACGATGGAAGCCACCCATTTAACTTTGCTTTCTTGTAATGTTTACCCATAGGAGCCCCCCTGCCTTGGTGGATTACCCGCGTAAAAGCAGGAAGACACGAAGGCAGGAAAGTGGGTAAACCGAGGCGTAGAAAATTTCGCCCAAACCAAGCATCCGAACGGACGTAAGGTGGAAGTGCCAAGTCCCGAAGGTTGTGGGCGAGATAGTACACCCGAACAACCGAACGAATAATCCGAAGAAACAACCAATTTAAAAGCAAAGCCTCCATTATCAAAAATCGCCCGAAGGCTTACAACCCGAGTAAAGAACAAAAAACGAGAACCGAGTCAGCGGAGAACCGCCGAAGCTACCCATGGAATTTCCGCAGCTTTTGGGCGTTCCATGGGTTTGCGATCGGCGTGCCATCCATCTCGGCAAGCTTGTAAACACCATGGCCGATCTTCTGCACCACTCGGTAAGGGCCTTCATAAGGATCCTTGAATTTCGTCAACTTTTTTGCTTCGACAACCATCCGAAGGACCAGATCTCCGACGTGAAATGGCCGAGCCCGAACGTTCTTGTTATACCCCCGAGCAACCTCTTGTTGATACGCTGCGTGCCGAAGGTTAGCGTTATCCCGCAGCTCCTCGGCAAAATCCAACTCTGCTCCCACCAAAGCATTGTTGTCCACGGGATTGAAGTTGTCCGACCGAGCTGTAGGGATAAGCGTCGAGAGAGGTAAAACCGCCTCCATACCATATGCCATTGAAAACGGCGTTCGGCCAGTGGATCGCCGAGGGGTAGTGCGGTAGCTCCATAAAACCTGAGGTAGCTCATCAACCCATTTACCAAGCTTGCGATCCAAACGACGCTTCAGCCCCCGAGTAATGGCCTTATTTGAAGCTTCGGCCTGGCCATTCCCCTGGGGGTAAGCGACGGATGATGTATGGATGGTTATATGGTGCTCTCGGTAGAAGTTCTGGATCGCCGAAGCAACAAATTGAGAGCCGTTGTCTGAAAGAATAGCGTAGGGAACGCCGAACCTGGAAATTATGTTTTTCCAAATGAAGCGCTCGACGTCCCCAGCCGTGGTCTTTACTAATGGGGAAGCTTCAACCCATTTCGTGAACAAATCGGTGGCAGTAAGCATATACTCGAATCCCCCTAGCGCCTTCGGCAGCTTGCCCACTATATCAAAGCCCCAGACAGCAAATGGCCAAGGACTGGTGATCATTTTAAGAGGAAACGCTGGCTGGTGGGGAATGAAGGCATGCTTCTGACACCGAACGCAACGTTTCACATACTCCTTGGATTGCTTGACCATTTTCGGCCACCAGTAGCCTTGTGTCAAAGCTCGTTGCGCCATCGTTCGGCCTCCTGAGTGTCCACCACAGCTTCCCGAATGAAGCTCATCAAAAATGCTTTCAACTTGATCCTCATGTACGACGCGCAGATCCGGCCCAGTGAAGGTTCGGCGGTATAGATTGTAGTTCTGATCAAGGAAGTAGTTAGCTGCTCGGCAGCGAACCTTGTGGGCTTCCTTTTTGTTGTCAGGGAGAATTTGATGCTTTAAATAGGCGATGATGGGGTCCAACTGGCTCGGGCCGAAGGAAATAACATTCACCGAGTAAGAAACATCTTCGAAGCTCGGGGAATCCACTTCATCAAAAACGACAGTTCGAGTACCCGAAGTTCGGTACACGGAAGCTAAGCCAGCCAGAGCGTCGGCGTGTGCATTGTGTTCCCGAGCGATCCACTCTATCTCGACGTGGCCGAACTGTTTAAAAAGGGCAAGGACATGACTGACGTAGGAGTTCATTCGCTCGTCCCTAGCCTGATAGTCATCGTTGAGGTGCCCTACAACCAGCCGAGAGTCGCAAAAGACATGAACTGAGTCTGCCTCCAACCGAAGGGCTAGCTTCAAACCAGCAATGAGAGCTTCATACTCGGCTTCATTGTTCGTGGCAGGATATCCAATGGAGACTGAACTCTCATGGACTGTTCCAGCCGGAGAAACGAGGACAATGCCAGCCCCAGCCCCATGCATATTCGAGGCCCCATCAATCGTCATCTTCCAGGCATCCCCAGAGAACAACTTCCATTCTTTCCTTGGCCTCTTCGCCCCCATAGTAAACCGAGCTCGACGAGATTCGGTTGGGGGTGTACTCCACTCAACAAACTCCTTCTCTTTAGCGATCCGAGCCTCTTCCGCAGCTGCTGCCAAAGCGTTTTCTTCGTCTTTCAACCCAGGGGTCAGCTCGGCGAAGAAATCAGCCAATGCTTGGGCCTTGATCGCGGTCCTCGGCTCAAACTGAATATCGTAGTTCGCAAGGTCTTGTGAGAATTTCAAGATTCTGCTGGAGGTGGTAGTTCGCCGAAGAAAGGCTTTGAGAGGAAACTCAGTGAGGACCACAATCCTATGGCATTGGAAGTAGGGCATAAGGCTCGTCTTAGCTGAAACGAGCGCTAATGCCAACTTCTCCATAGGCAGATACCTCGTCTGAGAATCCGTCATCGTCTTGCTTGAAAAGAATATCGGCAAGTGGTCCACTCCTTCTTTCCGAACGAGCACAGCACTCGTTGCGTGGTCTGAAACAGCAAGGTAAAGGTATAGATCCTCGTCGGGCTCGGGAGTAACGAGGAGCGGAGCATGGGAAAGGTAATACTTTAAAGACTGCAAAGCCCGCTCACACTCCTCGGTCCACTCAAACCTGCGCCGACTAGTCTTGATGGCCTGGAAGAAGGGCCTGCAAAGGTCGCTCGACCGCCGAATAAAACGGTTCAACGCTGCAACCATTCCTGTTAATCGCTGGACCTCTTTGATCGTAGTTGGAGCTCGGAGGTTTTGCACGGCAGTAAGTTGAGTCGGGTCAGCTTCTATCCCTCGGCGGCTCACCATATAACCGAGGAACTTGCCCGAACCTACGCCGAACGCACATTTCTCAGCGTTGAGGCGAAGCCGATACTCCTTGAGGATGTCAAAAATTTCCCCAAGATCCCGAAGATGATCCACGCTGAATCTGCTTTTGCACACCAAGTCGTCAATGTACGCTTCCAGAGTCTTTCCGAGCTTCAAAAGGAACATATTTGTGATTGTTCGTTGGAAGGTAGCCCCGGCATTCTTCAATCCGAAGGGCACGACGTTGTAACAGAACGTCCCTCGGGGAGAGATGAATGCCGTCTTCTCTTGATCATCCTTAGCCAGAGCGATCTGATGGTAGCCCCTGTATGCATCCATAAAACTTAGACGCTCATGGCCAGCCGTCGCATCTACCATCTGCTCAATCCGAGGAAGGGGGAATCGATCCATTGGGCAAGCGTCGTTAAGGTTGGTGTAGTCGACACAGACCCTGAGCTTCCCATTCTTCTTTGGGACGACGACTGGGTTAGCAAGCCAGGTTGGATATAATACTTCCCGAATAGCTCCAGCTGCCAGCAGTTGATCTACCTCGGCCATGACTGCCTCCACATGCGAAGCCGCCGAACGACGAACCTTCTGTACAACGGGGCGTCTGTTCGGATCCACGTTTAATGAGTGGGAAGCGAAAGACGGATCCACCCCGGGCATTTCCTGAGGAGTCCAAGCAAATACTTCTATGTTCGTTTTAAGGAAGTTGAACATGTCCATACGCTCGGATTCACTCAAGGAACTGCCGACGAGGAAGTACCTGCTTCCATCTTCGGTGATCGGCATTCGTATAAGTTCTTCGGTGGACCTTTGTTCGGCGGGTAACCCCACTTCTTCAGGCTCCGGAACATCGGTCCTGTCGACGCATTGAACCTCCAAGAAGCTCCGCTCGTTAGTCACTGTACTGACATAACACTTCTTTGATTGGATTTGGTCCCCCCGAAGGCTCTCCTGCCTTCCATTCCAGCCGATAAACTTCATAACCTGGTGGAGGGTAGAGGCGATCGCCTTCATTCCGTGTAGCCAGGTTCGACCGAGGATGATGTTGTAGGGGCTAGGAGAGCTAACCACTACAAATTCGACATCAATCACTCGGGAGCCGGCTCGCACAGGAAGAGTGATCAACCCCTGAGGCCACACAGGTGCTCCGGTGAAGCTGACGAGGGGCGTACTCGCCGTCCGAAGTTGGTCTGGTTTGAGACCAAGGCTTTTGAATGTTGAGTAGAACATCACTTCGGCCGAGCTTCCTTGATCTACCAGCACTCGTTGAACAGTTGAAGTGCCCACTGTGACCGAAACAACAAGGGCGTCGGTGTGTGGCATTTGAACCCCTTGCAAATCGTCAGACGTAAAGGTTATCGGGCCATCCAGATTAGGATCAACCCACTTCCTCTTCGGTGAGATTCCAACATTACAGACGGCTAAGGCGGCAACAGCTTTGTCGATTTCGGAGTAGAGCTCAGCTGCTCGTCCTTCGGAGACGATGCCTTGTATAACCCCAACAAGATTTCCAACTGGTGGAGGCGGAGGAGGAGGCAATGGATTCCGCCGAAGGTCAATCCATTGATTGAGATGCCCTGCGGCCGCAAGTTCCTCCAGGTGACGCTTGAAAGGTTGGCATTGGGTGGTGTAATGGCCTCGCTCCTTATGGTACGAGCACATCCCAGGGCCGTTGCCTGCCGTTCCCAAGAATCCCGTCGGCCAAACGAAGAACGGCCTCTGCCCGATAATACTCAGCAATTTGTAGATTGGTTCGGTGAAGGCAGTTCGCTCGGCGACATACTCCTCCGGCCTTGGCTCCCTCTTTGTTTGCTGCCACTGAGCTTGTTGCTGTGGGTGTTGGGGGGGTTTGTTTCGACTGTTCGGTTTGCTGGACCCTGCTCCATTCTGACCCAATTGCCCCTGCCGAACGATTGCCACTTGCTTCTTTGCAGCTATTGTCTTCGTTGTTTCTGTTCCCTTCGGCACATTACGCTCGGCCACCGCCTCCTCGTGTACACAGTCCTTCTCAATAATCAACATAAGTTCCCCCATTGTCTTCGGCGGGTTTCGGGACAAATCTCTGAACATTGCCGAAGTTGGATCCAATCCATTCATAAATGACTCGGCCGCCACGCTCTGATCACAGTCGGGAATGAGGTTGTACACTTCCCAGTATCGCTCGGTGTATAACCGAAGGGTCTCACCTGGTGTCCTCTTCATATTCACCAGCATTGAGAGCGTCTTCGGCTGGATGTTGCTCGTTACGAACCGCTTGGTGAATTCCAACTCCAGTTCGTTGAAGCATTTAATGGACTTCGGCTTGAGCTTATTATACCATAACATTATAGGCTCACTTAAAGTAAGAGGAAATATCTTACACATAAGCGCGTCGGAGAAATTGTGGAGGCTCATCGTTTGTCGGAATCGGCAAACGAACGCGACTGCGTCTTCTTTAGCCTCATAACGCTTGAGCTTCGGCAGGACAAACCGATCCGGAGGGCGCTCCTGTTGGATTGCGTCGACGAAGGGTGAAGCCTTAGCTTTACCGAGCTTGGAGTTGTCGACTAGCTCCGGTGTGCTCGGTAAAATCGGCAGAGGAGCCTCAACGCGGCCGGTCCGATTTTCCCGAGGTTCCCTTTGGTGATGTCGCTTATTCCGTTCTTGCTGCTGATACCTGACGTCTTCCGAGCGTTCCAGTTGCTCGATCCTTGGATCCTCGAGATTAGCTTGTCGAGGATTGGACTTTTCGCCAACCGGCTGATATATTGTTGGAACTCCTGTAAACTGATCGTATAGGACGATGGTGTTATCCTGCCTTTGTCGTTCCCTACTTTCTGCTCGGCGGTGGCTAGACGAGATGGTTGGGCGTCGCCCAGCCTGATCACGTTCTGTGCGGGACCTTGATTGCTCGGACCTCTCGAGCCGTTCAATGGTCCGATCTCGCCGAGGAAAGTCATTGAGATCCAAGGGCCTTTTTCCATCTGCCCGTCCTTCGTGCCGTCGTGAGGCAATATGTGTTCTCCTTGAAGCCCCCGCTCTGCGTGTCCCCGCCGTGGAACTCGTTGCCGAGGAACGCGTGCTTTCGTTACGAACTATGCTTTCCAACCGATGGCGAGAAGCCGTAGGCTGGATTCCTGGAGCATGTTCGAGCCGATCGAAAACGGTGCGTCGCTCGGCAGGTTCACTCTCTGAGGCATGCTCCAGGCGCGACTTCCTACTGCGCTTGTGAGGTTTCTTCGGTTGACTAGGTTCGGCAGGGTGGCCATGCACGGGAGTAGTGGCCACGCCTCCGTCCCGTTCTTCTAGACGTTGCTGGAGGAGTGCAATGACTGCGGCTTGACGCTTTTGCTCCGCCAGAGCAATCTCAAGCTCGGTTGGGGGATAAGAGAGTTGCCGAGCAACTGCCAAGGTGGCTCTTGTGGTTTGGCTGGGATCAGCATTTATCGAACCAAACCCAGCTAAACCGAGGGTGAAGTTCTCCGGGCCAGGAGGGGGAAGGCGTTGAGTCATAATCAGAATGGACGGCGGTGCACGGTGGAGAGAAGAGGAGGTCTAAGGCGGATCACTGCCCACCGTGTTTGCTAGGGAAAAGATCTTCGTTTCCCCAGCAGAGTCGCCAATTGTGGGGGCGTGATTTATCCTTGAACCTCCTGAACCCTTTCTCGATGCCTGAACCGTAGAAGTCTTGACCGGCGACGCTGTGTACCTGCAAACCGGAGGGTGGTGTTCCTCCGGGTAGAAGCTCCGACGATCTAATTAGAACCGGAGTGTGGGAAGAAGAAGATGTTTTGGTAAGAGGAAATATCTTTTTTGGAGAGAGAATATCTGACCTCTTTCCTAGGAGAGGTACTCTGCTATTTATAGGCGGGGGTTTGGAGTGTTGAGCGAGATGGAAGTGTATTGCACGCGCGTTGCTACGCTCGGATGACGTCACGTGTCAGGGGCACTCAAGTGATTCAGCCCTTCGAGATCCACAGACCCATGTGGACCCACGTGGGCCAATGTCAGATACGTCCCATCGAAGATCAGAAAGGTGTACGTACTTATCTTTGCTTCCATCAACAGAAGCTTCTAGAATATTCCACAACCGCCCTGACCGAGGGTTACCACCGAACGCATGGTACTACCGAGCATAGCACTCCTTCGTCGAGCGTCCACCACCCGGACGAGGAAAACATCCATTCGAGTAAACACTTCCTTAGCCGAACGATAACGGTGCTCGAAGCTCGGAGGTTAATCTTACGCTCGGTGAACAGTTAGGGAACCGATTAACGTTCGGTGGAGGACCGGGATGACTAGTCATGTTGACTTCTCTCACACGGACGAATCTGAGACAACTAGCCCGTGGGACTGAAGGTTATCCCATTGAACCTTTAGATATTTTGGCCCACTACAGACCGTCCAAAATACATTTAGACGGCTGTGATCGCCAACAGAGTATCACGTATGTGGTACCCGGCCGACAACCAAAAACTTTGTCGGAAACCTTAAATCATGCACCTAACTTACGCAGACAGCTAAAGCCAAGATAAATTAACATCTTTTTTTTTAATGAGGACGGTGGCCGGTGCTAGCAAATTGACCTACCAGGTAGCCCTCGAGAAATTGTTCTTCTCTTTCTTTCTCTCTTCCTCACGTGATTGGCCATTTTAATTTATTTTGGGTGTCCAGCCCAATAGACCGGAACGTTAACGTTAAAGAGATTAAAAAATTGGTGTAAACTGCAGAAGAAATCGTCCCAAATTGTTTGGCCTAATAAGTCAAATGGTTTTTTTTTTTGTTCTTATTCAAATTCTTTTTGCATTTGTTAGTTTGTCGTCAATTTTTTCTGGATTATTGCTTCGTCATGACGAGAGAAATCTAAAAAGTAAAAAAAAATTACGATCAAAACCTAAATTTTTTGAATAAAGACAAAAATAAGCCAATTTTTTCGTTTTTATTCAAAAAATTTGATTTTTGATTTTTACTTTTTAGATTCCTCTCATCATGACGAAATAATAAATTCACAAAAAAAATTGAAAAAAAACTAACAAATGCGATTTTTTAAAAATAATGTAAAAAAAAAAATTAAGGCATTTAGCTTATTAGGCCAAACGACCCATAGTCGATTTTGATTTGATTTTCAGTTTATAATGGTTCTGTTTATTTTTAAAATACAAATAGTACAAGGAGTATGTCAAATTACAAAACTGACCAAACAACTTCCCACATTAATCACCCTTGTGTGTTTTTTTTTTTGAACAGACCCATGTGTTGATATAAGAAAAACAAAGAGAGGGAAAAATGCAAAAGGAAGGATGAAGCGTCAGCTGCCAATTTCTTTACCGTATATAAAGTATTCTATGCCAATTTTTCTTTTTTTCAAAAAAAAAAAAAAGAATTCTATGCATTTCCCCAGAGGATTACCACGGTTCATTCAAATATATTTACTGTCGTATATGCGAAGACATGGATTACAATTCATTTGGAATTTATATAATTCCTTACCAACATGGTCCTTTGCGACAGCGTGGTCTCCTTTTGGAAATTTTGTTACGTAAACCTCTTTATATTACCAAAAGTTTCCTTAAAGAGAAGAAGTCCTAGTACTTCCGTAAAAACACATAGAAGATGACCGCAACTAATAATTCAATGTGCGTGCCACATAAGGTGACCTCTTTATATTACCATTTTTAAGCTGATGTACGATATTTTTCTTTTTCTAATAGACGAATGATCAGCAAGCAGCACCTTCTAAAATCAAATAGGCTCCAAGGTTGTTAATGTGTACATAAGGTGACCTAGACTTATCGAAAAGAATCACTAAATAAATATGGTTTGTTTGGTGGGAAATGATCTTAGATGCCCATTGAACCAAACCGTTTACTTTCCAACTGCGGGCCGTTTTAGCTGGGTGCGGTGAGGCGTGGTTGGGCTATGGTGGAGTCAACTTCCAACAATGCGGTCTAGTTAAAATTGTGCACATGAAAGAAGTATTTCCTCTGCAATTCAATCTGAACCGTTCGTATTGACAATTAATAGTTCAGATTTGTTGAATCTTTTACCTATTATAAAATACTTTTACCGGTAAAAGATACAAAATAAATTTGGACAATTAAAAACAATATCCGACGATTACGATCACTTGGATTGCACGTCTGCAGTCTAAACCTAAACTGCAAATAAACCAGATTCAAAAAGTTATTGCAAGTAAGCAAGGGCAGGACCAACTGACAGCATATGATTCCTGAGACCCCATTTGACTATATTAGAGAACTAGTGCTAGCCCGTGCCTACGGCACTACGCATCCCGGTTGAAAGGGGATGGCAGTTGTGTGATTTAGATGAAAACCATAGGCACTTAACCGGGAAGTGGGAGGATGCACTACAGCTTTTGGATCAAATGAATCTAAGCCGTTCCAACAACTTGTCCCCACACCCTTCTGTTTTATAATAGAGATGTAATTTTGAAATTTATTGAACTTTTTTTTTTTTTACGGCAATTTATTGAACAAATTTGACCCAACAAGGCAACAAAAGCTGTAAAACTCACTCTGTTAAAAGATTAAGAGTTCTCTTTTTTTTTTCCTTTTATCTCCTAAACTATCCACATTTTTTCTACTTCGATCCTAAACTACTAATTTGACGAATTTATCCTCACAAGTTTTTGATTGCTTCCTACATATTGAGGAACACCCAAATCTCCCAGTCGCACATTTGTCAACATCTTTCAAACAATCCTGAAGTCATCTCTAAGTGTTTTTCTCCAGAACCCAAGCCCCTGTAGCGCAGGAGTGCATTACAAGATTGTAGTGCATCATCCAAGCCATCCATCTCGCAATTTACCCAGGGAAACTTCACTACCACTGGTGCCTACGGTATTCCAACTCCGGGAATAGTATCTCTCTGGTTGGAACTGCTTATGGGATACTCAGAGAAAAATCATGGGCTTTATTCGGAGGGTTCTACTAGGTATACTTCCCACTGATCAACACAGAGCATCTAGAGGCACCATCCCAACTAGAAATTGGAAATTGTCCTACAGAGAATTCAAACATGGAAGAACTGGAGAGCATCTTATAAGAGTATGCAACAAGGATTAAGAAACATGGGTTGCCTTCCGCTGGGGGTGGGGGGGGGCGGAAAATCACTGGCTCTAGGGAACCCTTAGCACCAATCTCAAAAGCCAGTTCCATCCACATCATTTTAATCTGTCATTCAATCAGAGCTGCTTTTAGATAAACCCTAGTACTCGATAGTTGATTCACAACCCAACCAAAAAACATGGTTATCTTTGTTGACGTACCTTCTTTGCCAGCATCACCTCGCAAATCTGGAAAGACATAAATTCAAGAGAACAACATTTAGTTTGGAAAATGTCGACTCCAAATGCCCGAGTACTAGAAATATCACATCTTATACCATAGAGATCTAAGAGTCATTCAAATCTCCTTCAGCCAATGTACCTAATTCTCTCATTCTAAATAAAAACAGTAGATTCAAGTGGTGGAGCTACAGGTAATCCATGAGCAGCTAGATTTGGCGGCCTGTTCAGAAATTAAGAAGGAAGGCAGCTATTTGGCCTATGGCAAGCTGGAAAGCAGTGCAAATAGGGGAAGCCCAGAGGCATCACCGTCAGGACTCAGGAGATAGTATCCGACTCCCCAAACAGGCTGTGCAAAAAAAAATCACGCAAAAAAGACCCGACTTATTACCCATGAGAAGGAAACAAAGTACAGAAGATAGTGTTTCCACCTTAATTAATAGTGTACACTTTATGTCGTGTAGATTATGGCCCTTCGGTTAAAGTTGGTTCAACGGAAAATTGAGCCGTAAAAGAGTATTTCTTTATCAATAACAAATAGCAGATTTGCTTCATCGATATTATATAACTAGAAAACTACAAAATGCATTTTACAAAAAGAAGAAATACAGTAGCAGTTCCCAACTTCCAAGAGCTAGGCATATCAAATACATGTACAATGGTTCCTCAAAAAAAAAAAAATTACAAGTACATACATTGATACATATAATGGAGAATATAATTTCCAATGGACACCCAAGCATGATCAAACAGCATAGAATTGATAAAGATCTACCAACCACAAAAGCGGCCACCACACCAGATGGTTCTGATGCCAACAATCTAGCAACATATTATTCATGCAGGTTGGAGCAAAAAGAAACAACCTCAACACTGAATTTTCAGAGCACATGACTAAGAGAGGAAACAATCGACAAAATCAAAATCATGATGCACTCACAAGCAACTTCGTGGCCCTTGGACAAGACCGAAACTTTTGGATCAGTGGTAAATGGTAACAGTAGAGAGGCCACCGTGAAAAAAATCCCCTTTTGGCCCTCACTAGACGCAGACATAAAACTTAATTGGTCTAACAGAGGGAACCACCTGCTAAATAACAATAAAAGGACAAGAAGACGTACCATGCTCGTGGTTTCATAGCATAATCCTCTGCTCCTTCGACAAGTCCAGAGACTCCATTTTCCAACTCCCTCCCTCTCAGTGCCACCATAACTTTGCAGAGATGTCAATAACCAGCCCCCAGTCTCCACCAACCAAGAAGGTTAAGGTTGTCCAGAAACCTAAACAACTAAATACATGTCAAGAGTGTGTACTAGCTCCTTTTCTCCTACTATATTTCTTCTTATTTTTCATCTTTGAAAAACAAAAGGACCCTAAGATTGATAATAGTTTGATTCAGCAGTTTCAAAAGCTATTCCCAAACATTTTGAGATGAAAAGGAGTAAGTTCTGGAAACATGACAAAGATGCATTCTGTTCTTCATCTCATTTTAGATCACGCTGAAAAATTAAATACATCATGTGCTCGAGCTTCTTTCCTCACAACTTCAATAAGCATGTGCATGTGCATGTCTATGTTATGTTGTGTTTTCTTCACAGCAAGAAAACTTAGTGAAAATAAAATGTCTGAAATGTTGATGCACAGCAACAAACATGCTTCAGATAATCTCAATTCTCAACATTAAAAAACCAAGAAATAACCTCTTGTCTAGTTAAATTATGTAGAACAACATAAAGCCCCAAAATAAGTCGAGAGAGAAATAATGGATCAAACCTCATAAACCTTCTTTCCAATTTGAGGCAGCAAAAAAGAAATATGTATTAAGTTAGAGAAAAGTTACTTGCTCTAAATTTCCTACACATTCTCCAAGGAAAATATAAAAGCCACTACTTAAAAACTGACCATACTAATGCAAATTAGTTTTCTTTTCCTATTTCCATGACCTAACAAACTAAGCCCTTCCTTGGCAAGTGAAAACTCAACACGTTACAAAAAAGCTCATGTAGAGCGAGAGACACTATGTACTCCCTGCTTCCTCTTGCTCCTTCTCCTCCTCTTTCTTCTTCTTCTTGTTCTTCTTTTTCTTCTTCTTCTGGCCACTAACAACTGCATTTTCAGGACTTCCCAACTTGTTTAGCATTACCAGGCTCTCTGCATAAGTATCCGTGTAAAATGGAGTAAAAGCTCTGGAAACGATAACTATTTTCATACAACGCTGAAAAATTTAAATCCATCTTCTTCAACCTCCTCTTTCCTAGCTACTTCAATGAACATGTTGATGTTTTGTCGTGTTTCCTTTACAGCAAGATAACTTAATAAAAATAAATGTTTGGAATAGGGAGTAAATGTGATGCTTAACGACAAACATGCTTAGATAATTAACACTAAAAACCGACCAAAAACCGCTAGTCTACTTAAACTATGCAGAAAAACATAAGGCCCAACAAAAGTTAGGAGAGAAATAATGGGTCAAACCTCATATGAGAGACTCTGCTTCTTTCCATATAAGGCAGTAAACAGATGTGTAAAGTTAGAGAAAAAGTGATTTGCTCTCAATTTCCAATGCATACTCTCAGGCAAATACGAAAGCCAACTACATCATTTGAAATATTCTGAAAACTGACCATACTAATGCAAAATAGTTTTCTTTCCCTATTCCATGACATAACAAACTAAGCCCTTCCTTGGCAAGTGAAAACTCAAACACATTAAAAAAAAGCTCATGTAGAGTGAGACACTAAGTACTACCTGATTCGTCTTGTTCCTTCTTTTTCTTATTCTTCTTTCTTGTTCTTGTTTTTCTTCTTCTTCTGGCCACTAACAACTGGATTTTCAGGACTTTCCAACATGTTTAGCATTCCCAGGCGCTCTGCATAAGCATCCGTGTAAAATGGAGTAAAAGTTCTGGAAACATTATCTATTCATACAACGCTGAAAAATTAAATCCATCTACCTCTCAACCTTCTCTTTCGTAGCTACTTCAACAAACATGTCAATGTTTAGTCTTGTTTCCTTTATAGCAAAAAAGCTTAGTGAAAATAAATGTTTGAAATGGGGAGAAAATGTGATGCTCGGCGACAAACATGCTTTAGATAGTTTACATTAAAAACCAACCAAAAACCGCTTGTCTGCTTTAACTATGCATAAAAACATAAAGCCCCCCAAAAGTTAGGAGAGCAATATTGAGTCAAACCTCTCAACCTTCTCTCTCCTAGCTACTTCAATAAACACGTCTATGTTTTGTCTACTTAAACTTTGAAGAACAACATAAAGCCCCCCAGTTAGGAGAGAAATAATGGGTCAAACCTCATATATGAGAGACTCAGCTTCTTTCCATATAAGGCACTAAACAGTTAGAGAAAAGGGCTCAATTTCCAATACATACTCTACAGCAAATATGAAAGCCAACTACGTCATTTGAAATACCCTGAAAAACTGACCATAGCTATACATAATATTTTTCTTTTCTACCTTCCGCTTTTCAACTCCCCTTGGCAAGTGAAAATTCAATAAGTTACACACAAAAAAACGCATGTAGAGTGAGACATTATCAACTACCTGCTTCCTTTAGATTCCCCTCCTCCTGATTCCTTTAGATTCCCCTCCTCCTCCGTACTGTTGCTCTTCTTCACAACAAGATTTTCAGGACTTTCCAGCCTTTTTAGCAATTCCAGGCTCTCTGTATAAGTATCCGTGTAAAATGTGTGCCAATGCGAGTACCCGTCGCCCAATGTGCCACATACTCCAAGATAAGTAATATGTCTGCTCTGGTGATCGCAAGAAACTAAATTCCCATCATGAGTCACGAATATAACTTCACCGTTTTCTCTCAACCCAAGGGGCCTCCTCAAACCTCCAGAAAGATCGATTCTGAATAGTCTAGACCAAGAAGTTGGCACACCGTACTCCTTCATAATCCAAACCACACAATGCGGTTCAGCACCATATACACACTGCTGGATCAAACAAAGAGATTCCTTAAATACAACAAGTATCATCCTGCAACCATCGTTGGTAATACTCTCTGGAACCAATATCTCGCTAAAAACCTCCTCACTCATGTTGAATGACAAGATCGTGTTGCGAAAAGGGCCCCGATGAAATGCCATCCAATTTGCAGCACCATTAACATAGGCCTGTCGACATCGCTCTGTAACCATCATCGGAAGCGCTCTCTCACTAATATACCGCCAACAACCAGTCTTGTGCGTGTACAGCTCAACCAAAGGCGGAATCCTGTCACAGCCCGGGTGCACTACTCTAACGACCTTAAAGTCGTTTGTGACCGGATCAAATCCAAACCCCAGAGAATGGCTAAATGGACCGTGTGAGTGAAACGTGACATTATATTTAGGCAAAGAAACAAATTTCCTAATAGAGGGATTCCAAAGAAAAATATCGTCCATGTAACCATATTCGAGATCGTCAGAAAGGCAGATAACCCCATTGACGCTGCCAACAATAGAGTAACCCACAGAGTCGAAAGGTAAATCGAGGGCTTTGAGTAGACGGAAAGAGTCGTTACCGTTACCGTCGAGCGCGAGGGAGTAGTGATCCGTCTTGGGCTTATCGGTGCGGTGGCGAACGAGGAGGAGGCGATCATCGGCGTTTCGATTGAGGTGGTGGGAGACGAACTTGGGGCTGGCGATGAGCGAGTGCCATGGCTTGCAAACGGAGGTGAGCCGGACCAGAGTCTCGGTGGGTAGTCGCGCGAAGATGTCGATCAGAACGTCTTGAGGGAGTTGGTCCGACATTTCTAGGGTTTTGCACAGAAATCAGAGGCAGAAAGAAAGAACGTCTGGCTTACCTTTGCGTAGGGTGTATCTCGTCAATCTTGCCTCCCCACAAAACCTAGTTAATTCTTCTTTCTTCTCTAGTCGGTCGGTCGGTCGGTCGGCCGGAGAAGCCTGATGACGGTGATAACTGGAGTATTACCAGGGCTTTTGCGGTCGGGGGGAGTCTCTGTTTTTTGGTGCGAAGAACGAAGTTCGTAGCGCTTATCCTAAACTAGGGCTCCGTTTGGAACTAATTAAGGGGTTTTACGCTTTCTTTTTTAACCTTTTTTTTAAAAAGAATATAATTTTAAGTTTAAATATAATGAAAATAAAAAATAATTTTTAATTTTTTTTGCACCGTTTAAAAGATTTCAATGAGATTTATCAAACAAGATTTATATTGGTAGAAAAATTATTTGCGTAAACATATAATTTTTAAACTTGAAATTACCTTTATTTTTTAAAAATTCTTTTTTGGAAAAACTGGAACGGCTTCTAAGAATGAAATGAGAAATAAGGAAAATGGCTTGCATTTGTTTTTTTGAAATTTTCCTTCCTCTTTCAATAAGAACCAAATAAGAGAAAGGATTTTTTGAAATTTTATTTTCCTTGCCACTTCTTTTCACATGTTCCAAACGCCTAGATTTTTATGACATATCTCTTCAAGAGGTGAGATCATGGGGAGTCAGATTTTTTTTTTTTCTGTTTTTTTTTCTTGCTATGGTGGGGAGGCTGATTTTATTTACGGAGTATTTTGGAGGCAAATTTTATTCTTGACTCTAGAGGAAAGGGAATGGAGCTTGTGGAGGGGTGCAAATTTTGCCCCGGCCCGGCCAGCAAATGATCGGGCTAGAACGGCCCTAGCCCATCAATATTGCAAAAAATTGGGCAGAGCCCACTCAATTTTAAAAATTCTCGGCCCAAGCCCAACCCAGCCCTGTGCCCTAGTATATCTGATTTTTTACTTGATACATAAGTGAAAATAATGTTTGAGTGAATTTATTATTTTGATTCTTTGAAAATGAAGCGCATTTTTAATCACATAAAAGTTCCTTCTTCCATGAAAAAAAAAATTTCACATACAAGTATTTTATTGAGTGCATGATTTTAAGACAATATATGTGGCACATAATTGAAATGATTGAATTGGTTTAAGTCCCACCCGTGTGCATCTTTTATTTTTTTAATGATGAGGACTGTGGCCCGATGCTAGCAAAATTGACCTAGCTGGTAGCCCTCGAAGTTTCAAGATTCATATTATTGTTTTCTTCTCTTTCTTTCCGTCTTCCTCACATGATTGACAATTTCAATTTAATTAGGGTGTCCAGCCGAATAGACCGGAATGCCAACGTTTTTCTTTTTTTGTCATTCGTTAATTTCAATTTACTCTATTCTAGGAGACTTGAGGGAGGGAGATGCGTATTTACGGGAATCAAACTCTGCTCATGTGTATGAAAGTATAAGGGAGGCACCAACTGCAGAAGAAATCGTCCCAATTAGTCGATTTTGATTTGCTTTTCAGTTTATAATGGTTCTACTATTTATTTTTAAAATACAAATAGTACTGATTGTGATCGGAAGAAAGAAGTGAACAGGGAGTATTTCAAATGACAAAAGTGACCAAACAACTTCCCACATTAATCACCCATGTGTGAATATAAGAAAAAACAATTTCTTTTCAGTATATAGTAGTATACTCTATGCATTTCCTTCCGCATAGGATTACCACGGTTCAAATTATATTTTTTACAGTCATATAAGCGAAGACATGGATTACAATTTCATTTGGAATTTATATACTCCCTTTCCCACGTGGTCCTTTGCGACAGCGTGGTCTCCTTTTGGAAACCCTGTTGTGTAAACTTCTTTATATTACCAAAAATTTCCTTGAAAAGAAGAAGTCCTAGTACTTCTGTAAAAACACGTGGAAGATGATTGCGACTAATAATTCAATTTGCCACATAAGGTGACCTCTTTATATTACCATTTTTAAGCTGATGTATGCTATTTTTCTTTTTCGAAAGACGGATGATCAGTAAGCAGCATCTTTTAAAATCAAATAGGTTCCAAGATTAGTCAATGTGCTCATAAGGTGACTTAGACTTGTCGAAACGAATCACTAAATGAAGATATGGTTTGTTTGGTGGGTAATGATCTTAGATGCCCATTGAACCAAACAGTTCACTTGCCAACTACGGACCGCTAGCTGTGTGCGGTGAGGCTATGGTGGAGTCCAACTTCCAACAATGTGGTCTAGTTGAAATTGTGCACAAGAAAGAAGCTTTAATTTCCCGTACCGTAAAAAAAGAGTATGGCTTATTCATGAAACCGTTGTAAAGAGGTAATTTACGGGGCCGTTTGATCTCAGCCGTTCATTTGGGCATTGGACGGTTCGGATTTTAATGAAATTTTTTCGGGAAAAATGTAACTCTTCCCTAAAAAAGTTTCATTAAAATCCGGACCGTCCAGTAATACACTTTGGATGAGCATAATTTACCTCAATAAACAATTATTCACAAAAAGCTACGTGAAATAGTTTTTCCGGAAAAAAAACGTATGCCAATGATCCTATTGCAAGTAAGCAACGGCAGGAGCAACTGACTGATTCCTGACCCCGCATTGACTATTTCGGAAAATTCGTAATTAATGTAAGTTTGAAATTTATTGAACAATTTTTTTTAATGGCAATTTATTGAACAAATTTGACCCAACAAGCCAACAAAATTTCTAAATAATAAACTTGGGCAACAAAATCTCTCTCCCCCTTTTCCTCTCCTTCAATGGACGAAAATAAAGTTTCAATTATGGCTACCAAAACCCCTCTTCTCTGACACAGTAAAAATTTCTCAACAAGAACCAAGAGTTGGAAAAATGGAAGAATTGTTGGAATATTTTAGTGAGCCTAAATATGAATAAAAATCATTGTAAGGATGAATGAGAATTGTCTCATTTGGGAATTGCAAAAGCCAAGTTTTATTTAATGGAGGATGTGCGCGCTCGCCGTCACTGAACACCTAGACGAGGCCGGGACCGGGACTTAGAATTCGTGGGCCTGCAACCTATGGGGACCATGGGATAGTTTGGAACTAATTTGGGTCCAAAATTTCTAAATAATAAACTTGGGCTTTGGTTGGGCTTAGGCTTGATGGGCCTAAAGCTTGTATTGAAAATGGGCTACCTTACTTGGATTGAGGATGGATTTGGATTGATAAGTTAAATAGTAACTTATTTATTGTCTTCATTCAAAAAAAAAATTGTATTTGTAGTTTTGTATCAAATTTTTATAACTTGTGAATAAAATATGGTGTATTCATATTTTTTAAATGAATCATGAATTTTTGTGAAATTGGTCGAACCATATTTACGTAAGTTTATAATATAATACGATCAATTTACTAAAATTCACGAAATTAAGGAGAGAATGGTTTGGAATATATCCATTAAGGATTTGAAAATTCCTCCCATTTCTATCCATCAATCAACCCATGATTTTAGGTAACTGTAATTACTAGAATCCCACTAATTTAGGAAGGAAATATATACCTACGTATGAATATCTATATTAAAAGGATAATATTGGTAATTCACCATCTAAAATGATGAAAATATAACTGTTTAAAAAGTGTCGGATGAAAACTTACAAAGAGTTGAACCCGAAGACTATTCTTTAAGTCTCCCAAAAAAATTCAAAGACAAAAAAAATAAGTTACTTAACTTTTCAATCCAAACTCACCCTGAATTGTGACTGTCGCACACATTAGTAGCTTCAATTATATACAAGCAATACGATTGGGTGAGAGCTGGATCTTACTAGGTTCATTGAAGGATGTTCCTTACCAGCAGCTCCAATTCAATTGCCCAACTATTCCTTCAGCTGTATTTGGTCCCTCAAGCTATACTGTGTCTATCCCATTGGCCTATAAAAGGCACTCCAAGTCTTTTGTTTCAGACACACCGAGCAAATACAAACTTCTTCTTTCAAAAGAGTTTCTACTCCAGAAAAAAATTCTTTGTTCTAGTGGGAGAGAGTACAAAACATAGTTCAGTTCGATGCGTAGTCCAGACGGTATTTCTACGATTGAATTATTATTTTTTGAATAGCTACGATTGAATTTGACCGATGCATTTTATCTTCGATCTGAGACGTCTGGAACTGTTGGCCAATATTTGATGTTACATTGCAATTTTGCATGGAGAGTTTTGTCATATGCATCATTGATTGGTGGGAACTCAACTAAGTATGTTTGTACCTACACTCTACTAGCATGTACACATGACTGGATTCGCGCATTTGCAATTCCTTCTCAAATCTAAGGAAAAAGCATTCTGGCAAATTATTATTATTTTTTGTGGGGGTCTGATTATAGAAGGAGAGACAATAGAATTTTCACCAATCAAGTGACTGAGTTTGAGTAGAGTGTGGAGGCAGGGGCGGAGCCAGGAATTTTGGTTGATGGGGTCAAAAATTAAATTCATATGCACTTAAAACAAGTTGGGACAATTTAGAGATTTTTTATGGGGTCAAAATAGCTAAATTATACCTATATTCCTATGAAAATTTGGGGTCAAATTGGTAAAAATGGGGTAAAAATTTTACATATCCCTACGAAAATTTGACAGCCAATGGGGTCGGCCGCCCTCCCTTGTACCCATGTCCTCCGCCCGTGTGTGGAGGTAATTAAAGCTTAGGATCGCTATACATAACGAAACATGTGTTTGAGTGAATGGGTAGGTTTGTGGTAGAGATGAACAGTTTGGAGGTGAATTCATAGGATTCGTTGACAGATACGGATGATTCATTAATTATGTGCAATAGCGAATTTTGGGTTTCCTCGATTTGGGGGAATTGGGTTCGATTGCCGTGTAATTTATCCAAACCAATCAGAAAGCACGTAAGAGCTTCCACAATCTCAATTTCTCCTTCGAAACCAAGTCCGATGGTCTCTCATTTTTCTTCTTTTCTGGTCGATGAGGAATATTAGACATATAATTTTTTTTTTTTGATAGGCTAGACATATAATTTTAAAGAAGGATAATCGAAATAGCTAGTTCTGTTACGTAATGGAAAATGACGTTACAGTTCTTAATGGAAAATGACTTGGTAGAATAATGTTTTGGAGTTTTGACTAGCAATTTTAGCTACACATTGTTGTACATGCCCTTAGTTTTTTTTTTTTGTTTATTTTGTTTTTGATCCTTAGAAACTGCCCAAAGGGCTACAGAGAAGCAAAATACAACTAGAAATCTGAACTGAAGATAGACATAAGAGAAGGAGGAGTTACAGCAACCCAGTCTTGGGGAAGGAATCCTCTCAACGCCATAGAAGCTACCGAATGGGCTGCTCCATTGGCTGAGCAGCGAACTCATTTTAGCATCAAAACTCTCACCCAAACAAGCTCTCAAATGTCAAGGACCAAACCAAAGTGTCGCCAAACCCATGACCTCCCATAAGGGAACCAGCTCTGAAACACTTAGAAGGATGGCTTGTTTGTCGCCCATGTTGGAACTACAATTTGGAGACGAGAAAATTAAAGGAGAAAGTTAGACTTTGTTAGGCATAAGCCCCATATATATATACATGTATATAGTTTAATTCGAGTTGACTTTAAACCCTTTACCCTACAAAGATTGAATGCTACTACTATTCAAGCAGACCTTAGAGATGTTAAAATTCAAGGCCTTGAGATTAAAAAAAAATACTCCAATACTCCGAAGTCTTCACTTATAGGGATTGTCCAAACTAGGACCCTTACATTTTGATGCTTATCTAATTCTTAATCTATCTTTTATATATAGGAATTGGTTTGAAGTTGTATCCGCGTATTCAGGCTCAAGGTTGTCTAAATTTGAATATGTCATTACGAAGAATATGTCCTAACGCTGACTTTATAGTGACTTAAAAAAAGTACTACGGAGTAATAGTTATGGAGAGCAATCTTTCGACTACAAATGTAGCCGTTTCTAGACTGATTAGGTGGGAATAAGTCAAACTTACTATTTAGACATTTCAAAATGTTGTCACTCCTCAACCGGTTATTAATAGTAACCTTGCTCGAATTTTTCAAACATCTAAAGGAGATATCAAAATACGATTGGGCCCTAGATCGTATTAGTCGTACCGAAACAAAACAGGCATCCATGTCGGCAGGATCTATGTCACTGCTAACATCATTCTCTAAATTTTGCACTTCACCCGCCAGCAGGCAAACTGGGATCTTACCTATGCATGACTTGGATGACAAAGACCCTTTTAATTACCACATTTAAAATGGGTCAAAAAAGAACATCTTCATTAAATTCTGTTGCTCACAATATTCTTCATAGAAAAATGATTTTCACACTTCCCTTTTAGCCATTTAAACTTCCTTTTTTTTTTGTTTTTTATCCACACGAATTTACAATATTGTCCTCGCATGTGTGGAGAAGTGTATTGAATAAAGGGCAAGATAGTAAATTCAAGTGGAAAAAAATCCAAAAAAAAGGAATGTGAATTATAAAAAGGAGAGTGTAGAAATCAATTTCCTTCTTCATACCGTTCTTTTCTTTGCGTTATCGCTCCAAAACGGAGGATGATAACTTAGACAAGAGAATAATACTAGTCATCATCTTGCTTTTTGTAGGGCCATTGCTTTTCGAAATTTAGTACAGTTTCTTGAGTTGTCCTTGAGAGAGAGAAACTATCCCACCAAACTACTCCTGATAAAACTATTAACAGTATAATTGGCAATGTTGACGTTATTTAGTAGTAGAATATAACGTCAACATTAATTTGTTGAGCAACTCAATAAAATTTCACTAACATGAATGTTTTATTCATTCTGAACTCAAAAGAGAGTGTCCAGCTGAGCTTAATTTTGCAAAAAAAGTTCAAAATGAACGGCTACGCCGATCATCAAGGTGAGATAAGCAATATCACTTCACTTAATAGGGTTGTCCACGGACCCAACCTGATAACGGACGCAATGGACGGTTCTGATTACACTTGTCGGTCGGATTTTGGTCGGGTTGGACAGGAGAACATAGTGGAGTGACACAACCAACCACGATCTTTTTTCCATAATTTCGAAAATCTAGTCACATGGTGCTTAAAATAACGGTCACCGCATGCAATCACCAAAATATTATTGTGGGAAAGGTAATCTTGGAGCTACGAATGCAATCGAAGTAAAGCTACGAAACAGCCCCAAGCTGGTCATAATCTATGGCTCTAAAATAAAAAAGTTAATAGTTTGATTCGAGATATGGTCAAAGTCATGTTTAGCAGACGTTCAAAAACAAGAAGTCATGTTCAGCATTCACGACTACCTGTGAATTTATGGGGGATTTCACAGAGGGCATGGAAAAGATAAAAGAAAAGTTTAATAAATGGCAATTAACCCAAAGTAACAAGCTATTATTGGCCTCTTTCCAAGTGTTTAAAAGTCATTTATTTTCCAAAAACTTCTTAGTTTTCGTGGATTTTTTTTTGGCTATACTATTTAATTATGTTGGCTAAATTTAAGAACAAAAGGAAGATAAATGTGAATCATGTTTTTGAAAGAATTCTAGTACTCCATTAAAAACTAGGAAAATTATATTGTCTATTTTGTTTATTTTTTTAAAATTCAATTAGTTTTTCGAAACAAAGATTCAATTCACGTCAGTGAAAATTTATTAATCTCTTTGATAGAAAAAGGGAAATAATTTTCACATTCCCCTTTTTTTTTATTTTTATATCCATACTCTTTTTTTTTGTTTTCAATGGAACTAACCAAGTATACTTTATAACATTGGTGCGACCGCTTCTTAATCCCATTATTAGTCGGAGTCAGAGGATAATATATTCCACTTATATGCTGACCGAATAAGAGGTTGCAGATAGGAAAAACACATTACAAAGGGAGAATGACATATGAAACACTAGGAAACTTCAAATTGTCCTTTTTATATTTAAAAAATGCGATCTCTTTCTTTTTCATTTTTTATATAGAATGGGATCCCCTTATTTTTTTTGGAAAAGCAAAAATTTATCAATTTCGGTAAAAATAAAAAAATTCAAAAAGACAATAATATGACTTAAAAGTGGCCAGGACTTTAGTTTGTAGTTTTTCTATCTTCAAGTGTGTTTGGACCCAAAAAAAAAAAAAATCGTTATTATCGTCAATGACTTTTTATTACGATTAGATAAAAAAATCTTATCATATTCCCACTAAATATTTTGTCGTCTTAAAGAATGAGATACGAGAAGTAAAATAGTACGACTAAAAACCTTAAAAAAAATTAACTAAAAACTAAAAACGGAAACACATAAAATGGATAATTTTTAATTGTCTATTAATGGAATTAAACAAGTATACTTTATATACTACTACTAGTTTATTAAGATTGACGATGTGACCGCTTCTTAATCCAATTATTAGTTATAGTTGGACGGGATAATCCCACTCATATGCTGACCGAATATAAAATAATTGTACATAGAAAAAACAAACATTACAGAGACAAAGAGGAGAGAGAGAGAGAGAGAGAGAGAGAGAGAGAGCTGTACTTCAGCACATGGCTTCGCTGCCGCTGGGACCTCACCACCCCCCAGACAACCACCACCTTGACCCCTCAAACCTCGCCCCTCCTCCTCCTCGCCGCCAGCCGGACATGGACTCCGACAAGGTTACTCTCTCTCCTCTCCTCTCTCCCTCTCTCTCTTTCCTTTTATCTCTCTTGCTTACTCAACTTTCTCTCGCTCTTCATATATGCCTCACTGTGTTGTGTTTTGCTCTGTGGAGCAAATTTGAGCTCAGTTTTGTGCAAATCGTCTTCGATCTAGCTATAACCCTTCAATTTCTCCCCGATCTTCCTGTTGGCGGAGTCTTTTCGTGCTCCTTCTGTTAACGGAAGTCAGAACGCCGCCGCCGGAAGTAATGTCCGGAGTATTTTTCCGGAGATCGGAGGGTTTTGTGGCTGTTTAAGCTGTTCCTGCTGTTATTTGTTACTTTTGAGTTGTTTCTCGACTTGAATTTGAGAGTTTGAGTTGTGTACTGTAGAGTGAAAGAGGGAAGTATATTTGTTCCGTGCCTTGCTTGGGGCTTGAATTAGTTTTCGTTTCAAATTTTCATTTATCTATTTTGTTTTAAAATTTTCTTAGCTTTGTAGAGGTGCCTTTCTGACGCTAGCTGTTGAGAAATCGATGAGAAATCAAATGCTTGTTTGATGTTTATTTAGGGTTGGTCAGCGTTTGATCTCAATGCTGGCTTAGTTATGATCTTAGTCACATAATGCGTGCGAGTGCTTGGGTGAAAAAGTCTTTCAAAAACATCCTGAAGTATGAATCTTCCTGAGAGCGAGGATTGAGAGCACGACTGAATGGTCCTGCTGAAGGATGTGACTGAGGTTTCGACTTGCATTTGGAGTTTTGAATTGTAGAGGGAGGAAAGGAGGGATCCGTTTTTTATCTGTACTTTCCTTGGGGATTAATTTTCTTCGCTTTTTATTTTTTTTACCTTCAAGTTGCATTTAGCTTTCTTCGCTTAGTAGTGTTTTCGTAATGGTATCCGGTAATTTGAATGCTTACATAATGTTGATGTACTGTTGTTGATCTCTTGATCTCAATAATATCATCAGTTAGGTTTTTGATCTTCATTTGGGTCTTCTTGTGATCCCATACTTGGAATCTTCTACGCTCTTTTTTGTTCTCTGAGTTTCACACAGTTAGGGATTTCTTTATGAAGTCAGCTGCCTGTAATGGTTTTGAACTTTTCTCCTCCTCCCATCTTTGCCTTTTGGTTGATTTTATTTGTATACTGTTTTCTTCAAACTGGGAGCAACATTTGATTCTCTCTGCACAGTCTCTTGTTTCAAATTCAAGCTCTGTGCCATGTGATGCTTTCTTGAAAGCTATGCTTATATCATATTGCTTTCCATTGGTATTCTTCTTTAAACTCATCTGTCCAAAAAGGCTGGTTAACTCTGGAACAATCTACTCAATTATGGTTATCATGTGCAATTGTTGATGCCTTGAAGCTAATTATAGTATTGGTAATTAGCTATTGTCCTTCAATCTCATAATCCTACAATTGGTTCACACTGCAGGAAATGACATCTACAGTTGTCGAGGGCAATGATCAAGTAACTGGTCACATCATTTCCACCACAATTGGGGGTAAAAATGGAGAACCTAAACGCGTAAGGGCTAAATATCTCTATTACTCTTGTTCTGTTGCTGTTCTTTTGTGTTTTTTTGTTAATAGTCCTTACCGTTGCAACGTCGAAACGTTTCTTGTGTAGCGTGATTGCAAATCTGAATGCCAAACTCAGGAGTTATTTATTTGCTTTGATTAATTATCTTCGTTTTGAAAGCTAAAATAGTAATTTATAATGCCTTCTTACAGACCATCACTTACATGGCCGAGCGTGTAGTGGGTACAGGATCATTTGGAATTGTCTTTCAGGTACTGCAGTCTAGGATTTATTATTTATTAAGCCTTGTAGTTCTTTCCTTTTTAGTGGTTGATTGAATTAATGTGACTCATCCAGGCAAAATGCTTGGAAACTGGGGAGTCTGTAGCCATAAAGAAGGTATTGCAGGACAGGCGTTATAAAAATCGTGAGCTTCAGCTAATGCGCTTGATGGATCACCCAAATGTGGTTTCTCTGAAGCACTGTTTCTTTTCTACAACAAGTAAAGACGAACTATTCTTGAATTTGGTCATGGAATACGTCCCGGAGACTATGTACCGCGTTCTGAAGCATTACACCAATGCGAATCAAAGGATGCCACTCATCTATGTCAAACTTTATACGTATCAGGTTCAAGATTTTTCTTCTTCTTCTTCTTGTTTTTGATGTTGCTCCACTTTTATTTTCCTTGAACTTGATGTAAGTTAAATTGCTTATCAGATATTTAGGGGTTTGGCCTATATTCATACTGTTCCTGGGGTTTGCCATAGGGATGTGAAACCTCAAAACCTTCTGGTATGTAATTCCGTCATTCATCACTCATCCCTTATTTGCTGTTCTTGACTGAGTTGGAGTCTTATCTAAATCTGTATTCTATATCCCGTAGGTTGATCCTCTTACCCACCAGGTTAAGCTTTGTGACTTTGGAAGTGCAAAAGTTCTGGTAAGCTTATTATAACCATTGCCTTGTCAACTAACATTTTACATGTGGATTGTCCACATGTTTTTAACTGTGGATTCTTTCTCATATGGTTCACTGTTCACTTGTAAGACATTATGATCATACATGCAATTGTTTAGTTTAATGAACTTGAGAAAATCTGAGTGTACTGATTGTTTTCAGCTCACATTAAGCACAGGCTCACTTTCTAAGTAGAGGTGCATGTAATGTATACTACCTCAAGAAGTTGGAAGGACCAACGATAAGGAACGGTGGGAGTAAATGGAACCTGTGTCATGCCATTTGTTGGTAGATTTACGCCTGGAACACATTTTTAATAGTCAAGGTTATTGCAGAACTAGGGCAATACGAAACTTTCATAACGTGCATGGAATGGTCTATGGCACTTTGTGAACACAGTTTACTTTAGAAAATAGAATAAATGGACACAAGAATATTGTAGTGTCTCCGAATCCTTGAGATGTGAAGCAGATGAATCAGAGTAATCAGACACTTTAACACCTACTTGTACTAGCCAAGTCCATGTAAACTAGGTCCTCAGCTATGGTATTGTTTCAGTTTGCTGAGCAGGGGAGTCATCTAGCGTAGATTTAACTTTATGCATTATATGTTGAGGCATGCTTGATTCAGTCCGTCTGTGCCTGCGCTAAAATATGCTCCATCATGATCCTTTGTCCTCTGGCTTATTTTCGGCAGTTTGTTCCTTTACTTCATTTTCTTTCCCTTTTTCTGGGTATTCTTGTTTCTATTCATTTCACCAAGATTTATATTGTGATCAGGTAAAGGGCGAAGCAAACATATCGTACATATGTTCTCGTTACTACCGCGCCCCTGAACTCATATTTGGGGCAACAGAGTACACAACATCAATTGATATTTGGTCAGCTGGTTGTGTCCTTGCTGAGCTTCTTTTGGGGCAGGTCTGTCACTTCCTTAGCATCTAGGTGCAGTCTGCCTGAGTTATCTTTCTGTATTTTTTTCTCACTTCCCATTCTTCAAAAATTCTTCGTAGCCCTTGTTTCCTGGAGAAAGTGCGGTGGACCAACTTGTAGAGATTATCAAGGTGATGTGTGATGTTTCATTGTCTCAGCGGAATTTCTGTGGATATCAACTTTGTTAATCTAGTGAGCATTTAATAGATTCTGTGACTTTCTTACAGGTTCTTGGTACTCCAACTCGAGAAGAAATCCGATGCATGAACCCAAACTACACGGATTTTAGGTTTCCTCAGATTAAAGCACATCCTTGGCACAAGGTGTGCAACTTTCATATCTACTATGTGGTTCATTGGGTCTTAATTCTTGCCTAATTGGCTTGAGTTTGTGAAATTGATCATTTAGTTCATTGTTCCAGGTTTTCCACAAACGAATGCCTCCTGAAGCAATTGATCTTGCTTCACGGCTCCTTCAATACTCACCAAGTCTTCGTTGCACTGCTGTAAGTTTGTTTTTCCCTTCTTGTTTTGGAGTCTTATTTCCAAGTAGCACATTATCTCAGCAAAACCACTGAGGATTGAAGTTTACATACTATAAACGTCTCAAAACATCTCCTTTTGTTATCTTCTATTGCTGTTGCAAAGTGTACTACTCTTCCTGTAATTCTGGTCTTACTATTGGCTATTCTGTTCATTTACTGGCTATTATTCTTGCTGCAGTTGGAAGCATGTACGCATTCCTTTTTTGATGAGCTTCGGGAGCCCAATGCTCGTCTACCAAATGGTCGCCCTTTGCCTCCTCTTTTCAACTTTAAACAGGAAGTATGCAACCTAACTATGAAATTAGCTGTCGTATGTTTGCTGTCCTCACGCATTATGTTTTACTCACATCACCTGCCCATGACGTGTCCTTCAAATTGAAAAGATCTAGCAAGCCCCCAATTGCAAGGATTCAATTCTAGTGTCGGTTATGTTCTTCCACAATGATGGCCGAGGGAATATAACTGGTACTAAAACTTGGAAAGACAAACAACACACCTGTTTAGGGAGAGGGACTCCGTAAAGATTAGACCTTGCTGTGGATAAAAAGTTTCATTTGCATATACAGAGTAGGAAAGATTGAGGGAGTTTTTAGTTTTTGGTAGTTACACCATGAAATGTAGATGCAAATAATTTAAGTTTGAACACAAAATTCTTTCTGTTCAAGCAAGTTCCACAGTGGCCTCTTCATTCAATTATATGGTATAGTCGATTGGAAAAAAAACAAGCCCAAGCCACCCGGCAGATTCTAGGACGATGTGTTATTTGCAGCTTTCTTGCAATGCAAATATGTTCTCTATGTCTATATGGTAATTGTTCATGATTTTCATCCATTCATTCCCCCATCTGGCTGCAGTTAACTGGAGCTTCACCTGAGTTGATCAACAGGCTGATACCAGAGCATGTCCGACGACAAAGCGGTCTCAGCTTCCCGCATCCAGCTGGGACGTGAACAAAAAATTGACATGAAGTTGAATCAAACCTTGAGCTAGTTGATGCATATTGATTAAAAGGAGCCTATGCGACGGGTGATATAGTCAGGTTTTGGCATAACCGGCCCTTTCTTGCCCAACAAAATGGTACCGTGTGTTTGGCATAGCCGGGAATTGGGCTATTCTTCTGTCTATTTATGTCATGTTAGCTTAAAAGGAATTCGTTTCCCACTGCTGTAAATTGTTTTGATCGCAAAGCTTTCTGAAAGCTAGTGAGTACAAATGTCTAGCTAGGCAGTTGTCTGAAGAACAACAGGAGAGCTAAGGGCTCTTTCGTAGTATTGTACTTTTTATTAATCTGGCGTTGTGTCTACTTGTGTTATCTAGTCCCTTGCGGCAGCAGCTATAGATTGCTTCTGAATTTCAGTTTCCTGTTTCTAATGGGTAGGGGTGTAAATGAACCAAATCGAGCCGAACGAATATTCGGGATCAGTTCGGTAAGGTATAGGTCAGGCTTGAGTTCGATTCGAGCCTGGACAATGGAGTTCAAGTTTGGCTCGTTAAAAATTTTCAAAGCTTGGGCTCGGCTCGTTAGCCTTAAACAAGCTGAACCGAGCTGAATTCAGGCTCGAATATAGTTCATGTTCGAATACAGGCTCCTTAAACAAGCTGAACCGAGCCGAATTCAGGCTCGAATGCAGTTCATGTTCTAATACAATTCGGGTTCAAATTCAGGCTCGTGAAATTTTTTTTTCCCAATTCCAAATAACTATTCACACATAAATGACAAAAATTTGGGGAAAACCAACAAAATCATGACCAATATTATCAAAAATATTAACCAAACCTTAAAAAAAAAGGAAGAAAACAACCAAGAACATGACCAAAAATCAGTTACCAAGTTTTGCTCCAAGTCTCCCAAAAAACCCATCTGAAATAAGCATAAAATAAAAGCATACCAATTTGAGTTCAGAGATGAAGAGGAGGAGCATGAACCGATAACAAACAATAAAAGAGTATAATATCAAAAAAACTACCTCGGATTGGATGGATTAGAACGTAGCAGCTTTATTATTTTGGAGAGAGAGAGAGAGGCAACGTTGAGGAGGTTGCGGATAGAGGCGGAGAGAGGTGGAGGAGGAGTCAGAGAGAGGCGGTATTGGAGGAGGCAGAGACAGGGGCGATGTAGCGGTGAGAGCAGTGATTAAGTGGTTGGGTAAGAAATCCTAACGTTTTTGAAGTGGACTCATGTTTGTATCAATGAGTAGTAAAAGTAAAAATGAAAATAATACAATTTTTGTAAGAAAAATTTAAATTTTTTTCAACAACCATAAAATATAGACAGAGTAATAAAAGTAAAAATTAAATTATGCATACACCCCTAAAATATATAATATTTATAGATAGACCTCCAAAGTATTATTAATTATATTTTGACCCCAAGTTCGCAAGCCTAACTGAGCCGAATACTATTAGACTCAGGTTCGGCTCATTTATGGAACGAGTCTAAAATTGAGGTTTAGGTTTAGTTTATTTAATAGACGAGTTGAATTCGAACGAGCCTTTACCGAGCCGAGCCTCGAATAATTCACGAATGGCTCAGTTTATTTACAGCCCTAGGTTCTTGTATTTACTTGGCAAGTCTCGTATACATTTTAACCACGCCGTTGGTTTATTTAGGCTGCATCAGTATATTTGAGGTGTTATGTGGGAATTTCTGCTGTCAGGAAATAGTAAAGAAAATCGAAGAAAATAATAACAGAGTATTTCCTTCGTTTCTCTACCATTTCGTCATCCCTTTGTATATCCATTCTTCAAATTCAATCCAAAGAAAACGTTGTTGAAAAAGCTTGGAAAACTAAAGGTTGGCCCTATTGTCTTTGATGTTTAATTCAAGCCGGTGAAACCGTGAATGAAGACATGAAAGAGAGACAACCAGCGCACTACTAAGAACTGGTCGAAATTCTCATACCGCCTGGATCCCGGGATGAAATTCTTTGCGTTTAGCATAACTTTTTAGCACCGTCCTGATGGAGATTTGAGGGGTTGCTTATCATGAGAGAAAAAAAAGTAAGGAAAAGCAAATAGGGCATAGTCTGGACTTTTCCTTGCAGGTTTTGAAACAACCAATCCATCCTTGTGCTTTTACAATGGGCAAATCTGTGTCTTCATTGCCCCGAACAAATATAAAAATGCTTACCCCACATTGTGGATATTCGATTCGCAAAATCCGAATCGATCCGAACTAGGGCCCGCAATAATACATACAGAACTAGGGTTCCAGTTCCACCACCAATTCCAAGATTACCAACTTACTAAAAAATGGCAACAGAACTAATATTCTCACCATCATTTTAATCCTCTTTTACAACAAGAAACCCTCGAACGCCGGAATTTTTTTATTTTGGAGGGAGCAAATCATTGCTACAAATCCAAGGCATGTTTAAGTATAACAACACCCTCAAAAGTACATATCTTGTTTTATTGGGCAAGCAGCAGCAGAGCTGTGACGAGCATAAGTGTTGCCTGATCTCAGTTGGATTAAAATGACCAAAACAAAAATTCTCGAGAAAGTCAAGATGCTGACCCATGAATTATTACACTGAGCTCATCTATATATTCTTGTATTGACTACCTAAGTAGATTTTGTCACCTCATGGATGGCATTAGCCAAGTATCCAACATTCCCTGTAGTAATTCCTGCCATGCTGTATCATATTCTTCGCAATTAGCTTTTAAATCACGGAAAAGGAAACACAAACACATACATATGCGTACGTATCTACAGATAGATAGTAGGTACAGATTTACCTGATACGACCATTGCGCGTCAAGTAAATATGGAATTCACTAGTCAAGCGATCAACTTGTTCAGGTGTCATCCCGCTAAAGCAGAACATGCCAATCTGTTTGCAGTATCCGGTAGAATCATTAAACTTCAAAACTAAACCGATGACAATAGAGTAGACTGAGTAGTGACCCAAATGGTTGAGAAATTTAACAAATAAGATACCTGCTTAGTTATGTGCTCCCATGATAGCGGTGACCCCAACTTTTCAAGGTTTTCTCGCAGAGCTGTTCGCATTCCAATTATCCGATCGGCCATGCCCTATAAAAAAAAATTCACAGATCAAACACTTCAGATGTTGCAAAATAACAGATACACTAATAGAGAATGGGTATAACATAACTTTTGGACATATTACATATTATTCCCAGCAAATTCAATTTCAGAGAGAGAAATGAGATGGGGGAAGCGAAATGTAAGCCAAACAAACTGTGCTTCTGTACATGTGTGAAGTCAATGCACTAAACTCTTACAGAAAAGAAAATTTTAGCCAAAAGTGAATCTAAAAATAGCTTCATGTTTGTTAGACATATCTCATAGACAATGAAATTACCTTACTATCACCATAGCACACGGCATGGACCAAAGCCAGATAATACCTTCCCTTTAAAATGTATTCGTGTCATGACCACTTGGCTGACTAATGCAACCATTTAATTAAGTTACTAAAGTTCGATAAAACAAATATTTTCAGAAGAATATAACCAAAGCATTAACCAATTACGCAAGGTCACTAAGTTGGATGGAACAGAGATTTTGAGAAGCATATAACCGAAGCATTGACCAACAACAATAAAGTACCTTAACTTCCTTGAGCCACAACTTCTTGAGGTCAGGATCATCAAGTATAGTTGAAACAACGAGGGCACCATGCACGGGCGGATTACTGTACATGGGTCTGGCAAGCTGCTGCAACTGACTTTTCACAGCTATTGCCTGTTTTTCATCTTCACAGACCACGCTGCATTTAGTAAATAAAGGCATCAGAAACAGAAAAGAGAGAGAGAGAGCAACAAAGTTTGTGCTTTCTAGATTGAACGGGCAAAGACAAAGCAAGTAAGGAATTCAGAAAAGCTAAACAATGCAGTCTTTAGCACAAGAGCAATAGATGGTAATATGCGGGGACTAGAAGAGGCATTATTAGAAGTAGAATTTCTACTTGGCCACTGTTGAAAGAATTGTGACACTAGAAAAGTTGACCACGTCACTTTCAAGAGTGTTAATCCGACAGTTTCAAGGGTCATATGCTTCCCTATTCTGCACTTTGTAAGGCCTCAGCCCTCTCACAGTAGAATTTTAATTCAATCATGACATATGCTTGAACCAACAGGTCCAATACTAAGGAACTTTGAGATAGCATAGAGGAGTCGTTCTATGTAGACATCACTGATATTTTATTACTACATTTCCAAACCACTGAACATTGAAATAAGTATCCCTTCTCCTAGTTTTTGACACCCATTCATCTTGGCACTAATAAAAGTTTCATTTTATCAAAGAACCAAATGAGTTTGTATTCACATGAGACAACCTCTGCATAACTTCATTTTCATGGCTCAGTATTGAAGAAGGGAAATTGTTTCATCATAACTTTTTCTTGGTAAAGTGTGCGCCAGTGTCCCTCCCCCCTGGCTACTATCTACGCTAATGCGTGAAACCATTGCAGCCCAAGGAAGGACTCCTAACGCACTTATAAGAATCTTGATATGATACTGAACCAAAAGAAAACACAGGAAAGAACAAAGAAGAAAAGAAATTTACGCACGTTCTAGAACTCAAACTTCGACTTGAATACTCATACATCATAATCAAGTAAAATAAAAAGAGTCAACCAATCAATCATGACACTAAATTCTTGGGCTGTCTTATTTTCCCTGGCACTTCTGCATCATAAGGACAATGGTACGTCACTCGGGGAAAAAAGCTATGAAAAGATCCCGCTAGATTCCATCAATTAATCAAATCCCATGTCAGTTGTCACAATCCAAGATGGAAGGACAATAGTATCTCTCGGGGAAACTATTTTGTTGAAGGAAACTGAAACAAAGAGGAGCTAAAAGTGACATACCTGAGGCATCCAACTCTTTGGCCATAGAGCCCCATATTTTTTGCATATGATTGAGCACATCCAATTAAGTGACCATCCTCAAGGAAAATCCTAATAGACTTTGCATCCCTCTCTGTATCACCGCTAGCAAAACCTTGATATGCCATATCAAAGAATGCAAGATGACCTTTGACCTGAAAATGCCTACATTAATTTTTAAGGATAACAGAAGTGAGAGTAGAAAGAAAAGTCTGTCGAGAAGTGTACCTTGAACTGGTAGGAAATCTCTCTCCATTGTTCCTCAGTAGGGTCGACTCCGGTAGGATTATGAGCACAAGCGTGAAGCAGAAAGAATGAACCATTTGGGGCATTCTATGCGTAGAATATGAAGGTAAAACAAGCAAGGAATGGAGAAAGTAGAACATGAGTCAGCAAGGGAAGAATGACAGCGCCTCAATTTATGTAAGAGATTAAACTAGGAAGGCCTTAATGTTCCTTAGATACCTTAATATCGTCTATCAGCGCTGAAAAATCCAACCCTCTCGACTCTGGATGATAATAATGGTATGTTCTTTGAGGGACATGGGCATCTCTCCAGATGTTATGATGACTGTGGAAACATCATGTTAGAAGCTTAAATAAAAGGAAGAGAAATACACTGTAGGAAACGATAGATCTGTTTTTCTGACCATTTTTTCCATACAAGAAACCAAATAATAGATCAACTTAAAACCTTCACTCACTTGGACCAGGTAGGGACTGGAATGTAGATTTGAGAATCAGGGCAAAAACGCTTCTGAAAGTCCGCAAAAAGTCTGCAAGCACCAGTCCCAGAAAGAGCCTGCACTGCCGCTATACGCTTATCTTTAATCAAATCAGAATCCTCTCCATATGCAAGCTTCACTGTTTCCTCAATCATCTTTAAACTCCCTCCCATGGGAAGATATTCCCTGCAAAAAAAAAAGAAGCAAGGGCATATTTGGTCAATTTAAAGACCAAAAACAGTGTTCAAGCTTGTGTTAGCACTTACCACTTTCAACTGACTACAGTTTTACCACACACACAAAACCAAACCCCTTCTTTTAAACTGCATACCTGTCAGATGTCTTTGTTTTTTCCCAAAACAGCATCAACGCTTCACCTTAACCAAAACCAGCACAGTGAAGGTTTTTATGATAGGCACTTACTGACAATAGGGACCTAGTCAACTTTTACCACTTACTAGCTAGGATTCTCTAAACCTATCCTTGTGCTCAGATAAACATACTTAAGCCAATGGAGAACCCAAAGCATTAGAAATCTTCCTAATTTTGTATATTTTGTTTGTCGATCAAGATGGAACAACAAAGGCATGATCTATATCTTCAACTGGAGAGCTTACAGGACACCGTTCATTCTATGGAGAACTTTTCGGAGGGTAAATTTCTTTAAATGGTATTGCTAGATAAAACACAGAATGACCAATTATGGAGAATTTAGTTCAACCTTAGTAATTTAGTTCAACCTTAGTACTTCCAGGATATACTTTGAGGGTATTCTTTTGGCCAATTCGTCTCCCCCCACAAACATATATCACCTAAAAGTCTGTAGATATATTATCATGCACCTTCATTGAGCTTCAGGATTACAAAAGTGGAACTTAAATACTAACTGTCACCCTAATGCCCCGAACGAACGTTTTCCTGGCGCCGAAACAAATACATAGTTACATACTTTCCATAAATTAAATCAAAACAGACAGAAGTCACAGAACATAAGGAATCTGGATCCACAACCCAGAAAAGCAAAATTGAAACTTGGAAACATAAAGCAACAGTGTAAAGAGACATAAAGTAAGGCATAACAAAAGAAAGAATCAAATTGGCAAGTGCGGGACAAAAAAGGCAGAATTAAGTGACCACTGTAGCAATTGGCAAATTGCAAGCCGAAAAGAACCCATGAATACATGACTATACCCAACCCGAGACAACAAATTTCCCACACAAAATACAGCACATGAAAAGGCAAAATGTAAAACTGGCAACAAAGATTGGAACAAGTGAAATCCCCGTTTGGTTGCTAAGAAAATTTCAGAAGGAAGACAAACTAAAACATATCAAATTGTCTAATGCATTCAGCAGACAACCCTTGACAAGAAACCAGAAATCGGAGCAAATCATTCAGCTTTCAGATTCAGAGTTCACATTTCTTGTCCTTTCATTTGTTTTCTCAGTGTCAAGCTATCAATTGTCTCAAAAGCTTAAGCTATTGGAAAATGGGCCCAACCACATATATTGAGCTACGAGCTATCTCAGCAACCAAAACAGAGTAAAAGGCACCCGAAAATGGACAGAACACACTCACATGTTCTTGTATCCGGCAATCCTCCTTTCTGCTTCCCTGACGCACTCAAGCACCACTGGCTTCCCGTTGTCATCACGGTATGCACCCTTTCACAAATCCCAAACCCAGATCAATTTCAAAGAGCGAGAGAAGTCCAGAAGAAACTTATTCATTTTTCAACAGAAATAGCTTTTCCAAAATCCGGAGGAGGAAAACAATTCCTAAAAAGTGAGTTCTTTTCCTACACGAGAAAGAAGAAAACAAGTTTCGAAAACAGGCAACTAAACAAATTTCTGGAAACTGTTCCACAAAACATGTTTTTCAAATCACAAAATCCGGATCACTTCCCCATTTTCAACAGAAACATCTTCAAAGTAAAATTCCTACAAAATGAGTTCTCTTCCGAAATAACACAGCCCCACCCAGGGCATTGAATAATTTCTCCCTTTAAGGAGGAAAATATAGGGGATGTAGCCCGCCAGTAGATGGTGGGATTGATTAGTTGGGGGTGCGCGTAAGCTTTGACGGTTCTGAATTATGAAAAGCTTGACGGTTCTGAATTATGAAAAAGAAAATAGAGAGGCAGTGAATTAATTACCACTCCGACATTGACTTTGGTAGGGGTGGGATCAGCGAGAAAAGCTTCGGTCACGCCCAGGATTGGGTCCTTAGCGGCTGGCTCAACGCTTCGCCACCACGAGGATGAAGAAGACATGGATCGCGCTCCCAACGACCTCATCATCATCATCATCATCACTTGTCGCCTCGACAACAACGCCGTTCGAACCGCCATGGTTTCGGTTAGAGAGAGAGAGAACACGGGCCTAGAGAGAGAGAGAGAGAGAGGAGAATGAATTTGGAGGAAGTGAAATGGTATGCAAATTGTTGTTACTTCCGTATAACGGATTACAACGATGATGTCTTGGGAAGTGTGAGAAAAAAAAAGGTGACTGACGTCTGCTTTGGTTGTGTTGATATTATGGTGGTGCCCTTGGATTTTGGCTGCTAGTGATGCGCCGGCTGTTTGTAGAAGGGTAGGCTAGTAATATCGGTACGCAATCTAATATCGGGATTTGAGGGTTTGGTTTATTTAATTAATATCGTCTTATCTGTTCTGTTAATTTTAGGAGAAATTTTTCAGTGCCGGGTGGGTACCACCTGGCACCTTACGTGGTACCCACTGGCCAATCACATCGCGCCACCTGGCTCTCTTCCCCAAGTAACGTTTCCTTCCCCTTTCCCGTCTTCCGTCCGTTAAAAATCGGGGCAAAACCCAAATCTCACCCCCCGAAATTTTTGAAACCCCTTTTTTATCTGAAACCCTTTTACTTCATATCCTCCCAAACCAAACCACGATCTCCTCTCTCTCTCTCTCTCTCTCTCTCCTCCATCTCCGCCACCCCGCCCCTACCACCACCGACTCACAACCACCACCGTCTCAAGCGCTTTCAGCCTCTCGCTTCGCTGGTATGTGTTCGTGTGTGTAATTTCGAAGCCCTAATTTTCTTTCTTCTCTTTTCTTGCTCTTCACTATTTTGTTCCTTTTTTATCAGATCTTCACTGCGTGGTACCACCGCCACCATCAGACTCCACCAGTTATTGACCTTTCTCTCTCACAGGTTTCTCTCTCTCACTCCCCTCTCCACTATTGTACCATTTTTGAATACAGAGCCTACCCTGGCAACAAATCTGCACTTTTTTGGTCGCGACTGGTGTTCCTCACAAGTATCCTGGAGTATCTCCTCTTGTGTTTCTGTGATTATGCGGAATTTCATTGTATTATGTGATGTCAAATTTCATTGTATTATCGGAATACAAAATGCTCAAGCATAAAATCCTGTACCAGTTAACGCATTCGTATCCATGTCATAATGCTATTTTCTGAGCTCGTGACAAAGTATTCATAGGATTGGGATGCATTCATTCCTTGCTTCTTCAACCTGAAAATGCGAGTATCAATTTTGTGGATATGTGAAAATAGCTTTCGAGTAATCCTCGTGAAAACAATTTTTCCTGCTAAATTTCACAACCAAAGTTGTGAAAACAGGATACATGTGTAGCGTTTCCCAATTTTATGTCTCGTACGGGGATACATTACCAATAGTAAATATAAGTTGAAAAAACAGTTACAGCTCTTGTATTATAAAAATTCAGTTGGGTTGCAATTTAAAATTTCCTGGGTTGCAATTTAAAATTTCCAAATCTTTGATCCCAACGAGGCCATGACCACCCATCTATGTGACTAGAGCGTTTAGCAGCTAACTCTTTATTATTGTAATTTTACAGGATTGTATTACTATCATGGTTGTCTGACTAGATTCCCTCATGCCGTGCATAAAAAATATGTGCACACAAAGCATGGGTGCGGCACAGCGGGCACACAACAGCAGTTGAGCAAGTACAGTTCCCTCCATTGTTGGAATTTGCTGAAGGAAGTTCAAGTGAAACAAAAAATGAAGTTAGATATGGACTGTCCAAATGTTACGATTCAGTTTATTGTAATATACTTTTTGAAATATTTGAATTGTGAATGGTAATTTAGGATGAGAAACGCCCGGCGTGGGCTTATTTGTGTATTTCAATTGTGAATGGTAATTTAAGATGAGAAGAAATGCCCGGCGTGGGCTTATTTGTGTATTTCAATTGTGAATGGTAATTTAGGATGGAAAACGCCCGGCGTGGGCTTATTTGTGTATTTCAATTGTGAATGGTAATTTAGGATGGAAAACGCCCGGCGTGGGCTTATTTGTGTATTTGAAGACCAACTCCACCATCCACTAGCCCGCCGGGCGCCCGGGGTTGGGGCGTGGGGTGGACATAACACCAAGTAGCTGGATAGCTAAGGGGTTATAAAGAAGATACAGAAGGATGTGAGCTTGTTTTGCATCATGGAGTCAGATTGGTGTTTTAGGCAGCCTATTTACCCCAACAAAAATTGTTTTTGGCAGCCTTAAATCTTGTCTCTGTCGATTCTAGATTTCCCCAGTTGCCTTGTTCTGTTATGCGCTAGTTGCTAGCAAGGGTATGACTAAAGCTAATGTTTGTTCTTTCTTTCTTTTCTGGTTTCCATTTTGTTTGAACTTGTTTGGACTGCAAGGATATTCCCTTGGTTTTAGTTCTCATCTGGTTTGGTTTTAATAAGGGCATTCATCTTGTCTTTGCTTGTGTTGTAGCCACTGACACATTATGCGCAAAAAGATCTATTGAAATTGAAAAAATCTGTTCTATCAGAGGAAAATTGTTGACGTTTTGAGTTCAAATTAAAAACAGGCATTCCAAATACGGCATGGGACAAGGACACAGACACAGACAATGTGTAGACTTTTCCATATCCAAAAGGTTTCCATACATAATTTCATAGCCAAATAACTTTCATACAACCATAGTTAAGCAAAAAATGAAAATGGCAAGCTCTAAGAACCACCAGTTGCATGCCCACCCATAACTCAAAAACATATGGTGGAGCAGGGTTATATACAACCTACATTTTACACCATTCACAAAAAGCTACCAGTCCACTACATGTAGCCCACCCATAACTCAAAAACATATGGTGGAGCAGGGTATACACAACCTACATTTTACGCCATCCACAAAAAGCTACAAGTCTACGACATGTTTATATTTAGCATTGTCTCCCACTGTATCATAGAACCACCAGTTACAAAAAATTGAACCACCGGCAGTTGCAAAAATCCCTTCCACCTGTTGCAAAAAACCTGAAACAAATTCAAACACATTCTTCTTAATCTTCACCCAAACTATAGATATTTGGAGACGTGTGCATTCCCTCAACACCGCTATCCAACAAGCAACTCTGTATCATACTCGTAAAATAACCATGTGGGTATTCAGAGAGCTGCATTTGCAATGGAAATACAAAGAGTCAACGAATTTCTATAATGAACACAAATTGAAATGCAAAACAGTTGAATTCATCATACCAAGTCATTTGGTGTTGCGAATCTTGGAGGTTGCATAACATTTGATGGCAATAGAAAGTCTAAAAACAAAACAAAAAGTTTAAATTCCAAGTTTAAAAAAAAAACCAGTTTAAACAAGTGCAAAGTCTTACACGCCATATGCTGGAAAACATTATTCGTGCTCTCACTTCTTTGACTAGAATTTATATTGCATGAAAACACATCACGACTAAATGCAGGGGCCCATTTTTGCCGAAGAGTGTATAATCTTAAAAGCCAAGAATTATCGGCGCAATGCCATTTGTCAATCATTTCTTTCCACTTCTCCTCAAAAAACTTTTCATTATCACAATGATACAACAAGAAGTTAAAAGCGTCCCTAAATCCTTCTTGTTGATAGAGACTAGAAATGTTCACTGCAGCATTTTTTGAGATGTGCCACCCACATAAACGATGTTGTGTATTCGGAAACACTTGTGCAACTGCGTTACCAATTGCGTGATCTTGATCAGTGAAAATGGTCTTCGGTGCCTTGTAATCCATAGACTCGAGAAATGCATTAAACAACCAAACAAAGGAAGCAGTGGTCTCATCAGACAAAAATGCACAACCAAATAACACATTTTTCCAATGATGATTCACCCCTACAAATGGAGCACAGATCATGTTATACTTGTTTGTCCGATAGGTAGTGTCAAAGACTACAACATCCCCAAAGCATTCATAATCCAATTTGGAGATCCCATCTCTCCAAAAAAAATTACTCATTCGATTTTCCTCATCAACTTGTACGGTGTAAAAGAACATTGGATTCTCTAATTGGATGTGCTTGAAATGATTCATTACACTCTGACCATCACCAGCTTCAATCCTCTTCGATCGTTCGACTTGCACAAATTATGACAATCAGTCTCCGTGTACCCAATACCTTTATAACCACCAGATTCATTTAACATGTATGCATAAGTTTTGCTCACACTTATACCAGCATCAGCCATGGATTTGATAACACCCTTACTTGTATCATGTATTTTACGTGCAGACCTTAGCAAATGTCTTTGATCTGATTCAATCAAAGGGTGATTATGCTCAGCCACTAACTGACTGATTTCATAGACACCATTTTCCACTGTAAAAATAACCCGTGCTCTGCAGCCACATCTACTATCTAACCGGTTACACTTCTTTTCTTCGCTATGATCACTAAATTCCCTGAACTCCTCTTTTGAACACACAAAAGTACGTCGAATAACTTCTTTCGTACCTCTTTTGTAACTTAAATCATCTCGCCGAATGCTAAAACCCATATCAAATGCATATCCATTGTACATGTCATAAGCTTCTTGATCACTATTAACTTTCATTCCAATTTTTAACTCAAAACATGCTTTTTGAGTTGTTAAAAAGCCATCTGCGTATGGAATAAAATAGCCAACAAAGAACCAATAAACTGTTATGGAACGCCCAAGATCAACACAACAAAGCACGAACACACACTTAAGCCATTGTGATGAGAGAAACACACACAAATTGAGAAGGAAAATTTTCACTATTGTCTCCACTACAATAGTTACAAAAAACCTCTCAAAACACTCTCCACCTCTTTTTTGTCTCTCACACTCACTCCACAAATTATCCCTACTCTTTTATACCACAAGGGTTAGGGCTACACACCTCATGCAAAAGTACAATAATAACCCCCAAAAACATACAAAATAAAAACCCACCCACTAGGGGTGGACCCCAACAATCACCCCCTCCACCCCGAGTGGGTGATCGCCGATCAAGCCAAGCTATGCACCCCCTCCAATGGGTGTCTCGCACCCCTCACACGAGGTGCTCCACAAGGATCAACAAATCCCTCAAGCTTGTACAATCCGCCAACCATCCTCCCCTCAAGTATGTCGCGCTCCCCCTCGCGTACGTGAAGAACACCATCTCTAGCCGAGAAGCTATACCCCTTCTCATCAAGCACCCCAAGAGAGATTAGGTTCTTCCTCACACCCGGCACGTGTCGAACGTCCGTCAACCTCACATGCTTTCCATTTGGCAAACGGAACCTCACTATCCCTTTGCCCACAACACGACTCCTCGAGCCATTCGCCATCCAAACGGTTCCCCCATCGACCGCCTCATAACTCCAAAACTCCTCTTTGTCCCCGCAAACATGGAATGAGCACCCAGAGTCTAGTACCCAATCCTTCTCCTCACAATCTGTAGAATCCTCCACCGCAACCATAAGCTCACCATCCGAACCATACACCACCATTGTACCATCCTTCGGTTGGCATTTGAGCTTGGGGCAATCCCGCATCATATGCCCCTCTTCCTTGCAATAATGGCAAGTGAATCCACGACCCCCCGCCTCCTTAAACTTGAGACAATTCCGTATAGTATGCCCCTCCTCATGGCAATGAAAGCAAGTAACTTGGCCATCCCCGTGGCCACGACCTCCACCTCGGCCGCCACGTCCACTTTCACCGTATCCTCGACCTCCACGTTGACCGCCACCTTTATGCCCATTTCCTCTTCCTTGGTTCTTTCCTCTTCCTCCGCTTGCGACCAATGCTTGCCCATCCTCATTTGGTTCCCATTTGCCCTCATTTCGCCGTGCTTCCTCATTGAACAAGGCCTCTTTAACCATTGACATTGAAACCTTACCCTCCGGTGCCGAATTGCCAAGAGAAATCACGAGCATATCCCAATCCTCATGTAGGGAACTAAGCAATAGTAGGGCTTGCAATTCATCGTCAAGCTTCAATCCTGCACTACCAAGTTGATTAACCAAGTTTTGGAACTCACTAGAATGTGCCGCAACCGATTTCCCACTCCTCAACTTCAAATTCACTAACCTCCTCATCAATAACGCCTTATTTCGAGAAGTTTTCGGTTGATACATGTCCTCTAATTTTTTCCACAATACATAGGCATCGGTCTCCTCGGATACGTGGTAAAACACCTCCTCCGAAATAAATTGCCGGATCAAACCTAACGTCCTCCGATTTAATTTCCTCCAATCATCCGCATTTGTTCCCGTTGGTTTAACCCCCAAATAATCCAACGGATCATACAAATCCTTCCATGACAACAAATCCACCATTCGTGGCTTCCAAATAGCATAATTTGAAGACGTTAAGTGAACCATACTAGTCATACTCGAATCCGACATCTTACTTAATCCACAATAAGCAAGATTCAACAAAATAATGAGCCCACAATGCTCCAAAGTCCACAAAAGTAAAAAAAACGTGCAAAAAACCACTGAAAATTGCACTTACAGCACTTTCTGAGCCGAACCAGTCAAAACAAACCCCGTAGATAGATCCGGAACGTTGAAAATAGTCAAAATCGACTATTTATTCACGTAAAACGGAGTTGTATAGCCTCCAAAAACGCGAAAAAACCTTTTGAACCCCCTTTGACCCGCGTCTGACCCGTCTGACCTTCTTCTCTGACCTTCAGAGTTGACCACGAGTTACTGTTCACGCGCAACTTTGACCGGCTTTTGCCGCCACCTCAGACGTCCCCCAGCGACGATCTTGGTACCCCCGGACTCCTCTCGACGAGAGGAATCCAAATCCGTGCTCAAAAAATACTTTCGAGCAACACCCGAACTGGGTCTTCCTGGATTCCGACTTGCCTTTTGCCGCCGCCCTTCAAACGTGATTTCCGGCCACGTCCGTGCTCCTCTCACGACGCGCTACCCCAAACCTTGCTCCTCTCTTCAAGACGAACACAAACCCGTGCTCAGATCTTGAATCCAACCACTTTCGACTCGGACCTCCTCTTCCCAGCCTAACAATGGCTGAACCGTACTTTTCCGGTGAACCTCCGCTCTGATACCACTGTTATGGAACGCCCAAGATCAATACAACAAAGCACGAACACACACTTAAGCCATTGTGATGAGAGAAACACACACAAATTGAGAAGGAAAATTTTCACTATTGTCTCCACTACAATAGTTACAAAAAACCTCTCAAAACACTCTCCACCTCTTTTTTGTCTCTCACACTCACTCCACAAATTATCCCTACTCTTTTATACCACAAGGGTTAGGGCTACACACCTCATGCAAAAGTACAATAATAACCCCCAAAAACATACAAAATAAAAACCCACCCACTAGGGGTGGACCCCTACATAAACTAATGATACATCCAATAAAAAATTACGGAGACAAACATATTAAGTCAAACAAAGAACCACGTTCTGGCCCCCTTGTTATATTAAATTCATAAATGGAGGGCAAAGATTAAAAAAACATACCTTTTTCTTGATTTGATCTGGGTGTTTGATCCATCGCCATTGTAGGTGGTTCTTCCTCCACTGAGTTCATCTCTTGATTTATGCTTCTTTCTTAATCTGAGTTTGATTCATATTTTTCCTTGATATGGGAGGGAGGGGATGGCAGAGAGCGGGAGAGATGAAAGGGTTTCAAAAATTTCGGGGGGTGAGATTTGGGTTTCCCCCCAATTTTAGACGGACGGAAGACGGAAAAGGAGAAAAAAACGTTACTTGGGCCAGCGTGGGAAGAGAACCAGGTGGCGCGACGTGATTGGCCGGTGGGTACCACGTAGGGTGCGAGGTGGTACCCACCTGGCACTAAAAAATTTCTCATTTTAGATTTGGTAAACAAATGCAGTCAGTCAATGACCACTCCTAACACTTACCGCCGCTCCATTACGAGAGATGCTACATACACTACCATCCATCCACTATATCATCCATTATATTTTTTGTGGGGCTCATCCCGGGTCCCAAAAAAATACAGAAAAATGTCCATAAATTTTAGAATAATATTTTATGTGGCCCTGTAAAAAATCAGCTCTAACGGATATCGGTAAGTATTATTTCTTGATTTGTAGGGGCGAAACTGCTCAAATGCACAGTTTCGCCTCTACGAATCAAGAAATAATACTTACCGATATTTGTTGGAGCTGATTTTTTACAAGACCCCATAATATATTATTTTAAAATTTATGAACATTTTTTTGTATTTTTTTTGGGACCCGAAGTGGGTCCTACAAAACATGTAGTGGATGGTGTAGTGGTTGGATGTAGTGTACCTAGACTTATTGAGGGAATTGCTCCCTTATCGGTTCCTCACTGCATGTGAATACTCTCTCTCTCTCTCTCTCTCTCTCTCTCTCTCTCTCTCTCTCTCTCTCTCTCTCTCTCTCACACACCAATTTCTATTCTCTCTCTCCAAAGCTTTCTCCAAACATCAACTACTCACATACTAGGCCAGTTGGACCCGGGGTGCCTGCCGAGCGGCACCCGCTCGGCACCCCTGCCGAGCAGCCAATCCAGCCGTCCATCTCGGAATCAACACCGAATAATAAAAGTTTAGAGTTTATTTTTTGAAGAAATATTTTACATTTTACATTGTAAAATATTTTATATAAAAACAAACGGAGCCTAAATGCAGATTTGTATTTTTGTTTTTTTATCCGCATCTCTTGAATATTAGATAGTAGAACATAAATTATTGTCCTAAATAGGACTTCCAATTAAGTTTTGAGCAGTAAAATGCAGTATGGGGCGTTTTGGGCTAATCTTTGGGATTATCTTTTTGACTTTTTTTTAAAAAAAAAAACCTATTTTTAAGTTTTGCGTGATTTCTTTTTTTGATTATTTGTCTCAACGAGAGATATATACATATATATATATATATAATTAAAAATTATGATCAAAACCTTCAAAAAGTTTAATAAAATAAACAAACTTTTGTGATTAGTTTTGGTTCAAATATTTTATTGTTCTGATTCCTCTTGTTTAGACCAATTAATATTTTACAAAAAACTATCGAAATTTTCTGTTGAATACAAAAAATCCAAAATAATTATTAGGTCAAAACACTGAGCCTCCTTAAACCATGACCGAGATCTAAGTTGCCCCCGTAATATCCAAACAATAAAATTTACACGATAAATTCTTGTCATGCTAGCTATCCATAAAAATTCTTACCATGATCAACTCCAAATATTATGATCAATTGCAAGCACTCAAATCCATTCAAACAAGAAAACCCCACAAACCAACTACTGCAGGAACACCTAACTTGGTGTCTAACATTTAATGGCCCAAATCGAAACAAATTTTCCTCCATGCATAAAATTTATGATAAATTTCACTATTTGTGTCTTTTTCATCCATCCATTTGTGTCTTTTTCATTCATCCATTTGTTCCTCATCCTCTTCAATTTCGAGCAATGGACTACTAAGTTGAGTTCGCCATCACTCGACGCTGTGTTAATTGCATATCTTGACATCACTTCATTTTGATATTGATTGATTTGGATTTCAAGCCGTGGTTTTATGTTTCTTTAAGGGAAATGATTTTGTCACTTCCTTTTTTGTTAACGCCACTCTCCTGTAAGTGTATTTTTGCACCAAAAATATACTTGCAGGGGAGTGGCGTTAGCAAAAAATGGAGTGGCAAAATCAACAGCCTTCTTTAATCCCAATCTAGTATGGCGCAATATTTAAGCCAAGAAAAAAGTTTTAATGTCATGGAGTAACTTTTATTCTTCGATCAATTTTTTATTCTCTCAACTTCTTTTCTTCAGTTGTCGAGAATGTTGTGTGGAAACTTAGTTCCAAGAAAAAGTGAAGTGAAGTGAACTAAATAAAAATGAAATTTATTTTCCTGTGTATGTTCTATTGACAAAAAATCTTGTAGGAAAACAAGAATTCCTTCCTTTTTGGCAAAACCTATTTTGCAAGAAAGTGTTTCCCAGTGAGAAAGTTGAAGCTGTGGGTCTCACAGCTTTCCTGGTAATTGAATATAGTGAAAATTACAGGAAAGTTAATTTTCCTATCATTTCTCATCTTTTTCGTGCAACTGAATGGGGCCTTGTGGAAGACCAAGGGGTTGGTCTAGTTGTTGTGGCACTCCCTTATTAGGTAAAATGCCCGAGTTCAAATCTTATCGCTGCGAATTGCAGCACCTTTTTCCCTATTCCCTCCTATCGATTGATAAAAAAAAAAACTTACTTTTGTGGGGCAATAACTTAAGTGCTTTTGGATATTTCTGACGTTGTATGGTTTTTCTGATGTTAATTTGGTTGAATAACTAACAATAGAGAATAGCATTGGTATACGTGGATAAGAGCATTCGTATCAGCCTCAACACATTTTGGACCAAATTATACATAAAAAGTCATTTTTTTATTTTAGCTAGTCACTTTTTAAAAGTACACTGCTCAGACTTTATATTCTAACTTAATTTATTAACATACTCTTTCTTTATACTCATACTTTTCAGTTTAAATGATATTTTTCTATTCTTTTAATTGCTATATATTTGGTTACCTGATTATACTAACTAATGTATTTGTAATGGCTATATTCTAGGCTCCGTTTGTTTGGGCGTAAAATATTTTTCGGTAAAATATTTTATCTATTTTCCAATGTTTGGTTGTGTAAAAAATGAAGAAAATATTTTTCATTAATTGGATGAAAATGACTTATCAAAAATCTTTCGTAAGTTACCTTTCCATTGACCAACAAGCGCTCCTCCTTCTCTCTTCTTTCTCTCTGTGAAACCAGCAAACCCTAGCCGCCAGTTTCTTTCCTCTCCTTCCCCTCCCCCCCTCCTTCTCTCCTCCCCTCCTTCTCCCCTCTGTCTTTTTTTTTTTTCCTTCTTTTTGCAGGTCCTTGCGTGGGTTTTCAAGCTTCAGATCGGCATCAGAAGCGGCGAGAGACGGCAGCTTCGGAGCGGTAGGCAGCATCGGCGTCATGGTTCTCGACATCCGGGTTTTCTGGGTCGCTCTACCAATTGATGAGCGACGCTATTGGGATTCTCGGTTGGCGGCGAGGGCGACTCTCGGTGAGGTTTCCTTCTCCGGTCTCTCTCTCTCCCCTTCTCCTGCTCTTTTTCCGACCCTCTGATCCTGCGCCTTAGTGGGTCCTCCGCTCTCCCCGCCATGGCTGCTCGGTTTCCTTTTTCCAAGTGCATCTCCGACTGGACTTCTAATGGGATCTCCAGCTTCGGCTTAACGGCAAGGTGATGTGTCGGTGGTGGAGGTTACCGCCGTGGTCTCCCGCCACGGTTGCTGTTGGGTGCCGTTGGTTTTGTCTAACGGCTCAGGGTGCTTCCGGGGCAGTCTGGTTTGTGTGTTCGTCGGCTCCGATTCCACTTGGGTTTGCCTAAGGTGGTGTGGTGGTCTTGTGGTGGCGTCGGCGAACGGTGGTGGTAGCTGCCAGGAGCTTTTGGTTGGGGCGGTGGTGGATGTTTTGCACTTTGGGCTAGGGTTAGGTTCTGGGCTTTTTTGGGGTGTTTGGGCTGATTTGTTTATCTGGGCTTCAGGCCTTTGGGTGTGGAACTTTATTGTATATCTGGGCATTTTGAGGCCCATTGGGTGTTTTGGGCTTTGTCCCAACAGGTGTTTTCATCCAATTTATTGTTGGATTCCCCTTCCCCTCTCCCAACTTGATGTACCCTTGTCAAGTTTCTTAATAAAATTATGTTGCCTATCAAAAAAAAAAAGTTATTTTCTGAAATGAACCCGTTGCCCTCTACTTCAATTCTCATTGCTCAAATTCCTCGATCGTCAGTCCTGGCCCATGTTCAATTCCAATATTCTCAGACCTCACCACCGTTTAAGCCCATTGTCTCTCTCTACACTATTTTGTCAATTTCTCAAAATATTTTCAAGTTCCAACCAAACACCATAAAATAAAAATTTAAAGTTTGTTTTCAATAAAAACATTTTACATCGAAACAAACGGAACGGTCATATTTTTGTAACAGCTATATTTCAGCAGTCAACTAATGGCAATATTCCAACGGTCATGTGTATATATGTAACTTTGAAATGTGCCATGTTTTAATTTTGGTATTTCTGCGTTCAAGTTTTTTTTGGGCCAAATAAAAGAAACTTATTTAAGAACCTTTTTTTTTTGGCCAAATGTGAGAAGTTATATTCAACTGTGAGGCGAAAGCCTACACAACAGAGAGGAACCCCATGGAGACAAATGAGCGTTCACAGACCGAACAAAACCATTAGAGAAAGCAATTAGAGTACAGTATGTGCAGCCCTATTTCAAACTTGCTTAGCGAGATCAGGTTCGCATAAAATAAAATTAATACTAAGCACATGACCAACAAACCACCGGACTAAATCTGGACAGAAATCGGACTAAATTCGGACAAAAATGAAATAAAGCAAAAAGAAGAAGAAGTACACTCTCCTCCGTCATTGAGTAGCCCTTCTCTTGCCTAGCCTCCTACCGATCAAGCTCCCAAGTCGGTGACCCATAAAGCCACCGGCGACCACACGACTGCAAACCCAAAAGCGGTACGGCGACGAACGACAAGCGGTTTTGGTGGAAATGGGGAAGGGAAACCAGATCTGAAAGCAGAGATTGATCCCTCCCCTCCCACCGCCCATATACGGCTATAAACTCAAGGGGGAAGGAGAAGAGGAAGTGTGGTGGCTGTTTTAGGGTTAGAGGGGTGGTCTTACTTTTTAGAGAGAGAATTGTTCCCTCTATAGTTGGAATCCCCAAAAGGGATTTAAAAAAAAAATTGATCCATTTAAAATTAGGAGAACTGTTAAAAGAATGAAGTGAAGATGGCTTTCATTTGGATTTTGGACTAATTAAAAAATCAGTAGCGTGTGAATAGTACCTCGTCGGAAATGACGAGGCACGGTTCAATTTGAAGCCAAGCAGATGCTGATGCTGCGATGCAAAGCCTATAAATGAAACTTTCCTCTCTTAACTAGTGGGTTTGGATTGAAAATAGTAACTTATTTTATTGTCATTGTTTGAATTTTTTTTGTATTTATTTGTTTTGCGTCAAACTATTAAGTAAAAAAAAAGTTTCATGGGGCAAGTAGAGATCCACTTTTCTTTTACTTGTGGCTTTATAATACTCTCTCCATCCGGATTTAATTGTCCCTAGTTCTATTCTAACCGGCTAAAAAATGGGGTTATATCTTTAAATCCATAGTGAATTTCATATCGAATATGGATCTTGTTTGATAAATCTTGATTAGTTCTATAATACAATATTTTCGAAATCACATAAAACATTATAAATTACAAGATATAATCGATTGAAAAGTGACACGAACTCTAAAAAAGGACTATTAAATCCGGACGGAAGGAGTACCTAACAGTCTTGGAGACGATATTCAAAGGTTTGAAAGCATAGTTGATACTTAAGATACTTCAAGTTCATATCTCTTCTCTTCTTCTCTTTTTTTCTTCGACAAAATATCTCAACTTCAAGAACAAAAGTGATTTTCTTACCCCCTCTGTCCCGTAAAGATAGTCTCCTACGAAACTAAGTGCAATTTTCAAGCTTAAAAATAAATGTACTTACCAAAATAATTTTTGTGCAATATGAATCGTGTTTGATAGATTTTGATGCGATCTTTTGAATGGTGTAAAAAAAATTGAAGATATTATATTAATAAATATATTATTTTAAAGTTTAAAAATTGCACTTAATTTCGTAAGGGACAAACTTTATGGAACGGATGGAGTACGACTTTCAACTAAAATTAGCCAATCCGCAAGACCAGAGTTCTCTAGACATGAGATTTTTCCCGTCAATAATTATATAAGAGATCGTGTAATTAATTGGACTCCTTTCAACTAAAATTAAACTCGGTCTTTTGAAATGTGAGATAACTTTAGTATAAAAAAAATAAAAATTATACAGTGGACTCTAAAAAAGGGATCCGGGGTGCTGTGGTGCACCCTCGTGTAGTGCACGTATAGGGCGGCACGCAGCCGTTGATATCATCAATCAACGGTCCGCATTAAAAATCAATTTTGACAGGTAAAAAATGATTCTTACTGGTCATAATTAAAAATCATATCTTAACTATTCATTGTCAAGATCGATGACCTGTGTACGCCTTGCAGGACCTTACACTACAGGATTTCCCACTCCCTAAAAAAAGAGATGGAGGGAGTATATCATAATATGTTTATTCTATGCCTTGCTTTTTATATCGCGTATCTGGGCTAAGTTCTCGATTAACTCGAGGACAATGATCATGTACTTAATATCATACTTCTACTTGGCAAACCCATTGTGTTTAGCTATTCCATTCGTGTTGCTAAGTATATACTACGTATATAACATTACTATTATTTTACGTGGATAAGGATAGGAAAAATGTATTTAATTAGAAGAAAAATCACAAAAATCAAATACTACCTAAAAGCTTTTCTCTTCAATTAAATTCTGATTCTTGACTACGGTCCCATTCCGCTAAGGGAATATTTTTTAAATTAAAAGTGATATATTCTTCTCTCTCTAGAATACCTCTCAAACCCTAGACCTTTCAGTCCTGCCGCCGCCTGGGGGGGAGGTGACTTTCTTCCCTCCTCCCCCCGGGCCTCTCTAACCTTTCTTTCCCCCTCCCTATTCTTCTACTTCTCTCCCCGGTACCCGTTTTGCTGTTTCAAGCTTCTTCTCCGACGCAGACCGCGCCTGTTTCGTTGTTCTCCCATCGGGTCTTTCCATGGCTGGATCCGATTTCGTGCCTAACGGCCTGGTGGTTCGGGATTCATGTGGCGGTTTTCGTTTGGGTGATTGTTGTCTCCGGCTGGTTCTATCTCTTGGGGAACCCGTCTATGCTTAACGGTGTGGGGACCCTCGTGGCCTTTGATTCCCCACCCTCCCTCTCCGGTCGGACAGGCTTCGACCCCATACATCGGCCGCTGGGTATGTTTTTTGTGGAGGGCGCGAGCGTGCATCGCCGATTTCTCGGCTTTGGTGGCTGCTGTTGGTTGGGGTTTGTGGTTGTCAGGGCTGTTTGGGTGGTGGTTTGTTGCTGTGTTTTGGCCGGTGTTTGGCTGGGTTTCACCATAAGAGGTTTATTGAGGCGGCGAACGGCGGCGGTGGTTTCTGGGTTGGGTTTGTAGTTTGAATAGTTTTGGGTTTTTGTTTTGTTTTTCAGGTTTGGAGCTCTACTGCTCAGATCCGGGGTTGTTGATTCAGAGGTGTTAGGTGTTTGGGGTTTTTGGGGAGGTTGTGGGTGACGGCAGTGTTGGCTTGCAGGTGGTGTTTTTGGTGTTGTTCGGAAGAGGGGATTGTGGTGGCAGCGGCGTGAGGTGGTTCGACCATCGCCATCTTTTTTCTGTGTCGTCCGGTGGCTCTGATCTGTTTCGGTGGTGGGCGCGAGCGTGCATCGCCGTGTATTTCGGCTTTGGTGGCTGCTTTTGGTGGTGGTTGTGATTGTGGGTCTCGGACGGCGGGGGAGCGGAGGCGGCGGTGGTGTTCTGTCGCTTTGGGCTGTCTTCTTAGGGTTTTTGGCTGTTTGGGTGTTTTGGGCCCAGCCTTGTTTTGGGTTGGGTTCCTCTTAGTTGGGTTGGTTCCTTACCAACCTTTGGTTTTGTTTTTGGGTTTTCCTTCCTGGTTTGGACTCAGCCTGATGGGCTTAAATCAGTTTCCTCCGCGTGGTTAGGAGAAGAGAGTCTTGGGTGGTCAGGCCGGTATACCCAAGCCCCTATTATCTCTGTACTTTGTATTATGAGCTAATGAAATTATCTTTTCGCTGATCAAAAAAAAAAAGTGATATATTCTGAGAGAATTATCTGTCTTATAAAGTGAGAAATAAGTACTTAAAAAATAAAAATCTTGACAAAACGGGACATAACGCCATTACTTGTAGTAGACCCCACAACAGAGTATATTTAGAGCCCCAATAAAAGACTATGAATACTCGAACCAGGGCAGTGGTGAACCATGTCTTAAGTTCCAATCACTGAAGCAACAAACCCTCCTTGGTGTGCTACACTATCATACTAGTAAGGTTTTTTGTCATTATTATATATATGAGTGGGGTCAATAAAGTCAGCAACCAAAAGCCACGGGAGCAGCTCCTGTCCAATTTGTTTGCCTCTCCAGTCTAGTTTGGGCCATTTCTGGGCCCTTCGTCAAGAACATCGATCACGTGGAAAATCAAATTGATCGGATATGATTTGATATGACTCCAAAATGCATTGCACAATAATATGAAGTTTAGTGCATTCCAAAGTCCTATCAAACGATATCTAATCAACTTGGTTTCGACGTCATCTATATTATTGGCTGCTCTAAAAAGTGAACGGTTCTAATCATTATTGGGAGCCCAGAAAAGGCTTGCAAACAGCCCAAACTAGACCGGACTGGAGGCAAGCAAAAGTCTAGTCAGGAGCTACTCCTCAAGAGCCACCTCTAAATTGGCAAATGGTCCAAATTGTTATACCTGGAAGTTGGCAAATGGTCCAAATTGATAGAGTAGTATAGTAGTAAAAAGCACTCAACCAGAAGGGCATTGTTGTCATTTAGGTCAACCAAGCAAAGCAGATCAAAACCCTAGTTCACTCCCTCGGTCCCTCTCCCATATTTAGGGTTTCTTCGCTTCCCTTTCCTCATTTCCCCCCACCCGTCGCACTACCTGCCGCCGCTGCATCAACCAACCGACAGCCATGGTTTCTCTCTTACTCTCTTTCTCTCTATTCCCCACTATTTTACACTGCTCTAATTTTATGTATACGTATCTGTCCAAAACCAGGCCTCGGAGAAGAAGCTATCGAACCCGATGAGAGAGATCAAGGTCCAGAAGCTGGTCCTCAACATCTCCGTCGGTGAGAGTGGAGATCGACTCACAAGAGCCTCTAAGGTTTACTTCTGTTAAGAGTTGAAATTTATTTCCCTCATTTTTTTCGTTAATGGTAATAATTGGGTTTTAATCGTCTTACACTGATCCACAGGTCTTGGAGCAACTCAGTGGACAAACCCCTGTTTTCTCCAAAGGTAGTACTTACAAATATCATGTTGTGTTTTGTTTGGTTGCCTAAAAACCATCTACCGAAAGAAAATACTCGTAGTAATGTTTTCTTTAAGGTGTATTGGATCATCATCCAGGCCCATTTAGATAATCGGCCTTAGATTTTTGGTCCCTGTGTGTAATGTGATTGGAAGATATACAATCGGTTTTTTGACGTGCATCTAGTTCTGTACAGAAGTGAATTAGCATATAGTAGAACTCCAAATGGTAAAACAATCCCCAGGGAACTGATTATGTAGAATGAGCCCACCCCTCTGGCCTATCATTTGTTGGTCGATCCGGCTGATGGCTCCTCATCTCCTATGTCTCTATGGGGGAAGTTGGGAAATCATGTGCGTAGGATTTACATAACGTAAAACACTAGTTTTGACCTTTTTATTTCTTTTGGTTATTTCATCAGTCGTATAAACAAGCCGTTAATAGTTGGATAACTTGGATGATGTATAATTTTGTTAGGGAAATCCCCCAAGTGTTTTTATCTGAAATTGATCGATAAATTGCACGATTCAGTCTTGGTTTTGGCAAGGTGCTTAGAAAATATGGAGCCGAACGGGTTGGTTTTTATTCCCTAGTAGAACATTCCTGGCAAAATAATCTTCTGCATAACAATCAAGTTGATGTAACTATACCCCTATTTATACTTTTTTTTTCCCCGAAAATTATTGTAATATTGTTTGCTGAATAAAGCTCATATTCTCTTTATTTGGTTGGAAAATGTAATATCCAAATGCTCTCAAACGATGGTTTCCTTTATAATGTATACAATGTTCAGCTTATCTGTATTCTTATTGTTGAATAATAGTAAAAACAAAATAAGAGAAGACTTAATCCTCTTTTGTTGTTGCCTATGGTTTTTGAATTGTATTATTGAATGCTAGTCAACTAGAAACTGGAGCTTATATGGTTTAGGCTACTAACTTGAATGGGCTATAATTGTTGGCTCTTTCCATTCAGTTGGTCATTCTTCGTTTAGTTTTCTGTGTTAGTAGAACTTCTTCCCTTGATATTTCAATGTGGTTCCCTCTGGTTGGCAGCGAGGTATACTGTTCGGTCCTTTGGGATCAGGCGTAATGAGAAGATTGCTTGCTATGTCACCGTCAGAGGTGAGAAAGCAATGCAGCTTCTGGAGAGTGGATTAAAGGTCAAGGAATATGAGCTGCTGCGAAGGAACTTCAGTGATACTGGCTGTTTTGGCTTTGGTATTCAGGAACACATTGATCTCGGAATTAAGTAAGCATATCAATTCACGTGACTTTATTTGTTGTTTTCAAAGGCATTGTTTCTTTATACATTCTCATCATATGAGAATAATTTAAACACAGGTGTCTTCGGATATGAGGCTTCTGTAGGTTTTTTTGGTTATGTTAACTGGATGGCTTTGTTGTCGTACAAGGGGAGGGGGTTAACCTGATAATCGAATCTGGGGATGTTGTATTGTCTCTTATTTATTTATTTTGAGGTTGTGAGTCTTGTGTCTTGTAAGGTGAATCTTGGGTTGGTCATGTTCTCTATTTAATTTATTAACCTGTATTTGCACATTGAGGACTAGCCATTTGTGGCTTACCCTTCCCATTTTATTTTCGGGTGAATAGTTACTAGGGATAAAGATGCATAGAACCTGTTGAACATATTTGGACTAGCTCACCATTAGATTCTAACTTTGTATCCAGATTAGATCGTTTTTCTGTGTGCTGTTTGTGTTATCAAGTAGTTATTTGAATCCCTCTCACTCTAATGAAGTTAATATCTATGTGGAGACCATCCAACTGTTGTATTATATTTTGACCCTATCCGTGGCCCTGATGCTGAAAAAATCTTTTGTCTTCAAGTTCCATATTTGGGCAATATCTGCCTGCCTTGTCTAATAAAATGTATGTTTAATCCTTGTAAGCTTATAGCACCCTTTGTGGAATGTGGCAGGGGGGAAGTGAAAGTAAAGATGCACTAGTTTTATCTACATCATATGTCATGAAATGTTCTAGGTCTACGCAGTTTTCACTTTGTCAATGGACTACCTATTACTAACCGTTAATAGTATGTACTGTGTACCTACACCTCATGAATTCAATGTGGTTCCTCAGACAATGTAAATGCTATTTATATGCTTTATGTCCGTGATGATGTTTCTCATTAATCTTCCTTTTTTTGTGTGGTGGTTTATGGATTTTAAAAGCATTTATTGGAGAGTTGTTTACCTCCTAGTAAAGTTGTTAAGTGGGCTGGAAACTTTTTGAATTTATCTAGTAATAAATTCCCATAGACTGTACCCAAATTTCCTGTGGTTGGAAATGGTTTGCATAACGATATTTCTTTTATGGGTGTTGAGAATTTGTGATGCCTAAGTTACTCGGTAACTCATCTGTTTTCATAAGCATATTTGAAGTTATCTTTTGCCAAGTGACGTGATTGATATTTGTCAGAATTTAATTCACTTTACTCAGATAAGAGTTTTTTTTAGTACACTTACGTTTATCTTTGGGTAGAAAATTGGGGGGTGTGTAACTTGGTGGTACCCTTTGGTTTCCTGTTTTTCACTGCCTGCTTATCTTTGTGTTTTCAGGTATGATCCTTCCACTGGCATTTATGGTATGGATTTCTATATTGTGTTGGAGCGCCCTGGCTATCGTGTTGGGCGTCGCCGTAGGTGCAAGGCGCGTGTTGGAATTCAGCACAGGGTCACCAAGGACGATGCAATGAAGTGGTTCCAGGTCAAGTACGAGGGTGTGATCCTGAACAAGTCCCAGAATATTACTGGTTAATTTGGTCTTGAGCATCAAAAAGCTGTTTTGAGCTTCGAAGTTTTCAATTTTGGGAAGTTGTGCTGACGTTTTTAGTAGACTGGGAGATAATACTATTTTCAATGTTTTTTTTGATCTATGTTCAGTTGTACTATTTGCTTGTTTACATGTTTGAGCCAGTTATTAGTAGTTCTTGCCAGAATGGATGTTGAGACCAATAGCATTTCGTCTTTGAACTCTTCAAATTTTCAATCTTCTTGTTGGTATCCCCAAAATTGGCATGCGTGACAATCTTCTAACAGCGCGAAAAAAGTTGAGCTCAAGGATATTTGGTTTAGAGCAAGTTTTCTCTAGTATCAACTAGCAGTTGGGTAGCGTTTTGGTACCTAATATTCGCTATTCACCTGTCTTTCTGGATAAGCTGGTTTGTTTCATGGCCTTGATCAGTTTTTGTGTTAATGGTAGAAAGTTTTTTTTGAGGAAACACGAGCAATATCATTAATATTAGGAAAAAACCAGACATAGCAGTACCAGGAGTTATCCTGATACCGCTGGGCAAGGGCATGAGCCTCTTGCACTAGAGTACCATCACCTTGCAAATATGAACGTCACAGGGCATGAGCCTCTTGCGCTAGAGTACCATCACCTTGCAAATATGAACGTCACTTAATCTTCTGGTACAAGTTCTAATATCCACATATAAAGAAGAAAGAAGCCATTCTGAAACAGCGGCCTTGTTTGTTGTGGGTCTCAAAATCCCTGCGCACGGTCCTTAATAAATTTTCTCTATCTCTCTCCATTCATTACTCTAAAAAATCTCCCTCAAAACCCAAATCGAACAGGAAGCTTCTTCAAGCTCTTCATAGTTGCATTTCAGAACACCAATCAGTGGAAGGAGGTGCTTGGTACTTTTGGGGGCAGAAAAAGAAAGAAGATAAGCCAGAGGAATTGTAGGGCAGTAGGTTTCCTTAGTTTGATTTTGCAATAAAAATGAAAGGAAAGCTGTGAAGGCAAATAATTTTTCCCATAAAGGGAAAAGAGGAAAATATCAGCAACTGAAACTACTAACATAGGAAAACATGTAGGTAATCAACCAAGAACAACAGAGGCATAAAGGGAAATACCCAACCTTGAAACACATTCCTAATTCCCAAGACTCCTCAAGTTATTTTACTTTCTGCAAGAAATACCCTCAAAACTTTTCGAAACCAATACAAAACAGGCCAGATATTTTTCAGCTACAAAATGCATCAGACTGCATTCTTGCTTCTATTGAACCATCACTGAAAGTGTGAAGAGTCTCTAGCAGAATAAACATGTCTAGATAGCCACACGACTTAACCGGAAAACCAACCGGTCTAACTCTAAACTGTATATCAAGAAAAAACATCTTATTCAACTTTGCTACTCGGCAAAACAATAGTAAGAGAATTGCTCGGCACTGCTAGTCTATTCGAAGTTCACGTCCTATAACAATAATAAGAGAATTGTTATCACCTGTTGAATTTCCTACTCTTACCAGACAAATCCAATCCAGAAATTGTACCAAAATGTTGAAGTAACTAAACGCTCAACAAAAGGATGAACCATCTCTTTTGTTGATATGCAATACTCGTATTCACACACCACAAACAACCTAACATTTGATGATGATAATGACAGGACATAAACTCTATGTTAGCTTGGAGTACAGGCAATGCAGTCAGACCGACAAAAGCAATGGTAACATGAGATGCTCATGGAAAACTTCACACTAATATAGCGGTACATATAGCTATACTAGAAGCTGCATAGACTAGAGAAGGATATATAAATACAGGTGAGTTTTCCAGGTTGATAACAAAATCTTTCTTGAGCCGTGAAAGCAAGAAGAACTAATGACACCAGAAATGTCAATTCGCATGTTCTTGATCATTCTCCTTTTCAATACACAGGCATAGTCATAACTTTTACTAATCTGCAGTCGGAGACCGGATACCCATCCACCAGTGGCAATGGGAAAAAGAACTCACTTTTGTTTGTTCCTTTTTTGGGGCCAAATTGATGGCTGCCATGCTAAATCTCATATTTTCCATTCTGTTCTAGGCCTCTATTGCTTTCTCCAACCTTCTCGCCCATCCATAGGAGGGAACTCCTCTCTATTCTTCGACAAAACCCCCTAAAACTAACAGGAGAACCTTTGAGCAAGTGCAGACTAAGAGCGACGGGTCCTAACAATAAGGTTGCTTGGTTTGAATATCCAGTACAAAGAAATAACTAACACGGAAGATCAAACATAGAAGAAGTGATATGAGCAGCCAATATACGTAAAGTCGAAAAATCAGAACACCCATACCATGACAACATGTGTAAGGTATACAAAGATAACCTATGAAATTCAAGTGCATTCCTTATAAAACAGTGCAAAACTCCAACCAACACAATCATTCCACTTACGATGTTTTTTATGACTGTGTCAAAAACTGACAGAATCATTCAGAATAAGATGTAGGCCACAATCGTTCAGGAATATCCCCATTCATAGGTCCAAGAAAACAAAGCGTTTGGGTTCGTATGTCACATCACGCCCTGCTCTCGATGCCAGACAAAATGAGGGCCATTTCTCTGTTCACAAATTTCCTTTGCCACGTCATTTGAGTTCGAGGACAACACAGTGGGTTGAAAAAAAGCAATATTCCAAATCCGACAAAGTCTTTTTTACCCCTCATAAGACCTAATCTGACTGCCTAACATCAAGAAAAAATTACAGACAAACAACAAGTGCAAATATGTCACATCAGGGTATAATAAGTTTCTTGCCAGCATAGATAGTGTCCCCTGTAAGCCCGTTAGCTTCTTTAATTGCCTCGATAGATACCTAAATCCGCCAGAATGAGAAAAAATAAAAGAAAGATAATTAAACAACATTCAAACTAGTACCCAAAAGCAAACATCAGAACACTGAGGCCTAATTTGGATATTTATGGAAATGGAACCAATGAATTTGAACACTATACCACATTCAAACTAGTACCCAAAAGCAAACATCAGAACACTAAGGCCTAATTTGGATATTTATGGAAATGGAACCAATGAATTTGAACACTATAATAAAATGAGAATTCAAATTTTATAATGTGCAATGAAATGTCAATAGTGAGTATGAGAGTTTCGCAGCGGCATAGCTCTCCCGTTTTCGGATCTGGTGTGTTTTGTTTCTCCCAGTCCGGTTGGGTGTGCAGGTGAATTTCCGGTTGGGTTGTGGATGCCTGGGGTTGTGGGTGGCCGACTGGTTTTAGTCGGCGGCTGGGGAGTGCGGCTATAGTTGGGCTAGGGTTTTGGTTTTTTGGGCTTATATGTGTATTTGGGCTTTTAGGCCTTTTTTGGGTGTTTGGGCTGCGTCCCACTCGTGCTTATTGTTTTATCTGGGCTTTTAGGCCTCTTAGGTGCTGAGCTTTGGTCCTTGGGGTGTCTCCTTGGTTGGCATCTTGCCAATCAAGGGATTAGGTCTCAGATGGGCACTTGTTGCCTTTTGGTCTTTGTTTTCATTCCAAAGATTAATAAAATTTCCTTTTTTCACCGTTCAAAAAAAAAAAAAAAAAGTGAGTATGAGAGCTGTATCATGATAATTCAAATAACAAGTTAATAAGATTGGTTTCATATCCTTCATGGTAAGGATCCCAGATGTCCACTGGTCCCAATAAATTACCTCTTATATTTTGTTTAATCAAACATACAATCTCCCAAATCTACATTAGTAGAAAGAAATGAAGTAAAGGAGTTATACCCCATATTTTCTAGAAAGGCCCCAAAGGGTATCTCCCTTTACAATCTCCACCTTCCTCAGCGATGATCCCGGCACATTTTGCTCCACAGAAGTAATGGGTTTCTACCAAAACAAACAAAGAACCCAAGCTCAATAAATATACAAGGCTGTGTTTGAAATGCCCAAAAAGCAAGTCTAAAAACCCAGACAAACTTCTGCAGCTTCTAGTTAATTGTTTCCTCCTTTTGGTTCGCCTCCGTTAGACGAATCAAAAAAGTATAAAAATCACAATCAAAAGTGAAACAATAAACTGACCATAAATTAGCCAAAAGCTTGGTTATACATACACACATGTATAAATATTAGTGATTTTCCCCCAAAATGGATTCTCTATAGAACCCCAAAGGGTTTGGCCGAGTGGACATGAGAAAACAAGTGTGTGTTTGTATAGTTGTCTTCCATGAGGTCGCATGTTCAATACCACATAGGCCAAGCATTTCAAACCTTGGGGCCACTGAAGGGTTTGCTCAGTCGTTAACTTTAGACCCCAGAATTACTCGAGGTGTGCGTAAGTTGGCCCGGACATCCGTCATAAAATTTTTATTTCCTATGGTTTTAATTTCCACGGTTACTCTCGTTGGAACTAGAAAAGTAAAAATTTGATGGACGAGTTTGAAATAGTTTAACCCAAAAAAGAAAAGAAAAGGAGAACTTCTTAAACATCCAAATACACTTAACATGTCATTGATGGGTGAGTTTGAAATGGGGTTTACCTTGATGGTGGGTTCTTGGAGAGAGAAAGACTGGTGTTTGTGATCCGTCTGAGTCGAATCGCCGCCGACCGGTTCGGTTTGATCGCCGTTGTTGGTGTTGTTGTGGGTGCATTGGAGGTTGGGCTTGTTGAGAGGGTTTAGGGCTTTGAGGATACTCATTGCGATGCCGGAAAATACCACAAACCCCGCCGTCTTCGCGATGGCCCTGTCCTTGTCGTTGTCCTTCCCGTCGCCGGCGCGATCGTTCGACATCGGGATTTTTTGGGTTGTTGTCGACGGAAAGAGGGGGGGTTTCTATTGGATTTTGGACGGCAGGAATTGGTTTTGGAGTGTTTAATTGTCAACTGGTTTGAAATTAAATTCTAATTTGGGGGGAAAAAAGGAAAAAAAGGAAAACTTTAAGGAGAGCGTAGAAAAAAATAATAATGTGCTTATTTATTTTATTGTTTTTTCTCTTTCGTTCTTCTAAAACCAACTAGGAGAAAATATATTTCTCTACCTTTCCTTTCTTTGTCATAAGTTTTTTTTTTTTGAACAAATTTTTTTTGAACAGTTCTTTTTCTGTAGGGATGTCAATTACCTCCGACCCGTCCCCGCCTTCAACATCCCCAACCCGGGCGGGTACCCCAATTCGATAAGCAAATGGGGCAGGGATGGCATTTGCTTCTCCCGCCCTATTTTAACCAGATCCGACTCTGATTATAGATATTTATATTTGAGAAATGATATTGGCACTCTAAAAATCGATGCAGACACTCCAAAATTAGTGTAACTCCTAGTGTAACTCCAAAGTCATTTTCCTTTGTTTTTTGAAGTGTCCGCATCGATTTTTGGAGTGCCAATATCATTTCCCTTATATTTTTGTATGTATATGTCTAAATAAGTTTCATTGTTTTGATATAATAAAAGCAATATACCAATTAATAAAACACTAGTTTATGTCTTTGTTTTCTTTATTTCAAATTTTTTTAAAAACTCTCGTCAATCAACAATATCATATTTTCTTGTCAAAACACTTTAAAAAGAATAAAATCAGTCAAATTATTATAGTGAATGGGGATCCGATTATTCTCCGACCCCGACACCTCCCCGATTTCTCCCGCTCCGACTCCGATATAGAATGGATTTGGGAGACATTAAATCCAACTCCGCCCCGTCCTATTTCCATCCATACTTTTTCATAAGTTACAAACAAACGCTTTATCTATATCAAAATACATAGAAGATCTTTAAAACATACTCAATGCTGATATTGTATTCTCAAATTATTACAATGAATGGGGGACCCGATTATTCTCCGATCCCGGCATCTCCCCATTTTCTCCCGCTCCGACTCCGATCCGATATAAAATGGATTTGGGGGACGCTAAATCCAACTCCGCCCCCGCCCTATTGCCATCCATACTTTTTCATAAGTTACAAACAAATGCTTTATCTATATCAAAATACATAAAAAGATCTTTAAAACGTATTCAATGCTCAATGCTGATATTGTATTCTCTTTTAGGGCCCATTTGGATTGTGTGATTTGATGAGAAAAGAAAGGGTTATGGTTCTCACAAAATCTCATCATTTTTTGAAGAAAGGGTGAGAAACAAAATAACTATTGCATTTTCACACATTTGTCACTCATTTATCTAAACATGAGAATCTCTTCTCTATTTTTTTTCCCTCACCAAGGATGTTAATAGGTGCGGAGGTATAGGGGTGGATGTAACACATGCCACCCGGGGTTCTGAAAATGAAATTATTTTACATTAATAGAAGTCCATTTGGTACTTATCAGTACTCGAACAACTTAATTTTATATATACTCCCACAATGAAAAAATAACAATTGAAAAGATAAATGATTCGAATCATATAATTAATAATATCTCAATGATTTTTATGTAAAGACCATGAATAGTTGAACTAAGCCTTTGTTCTTTAAAAAAATGAAAAAAAAAAAAAAAACCCTCAAGACAAAGGATAATTTTATTATACAATTTCCCTTCGTATTATTACAACCTATGTGTATCATTTAATAATTGTTTGACTTTCATCGAAAAGTGCCACCTCTTATTCAAATCTTATAGCCATATCAATGTTCCATTGGTGAGACCGTGAGAGTAATCTCTGAGCAAGCAAGAAAGTTTAGTATGGTCAGTGTGGCGTTGATATCTTGAATGCCCAGAAAAGAATTGGCCTTGATTTTTTTCACTTTTTTTTTTTCACTTTTTCGATTGTCTCGGCGAGACGAATCAGTAATCCATAAAATTAACAAATGCGAATTTTTTTTGAATAAGGACAAAAAGTGCTAAAAGTGATAAAAGTTAAGCGGAACGGGATTTAAAATAAAGATTGGGATCCTCTGTCAACAAATTGTCTCTCAAAATCTGTCGGTCCTCTCTCTCCTCTATTCCTTCTCGCTTTTGAACCCCACTGAACGTGAAAAAAAAGTCCCACTGAAAACTTTCCCCTTCTTCAATTCAGAACCCAGTTATGAAGATCTCTTCATCTTATGCTTCTCTTTTGACTTCGTATAATAGCTTCTAGCTTTGCAAAATTGTGCCTAATTCATGCCCCTAGCTAATCTGGACATCGAAATTAAATGTCAATTGACTTTCATGTAAATAAAAACACAAAGCCCATTGTCTTTTATTTTATTATCCAGGAAAAACCGAAAAAACCAAGACAAAGTTCCCAATTTCTTAGGAGAAAGCAATTAATAAGCCAAATTCACCTTTAATGTAAACAAAACCCCATTTTTTTCATAGAAAAAAACAAATGAAACTAGACAAACCCCATTTTTTTCATTTGGTCGGTAATTTTTCTTTCAAAAAAATTTAATTTAGTCTGTAATTGAAGGATTTGAATGAGGTAAAATTAGGTTTTCCTCTTGACTCAACGGGTTCATTTTGATCGAGTTTAGAATTGAAAGAAAGAGTGTATGTGATCCCGCTTAATGTTTTAGGGGGTCGCGGTGTTAAGTTTTTTAGTTTAGTTTTTTTTTTCTTGTGAAATTATTAAACATAAAAATTAACTTGGGTTGGATTACAGTTATGCTACAGCCAGTGAGCCACCACACAAAAATGCGGCGGCCGGCCACTGCATGCTATGTGGGGCCCACTCCGACTCGCGCGGCTGATTCGAGCTGTTGAATAATTTTTTTTAAAAATCTAGTGAGTCTGTAAAAAATCAGCTCAATCTGATATGTGTAGGTGCTCGATCCAATCTTTCCATTTTTGAAAAAATCGAAAAAATGGATTTAATGTGGTATTTAATTTGTAAGGGAAAAAAAATACAAGAATAAAAAAATTATGCATAAAACAATTTTGGGGCTGGTTTCAGGGAGGGGTAATGCATACCCGACCTGACCGAATTACTTCAATCTCCCCGACCCGATACCCAAATTGTTAAACAAAAAACCAGTCCCGAGGCAGGGTGAGTTGAATTGCCATCTCTAAATTAGGATTTTTGCCGATAAAAAAAACAATTACGTTTGTTTTTTGGGAATAAGCTTTCAATTCTGTTTTTTTTTTTTTTAAAACTCTAGCTGTAACAGTATTTCTTTAAATTACGCTGCAACAAAGACCATATCTTAACTTCTACCGTAATAACATCTATCTAAAGATAATTTACTGCTAATGAGTGGATTTTTACCGAGTATTTATTTTTTCTTTCCTAAATTTTCTTTATTGCAAATTTAGCTTTCTTGCTTCGGAAGTACTTTAATAATACAATTTTGCTACGACTCAACTAATCCAACGTTCTATTTCCAAATCATTACTCCTTTTGATACGAAAAGATCTCAAAAGATTCTTTAACAACGTCAGGATTTTCAAATAATACTAAACTCACAAGTCACAATATAAGTATATATACGGAGTACAGTATCACCCAAAACCCACATGCTCATCACTGCTATTCAGAGAGAGAGAGAGAGAGAGAGAGAAACAAAAGAGTATCTAGAGAGAGAGAGACGCCATGGTCTGTTCAAGAAAGCCCACAAGCTCCACTGCTTCACCGGGGCCCACATTGCCTCCGTCGTTTTCTCTCCGGCCGGCCGCCCTTACGTCCACGGCGACGAGGCTTCGACAACACCATCGACCCCTCCATCGACGCCACCATCGACCCCTCCATCGACGCCACCATCGACCCCTCTCTCTCTCTCTCTCCACAGTCTCTACATACATGTAGATATAAACACGTATTTCCATACATGTTGTTTTGCTATGAAAGAATTATGGTTTACTAAATAGTCCTTCTTGATTCTTCCGTTTTGATTGTGAATCGTTTAGTGTTTACTTGTGGCCTTCGTTCTCAACTCGAAACCTAAACGACTTCCAATCATGAGCTCTAGCGTTCTTCCTCAGGCACTCTCTCAGTCTCTCGCTCTCTGTATATGTGTGTATATATGTATATTTTAAAATCACTGCATGTACTCTTATGTGTGTGCATTCATATTTTCTGCTTGTTTCGTTGATTTTGACCGTGAACAACCGAATATATGTATTGCAGGTCTTGTGTCCCTCGAAATCCAACAACTCTGCCATCCGAAGAGGCTAGGGTTTTCCGCATTCGTCTCCCGCCGCCCGTCTGCCTCCGCTCGATACAACTCAACTTTGGACTTCCTGGGTTACATTGAACTCATTTGAGTCAAGTCTCTCTCCTCTCTCTCTCATACACTTTCACGGTATTCTTTGTTGTTATGTGATTGGTTTTGTTTTATGAATTTTCCCTAATATCTAAGCCTACTAGGAAAATTCAAATCAAGAGGACAAAGTTAAAAAGTAAAAGCACATTCATGGCCACTGCTGCAAGCTATAATATTGAATGGGTAGAAGAATCACATGCATCCCCCGTTCCTGTTACGGTGGTGAAGAAAACACCACAATCAGAGTCATCTGTTAACAATGAACATCCGCAGTGTTATGAACGCCTTAGGGATGAGGTCTCTGAATTGGTTTGGTTTCTAAAATCTACAACTATTGGCAATAAACTTCTGAACGATGCGTTAGAACATAAACCCAACATTCAATCATCTACGCCAATGTGATCTGATGGTTGAGCTGAAATGGATGAAGCAAGAGAATGCAACTTAGCAGCCCTAATGCAGTCAGTTAATGTTCTTTTCCTTTCATTGACTGGTTCTAGCACAAAAAAGGTACGATTTAAGAGTTACCCATACTTTATGCTTTTATGATGTTGGGTTTCATTTAAAAATATGAAAATACGTTCTTTTAGGTTGAATTGTTGTGGTTATGGTGTAAAGTACTAATGTGGTGGAGTTAGCCAATTAAGTTTCAAAGAAACATGTTGAATGTGATTGGCCCATGATCTGGTTTACGAAGCAAGACATTTAAACTTGATGAAGCATTTTACTGTGCTGCCTACCTCTCACACTCACACATAGCAAACATCAACAGCGCTGTGATTTGTTTAAATTTTTTTACATCTTTCCAATTCAAAATTCCGCAAATGCATGTCTTAATTGCTGCTTTTTTTAAAAATTTCTGTTGTAAGAGGGGTTCCATGAGAGAGAAGGCACTGGCGGCAATTATAGAGGCTTTTAATAGCTCTTTGCAGCACGAGATCGTGGAAAAGAAGTATGGTTGTCTGCATCGTTTATTAATGATCTTATGAATGGTTAGGGGCTTCTATAAGGGTCCAAACCAGGGGAATATGTGATTTTTGGTTTCAGTTTCTTGTGACCTGATCAAATGAATTCTTCTATCATGCTAGCAGTCTGGACTGGCATGGATTGATGTGCATTATATAAAGCTCACAGAGTGGCATATTTAAGTATACATTGCCATGACCGAGAAGCATGCTTTGTAACTTTGTCACATACAATTGCCATGACCGAGAGGGAAGTTCTTGAGGCTTTGAATGAGATGAACAAAAAGAAAGTGCACAAACTTTTACATTGATGATGGAGGTTGGTCTCATCTTTGTTATAACTTTTAATCAATCTTGAATATTAAAAATTTAAAACTATTTCCATGTTTATATTGTTTCCTTGTTTTCTTTTGCTTTATGTCCTAGATTTTGGATCTTTAAATGGTGTTGTTCTTCATTTGCGTTGAATTTTCACCATTTGGAATTGTGAGTCTTTGTTTTCTCTTTCAAATGTAATTAGCTTAATGTATACATATAGTTTTTATTATAAAAAATATGTTGTGAAATGAAACATTGAAAATACGATGTAAAAGAGTCTAATTTCAAATCAGAATGTGTGACTAAAGCATTGTTTGACGGAAAAAAAGATGCTTGATGCTTCCATTTTTTACCAGAGTTGATTTTGTTTCAATGCAGATACCGTTACCTCTTTCCTAGATTTTTTCATTCAGTTATACTGAAGGTACGTGTATTCATAGTGAATTATCATGTCGTGACTCGTACTGATAGTTTTGGTAACTTGATTGTGAAGTTCTATTGCCTTGATGTTTAAAGTTTTTGTGTGTGTGTTTTATTGGAGGGAAACTATTGCAATGGATTTGGCTCCAAAGTTTTTAAGTTGACTTTCTTATTGGCTACTACAGGTTTTATTGATTAGTAGACTAGGTTTTCAATACTGAATATGAATGGGATTAATTGTTAGCAAATTTCAGATTGATGGTTACTACACTAATACTTTTGATGCATTCACTCAATCTGTAGTACTATTTCACAGAAGGCATGTGTTCTTATAAAAAGCTTAAAAGCACCAAGCGGGTGGCAAATACCACAAAAACTGAATTGCTTTTAAGTGAAGATGTATTTATAATATTTCGTTTTAACTTGTTTTCATCTTAACGCTATGATCCTCATGTGCATAACCTAATTTACTTGCCTAATTCCATATATATGTTCTATCCATGTGAACATGGTTCAGATGAATTTCTTTGGACTTGCTTCCAACTGGATTATTTGAGCCCCATGTGTGCTGCCTAATTAATAATTTCCTTGCCACTTGCCTCTTATAACCATGTATGATTGGTTCCATTGGGAGTTGGGATTTGGGACACCTTTTTTTTTCCTTTCAATATGGATTGCCACCTTTCATGACTTAGTAAAGAATACCTTATCTATGGTTCTTTCGGATGGTTCTTCTTCTTTCAATATGTTTACCAAAGTGGACTGATATGACCTAATATCTTGCTATTTCTATACACATCTTATTTGCGAATGACTTAAATGTCAAGTAATGAAAGCTACAATTGATTTCTGCCGTTTGCGCTATATCTGCTGGAATATTTCTTGAGCACCTTGTTTAGAAATTTATTCATGTGAGGTAACTGATCTTGTTTTGGCAGATAAGGTAAATCACTAAGGCAGTACGTTTTCATAAACCTCCATATTCTTTAAACGTAAGCAAACTTAGAAATTATATTCTCCTAGAACATGCTAAATGTTGGGCTTAAAGCTGTGTAGACACTACCGGGAGTATAAGGCTCATTAGCTTTAGTTACTACAGTCTATCCTGGAAGGTGCTGTGGACATACCTATCTTGCATATAGAGAGCGTCATGTTATACCTACCAAGTGATGAAGTTTGGTGGTTTGGTGCAAATAGCCAAGTGTCATTAGATAGGAGACAATGATCATCATCCATCTTGAGGCTATTGACAGTATTTCTAAAAAGACTAATGCTAAGTAGCACTTTATGTAATGAATTTTTCCAACAGCATCCAATTGCAAGTTTGCATCTTGAAACAGATTTCAATCTGTTGAAAGATAGGGATTGGTGTAGGTTTGTGACTCTGAAGACTTATGCCATTGTTTGGCATGCACAAATTGGGTTGGGGCCATGCCTGATTGGAGAACTAATAATGTGCATGTTCTGTTGTTTTTCTCTTTGCATTATAATTCCTAGCTAATGTATGATGCTCTCAAAGCATTATCTATCCAACATCTGGAGCATTTGACATAACATTGTTGCATTTTTTACAAGCTGGTATAAAGGTTTTCCCTTAGTAAGTTCATTGATTTTTAACATTTGAGCTCTGGCTTGTAATTCCGTTTTTTAACATTTGAGCTCTGGTTTTCCCATAGCTAATTCCCTTAGTAAGCTTTCAATTCCGTTTTTTTTTTTAAAACTCTAGCTGTAACAGTATTTATTTAAAATTACGCTGCAACAAAGACCATATCTTGACTTCTACTGTAATAACATCTATCTAAAGATAATTTACTGCTAACGAGTGGATTTTTACTGAGTATGTATTTTTTCTGTCCTAAATTTTCTTTATTGCAAATTTAGCTTTCCTGCTTCGGAAGGACTTAATAATACAATTTTGCTATGACTCCACAAATCCAACATTCTATTTCCAAATCATTTACTCCTTTTGATACGAAAAGATCTCAAAAGATTCCTTAACAACCTCAAAATTTTCAAATAATACTAACTCACAATATAAGTATATACGGAGTACAGTATTACCCAAAACCCACATGCTCATTACTTCTATTCAGAGAAACAAAAGAGTATCTAGAGAGAGAGAGAGACACCATGGTTTGTTCAAGAAAGCCCACAAGCTCCACTGCCTCACCGGGGCCCACGTTGCCTCCGTTGTTTTCTCTCCGTCTGGCCGCCCTTATGTCCACGGCGACCCCTCCTTCGACAACACCATCGACCCCTCCTTCGACGCCACCATCGACCTCTCTCTCTCTCCCCTCCACGCTTCTCTCTCTCTCCTCAGTGAACGTCAACTGTACGATAAAATCTCTCAGAGCCCCACAGGTTTCAGAAAATCTTACTGTTTTGTATTTGGACAAGAGTTAGGGTTTCGAGAAAATCTAACCGTTTTGCCTGGGTGCGAAATTCTGGGGGTTCGGAGATGGTCAGGCCCTCCAAGAACTGGAAGCGGCTGGTGCGGGCGACGATGCGGAGGGAGAAGCTCCGGCACGACGGCCGCGGCGGCCACGAGAGGGCGCCGATTGGCATTGCCAGCTCCGTTCTGCCATCGCTCACCCGGGAGACCAACATCGACCTGATCTTGCCGGCCGCTGACGAGATTCAGTCCGAGGACCCCAATGTCGCCCGAATCTGTAAGGGTTAATGTTCTCTCTTTGATTTGACGTGGACTCGTCTGTCTGTTGCGGATTTTTTTGTATGACAAAGATGCGTATGTGTTTAATTTAGGAATGCATATGTATTGTTTAGGAAGGCTAGTAGGTTCCAATGGCAACGGGTCAGACCCTTACGTTGTAGGGTAGAGATGCGAGATTTCATAGGGTCTCTGTCTCTACGGTCTCTACATACATGTAGATATAAACACGTATTTCCATACATGTCGTTTTGCTATGAAAGAATTATGGTTTACTAAATAGTCCTTCTTGATTCTTCCGTTTTGATTGTGAATCGTTTAGTGTTTACTTTTGGCCTTCGTACTCAACTCGAAACCTAAACGACCTCCAATCATGAGCTCTAGTGTTCTTCCTCAGGCACTCTCTCAGTCTCTCGCTCTCTGTACATGCGTGTGTGTCTATATTTTAAAATCACTGCATGTACTCTTATGTGTGTGCATTCATATTTTCTACTTGTTTCGTTGATTTTGACAGTGAACAACCAAATATATGTATTGCAGGCCTTGTGTTCCTCGAAATCCTACAACTCTGCCATCCGAATAGGCTCGCATTCGTCTCCCGCCGCCCGTCTGCCTCCGCTCAATACAACTCAACTTTGGACTTTCTGGGTTACAATGAATGCATTTGTGTCAAGTCTCTCTCCTCTCTCTCTCATACACTTTCACGGTATTCTTTGTTGTTATGTGATTGGTTTTTGTTTTATGAATTTTCCCTAATATCTAAGCCTACGAGGAAAATTCAAATCAAGAGGACAAAGTTATGGATTTACACATGCAAGAGGAATGGGGGGACTTGTAGTTTTGGAGGCACTGCAAAACTACAAGTTAAATCACGATATTCATTGTTTCGGACTGTTTATGCAAGTTATTACAACTTAGAGTGGAAATTGCATGAGAATCATGGCATTTCAAGGTTTACTAGTTACATATGGTTCTTGAACAGATTCAACTTTTTTCGGTTTCTGTTGGAACAATGGAAGGACCAATTTCCTCCAGGCTACCTTCTCTAGGAAGTTTCTATTGATAAACCATTTGAAGAAGATGTTTGTTGCTTCCAGGAGCAACAAGCATTGTCAACTTTGTCACAGAAAAAACCGGGAGCAGCAATTCGGACTTGGTCTTGAAGTACCAATGGTTTGTAGGAGAAAGAACTCCTTCAAATTCTATTGCCATCCCAGAGGCCACAGGAGAGGTAATGGTTTCTAGCTATGTTAATCGTTAGTCACTCGTCTCTTCTTGTTAATACATTTTGGGACTTCCTACATTCTAAGGGGACATGCATTTAATGCACATCTCCCTAACAAGTTGGTCTGATTTCAATCATTGTCCCTCGAGTCACCACTTTAGAACTAGATAATTTATGAAGGGTAGTTTTGGAAGTGCATCGCCTGTTTTTCTCTTTTTAACTTGTCAACGAGGACTAATATCCTGGGACAACAGAAAATGAAATAGAAGAGTGATAATAAGGGATGGAAGGAGTAGAATAGTAATTTCTTTGTAATGTTGATGATTTTTCTATATGTGCAAGGTAATGCTGATAATTCTCTGATTGCCAGGTGTACTTGCCTAAGCACGAGGACATTGGCTGAATTCTGAAAGTGGAGTGCACACCGGTCCTTGCTGGGACCGAGTATCCTACAATATTTGCTATTTCATCACGAGTTTCACCTGGTATGTTCTTTTCTGTTCTTTGAGATGATTGGTTAAATATTGAACTTTCCTCCAAAACATTCCCTGCAAATAATTCTTATGTTGTTTTATCGCATAGGAACTGGTTGGCGAAGGTTTTGGAGATTGATGTGCGTGGGGAACTAATGGAGGGAAACACTATTAGGGGATACGCTGAAGTTGCATGGTGTGGTGGAACTCCATGAAAAGGGGTTGCTAGGTACGCCCCCATTTCGTTACTAGTATTACTTATTCAATATAAAAAAAGGTAAATAAAAAGTTGTAGCTCCGTATAAACTATTGTTGTTCTCAGAATGCACTTTCCTCTTCCCTAGTGATTTTTTTTTTCCTTCTGAAATTGCTAGCTCGCTAAGGAGAAGATGGAATAGCTGCCCAGTAGTAATTGCTGGTGCAGAAGATGAGCAATACCAGCTGACTCTAGATGACATTGATTCATGTTTGGTTTTTATGTACACTCCAGTGACAGGAGAAGGTGTCAAAGGAGAGCCTCAGTATGCAATCACTCAATCACTGATATTGTAAAAGCAGGTATGGGTGGAAAAACTTCTGTGAATTTTCTTTGCTAAATTTTGGTTTTTCTTGTTCTTCAAATTCATTCACTTTACCATAGCAGTCTTGATTGACTTTCTTTGCAATACCAGCATAATTGCCTCCTTTTTTTGGAGGAAATTTTCATGTTTTTAATTTTCTCTTCGATCGTGTCTCATGTTGTTCATCTAACATTGGTATACTAAAATATTTGTCTTGCGACCCTCAAAGTATCTTGTTATCAGCAGTTGAAGTATTTTGTAATCATCAGTAGATTTCCGGGTCATTAGTCGTGATTTCAATATCGTTGCTTATGCCATTTTTTGTTTTAATCATGTCACGAAACTTTGGAGTTCAGTATGGTAGCTTATGATGTTACTATGCTTTTACTATTGTTCGCTGGTTTTCTCTTCCTAGAGTTCTTGTTCTTTGCCCACTTGGTTCAATTTAGTTGCGGAATCCTGAAGGGATGATAACTTCTACTGATTCAAAATTACCATATTATTGCTAGGTCACCCTTCAGTCAATGCTGTGCAAATTATCGGTGAGGTTGTTGAAGGAGGTACCATCAAAGGTGTTAGAAAATACTTTGGAGGAAGAGAGGGTCTGAGCAAATTTGATTGGTTGCGTGAGGATAGGAATAGCGGGTTAGTATACTATTACCAAGTGGTTAGATTTATATATGTTGGTTTGACCATTCTTTTAATCTTACTTTTCAAAGAAACAGAAGTGTAGATCAGGTGTTCAGTATTCACATGCTTTTCTGAAACTGCCATTTCGGCTACATGGTCATAAGTCTTTTAAGTGGTACAAAATTGCAATTTCTTTTCTGTCAGACTGCCTTGTTCTCTTTGCAATTCAAAAAGAATTTTTCAAAAAATTCCCCCTAGATTCCCTCTAGATTCCCCCTACTTTCAACATTTCTCTCTCTATCTCTCTCCACTTATTACCCCTACTTCTTTAAATTTTTTTTTTCAAATTCCAATCCAAACACAGCATTATTTTTTGGATTTGCACATGGGTAATATAGCTTGGTGATGGTTTGGGTCTGCTATTTGCAAATGTTGGGTGGCTAGGTGGGTTATGCTTGTGGTATGTCTTCTTCAAAACAAAAAGATGTAAGCTAAGTTCATCTGTGGTTCTGTTATATACTGTCTATGTTCAATCCTTGTTCTCAAATCATTAGAATAAGGGTTTTGCCTTCATTTTTCTCTTTCTTTCTCCTCTGAATGTGTCGTACTATCTTGTTCTATTGTTGGAAGCCACTCTCTAACATTCTTCCTGAGTTTTTGATGCTGTATTTTCAGAGTGGCACAAGGTGAGGAGAAGAGTGGTCTGGTGGGTTGGTGGAGAGGAGTTCGAGAAGAAAGAGATGAAGGAAAAACACGAGCAGGGTTTGGGGTAGGAGGGGTATAAGAGAGAGGACAACGTAGGTGCACGTTGGGGGATAAGTCAAGATCAGGGATGATCGCTAAAAGGCTAGATTTCCTGGCTTTTTTTATGTCACTTGATATCATTGCTACGTATTTGTTCAGGACTACTCCGCTTAATAATGTTTTCTTCCATGATTTTGTAGTAAGTTACCTAATTTATTGTGCCGGTTTTCTTTTATTATTAAGGAGGAAGGTAAACACGAGCGGGGTTTGCGGTAGGGGTGTATCAGAGAGAGGACACCAGAGTTGCAGGGTAGGTGAAATGTGTATCCTTGTCTCTCTCTTTTTTTTAATTTATAAAAAGTCTTGGTTATTCGATCATTATTTTATATCTTTTACATTGAGGAAAATAATATCCTGTTTATAATATTCTTATTGATGAGGTGGATAAGGACTTGAGGGAAATTGCGGCATGAAATTGTGGTGAATACAACTTTCTTTCTTTTTTGTTATTAAGCTTGAAATCTATAAATTAGTCCATTGAACTGAAAACTTTGACAATGGGCTATTTATTAGTGAGAATTGTACAACAGTTGGATCCACGGTCATCTCTTATCGTATCTGTTTTTATTTTTTTTGCTTTCCAAATATTTTTTTCACCAAAAACGCAACCAAACTACAAAATCACCGGGGCATCCCCTGAACAAGCAAAACAACTAAAGAACCACCTATGACAAGAAAAGGCACACACTACTTACACACAAAAACAACCACCTATCCACAATTATTGATTCTAAAAATCCTAGAATCCAGAAGCCAGTCATCACAAAGATCCCTGAAAACGGAATGGTGGACAGAGAGCTAAGTTTAGCTCGAATGGCTTCAAGAATAGCTGTCGTTACTCCTTCCAAATCTCTTCTTTTGTGTTGAAAAATCCTCAAATTGCGTTCTGCCCAAAGGAGATACACTGTAGCAGCCAAAGAAATCTTGTAGATAACACTACCAAAACTCTTGCCCTTTCTATGACAGCCAGCCCAAGAAAGCTCCTGCTCCAAGGGGAGGGAGGTTCTAGAGATACCATTCCTGGATAAGACTACATTCCACACTGAGGAGGTAAAGTGACAGGCAAAGAACAAATGAGCATGAGATTCAATGGCAGTCGTACACAACACTCATTGGGTATTAACAGTCATGCCCCAACTGTCCAGTCTATCTTTGGTGGCTAATCTGCCCCATACAGCTAACCAAAGGATAAAACTCCACCTAGGGACATTATTAGCATACCAGACAAAAGGATACCAAGTTTGGATAGGGTACCTGTGTCTACATGCCTCCCAAGCTGTTTTAGCAGAATACTTTCCATCAGGTGAAGGGGTCCAAAAAATTGAATCCTTAACTGACGGGTTAGGGAGAAAATCAGAGGGAGTTCGCTGCACGACCTCCATAATAGCCCTGTTACGCTGCCTCGGCCACCTCCACTGACCTCGCACAATAATGGAAGACACCTTAGCTTTCAAAGCATTACCTCTACTCACAACAATAGAGTCCCCGAACTTCTTATAAAGCGCACCAATTGGGTGCCAATTATCAGTCCACAAGTAAGTATCCTCCCCATTGCCAATACGGAACCGGATCCATTCTTGACAAATATCCCTTAATTTGAGCAGTTTCCTGATTACCCAAGAGGCATCATTTGGAACAGGAATCCCCCACATACTCCGCCCTTTGAGAATATACGTATGCACCCATTTAACCCATAGTGAATCAGCTTTTTGCTAAGGGCCCAGAGATGCCTAATATAGAAGCCTTGTTCCATTCTTTTAAGGAACGAAAACCCAAACCATCTTCATTCTTAGGAACACAAAGGTGTCTCCAACTAACTTTTGCCCCTGAATGTTTCATATCAGATCCAGACCATAAGAAAGCACTAAGTAAACCCTCAATCTCCTTAATAATTTTCTTAGGTAACACGAAAATAGAGCTCCAATAAGTGTGAATGCTACAAAGTACTGATTGGATTAGTTGAGCCCGTCCCCCATAAGACAAGAATTTCTGAGCCCAGCTCTGAATCCTAGCTAGAATCTTTTCTTTGAGGATCATACAATCAGCAGAGTTAAGTCTAGAGCTTATTAAGGGTACACCAAGATACTTGACTGGCAGCTGACCCTCAGAGATGCCCAGCAACTCAACCAGAGACTGTTTAAGAGTAGTGGACACATTAGAAAAGAAAATAGAACTCTTAAGCAAGTTAGGTTGAAGACCTGAAAATTGATGGAAATCCTTTAGGGTGTTCATAACAACCCTCAAAGACCCTTCATGAGCACGACAGAGCACAAACAAATCATCAGCAAACATAGCATGAGAGATGCACAATTCCTGACATTTGGGATGATATTTGAAGTCGCCATTTTCAATGTTGAACTGAAGGAGAGAAGAGAAAGCTTCCATGACTAGAAGAAAAAGATAGGGGGAGATTGGATCCCCTTGTCTAAGTCCTTTAGCTCTAGGAAAATACCCAACTAGCCCTCCATTAAGCATCACTGAGTACATAGGAGTAGTTACACATTCTTTGACCCACCCAATAAACAAACTAGGAAAACCCATAGCATCCATGGTATCCAACAAGAAGTTCCAATCTACCGAATCATATGCCTTCATGAGATCTATCTTTATAGCACACCTAGGCAATCCAACATCTCTGTGGTAGTTCCTGATCAACTCATGCATTAGAAGCACATTATCAACTATACTTCTACCTTTGATGAATGCAGATTGTGTTGGACCAATAACCAAAGGCAAAACAGACTGCATTCTATTTGCAAGAATTTTTGAATAACTTTGTACACCACATTGCAGCACGCAATAGGACGGAAATCCTTAGCCATAGAGGGGTTTGGGATCTTAGGAACCAAGGTAAGAGTGGTAGAGTTCCACTCTTTGAGCATAAAACCTTTATGAAAGAAGTGTTGGACAGCTACAATCAAATCCTGACCAACAATCTCCCAATTTTGTTGAAAAAAACTTGAGCTAAATCCATCCGGCCCTGGGGCCTTATCTCCCTTTATAGCTTTGAGAGCAGCTGTGATCTCCTCAACTAACACAGGTTTCACTAGCTTCCTTTGAATGATTTGTTGTAACGAAGCTCTAGCATCCTGACGTTGTAAGAACTTAGTACCAAGTAACCCTTCGTAGAATTGAATGATTTCATGCTGAACCTCCTCTGGCTTATCCAACCGAAGACCTTCAGCAGTAACCAGACTCAAGATTTTGTTCCTTGCTCTATTAGATCTGACCTTGTGGTGAAAGAATTTGGTATTTTGATCCACAAGGGCAAGCCAAGTAACCCTAGATTTCTGTTTTTTAAAAGACTCCTCAGCTGCACTTAGTTCCATAAAAACCCTGACAGCTTCCTTTTCCATCTCCCTAAGACTCTCATTACCCAGATTTTGAGATGCTTTCCAAATATTAAAGTCTATTGAGAATGTGATTTGACATTAGAGTTGTTGGTTATATCAAGAATTGAAAGATGTTGCACTTTTTGCTTGGGTTTTAGTTTATGTAGTCCAACAATTTCACTTATGTGACCTTTGCTTCGTTAATGTATCACCTAAATATCAACAACAGATGGTGGATTATCAATTCAAGAGGTTGATGCTATGATAACAGGTTTTCCTTTTATGGGTTTTGGGATAGTGTTTAAGGGTTATGGGGTAGCGATATAGAGATACATCTATAGTGGGTTGCAGGTGTAGGAGGTGAGTGTGGGTTGTGGGTGGAGAGTTTGGTTTGGACTTGTGAAATGTCTATGGGGTGGGTTTGTGTGGCCTGGGGTTGGGAGTGTCATGGGCGTGGTTTGGTCAATGTCTTTGGAATGGTATGGTCATGTGTCTTGGTCTGTGTCTTGGAAATGGTTTGGTCTGTATTGTCGAATGGATTGGTCTGTGGATTGGTTTGGGCCCATATAATAGAGTTAGGATTGGTATGAGTCTTGGTGTGCTTGAATGAGCTTTTTTTTTTTGGCTCTCTTTCATATGGTCAAGCAATTGGTATACCTTGTTTTGCTGTTACTGAGGTCCCTTTGGTTTTTGTTGCTGCTTTCAAAATGAAAGCCTTTGGTCTCACTTCATAGTACTGCTGCTATTGGTGTTGCTTTTGTCATTGAGTTCTGGTTTCTATTGCTGTTTGAACATGTTGTGTTGCCTAATGTTACTGCTTCCAGCATTGTGTAATTGCTGATTATGTTGCTTTTAGTTCTGATGCTTTGGATGATTCTTTTGTTTCTGCTACTGCAATTGATTCCGAAGCCATTGCCGATCAAAAGAAAAATTGATTCCGAAGCCATGGTACAGATTTTGTTGTTGAAGATGCTTTGCTGCTGAGCTGTGGATGTCCTGATGGATGGACTGTTTTGATGCTGACAAATTTTTTTGAGCTTTGAGGTTTTACTCAGAAGTCAGAGGGTGGTGTTCTTAGTTTGGTTGCTACCTTATACCGTGGAGCATATGAGTTCGCAAGTATTTTCTTTTCATGCTTGAACTTTTGCTTGTTTTCATTCAACATCTCAGTGGATGAGAGTTCTTTTTTGGCCTCACATTTAGCCTCATAGTCGTATCATGATGTATATGTTTTGCCTTGCTTCGTCATTTCCTCAATGTATCTGTTTTTGAGTTATTAAGATACTTTATCTTCGCCAATAAAAGGACACTGGCTGGCAAGCATTTTATAAGGGACATTAGCGGGGGTTAGTGAAGATAACTTTTTTGCTATGACAGGTTCCCATCTATTGAGTGGAATCCCATAGCACTAATCGCGGGTTAGATTATGTCTATTTATGGTGTAGAGAACATGATAGAGGCCACAAACCAATAGGAGCTCCAGACTGCAGTGTCAAGCGTCACTAGTGATTAACAGGCCACAAACCAAGAGGGATTGCATCCCTACGGAACAATTGTCTGTCGAAAGGTCTGAATTGATGGAGTATCAGCATTCTGTTCTGAGTTTCTGAAATCCCCTGTTAAATTACGCATCAATTCTACACAATAGGTATTCCAGTCATTATAATATTGCTGAGTTTAGTTGAGTATGTTTTATTTTAGTTTTAAGAGTGTTGAGAGATTGGTACACTTGTAGGTGGTTTCCTTCCGGCAAGTTGTAATTTGTTACGGCTGTCTTAGTTTTAATAAGTAGCCGCCACATTATTTCTTTCTTTTTTTTCACAAGCATGTCTAAATAGCTGTTGTCATAATTGCTTTTCTACTTTACTAAGTATGTTTAAATAGCCATCGTGTTAATTGCTTTCCTGTTGAAACCTTAATACTTATTTGAAACCTTTTCTTCAAGCAGTTCACAGTCTAGGGCAATTCTATTTACACTTGGTTTGCCAGCAACCAATATTTTAGCAGGACTTGTATGGCTGTCAATCCGACCAATATTCCGAAGCCATAGTAGCGGTGAGGACTCCACATTCTTTTTCTTCCCGATTTAATTTCCCTCCTCCCTTGGTTGAATTTCCACCAATACAATCTTAGAAAGCTTAAAATTTTGGCTGCAGGTGAGTCCTCAAGGCGTGGAGTGTCGGAGGCTAAACTCCCATCTTCCAGATTTTGTAATTTCTGAGCTGATATGGTATGAAGCTTCTGTAACTCGTGCACTGTGTCCATCTTGTTTAGTTCCGGTAAATGTTCGTACTATTATAGGAAAGTAACATAGAAGTTCGGACACAAAACATCTGTATTCTTGTCCATGTGAAAAGCTAGAAATGTTTCTTTTCTAATTGATGAGTTTCTTTAAATATCATAAGAAAAATAGAGGATCCAAGTGTCAACATCTGTTTTAGGATGCGAACCCTTATGAACCTACTATCTAGATTTCTGCAACGTTATGTGCCGATAGATTTTCCTGAGTTTTATTTTTATGTTTGCCTTTTTAAAACTAACTTGCTATGTTTCTGGCTCGTAGACATGATTTCAACTCATCCCAAAACCGTCTAATAATTGTTTGTTTCAAATAGCTGGATTTGATGAGAAAGTAAAGGATTAAGGGCTAAAATTAGAATTGGTTTTTTATGGAGTATTGATATCTACCGCCCGGTATATAGGTGCATGAAAAAAATCCCATGTCTTTACCCTTTTTGGCTTGATTTTTCCGTTTGAGCCCTTCACGCTAACCACTTGCTGTTATGTGCCCGGGGGTATTTTGGACATTTTGTCACATTTGCAAGGATTACTATTTTGCCTTTCCAGACTTTTATGATTTTCCGTCTGTGTCTTTTTTTACCAATTGATTTTGTCTTCTTCTGCTGCTTTTGCTGACGGTATGAAGGTAAAATTGGGGTGCTGTGCAGACGATGGCAGAGCTGTGGCAGTGGATGGGATATGTTGCAGAGAATGGAACACGCTTGCCTGCTCCTTCACGTCTCTCTCTCTCCAACACATACACGGATACTCAAGCATCACCTCTCTCTCTCTCTCTCTTCTAGCTGCCGACGAACCGAGAAGAAGGAGAAGCTATGGCCGATGAGGGAGAGGACCAGCGGTTGGAATAGATCTCGGAGTGACGTACTCATGCGTCAGAGTTTGGGAGCACGACCTTTCCTCTGCGTTTGCACTCAGCTCATGAGTTGGGTGAGTTGATTTCCTCCTAGAGTTTTGATTTTCTGTTTGTGCTTGGGCGAGTTGATCTTGCTTTTTATTGTGTCTGCTTGCATTTTTTGCTTGACGAGATTCGTTTGGAAATACAGGCTCACGACGTGAACGAATGAGTTTCGTCGAGTCTACTTTTCCATAAATTGACAGTCACTTCGAGCGCGTCAATCCTCTGCCAGAAATATAGGCCCACAACAAGAGAAGAAGATGAGTGAATATCAAAAGACTCGATTTTATCGTTGAATTTGGAAACTATTTCGTCCACATCAGCTTGGGAGAAGTTTCGATTGTTATGACGAAGCTCGATGGTGAAGTACAGAGGTTTTCTTCTTTTCGTTTCTATGTGCTTCTTTTCATTGATGGTTTTTTTCCTCGGATAATAATTTTGGTTCTAGAGTGGGTTATTGTCTCCAGAACAATTTTATTATTAGTTAGACAAATGCTTTGTTTGGTTTGGTATTTGAAAAGTTTTTTGAAAAATAGTAGGGGTAATAAGTGGAGAGAGATAGAGAGAGAAATGTTAGAAGTAGGGGGAATCTAGGAGGAATCTAGGGGGAATTTTTCAAAAAATGCTTTTTGAAAAGGGAAGAGAACACAGCAAAAGTAAAGGAAGATGGGTTTAGATTTTTGATAAATGGTTCTAATTTCTTCAAAATCTTGGTTCTGTAATTGGGTTTTAGGCTCCTGAATTGGTATATTTACCTTTTTCTTCTTGATTCAAGTCCCTTTTTATTAGAAGTGGTAAAAGAATACAAAGTAAATCAATTTTATCATACAGACGTAAGTCTATGAATCATACAAAACCCAACTGATAGTCCATTAAGGGATCAAAGTACTAAAAAAATAACCGCCGAGTGAAAAAAACACTAAACAAATTACTCCATTCGGGAGGAAATTTGTCAATCGTTGCTCTGGGCATGGATTTTTTTTCCTATGGGAGTCTACAAATGTGGCACACTTAGCTTATCCCAGTTGGTTGGTTTAGGGGTGTTTTTAATAAACCTTTGATGAGTGATTTGTTTACAGAAACATGTAGGTGTAGTTTTGTATGGTTGTTTGGATAGGTATGAATTGGATTTCATTTTATGGAGGTTATGGTTTCTTGTTCATTCCTGTGAGTGCATGACGGCTTTAGATTTTTCCTTTATGATTTGACTTTAATTACAAGATTCCAAGTTAGTTACAAAATTCAAGACAATGGTGTTGGTAGTTTTGATGTTATTGGGATATTGCGTATTTGTAAAATCTGGAGATGGTTTTTGAGTTTTTGATAAGTTTGATTAGTGAGTACTTTTTGTTTTCTGTTTTTAAGGTTCATTTTTACGTTTTTGCAGCAATTGGAACTTTGTAGGAGCAATCAACGGAGTGTAGGACTAGAGATGTTGAACCAATACTGTAAGAGTTAATATACCATTGAAGTAAGACTGTGTTCACGATGAAAAGAGTGAGGTTTAGAGGGAAAAGGACCAAGAGACGATGAATTGGATGAGCTATCTGCAGCTCTAGAACACCAATGATTGCAGAACTGTCGTTTCTAAATGTGATTGGAAACAAAATTTGGTAGCAAAGTTTATGAAGTTATTGCTGTATCTATATTCTATACACACTATACCAGAAGAGAAATGCCATTTACTATATTAGCCCTTGATATTTATAGAGTAGATGTATATACTATGAGATTTGTTTAGATTACAGGGAGCAGCGGATGAGTGCCCCTTGTGATTGATAATCCATTCAAGTCTAATAAGAATAGAAACGGGTCTATGTCCAAAGAAAGTAAGACAATGTTGAGGTACTTGTGGCTGGACTTTCCCTTCTCATGCCTGGAAATAAAAATCCAAGGGAAGTAATATTTTCAATGGTTTCTAAGATCATTGGTTCCTCCACTACCCCATTCCTCGTTCAAATTTAAGGGCTAGACCTTAGACTGCTCAGCAGCAGGCTGGCCGGAAACATAGAAGATGCGTGTCACTTGATTGCATCTGGCGGTTTTTTCAGTGCCCTGCACCAACTTGGTGGTTCACAGGGTCAAAACTTGGAAGATTCTAGACATATTTTGTCTTCATTTGATTTCTACTTTAATGTTACAGAGAAAGAATTGCAATAATCTTCAGCTCTTCGAGGTGTTGTGCTCGTTGAATTGAATGCATCCTGGGGCTTCATATCGCTTCTGTTTTGGTTCTAATGGTATGATTCAGGTACAACCCATGGAACCCCTGTCTTTATATTGGAGGATTTCTGTATGCTTGATCTGGGTGTTAATTTTTGTTAATTCTTTTTATATAGACGCTCTTTGTCATGTTTGGATGTAGAATGAAGGTTGAGTTTGGTTTTCACTTATGTCTTGGATTTTTTGTTTTTCATTTCCTTGTCAACAGATTAAGAATGAAACGTTAGCACTGGTGTAGAGTTTATTGGCCATTATGTCTACTTATGTACCATTCGAAGTATTTTAGATTCTACAATTTAGTTAACGAAAAGGATAACAAAGATTGGAAACTCAAATTATAGCCTGCATTAAAAGGTGGAGTAAAGAAAAACCATATAAGAATGGATTTGTTTGTTAGGTGTTTACCATGTTAGATTCAAATGGTGACGTAGTTTATTATCTTATCTGTTTATATCTGCCAGAACTTTGTTCGGCAGACACATAATTTTAGGAGCACTTGTAAGTATTCAACAAATTATCGTCAAAACCAAGAAGCTCTAGATCAGATGTAGGTGCACCCTAACCAAGACTTGATCTCTGAAGTGTAGTTTTGCAGGTTGTGTAGTTTTCATGTAGTTTTGGTAGATTGGATTTTGTTAGGAACAATTTTTTTTTATATTGTTTGTGTTTCTATTACGATTGCGGAGCCTTTAAGTATTCTTTTACTGAACCATATTTTCATCTGAATTGAATAATACTTCTGTCCTATGGAGTGTTCATGAGAACCTGATTCTTGTTTTGTTCTTTTCGACGAAAGAGGTTTCCGAGTGGCACCCCAATCATGTGCATTAGCTGTTATGATGCTGGCTAAAACTACTTGGTTCCTAGCATACGCATCTTTCAATTTCTGGACTTGAAATCCTACACACAATATGCAACTGTTAACATTTCAGGGATAATAAAACTATCAAACCCAACTCAAATTATTATCGATTGAATAGTCATTGCTGTTCTTAAGAATCTAAACTTGAGATAAAACTTGATCACAAGTACATTAATGTTCCAGTTTAGGAGATTGATTTCATGAACACTAAATGACAAGGGGCCTCTTCTCGATTCTCTCTTCTGTGATTGTGAATTTCAATTCCACAGTTGAAGATATGTTTCTAAGCGTATATTAGCTCTCTTTCTCCGTTGATCGTCCCACACAAGTTTCTTACTGTCTTTTCTTAATTAGGTTATTTTCTTGACTCTTCCTATACAATATGGAGTCACAACTGACGTAGATGTTTTGTTTGTGTGATCTGTTTTTTCTAATGGCCCTAATAGATTAATAGGCTAAAGATATTTGCTTGGTTTAAACTTATTCCCCCCAATTGTAGAACATTTGTATATATGTTGAACTTATTTCGCCAAATTTGTTTGCATTTCATACATTATTTTTTGGGGGTAAGCTATTTGATATCTGCTTTAATTATGTGTCTTGGGTGTGATAGGATGGCAAAACAAGAAATCCAGATGCTTAAATCTTTGGGGGAGTATGGAGAAAGACTTGTTTTGTTTTTAATTCGTTTGCAGAAACTGAGATATTTTTAGGTTGGCATTCATTTTGTGCATTCCAAGGCCACATTTATAATTAAGATGCTGCAGTGAAATTATATTTCAGATCTATTTAGAATACTAGAATGCTTGTTACAAAGGCACAAGTGCTACATAATGAGTGTTTTTCTGTATACAGCTTATCCTGACAGCTAATGCTGCATGTTTCTTTGATGATTACCTTTTGTGTTTTTAATAGAAAGATACTATGGGGTGGAGGTGGATGAGGGTTCTTGTACACTAAATAAAATGCCTTAGTTTTAATCAAAAGAAGAATCATGACTATATATATTTGTAGGTTTCAGTTTGATGCATCTGTGACTATCCTTGAACTGATTTTTGGCACAGTGTACTCGCTGCTTTACATTTTCCTTACAGACTACAGGCATGACAAGTGAAGTTATACTCCATACACCTGTGACAATTTCAAGCTCAATGCCAATCTCAACCATTTGCATCACTGACTTATGTGAAAAGTGCGGTGGCATCATCCTCAAAAGAAGTTAAAATACACCAGTTCATATGTATGCTTCAACAAACATCGATGGCACCTACTGGAGTTGATTATGATGAGTTTAAGGAGGGATTGCCCCTAAATTCAGGGGAACAAGCATCTCAATCTAATCATAAAGATATATGGGCCTCGAGTCTCTGCTGATAGGTCATCTGATGATGGATATAACTGGCGTAAATATGGGCAGAAACTTGTCAAAGGATGTGAATTTCCACGAAGCTATTACAAATGTACACATCCTAACTGTGAGTTGAAGAAGATTTTCAAAACGCTCTTTCTATGGGCAAATCAAGGAGATTGTGAAGGGTACACATTATCATCCTAAACCTCAACCTGCCCGTCAATCTTCTGCGGTGCTATTATGTCCAACCATGAGAAAACTGATAAGGTTTCATTTTTTAACAGCTGAAGAAGGTAAATAAAGAGACTTTCCTGTGTTTTCTCTTTTTTTTTTAAATTTTTTTGTGTACTGAAGTGATTCCTTGTTGGTTCTTTGAAGACTAATCTGGCGTAAGTGCTCGGATGTATTCTCACATTGAGCCAGATGGGACCCCTGAGCTATCTCCTCGTGGAATAAATGATGATATTGTTGAAGGTGCAGCTCCCCAATTGAATAGCACAAACGATGAGGTTGATGATGATGACCCATTTTCAAGATGTGTAAGTGAGGCTGTAGAGTGTTTGTCTGTGTGTTAATAGCTGTGTTAAACTGTCCTTGTACTAGAAAAAAAAAAAACTGTCCTTGTACTAACTTCGATTGAACTTTCCAAATTTTTTCTCAGGAAGTTTGACAGTATCGGTTCTGATATCACATCAGTAGTTAAACCAATTCGTGAACCACGTGTAGTTGTTCAAACTAAGAGTGAGGTTGATATTCTTGATGATCGCTATTGATGGTGTAAATATGGGCAGAAAGTGGTGAGAGGCAATCCCAATCCAAGGTATGTCTGAGTTTCTTGACTTCGTGCGGAACTAAAAGGGGGCAAAGAGAATGGAGCTTGTGTCCATGCATACGGGTTACAAGGCCAACCAGTACACAAGGCAGCCTTACCCCACTTTTATGGAGAGGCTAATTCTTGAGACACGAACTCACGTGACAACCCTAGGGTTGGATAACACTTATGATCGTGCTAGGTCAAGACCTCTTTGTTAGCATCAAAATGCAGATTTATTCCTGACAAAGTAATGCTTGAAGTCACTTGACCCCTCTAAAACCTCCACTGTTGCCAGCTTCTGTTATTCATTTGGACCAGTCAATTAGAAATATCACACTTAAAGCAAGTCCACTCATGAGTCTTTTAGGTTGCAAAGCCATGACTAGGCAGTTGGCAAAATCTAAGTACACGCGTTTCTATCTTTTGCTACAAAAGCCATCTTTGGTGCGGTGCCAAATTTGGCACCGACTTTGATTTTGCCAAATCTCCCATATCTAGATGTGAGATTGTGCCAGAATGACACCAAATTGGTATAGCAGGCTTAGCAGCATTGTTTTTTATTTTTATTTTTATTTTTTTGGACACTAACAAGCCAAAAATGGCTTTGGCAAAGTCACTTTTATCTATATGTTGTTTGAACAATAGATTAATGGTAGGTAGCAATCTTTAATCACACTATTTGAACTACTCAACGGAGCCATAGTCAGGAGCTTTTCTAATATTCCTTGGCAATTGCTGTCAAATTCCCTAAAAAATCTAGGTAGCCTACACCTTTATTCTTTGCATTTCGGTTATTAGATACTTGAATGAGGGCTTCGAGAGAGAACCCTTGTAATTTTGAGCATTCTTTTTGGCTCCAGTGGTGTCTTCTAGAGTGCTAGCTACGAAAGCCGTCGAGCCTTTATGATTGGTATTTAATTTAGGTAAGTTTTTCTTGTTTTGCAATTTCTTCTATCATATTTGGTTATGAGATTGACTTATTCACGGAGGCTCCGTGAATAGGTTATTCATGGAGCCGCGCGATCACACCTGTCAGTTTCAATTGAGATATGTTTTTAAACTTTGACCGGTAATAGATATCTATTACCGCTAATAGATTGTTTTTAATCCGGATTGTCCAAAACAGTTTTGGACGGTCGAGATTGAGCTACGGAGGCTTTGTAAATAAGATTTTCTCTTTGGTTTTAATGGTGTAGAATAAAATTAGTTTGTTCAATGATGAAGGGAACTAAAGCAGCCCTCTTTGTTCTGTGTTGACTAATTTGAATTGATAGTCACATCTTCGGCTCTTTGATTGTGTTTCATCACTCATTTTTTCCCTTTGTGCCATGAAATAGAATTCCATTCAGGGAATGCTGATAATATATTGGAGTTTTTTCAAAGTTTTTTGGTTTTTTGGATTCTATGTCTCTCTTTGCTTCATGTGGAGTGTGTTTTTCTTTCTCACTTTTGTTGGGAAATGGAGATGAGTTTATTGCTTGGTAGAATATAAGTTGTAGCAATAGCATCCCAAGTGGAAACCAACAAGTTGAATTATGTGCAACTTTTAGGCCATTAAAGCTGTGTGATAAAACCTGATTTTTAATTATTTGATTTTTCATTGTCCTTTGAAGATCGAGTCCACACCGCGATTTCGAAGGAGAGTGAAGGACTTTCTACAGTAGCAGCAACCGGAATTGCCCATAGACGTTTGAGTTGACCATGTTGCATGTATTTATTTGTCTCTCTATGTGTGTATATGGTATCTATAACATAGCTAGGTTAGTTGGCAACAATGTTTATCTTACTGCTTCACTACTTTGGTTGTGATGGTCAAAGAAAACGAAGGACTAAACTGATCTTTCTCTTCAGTTATCCATATATTTTTCCAAGTGTTGAATTTTGTGATCTCTAGGTAGCTTGATTAGTAAATATTTGTCTTCATTATTGTTTTCTATCAGGTTGGGCCCGCTGTTGAACATAGATCCCCGTTGAAAGGATGTAATTTTTCCTATATAAGTTAGAGTTGCCATGCTTGCTACAAGGTCTTGAGCAAGCTGGAAGCAAGAGAGGTTGTCGGCATTAGGAATCACATGATATGGTTGAAAGGATTGGGCAACTATCGTGAACCAACTATAATTTTCCAGGTAGTACTTTGCTACGATGTTCTTGACTAATTTAGTAGGTAGGTGGCACCAATGGTAGTGCTGCCACTCTTTTGTTCTATTTGTTGGTAATTATGTACACACATATTGTTGGTTTCTTGCTTGAGTAATACGACAATCCTCCTTTCTCTTGGCTCTGGATTGGCTTTGTAGAAGGAGGTTGAGTCCCCAAACCTCTGATGGTCAATATTTTGAGGTTTAAGCAATGTAAATGTTTGATTGCTGGACTGGAATAGGTGGGATTCAGATCCTTGGTCCGGGGACATCTGTTCTCATGAAGAAATTTGCTCCATCCCATCGTCCATTTGGTCTATCATCTTAAACCTTTGTCACTTCATTTTGGGAGTGTTTACTTCTTTAAAAATAGGAACCTGTGATGAATAAGATGGGCTTTATTTTACATGAACTTGGGATGCATATGGGTTTAATTGGGGACCACTTGCAAATTGCAATATCGATAATAATTATTAGTAGTATTTTATGATATGGTGTTATTTTCTTTTTGAATTGCTATCTTACTGATTTCATGTTCCCCCAAGCAGAAATACTACTTGGAGTCATTCATTGTTGTTTTGTCTCCCATGACTTAGATATGTACTAACTCGGTGCTTATTTTGTTATGTTAAAATGATAATGGCTGTGAGAGTTGATTATTGCTCCCATGACTAAGGTGATTGTTTTACAGAACTATTTCAGTAGTTTTAGTGCCACCCAACGGCCGCATAGAGAGACGCGCTTTGTGAAGAGATTTGGTGGGTTTAGGGGGCAGCTGACATTTTATGTTGTCACAGATTGGGGGGAAACGAATTGGGGATTTAGGTTTTTAGGATTTTTAGTTGTACAGGTGGGGGATGACCTGTAAAAGAGGGTCCCACAAGCACCAAACTATTAGCCTCGTAGGCATTTTCCATCCAAATTTAACGGAAAGGGTAACATTGAAATCGAGTTACAAACTGTAAGGGTAAAATTGAAACCAAAAATTTTGTGAGGACAAAATTGAAACCGAGCCTATTTTGTAAGGATAAAAAAAGTAGATAAGCCAAGAATTATTGAAATGAGCTCAAATGGAAGAAAAAAATCTGTTGATAAATGAATCTTAATTTGTTGACTATTACTTATTAATTTGTTGGCATGTACATGAAAATGATTTGAAAGTACTATGTACATTGCTTGCTTAGCTGGAGAATATCTTTTGCTTCATTGTCAAAGGCTTGCTTCTGGGCGTAAACTTGCAGGTTAGAAAGCTTATTTTAGTGTTATGTGCATACCATATTATAACTTCTCATTAGTATGTTGATGTGTTCTTTTTGACAACATTTTTTTATTTTTTTTGGTAAAGAAGGATTTTATTACCGAAAAGAACAAGGAATAGAAAGAAAACAAGGGGCATTACCCCCAGAAAAACTGTCCAGAAAGCTAGAAACAGAAAAGGAATTCTAAAAACAAAGAACTGGCCGACCTACTGCTAGGTACAAAATTTTGTCGGAAATGTTCCACGCTCTACACAAAGCCTATTTATAGGATTGTGCCCACAACTCCTCCATGAAAACACCCTATCCTGCACATCATTGACAATCGGATCATAAATGGTATCTGGGGTGTACTATTTGTTACCTAAACAGAGTCATTCCTATTTCTAGCCTTCCAAATGTAATACATTGTCCCAGCTATAGCTAGCTTATAGAGAGTAGATGAAAACCCTTTCTTCTTGAGGCTTTGAACAGCCCAATTAATCTCATGCTTCCACTCCATAGGATATCTGGAAAAGCCCAACAAATGGAAAATTCTGCCCCAAATACAAGCAGAAAAAGGACAGTTGAAAAATAGGTGCATATGGGAATCGTTCACATTTTGACAAAGAATGCAAAGAGGGTCCTCCCTCATCCCTAATGAGAGAAGCCTATCTTTTGTAGAGAGCCTACCCCAACACACAAGCCACATAATAAAAGCCCATCTAGGAATACCTTGCTTGAACCAGACAATAGGAGCCCATAGAACTACGGGGAGAGGTGTCTTGAGAGCGTCCTAAGCTGTTTTAACAGAAAAATTACCATTATGGGCTAGAAGCCAGGTCACAGAATCAACCCCTATGTTAGGCCTGAGATTAGGAGGTATAGACCTCATAATTTGCAAAATAGCTTTGTTCCTACCAGTGCCAATCCCCATCTTGAATAGTAGATGATCTTTGGCCAGAAGGGAGCTGCCAACATTGCTAACAATATCTTCTCCAAACACCTTGTATAGAGTGCCTACATCATGCTAATGATCCAACCAAAGTAAAGTAGTGTTCCATTACCAATCACGTACTTAATAAGGGGCTGCACTACCGCTCTAAGTTTGAAAAGCTTTTTGATGGTCGAATCTTGGGGCAAACCCATTACACTTGGAAGTGTTTACTTTGTTGGTTCTTATCTATCCTCTCTACTTTAGTTAAATGGAAAAGGGAACCGTGAAGTTTCCCTCGATGATGTTTTGTGATTTGCTAGGACAATATGATTTTTGAAACCGTATTTGTTTTTCAAGGTTTTATACTTGTGATTTCCTACTGATGTGTATGTCTCTCTCTCTCTCTCACATGTGCATGTAACTCTTTTTTTTGTTATTAAGTACTGCCACGGCTTTCAATTGTCCACTTTCCGAAATTCATAAATGCCTGTCAAGTGTCAACAATGCTTTCTGAAACATGGCAAGTAAAGCTCAACAATCTTTGCATTGTACTCCACTTAAGAGTGAAAAAACCAGTAAAATATTGCGTGCTATATATGCAGTTGTTGAATGTCATGTCTTTTGTGTTCTTGGTTTTTTTTTTTGGTTGGTGTCTCTTGACTCTCGTAGTTCATAATTTCAAATTGTCTTTAAGAGATGATAATTAATTATTTTAGAACTCCTAGTAGTTGTTATTACTAGAACTTGTCACAAAGAAAAGGAATGCCTTGAGTCTTATAATTACATTTCATTTGCTGCTCGCGTAGGAGCAAAGTCATGGTCAAGAGTATATAAATCACTCTAAGATGATGATAAGGTCAGTAAGTTTACACCTCAGAACTGCAACTTCTTAGTTTTGTTTAATGCCTTTAATATGGTTGCAACTATACTCCGTGCTTTTGTTGCTGCCTGAGTTATAATTATATCTCATAGGTTAAGATCTTTTGAATTGTATGTGGTTTTTCCGCTTGTTTTTGTTTCTTATTCTCGGTTTCGGTTGCTATATGTTTGATTGCACTCAATGGATAGTTATACACTTGTACTTCTTTCTCTAGAAAGCTTAATTGTTTTGGGTAGGTCAAGGATCCAGTTTTTATCTTTATGATACAGAACATGGTATCCCAACTCAAAACCAACGTACCCTTTCAGCCCGTCAAACGACATATCCCATAAAACAATCAAACGACTCCCAAAATATTTCATTTTCAACTTCGAAGCGCTCCCTCCGACTCCTTTACATCTTCCTCCCCAACCTTCAATTTGATCTTCCACAGTTACCAAGATCCTGTCCTAGCGACATTCATCGAACACAAACATATTCATATTCACGTAAGAACACAACATCTATATTCTGCCATCTCCATCGCCTTCCTTCAACTTGGTGCTCCACGGATAGAAGAGTCCTCCACGGATGAGGTTTACAAAGAGATGAATAAACTTCTGAAGACAAACATGCCATAGTAAGTTGAAATTTCTCCATTTTCCACACTTCCTTGACCGTTATTTGCGGTCCTCTGTAATGGACCGACATCCCAAAATAATATCCCTCAAACAGAGATTGGTATTGGACTTACCTACACCAACTATTTGATTCATTTACTGAATTAAGTTTAAGTGCAATGGATGCCACATATGAGTGGCCCTTGTAGATTTTCCCTTACTGTGTTTGGTGTCATACTACGCTGACCTTTTGCCTTGGATATTGATATTCCAAAAAAACAAGAAAGAGAGAGAATGGTTTCTTTTTTAAAGAATAATAATGAAGTTTAGGCTCTTTGAACTTATGAAGGGGAATACATCCATCAGGCTACAGAAAGCAAATAGGTATTTTGATTTTCTTTCAATAATAAATCATTTTGTGAATTGCAACTCCAGTACTTTGACTTATCATTTCAAAATCAATTTTGCATGCTTTGTTTATTGCAGGTGGTTGGCTTTTGGATGGAGACCTTGGCAAGGAACAAGCTAAAGCATATCCGCCCCATCCCTTTTCTACAGATTCTTTATTCCAAGCTAAATCCTTTTCCGAATAATGCAACTTTCTTGGTCACGTAAAATGCATATACATCTGTCTTGTGTTTAGTGTAGAATTATGGAGTTTTGGGTGTTAATTCCACTCAATTTTCATTGTTGCCATTTGATAAAAGAAAGAAGAAGAATCATGCCCTAAATTGTTTGAAACTTTACTCTAGCACTGAAATTGGGCACACTGAACACTTTTTCCAGGATAAAATTGTTTACGTATTTTGCCGTTGTCCTAGAAATTATCCTCCTACTACGGAGATAATGCTACCTTTAGGGATTTCATAGGGTATGAAGCTTTAGTGGGGAAAGCGCTCCAAAACTTTTACGCTTTGGGACAGGCAACATTGTTCTCTAAGAAGTTTTATCCTACTGGATACTATGTTTTTGTTGGGTAAATTCAAGTTTGATGGGTCCTAAGGAACTTATTAAGACAAATGGAGATTGTTTATAAAATAATACGTTGAAATGTGGAGCAAAGTTGTAGTATGAAAGGCTTTTTTCGTTTATTTTTTGCGTAGTACTCAACAATTAACATTATCTTTTTTTGTATTATAGAGGATGCAGTTTCTACCTCAACATAGGAATGGGGTAGGATAGTCAAACAATGAAAGACTATTTGCATAGCCTGAGCATGTACCTCCAGCTAGATACTAAGTACGAGGACGAAACGAGATATATGGAGGTAAATCGTACATTTCTCTAATGAGATTATCATGCATGATGATCATCATGCTAGCAATAAGTTGTTAAGGTCGCATATGAAAAACTTGGGAAGAGCAAAAGGAAGTCTACACATTTGATGTTGTTTTGATCATGAATTTGTGGGGCTTTTATTGAGAGAGGAAAGTGGCGAATTTTTTTCCCTTGGCTTCCTTACCATGTTTCTTTGACTAATAACTCCATTCATAGATCCATGGCCTGAGCACATTCTCAATGACATTGGAGAGATCCACTGCTTGTGTGTCGATATGTAACACTAAGAAAAAGATTGCTTGTGTTTTACATGAATAATACTGGGAAATGATTTTCAAACTCCCTTTTTTGATAAATGCACTCCGCTTCTTGTCTTTTAGTCAATGTTCTAAAAATCGATAGGCGCTAGTCGGACGGAAAAGGGGCGCCTAGGCGACGACTAGTCGGCCGCCTAGCACCTAGGCGGGGATTAGGTGCCCGACTAGTCAGCTGTCTAGTCTAGGCGTCGGACCACCACCTAGCGCCTAGGCGGGGACTAATCGGCCTAGGCGGCTGCCTTTTAGAACACTGCTTTTAGTGAGAAAATTACTCATAAAAACTTCACTAAAGGACAAAAAATGGATTGCATTTATCAAAAAAGGGTGTGTGAAAATCATTACCCACATTACCCATAATACAAGAAATAATATGTTGTGTTATTAGATGTTTATCCTTTGAAAGAACATTTTAGTATTACCAATGTATAGAAGCCTATCCCCTTCTTACCCACAATTTAGGGGGTGTGGCGTGCCAGGTTCCCGTCCTGTTCCTCATAGCGGAAGTGTTAGCATTCCTAGTTATCTCTCAATTTCACTTCTGAATCATGCAACAGTGGTTAGTCTCTTATAGTCATTTGAAAACGAGATTCTTTTGTACCACCCCCCCTTTTTTGACCATGCAAGATTTGACTAGTTAATACTGTTACAGATCTATCATAGTTCATTTTTATTTGTCATAATTTCAGTCCTGCTTTTTCTCAGTTCTGCAAGTAAAATTAGTTTTCTTTCTTGCAATTATTGCTCTCCGCATCGCTCACTAAACTCTGTAAAATAGTAGTTTATACTTCAAATCTGATTTTACAAACTTCTTGGTGAATTAATAGTGAATGTTGCAATCATATGGAGGCACAGTTGTAATTTTTTTCTGATTAAAGCAGTTGCTTAGGAATCCTTTTGCGAACTTGTTCATACTTGTCGCCATGTTGAAAATTCTAGGAGTTGTGGCGGCTAATCTCGAAAGTGTAGTTAGTTGCGAATTGTGGCTGGACGAAAAATTGCTAGACAATGCCATGCTCTGACTCCAGATCAGCGGGTTCAGTGTTCTCGGTTTTGCTTTGAAAGTGAAGTACTCAGAGCTTCTAGAGCTAAGATCGATGACAGTGTTTAATATCGTCGATGGCGGACAGTCGTCGTATCGACTTGGGGATGCATGTGGTGTCGAATAGACGGTTGGCGTGTAGATTTGGAGAGGTTGGTGGTGGTGACAGTAGTGCCAACATCGGAAGTGGGGGAGGACCTAGTGGTGACCACCGCGGGCGGCGAAGGGAGGTTGGTGCCTATGAGAATTAATGGGTGCATGTTGTCACTTGTCAGTCCTGATTTAGTGTATGATTTGAAGATTGTGGTCCATTTGAGGCTTTGAGCATGTTAATCAGACGAATGTGGGGAATTTGGCAAGATTGGAGTGGTAAGTTCAATGGCGTGATGGTTCTTTGGCAAGTGGATTGTGTGTGCTGAACGTTTAATGGCGTGGTGGTTCTTTGGCGAGTGGGTTGTGTGTGCTGAAGTAGAGAGAGAGAGAGAGAGAGAGAGAGTCATAATTGCCACCTCAATTGTCCAAACATGCCACATGTGCAATTTTTGTTAGTAAATGGACGGAAATTGACACCGGGCGTCCAATTTAATGACACATTAGTTCAGGTGGTTATGGGACATTGAGGTGTAAGTTTAGGTGTTTTCTTGAATTTTTCCCTTTAGGGTACGGGCTTATTATTTTATAGTCATTGTTTTCCACTTACACTGCTATTTATCGTTCAGTAAATTATTTGTTCGTTCATACTGGTAATTTTTATTTGTTCTTATGTATGAGAGAGAGTCTTGTTAATTCTTACTGATGATTGTTCTTTGTTCTTTATGTTGATAGAGAAAGAATAACTTCTTTTTGTTAAGGTAACATAGTTCTTGCCAATAGGCGCTTTTTAACTTCAAGTTATTTTTTTTGGTCCTCATTATGATTTTTATTCTTCTATCACTTGTTCATGCCTTTTTGCCCTTACTTTTATTGTTATATTATTGATATAACTCATTTCTAGATACCATGTGTAATTTTAAAAAGCTCATTTTGTATGATGAAGACCATGAAAACCAAAAAGGTGCAAAGTCGTCAAAAGGGGTCAATCCTTGGAGCTTTCTCCATGTCCGAGAGAGAACTTGGTGCGAATCGGGGTGATGTAATCCACTATCATATTAAAGACCTATATGAAGAAAACAAATGTGTACAGGTAAAATATCTTTTTTTATGATGTCAAATACTTTCGGTTTTTTTTTTCTTTTCTGTTGATAGTTGATACTTTACTTCGAAAGTATTTGTTAATTCAGAACTAAGGATTGCATATTTGGGGTTTTAGGAATAGGTTCTGCTTTGATAGCAATAAATGTGGAAGCATGGCCCACTTTTGCTTTGGCAGGAGTTGGATCAGCAGTTTGATCTTACAAAAACCAGCATTATAGTATTATTTATTTTCTTCCTCGAATATGTTTACTTTGCAAAATTGTTTACCTGACCCAAAAAAAGAAAGGATTTTATTGGAGCCTTATACTCATGGTTTGGAATTGCAGATTATGGAGTGGAACACTCCTCTTGCAGATTAGGGGAATTGAGGAAATCTTTTGTGGTCATCTATGCATGCTAAATTGAGTATAGGAGTTTTACGTCTCTGCATCGTTAGTATCTGTTTGTACCTGAACATGTGTTTGGCCCTCGAACTAGTACCATCAACAGTTCTGCTCCTAGAATTCTTTTTGTTAATGTTTTTCCTTCTCAGATCACTTCAATATTCTCCTTTTTTACAGATGTTCTTTTATGCTAACAAAGCAGTTTTTGTCAATGAGGCTGAGTTTTGGGAGAAGAGCTATCTATTGAGACAAAAGTTGCTGGTACCACTACTGGCATATCTACGAATAACAAGAAGGAAATGGCGGGAAGAGAATCCATCTCTGTGTCTAGCACAATAGAAGGAAAACACCAGATCAATGGAGACATTCAAGTATGTCCTTTGTTTATTAAGGAAATAGCAACGAGAATTTTTTCTGCAGGTTATTCAACATGCTCCTACGATGTTTTTACAGGCTTCTGGCTGAGGGGATATTGATGAAGTTGGTAACTGCAGAAGCGTTAGTTCTAATAGTGATCCGAGCATGATTGGGTTAACATTATCAGAGGTCTTTTGTTTATCATTAGCAGGTCTTATTGGGCATGATTATATCTTTAAGTACTTTTGGCAAGAAGTGCCATTAAACTCCAAATTGCCTCTCTATTTCGACCCTTTGATATATAAACTCCAAAATTGCCTCTCTCCTTTTTTTGGCTTCAAATGTGTCCGTTGTTTTTGGTAAATACCTTTTGATTTGACTTAAAGTGCATTAAATATATGTCTCCTTAAAAAGTTGGTATTTCACAAGGACTAAAATTTTGGGATTGAGGTAGTATATACCACTACACTACGACATGGAAATGAAGGGTCAGTGCCTAATATTTCAAAACTATGATTTATGTTGCTTAACTTACTTTTGTTCTTCAGGGTAAAGGCACTGCTACAATCAATTGCAAGCGTAACTGGGTAGTGGAGCGAAACTCCTAAATTTTCTGGATGCTTTTCACCATAATTTGATGGACGGACTGACGGAGTAAGATCTTTCCCGCTCCTGATACGTGTCTTGTTCTAAGATGGGCTGCTATTTCTATTGCTGTCTGAGCTCAGGGAAGTTGTGTGTAGAAATTACGTAGGAGCATAAATCTCCAAAAGTTACTGGATTTTCCTCATTTCATAGGGAGCCAAACAAAAGAAAATATATTTATGTCTAGCGATTAAGAAGAGTAACTAATGGGTATACTGTGGGAAGTTATAATTGGGTCATATTAAGAAATTACGTAGAATGGTTTCGCTTGCTGCAATTATAGGTGCAAATATATGGTTTCCCAGGAGCCCTATTAGCTTTAGAACTATTGACAGGGTTCCAATTTACTAATATATTTACTAACAAGTTTCTATTTACTAATAAAATATGGAAAAAAAAAAAAAAACAATTCTACAACGCAAGGAATTGTGGAACGGGTTGTTCCCAACTGATGCTTCCTTCTTTCCCCCCTCCATACCATAGGGAATGAAAGCGAAAAGAAGTTCCTTCCCAACCAGGAAAGTAATGTATTTATCTTCGGTATGATTTGTTTGAATACATGTTCATGTTAATTTTGTGTGTTTTCTTTCCCTCATGATTTTATGTTTTGTTTTTTCAGATTTTTCCATTGCTCGAATTCATTGTTACTCTTTACTTATTTTTCACTTTTCCTCCCATGAAAAAAGATTTAGTCTATTATCTACTTTTTTTGCTTTCTATGTTGTTCAACGTTTAATGAAGAATTGCCTATCAAAAAGTAAAAAAAAAACGTTTAAGAAAGAATCTTAGAATGAACAAAGTGAGTATTATACCCCAGTATTTGGTGTGCTTTTAATATCTGGATCTTGTAGATGGACCTATCTAATCCCTTGCAATCTTAACTTAATCTTTTGACATCCATTTCCTAAATAATTGCGACATATATTTTTGTTATTGTTGATGATTAATGGAAGCACACAAAAAAAGGGGAAAAAGAAGAGAAAGGAGAGAAACTCTTTCCCTTCAATTAAAAGTATCTACTACTATTTAGGACATAATTCTCTTATCTACTCCTACTCCCATTTAACTTCTGACATAAACGAGTTATGACCATTGGCTACCGGTCTTCTCTTAAGCCTGTTTTTAGCATACCTTGATTATGCATCAAAGCTTGTATATTCATTTTTCGGACATTTTGCATCATACTTAAATTATGTGCTTTTCAAGTGTTGAACATCATATCTAGCACTATTCGACTGTTTGAAGAATCAGTGTAGCACCATAATCAAATTGAAAAAGATGGTGCTTACGGTCCTAAAAATACTTTTTGGGGGAACAATTTGAGGGTATTGTTGTCATTTTAATGTCTTTAGTATTAGTAGGGTTCGTTGAGTCTATAAATAGGAGTCCTCAGTTTTTATTAGGTAGTTTTTTGATGTATTGATTAAAGAATATTGAGAGCTTAGCCTATTTGTATCCCGCCTTTCAGGGATTTCTCTCTTATGAAATCTATCATTTGATTTGGTTTGCATCACTTTCTTGCCTCCCCTGCCTAAGCCAAGGGCCCAAGGCCCCTGTCAGCAACGCCTTATCCACACCCTACACACTACCATTGTCGCCTTGCCCACACTCTCCACCGGTTCGTATTGGATGATGCAACCAAAGGTACCCATAGATAATGTAGAGAGAGAAACTCCCAAAATGGGATACAAAAGAGACTAGCTCTTGATAATAGTTGTTCAAAATGATAAAAGCTACCAAATAAGAGACTCCCAACACATATATATAGACCCCTTACTACTAAGAGCACAAAATGACATAGGTACCCTTACTACATACTACATCATACTCCCCTACTAAAAAGAAACTTGTCCTCAAGTTATGGTTGTAGTGTTTCGACCCAACATGACCCTCATAGCACATCCAATCTTAAACATGAGCTTGTTTTTATGCATGTCCACCACATCCATGCTTGTGTGTGAGTAAGCAATCCACTTGGCATGTCTTGAACAAGGCAAAGCTACATCGAAGTATTTTCTAAGACATCCTCCCAAAAAGTACCTTGACTAATCGCCATTTGAAGATTCAAAGACAAGGAAAACGCCGTACCCAAGACTTTCTTGAGTGAAGACCATTCCTAAGGGATCTTCAAGTTGTCCCATGAAGCCTAGTTTGGTCACCAATTCTTCACAAACTTGTATATCATGCATCGGGGGAACACGGAAGGCAAAACTTGAAAACAATTCACACCCGTTGGCTCTACAAGGTCTTCAAGGATTGGAGGATCTTCCACAATCTCATACTTTTAATATGAATCCAATGCACCTCTATGGCTTTCTTTTACCACTTGCTCCACATCCTCAAACCCTTCGTCGTCATCAGGATACTCATCATAGATAGGGAAATCTTCAAAGCCATTCCCAAACTCTTCCCTCATTGTCAACTCTTGACCAAACACAATATCATCCTCCTTCAAGAGCTTGTTGGTGGTTTTGGGGACATTCATCATACCCAAATTCATTGGAGGAAGTTTCTTAGAAGCAAATAACATCGGGCAATAATGAGATTTTGTAGTTACCTTCTCCTTCATGGGTAAGAAGGTGATTTGTTGCGCATCCTTATGCTCGGTGTAGGTATTCCGCTTTCCATCTTGAAGAGTATCGCGGTCATATTGCCACGGACGGCCAAGTAAGATATGGCAAGCGTCCATAGGTATCATGTCACACCAAGCTTCATCAAAGTACTTTTGCCGGATGGAGAAGGACACCAAGCACCTCTTGTTCACCTTGACTTCATTTCCCCTTTTGAACCAAGAAAGAACATAAGGATCGGGATGCTCGTCCACTTTGAGTTGAAGCTTGTCAACTGCCTCTTGAGATACCATGTTGTCACAACTCCCACTATCAATGATCATATTGCAAACATGCCCTTCTATGTTGCAAGTAGTATAGAATATGTTGGCGCGCAACCAATCTTCATCACTATCTTGCTTAGGTGTTAGGAGAGTCCTCCTAATCATAAGTGAAAGACCCACTTCCTCTTCCAAGTCACCACCAATCTCTTCACATGCGACATCATCATACAAGGGAATATCATCATAACTTTTCTCCACTTCACTAAAAAGTGCTTTGTTACAACTTCCAGAAGCTTTTTGACAATCCGAAGACTTGTGACCTGGTTCCCCAGACTTGAAGCATTTGAATCCCCCACTTTGGGCTTGTTTTCGAGCCCCTGAAACACCGGATTGAGGTTGGTTTTGAGCAGGGGCTGAAGCTTTATCCCCACGATTTTGGTCATCAAACCCCGGAGGACCAACTTGACCGCCATTAGAAGAAGAACCACCTTGAAAAGAGGTGTAGAAGGGCTGCCTGGATGGGGAACTGCCTTGATTTTGCTGTCCGGATCTAAAAAAACTTCCTCTTTTCTTGCTTTTCGGCCACCAAGGCTCGATTGTAAGCTTCTGAAACCGTCCAAAAAGTTTGCATAGCAAGGGCATCTTGGATTGTGATTGTCAACCCACTTATGTACCTTGCAACCATTTGATCTTCACTTTCATTCAAATCAACTCTAGCAACAAGTTGATGGAAAGCTTCCGTGTACTCATCAACACTTCCAACTTGTTTGAGATTATGCAAATTCTTATAGAGGTTTTGCATATAGTTGAAAGGCAAGAATTGCACATTGAGTTTCTTCTTCATTTTCTCCCATTCTCTAATCTTTCCCTTTCCTCTTCGTAGCCTAGTTCCTTGCAATTGCTCTCACCAAGCGGAAGCTTTTCCTTTGAGACGGATAGCCGCTAACTTCACTTTCTTCTCGGAGACATCTCCATAATCAAACACTCTTTCAACAGTATTTATCCAATCGACAAACTCATCTGGGTTAAGACTTCCATTGAACTCCCCGGAACTCGGGAAGTTCAATCTTGATGTTCCGCTCCCAGCTACAAGGAGAGTGCGTGAAAGGTGGCCTACGCCAATTCGGATCACCAAACGGATTGTCAAAGTGACTATGAGAGTTCTCGGACCCTCCACTACTTGCACGCGACACTTGCAAGCCTTGCACCATCGCCGTTAGGGTAGCAACTTCTTGTCTCAACTCCTGAATCTCATGGTTTTGGTTGCCAAACTCATTCTCTTCACCATTGTTCACTACAAAGCCTCTATCTCTACCTCCTCTTCTACCTCTAGCTCAATAAGCCATGACAATACCCAAATTCAACTCTAAACAAGTAAATCCACCCCAAATAATAAAAACCCAGTCAACTCAGCCACCAATTTCAACAGAACAACCCCAAAAACACTTAATCACTAGTAATCTATGATGCACCGACACTGACACGGACACCGAAACCGACACCGGGACACGGGAATTCTAAAAAAATGGGGACACGGACACGGCGGGGGACACGCCACGTGTATATTTATTTATTTATATATATATAAATAAATAATTATAGTTTAACACCCATAAATTTAAAAATATATATATATAATTTGGTCCCAAATTTTTTTTTAAAATTACAATTTGACCCCCAATTTTTTCATAAATTACAGTTTGGCCCCCAAAATTTAAAAAAAATTACAGTTTGGCCCCTGCCGTGTCCCCATCGGTGTCCCCGCCGTGTCCCCAGCCGTGTCCCCCTCAAAATTTAATATTAAAATATGGGACACGCCACGTGGCGTGTCCCGTACGTGTCCCTGAGGTGTCCCGCCGTGTCCCCGTGTCCCCGTGTCCTGACACCGCGATACTTCGACCTCTAGAGGTGTCGGTGCTTCATAGCTAGTAATTATACTCGAATCAACAACTACGGAGCAATCTAGTAACAACCTAGCAAAGAAAATAAGGATTCGACACTTACCCACCTTAGATCTTGTCCGAAATCAGCAAAAATGGGTTGAAATCAGTCCGAAAACCCTCAAAACCCACGGATCTGACTTGAAATCACTGTAGCAGGCTCCAAAATCACTGTAGCAGCTCCGAAAATGGTCCGAAACAGGCAAATTTGGGTTTGAAACTTCGATTTGAGTTCCGAAATGACAGATTCAAGCTTGAACAAGGCTGGGTGTTGTCGAAATCAGCTGTTTGAGGTCCGAAACAGGTAGAACAAGACTCGAAATGATTGGGTCTTGCTCGAAATGCTTTGAATCGAGCTTGAACAGTCTCAAAATGGCTGATTTAGGTTCGAACAGGTCAGATCCGAAGGTTTTTGGTTCGATTCAGGGCTGAATAGGGTCAAAATCGAAGTATAGGGTGTTGGGTTGGATAGATCTGAGGATTTGGAGGCTCCGGCGAGATTTTCCGGTGAGGTTTGGGTTTCTGGTGAAGTCTTCGGCGAGATGAACGGTGGGGATCGAGCCTAGAAGCTCTGATACCAAATGATGCAACCAAAGGTACCCATGGATAAAGTAGAGAGAGAAACTCCCAAAATGGGATACAAAAGAGACTAGCTCTTGATAATAGTTGTTCAAAATGATAAAAGCTACCAAATAAGAGACTCCAACACATATATATAGACCCCTTACTACTAAGAGCACAAAATGACATAGGTACCCTTACTACATACTACATCATTGGATAATGCCGAAAGGAGGGAAAGTGAAATTCTGAAGAAATCTTGGTAAACGCACACAAACGCGATGAATGACACCTTTCTCAATCTTGCCTCTTTTTCTTTTTCAATTCCTTTTCTATTAGTGACTTAGTTTCATGAAGGAAAAAGTGAATCAATCATAATGGAATAGGGAGGAGAGGCAAAAGAGAGTTTTGTGCCCTGCTAAAAGTAACCCGTTAGCCGCTGAGCACTATTCTTCTTGACTTCTTCCTTTTTAAATTTGTAGTTGACAATATTGGTGTCTCTTTTGAAAAATAAACTTGCTATTCTTTGGGAACAATTAACTTCTTGTTTATTTTATTTTATTTTTATTTTTTTGTGTATGACAAGGAACCCCTTGCGAGGATACGCGGGGTCTATTTACAGCTTCTATATTTCATACCCTGTTTTTCTTGACAAAAATAATAGAAAAGGATATGCACCATTGATACCTAGGTCGTGTGTGAGCACCTCACATTTATGGGATAACTTTCCTTCTAGAGGATCTTCACTTCTTACCGTTTGGGGCATTGTAATTCGAAAAACAAAATCTTCTTTAAAAGGCCTCGGAGCCCTTGACTTTGCGTGGTTTTCCTTGATGACTTTTTTCTCACGATTGGCCAAGTTTGTGGATATTATTGGAGATTAGAGGCTGCCCTCAGAAGATTCACCAAATAAATGAGGTTCTTTTATATATAATGTGGAATAACTTTCCTTCTAAGCTTTATTCAATACTAGTAGTTTGTTTTCTCTGCCATTCTATCGTTTGATGGCTGTTGATTCTAGCTTTAAGAATATACTCCCTCCGTCCCGCAAAGTTTGTCACTTTTGGGAATTCCCACTTTTAAGAGAAAAAATTTGTAGTACAATTGATGAGCTAACTTTCCAAAAATATCCCTGTGTACTACTTACAAGAATTTGAAATTCCCCACCTCCCTTTCCCGCTGGACCCCCTGACACAATCCCCCCACCCTGACAAACCCCCCCTCCCCCGGCCCCACCTCCCTTTCCCGGAAGAAAAAGTGAGCTGTTGCTTTTTTTTTTTTTTTTAATTCATCTATTTAAATTTGAATTGATTGTTTCACATGTAAAAAGAAAGGGTAAAATGGGGCATCCACCAAATTTTGCTTTTGACTTTTCAAAGAAGCCAAATTTTATGGGACAAGAAAAAGCACCAAAGTACCAAACTTTGCGGGACGGAGGGAGTAGATCTTCTGTTTTTCCTCACCTTTTCGTTTCACTGCTGATTTCTTTTCTTTTTACTCCTGTTATGTTTCATCAGTGTCTTCTTTTTGCCCTTGTTTTTTGACAAAGTTGTACAGATTTGTGACACAAGTCACCCAGTGATAAAAACAGTGGTGGTTAAAACTGAATGGATTTTAACATATACAGGTTTCCAAAATTGTTCCTCTTATACACATCATCTGATTGCATGATTTTATAATGTTAGTTTTGTTGCTAGTAATCTTATTAATTTGGGACAACATTGGAGATGATAATACAAGGCAATGACACTGGACAGAAATCACTTGAATTGATTATAATCCAACTGGCAACGGTCAATATGACAGAGGGTATTGCTTTACTGTTTGGAACTGCTCCTTTCCTTCTTCTTTTTTTTTAAACATGTGGCGGTAAACATGGGAAAAGAAAGGAAAACTTGTCATCTTTTTAGTAACAGTTGATTGATTGGATGAGTTTGGATGAAGTACGATTTCATTAGTTTATAATGTTGATTAGCCCTTGCCAGTTTGATATGTTCTACCTTTTGCATGTACCATTGCACTATATGGATGATAAGTCACTCATGAGGAGTAGTTTGGTTGAAATCCTGGTGAGGAATCTATGATAGACTACTCATGAGGAGTTGTTTGGTTGAAATCCTGGTGATCGTTTAACTGTGAGGGAAGTCAATTTATTAGCATAGGTTTGGTTGGTATCCATGAACTTATGGATTGCCTGTAATGCTTATTGCCTTCCTCTTTCATGAATATATGGTTCAAGTGTCCTTTATTGATTGAGTTTTTCTATGCATCTGTCTACAGAATAAAAGCACAAAACAGAAAATAGAAAGTTACTTGTTTCTTGCTCTGCAATGCCTCAACTACTGCTATATTAGGAATTGTTGGGTACTTTCTTCATTTTGTAATTTCCGAAATGTATCTTTGTTCTTCGGGAATATTTAGTTTAGGTGCTTTTTTCTTTTGTTGATTCTGTTTTCTGTTTTTATTTGGTACCAATCTGCTTGTCTTAGCTGAATGCGTTAGCGTTTATTTAGCAGCTTCTTGTGGAGACCTTTTTTAATGCTTGTTTTCTTGAGGTTGCTTTAGTTGTTCACTTAGTGTCTTACCTATTTCTGCTAGGGTTGATGGCCTTCATTATCCTGTAAGGTTGTTGGCTATATGTTTGACCTTGTAGTGAGCATGCAAGAAGGGATTGAAGAAATTGTTCGAGAAATAAGTTTATTCACTATCATACAAAATGCAAGTTACATATCCTAATTTAAAGTTGTTCTACAAGTGGTGCATATTTTGATGCATATATTGAAGAGGTCATGTGTGGTGAAGATGTTTGTTAATTTGATATCAATGTCTGTGGGTACTTGTACTAGAATCTTAGTATACTTCGTTAAGGTTTTTGAAAGGTTGTTTTCATCGATTAAGCCCCCTTTGAATTTTTTTGGACGGTAGAATTAATACCAAATGGCATAAGAAGGGCTGTTTTGAAAGCAGTAGCATAGAAACAAAATCAGTGCATGTTGAACTTTGAATTGATCACTTCTTTTAGATTGCTTGCTCTTGTTTTTTTTATTCTCCTTCTTTTTAAAAGTTCTCGCACAATTATTCTCTCTTCTCTTTGGTTACTCGTGTTCGTATTTTACTTGTTTTTTGTATTCTCCTTTTAAAAGGTCTCGCACAATTGTTTTCTCTCCTCTTTGGTTACATTTTCCTCTTACTTGCTTTTTTCCTACTATAACATCTTTACTTAATGCTGGTTTAAATAACTAAACCTCGTTCTTTTTGGTGGAGGTATAGGGAACATCTTCTGTGATGCCAACATATTTGAACCCAATCTTTGCAATGATATTTGCATTTTGCCTATACTGATGCAGGTTGCACAGCCTTCTTGCTACAATGACATCTCCATCTCAAATGTTCTCTCTCCTCTTTGTACTCTTCTCGCTACTCTCTTCATTCCTGATCCACCTCTTCTGAGCCCTATCCATGCCACTACCACGATGATCGCCTTCTGCACAACTCTCCCTGGACACGGCTACCTCTAGGCTATTTTGCCGCTTGTGTGACACTATGGGTTTGCTAATCGCCTAATTGGTGGGTGTGCATGTTGGTGGGTGAATCGTTTTTTGTGAGAGCGGGTGTGCATGTTGGTGGGTGAATCGTTTTTTGTGAGAGCGGGTGTGCAAATATTTGGGAGCGTGTGCTGTGCTCCTGTTACTTGCTTTCTATCTCCTTGCTTTAATGAAGTCAAGGTTCGAAAGGCTCTCTGTTTTGTCTTTTCTTTTAGATTCTCATTTCTCTTGCACTTCTCTCAGGCTCACAATGAAACTCACTCACCAAAAGGAATAATCCCCTCTCCAGAACAGAAGGTGAGCTATCTTTCATTTTATTTTGCTTCTTTTGGCTGTTCTTTTATGGTTGAAAGTTTGGGCTCACAGAGACACTAGCTAATTATGGACTTTTTTCATCATATTGATTTTTCAGTATAATCTTGTAGGTGCTCTTTGACTGTCATGTTCATTATAAAAGGTGTTTTCTTTTCCTTTCACACAATAAAATTGGGCAAGAATTATAAAGAAGAGAACGAGGAATCAAATTTGTTTGGATCAAAATAAGAAACATTTTGGTTAACCCTCACCTCTGGTTTTTTTTTTTTTTTCACAGTATTAGAGTTGAAAAGCTGTGGCCAAGTGAGGAAGAAACATTGTGTCATCTATGGTCTTATTGAAGTTACAAAACAAGCTGAACTAGAGTTGAAGTTTTGTATTTTCTTGTTTCTTCCTAGAGGTTGTTTTTTTAGAGGTTTTTTTAAGGGTCCCCGGAACCGCCCCGTATATATATATATATATATATATATATATATTTGCTTTTGTTATTCGTTTTTGAACTTTAGGAATTCACATATAGGCTTAACTATTTTCTTAATGAGTCAACAGGAGTTGTCTAAGTACATTATGTGCCCTTTTCTCTTTTCTTAAATTTCATGATTGCCATGCTTGCGTTCACCTGGTTTGAGGTTCTTTCATTAGGGCATCATAAGAGAGATGGATGTATTGCAACATTTCGAATTTGCAACTTACAAATACAATATATGTCCAGCTGTGCATCACATATATTGTTGGGATGGGTGGTCTAATAACTGGTATTATGTTGTATATAGTTGTCATAAAAAACTGAATGATATTTTTTTATCGCTCTTAAATAACTCATGCTTGTGGTTTGTCCCTAAATTGCAAATTCTACAACACTATGGACTTGCGTCTAATGCTTAATTTGTCTTAGCCTTTGTTTTCCAATGTATTTAACTTTGTATGGACTATGGACTTTTGGAGATAGGATGGCTTCAGGGCTATAGCTTTATAGATTGTTGTCTTTTGTTGAAGATTTTGGGGTTATTTTAAGGAATGAATGAGTTCTTGATGCAAACTAAATCAAGGGATAGATTCATAAGAGAGATAAATCCCAAAATGGGATACAAGGAGCAAAAGCTCTCTATATTCTTTTATCAATACATCAAAAAAACTACCTAATGAGCACTCTAGACTCCTATTTATAGACCCTCTACTACAAAGGACTCAAAAGACATACATACCCTTAAACTTACTGCATCAGACTCACCCTCTTAAAAAAAAACAACTTGTCCTCAAGTTGGACACAAGACTCAAGACAACTAAGTAAAGAAAACACAAAACTATAGAACTAATTATTATGCAGCTTCGAAGTAGGCATGTGACTGCATTTCCTTAATTCACGTCACCCTCATGCAATAACCCATCTTCAATACGAGCTTTCGTTTGTGTACATCCACCGCGTCCTTGCTTATGTGCCAAGAAATCACCCATTTACCATGCCTCTTAAGGCTCAACACTTCCTCAACATAAGTGACTACACTTGGTTCCAAAACGTCACAAGAATTATCAACCTTCGCATAGAGAAGCTTCAACTTCACCACATGCCCAAGACTTTCTCGAGTGAACACCATTCCCAAAGGATCTTCAAGGTGTTCTAAATAGTCTCTACCCTCTTTTGGTAACTTTGTAGCTAGATGAGGTACCAACGCAACACACACTTGAACATCTTGAGCCATAGACAATTCAAGAGGCATCTCATAGAAGCAACTATCAAGCTTTGGCTCAATGAAATCTTCTAAAATGAGCGGGACATCAAAAGCAACCTCTTCCAGCTTTGGTAACATACCAACTCCATTCTCTTCTTGTACTTGTTTGCTATCGTCCCATTGCAAGAAGCGAGATTCATTGCTAATAAAAAGGGGCATTTCTTGTTCTTCATTGGAGCTTCCAACGTTCTCAAGTCCATCTTCATCACCATCAATAACCTCACTTGGATACTCATCATAGATGGGAACGTCTTCCACGTCAATATCCCCCTTTGAAGACTCGTCAAACATGAGAACTCTTTCAAATTCACCTCCAACATCTTCATTTGGAGACTCATCAAAGATGGAGAAATCTCCAAACTCATCTTCAATCTCAAAGGCGCAATCATCTTGAAAAACACCTTTAAGGTCTTCACTAGGATATTGATCAAAGATAGGAAAATCATTGAAATAACCGAGTTCCATCCCCCCTTCAAACTCATCCGAATTGAGGCTCACATCCTCCTCAATCTCGTTTGGATTAAACTTTCTATAAGATTCAACAAGGCCAACATCAATGTTGCTCTCCTCCTTGTAGTTAAAACTAGACTTAAATTGACTATAAGAATTATCAATACCTCCACGAGGTAGTAAACGATGCACCTTCGTAATCAAGGTAGCAACTTGTCTTTTCAACATCAACAATTGCACCTTATCGTTTAAGGTAGCAATTTGTGTACTCAACTCTTCAATCTCATTCCTATAACAATTTTGGTTGCCAAAGTTATCAATTCCATCACCATTATTCACCACCAAGCCTCTACCTCTTCTACCTCTAGCCCGATAAGCCATTACAACACCAACAACCAACTCCAAACAAGCAAATCAACCCCAAATAATGAAAACCCAGTCAACTCAGTACACGAACAGCCTCAAATCACAATCAATCGACACAAATAGTGACAACCCAGCAGCAAACCGCAAGAAATCGAAGTAAATAGCAACAAATGAGACAAACCCAGCTAAAATCAAGCCTAAATTTCAGATTCGAGTGCGAAAATCACCTGTTTGAGGTCCGAAACAGGCAGATCTGGTTCCAAATCACTGTTTCGAGCTTGAAATCACTGTAGCAGTGCTCGAAATCACTGTAGCAGGCATGATTGAGTGCAAAAATGCTCGAAAATCCAAAAACGAGTGCAGATCTGGTAAAAAATAGAGATTCGAATGCGTGAACAGTGCCGAAATGAAGATTTGAACACTGGGTCATGCATGAACAGTGCCGAAAATGGTCGTACAGTGCTCGAAATCACTGTAGCAAGCTCAAAATGCTCCGAAATGGGTTTTGATGTCTGAAAAACAGCAAGTATCAGCTCCGAAATGGTGGGTTAGAGAGTTTTGAGGGTCGAAATCGAAGTTTTAAGGGTTGGGTTGAGCAGATCTGGAGATTTGAAATGAAATGGTGTCTCCGGCAAGGTTTTCCGGCGCCGGTTTAGGGTTCCGGCGAGATTTTCCGGTGAGGTTCAGGTTTCCGGCGAGATGAACGGTGGGGATCGAGCCTAGAAGCTCTGATACCAAATGATGCAAACTAAATCAAGGGATAGATTCATAAGAGAGATAAATCCCAAAATGGGATACAAGGAGCAAAAGCTCTCTATATTCTTTTATCAATACATCAAAAAAACTACCTAATGAGCACTCTAGACTCCTATTTATAGACCCTCTACTACAAAGGACTCAAAAGACATACATACCCTTAAACTTACTGCATCAGTTCTCCTATTTGTTCGCCTCTTTTGTTATCCAAGTTGTAGTATTTTAGAAGTGTTTTGTTGTTCTTGTCAATGTTTCTCTAGTTTGGTGGATTTTATTTGCTTCTCATTTTGGGTATGGGCTTATTGTGTTATGGTCATTGTGTTCCGTTTACACAACTATTTATCCTTCAATAAACTATATGTTCGTTCTTTGTTCTTGATGTTCCGAGAGAGAGTCTTGTTCATTGTTACTGGTAATTGTTCTTTGTTCTTGATGTTGAGAGAGAGAAACAAGAACTTCTTGTGTTAACATAGTACTTGTTAGAATATAGTATTGGTATTAGTCCCACATTGGTTAATGTAGTCTTATGTTATGATTTTCCATTATATAAATAAGAGTTGATTGTGTTAGGGTTAGTTAACACAATACCCTATACACTTTTCCTATCCTTCTTTCTCTTACAACAGTACTTACCAATAGGCGCTTTAGCTTCGTGTTAACCTTTTGGTCCTCGTTATGGTTTCATTTCTTCTATCACATGTTCATTCCTTTTTTGCCATTGCTTTTGTTTTTATATTATAGATATACCTTGTTTTTAGATGTCAGCGGATGTGTAATATTAGAAAGCTCCTATTTAATCAAAGACCAGGAAAACCAAAAAGGTGCTATTGCATCATATCAGAGACCTATCTCAAGAAAACAAATGGGTAGAGGTAAAATATTTTTTATGTTGTCAAATTACTTTCATAATTCCTTTGTTGATACTTTACTTCAAGCGTAAATGATATTTTTAATATTTCTAACACTCGCCCAAGATACATTAATCACTTATGAACCACTAGTATTTTTCTCTTATTAGTTACCATCAGTTAATGATATCCGTTTGCATTATTTAGCCTTTGGCCAAATATATCTCCTCTTCTTCTTCTTCTCCAGAACATAAACCAGTGTCTGACACAAATCGTGTTAGGTCTGGCACCCTAAACTGAAGAGTTGATAGGCCTTTAGGTTTTCGTTTTCATGCTTCAAAGGATTTGACCATATTTCCTCGTAGGTTTCACCTTGAAATCAGCTTAGTTTTTGGAAGGGGTTTTGCATATTCTATGAGGGTAAATATGAAAGCTAGCACTTTGTGCCGCTAGCTTTTTTTTGTTCTCTTTTAATTATTTATGCATCTATGTTTCAAATTGACCACCATAGGTTAAGACCGAACTTTGCCATATTGTGGGCTGCTGCGATTGACCAAACTATTATGCTATAGACAACTAATTTGGAACTTTGAAGGCCGACCCCCCCGGTAGATATTTGGTTAAATCTGTTATTTTTTGTTTTTCTTTTGAATGTGTATGACTTTGTTGTTTCCATCATCTTCATTGCATACACAATCTCTTCCATGTCAGCTATAAGCCTATAACTATGGACAAGTTAGTTTTTTTTTTTTTTGTGTGGTTTGTTGAGTATTTTATGTTAAAATTGTTTGTTAATCCTTTACTAGTATAAATAGTTTTGGTTTGTTTGAATCTTTTGATTCTTTTCTTTTAAATTTTGTTATAGATTTGCATATTTTTTTGCAAGTTTCTTTCTCATTTTCTTTTGGATGAGAGTAGTTCTTTCTAATTTTCAATTTTGGTTATCAAAATTAGAAGATAGTAAACATGTATAGGTTTTGAAAGTTGTCCATAGGGCACATATTATTTTGTTCAATGGTTCCTATGATTTTTGTTTGGTCCCCGTTGGGATTGGGTACCGCATTACATTGGTTTATACAATGGCAATGGCACTTGACATAAACCTCATGAATTGACTATGATCGATCTGACTGTACTCAAGATGACCGAAGCTATTAGTTTTTTTTCTTCTTCTTTATGGCATAGTTGGTATAATTTGAATTGCATTACCTTTTACAGGTGTCTTTAGACTGCAAGGATGATAAGCCACTCATGAGTTGTTGCTAACTATATACCTGGTATGGAATCTACGACCTTTTAAGCAAATGAGAAATTACGTAATTAGCAAAGGATTGGTTGGTATGCATAAAGGACTAGTTAGGATTCATGAACTTATGGTTGGGTATAATAGCTTGGCTCTTGGAGGAATTTGTGCAAGACTGTGTTTCGTTAGCGATTGATTCCCCTTTTGTTTGTGCCTTAAGAGCACTTTATTTCTTTGTGATCACTATGTGTTGGATCCTTTGTTTACCTCTCCACATGCGAGTCGGGTCGCACGTGAGGGGGAGTGTTAGAGCTCGTTCCACAACGGTTAAATATCACCTCCAAAGCCCGTATATGAGCCTGGGGGCCTCTCCACTCATAGCCTATTGGTTTTGGAATTGGATACTCTAACATGATGCACCAAGAGAGTTCTTACTTGCTACTGAGAATGCCTGCTTTTGCAGGATGTTTAGTTGCAATATAGATTTGTCATTTACTTTAGCTACTAGCCATGTTTTGGTGCTTAGATATAGAAGTGCATACACACGTAGCTATGAAGCTATTTTTCTTTATAAAGCACTACTCATCCAACACCAGCGGCGAGTTGTTTGTGTCCTTCACAATTTATGTCCTTGATTTCCTCTTCCTCTCGTATAACTTTCTGAAGTAGCAAAGGTTGTTACGAAACAAAATATAACCTTTTTTCTGCATTTAAATTCCCTTTAGCCTACTAGACGTTCTTTGATGATTTTGCCTATAGCGTTGTACAATCTTAGTCACTTACTCTTTCAAAGTGGCCTTCGTTGCCGCTCTCAATCCTTGCTTTGAGCTCATGCTCTCAATCCTCGCACTCACGAATTTTAGTTGTTTAAAAGGTTTTTGAAAGACGCTTTCACGCTCCCGCACAAGCACCCGCCCGCGCTTTATGTGACTTGTATTTATAGGCATAGTCTACTAAATCATGCTAACTTAGGGCTAAATAGTAAATATAATCAATGTTGGACCTAACTATACAAAGTTTAACATATTGGACTAAAACTTTATGGTTGACTTATTTTTTAGTTCATTGCCCTTGCAATATCTATTTTAAAATCCTATTCCTGATTACCACGGGTCCATCTTTGTCGCCTAAATTGTTTCAAGGTTTTTTTTCTTCATTAATAGTTTAGGGTTTAGTGGTTAAAGAACTCTACTTCAGTCACTCAATAGAGGTTTACGGAAGGCCATAAGAGAGTCGCGGAGGATTGGTGAGCAATCTTGGAGAATTAGGTAGCAGTGTGGCACGACTCTTCTTCTTCTGCTTCCTTTCGTATATCCCTCTTTTTTTAATGGTGGCTGGTGGTTCTTGGGCATTCTACGCATTGGGAAATGGCTATGTGGATGGTGGTTGCATGATGGAGGTGGTGTGGGTTCGTGGCTGTGGACTAGTGGGATGGCTTTAACAGTGGGGTTTATAATGGAGGTTGTTTGATAGAAAGATAAGAGGTGAAGGTTGGCGGAGATGGGACCGGTGCTCTTGTGGCAAGGTTAGAGATTGCCTTGCAGTGGAGATTTGGTGGTTCATGTTTCCGGCTTGAGATTGTTTGGTATAGGGAGGCGGTGTTCAACAGTTGGTGATGGGTGGACAAGCTTTTGTGGTGGATGTTTTTTCATATACTTTGATCAATTTGATGTTTTTCTATACACCATGTCTGGAATGTTAACCACTACGTATTTGGTGGTGAATAAAAAGCTCACTCAAAGCATTGAAGGTACATGAAAAAATAGTCAGTGACAAAATGTGAAATGTGTAATCAACATTTTGGCCTTACGTTTTTTTGATCCTTAAAATGGTTTCATTTTCTTCTATTACTATTTCAATCCCCCCATCCCCTTGCATTTTTGGTTTATTATAAGTAGACTTGTATTCTTTAGATCTGTTGAATATTGCTGGTGCGCTCTAACTCTCTATGGATGCAACAGGGGTGCTCAGGTCGAGTTTTTCACAAACCATATCTGATCCCTGAACTATATACCTACACCCATACCCTACCCAATCCATGATGAGTATTTTCTTGGCCAACCAAAACCACTGCCATTGAGGACCAGATTTTTGTCAATCCCCACAGGTATTTTTAAGGCTTCGTTTGTTGTATTTTTTGGTTGAATTTCATTAAATTTTGTCAGCAATTTTTCCTATTTTCCTAGTAATCGGGAGGTATACGGCGAGCGTCATTGGTTCAAATCCGATAAAGGTTTTTATTTTCCACAAAACTCCTGGATTGGAGATTCGAGGATTCAAGGATCAGGTTGGATTCAAGAAAGATTTTTGAAAAGTAAGCTACCCCCAGTTGGTTATCAAAGCTAGTTGAAATAAGTTATGAACTCGTCTTCGCTTTCGAGAGTGTAACCTATTAAGATCCTTTCCGAGCTTTAGAAGAGTATGTACAAGATGAATTTATCCTAAAGCCATTACCTAACAGGGCCCATTAACAACATAAAAGATTAAGTTTAATGTCAACTTTGGGAAAATTGCATATATGGCGTTATGTTTTTTTTCTTTTTCTTGCCATACGTGTATGTAGATATGTGTAACAGTAATACACACACATATATACATATATATGTTTATATGCATGTGTGTACAGTTGTTCGGTGCAATTATGAGTATGGTTCAGGTCAGTTATTTGTTTTAGAGGTTGCTTCCCAAACTAAACCCAGTTTGGGATTTCATTTGTATTCTTTTTTCTTTTTTTGCTATGGTGATTTCTTAGATTCTGTTTGTTTCATAGTTTTTTTTGGTTCCATGTTTTGTTTTGTTTAGCTTTGTTTCAATTATCTTCATTGCATACACGATCTCTTCCACCCGAGCCTTAACCAAGTACCCAAGTCTAATTTTTATGTCTATCGATTTTTTGGTTTTTGAGTGGGATTGAGATATCTGAATTGGGAGTGGCTAATATTGTATAGTTTGGGGAGGATTGTTGAATGATTTTTACAATTTGTGGTAGGTTTATAGTTATCATTGTACACTCACTCTGTTTTTTTGACCTATTGTCTATTGGATGAAATTTGTTCTTTTGAATTTTCACACTTCTTACTCATCCCAGTTTAAGGAATCTTCACAAGTGTTTCACCAACCAGATCACCATCAATTCCTTCTTCCTCATCTGCATCCACTTCATTTTCTTCGAGGTATTGATTTCCATCATCACGACCAACAAAAATTTCGTCAAGAGCTTCATCATCCTCGGCAAGGTTAACAGGTGCATCAGCTCTCTTCGGACACTCAGTTGACTTATGCCCGACTTCGAAGCATCAATAACACTTGATATTGGTTTGACCCTGCGTACTCTGCTGTGTTTGGATTCCTTTCCCATTTCCAGGGCTTGTTTGCTGATTTCGGCGCGTTGGAGCTGCTGTTCGCCCACCTCAAATAGAGTTATTTGATTGACTACTGGATGGACCACGGCGGTAATCATTTCTTGGCCTCTTTAATGTGTTATGAGCTAATTGTGCTTCAACTATCAGTGCTAGCTGATAGGCATCACTCATTTTGTAAGGTCGCTGCAAGCTCACTTGGTCCTGGATGCCCGTTCGAAGACCATTTAGATACCGAGTAACCCTTTGGCTCTCTGATTCAGCCAAATTACTTCTTAAGGACAGCCTATGGAACTCTCGAGTATACTCTTTCACGGTCTTCTCTCGCTGCCTTAAGTTTTGTACCCTCTGATATGAAGTTTGTTCACAGTCTCGAGGCAAGAATTGAGCTTTCAGCTTCTCTTTCATTTTATCCCATCTTCTAATTTTTCCTTTTCCCTGTATTTCTCGGTCATTTTGAAAGTGCTTCCGCCACGTAGAAGCTGGAGCCCTTAGTTTTGCCCCAACCAATTTCATTTTCCTTTTAGCTGCACATCTTTCCAATCGAAATAGCTTTCAATGCTATCTACCCAATCCAAAAATGCTTTAGGTTCCATATCACCATCAAACTCCAAAGTATTAACCTGCACAACATACTCTTTGGAATTCTGTGGAGCACAGACAATGCACTCTTCCCATCGTTGTGGTCTTTCATTGTTTTGCACAACCCCCTATCCTTCTGCCCTTCTTTCATTAGTCGAGCCATCACTTTCTTCCCCAAGTTGTTGAATGTTATATGCATGCATAACTGGATTTATGCAGTAAGTTCTAATACTTCATATGAGAAAAATATTGCAAATGTATATCTATTCTATACTCTCATTGAGTTGCCATTACTTCATAAAAAAAAACTTAAAAGAAAAGAGGGACTAAATTACAAATTCTCCCGCGACTATACAATCCAAAACAAACCACATAGTAAAAACTCAAATTTGAAGCATTATACTGAGCACGTGAATTCGTGCAACGCACGAAAAGTGACACTAGTGTATATAAAGGAAGAAGAGTGGCAAGCCAGACCATGAACATTTTTTCCATTTTTGTCCTTAGTCTTGGTTTTTCGGTAAATGTACTCTTCCAGTCCAAGAAGGACACAAAAAACTCTCTCATCCAACTCCCTTAAAGGAGCCACCAAGAAGAAAAAAAACTATACAACCAGGCACCTATCAACCAAAGAAAAGAACTAACGAAAATTAAAACTCTACTGGAGAAGTCAACCGTGGGAAAGGAACTCCCCAAGCCCTGAACAAGACCTTGTTCTCCTGCGTGGAATTGATTTTTCGCCAAGCCATCATGGCATCTCTGATGTTGTTGCAAATCTTGGAGCCCAACAGATCAGCCTCCATCATCTTTTGCTGAAAGATCCTCATATTCCGCTCACGCCAAACTCCATAAACAGTAGCAGCCAGTGATAATTTGAGAATATATTTCCTAATTGTCTTCCCCGTAGAATGCAACAAGAACCATTTCTTTTCATCTTCCCACATAAGTGGGCCTCTATGAATGTGGTTCCTTCGCAATATCTCCTTCCAAACAGCTCTAGAAAATGTGCAATCGAAAAATAAATGATTATGAGATTCAAGAGCCCCATTTCTACACAGCACACAAGTGGCATTATCCACCACACTCCATTTCAGCAATCTGTCCTTTGAAGCAAGTTTGCCTTGCATGGCCATCCATAAAATGAAAGCCCATCGAGGAACATTTTTAGGAAACCACACAATGCTACACCAGTCTAGCCTACCATTTGACACTCTAATTGCTTCCCAAGCAGATCTCAAAGAGAAAACCATTACGAGAAGGAAGCCATACCACCCCATCCTCATTTAGAATATTAGGAGTAAAACTAGAAGGGGTGCTGGTATTGATTTCTTGAATATATCTCTTCCTTGGTCTAGGCCAAACCCAGTCCCCATCTTTAATAATTGTGGAAACCTTAGCTTGCAACGATCTTCCAATCTTAGAGCACACATTCTCCCCAAACTTTTTATACAAGGGCCCCAAAGGGTGCCAATTGTCAAGCCATAAGAAAGTGGAAGCCCCATTCCCAATTTGATATCGAATTAAAGGTTGACAAACCTCCCTGAGCTGGAAGATCTTCCTGATAGTCCAGGAGACATCATAAGGCAGCCCCATAGTCTTGGTTAGTGCTCCACTTATGGGATTTTGCAGATTTTCCTAAACCACTCTGTACCTGATTGCTTTCTCAAGACCCTTCCTTTTCTGTGCTTTGTGAGGAAATGTACTCTCGGACCATCTCGCGGCGCTGGATCAGAGAAAAGTAACCCATCTTCTCCGGAACTTCTCAAACACCTCTTCGGAACTACTCCAAATTGGTTCAGCTTCTCTCTCTCTCTCATCTGCTTCAAATGCTCATGAACAATTGAAATCAGGTAGGCCCTATTCGGTTTGGGTTTTGAGGGAGGTTTTTGAGAGTAATAAGTGGAGAGAGATAGATAGAGAAAATTTATTGGGGATCATTTTGGGTTTTGAGATACCAAAACGAACAAGGCCTTAAGAATTTTTGCTTCAGATTGATAATGGCTGTAAATTTCAAGTCTTCACTTCCCCTTTTGATTTCATATCGAATATATGTATGTAGCAACACCACGAATTAGAATGGGGTTTGATTTTTATTTGATCTCAAAAGCTAGGGCTTTCTCTTCCCTTGATATTTCTATTGATTACTGCGATTTCTTTACTTTGAAATTGGGTTTCTATTGGTGACTGGTTGGATTTTTGTGTCGTCTGTTGGTTTCAAAATTGATCAACTATGGTTGGCCATATTAGATGTAGCTAATAGTTTGTTGTCCCTGTAGTTTAAAGCAATGAGATTCATCTGATGAATATGATGATTGATGATAATTACTAATTAGGTTGTCTGTCCCAGAAGCATGGCTCTAACTTTGTAGCATCTGTACTATAAAATACTAATTAACTTGGTTGTCACCACTTTTAGTGGAGGGAAATGGATAGGAAATCCTCCAACTTGATTACAATCCCGGATCCTCTAGGTAGTTGATTGTCACATGAGTTCTGTATCCGGGTTATGTAATCAATCTTTCTCTTCTCTCACAAATGAAGACAATTAATATTACATCCCATTCTAAATTATCGGCACACATTATTTGAATTGTTGTCTACTTATGTAGCCATTTGTGGAGAGTTTTTCCAATTGCCCCAAACATGGTACACAATCCATTGAAATCACGAGAGAGGTTTATTTATTTTTTGCTATTTATTTTCTAGATGGTTGATAGTCACAAAGGAGTTTTGTATTGGTACAAAAACATGGAATTTAAGATTTATTTCTTCGTTTTGAAGTAAAAGTTTTGCTATGATAGTCCTATTACTTGAGAAATTGTAAAGATTTTCAGGTATCTGATGCTTCTAGATGTATCTATATAGGCAACTCAAGTGCTTTCCTTGCCAAAGGTAATATTTTGAAAGGAAAAGAAGTGCTCCTTTCTTGTTTTTCTTTTTTGTTTTTATGAGTGCAGATAATTCCTTTATGCAATGATTTAACCTGTTGTGTGCATTTTCAGGTTTTGGAGTTCTTCAATAGGTTGATGATACAAAGAGTCTCTCCAAAGAGCTACCAACAAGCTATTGTTGAAGTTTACAATTTGTTTATAATTTACGTGGTGAGCAGGTAGTACTGGGAGATATATCTTACCAAAAGATGTGGAGAAATTTTGCCCTTCCATAATTCATATCCTCCCCTTAAAAGTTAAAACTCCTTCCATAATTCATATCCTCCCCTTAAAAAAAAAGGAACACTTTAGCAATCGGATGGGTTGCCACTTTTGGCCCAATTTTTTCAATTTCACCCCTTGATTGGGTGACATGCAGTGTTGTCTGGTTGGACATAATAGTAATTTCGGCCACACTTCTTCTCCACTTCGAAGCTATCCCTGACCCAAACCCCGAATCGAAGGTTTCCCATCACCAAAAGAGAAATGCGGTGGGCTAGAACCAAGGCCCAAATTGGATGGCTTCGGTCGCGAGATTTCATGCGACAGGTTAAGATCCTTAAGTGCGGAGACGAATTGAGCCCCGCCCCCCCCCCCCCCCCCCCCCCCCCCCCCCCCCTTATGTATTTGGTTCTTGGCCCCAAGGACGGTTGGGGCCCGACCTAGAGACGGTTCGAAAGCAAATTAGGGTTTCCGTTCCCGGCTTTCTTCGGTTCACTTGAATCTTTCCATGTTGTTTGGCCCTTGATCGAAGATGGATGAGGTTCAAATGGCAATAGATTGGTAAATACTAAATATCCACCTTACTCCGACAAGTTTGTCTATTTCGATTTCATATTTGTTGATTGAATCTGACGAAAAAAGGGTTGGAAGATTCCTTGGTTCCACCATCTAATTGAGATTTTAATCTGAGTTTTTTCGTGCACTCATTACTTTCTTCTTCAGATTTTCTGTGTGCGGATGTGCCTTTAATGGTTACTTAATTTTCAAGGTCAAATTCTCTATCTCTCTCTCTCACATACACACACACAAACACACACAGAGTATATGTTATATATAGGTATGTATGTATATTTATATGGTCTGTTCCTTACACGCACTTTTGTCTTGCCATTCATAATCCTTGTTTGTTTCATGCTTCGTTATAGTGTCGTTTTTTACTTTCCCTTTCCGTTCGCATTTCTCCATTTTTTTAAAGTTATTATCCCATGGTTTTGGTCTATCTTTAGTTATGTTTCATCATTTCGTTTTAAATTTAGAATGTGGACCAAATTTGCATATCTGATTGTTATGTGATGAGAGTTATAGGGATATCTTCTTTTCCTAATTTTAGTTGGAACATTTGAAGACCTAATTTTATAGGTTGTCTATTTGTGCATGTGTGTTGTTGTTCTAAGAATAATGGATGTAGGTATTCATCTCCACAAATTGTTAAGAGTTGATTAAAAAGCACTGGAATTTCTACTGTTACGGTATCCGGTTAAGAATATAGGTTTAGGTTTGAAACTAGAATGCACATTCTTCTCTTTGTAGTTGGGCTTATCTTATGGGAGTTTGAATGTAAATGATCCTTGGTACATTATGAGTGTCTTATATTGTGTCCTAGCCAATAATGCAGGAGCACGATTTACTGAGTGCTTTGCACGAAAACATTTAGATCATTGAAAGGTCCATTACACCATGATACAACCCCTTTGCTGGTCTTGCTATGCAAAAGCTTATTCCCAAATCACTGACTACTGCAAAAAGAGTACCGTCAACCCTTATGTCTTGTGCATCTCTATTTTATGGTCTTCAAATGTTCCATTACAAAACCTGTGAGCACCAGCTATTGCGGCGAAGTTGTTGAATCCGCCGATGCTTACGTCTTTATGGGTCCCATCTTCAACAATTATAGCTTGGTCGGATATTCTTTGCCAATCAAGAAAGAGAAATCTGAGATAGTGCAGCCCAACCGCGTGACTATTGTTAATGGAACTTTATTGGGTTGGGTTTTCATGCCAGACTTCTTGACTGCTTTGGCCAAGAAGCTGAAGAACACCACAGCTTATGAGAATTATCGTTGAATATTTGTCCCTCCTGGCATTGCTCTGGAGCGAGAGAATAATGAACCTCTTAGAGTCACAACATACTTCTCAAGTAGATTCATATAAGCGAAGAAATGTGACACAGCTGCGTATTTCCTTTTTATCGGTTTTTCTTCATTCTAAAAGTTTCATGTAGAGGGTTCTATTAAGGTCAAAGAAAATGCAAAGGTAACACTATTTAAATATATGGAATATAGTGTTACACGGTCTTGGGTAGAATTCAGCCCCAAAAGCTGGCTCTTGAAGTAAGGGTGCCCCCACGCTTATATACTTCATATTACTTTGGTATCCAGGCAATGTGGGATTTCGCTTCACACCCTCCCTCACGCGCATTGTACTGACTTGGCAGCACCTGCAGCGTGCAAGCCAGAGACACGCACCCTACCCATCCCTGGTACCTAGCTCTGATACCATGTCACAACCCCCGACTCGCACATGGAAAGGTAAACAAATAATCCATAACACTTGGATCACAACAAACAATGGTGCACTTATGGCACAAACAAGGGGGGACAAGTTCTCCGAAACCCTAGCTCTGATATCATGTTAAAGTATCCAACTCAAAATCAATTGGCAATTGGTGGAGTAGCTTCTAGATTTTATTAACCAAGTCTGGGTGGCTTAGATGAGTGATGTGGGACAAGCCGACAAGTCTAACACTCCCCCTCACGTGATGCACGTGGAGGGGACATATCAGGAGACCAGGAGCTAAGCGATTGGCTCGGGCAACGGAGATGACAGAGACTTTTCCACGAGAAGTGAGGCCACCCAAGATCTAGCTCTAATTAAACGATGTGGGACAATTTCTAACACTCCCCCCACATGCGACCCTTGACTCACACGTGGAGAGGTCAACAAAGGATCCGGAACACACGGATCACAACAAAACAAAGTGCAACTATGGCACAAACAAGGGGGAACAAGTTCTCCGAAACCTTAGCTCTGATACCATGTTACACGGTCTTGGGTAGGACTTAACCCCAAAAGCTAGCTCTTGAAGTGATGGTGCCCTCACTTCATATTACTTTGGTACCTAGGCGATATGGGATTTCGCTTCACATATAGTTCATTTAACTTTATCTTCCCTTCAGAAAAATCCCTAGACAAAACCTTGATCCAAATACAGCTCTGTGTGCTGTACTTAGCATATGATGGTTGACCTTCATGGACATTCCTTAAAGGTATGCTTTCAAAACATTGTTACAGTATAGCAAAATATGTGGACATTCTGCGAGATGAGAATTAGGATAGATTGCTTGACCTAATTTATCTGGCCCAATATGTTTGATTAACTTGATTACCTTGCTAATTTGACTTGCCTAGCCTTTTCTTATGAAGAGGAAGCATATAAGGCTGTCAATTTAAAAGTTTTGGTTTCTTTCTATTTTCCGTCTCCAATCTACGACTGTCGACTGGAAAGGATTTGATTAGCAATGTCCTGGTTAATAAGACCTCTTAGGCTTGGATTTAAGATAGATTCAGGGTCCGTTTGTTTGCTTGCTTCTAAGTAGATGGATCAAGTGCTATCCCAAGGGCTGTTAATCTATCTTGCCTATATTTTTTTCTTCTTTGTGTTGTATTAAGACAATCTCATTAACATGACTTGCTAGGTGGAGACACTGCAGTAATTGTAGAGACGAGGGACTCGTGGTTCAATTGTTAGAAGCTTTGTCTTCCTGAAAATTGCGGGTAAGCTAGGGTTTCTCATCTAACATAATTTTTCTACTTTTAAAGAAGTAATTAACCTCATGTTATTTTCATCAACCAAAATGTAGGTTGCATTAAGGTATTGGTCACGTTTTTATGTGATACAAAAGTTATGTTTACTATTTTATTTTTGTTCCTTTTCATTTGGCCACAATAACAACCAAGAAATGTTAGTCATTGGGGCCGCGTCGTTTTGTCAAGTGATCTACCGAAATTTGGGGACTGCATTGATGTTTCATTAAAAGGTTGCTATAATAGAAATGAACTTATAAGATGCTTTGATATTAACTATTCAAAAATTTCACCATCATATAGAGGTATTTAAGTGAAATGACATGTATCGTTCCATTCAGGTATGAATTTCAGATGCAGTATGGATCCATTGGGTGGTTTGTAGGTGCTACAGTCGGCTATGCTAAATGCTCAGGCTGCGAAGACAAGCATGTGAGTGCTTGTGTTGGTGATGGGAGTTTTCAGGTCTGTTATAGGGATTGGAGTATCGAATTTCTGAATCACTAATTAAATAAATGTTGCAATTCTGTAGCATCAAATGGTAAAAAAAAGGGCTGTCGGTCAGTTGGTGACATTGAGTAGTGTTAGCCAATGAAAAAGAATTTTCACTCCCTTTTTTATTTATTTTATATAAATGCACTTCAGAAACCATAACTTTGATACATTTCATGATGAAACTCTAAATTTACTCCTCCAATCCATCTATTTGTAAAATAGTAAAGTGCCCACGGCCAATGCTAGGCTATCCAAAGCATAATGTTGATAATGGCCGATTTGCTTATTGATTGATAGGGAAAAAAAAAATACATAATCGACTACCAAGATACCCATTTTTTAGGAACAGAGGTTCTATTTTGTTTTTATCCTTGCAATTTATCATTTCCACAAGTGCCTATAAAGGAAGCTTGCACAAAAGTGTGGCTTACATTTTGCAATTTCTGGACAAAAAAGCCCCTGGCTTCGGCCTTAGGTGCTTGAGCTACTCCTTCTTGGTTTTGGGTGTTTCAGTAATTTCACGCTTAAACGTGGTGGGCCATAGACACTATTTAGGTTATTACGAATTACTTTAATGGGTTTTCGGACTTTTGAGGTTTTCCTTCTGTGTCTGGTTTTTTGTATACTATTTTGTCCTGTAGTGGTGTTGGGCTTGAGGGTTTTTCTGTAAAATTGCGTGGTCATTTTATTATACCCACGGGAATTCAAGGTCTATGTCTCTCAAAATCAACAACAATTCTTCATCACCATTCATCGTCATCATCAATGGCAACCATGAAGTCAACCATCTTTTCCTCTCTATCCTCCAAACCCAAGACCTCTTTCCTCGAACCCCAATTCTCCTCCTTCCATGGCCTTGTCCGACCCATCCAGGCTCACAACCACCACCTCTCCATCACCATGCCAGCCGCCGCCCTACGATCATCCAATTAAGGAGTCGATCGTGTCATGAGAAATGACCTTGCAGCCAACATATCAAGCATGCAGCCATGATTTTCTCTGGCTGATTGGTGGGCGCTGAGCTCTTCTTCGTACGCCAAGGAGTGGGTTTTGTGGGGGGAGAGAGAGAGAGAGAGTGAGTAACTAACTAACCATGGAGGAGGAGAGGAAACAAGATGGAGAAGAGGAAAACTGCTGGGTAGACAGGCATGAGTGAAATAGGTTGGAATCATTGATTCAATCCAACGGCCGTAACTTATTGAAATTGTGATCCAACGGCTGTAGAGGTGCTCATGTTTATATGGGTACCATATATGACTTTTACTTCCATAACATATAAAATCAATATGGTTGTGTCGACTACCATATATAAGTTCTACTTCTATAACAAATAAAATCTGTCCAAAATCATTCCTTTTAGATAAGTGTTTGGGAAATTAATCCTAGCCATTGGTAACAAAACATTGATGGTATAGATTTGTAGAAATTCTTAACACTTGCTAACCGTAGGATTTAGAAATGAAGGGTCTAGATTTATAACTATGTATATAAGATTCAAATACTGAGTATATAGATATATATATATATATATATATATATATACACACACTCTGGTTCCCATGAGGGATCCCGGATTTTATGCTTTGTGTGGACCATCTCTCCCAGCCGTTGGATTTGATCCAACGGCCATAAAAAGAAAACGGCAACACGCAGGTTTATTAAGGGGTTGGGTCGGGTAAAATCATCTCGCGGGTCATGGGTCAAGCACAAACGGATCCCTTTCCCTTTCTTTTTGTTTCACGCTGAGAGAGAGAGAGAGAGAGAGAAGACGAAGACAGACAAAGAAGAAGAAGGTCTAGAGAAGAAGAAGAACCCTAAGGAACAAGCTATATATATCTCTCTCTTTAATCTCTCGATCTCGAATCTCTCTCTGTTTTGAATTCGAAAGCTCAAAAATTAGGGGGGGAAGGGGGGGTGGGGGGGTTTCTTTTACTCGATTGGGGTAAAAGAAACCACATCCACGACGAAGAAAGTTAATATACTTTTTCTGCAATCCCGATTTCGATTAGGGTTTGAATGCACTAATTTCAATTTTCCCCTTTCATTCACGCGCAAGAGAGAGAAGAACGAACGACGAAGAAGAAGAAATGGAAGAACAAGATCGAAGCGTCGATCCAAGCCCCCAAGGTATATATATATCTCTCTCTCTCTCTCTGTTATCAGATATCATTTGCAAATTGGTTGACCCCTCTAAACTTCTATTTTTCACAAGCTGTCAAAATTCTTTTTTTTTTTTTCTTTTTCTCACAGCACATTCAAAGAGGGTTTCTGTTTTGTTTGGGCTGTTGATTGAGATTTGGAGGGGAATTTCATCTGTAGAATTGAGTTGTAGTTTTGCTAATATGGTAATTCTTCTTTGTTTCTTGAACAAATTGGTTGAAATGTGAAGAGTCTTTTGCAGGAAATTAAATTCATTTGGAACTCCAATTCTTGTTTTCGTTTAGTATACCATCTTATTTATTTTGTGTCTTTTTTGATTACTTTTAGCACTTGATTGATCTCTTTTTCTTTTTGAAGGCTGAAATACTCATTAATCTAGTCAATTTGTTTGTGTGAAAAGAAAACTGTGCTTTGTGGCATATGGTATAATTTGCTTGAATTTGTTTACTTCGAGAGAAATGCAGATTGCATGGTGATTGGGGCCCATGGGTTACTCATTTCAATCTGTTTCCAATGCGGAGGCCTTCGCCACTAGGGTTTGCTATCCAGATTCCAAACTCCCACCAAATTCTGTGCAACATAGATTGTTTAATCATTTAAATTTTAGTTATTTTCTTCATATTAATGTACCTATTCGTGTTTCAGGATGGGAAAAAGACTCTGTGCCAGGATGACGACGCGCGGATATAGAGGTTGTGAGGATTTGGAAGATCTTGTGATTTTTTTGTCTTATATTTGGACTTGGTTTATGTAAATTGTGTCTTCAACATCTGTTGTAGTTTATGTAATTTTTTTGAAGAAGCTCCTGATCTATTCAAGTTGTATACAGAGAAGCAGTTAAGTAGTTAAGAGTCTTAAGGCATGGGTATGACCGTATGAGGATATTGATTAGTCAAGGATGTCCGTCTTTGATGCAAACTTGACGCACAATTTACTTGTTTTCCATCTCCTCATTTAACTCTTGGTTTTATGTATCTCCTATTTCAAACTGGAGAGAAATGGATACAAATGTTATCTTGAGTGAGCATGCTTGAGTCCTTCGTTTTCACTCTGGAAAATTGCAGGTTGAAGCTGAACATTGCGGTGCATCAAATTCTCTGTTTGTTTAGTCGTTAGGTAAAATTAGTTTTTTCACTCTTTGATATAGAATCTATATCATTCCAAAGACTTCTAGTTAACAGTCCCACATGTTCTGGCCTTCTACTTAACCTGTTACCTTCATTGTACTCCACACTTCAGCTGGTAAAAAATGAGTCCAAAGTGCAGCATGTACATCTCTTTATAATCAAAGATCAAAAGACCAAGTAACTTCAGAGTTCAGAGTCTTCAGACCATCCACAACAGCAGTAAACATAACTGGAGACATATACAGGCAATGGTTTCTACACATTAACTAAGGCAGGTATTTTCATGTTCCTCATGTTCGGAACAGTTACATTGTTCGTCGTGAACCACACAACAATGCATAAAGCTAACATAATCAATCACATGATTTTGTAGTTAAACACACATTAGCTTCAGCTTCTTGTAATTTTTTTCTCAGCTTCTCCTTTATTGTCAGCACTTTATTCTCTTTTGTAATTTCTTCCACCTCCCTGGTCAAGGCTTGATTCTCTCTTGTCAAGACTGAAATTTCCCTCTACATATTCTCGTTGTCAGCTTCCAACATCTTTTTCCATTTTTCTTTGGGGATCAATCCAAAAGAAGAAACCACATCCATTAGGTTGCTGCATAAGAAAAAAAGGAGTTTGGCTCCTGTCCAATCCTAGGGGAATTGGAGGATCCTCAAGTCCTATTAATAAGGTGACACATGGCAACTATAAAATCTAACGGCCAAGATTATTAATGACCACATAATCCTTGTCATCCAGCGAAACACTGAAGAATTTCACTTTCCCTTCATTATTCCAGACAACATCACCACCCCTTCCCTCCATTTCCGTCCAACCCTCCACTAGCCATCACCACTGTTTTCCGCCTCTTCCATCCCCTTTTCTCTCCTCCAACAAATCCCTCGCTAATGCCCACTACCTCTTCCTCACGATAGCCTAGCCCTAACTCTCAAATCTTTAATCATCACGGTCAACAAAAATCAGTTAGCGGCCATGTTTTTCGGAGACAAAATTGTGAACTACTCATCTCATCCCAAAATGTTTTTCCGGTCCATAGGGGATCCTAAAAATAATACACATTTTTCAAGAAAATTTTTAGTTTTTTTCAACAATTTACTATGTATGATGAAATCTTTTGATTTGTTTAAAAAGTTTGAATTTGTTTTCGAAAAAAAATGTTATAATTTTTAAGTTGTTTTGCGGACCGGAAAAACATTTTAGAATGGATGGAGTAATAGCATCTCCACTCATTACCCAATTTTAAACTCAAACTCAAATTTGAGTAAAAACTTCTAAAAACTTCACGTGATGACCCTTAAAATCACGTTTTGGTCATATTGAACGGTTCGGATCATCTAAATTTGATCGAGAAAAGAAAGATTCGCATTTTAACAAAATGAGGAATCCCTCATTAGAAGGGGACTCTCTCTCTCTCTCTCTCTATATATATATATATATATATATACAGTCTCCCATGAGGGGGTCCTCATTTCTCCCATTTTCCGATCGAATTTCGATGATCCGAACCGTTCAATGTGTTCAGAACGTGATTTTAAAGGTACCCGCTAGAAATTAGCAAAAAAAAAAGACCGGGAAGAGCTTCATCCGAGCAGTTTTTATTTGAACCGTTCGATAAAAAATAAACAAAAACTGCTCAGATGAAGCCCTTTCAGGTCTTTGTTTTTTTTGCTGATTTCTCGCGAGTACCCTTCAAATCACGTTCTGAACACATCAGAGTTATGAATACCGTTCCGTACCGGCCAGTACGTACCGGTTTGAGAGAAAAACGGTACTGTAACCCTCTAATACCGTTCCAGCTCCAATACCGGGCCTTACCGGACCTTACCGGAAATACCGGCCGATACCGGCCGAGAATACGTTACCGGAAAATTCGTCCGGTATTTTGCTTAGCCCAAAAAAACAAAAATCAGATCTGAAAATGTTCAGCTACCTCTGAAAATGACGACGCCGGCAACAACGACCGCTGGAGACTGACGGAAGGTGTTCCAGTACCGACGATTGTGCTCGCCGTTGATATCTTCTCTGCATTTTTGTTTATTTACTTTTCGTGTGGTCTTCTGAGTTCTGACTCTTCTCGATCGAGGAAGGAAGAAGACGATAAGCTCTATTGAAGGGTTTTTTATCCTGTGTGTGCAACTTGTGTGTCCAACAAATAAAGTGCCAGGAATTGCTAGTATATTGTCCTTTACCCATAAAACTTGTCCTTTTCTTGGTGGGACTGCCACACCTGATTTTTTAGGCTATGTTTTGCCTTTTCACTGGGAACAGCTGGAATCACGTTTACAATTACAAATGTTCTTTATTTTTTGCAATCTAACCATCTAAATAATACACTAGAATAATATCAACAAAAAAAAAATTAATACACTAGAATAATATTTTACTTTTTGACATTTATTCTATACATATATGTAAGAATTTTAGCAAATACTTGTATTTGACGGGAAATTCGAAACGATATTCAGAACCTTGCACCACACTTCAAACAATTACAAAAATAACATAAACACTACTCCCTCCGTCCCTTTTTTTGAGTCCAGTATTCCATTTTGGGCTGTCCCTTAATAAGTGTCTATTTTGTAAAGTTAGTGGGTAAAAGTTGGTGTATTGTCTATTTTGTCCCTAAAAGTAGATTCCATTTTGAAAAGTTAGTGAGTAAAAGTGTAATGATGATGGGTAAGTATGGAAAGTAGAGGAAAAAGTTGATGTGAAAGGTATAATGATGATGTCTTTTTAATAAGTTGGAGTTACGAAGCAGGACATTTAAAAAGGGACGGAGGGAGTAGAACATTGCAATAAAATGCTAAAGGCATTGGTCTTGTTCGTTTTTCATATTTACTTTGTTTTAACTTTGTTTTCCAATCATTACCCTACATCTTTCTCCAATCATTACCCTATTTTTTCAATCATTAATTTCATTTCTCTATCTATCTCTCTCCACTCATTACCCCTCTCTCCAATCATTATCCTATTTCTCTCTCCACCTACTACCAAAACAAAAATTTTCAAAGTAGCCAAACGAACATAGCCATTAATTTTAGGGAAATTTATAGAATTGGTCCTCCTAGTTTCACCCAAGTCTCATTTTTGTCCTCCAAGTATCAATTGCAACTCTTTTGACCTTCAAGTTTGGTTTTCGTACCAAGTTGATCCAATTGATAACGTCAGTCAATCAAACTGGATGAAAAAAATCAAATTGAGGGCAGACGTTATCAATTGGACCAACTTGGTATGAACTACAATGTCCAAACTGCCATCAATTTGATTTTTTCCGTCCAGTTTGGCTAACAGAAGTTATCAATTGGACCAATTTGGTACGAAAACCAAATTTGAAGGTCAAAAGAGTTGCAATTGATACTTGGAGGACGAAAATGAGACTCGGATGAAATTAGGAGGACCATTTCTATAAATTTCCCTTAATTTTAACAGGTAGGTGGGGAGGTGGGTTTTGCCCGATAGGTAATCTATTGATAGAGTGTTTTTCTTTTCTTTTTTTCTTGGATTTGTTAGGAAAATAATGAATTTAAGTCAATTATGTGAATTTTGCAGTCTTAATGTATGTATTTTATGATGAATAGCATAGTATGAGAATTTTTTTGAGTTATAATTATTATATATATTGTAGTTGCGGTAAATCCGAAACGGTACCCGGTACCTGACCGGTACCGGTACGTACCGTACCAGTAAGAAAATCGGTACCCTGTCCGAAACGGTATTCAGAACATTGGAACACATTGAGCGGCTCGGATCATCGAAATTCGATCGAAAAATGGAAGGTCCGCATTTTATTAAAATGAGGTGGTCCTTACGGGAGACGGACTAATATATCCATATAACAAGGGAGGGGGGTGTTTTCAAAATACCCCCTCACAAACTAACTTTTTGGGCCTTCCAAGGGCTGTGATTGAGTTGGGATTTTAGACCAAGGGCCAAGATCAAACCCCTTTTTTTCACTTCCCCCTCAAAACTGTCCAGTCAAGAGCCCACATAAACTCCCGAAGAAAAAAAATTAAAAACCATTTCAAACCGTGTATTCAAACCATGTGTATCTCTCTCTCTCTCTCTCGGCCCTGTTTCTCTTCTCCGCAATCCACCCAAAACCAACAATCTCTCTCTCGCATTCTCTCTCTCTCTCCACACCGACCCACCAATTTCACTGGTATCTCGCCACACCCACCAATCTCCTTCCGTCTCCCTCTAGGTTCGTCGGTTTTATACGGAGCAGAGGAAGCTGTGCGCCTATCTCGCCATGAATCAAATGGGAAACCCCGGGTTTGAAATGGTAATCCGATCTTCTTGCATGTGAACTCCCTTCTCTCTTTTTTTGTTTTGGTTTTAGGGCTTTTTGTGTGTTGATTTTAATTAGAAATTCTGCCTTTCATGAAATCAGTGCAATGAAGCAGCAACGATCAGAGCAGAGAGGGGCTTTATCATAAGCCGATGCCCAGTGCCGAGAAATGGTAATCTCTGTTCTAATTTTTTACTAATTTTATACGGAGCAGAGGAAGCTGTGCGCCTATCTCGCCATGAATCAAAGGGGAAACCCCAGGTTTGAAATGGTAATCCGATCTTCTTGCATGTGAACTCCCTTCTTTCTTTTTTTTGGTTTTAGGGCTTTTTGTGTGTTGATATTAATTAGAAATTCTGCCTTTCATGAAATCAATGCAATGAAGCAGCAACGATCAGAGCAGAGAGGGGCTTTATCATAAGCCAATGCCCAGTGCCGATAAATGGTAATCTCTTTTCTAATTTTTTACTAATTTTATGATTGATCAATCCAATTTGTCTTCTTGGAACGTGGGTCAATCTTGTGTATTTCAGATATTTCAGACTTGGGCTATTTGCCAAGTTGTAGGGTTTTAGGTTTGTTGGGCATTGCCTGTACAAAAGAATGAGAATGAGAATTCACTGGGTTTCTTTGTCCACCAAACTCACCCTCTGTTTTAGTTTCCGTAGAATTCTAATTGTAGAATCAGAGGTTTGAATTTCATAGTGGGATAATAGGAAACACATATATCCTTACATTGGGAAGTTTCGTTGGTAGGGAGAAGTTTCGTTGATGAGAAATTGTGGAATGCTTAGTTATAACTTTGACTGTAGATACCTCTTAATCAGCTACTAAGTTTCCTTTTGTTGTAAAATAAAAAGTACCCCAAAGTAAGATTTGGCTTCATTAGTTCATATTTTCATTTAATGCAGTCTAAATGGGGGATTTTCAAGTTTAGATTTTTTATTCCCTTTCTCCTAATTAATTTTCCCTTTTACAGTAAAATAAAAAGTACCCCAAAGTATGATTTGGTTTCATTAGGGATAACCCGTGCCTAAATGCATGGAACAATGCATTCTAAATGCAGTCTAAATGGGTTGTATTGGGTTATGATATTTTTGTACTGCCTGTGCTCAGTTCGACCATCGCTGACTAATCTCCTGTCGAAGTTTGAGGATTTCTTTTCGCTTCACTCTTTCGGTAATGATTTTACTTATGAGGAACTTATTTTTTTTAACTACGACTATATTTCTCATAGGAGTAACATAGTACGAACTTTTAGGTGGCAAGCCAACGTTGCATCCTGGATACTTCGACATTTAAGGTGCAGCCTGGTGCAGTCTAATAGACGTACCAGCCAAAGGGTACGTCTAACCCAAGTTTTTTTTCCAGCCGTTATCTCATTGAATGATAAGTATGTATGAATTTTGCTTCTACATGGTCCTTCCATCCCTTTATGCGCATGAGTAATTTTAAGTTGAATAACACCTGAATTCATTATAGATTTCTTTATTTTTTTGAATGGACACACGATGCGATGCGGGTGCAAATTTGCACAAATGCTTCCTATTTATTTGCGTGTGGCCTAGGCCGGGGCACATGTGCGGTGCGTGTGCAAATTTGCACAAATGCTTTCCACTTATTCGCTTGTGGCCTGGCCAACGTTTTAGTTGTCATTAGGCACTCAAGGGAAAAAAAGGCTAAACTGCACTAACAATATTAGTACGTATTAATTTTCCAAATTGTAGTAATTTTTCTCACTTGGAAGATACCAAGAGGGAGACATGTGATTGGTGCCCTAACAAATCACATGAAAAACATATCAAAGTTATAAAAAAATTACATGGAAACTGGAATTAAAATTTTCAAATGTGAGAAACGGGATAGATAAATTGCCTTGGTTAGAATGAGGGGGAGTAAAGCATCCATTTTTTCTCTTATGAAGTGGGTTTCTGGCAGCCATGAAGTTTTCCGAATGGGGAATTTTTGTACTATTCCAAAGTGCTGAGTTGATGTGGATTGTGGGGATAGTTTTGGAATTAGATGTCTCAGACTCAAATGGTGTCTAAGTATATATGTTTGTTGGATACTAACACCCTATTATTTTTCTAAATACTTAGGTTGTTGTGCATTCTCCTAAATGGAGGCATTAGATCAAGACTTTTGAGAGGCATATTGAGGCGTATTTTGGATAGTCGTATTGAGAAGCATTTGAGGACTTTTTTAGAGGCATGTTGAAGACTTTTGAACTGGTAAAGTAAACACATTTTGTAAACAAGACACTGTATTGGAATGACACTATTGTAAAACCTTCTTCCCATATTTGTTGCATAGACAATGTCATGACACTTTTGCAATGTGAAGACTCTTTACAACAGAAGACACTTTTGCATTTGATTAACACTTGCTTACTAACACTTCCCTTATATATTCCTAGCTGGATAATGCATGTGTAGACACTGTTTTAATGGCTCAAATTAGCACTTCTAATGATGTTTTACGTGTATTTAACCCCATTTCCCACCGTGTCCCTCCCGTGTTTTATTTAATGACACACCACGTGGTGTCCCCAATGTGTCTCACACAGATACAGATACTTCTTTGTGTGTTGGTGCTTTCTTTGTTTAGTTTCCCTTCTTATGGTTACTTCTCCTTCTTAATAGAAATCCAACACTGTGGTCATTTAATCTACATTCTATTTTCTGCATTTTTTAGTGTTTTTATTTGAATAGGAAGTATTGACTTTAATGATGCTTATTAGTTTTCTATTTAATTTTACATTTGTGCAGAAATACAACTCAAGTACGTGAATTGCGAGGCTTCCGATCCGTAAGTATGAAACTACCTTATTACGCATTTGGCTGGTGTGCTTAGATGTACTTATGCTGTTAAATGCAGAGCATTGGCTGGTGTGCTTAGATTTGCTCTTTTGTTGTTACATGCAAACCATTGACCGGTGTGTTTAGATCTTGAGCCTGATTTAGTTAATGCAGAGCACTGGCTGGTGTGCATCTTTAAATGTTGGATGGATGGTGTTTTCAAAATACCCCCTCACAAACTAATTTTTTGAGGCTTTTAACGGCTATGATTGAGTCTGGGTTTTAATCCAACGGATGGGATGACTTCTCAGCAATACCTAAGTGCCGCTCAAATATGTCACTTCGTTGTTTCCGTTGTAGAGAATAGATCTCAACCCGTTAGGCGCTGAATGGATCTCAGTCGTTTATTCCGAATAGATCTCAACATGAAACGAAGGCTTCCGTTTGAGTCTCTGTCTACGTTTACTATCCCTAAATTCTCCCACGCAACTTTCCTCCGCGGCCAATGAGCTGGTACTTTGCATATGGTGGTGTGGCATTGATAAGAAATCCCATTTATATTTGAAGTCTCTTTTCGTGTTCAGGTTTGATTTCAATGTATGGAAACATGGCGAACACTAGAATCAACTGATTTTTTGCCTTTAAAGAAAAATGGTTTTGCTTTTTCAAAATAAGATTCGGTATTTATGTGAATATTTAATGAGAAATCTTTTATGGTGGTATTGTTCTGTTTTCTACCTCTCTTTCTTTTTCTTTCCTTGATTAGAGGGCCTATTAAATAAACGAGGTGTTGTATGTAATATAAAATCACAATCTCCTTTACATTGTGTGCTTTAATGGATATGGATATGTTCCTAGATCCTAAGCTAAAACATAGGATGAGAATCAGATGTATTTCTTAGAAACTGAAGTGCTATACATGAACAATTCTCTTATTAGTTTTTGTTGAAACTACAGTGTTGAAATGGTTGTGTGGTGGCATGGATTTGACGCCAAGAACCCTTCGATCTGTTTTTTATGGTCAGGTCTGCTTTTTTATTGGCCCGTCGGGATATTATAGAAGCATAAAAAGAGAAGGTATGATATTGATGGTTAACCTACATTTTATTAGTATCAATTTTCCTTACTTTTCAAATGTTTTTGTGATGATGTACAATTAAACATCAGAATCCTAGGTCAGGTGTTGTGTCTTTTTGTTGGTTGTGCTATGGTTGTGATGATATACACTTTTTTTTGACTTTTTTGATGGCTCAATTAGCATTTTTATGGGTTCTATTTTGGGTTTCCAATGTTTGTAAACAGGTTGCCAAAATATCTACCACCTCTTGGAACTCCTTATCATCAAAGCTATTCCAATTCTTGGTAAATGTGGTTCTCCTCAACGAAGAATTGATTAAATGTATTCTCGAAAGCAGATAGTTTTGGATTGATTATGCAAACTCTCTATCATTTGCTATTAGTATTTCAATGAAGTTGATTAAATGTATTCTCGAGAGCAGATAGTTTTGGATTGAAGCTCATATGAATTTTTTTAGAGAAGTTGAGTTTGATTGTTGGGTATGGTGCAAAATGTGTTTCATTTGTATATAAAGGCGCAGGCGATTGCACTGTGAACGGCTTTTCAGAATAGTCGAGGGCTAAGCTAGATATACATAAGTCAGATACACTGAATGAACCTTATTTGGTTAAGACTTCTCGGAAAAACTTGTTTCGTTAGCGGGAGTGGTCAATAGTAGATAACGATAATTTATTTTAGTTGTTTCCAAAATGCGTTGTGCCGTGCCTTCAGGCACGGGCAATTTCTAGTATGTATATATTGCCGAAGAAATTGCATAAAAGACGTTTTAGATTCGTTGGTCAGCAGCGTGTACTGAAAGTAGGCGGGCGTGAGATCGATTTCTGTGAAGTATGTTCAATTTTTCTTTTTTCTTTTTAGGATTAGGACATGTAGGTATATTCTTTTTAGAATATGTAGGCATATATACTTTTTGAGAAAGATATTATAGGAACTAGAAAGGATGTTGGTTTGTTGGTCAACAACACATGCCTGAGGCTTGAGGAACGCAGGTTCACCTCTTTTGCACAACGTTGGAAGTTTTTTTTTTTTTACCTTCTCATTGAAACTAAGAGGCTCTGTTTGGAACTTAGGGAAAAAATAGAAATAATTGAGAAGGAAATTTGAGAAAACTTGGAAGAAAAATTGGGAAGAAAATTAAATTGAGATTTGAACATTTTTCTCCTTTTTTTTATTTAAGAAACCAAACAAGGAATTTTTTTCTTCCACTTCTTTCTACACATAGAGCCTAAGACTAATAACTTACATATGTCACTAAAATCTTTAGCTACACTTTTGGAAAGATGTTTTTGTGACAATAATAATTTTGGGAGATGATAATGTCAAAACTGTTTTTGTTAGTGCCAAAATTTTAATGCATTAAAGGCTTGTACCATATCCAGTGTACAAATCTTTTATGTTTTGGAGTTTTGGCACCAACAAAAATAGTTTTGGCATATCACTACCCATAATTTTTTGTCACTATTATAGTTTAGTGACAATTTTTGCATGTCAATTTTCTTGTAGTGTGATTTGAAGAATTTGCTTAATAAGATGTTTTTTTTTTGGCTTAAAGACTTATTTGGTCCTTACAAATAAGGCTCCGTTTCAATTTCGTTCTCCTAAAATTTTTCTTTTCAATTTTACCCTCATAGTTTTAACACGATTTCAATGTTACTCTTCCCATTAAATTTGGATGGAAAATGCTTGTGTGGCAAACGGTTGGGTGATTAAAAAGAAAAAAAAAATCCTAAAAACCCTGTAAAAGAAAAAGAAAAAAACCTGTAAAAGAAACCTCCACCCTTCCCACTCTCGGACTCCATCACCTCTCGGCACCACCTCCTCCACCGACCACCGTACGGCCTCACCTCCGACCAAAGACCACCCGCCACCTCCGGCCCGTAAACAGTAATTAATTAACTTCTGGAATTAAAAACAGGCTATCATCTACAATAGGAATTAAGTTTTAGTCCTAAACTCCATTAAAACGCAGATTGAGTTATGGGTTTCCGGAAAACTACCTCAAATGCGATTCTAAGTCCGGGTAAGTGTTGTACGGTGTCCGTAGATCGCCGTGGTGGTTCCGAAATCTCGAGGCGGCGTCCGGCGGCACTCCGACGGGGCCCGCGGCGGCGGCGCTCGCATGAAACTCACGGCAAACACACACTCACGGCTGTTTATTTTTATTTTTTTAAAACCACCGGGATGGAATTTGGAGGAGTGAGGGAGGTGTTTCAGATGGTGGGTACGGCCCGGAGGTGGCTGGTGGTCTTTGGTCGGAGGTGAGGCCGTACGGTGGAGGAGGTGGTGCAGAGAGGTGATGGAGTCCGAGAGTGGGAAGGGTGGAGGTTTCTTTTACAGGTTTTTTTCTTTTTCTTTTACAGGGTTTTTAGGGTTTTTTTTTTTCTTTTTAATCACCCAACCGTTTGCCACACAAGCATTTTAATTCCATCCAAATTTAACGGGAAGGGTAACATTGAAATCGTGTTAAAACTATGAGGGTAAAATTGAAACGAAAAATTTTAGGAGGACGAAATTGAAACCGAGCCTTATTTGTAAGGACCAAATAAGTCTTTAATCCTTTTTTTTAAAATTGGATCGTGGTAATCATAAAGCACTATAACCAGAGTTTCATTTTGATTTTGATTTTTTTAAATGTAATTTACACTAAAAGCACAATAAAGCCTTAATTTTGTTTTTTACTTGTATGTTTTTTAATAATTTTATGGCATAATAATAAACGGGCAACTAAGTTTGGGGTTGAGTTTGGGCAACCTAAATATCGGGGCCGGCCCTGATCTTAAGATTAGCTTATCCGGCTGGGAAAAATGATCAAATTACCCCTTAAATAATTTTGTAGTCTTGATGAAATAATTAAATGAGGGCAACTAAGTAATTTATCACATTATCCATTCATACCAATTATTACCCAAATCAAGTATTTTAGGTAATCTCTCTCCTTAAATAATCCCTCCTTAGGCCTCGATTGGATGCGGGATGAGTTTTGGAGGTATTATTTATGGAGTGGATAAAATAGTACGGAGTACTACTTATTTATGAAGGATAGCCCCACATTAATGTGACTTTTTATGGAGGGTGAATAAAAAATAATTGATTTGATTTGAATAAGGGATAAAGGGTGAGTTTTGATTAAAAAGTCAAGTAACTTATTTTTTTTTCTGTCTTTTTCAAATTTTTTTTGCATATGTTTGTTTTGCACCAAATTTTTTTACTTATTGATTCATCTCGTCGAGAGGAATCGAAAAAGTAAAAAAATTTGATCGAAAAGCATAATTTTTTGAATAAAGACAAAAAATAATTCAATAAGACAACTAATTTTACTTAATTTTGTCTTTTTTAAAAAATTGATGACTTTTGATCAAAATTTTATACTTTTCTGATTTCTCTCGCCGAGACGAATCAATAAGTCACAAAAGTTTGACGCAAAACTAACAAATGCGATTTTTTTAATAAAGACAAAAAATAGGTTACTTTTTGACTTTTAAAGCCAAATTAGCCCAAAATAGTACTTAGTTTGGATGATAGATAAAATAAGAGAACAAAGTTGTTTGGTAGTTAAAATGGAGGGAGAAGGGGTATTATTTATACCCACCTCAAAAGCAGTTCAGATTTTTTGGCCCCAAATCGGCAAAGGGAGATAAAATGGAGAGGGAGATGAGTTCATCCGGGTGCGAATTACCTAGCCAAACCAAACGAAACCCGTCCCATCAAGACCTCATTAGGGCGGATGCACGCATACCCCTTCCTAATGCAACACCCAATCATGATCTTATAACATATCCACCTTTTATCCTTATTTATACAAAATCTTATCCATCCGACAAACGGGTCATTAGTGTCTTACTACTCCAAGAAAAACAGAACCGGAAAACTTGTAGTGCAAGGTGCACTACAAAGCGTGTAGGGCGTACCACAGCCATCCGTAAGTGTTTTTACGGTCCGAATTCAAATAAAACTTTTCCGGAAGATTTCCCCTACAGGATCCCCAGGTCCAAGAAAAAATTAGGGTATAAACGTATATAATGTATGTAAAATGGAGGGATAAGGTGGGGGAGGGAGGTGAGCTCATCTGGGTGCGAATTGCCCAACCAAACTTGTCCCATCAAGCCTCAAGCCCTCATCCGAACGGATGAACTCATACCCCTTTCTAATACATCATCCAATTGGAACTTATAACATATCCTGCTCTTATTCACGTTTCTTTCTTTCCTGGAGTAGTGTCTTACCACTCCGAGAAAAACAACTTGGGTGTGGTTTTGATCAACCAGGGAAAAAAACAAAAAAAACTTGGGTGTGGACAAACAGGACTCTGCATGAAGCGTGCAGGCAGCAGTAATCCACGAGTAGACACGTGCCCCGCAAGCTTAAAACTCAGAGATTCACTCAAGGTTCATCTGGATTCTTGGAGAGGACATGGTCCACGCCTTGCCATCTCAGCATTTCCTCTCTCCTCCTTCCAAAATTCCATTTTATTCCCATTAAACCCCACAAAAAAAATCTCATTTTTTCCACCCTTTCAATTATATATTTCCATTGACTACAAAAATCTGAAAATCACTCTGCTGGCCATTCTTCATCTTATTTGCTGCAATGGGTCAGTTGCTGTATCCGGTGTGCACGGACGCTCTCAGATTCCAAAACCCATTTCAGAATTTATGCTCAAGAGGTAGATGGCGCATGCTAGCCAGCACCAGTGTCGGTTGGGGCATGACGGGTCACGGCGGCCGGCGAAAGGGTTTTGGCAGAGTCAGGGTTGCGACGGGGGACTCGCGGACGTCCGAGGCGGTTGCCGATGATTACTATTCGGTTTTGGGTCTGGTACTGTATCAAGCTTTTCTTATAAGCTCTATATTTGTCAAACTTTATGTTCTTGGTTTATTTTTGTAATCACAGTCCACATGTGATCCATCAATCATCTTCACACTGTCGCACAATCATAAATTTCTGGAGCCGCCACTGACATGCTTGTGCACAGAATAAACATATACACCAGTTAGTGTTTGTTGGTGGAAATTGCATGTGAGATCCTCATAAATCAACAATCGAGTTAGAATTGGTCTTTGGTCTGGCCCTGGGGTTTGATCTAATTGCATGCTATCAATTCCTGTGTTGGGCCAATCTATACGGTACTTTGCCCCAGCTTTAATTGAGCCCCGCTAGTGGATGGTGGGATTGATTCTGGATTAGTCGGTCCACTTAGCTGGATACCGAGTAGTGAAAAAGAAAAGTTAGAATTGGTCTTTTTCTTTATGTTTCAGTTGGGGATTGGTTGTGAGGGTATTTGAATGAGAATGGAGTATTATTAGGGCTTTCCCGTCCTTATCATGATGTTGGGTTCGAAAGAGAGGTGTTATTCGGTGAGGTGAATAAATTTCATGCACTATCTTGTGACTAGAGATGTTTTGACCTTGAAACTCTGGAAACTGCGAAAGTAAGGATTTGAGACTAGAGGAAAAGGACCATATAACAAGTTAGCTACTGAAGTTAGGCTGTGTTTGGATCTTAGAATTATGTGGGGATTACAAAAGGTGAGGGAAAATCTGTTCAAACATATCCAAGCCAATATCCAAGCACAGCCGTATATATGTCTCCATATTTTCCATCTCTGATTTTGCACTGTACTTGTAAGTTGTATCTTTGCCGAAGTTTACACTTTGCTTGGCCAACATTACCAGCTTCCAGATGCCACACCAGAGCAGATAAAGAAAGCTTATTACAATTGCATGAAAGCTTGCCATCCAGACTTGAGTGGTAATGATCCAGACACCACAAATTTCTGTATGTTCATCAATGATGTTTATGAGGTGAGAAGCCACCTCGAAATGAAGTGCTTGAAAATCTGTGTATCGAAATCTGTGTTCTCTTTCTTGTGCTTCTTTGGTAACTGGACTATTGCAGTGTAGGTTCTCAGTGATCCTGTGCAGCGCATGGTTTATGATGAGATTCATGGTTTTGCTTTGACTGCAATCAATCCTTTCTTGGATGATTCCTGCCCTAAGGATCATGCATTTGTTGACGAGTTTAGCTGCATAGGTACGTTTCAGTAGCCTTTATTCTCATACCCCACTCATGTTTTCAAACTCGTTTCTTTTAGCACTTCTAGGATCTAATCATTAGGAATCTTCATTTTAGATGCCAAAAGTATGACTTTCGGGAAGGCACAAATTCTCACATGAGCTACCACTGAGCTTTCTTAAGATATTAAGAAGCCTCCAGTGAATATGCCTTTTGGGATTAATTATCTTCCCTATTTTTGTATAGATTGTTCTTGCTACTAATGTCTTTTCGGTTAATTTATCTTCCTCAGTGGCATTCTCCGTAGCAAACTATCTGGTACCTTTGATTTGTAATAGATCATTGCTTTTTTCTATAGGCTGTAAGAATTGTGCCAATGTAGCCCCGGATGTATTTAGCATTGAGGAAGACTTCGGAAGAGCCAGAGTGTATAGTCAGTCCGGGCGACCTGAACTAGTTCAACAAGCAATTGATAGTTGGTATGTTCTGAGTCTATCGTTATGTTGTATGTCATGGTATTCAGGATTTTTTAGATGAAGTAGAAGATATATACTGTATTTAGCTGGGCGGAAATCAAACTATAGTCTTCTAGGATTTTCTCTTCAGGGAACTCTCTTGTAAGCTGTTCTATAATAAAATCACCAACGATAAACCTTGTGCCTCCTTTTCTTCCTCATAAAAGGATTTGGAATTATTTGGGCTTCTTCAGTTAATGTGCTTATGTGGTTCTTGGCATATGATAGTCTCATAAATCACAACTAATGCTACCTTTTGAAAGAAGGCCTAACTGCAATTTTTGTCCTCAATATTTTTTGGTAGAAGGATTGAAGAGTGTTTGGATCACCTCTTTTTGCATTGTCCTTTAGCTTGGTCCTTAGGATCGGCTGTTTTGAGCGGAGAATATTTGTTAGGTGGCTCCTTCTTCTTGTTCCCAAATGTTTTTGATCAACTTCTAGGGTTTTGATTGCGACAAGAAAGTAAACATGTTGTGCATTTGTGTATTAAAACACTTATTTGATTACTTGGCTGGAGTGCAATGCTAGGGTGCTCGAGGATCAGTTTGAGGATACTGAGTCATTGTACCATCTTTAAGTAATATACTTGGTTATCTATTGCATATTTGTGACTTAAAATGCCTAATCTTCAAAGCAATGCTGCCTTAGAGGCAGTTGAGATTCACGTTGGATATGATTCAAGATGATAGTCGTGCTGGCTCTAAGGTCTCTCTATTACTTAGATACCTTAATATCTTTCTTTGACTCTATCATTTGTTTTTATGTTGCTTACGACCAGCTGGTTTATGTTTTTCAGATTGTTATATTTTCCGAAGAACTAGAAACCATTGAATTTTTTCATGTTGGTAAAATTTGTGGAGTGGATGTCCTTAGACAATTAGTTCTTCTTTATTTCAGCCCAGTAGATTGCATCCATTGGACTTCTGCCCCACAATTGTCTTTGCTCGAAGATGAAATGCGAAGGGTAGAAAGAGTAAATGTAAGGCACACAGCTATACTATTGGATTATAACATGTTCTTCAATTGTTTTTTTTTTTTTTTTCTCCCTGAAATCACCAAGTGAATTGCTTAATCGCTTAGAGAACTCACGACTTGTCGCCTTGTATTTATCTGATTCAGGGTTCATCTTCCAGACTGCTCCTAAACAATGAACTTCGACGGCACAAAATGCATATTAGGTTTGATAGAATTGGGGTAGCCCTAGTTTTAACACAGACTTAGAAATTTCTTTTACAGGTTATATATTGTGATATTAGGTACTAGTTTTCCTGCTTGATATTCCACTGTGGAGATAAAATCTTCACGATGACTTAAAATAGACAAGTATGGTTCAAAACTTCTCCTGATGTATGTCGACTGTTTTTCTTATATCTTAAACACAAAAAGGTTGTCCCCAATATTGTGCTTAGTAGCTTTGTTGGTTTGTCAGGTTTATTCAAGTTAAGACTAATAGAGCTAAAACTTAATGGTTTCCATTAATGACAATCAGGTTGGACTGATGCTTTCAGGCATGGGATCTGCTTCGGTGGATGTTTTCCGAATGGTAACCACTCAAACTCCTATGTTACTTGAACTTTTGCGTAGACAATTATTACCCCCGGACTTGAGTGGTGTGATCATGTTGCCGTACTTCCCCTGAGAAGTTCTGATTTCAAGGTTATAACTTATAATGGTTTCTTCTTCTTCTTCTTCTTCTTTTTTTTGGGTGGTGAAAATGACTTTTGTTGTATGAAAATTTGATATTTACATAAAGAGCCTAGAAAAATGCAGTTGCTGTATTGCCCTGAGTGGTTGAGTAAACTGGGTTCAAGTATTCGGGTAGAACAACTTCCTACAAAAGACCTTTACGAGATGATAGTTTTCAATCCAATGAAAACTATTTCGACTAGACAGCTTTCTGCAATTCAATGTATTAGTTGACTGTTTGCCAGCTGCAGATCTTTAGTAGCAGTTAATTATGTGCCGGTGCTAATTCTTTTCATGCATAATTGCTGTCATTCCTTGGCAAAATCATGGAAAAACTTATGTCAGGAGACCTTGTTTCTTATGAAATTCTTTTTTACATTAGATTTTACGATCTATCAGACCAAATGGTTAACCTGTTACTTTAGTTTTTCATTTTTTCTGTATTTGGTTATCATTTCCCATCAATCAACTCTGAATGTCGCAGGCAAGCTCTCGATGGCAAAAGAGACAATCTAAAATCTTGGTAAGGACTTTGGTATTTTCGTTCATCTTCTTCTACACCTCATTTTATTTCAATTCTTTTTTATGATCTGTGAGTACTTCTCATTGGACTTTCGTCTATTGTGGTGTCTATCTGCTGATCTGCTTGACCAAGCTTCTTGTTTGGTCAATCAATGACCCGATTTATCATGCTTGACCAATAAATGTGAACATTCATGACGTGATCATCACGACGAAGGACAATTTTAATTGAAGAAAATAAGCACTTGAAACTATTTCACACCAAACTGGTACATTCATAAGAATCATAACTATGCTAGAGACACGCCCAAAAATTACACACTTGCACACACACACACGGATTGTATGGGTCCCTCACTCCATGTGAGAGTGTGTGCACTTATGTTTGTGTCTTTAGCATTTTTCTATTCTTAAATACATCACCTTTGGCTTAATTTGAAAAGTTATATTCTACAGTAGTGCCATATTAGTAATTATCTACAGAACCAAGAATCTTGAAATATAATGAAACAAAAAAGACGAAGCGACTCCCTAAGTTGAATAATGTTACAGAAAGCCGAGACAAAAATATTCTCTCTGAAAATGCCTGACTGATGAATACTCTAGCAGCATGAGATGGTGTTTAGTTTCTTTCATTGTTTTTGTGTAGACGATGTCTAAAATCCATTGTGCCACTCTTAAATGAAACATTGCACATATCAAACTTTAACTAAATCTCAACTGCTAAGGGACAAAGAAGAGCATTGGAGATGGAACTGTGAAAACAATGATCCAGGAACTTGGCCCAAGTTGCTTGATAACTGATGTAAATAGCACCAAAAGTTTGAGTTAACAGAGGAAATATTTCCTGAAAGTGGGATAAACCAGGAAAGTCAAGAAAATGATGGCATTCCAGTTGAGATACATACCCTACGCCGAGGAGTTTCTATCTTGGGATGTTGTCTATATCATGTTTCCATTTTTTAATGCTGCTGCTTGTGAGACGGGTCTGTCAATCTAATCTGTGTAAATTGATGGCTTCTATACTGTGTCCAGGAAAAAGCCAAACTGAGGATGATGAAGCAGAAAGGTTCTGATGACACTGAATCATATTGGAGCAACATATGGGGCAGGCCCAGAGAGTACCAAAATACAGGTACGAGGGGTTTGAAAGATAAAATGCTAGTTTATTTAGGGAATTGATTTTGCCACTCCCCTTTTTGTTAATGTCACTCCCCTTCTCTCACAAAACAAATCATCTTATATAGACGCAAAGGGGAGTGGCAAAATCTCTCCCCTTTATATATCTTTGATGTTCGACAAATCGTGATGGAAGGGTCTCCTGTGAGCATTTTTCTTAGATGTGATTACATCGGTTTTCTCTTCAAGCATAATTATTTGCTCTGTTGTCTCTCGTATTTGTTTCCAAGAATTCTTTAGTTTGGCTGTTAACAGGTTTAGGAGAAGTTGAGGTTTGAAAGATTGATTAGGGTTGAATTTGGTCAAGTTTAGGATGGTAGTGAAAACTGAAGGTTAATACTTGATATTTGGTTGAAGTTTTGACTTGGTTTTGCAGAACACTCTTCATGATCTGTTTTGAAGACAAACCAATGGCACTTTCATATCTCATTCAGTTTTCTTGTGGAAATGGGTTCTTTTTCACACAAAGTTCGTTTACGCCTTAGGTTGTGAGAACGACAGTACAAAATGAACTTCAAAAGGGCAAAACACACATTCTTGACGTCCTGGGATCCCTCTCTGCTGACTCGGATTAGGAAAAAAAATACTTAGAAAACAAGTTTTGAAAACAATCAACCAAGTCTGTCTTCTGCTTTCTTTTTTTGTGTCTTTCCGTGAAGTGAACCAGAAAAACAAGTTCTGAACTGAAGAAGGGATTTCGAAGGCAAGAGAAAGCTTAGGAAAATCACAAAGGTTAAGTGGGCCAAGAAGTATGCTGGCTGAAAATCTAAAACACGCGGCTTGAAATTTTCCATGATATTCGACTAAAACTTTACACGGTGGTTGCAGAGGAGGACGTGAAAGAGAGAGCACGAAGAGCTGCAGCAGCAGCTCGAAGATGGAGAGAATACTCAAGACGGGGTGCTGATAAAGCTCCCACCTTTAAACTTCCAGAGGCTCTTTCAAACAAGGAAAACTGAAGCTTAAATTCCGATACTCCCCATTTTCCATTGTCAAGGGCATATCATGTATATAAAGACTCTTTACTGAAGACAGGCCATTATTTATTGGAATGCAACATATTATAGCTGCATGTCTTTATAAATTCATAATTGTGTAACCGAGATTAGTCCGAGTATTGGAATCAAGAAATGAAATATGACTTACATAGAAGCTACCCTTTGGCTTGTTATGCGTGTACATATCGTTTTCATTTGTAGACGACAAAGCCTATACATTAGTCAGTGATCTAATTGCAAAGAAATGTTGTTATATTTAGCAGAGTTGTTATGTTCCCAACTTTTATAGCGTAAACATGTGCGATGATTTCTCATATGGGGCTTCCATCAGTCATATACTCCGTAATACTGACAGAATATAAAAACGTTTCTGAGAAAAGAAGAAAAAACTGCCAAATTAGAACAAAACTGAAGTCCTCAATTTTGCCATATTTACAAGCCAAGCTGCAGTTCAACTGGGTAAATTTTGCAACCACAAAATAAAATACTGACCAATTATTCAAGCAAAAGAAACAATACTGGGTAGAACGATCAATTACCCATCATTATATCTTAAAATCACAACTTTGTTGCTTTCAATTATTCATGACGATATTTGTAACACATCCAAGCTCCTTTTCTTCGCATTCTACAAGTAGATGGATGTGTGCTCGTATCTGAAATTGGTAAAGCAAGGCCTTCCTTAATGTACAAGTATCTGGAGCAGAGACAATCATCCACGCCAACACGCTAACTTGAGCAGCAACCGATTTTCTTCCACGCTGACGTGTCACCTTTGACATTGATTGTCTCTCCTTGAGATGGAATACCCGATGCACCGCCCTTGTCACCGGCCTCAACAGGTTTTTTGCTGACAATCCGGTATATTTGAGTAAGTACTTCTGTAAACGCTTTTTCCACGTTGGTTGCTTCCAAAGCAGACGTCTCCATGAAGTAGAGCGACTCTTTCTCAGCCAGTGCTTTGCCATCATCAGTTGAGACGGCCACAAGATGTCGGAGATCCGATTTGTTGCCGATGAGCATTACTACGATGTTGGGGTCAGTGTGGTCCCTCAGCTCCTTCAACCACCTCTCAATGTTCTGGAATGTGGAATGTCGAGTGACATCGTAAACCAGGAGAGCGCCAACAGCCCCTCTATAGTAAGCACTTGTAATGGCACGATATCTATTGGAACAATAAAGATGAGAAAGAGAACAAAAAGACAATTCCATTGCAAGTATCAAAAGAACAAAATTGATAGTTAACTACTGCTACTTGTCATGCTGATATGCCTACAGGCTCTTCAGGCTTTGTGCATGTAGAATGGAGAACTTCGAAGTCTGTTTTCTCATGCGAAGGTTGAATTGAATATGCCCAGGAGTTTTGACTATCGCTCTAGTCTTGCCCTGGACAAATTCCATCTTGCAAGGGGGGCCTTGATCAATCATTTCCTCCGAGCGATTAAAGGGCCAAGTGGATGAAATAACGTAGATGATTATATACTGTGACAGAGTATGTTCAAGAAAATTGCTTTGAATGGGTAAACTAACAATTTGTCAGGGATGCAACATTAATATTCTCATACCTACTAATTGATGTACCTGAGACACATTTACGCTAGCTACCGAAAAAAGACAATATATGGACTGGATTAAAAGATCAGTCATCCTAAAAAAAATAGGTTCTTTTCCGCTAGCTACTGCGTGTACATGCACATAATAGGTTCTTTTCTGAGATAAAAAAAATGTTTCAGCCAAAACATGGAGCACAATCCACCAAACACCTTAAAGTATGCCAATAGGTTCTAAAGTAGCAAGCCGTTTAAAAAAAGAAAAGAAAAAAGGGTTCTAAAGTAGCAATAAGAACAGTTCTTTCTTCATGCATCAAGTCCAACCATAAAAAAACTGACAGGATGATGAAACATCAAAATCACAAAAATGTGCACGAGTTCCTCCTGTCTCTCATACAAAGAATAGCAATACTGATGACATGCGATAAAACAAACTTAACTTCCTTGGTATAAGACTCCAAAACATGGTAAAGGGCCTCAAGGGGCAGAGAGTGAAAGACTGTCACCAACTCACCAAGATTACTGAGGCTAGAACCTTAGACAACCAAAGTTTCACACTATTTGTGTCTTTTTGGTGAAAACGTATTTCCAAAAAAAAACATTTTCCAGAAACATGGCTCAGTTTCTTGTGTTTTGCAGCATTCGCTGCAGATCTAAACATGTGCCGGAAAAGTTTTCCACTCCTTGGATCACGTGGAAAATTAGGCACAAACCTATTATTAAACACAATCTTTCATTCAAAATATGACTTAGTGGAGCTGAGGTGGCAGCCACAGTGGACGAGTGGCAGTGGTGGTGGTAGAGGCAAGCTGGAAAATTATAAGGCTATCCACTAGCATGTTTATGTAACGACCACTCTGAACTCTGAAGCAATCCTATAAGACTACCGCAAGCCAAGCTCTTTTACCTTGACTGGTCTTACCCCTTCGTCACTGGTTAAACTTTAAACCCAAAACCAATGAGCTCAGCTTTGCTACACTACCAAAACAGTAAACGACATGGTTCAATAGGGAAATACCCAGCTTATATTTAACCCTGTTCAAGGCCAAGGAATCATTTTGGCATAGAAGTCTACAAATTGTTTCCCCCTTTCTGTTCTTGACTTCGCATATTATTGCGTTACTCTAATGCTTGCAATGGAGTCTCACGGCACTTGGTATGTTAATTGCTTACATCTACTATGTTGGTTTCTTGGTTGAGTGATCACCATGGGTCCAAAATCTATCCAAGCCTACTTTAAGCGGTCAAAGCTTAGTTCAGAACAGACATTTTGAAAACATTTCCTCTAAAATGTCTGCCTGTTTGTCCTTGCCCAAAGAAAAATAGAAAAATGGTGGCAGAGACAAACAAAAGTTCAATAAGCCGTGCCTACAGAAAACAATCCAAACTCAGCTCAGTTCGAAGTTTAATGAACTAAGCTAATGAAGAGAACAATCCAAACTCAAAGCAAGATTAAGCAGGCTCAGTTTGAGTGCAACCCTACAAAGTTACCATGACATAGAGTTACTGTCGTGTTCTGCAAGGTATGTAACAAAGGCCTTCCATGGTGTAACTAACCTACAAATTGACAATCTACCCCTAGAAACAATAGTGCTAGATGGGCAGACACTCATAAGTTTACATTCGTCGACATTAGTGCTGATGGACATTTTTTCCTCATGCACAATGCAACAATCAAAAACTGCAGTGACTCTTCCTGCGTTTATCATTTCCTTGATAGAACTTCAAAACAAAAAACAAAGACTCATGCTCAATTAAAAAGTTCGTTATGAATTTAAGAAGTATGTTATCATAAAAGGGAGCAGGGAAGTTGCTTACCTTATGGCATAACTTCAATACGAACTGAAGTTACTCGATTGTTGTAAAGACGATGAATTGGTATTGGATACGTATTCATTCACTTCAGTCAAATAACAAGTTTTTTGAAAGTTCATTCCTTTAACTGGATTCACTAAATGACAGGCCTTCTCGGCAAAAATCTAAAATCGAAAACAATTCAGTGACCATCAAAACCTACAGCTCGTCAAAACTTTCAAGACCATCATTTATAGTTTCCTGATCGATCCCAACCAAACAACTATAATTCAAGTGTCATATTTTACCCCCCAAAAAACTAAAATTCAAGTGATTATAAAGAAAAAGAAGAAGATAGAATTACAGGATAACCTCAAAAACCCACATATTATCACAACATCTATACACCCATAGACGATGGAAACATAACCAAACAGGCACACATGGAGATACCCACATAAGAAAAAGGAAATATTTCAGAGAGAGAGAGAGAGAGACCTTTCTTGACCAGCGGTGTCCCAAATTTGAGCTTTGATGACCTTGCCATCAAGCTTGAGGCTTTTGGTTGCGAACTCGACACCAATAGTGGACTTGGACTCAAGATTGAACTCGTTCTTTGTAAACCTGGACAGAAGGTTCGATTTACCCACACCTGAATCGCCAATCAACACCAACTTGAACAAGTAATCGTATTCATCTTCACCTCTGTAACCTGACATCTCTCTCTCTCTCTCTCTCTCTCTCTCTCTGGCTGCACTTGCGTACCAGGGCTGTTTAGGTCCTCGATAGTTTTTTTTATTTTGATCCGCAGGTCCTCGATAGTTGAAAATGGAAAAATGGTGGGGACTAGGCCGGCGACTGTTTGTCAGGTTGGCTAGATTCTTCGATTGAGGAGCTTTCTAAACGCACACGATTCTTTCTTGCCCGTTCCACTAATTTTTTTTTTCCTCCTTTTAGAAAAAATGTATGTTTTGTTCTTATATTTATTTTTTGCATTGGCTAATTTTACGTCAAATTTTTGTAGGTTATTGATTTGTCTCGACAAGACAAATCAAAAAATTAAAATATTTTCTTTTACCCAAATATTTTGAAAAATGATCACTTTGAAGTTTTAAGTAAAAAAGTAAACTTTTTTTCTTCTTAAAAATGGTTATTTTCCAAAAAAAATTAGACGAATCAATAATCATCCTTTAATAAAGACAAAACGTGCATTTTTTCTAAAAAAAAAACAAAGTGTTAGTGGAACAGGCATCAATAAAGTTGTGGACTGGAGTACAATTGTTTTGTCTTTATTTAAATTTTTTCTGCATTTGTTAGTTTTGTACCAAAATTTTATGTACTATTGGTTTGTCTCAACGAGAGAAATTGGAAAAGTAATTTTTTTTTTAATTTTACTCAATTGTTTTGGGGAATATCCAAAAAAACTCAAAAGTTGACTTTTTGGATTTTTTCTTGGATAATTCCAAAATATTTGTGTAAAGTTCAAGTTATTTTACTTTTTCGATTCCTCTTGTCGAGACGAATCATTGAATTTGAATAAGGACAAAAGAAAATAGTTGTAGTCCATATTGATTAGCAACCTTTTTCTAACCTTTTTTTTTTTTTTCTTTCTCGCTTTGCTAGTTTTGCAACAATTTTTTTGAATTGTTCATCTATCTTAACGAAAAGAATCTAAATGTTAAATTTTTTGGAGGGTTCCAACCTAAAATTAATTGGCAATAGGTGGAGTGACTTCTAGAATATATTAACCAAGCTTGGGTGGCTTAGATGAACGATGTGGGATTAAATCAAACACTCCCCCTCACGTGCAGCCCGGATGCACATGGAGGTATGAATTGAGGAAACCAGAAGATTTGAATCGGGCAACCCCTCACATGCAGCCCGGATGCACGTGGAGTGATGAGGTGAGGCGATTGACTCGGGTCCTGGAGACTTGACCGCGTGAGGTGATGCCACCCACGACATACCTCTGATACCATGTTAAAATAAAATAAAGAGGGGAGAAAATGTGTATTGAATTCAATAATGAAAGTATACAATGAGACCTCTATTTATGTAGGAGAGAGCGCCTAACTATGGAAAGAAAATCATCCTAATTACAATACAATCGGAATCAATTACAATCAAAATGAAATCAAGGGGATCAAGGAAATCACATCATATAATATCATATCATATTACGATATAATCTAACATCCCCCTCAAACTCAAGGTGGTAGTGCATATACCAGCTTGGGTTTGGACACTAAATCAAGAAAATGTCCAGGAGGATGAGCCTTCGTGAAGATATCCGCGGTCTGGTCAGCTGAGGAAACTGAGCGAAGGCGAACGCTACCTCGGACAACATGTTGTCGGATGAAGTGACAATCAATCTCAATATGTTTGGTGCGATCATGAAATACATCATTGCTAGCAATTTGAACAGCATTCTAATTATCACAACAAAGTGTAGTGGCAGTGGAATGAATAACACTCATATCAGTGAGGAGCCATCGAAGCCATATCAACTCTTGAGTAGTGTCAGCAATAGCAAGATACTCTGCCTTAGTACTTGAGCGAGAAACAAGAGATTGCTTCTTACTTCGCCAAGAGATGAGAGAGTCACCAAGAAAGAAGCAGTAGCCTGTGGTAGATCGAAAATTAGTGGAGTCACCAGCCCAATCAGCATCAGAATATGCACATAACTCCAAAGAAGAATGTGCTGAATAGTAGAGGCCATGGAATAGGGTGCCTTTGACATAACGAAGAATTCGAAGGACAACATCAAAATGAGTCGATCGAGGAGCAGACATGAACTAGCTAACTATGTGAATGGCATAGGCAATGTCAGGTCGGGTGACATTAAGATACACAAGACTGACAACCAATTGGCGATAACGAGTGGCATCAGGAAGTGGCGAACCATCCAAAGGAGTGAGTTGAGTGGCCGGCTCAAGCGGCATGGATGCAGTCTTGTTGTCGGTGATACCAACACGACTAAGAAGATCAGAAGCATACGTAGCCTGAGTGAGATAGTAGCCATCGGATGTAGATGAGATCTCAAGACCTAAGAAGTAGCTCACAGTACCTAGATCCTTCATCTGAAATTGCTTGTTGAGAAAGGCTTTGAGATCAGAAATACCAACATTATCATCGCCAGTAAAAATCATGTCATCAACATAGAGAAGAAGAAAAATAATACCATGTGCAGACTTCTGGATAAAAAGTGCAGAATCATACTGGCTAGAAAAGAATCCAAAATTCTGAATAGTGGTGCTGAATTTGGCAAACCAGGCATGTGGAGCTTGCTTGAGACCATAAAGAGCACAATTAAGTTTACACACTTTGTTTGAAGGATGATTATACCCAGGTGGAGGCCGCATATAAACTTCTTCGATAAGTTCACCATTGAGAAAGGCATTCTTGACGTCCATTTGATTTAGACTCCACTTGCGCATGACAACAACCACAAGTAAACTCCGAACAGAAGTGAGATGAGCAACTGACGCAAAAGTTTCTTCATAGTCAATACCATACTCTTGAGCAAAACCTTTTGCAACCAGACGAGCTTTGTAACGCTCTATAGAGCCATCAGATCGAGTCTTTATCTTGAAAACCCATTTAGAACCAATAGGAGTCTTGCCAGGAGGAAGGTCAACGATATCCCAAGTGTGTGTTTTATCCAAAGTCTGTAATTCTTCTGCCATTGCTTGCTAACAAAGAGGGTTAAACTTGCCTCAAGGTAGGAGTGAGGTTCATGCTGAGAAAGGATAGTAGAAAAACAATGATAATCACGAAGATGAACAGGTACTTCCCTTACCTGTAGAGACCCGTAATTTCTGAAGATATATATATATATATATATATATATTTATTTAAGGGTTTGTATGATGTTGGAAAATTGAGGAAAATATGAATTTTTCTTAAGTTTATATGAAATTGGGGTAAATGTGAAATTTATTGAGTTTATTTGATTTGGGGTTAATGTGTTAGGGTTGTTATTTGAGGGAGTGCTAGTGTGATTTGTGAATATACTAGTATATATAGGTGGGTGTGTGTGTAGGTGATAAAAAGAACACATATCTCTCTCTCTATCTCACGCCTCTCCCTCTCTCCTTCGGCCTCTCTCTCTTTCTCACACTCTCCCACCAAAACCCACCTTCAAAGCTTAAAAATCCATGGCAATCAACCTCCATTCCACCCTCTAGACGTGATTTCAAGCTCATGGTTCGTTGGTTTGGGCTCGGAGAGAAGTGTTCATGGAGGATTTCGAAGTCAAAAGCTAGGGCTTGCTTGTTTAGGTTGGATCTTCGTGTATACACTTTGAGGTAGGGATTTATTACTCACTCTATGGGTTTATGGGTTGATTATGTGCCTTGATCGTGCTTAGTTTGTTGTTTGTTGTTGGAATTTCGTTGTCGAAAAGCTGAAATTCTGCAGAAAAACTCTGTGGTATTGATACCCCCAAAACCCCATTCGCCTCTGGACCAGATTCTAGCCAGGTATCAATACCTCCATCAGGGGTATCAATACTGTCACGCCCTCGATTTTCAACATAAAATATATGATTTCCGATGAACGATACCTCGCAATAATACAGATAATACCCCAAATCATGGTTCATTCCCATATTTGCAATTTAAGTTCAAAGTTTCTTGTCAAGCTTGACGATCCAAATGACATAATAGAAAAGAAGTTTTAGGGTTTACAGTCCCCCGTGATCAAACGATAGTCATAATAGAAATCAATATTACACTGCCAAAGAGTTTTACAAAAGATGCCAAAGTAATTTCCATATCAGCTTTCAAAGGGATGGTGTCAAAAATGCACGCCAAGCACTCCATGTCGCTATCTCCAAGTGTACCTGAAAGAAGGATAGGGTTGAGCAAAACACGTGCCCAGTAGAGAGTTCTATGCTCAAACTATATAGAAATGAAATGAATTATGCATCGAGAATGAGTAAGCATAGGCAATGATGCCCAAGGTACGAATGATTACCAACGAGCTATACGCTTTGAGCAAAGGATTCTAGACTCCACCGGAATGTCACTAATCGTTCCTCCTCAGACTAGATACATCAGTAAACTTACGTTAGTCCACACTAGTCCATGCGTCATTCCAATTCATCTTATTATTCTTTATACAATACCACAATCGTTCTCGTGTCTACAGTTATCATTGTCCAATCCCTTCATCACAGAATCTTTCTTTTCTTTTAATCAGACATTTCCATCAATAATCACTAGGGTCACCTCGGGTCTATTTCCCTCGAGCGCAGGGTCACCCCGAGTCTATTCCCTTGATAATAATAATAACTTGGGTCACCTCGGGTCTATTTCCTCGAGCGTAGGATCACCCCGAGTCTATTCCCTAAATAACAAATCGTTTGGGTCACCTCGGGTCTATTCCCTCGAGCGCAGGGTCACCCCGAGTCTATTCCCTCAATCATTATCATCCTCATTTCATAAATCGCGGGTTAGCGGAAACGCACATCGCTTAACCGACCATCTATCATTTCATAATCAACTTCATCATCAATCTATCGGTTATACCACAATTCTTCAACCAACCATTATAAAACACTACAATACTCTATCCATTTGTTTCTTCGTTTGAACCTTTTAGGATGAGTTCCAAAAGAACTTAAAGGTTTGATGTGTCGATCAAACAATCACAGTTTAATCCTCCCAAACAGTTATTTCATGATATCGATTTCACTTCAAGCATTCTCAACGATCTAACGATCCACCACATGAATTACATTTCAAACGTTCCAAACTATTTACCATATCATGACCACATCTAATAATCTAGTACACGCCCTTCCCTCTAAGTACACCACAATACTACACGCAATGTACCAACCCATCACCACCGTACGACATACCTCTCGCTAGTATTGACACCTAAACCTCATGAAACGAGCATTAAGGAACAAAAGGAACAACGTGACGGATAATAAGAATACGAATTTCAATCTTACCCTTCGATTCACTAGACGGACACCCATCTATCCCTTTCACACTCACCACGACAACTCTCATAACCTACAACGCCCCTAAACAACCTTGCTTTACATTCTCCGTCTACAACGTTACTAGAATTTCGGTTATCGAGTATCTAAGGAAAGGAATCGAGTAATAAGACATTGAAGGACGAGCAACCAAGCTTAGAGATGGTTTAAAAGTGTTTTAAAGGTGTTAGAAGTGATTGAAAACCAAAACGGTGAAGTACGAAGTAAAACAGCAAAAGCTGGAGATAAGCAACAGGTATCGATACCTTAGTGTTAAGGTATCGATACCATTTGATCAAAATGGTTCCAGACGCAAGGGTATCGATAACAATGGCAAATGGTATCGATAACAAGTGATTTTCTGGGTTTTGGAACACAAGGGTATCGATAACAAGGGCTAAGGTATCGATAACAAAGGCTGTTCGAGTAGATTTTCTGCAGATTTTTGAAACTAATCCCAACAATCAAACCAACATTTTCAAGCACGATCAACACACAAATTCAACTCATAAGCATATAGAATAAGCAAGAAATCCCTACCTCAAAGTTGGAGAGCAAACCCAAAGAGAGATCGAGCCCACGCAAGCCCTTGACTCCGAAATCTCGAAATCGACTGAAATACTCCTCCTCCGGTCAAGACCCACGAAATTTGTCACGCCCTCGATTTTCAACATAAATAAATAATCCATTGTAAATAAAAGTCTCTCACATAACATAGATAATACCCAAAAGAGTCTTCCACCGGTTCAATTCACAAAACAAGTCCCCAAGATTTAAACGAAGTTCAACTTGGCACACCGGCCCAAGATTAAATTTAAGTACAAATACGAACAAGTTATTGGATTACAATCGGTTTGGTCAAAGAAATTCATAAGTTTTTAGTTACAAAGCCAATCTTTAACTAAAGTGGGACCATTACAAAAATGATTAAGTAACTAATGAATCCAGCTTCTAAAAAGTATTCTTCTTCATCCAAGCACTTGATGTATGCGAGCTATTGACCGGAATTTGAACCTGAAAAGAAGGATTTTGTTGAGCTACACTAGCCCAGTAAGAAAATCTCTAACAACTCTATATGCTTATGGGAAGATGAGTGCTAAAGAAAAAAAAAACATTTTAATAAAATCATAACGGTTTGACTAGAAGAGCTATACGTGACTCAATCTCAACTTTTATACAAAAGCTTACACAACATTCTATCTCATACATATTAACCTTATTAACCACGCACATATACCTTTCAACTAGACCTTGATTTGCCATCATCAATATTGGCTCTTATTATTACCTTCTCATTTCAATGACTTAGAAACGTTCTGAATCCGTAACGATCATTTTCTCTTTCTTATTTCACTTCACTAACCCACGTTTCATCTAAGTATACACTCTAAGTGTGAGAAGGAGAAGTGTAAAGCAAACTAAGACTCTTCGAACTAAACCTCACGACAACATCAAAGAATCCACAAGGCTACATGGTTCAATCTCTTAAGTCTCATGTTAATGCTTATCGTATCCTCCCTCGTGTCCCCTTCATCACGCTTTCTTATTAGTGCCGACTTACCAATATTCATACCAAACAAATTTCTCTGTAACTATCTATTTTAATCCCTCATCTTTACCCTTACTATCATACTTTCCACTTCAACATCAACCTAACATGAGTAACTTACAATCACACGTATACACATCTTTCATCCAAACCGGCATCAAGACAACGAACCCAATGACCGAAAGTCTATGAAATACCAACTCAAGTTCAAAGTTCATTATCCTTCATCGAATATTTATTTATGTCTCAATCCCACATTATTGGTTAATAAACCATTTCCATATAAAACCATCCATTTTTAATAGCAAAGTGGTGTAGAGGTACACAAAACCAGTACAAATCAAGCTCTCTGGATTCGAGCTTGAATACCGGAGTCCGTTGATTTGTGCCCAAATACCGGAATCCGTTGATTCGCTCAAGAACACCAGAGGATTTTGTTTTTAAAAAAAATCCTTTTCTTTTCCTTTCTTTTTAATTAAGGAACTTCAATTGTTTTTCTCAACATTAACTAGTCACAATCACATGGGTCACCCCGGGTCTTTTCCCTCAAGCGTTAGGGTCACCCCGAGTCTATTCCCTCCATCACATAACTTGGGTCACCTCAGATCTTTTCCCTCGAGCGTTAGGGTCACCCCGAGTCTATTCCCTCAATCACAATAACTTGGGTCACCTCAGGTCTTTTCCCTCGAGCGTAGGGTCACCCTGAGTCTATTCCATCAATCACAATAACTTGGGTCACCTCAGGTCTTTTCCCTCGAGCGTAGGGTCACCCTGAGTCTATTCCATCAATCACAATAACTTGGGTCACCTCAGGTCTTTTCCCTCGAGCGTAGGGTCACCCTGAGTCTATTCCATCAATCACAATAACTTGGGTCACCTCAGGTCTTTTCCCTCGAGCGTAGGGTCACCCTGAGTCTATTCCATCAATCACAATAACTTGGGTCACCTCAGGTCTTTTCCCTCGAGCGTAGGGTCACCCTGAGTCTATTCCCTCAATCACAACCAATCATTATTCTTACTAGTTTTCATATCACAGTAGGTTGACAAGCATATCTCATTTATCGTAGCACACTTGTCCAACAAATATCCCAACCGATGCATACACATCAAAGCAACCCAATATAAGTGAATCAACAATTTCGACATCATGGAACTCACACACCCACATCTCCAATCTATTGGTTGTACCACGAAGCATCAACTAGTCTTTCAATAGCTCAACGGCATGCAAATAATTAGAAACACTTTCACCTTTCAATTTATTGTTCAATAGAAACGAATAATAGTTGTACCACACATTACCATTTCATAAACTGAGTGAGTCATCATCATTCAAGTACTCCCATTTAAATCCTAATACACAATCACCCCTTGCACCACAAATTTCTCCTACGTGTCAACGAACATTCTCCCAATCATAGTGGCATACCACCAAAGCCTTGTTAGACCATTCAAATACTTAAACGAACATAGGAGCATCCGTATCTCACTCAAGTGAATCTAAAGGAAAAAGGATGCCAAATGTATACCAATGTATCCACCACAAAGACCTAGAAGTGTATTAAATCATTCGTGAGGTTCAAACATAACCTAACCCCCAAAGTTAACATGAAATCTTATAACAACCGATCTTATTTTGGCCATAACATTTTATTGGTTTAGGATTAGACTATGAGACCACCACCGTTAGAAAGTAGACCTTCCGTACATCAATTTCGATATAAAATTTGCCCAAAACGGAGTTCGGATGAAAAAGTTATGCTCGTTCAAAGTTTTTCCAAAAATGCTGATTTTTCAATACCTACCGGTAGACATTAATGTCTACCGGTAGAAGACCAAAATTTCACAAAAAAGACAGATTTTTGAATACCTACCGGTAGACATTAATCACCTACCGGTAGGAGACCAAAATTTCACAAAAGTGACACTACTGGACAGCGTTTCTACCGGTAGATTTCAAACTCCTACCGGTAGGACTTGATTTTTCAGCGCACGAATTCTAGTTCTCGACAGATTTCTCCCAACAACAAATACGGACATTTAAACACTCTTAAACACATCAAACCAACTCATAAACACATAAAGGAGGAGAGAAATCCTTACCTCAAGGATCAAAGCCGAACTCACGAACTCCGAGCAAGCCCTAGCTTTCCTAGACCCGAAATCTACCAAGAACACCTCCTCCGAGCTCAAACCCACGAATTTCCAAGCTCTAGAACACTTGAAATCGAAAACCTTACGGCGGATCAAGGTGGGTTCGATGCATTTTGTGGTGTTGGAGTGTGAGAGTTAGAGAGAGAGAGAGGGCCGAGAGAGAGGGAGAGACCGAGAGATGGAGAGGGAGGAAAACAAATGGGAAAATTTTCCCCTGGCACACACATGCACCAAATCACACTAACACCCATGTTTTCCTAACCTTTGCACATTTAACCTCCACATTCACATTCACGCCATTTTCCCCTATTTTTCCTCAAGCACAAACATTAAAATTAAATAAAGAAATCTACGGGTCTCTACAAAATTCAAGCTCAATAACGCGTTAGGAAGGTGGAATGGAGGTTGGTTTGTGTGGGTTTCAAGTGATTTTGGTGGGTTTTTGGTTGAGAGAAAGAGAGAGAGAGGAGCCGAGAGAGAGTGAGATGGGGATTTTTATTCCCCTACATCTCCACTCACATATTTATACTAGCACACACCCTAATCACACTTGCACTCCCTCCACTAACAATCCTTTCAAATTAATCCCAAAATCAACTAAACTTAACAAATTTCGTCCTTTCCTTCAATTTCTAATATTAATAAACCTTTAAATAAATTTCTGAATTTACGAGTCCTTACAAATACCCCCTTCTGTTCCGTACAGATTTGGTTTATTTGTTTCTTCTCGTGCCCGTTTGAACCCCGAACACCTTAAACACCTTTTGAATAGCTTCAAACCACTTCCAAACTTGATTGTTCGTACCTCGAAAGTTTCATTGACCAATCGATCTCTTTGGGCTCTCGTCGTAACTTAGAAAAGTGTAGAATTAAATGGTTAGGACACTCGTACATTATTTACGCTTTTAGTTGATTGAAGTAGATGTTGTGGCATGTTTCAATGATCGATATAGACTTGTCAAGTGCTATAACATGATGGGATGATTGGTGAATTGAGAAGCGTACCATGGAGTCGTTATTGAATATCGTAGGCCGTAAAGTATATTGTAGGGTGCATGGTTGGTTGATAAGGGTCTGTCAAATAATCTAAACGGTAATAGAGAAATTCGTATCCTCCTCATTCGTCTTGTTGATCTTTCAAACTTCCTTTGGTGCTCGTTCTACAAAATTTTTAGTATAGAACCTAATGGGTGGTGCGTTGTAAAGCCATTAGTGGGTTCGATGCATGACGTGGGACATCGTGATAGACTTAGAGGAATAACGTGAGCTTAAGGTATTTATTTATGTATAGGGGGACGTATTTATGAGTTCATTATACTTTGTGTGATGATGAATGAAAGAAGGTGACCTTGGGAACGTTGTGTTCTAGTATGTGGATTGGTAATGCGTGTGGGTATGTGTAGTTGATATATGTTGAACTTGAGGCTATTAACGATCGATTGAGACATGGTTAACATGAATGAGTACGAAGGAACAATACGAAGAAAGCCACGAATCCACCGATGGGTGTGATGCCGGAAATGGGACGCACGGGGTCCCGAATGCCCGGAAGTGCACAAGAAAGCCACGGATCCACCATAGGGTGTGATGCCGGAATAAGTAAGGGACGCACGGGGTCCTTAATGCCCGGAAATGAAATTGAAATACGAGACCTAATGGAAATGGAGAATTTTAATGATTGTTAAGCTGCTGATAGATGAACGGGTATCACCATTCGGTGAGAAGACCGGACAACGCGCGAAACCTAGCAAAAATAGGGAATGACAATGTACGGATTGATGGATGACACGAATGAGGGATAAATGATTGATTCTATCGAAGTTTTGAAAAGAAAGGGTTTGATAATCGATAAAGTGAAATTGGGTTCATGTGAGGGGCAATGAATTATGAATCTGCGTAGTGAGGGGCATGCGACGGTTGAGAGCATATTGTATTTTAGTTAGGTTGATTTGAGTTGGTTCCCTTCCCTAATGGACGTATGAGCTGTTAAGGGTACTTTTGTAGGATTTTGATTCTCTTGGGTTGTAGAACGCTCATTCGTGGTGAAAGATTATTGTCTCTCGTGATATCCTATTGTACTCATTCACTCTATTTGCATAATCCATCGCATTTACTTATAGCTTGAGTATAGTGATTTCTACTGGGCTAGTGTAGCTCAACCTATCATTTTCAGGTACATCTCAAGGATTTGACATGGAATGCATGGTGTGCGTGCTTGACATCTTATCGTCTTGAAAGCCGCCCCGAGAAGCGGTTCTGTCATCATTTGTATGGTCTCTTGAAAGGATTAAATTGTAAATTCATTTGAACTCTTTTAACTTTAGATATTATGTAACCTTTAAATTTACTCTCTTTAATTAACTATGGAGTTTGGGCCGCAGTGCCAAGGTTGTAAATCTCTTTACTTGGGAACTTGGTTTGTAAATGATCATTGCTTCGTATTCTCGATATATATCAAAAGAGATCACCCCAAGCGTAGGGTATAAGCGTCCAATTGAAGCATAATAAATCCGGAAGTCCGAAATCGTACCCACAGGGATAATTAATACGGCTTGATGGATTGTAGATGCAAGTACGGGCTTCCGGCTTTTAGTCAGCCAACTTGGTTTTTTGTATGCGGTGGAAAGTAAAAAGGCTAAATTAAACGAGAATAAACTAGATTAAAAAGAAGGTTAGGTCTAGGAATCACTAAAACCCACGACTCAAGCAAAACCACATTTTTCACCCTAATACACGGTTTAACCCGGAAGATAAGATGGTTCGAAAATTAAGCTAGCTATAGAATTTATTTAGCAAACACCTCGAGCGACAGAGCTCCAAGCATCATGTGTGGTAAGTAGGCGAAGCTCTTACCTACACATGATCAAGGAGGTTAACACCTCGGTAATTTGACAAACAAATCCAAGCCCCACATCAATTTTCGAACCAAAGTTGCAAACTTTATGGTGAAAAATGCAATTTTTACTCAAGCTATGGGGTGCTAATCACCCCATGACCCAACCTTTGGAAACTACTCACACATATCTATGGAGATAAGAGCAAGCAAAAATCTAGGGAGCATATTTGTGAACACAATACTAAGAGAAAATTAGCTAGAAAGATAGATTGGGAGATAATAAACAACTTTAATGAAGGAGATAAGAGCAAAAATTAACTTACTAAGGTAGAAAATGCAGAAATAAGAGCTGGAAATAAAGAACACCTCAAAAACACCAAGAACAATTTGAAATCTAAGTCTAGATCTAAAAAAAACATTCAAATCTAATTCACTACTTTTTTGTAAAAAAAAAGCTGTTTGTACAAGTGACATCACGGATATTTATATCCTCCAAGGTACGCGCACGGAATATTCCTCAAGATGCTCCAAAGATGCCCCCATAAGCCCTCAGTACCGATGGCGAAGGGGTTACGCTGATGATAAGGGCCTCGGTACTGATGGCGAAATCCTTGCCATCAATGCCTAAGTGATTAAGAGGAGGACTTGGTAATGGGCTCGGTACCGATGGCAAAATTCCTTGCCATCAATGCCGAAGGCATTAGCTTGATGCCAGGAGTTGCTTCGGACTTGAGATGCTCGGCACCGATTGAATTAAATTGCTTCCACCGATGCCGAGATGTTTATGCTCCAAAACTTGACTTTTGTTCTTGGCCTTGACCATTGACTCTGCCTTTACAAACCACTACGGTACCGATGGACTTAGGAACCTTCAAGGGGCTTGCTATTTGCAGCCACTTATTTCCTGAACGTAGCCTGTGTACCATATTATATACAGGTGTGTACCATAGTATATACAGGCTACGTTCAGGAAATAAGTGGCTGCAAATAGCAAGCCCCAACCTTCAATTGATGCTGACATGCTTGGGGTCTTGGTAATGTTGAGCAGCTTGGTACCAATAGGGAATTCTCCAAGGTACCGATGCTAAGTGGATTTGTTCCAGCCCTTGCTTTTCTGATCCTTGGCTTGCTTCCTCGAGTCGACGGGTCTTGAATGTTTTGGCTTTGATTCCGATGACTCCGAATTTGGTCATTTTTAAGCTTCGAATAATCTTGACAAGCTTTGGGCTTTACAATTCCTGAATTAAACGATTTCTCTACAAAACAAAACTAGAATACCTTACGAGCACAAGAGATTAAAAGCAACTAATTAAGTGATAAAATTAACTAAATCTAGATATTAGCGCACCCTCCATTATATTATCGGGTGCTTATCACACCCCCCAACTTGAGGTTTGCTAGTCCCTAGCAAATAAAACACGAAAACTTTGAAAATTAGCAACTTGGAATTCATCCGCTATCACAACTTAGGACATGCTTAACATTGTAAACTAACGAGAGTTCAAACAATCCGGCTTTTTATTTCATTTCTACAATTCACACTTTCAGTTTCCAACTAAACAGGCCAAGTATCAAGCAAGTCTAAGAGCAAGCTAAAAAGGTTTGTGTCCTCGAACAATGGGAGGATACGGGACACAAAATCTTGTGAATTCAGACTAAACCATATCCACCAAAGAAGTACTCAACAGGCAACAGCGAACAAGAGATGCTACGCCTTAAACAACTAAAGCACTTATTCAACAGAATTAAAAACTAGCGGATGAGATTTGGAAAACGAAAGGAATGCAAGCCATGCAACTAATTATGCAAATATCAGAAAGTCAATCATAAAGGACTCCATGCGCGCTAAGGATCAACTAAGGGCTTTTTAAGCTTTTAATGACCTTGGTTACAAAGAACAAGTTAGGAAAAATGGGCGACGGTCTTTTTCTAGCTTGGTCATCTACCCGAATGACCGCCGCCAACACATGAAAACAACCAAGTCAAGGGCCATCCTGGCCAAACCAAAATTAACTAACTAAAACTGTGCATATGCTAAACTACTACCACCGACTCTATCACACCAAGTCGCCATCCTCATCCGGCTTCTCACGGTATTGAGCCTCGAGCTCCCCCTTTCCATTAGATTTTTTCTCATCCGAAATGATTGCTAGCCCATAAGTCAAACCAATTCTCTTATCAAAATATTCAACCCTCTTTCGAATTCACTTTTTCTCTTTCATAGTATTTCTTTGATCTTCTCTTTCTTTTGAGGAATAGGGTCATTTGAGATTAGATTTGTAGTGAGAGAGATATTGGAGCCAAATTTTGGGGCTTTTGGAGAGGAAGATGAAAATTTGGGGCTTTTGCTTTTATATTGGGAGAGGAGAGATAGAGAATCATGTAACAATTTTTCGCATTCCAACCACTTCTATCACATTCACACCACCTCCAAATCTCCTTGAACAATGAAAACCCATCCCAACATCCCTCCGAACAACCGGTTTCCTAGGTTAAGCAAAGAATGGGAGAAAAAACAGGTTGCAAAATAGGACTAGGTGACTCATATGTGCTGTAATCATGCAAGAATGCCTTGTATCTTCTCCTAAGTGCGCTTTTGGATTCCAAAATGATTGAAAATCGACATTAAACACAATTAGAGATAGACATGCGATTATTTACCTAACTACAAGAATTTTTATTGAAAGATGGGGATATGGGCCAAAACTTGCTCAAAAACTTAACTCAAAACCTAACCGTTCAACTTTTAACCAGGCATGCAAATTGAGAAGCACAAAATTCTTAGGATTGCTACGAACTCTTGCCAACTAACAATTATTGAGCATGCAACAAGCTATGAAAAAGAACTAAAAACATGACAAAAGGAAAGAATTGCAAGACAAAAACCTTTATTTATTTTTGAAATTTTCAATTTTCTCATTTTTTTTGGATTTTGCAATTTCTATTGTTTTTGAATTTTCAATTTTTCAAAATTTTGACAACTAGCAAACTAGCAAACAAATAGCACATAATCTAACCCCTACACCCCCCCAACTTGAGGTTTGCTAGTCCCTAGCAAATAAAACACGAAAACTTTGAAAATTAGCAACTTGCAATTCATCCGCTATCACAACTTAGGACATGCTTAACATTGTAAACTAATGAGAGTTCAAACAATCCGGCTTTTTATTTCATTTCTACAATTCACACTTTCAGTTTCCAACTAAACAGGCCAAGTATCAAGCAAGTCTAAGAGCAAGCTAAAAAGGTTTGTGTCCTCGAACAATGGGAGGATACGGGACACAAAACCTTGTGAATTCAGACTAAACCATATCCACCAAAGAAGTGCTCAACAGGCAACAGGGAACAAGAGATGCTACGCCTCAAACAACTAAAGCACTTATTCAACAGAATTAAAAACTAGCGGATGAGATTCGGATAACGAAAGGAAAGCAAGCCATGCAACTAATTATGCAAATATCATAAAGTCAATCATAAAGGACTCCATGCGCGCTAAGGATCAACTAAGGGCTTTTTAAGCTTTTAATGACCTTGGTTACAAAGAACAGGTTAGCAAAAATGGGCGACGGTCTTTTTCTAGCTTGGTCATCTACCCGAATGACCGCCGCCAACACATGAAAACAACCAAGTCAAGGGCCATCCTGGCCAAACCAAAATCAACTAACTAAAACTGTGCATATGCTAAACTACTACCACCGACTCTATCACACCAAGTCGCCATCCTCATCCGGCTTCTCACGGTATTGAGCCTCGAGCTCCCCCTTTCCATTAGATTTTTTCTCATCCGAAATGATTGCTAGCCCATAAGTCAAACCAATTCTCTTATCAAAATATTCAACCCTCTTTCGAATTCACTTTTTCTCTTTCATAGTATTTCTTTGATCTTCTCTTTCTTTTGAGGAATAGGGTCATTTGAGATTAGATTTGTAGTGAGAGAGATATTGGAGCCAAATTTTGGGGCTTTTGGAGAGGAAGATGAAAATTTGGGGCTTTTGGTTTTGTAGTGGGAGAGGAGAGATAGAGAATCATGTAACAATTTTTCGCATTCCAACCACTTCTATCACATTCACACCACCTCCAAATCTCCTTGAACAATGAAAACCCATCCCAACATCCCTCCGAACAACCGGTTTCCTAGGTTAAGCAAAGAATGGGAGAAAAAACAGGTTGCAAAATAGGACTAGGTGACTCATATGTGCTGTAATCATGCAAGAATGCCTTGTATATTCTCCTAAGTGCGCTTTTGGATTCCAAAGTGATTGAAAATCGACATTAAACACAATTAGAGATAGACATGCGATTATTTACCTAACTACAAGAATTTTTATTGAAAGATGGGGATATGGGCCAAAACTTGCTCAAAAACTTAACTCAAAACCTAACCGTTCAACTTTTAACCAGGCATGCAAATTGAGAAGCACAAAATTCTTAGGATTGCTACGAACTCTTGCCAACTAACAATTATTGAGCATGCAACAAGCTATGAAAAAGAACTAAAAACATGACAAAAGGAAAGAATTGCAAGACAAAAACCTTTATTTATTTTTGAAATTTTCAATTTTCTCATTTTTTTTTGGATTTTGCAATTTCTATTGTTTTTGAATTTTCAATTTTTCAAAATTTTGACAACTAGCAAACTAGCAAACAAATAGCACATAATCTAACCCCTACACCCCCCCAACTTGAGGTTTGCTAGTCCCTAGCAAATAAAACACGAAAACTTTGAAAATTAGCAACTTGCAATTCATCCGCTATCACAACTTAGGACATGCTTAACATTGTAAACTAACGAGAGTTCAAACAATCCGGCTTTTTATTTCATTTCTACAATTCACACTTTCAGTTTCCAACTAAACATGCCAAGTATCAAGCAAGTCTAAGAGCAAGCTAAAAAGGTTTGTGTCCTCGAACAATGGGAGGATACGGGACACAAAACCTTGTGAATTCAGACTAAACCATATCCACCAAAGAAGTGATCAACAGGCAACAGGGAACAAGAGATGCTACGCCTCAAACAACTAAAGCACTTATTCAACAGAATTAAAAACTAGCGGATGAGATTCGGATAACGAAAGGAAAGCAAGCCATGCAACTAATTATGCAAATATCATAAAGTCAATCATAAAGGACTCCATGCGCGCTAAGGATCAACTAAGGGCTTTTTAAGCTTTTAATGACCTTGGTTACAAAGAACAGGTTAGCAAAAATGGGCGACGGTCTTTTTCTAGCTTGGTCATCTACCCGAATGACCGCCGCCAACACATGAAAACAACCAAGTCAAGGGCCATCCTGGCCAAACCAAAATCAACTAACTAAAACTGTGCATATGCTAAACTACTACCACCGACTCTATCACACCAAGTCGCCATCCTCATCCAGCTTCTCACGGTATTGAGCCTCGAGCTCCCCCTTTCCATTAGATTTTTTCTCATCCGAAATGATTGCTAGCCCATAAGTCAAACCAATTCTCTTATCAAAATATTCAACCCTCTTTCGAATTCACTTTTTCTCTTTCATAGTATTTCTTTGATCTTCTCTTTCTTTTGAGGAATAGGGTCATTTGAGATTAGATTTGTAGTGAGAGAGATATTGGAGCCAAATTTTGGGGCTTTTGGAGAGGAAGATGAAAATTTGGGGCTTTTGGTTTTGTAGTGGGAGAGGAGAGATAGGGAATCATGTAACAATTTTTCGCATTCCAACCACTTCTATCACATTCACACCACCTCCAAATCTCCTTGAACAATGAAAACCCATCCCAACATCCCTCTGAACAACCGGTTTCCTAGGTTAAGCAAAGAATGGGAGAAAAAACAGGTTGCAAAATAGGACTAGGTGACTCATATGTAGAGACCCGTATTTATTTTTATCCAAGGTTGATATTTAGGAAATGAAATATTGATTTTATGTGATTTGAGGCCTAAGTGTTGAAATTGATTGTGGAAGGGGTGTAAGTGTAATATGTGGATTTTAGAGTATAAATAGGAGGGTGAGGAGTAGGAGATCATTTTCCCCTCTCCACTCCCCACCGGCTCTCACTCTCTCTCTCGGCTCCCCTCCTCTCTCTTGCTCTCTCTCCAAAACTCCACCCCAATCACTCAAAACCCACCAAGATAATCTTCAATCCTTCGACCTCTACGCGTATTGTGGTCCGTACCCTGTTGGTTTGAGCTCGGAGAGGTCGTATCCCGTTCGAATCAAAGTTTTCGGAGAGCTAGGGCTCGTAGCTTTTCGGGTTTCGTGTTCCGGCCTCGAGGTAGGGATTCTACCTCTCAATATATGTATTAGACGTGCTTCTATCCTTAAATCCATGCTTGTAGTTGTTGTAGTTGTTGATGGCATTGAAACCCAGAAAATCTGCTGTAAATCTGCTCGAAACCTCTCCGTATCGATACGGGATTCTTGCCGTATCGATACATCATTAAAACAGAATGGACTTTGCTGATAAGCATCCTGTATCGATACAACCATTTTGGCCGTATCGATACCAGTTGCTTATGGGCAGTTTTCACTGCTTTGTTCCAAATTTCATCGTTTTGAGTCCCGATCACTTCTAACTTGTTCTTAACTCTTGCAAATGACCCCGTATCATGATTGATCGTATTCGTAGAGTGTATCGAGTATCCTTGCAAGTTTTTGCTCATGTTTGGTTGAATTTGTCATTTATGACCTAATGGGTCGAGATTGAATTGAGGTAACTCACGATGAGGAAATTCATGAATCTTGGACACTCATTGACACCACGTGAACAATCAGGGCCCATCGACGGGTGGGTGCCTGGCAGGGGATATCAGGGTCCCATGAATAGCCTGGCAGGAGATAATGCTCATATTGATTATTCAAGGCCTAACCTACAAGGTGGGCGCTTGGCAGGGGATATCGGGGTCCCATGAATAGCCCGGCAGGAGCTTCGGCTCATGACACATAACGCGAGACGGTTTGGACACGCGAGATATGAACATGGTTAAGGGTTGAGAGGTATATTTAAACTCATGGCTCGTTTGTTGGATGGTTGAACCTTATCAGTTGCCTATTGCTTGAGCTACCTTTGTTCATGTCGTATCATCATTCTCGCATTTCTCTTGCATACATTGTTTGCGTAGAATTCCTACTGGGCTAGTGTAGCTCAAGCCTTATTTCTTTTCAGGTGCTAACTCAGGACAGTAGCGACCATGACTGGAGTGCTTGGACATTGGACACAACATTTTGAAAGCTAACATTGTAGAGTTACTTAGGCATCTTTGTAAATTTCTTTTGAAGATGTATTTGTAACTTGATTAATGATTTCTTTGATTACGGGACGTTTGTAAACTCTAAATCCCCGGTTTATCGACGTAAAATATGATTTGGGGCCGTTGTGCCAAAGATGTAATATTTTGAATACTGCGGACTCGAACTATGATTATGGGAAGTAAATGATCTTTTGGGTATCGTATGGATCGTTGAGAGGTATTTTCTTACGTAGTTCCTTTATAGTTTATGTTGAAAATTGAGGACGTGACAACTTGGTATCAGAGCATAGGTTTAGAACACCTAGAGACCGTGGGGAGGCGTTTCGCCTCATGGGTTCAAAATGTCGCGCCCTCTAACATAATTTCTGCATGCTTGTGTGACTAACATCCATGTGACCATGTGGCATTGCATTTTCGTGATCGTAGAGTGGTGTAGAGTTATTTACCCGTGTTGGGGAGTTAGGGCTTTGATCCCTTAGTTTTACTGTTGTGGTTAATAGTCTTTCTTTCTTATATCCTTGTAGTAAGATGCCTCCGAGGACTCGTGTTAGACGTGGCGGGGTTGGAAACCGGGGTGGTCGAGGCCGTGGTCGTGGCCGTGGGGTACCTCTTGAGGATGAGGTGAGTCAACATGGGGAGAACCCAGGTGGGAATCCGGGGGCTGGGGCCGGTCGAGGTGCAGGTGTGCCTCTGAATCAGAATCAATTCGCTAGGGATCTTGTCGCAGCACTTACGGCTATAAATCTTTTGAACCAAGCTCCGAGAGAGAATGCTGAGGACCGAGCCATGGTGGCAATGCGAGAGTTCAGCCGTAGGAACCCTCCAGTGTTTGACGGGACAGATAGTTACCCATTGGTAGCCGACCATTGGCTAACTCAAATCCGTAAACTCTTCCGAGCCCTTAATATTACCGAGGACAACATTAGGGTGGGAATCGTGGCCGTTCAGTTAGTCGGGGAAGCAGGTGAATGGTGGGAAGCAGTGTTGGAAAGATGCTAGGAGAGCGACGAGGACCGCGGCACAAGTAGATGAGCCAGATGTTGAGAACTTGACGTGGGCTGAGTTTGAAGCGCTCTTTGAAGAGCAGTATTTCCCGGAAACCTCACGTGACACTATGAGAGATCAGTTTGAGAAACTAGAACAGGGTAATATGACTATCTCGGAATATGTGTTGAAATTCCGATCTTTGTCTCGTTTCGCTCCGGAGTTGGTGGCAACGGAGGAGAGGAGGTGCCGACGATTTGAGAAAGGGCTGAACAACACCTTCAAGAGACTGGTGACTGTCCAGCGTAGGATGAAGTTTTCTGAGGTGGTGGAATGCGCGAGGAGTATCGAGATACCGAAAGAGGCGCAACGAAATAGAGGAGTTTGGGAACCGAGGCAATCAAACGTGGGCGTGAGTTCGTCGTCGGGGAGTTTTGGAAGTCAAGGACGGAAAAGACCGAGGGAACCATCTCAGACACCGCAGGGTAGTTCATCGGGCTTCAGGCCACCATCTTCAGGGACTCAGGGTACGTTGTCTAAACCTCCACCTGTATGCTATAAGTGTAATCAACCGGGACGTTTGTAAACTCTAAATCCCCGGTTTATCGACGTAAAATATGATTTGGGGCCGTTGTGCCAAAGATGTAATATTTTGAATACTGCGGACTCGAACTATGATTATGGGAAGTAAATGATCTTTTGGGTATCGTATGGATTGTTGAGAGGTATTTTCTTACGTAGTTCCTTTATAGTTTATGTTGAAAATCGAGGACGTGACACATATGTGGTGTAATCATGCAAGAATGCCTTGTATCTTCTCCTAAGTGCGCTTTTGGATTCCAAAATGATTGAAAATCAACATTAAACACAATTAGAGATAGACATGCGATTATTTACCTAACTACAAGAATTTTTATTGAAAGATGGGGATATGGGCCAAAACTTGCTCAAAACTTAACTCAAAACCTAACCGTTCAATTTTTAACCAAGCATGCAAATTGAGAAGCACAAAATTCTTAGGATTGCTACGAACTCTTGCCAACTAACAATTATTGAGCATGCAACAAGCTATGAAAAAGAACTAAAAACATGACAAAAGGAAAGAATTCAAGACAAAAACCTTTATTTATTTTTGAAATTTTCAATTTTCTCATTTTTTTTGGATTTTGCAATTTCTATTGTTTTTGAATTTTCAATTTTTCAAAATTTTGACAACTAGCAAACTAGCAAACAAATAGCACATAAGCTAACCCCTCCCCCCAACTTAAAGCGATGCTATGCCCTCATAGCAATAAGAACAGGAGCGAAGAGAGGAAAGTGAGCGAATGTACCGTCCAAGGGGAATGTCAACCCCTAAATACCTCGATCAAGTAGGAGGATTTCATGTCAATTGCTTGCTCCAGTTTGATTAGATGCTTCCAGGGTTTACTCTTTCGGTTTTGCCAACTCGAAACCACAGCTAGTCACACTGGGCCGTATCCAAAGCTTTATCGGACTAATAACCGCGGCGCATAGCCGCACCCATGCTTAGGGCTCCTGAATGCCTCACTCACCCCGGACTTAGGCCCAAACTACCAAGGCTGGTGTGGTAGCACATAAACCCTGCAAGACTTAGAGAACGACTTTCCACAAAACAAATGACATTAGAAACACCGGCCCATGTTGTCTGGCTTCAAACCAAACCAAAATTTAAAAGACAGAAAAACAAAGAAAACACAGAAGACACGTAAAAGCAAATAAAAACATGCAAAACAATTAAGAAAATGCAAAACACAATGCAATGCAATGCACCACCCGATCATCACGCGATCACACGAGTCATACTTTTCTTCCCATTCCTTACCGGTGGGGTAAGCAATGGGTGGCTATACTAGACCGTTGAGAATTTGTTATGCTAGCGCCCGTAATAAAATTTATCGCTCGACCTCGCCAAACAACTAAGTTCAGCGTCCCCTACGATAAAAACAAAGCAAGATAAGATACAACCTAGCGTGCACTCCAGGCAATATCACACCTCACCCATAGACCTAAGTTGCCACCGATAGGGGCCTATTCGGAGAGCATGGATCATTAACGATAAACTATTACCAAGAAGAACTAATGAAAGCCCTTTTTACACTAACACGTTGGTGAAATCTTTTCATGTGAAACATCTCCAAGACTTTATTCAAAACATAGAACACAAAACAGGCAAACATGCTAAAACAGAACAAAACATGACAAAATAAAACATGCATAACTAACACAAAACACGACAAAGCACAAAAGAAAAACACATATGTACATTTAGCACGCCATTAATAACTACTAGAAGAAATAGAGCACTCCAAGCTACACTCTTTACCAAAAATTGAACTCGACCATACCACAAGATAAGATACTTTGAGTAAAGCAATTGTCGAATTTGTTTTAAAAATTTAAGTTCCACCAAGTGCATAGCCCAAACAAAATCAATTTTCAAGTTGTTGACAAAATCTACAATATAAGGATGATTTACCACAAGAAAATCGTCAACACCAAGAAAATCAATTGTTTCTATGATTGGTAACTTCTTAAGAATAGGCTCACATGCATCTTGTTTTTCTAACAAAGAGTGTAAGGAATCTACCTCAGCATCCATTTCTTTAGTAGTGAGAGGATCAAGGCACGAAGAACTCGAAGGGACAATTGTAGCTTCCATGGACTCCAACTCTTCAAAGATTGGTCCATAAGCATCTTGTTTAGCTAACAACGAATACAAGTAATCCACTTCGGCATCCATTTCCTTAGCGGTGAGAGGTTTTGCCAACGGATCTTCACAAAGAGGGTAACTCTGGACCTCAGTTTCATCAATAGGATCTGAGGAGCTGTCACAATCTAAACTAATAGTTTCAACCAAGATATATGGCTTAATTTCCTCTTCCATGGCATCCAAGTTAGAATCCTCAAAATTTTCAGACAACTCACAAAATTGGAGCTTTTGGGCTAATTTATCAAGGTAATCCCAACCCTCTTCAGCGTTTTTATCCAGGAATTCATCATTGGACATAAAATCAACTTGACATGTCTTAGGATTTAAACCATGGCAAAAGATAGCCAGAAGACTGCCAAGCTCACAATTAAAACTCGACCAAGAGAATACGGAACATTTAAAACGCTCCCAATATTGCGAAAAAGACTCATTATCTTGTTGATAAAAATGAGATAGTTCTTGTAAAAGCATATGAGTCTCATATGAGGGAGTGAAAGTTTTGAAAAATTGTTCCGTAATCTCTTGCCATGTCGATCCTGGACTCAAAGAATAAAACCAATCTTGAGCACTATCACGCAAAGACGTTGGGAATACTTGTAAAATAGCCCTTTCATCTTTAGCAAAAACTTTCTCAAGGTCATCAATATGCGAAAATGGATTTTCTGAGGCCAAGCCATAAAATATAGGAAATGACACTGAACAATCAAATTCTTTTGCATACCTTCCATAGTACCTTGCAAAATAGGCCATAGTACCTCTTGCTACTCAGAGTAAACAGGCGTACACAAATAAATTCTACCAACTAACTAACTAACTACCAGCAAACTAACAGACCGGAGGGGTTAGGCCGCCGCCTCAACTCAATAAACAGAAATTGCGAGGGGTTATGCCACCACCTCGGCTCAGCAATGTATATTAAACTAATCAAACTAACTAAGCAAGCTAACTAACTAACTAACTAACTAACTAACTCAATATCTAATCCGGCTTCGTTACACCTCAGGTTTGGCATAAAACCAGGTTAGAGGTATCCACCAAACTAGATACGAGTAACTAACAAATAAACTACTAAACTACAACTAAAAGAAAGAAGCGGGATACTCACAATGGTTTGTCGAGCCAAGAAATCCCCGGCAGCGGCGCCAAAAATGCTTCGTATTCTCGATATATATCAAAAGAGATCACCCCAAGCGTAGGGTATAAGCGTCCAATTGAAGCATAATAAATCCGGAAGTCCGGAATCGTACCCACAAGGATAATTAATACGGCTTGATGGATTGTAGATGCAAGTACAGGCTTCCGGCTTTTAGTCAGCCAACTTGGTTTTTCGTATGCGGTGGAAAGTAAAAAGGCTAAATTAAACGAGAATAAACTAGATTAAAAAGAAGGTTAGGTCTAGGAATCACTAACACCCACGACTCAAGCAAAACCACATTTTTCACCCTAATACACGGTTTAACCCGGAAGATAAGATGGTTCAAAAATTAAGCTAGCTATAGAATTTATATAGCAAACACCTCGAGCGACAAAGCTCCAAGCATCATGTGTGGTAAGTAGGCGAAGCTCTTACCTACACATGATCAAGGAGGTTAACACCTCGGTAATTTGACAAACAAATCCAAGCCCCACATCAATTTTCGAACCAAAGTTGCAAACTTTATGGTGAAAAATGCAATTTTTACTCAAGCCATGGGGTGCTAATGACCCCATGACCCAACCTTTGGAAACTACTCACACATATCTATGGAGATAAGAGCAAGCAAAAATCTAGGGAGCATATTTGTGAACACAATACTAAGAGAAAATTAGCTAGAAAGATAGATTGGGAGATAATAAACAACTTTAATGAAGGAGATAAGAGCAAAAATTAACTTACTAAGGTAGAAAATGCAGAAATAAGAGTTGGAAATAAAGAACACCTTAAGAACAATTTGAAATCTAAGTCTAGATCTAAAAAAAACATTCAAATCTAATTCACTACTTTTTTGTAAAAAAAAAGCTGTTTGTACAAGTGACATCACAGATATTTATATCCTCCAAGGTACGCGCACGGAATATTCCTCGAGATGCTCCAGAGATGCCCCCATAAGCCCTCGGTACCGATGGTGAAGGGGTTACGCTGATGATAAGGGCCTCGGTACCGATGGCGAAATCCTTGCCATCAATGCCTAAGTGATTAAGAGGAGGACTTGGTAATGGGCTCGGTACCGATGGCAAAATTCCTTGCCATCAATGCCGAAGGCATTAGCTTGATGCCAGGAGTTGCTTCGACTTGAGATGCTCGGCACCGATTGAATTAAATTGCTTCCACCGATGCCGAGATGTTTATGCTCCAAAACTTGACTTTTGTTCTTGGCCTTGACCATTGACTCTGCCTTTACAAACCACTACGGTACCGATGGACTTAGGAACCTTCAATTGATGCTGAGATGCTTGGGGTCTTGGTAATGTTGAGCAGCTTGGTACCAATAGGGAATTCTCCAAGGTACCGATGCTAAGTGGATTTGTTCCAGCCCTTGCTTTTCTGATCCTTGGCTTGCTTCCTCGAGCCGACGGGTCTTGAATGTTTTGGCTTTGATTCCGATGACTCCGAATTTGGTCATTTTTAAGCTTCGAATAATCTTGACAAGCTTTGGGCTTTACAATTCCTGAATTAAACGATTTCTCTACAAAACAAAACTAGAATACCTTACGAGCACAAGAGATTAAAAGCAACTAATTAAGCGATAAAATTAACTAAATCTAGATATTAGCGCACCCTCCATTACATTATCGGGTGCTTATCAATCATGTAGGAACTCCTTTGGGTATTATTTACGTTATGCGAGGACCTTTAATTGAAATGAATTATATATTTATGTTGAAAAATCGAGGGCGTGACATTACCCGAGTAGAGCGACGGAGTGGTGAAGCATCAGATAGAGGTGGTACATAAAGCTCAATAGGGGGATCATCAGATAGAGGTGATGTAGGAAGCTCAACAGGAGGAGAGCTGGGTGACGTAAGGGGCTCAGGCTCGGGAAGAGAGAAGTCAGAAGGTGTAGGAGTAGGATCATCGGACAGAATCGGCGCCTCAGGATAGGTCGTATAAGGAAGCTCAGAAGAACCTGTATCAATGTCATCAAGGAATATATTTGTAGAAGGGTCAGTGAAGAAAGGAGAAGCAGACACAGCTGGTAAGTGAAACTTGGATATAGAAGAAAACATTTTGTGTTCCTAAAATAGGACATGCCGAGAAATGCGAAGACGTTGAGAAGAGGATCCCAACATTTATATCCTTTATGCTCAATTGAATATCCTAAGAAGCAATGGAGATGAGCGCGTGATTCTAACGTTGTACGCTCATGAGGTTGTAAGAGAAAAAAACAAACACATCGAAATACTTTGAGAAGACTATAGCTGGGCAATATACCATATAATTGTTCATAAGGAGACTGATTCCCAATGGTAGGGGATGGGACACGATTAATGGTATAGATAGCGGAGAGAGCAGCTTCCCCCCCAAAGTCGCTCAGGACAAGAGGCATCTAAAAGAAGGGCACGGATAGTATCTAGAATGTGTCTATGCTTACGCTCAGCGTGACCATGTTGTTGATATGTGCCAGGACAAGACCTATGTGTCAAGGTTCCATTTTGGAGAAGAAATTTCAAAAATTCTATTTCTTTATATTCCATGGTATTATCAACACAAAAAACTTTGATTGGGCGAGAAAATTGAGTTTGAACTATTTTAGAAAAATCATAATCAATCTGTTGTAATTCAAATCTAGTCTTCATGAGATATAACCATGTAAAACGAGAATAATCATCTACGAAAATAGCAAAATATTTAGATCCCCCCATGGTGGTGTTCAGTGAAGGTCCTCAGATATCAAAGTGAACTAAGTCAAAAGGAGCAGAGGAGAAAGAGTCACTCTGAGGAAACGACAACACTGGTTGTTTAGCAAGTTGACAAGAAAGACAATCTACATGTTCATCTTTAACATATCCTAAATGTCCACTTGAAACTAGGGTACATATTCGACCAAAAGACGCATGATCCAATCTAGAATGCCACATACCAAGAGAATTAGAAGAATTAGATGTAACCGAAAATTGTGATTGACTCACTGATTGGGTTGGAGGTGCAAAATTGAGAGATGAGAACTGAGATGGAATATGAAGATTGATGAGCTGATATAGGCGTCCGACCTTACAGCCTATCCCAAGAGTTTTATCTGTCCGAGGATCCTGCATATGACAGCTAGTAGCAGAAAAGATTACGTTAAGCCCGAGTTCACACAATTGGCCAACAAAGATTAAATTCAATGTAAGTTTAGGGATCAAATATGTATTAAATAAATATATGGTGGAAGTAGAGATATGAACGACATGACTGGCATGCATGTGAGAACCATCAGCTGTTTGGATGGCTGGAGTGTGAGAGGCATGTGACTTGGAGGAAAAAATGGTAAAATTAGATGTCATATGGTTACAACAAGTTGAATCAAAGAACCATGAGGATGTACTTGTGGCAGCAGACAAGGCAGTAGAATTCTTACCAGACTTGGATAAAATACCATATTTGGAGAGAATGTCGGCAAAAACATATGGCAGTTCACTTTCGGTAAACCGAGTTGACGGAGGGTATTGTTTTGAGACCTTCCAAGATGACCTGAAAGTATGGCGCCATGACAAATTGCTTCATAATTAGAGAGCACAAAGTGAATCAACACACTGGAGATCTAATGCGAAATACCGGAGAATAACTGGAAAAGGAGGCGGCATGAACCGGTCAAAAAATAAAGGGTGCAGGGTCGGTTTGATGTTGAACCGAGACAGTAATTGGAGGTCACGGATAAATGTGGGAAGCCAAAATGGAAAGCTGAATTGGGGAACGAATCTGTAGATGACAAATTTGACTTGATTTTGGTATGAAGGCTAGGCTTGTAAAAATTTCTGGCGGTGGAGATTGAAAGGAGAATATAATATTGAATTTCTGGCAGTGGATATGATATTGAAGATGAGCCCACGGCAGAAGGTAGGTTATGAACTGTAGCTTTGATACCATGTTGAAATTTTTTGGAGGGTTCCAACCTAAAATCAATTGGTAATAGATGGAGTAACCTCTAGAATATATTAACCAAGCTTGGGTGGCTTAGATGAAAAATGTGAGATTAAGTCTAACACTAAAAAACAATAACTATGATTAAAATTTTAAAAAATTCACTTAAGACATGGTTCTATATTTGTTTGAACTAAATGCTAACTCAAAATTAAGAGCAAACTAATATTTCACATAAACATTGATGCAAAATTAGTGAACAAGTACAAACCTTTTTTTTTGAACAACTATAAAACGTAATCCAACACAATTATCAAGCCAAAATTGTCGAGTTCTCTAGTAGTGATTTTGTTTTTTGAACAGAATTTCACACATGCACTCATGCAAGAAAGCAAAAAATGCTTTCAGAATGAACATGTTGGTCGCGGGCCAGCATCCTGATCACACGGGTAGAACCATGGTGCTTAGGGCCTGCTACGCTTTAGTATAAGGAAATAAAGTTGTTCCTTTACCACTGCCTGCGGGTTTTGGGTAAGATGGTAAGCGAACACATCACACACCTACAGTGACATTCATTCATTCTATATGCATGACTTTTACTTCAAAACTTCACCTAATGGGTAATACATGACCAAAGGCTCAAAGTTAGTGTCCTGCATGCAATTTAACAAGCACTAGTTAGTTTTTAAGTCTTTCAGAAGTTCCAAGTACATATGTACTGAGCTCACATAACACCATAAAACAATGAGGGTCACCCTTGTAACAAGAGCAAGTGAGTTCACCATTGAGGTGAGTCTGCAACAAACAATTCACGAAATCAAACAAATAATAGAAGAATTATTAGGTGTCCCGGTGACTTCGCAAACTCTCACTGTATCCGGGTGGGAGTTGCTCGATGGACTCGACTTGGAAGATTATCCAATTGTCACTGAAGGCACAAAAATCGATCTCGCAATGAAATGCACACAACCCCATTTGGAAAACCGTGGTAAGATTCTCGTTGTCGTGAAGTTTTCTTCGAGAAAGATTAACATAGAGGTCGATAGCACGGAAACGGTTCGGAGCTTGAAATAGAGAATCCACATAGTTGATGGCGCCCCAACAAAACTAATGACTGTTCTTTTCCGGTAGAGAGATGGATGAAGACTTCCGGAATTTAAGTGAGTATGGCATTTGTGAATTCTCCGAAATCGTTGTGTTTCTTAAAACGATGAGTCGGTTAGCAGCGGATCCTCCTTCGAGAAGGCTTGGTTTGGTGGTGCAGACTTCTTCTAGTTTGCTTAACGGAGCAAGCATTCCTTTGGAAATGAAGGACTCGGGCACGGTTAATGAATTGAGGCAACTATTGTTGGTTAGAAAGATACTTCCTATGGATGATTACATATTTATCCACAAACAAAGGATCATGAGGGACAATTGTAGCCTCCGGTGGCATGGTGTCGACGATGGTGACTGCCTTTATGTTTTCAAAGGAGCCGTGAGTCGCTAAGGATATTGAGATGCGTCATGTATACATACAAAGGAAGTTCATTTAATATGTTTTTCTCTACTCCTTTTTTTTTGAATAAAGAGAAAACATAATCCAACTTAATTATCAAGCCAAAATCACCCCTAATTAAACTCAAAGGTCTTGTGGACCAGTTGCAACACGGATGGGAATGCATGCTACGAAGGCTAGGGTCAAGTATGATATATCAACCGTCTACTCATGTCATCATGGCCAATGAACCGGAATGGATCCTCCACGCGCTGGGATACCTCTTAAAGGAAAACCAAGAAAGAAGAGAAATTCACTCGATTCGCATCCTTTAAGTGAGTTGGGGGCCGGGGCGGTTTTGTATAGTAGGGATGTGCCGGACCGCCGACGAATAATAGGTACCCCAGCCCAGGCAGAGTTAGTGAGCCGTGTAATAGCTGGAGACGAAAATCAATATATTGCTTATGTAGCTTATCCTTTAGACCTTTTTGGATTGTCTTAAGCTGCTCTTGATTGCATGATCTATCAAGTCAAGCAAATAGATCTGAGTTATTGTCTTTCCTGTTTTCACCGGTATGAATGAAACAAGCTCTATTGGCTTTTTTTATTCCAGCAGAAAGCCTCTGTAAAATACCCAATGACACAGAATAACATGTTGGAAATCCTTACCATTAGTTCCAGATTAGTAAGAAACATTTAAATTGATTTTGCTAAGAATGGAGTAGCATCCACTAGGGGTCCAAGCGACTCAGTTTTGTCTGGTTTAGACATTTTTCTAACCAAATCAACGTGATGAATGTCGACAGATTTTGGGCTTTAGTAGCAGTTCCGAGGAAAGAAAGTACCTGGGGCTACCATATATTGTTGGAAGGTCTAAAAGGGATGCTCTGATGTATATTGAACATCGGGTTTTTGAAGTGTGTCAATAACTGGGACGGGACTTTCACAAACCATGCGGGTAGAGAAGTATTGGCCAGACATGTACGTATTGTTAACCTTACCAATCTACGCCATGGCATGTGTAAAAATCCCGACTGGTTTATGTAAAAAGTTAAATGCTGCGATGCGATGGGTAAATTTCTTTGGAGTGGGGTGGGTGATGCCAGAAAGATACACTGGATGACCTGGGATAAGATGACACAGGTTAAAGGGATGGGCGGCTTGGGCTTTCGTGACTTAGAGCATCTGCAGTGGTAATAATCAAAATCAATAACTAAAATGTTCCACGTTAGCATTTGATTATCCATTTAGTGCATAATTAAACTTAACAATCTCTACTTCCACATTGGTTATTTTTGCATCACTAACCAAAAAAACCCCCACAATATACAATGCACATTTGTCCAATCGCAAACGAGTTCTAATTACGCACCTGACCACATCAAATTAATTGTCTTGATGAGACGATTCCAATATGGGGTGTTTTTGAGTTATTGAGTTTTGGTTATTGGTAAAAATTGTTAAGTTTGGTTATGGAATGAGTGTAATTTGGTTATTTGCTAAAAGACTTGTAACTTTGCTTATTACAATGTGGGGTGTTTTTTGAGCATTGTTAAATTTACTTATCCACACCCATTTGCTTATTACAATGGGGATGCTCTTAGAGGCTTTCAATCTAGCTATGCAAGCAAAGCAAGGCTGGAGGCTCTTGGTTGGGGATAACTCGCTTTTCTTCAAGGTGTTCAAAGCCAAATACTTTCCCGCCACATCTTTTCGGATGCATGACCGCGTCATACCGTGTCAAAAATATACTTATAAAAACTTGGAGTTAACTACTATTCCGTAGAACAGTGGTTATGTAGGATCAAGCGCTTACCATCTTACCAAAACCCGCAGGTAGTGGTAAAGACGCAACTCTATTTCCTTATACCATAGCGTAGCAGGCCCCAAGCGCCACGGTTCAACCCACGTGGGCAGGATGCTAGCCCGCGACCAACAATCCCCCCCCCCCCCAGCACCTGCCCGCAAGCAGCATGCCATCCAGGGGAGTCGAACCCGCGACCTTGGCTCTGATACCACTTGTTGGTCCAAATAGCAACCCAAGAGGGGGGGTGAATTGGGTATCTCAAATATAACGCGGAATTTTAAAAACTAATTGCAATCTATTCAACCACAATTCCAATTTCAATGATATATTATTCTACTCATGCAATATTGATATGCAAAACTGAAAATAAAGAGAGTAGGGAAGAGAGAATCAAACGCAAGGATTTATAGTGGTTCGATCCGCAACTTCACGGCCTAGTCCACTCCCCAAGTGTCCAACTCGGGATTTGCTGCACTATCTCAAATAGTTACAATCTTCTAGCTTCGCGGGTGCTAGACAACCTTTACAACGAGCAATCTATCCCCAATCGCTCCGACTAATTTTGACTCCGGTGCTAGTCACACCTAACCCAACTAATTTTGACTCCGGTGCTAGTAACACCTAACTCCAAGTGATTTTCTCTCCAAAACCACTCACAAAAAGTAATCACTCACAATAGTATGAATAAGGGTGTACAATCTCTTTTACAATTTTTGGCTCAAGAACAACACTCAAACTAATATTCAAGATGTAAGCGCGGAGTTGACAAATAAAGAATGATAAATACTGATTCTATTTATGCTTGGAGTGACGAGATAATTGAAGGCAGCTCCACTAGCCGTTGGAGCAAATTGTGTAGCCAATAAATCTTGCTTTGAAATGTTTCCTTCTTCAACTATGAAACCAATATTCCATTTCTCCATCCACTAGCCGTTAGTATATCTTCTAGTAGCCAATCAATTCTTTGGTTTCCTTTTCTTTGCCACTAATCTGCAAGCCAAGTAATATGGGAATTTCCATTAGCCATTGGAGTTAAATCTCACAAATCGTGCAACCAATAATTCCTTTCATTTGAAGCATTCTCTAGCCAATTAAGTTAGGAGAAGATTTGTCCTTAATCTTCCTCCTTTTAATTTATCTTGACTATTGAGATAGTGATTTGGTGTAGCAATGTGTCCATGTGTACTTCAACCAAATCCTACAAAATAAACATTAACTCAAATGAGTACCAAATATCACAATATTAATTTATATTTCTTCTTCAATAAAATATATTTGTTATCATCAAAATCAACAAGGTTATCATAAACTTTTGGTAGAGTCACTTCGGATTCGTATGATATGATTATTAATTGTTAATTGCCCGAGGTTCGTTAATCGATTTTAAGGTATTTATTTTAATGAGTTATCTATTGTCTATTGACTCTGCACTTTTGAAATTTTTTAAACCTGCTCAAAGTTTTTTTTGTGAAATATCTTTTCCAAGTGAACTTGTTTCTAAATGGATAACAGCTCTACGAGATTAAAAAAAAAAAAAGATAGACATATTTGATTCCTTTTACATGGATGAGAGCTTTACTGTTAGATGGCATATTTAATCCTCCTTAAGTTTATTGGATATTGTCAATGCGATGATTCGTTTAACGAGTTTTTTTTTTTTTTTTTCAAGTAGACACAGCTTATAAATTATTTGTGAAGTTTGAAGTTTTAGTGTAATAAAGAAGGCTTAAATGATGTGGAACTAGCTTGTGCACCTTATCTGTTTGATCCGCAATACAATTCTGGACATTTCAAACTCGTATGGGGGAGAAATGTGTTATGAAAGCTAAAAGAAGATGATCCTATAGATTCTTCCCGCGCTCTTTTTGTTGATGACAAAGGGGGAGAAATATTGTGAAAGACAAAGGGGGAGAAAAAGCTCAAGCAAAAGATTGCATAAATTGAGGGGGAGTATCTCTATTCTTTTGTTATAATTATATTTCTGAATTTATTTGAATAAAATCATTAATGGTTTGTCATTATCAAAAAGGGGGAGATTGTTAGCCCAAAAGTTTCTATGAAAACCTTGTTGATTTTGATGATAACAAATATATTTTATTGAAGAAGAAATATAAATTAATATTGTGATATTTGGTACTCATTTGAGTTAATGTTTATTTTGTAGGATTTGGTTGAAGTACACATGGACACATTGCTACACCAAATCACTATCTCAATAGTCAAGATAAATTAAAAGGAGGAAGATTAAGGACAAATCTTCTCCTAACTTAATTGGCTAGAGAATGCTTCAAATGAAAGGAATTATTGGTTGCACGATTTGTGAGATTTAACTCCAACGGCTAACGGAAATTCCCATATTACTTGGCTTGCAGATTAGTGGCAAAGAAAAGGAAACCAAAGAATTGATTGGCTACTAGAAGATATACTAACGGCTAGTGGATGGAGAAATGGAATATTGGTTTCATAGTTGAAGAAGGAAACATTTCAAAGCAAGATTTATTGGCTACACAATTTGCTCCAACGGCTAGTGGAGCTGCCTTCAATTATCTCGTCACTCCAAGCATAAATAGAATCAAAAAGAAAAGAAGAAGTGTGACAGAAAAGCTTGAAGAACAAAATCAGCATTTATCATTCTTTATCTGTCAACTCCACGCTTACATCTTGAATATTAGTTTGAGTGTTGTTCTTGAGCCAAAAATTGTAAAAGGGATTGTACACCCTTATTCATACTATTGTGAGTGATTACTTTTTGTGAGTGGTTTTGGAGAGAAAATCACTTGGAGTTAGGTGTTACTAGCACCAGAGTCAAAACTAGTTGGGTTAGGTGTGACTAGCACCGGAGTCAAAATTAGTCGGAGCGATTGGGGATAGATTGCTCGTTGTAAAGGTTGTCTAGCACCCGCGAAGCTAGAAGATTGTAACTATTTGAGATAGTGCAGCAAATCCCGAGTTGGACACTTGGGGAGTGGACTAGGCCGTGAAGTTGCGGACCGAACCACTATAAATCCTTGCGTTTGATTCTCTCTTCCCTACTCTCTTTATTTTCAGTTTTGCATATCAATATTGCATGAGTAGAATAATATATCATTGAAATTGGAATTGTGGTTGAATAGATTGCAATTAGTTTTTAAAATTCCGCGTTATATTTGAGATACCCAATTCACCCCCCCTCTTGGGTTGCTATTTGGACCAACAGGTTAAGACCGAGTATCGATCCTCAGGGATAGTGAGCCTGAGTTACTATAGTTTCGATTAATTTCTAGATTATTTGGAAGAAAAAGATTTGAGTTCTTTGATTTCATAAAACTAATTAATTAAGAAAGCAACTAATTAATTAAGAAAGCAACTAATTAATTAATTCCTGTGAAGCTTGGTTCCCTGTCTAAGCTTAGGGGACTGTATGTGGAAAGAAACAATCTAGAAGGCAGCATCCCTGCTACTTTTGGGAATCTATCATCTCTTGAACAGTTCTTTGCGCATGCTAACAACATTAGTGGGAATATTCCTGATGCTCTCGGCCGATTGAAGAAATTGGAAATGATATCATTGGGGTTCAACACGTTGGTCGGTACCATTCCTTCCTCAATCTTAAATCTCTCGTCTCTTACATTTTTTCATTTGCCCAAGAACCAAATTCAAGGGAGCCTTCCCTCAGACCTTGGGATTACTCTTCCTAATCTCCAAGTCCTTGAAGTTGGTGGGAACTTGTTTACTGGATCCATTCCTATTTCAGTATCTAATGCCACCGAACTAAACTACCTTGGCTTCTCGTATAATGAGTTAACTGGCAATGTGCCTCATTTGGAAAAGTTGCATGATCTTCTGGCGTTCGACCTGGATAATAATCATCTAGGAACTGAGGAAGTTGATGACTTGAGCTTTCTCAACTCTTTGACCAATGCCACCAATTTGTACTCCCTCAATCTAGGCTACAACCATTTTGGAGGGGTGTTGCCTGAGTCAATCAGTAATTTCTCAGCTAATCTTGGTAGACTATTCATGGATACAAATAAAATAGTTGGGAACATACCAACCAGGATAGGGAACCTGATCAGTTTGCAGGTTCTGCAACTTTCGAACAACCATCTCACGGGTAACCTTCCTAGTGATATTGGGAAGCTTCAAAAGCTGCAGTATTTGTTTCTATCAGGCAACAAATTGTACGCTGACATTCCATCTTCATTGGGAAATATAACTCTGTTATCCCACCTTCATTTATACGATAATAGTTTCGGTGGCAGCATCCCTTCGAGTCTTGGAAAATGTCCACGACTTGAAGAATTAGACCTGGGTGGAAATAATCTTATTGGTGCCATACCGCCCGAGTTTATAAGCCTCTCATCATTATTGCATGTGGACCTCTCTTATAACCATTTGACTGGATCCCTTGAAGTCAAAATTGGAAATTTGCTAAATCTAGAGCAACTAGATGTTTCTGAGAACATGTTGTCTGGTAAAATTCCAAGCACTATTGGTAGTTGTGTAAAATTGGGATTACTACACATGCAGGGGAACAAATTTGGGGGAGTCCTTCCGTCTTCTTTAAGTAATTTGAGAGGTATGGAGGATTTAGATCTTTCTCGTAATGATTTCTCGGGAAAAATACCAGACTATTTTGCGGGGTTTCTCTTCTTACAGAAATTAAACCTGTCATTCAATGACTTCGAGGGTGCAGTACCACAACAAGAGGGTGCAGTACCACAACAAGGAAACTTTAAGAATGCAACAATTATTTTCGTTAAGGGAAACAACAAACTTTGCGGTGGCATACCTGAATTACAGCTACGTAGTTGTGACTCCAAGAGATCCCCAAAAAATCAGTTGGCTCTCATCTTGAAAACAGCAATCCCTGCATCTTTTGGGCTTCTTGGACTAACAGTGATACTTAGTCTCCAATATAATTGGTGGTCCAGAAAGACAACAAAAAAAACACCTTCGAGATTTTTAGGGAGCTCAGTTCCGAAAATATCCTATCAAAGCCTTCTTAAAGCTACTGATGGGTTCTCTCCAACCAATCGCACATCAAATTACTGGTCAAAAATAGCCTATCTGCCCGTCGATCATCCACAACTTCGGGCTTTTCAAAATAGCCTATCTGCCCGTCGCCACCTCCGCCCACAGCGATCGAATGGCTCCCGAGCCTTCGTCCGGTGACGAAACTCGACCCCGTCACCTCCTATAGACTCGTCTCAGTGAGGTGCACAACCCTTACTGGTCAAAAATAATTTTCGAACATCTTCATTTCTGACCAGATCCGTGAACAGTAACAAAACGCAACCCGAACCCGAACCTTGCTCTGATACCACTGTTGGGTCGTGACCCCGACCCAATAATCCGCACCCGAAGCACAAGCACGCAAACAAACCAAGGATGAGCAAGAAACACACACAAGATTTGAGGGAAATTTCACTATATTAACACACACTCAATATAGCTACAAAAACCCTCTCTTTCTTCTCAAAACCTCACACACCACACAAAGCACACACACTAAACACTCACTTATCAACCCTAGTCTTTTTACCCTAACACACATACCAAAAGGACAAGAATGCCCTTACTAACAAAAAAATCACAAACACACCCCACCACTAGGGTGGACCCTAACAGAATCTAATACACAGAACTAATGGTTCTTTCCTTTTACTCCATTAAACATAATTCGGCGTACAAAAACATGATATAGTTAATCTAGGTCTTAGCACCCATCTGCTCATTTCCAATTGGACTTGGATGACAGTTAAGCCTTGTAAGGAGTTGAGTGCTGCGTATTGAGCATTGCTATTCCCACTTCTATGAGTAAAGCAAACAGTTGTCACTTTCTTTGTTGTTACAAACAATTACCGAAGAAGCAAATTTGATGAGAAGCTTTTGGTACATTAAAATCGATCTCAAAATTGATTCAGTTCAATTGTCCACCTAAGCTTCGACTTCATGAGAAGATTTTTGAACCATCAACAAATTGGTATGAATCTATCAAACTCATTGTACATTATATGCACTTATTGCTCTCTGATTACTTGAGTACAAATAGAAAATGTTGTTATTAACGCCAGAAGAGAGACATGATTCTCTCTCTTTTTTCACAATGAACAATACAGCTTCCAGCGATCTAAATTGTTGTTATGCAACTATTGTTTATGGAATGTCCACTCTATATCTTTGATCTGATTTTGACCGACCATATTATTTTATTGTAGAGTATGGCATGGGAAACGAAGCATCAACATCTGGTGATGTATATAGTTATGGAATCCTCTTGTTAGAGATGTTTACGGGGTTGAGGCCTACTCATAGCATGTTTAGTGACGGTATAACTCTCCACAACTTTGCTAAGTCGGCCCTGCGTGAAGAAATAGTGAGTATTGCTGATCCAACACTTTTTCAACGGAGAGAAACAGGGGAGACGAGCTCGAGCATAAAAAGTGCTCAGAATGACAGCTCTTCTGGCAGTCACAAAATTCAAGAGTGCTTAATTTCAATACTTGAAATCGGAATCGCCTGTTCAGAGGAACTGCCAGCACATCGACCGGAAATCAACCAAGTTGTTTCTCAGCTGCATGCAATCAGGAACAGTCTGCAATCCGGGTGATCATCAGCAGGTTGGTATTACACCTTCACTTTCTTAGTGACCTCGGAAACAGAGCGAGCACATGGCATGAAACCACCAGATTTATGTTATGGCAATTCTTTTTCTCTTTTGTTGTTCGTTGATTCGTTCTTATTTCCATGGAACTAAGATTTTTGTGAAAGGGAATAATTTATGTTAGCGTTAGCATCCAATAAAAGACAATAATTCTATCTGAGACAACCAACATTTTGCTGTCATAACTGAAAAGAATGCAGTAGAAATAAAAATAACTGGTAAAGACAGAATCAATGGAACAGATTTGGAAAGTTATGAAGATTGTTTTTGAAGATGGAAAGGGTGACAAAATATGAAATTCGTGGATCGTGCAAGACCGTGGTAGGGATTTTCAGGTGCAATCTATGAAGTTTTTGTTTTGGTTGGTCATGGCTTTGGGCAAGGCTGAAGTGAAGAATCAAAGGTATGATGGCTGTGGCAACTCTGGCACGGATATGGATTGCCCCCTGGAAAGGTCTACTTTTGCCAGCAGCTCTCTGATTAAGGATTCGAAATTTTAGTTTGATCCAAGGGGAGAAGTAATCGAACCATTCGATTTGGTTTCTTGTTTTCAGGTTTTGATCAGATCTTGCAGAGTCTGGCTTTCTTTTGAGACTGTAGTAGGTGCTTTGTAACTTAGTTTAGAACTCGTTGTTCGGCATTTGTTTCAGGTTTTGGCTGTTGGGAGTCTTACCAACTGCTCTTTAACTCGGGTTTTAGGTAGCATTTTATCGATCGAGTGCTAATTTTGCTCTCGGCTATGATGCTTTTGCCGCGTATAACCTATATTAACTTGATGCATTATTTTCTCCAGTCAAATAATATTTCTTTTAGGTAGCATTTTATCGATCGAGTGCTAATTGTGCTCTCGATTTGGTTTCTTGTCCCAGGTTTCAGAGGTCTAATTGGTCTTGAAGATCTGTTGATGCTTCTTATTGTTTCAGATGTAATCCTGTTGCTTCAGTTTCTGTTTTGCTTCTTGTTAGTCTGGTATTTTCAAGTCTGCCACTTCCCAAAAATGTAGTTTAATGAGGCTATGGCTTGTATGTGATCCTTTCTTTATACTCATGGACTCCTTATTTTTGCTCGATATCTTTTGACCTTGTTTTTTACACTACTCCAAAAGACGACGGGTTTATGTGAATCCCGCGTCTTGTATTTTTATTAGGTGGCTTGTGGAACAGAGGGGAAAACTATAACGAGCTAAAGCTCTTATGAATCAAACTGTGTGGAAACCGTTTGAAGAAGGAAAAAAAACTAAAAGAATCTGAAGCAACTCCCAAAACTCTGTGAAGGATCAAAACCTACAAAATATCAACTGTAACATCATTGGAAACCTTCTGGATTAGGAATTTGTAAGGAAATGAAATCGAAGCAGGTCACTGCTGTCTCTCAAAATTTCAAAAGATGCTGGAGAGTGGCAGCTCAATTCCTATTTTGGCTACTTTTTGTGATATTCCAATGAAATTTGTTACTGTAAGAAGAAAAAAGGAGATACAACAAACCACAAAGAGGGTGAAAAAGGAGAGGTCATGGGCCCCTGATGAAAAATTAGCACAAGAAGGAACAAAAGAAGAGGAAAGAATCCCTTGCAAATTAAATCAGAACAAGAAGAAATAGAACTCTAATTTCTGGTAATTCTGGAAGTTGCAAATCAAGAATTACCTGTTTAATCAAAGTTGCAGACTGAAAAAAACTAGGTGTTCTGTTAATGACCCCTTTAAAATAACAAACCATAAAGTTATGCCGAAAGAATAATCCACCTCTGCGGGAACAGCTTACTAAATGCAGATAGTGACTGACTTCCCAAATAGCTCCCCACAAAATGAGGACACATTTTATAGAGCTATACTAGAGATCAGATCACTAGCAGAACGTCGAGATTTTAAAAAAAATCGGGAGCAGGGGACTAGGGGAATGGGAGCAGTGAGACTCGAACCCAAACACCACATCTCGCAAGGGAGCACCTTACTGATAAGGCAACATGGCCAAACCTTCAGTGTTGGATTGTGGATATTCATAATACAAATGAGTAATTTTTTCCCCCATTTTGTTCATCATTGTTTGAAAAGAAAATGGGTACAAAAGAAGACAGCTTTTGGAATACTACCACTTTACCCAAGTCCAAACTCGGGTTTTGATGGGAGATTTGAACGTTGTTAGATCAGCGGCTGAGAGGCCATTTGCTCATTTTCAAGAGGGGGAGAAAGACGGGTACTCCTATATTTTAGCGATTCCTACCAGATATTTTCGGGCTTCGGCTATACCTTTGAGCTGAACTTTACAGCATCTGAATGGTTTCTCTTTTTGAAGTTGATGCAAATTTTTTCACTGTTGGAAAGATCCAATGGTGTCCCTTTCCTAGTTTATGAGGTTAAGGCCTCGTTCCGCTTTCTCCCAAAACCTTTTTTTTCAAAAAGAAGGTAATTTCAAAATTAAACATAACGAAAATGAAAAATAAATTTTTAATTTTTTTTGCACTGTTTAAAAAGTCTCAATGAGATCTATCAAATAAGATCCATATTGGTAGGAAAATTATTTACGTAAATACATGATTTTTGAGCTTGAAATTACCTCTCTTTTTCAAAAAGAAGGTTTTTCTAAAAAGTGGAACACCACCTAACTGATAATAAAAATTATTCTTGAAGTATGCATTTCCCAGCTAGGTTTCCGAGCTCTTTCAAAGCTGGAAACGGATCCTCTCCACTGTACGGAATAGTTGCTGGAGCTATTTTACATGTGTGGATTCAACTTCGACAAGAAACTCTAACGGGTGAGAGCTTTTACATTGTGAGAGAATTGTTGGATAATCCAAGGCGGGAAATAATCAAGGTTTCTTGGTCTTTTATACTGTATTGAAGTCCTTGAACCCAGAAAAGTTCTTGAAATAAACTCTCCGATGGTTCCTGTAGATATGATGATTGCATTTCAACCTGAGCATATATTTATTGGCAGTACGATCAACACTTGAAAAGGTCCTTCCATCACTTTTTTTTTTTGTAATTGCTTTGAAAATGAGTTGCAGATATAGGGCAAGTGTATGTTTTCTGAAATTAACCCATACATGAAAAGCTATTTCGTATGCAGAACCGCATCTTGAAGAGAAGCAAAAACACACGAGCTAAACACGAATTCGCATCAGCATTCTCCATAATCAACATTCAACTTCTAAAGGGCCATTCTAAGATAAGCCAGTTCATAGCCTTGAGGGAATTGTTATTCTCATTTCTCACCGTAAGTTTAATGGTTTTATGAAATCAAACAACAGTTCTTCTACATGGCGGTTGCCACTTTTGGAAGGCCTCTATCTAGTTTTTCTGTCCGGAGCTTTCTTCCAAATCAACAGCAGAATAACACCAATATTAGAAAAAGCAGCCAATTTAACAAAAGTAGGTAGAACAGCATAGATACGGTTCAGTCATCTAGAGATCAAAAAATACCTCCTTAAGACTACTAGTAGTGTCGAAAATCCAAGCCGACCATAAAAAATAGGGTGCGAAACCCAAAAAGAGACTGAACTTCCCTGAAGATTCGAGGCTTAATTATCAAATAACTCAACAATCCAGCATTAACACAACACTAACAAGCTTCAGTTCCGCCATGACATCGATTTCATAGTTCCTACTCAGTACCAGATCAAACAAACTGCTTGTTATATGACATGGAAAGGACAACAGTCTGGCTAAAAGGAAACCCACGAGAAATATCTTTTAAAAGCACTTTCTTCAGTCACACAAATACGTTTCTAGTTTACTAAACAAGCAGGACATAGTGTCTACCAAAAAAATACATTCAGAAATCACTGTGCTCTGCTTACTGGTTCAAGCGCTTCAACAGTGACCACACTATTTCCTCTAATAACCTGCAGAAGAAAAGTGACATCAATTACAACAGGTCAGGTAATTGGGAGCAAATTATGAAAAAACAAGTAAGATGAAGGTTTTAGGAGTGGACACCCACCACCATGCCAATGTCAGTTCTCTCATTCCCATTCACCTCCTCAGTGTTGTCAACCACAAGATTCATGAACTGATCAAAACCACGGAGTGTCCCAACAACCATTCGATTTGCATTCAACTTGACTGCAACGCAGAATTCAAGATTAAATAAACTCTGCAAAGTATTAAGTATTTCTGCTTGAAGCTATGAAATTTATCAACATCCAGGTAAATCAGAGGCTCAGAGCATCTGAACAGCTTATGTAGCATGGCTCAAAAATGGTTGAAGTTGAACCAACTTTACAGTTAAATAGAATTTTACACCATGTTTTTTGTATATCATTCTTTCATCTACTTTACCTTGCATAAAGTAACTAAACCTTCAAACTTATAATGTGAATAACCTTATAGCCCTCAAATGGGCTTCTGCAAAAAGCATTTTCCCACCAAAAGAATTTATGTACGTATTTTCTGACTATGCACATATAAGGAGTACGGATAAAGTAGCATAAGATGGTCTTTCAGTCAATTTTACATGCTGCTGAGCTAGGCTTATGCATAATTAATACACCTACTTCGTAATTCTAAGGAACAAGATGATGATAAGTTGTGAACTGAAGAATTCTCAAACTAGGTCTTTTTACTCTATCAGATATGTATTTTACTCTAAAATTGATGAGTATATTCATCCAAATCATTGTTAAGAGAAGAAAGCAGATCTCAAATTTACTGAATTTTGCTGTCAATATAGCCAATTAGCTACTAATGGTGATTTACTACGCTGTGTTTGGATTACTTTTGAAACTTTTTTTGAAAAATAGTAGGGGTAATAAGTGGAGAGAGATAGAGAGAGAAATGTTGGAAGTAGGGGGAATCTAGGGGGAATTTTTTGAAAAATTCTTTTCAAAAACTAAAGCAAACACAGCATAGATCGCTAGACATCTGTATGAGCAGTAGTTTGTTCAAATAAAAGTTCCACAAGAACGACGATTTCAAAAGACCTGGAAATGGATTATTGCTTGGTGGAATAGTGTACAATGGGGAAAAAGACACAGAATCTGAGTGTTATGGATGGGGTATGTTATGTCACACTTAAAATTGGTCTCATTATTCAACATACAAATTCATGCAGTGAAGCACAAATATGATGAAGATTAAAGACAATCTAAAACCAAGCAAAATGCCCAATATGGGTCACGATATGGGAAGTTGGGGGCACTTCAAAAGAATATAAAATAAGCATTCAAGCAGTGAGGCACACGTATGGTAAAAGATGGTCTCATATAGGGCAAATGTCCAAAACGGAAGTATCGCATATTCATTGGAAAACAAAAGGCAAGCATGCAACGCATTTCGGGCAGATAAAAACTAGATAAACCGAGCAAGAACACAACCAGATAATTCCATGAAACCAAATTAACAGAGAAAATATTCACTTCCCACCTAGTTGCATAGAAGGAGAATACAAATAGAACACGGATATGGGATACGGACACGATACGATACGGATACGCGGATATCTGATTTTTCCAAAAAGAAAGATACGATACGTTGGGGGATACGTTGAATATACAAGTAAATAAAAAATATTTATATATATAATTTTTAATTCCATTAATGATTAATGTTTTCCATTACACAAGTTCACCATTTCACATGCCGGGAGATATATATTTACATCTAGTTATATATATACATACACCCAACGAGAGAGAAAGAGAGAGATGAGAGACGAGAGAGAAGAGAGAGAGAGACTTACAAGGTTGTCGAGAGAGATGAGAGACGAAAGAGAGGTTATCGTCCGTGTGTTTAGAGTGTCGATTGGTGGGGGGAAAAGAAAAATATAGTTCTAATTGCAATTCTAACCTACGTTACACGGACACGGGTACGTGAATTGGGTGCGGGTACATATCTAAGGGTCGGACACCTCAAAACTGAAAATTGAGGATTTAGGGATATGTATCCGAATTTGGACACGGGTGTGGGGATCCGCTGAATAGTTATACATAAATAAAAATATTTATATTATTTATATAAATATATGTAAAATTATCTCATAAAAATATTCTTTTCTTTGCACAAAACTAATTATTAAAATTATGAATGTTTTTATGGCTGTTTATATAATTGTTCTGTTAATGATTTGAGGGGGTTAACTGTTATGTTAATAAACAAAAAGGGTCTTAGTGTAGTTTATACTTTATAATATAATATAATATAATATAACATAATATAAAGATATACAGAAATAAAGAACTCGTCAAAACCACATCGATCAAAACCAGTTTCTCAAAAGTCAAAACCACATCTCTCTCTACGGAGCAGGAGGTTCGATGACGACGACGACAACAATCCGCTGCTCCTCCTCCGACAACGATCTGCTGCTCCTCCTCCGACGGCGGCTTTCACGCATCGATCTTCAACGACGACGTTCTTCGACAACGAAACAAGGTTCACCTCTTACCTCATCTTCTCCTCCCTCGTCGTCGTCATCTTCTTCTTCATCATCAGTGAACCAAGTCTGCTCTACAACGCGTCCAATTTTTCCCGACGAATCCAGTACAGGATCCCGCACCCGTGTCGTGTCGTGTCGTGTCGACACGGGTACTTCGCCCAAAAACAAGGATCCGTGTATCATAGATTCTAACCCATATATTTTAAGTAATAACATATTACCCTTGCGCGTATCCAACATGGATCCGCGTGTATCCGAAACATATTAGGATACCAAAAAATAATTTATAAAAGCAGGATACTTTAAAAAACGTATCGGATACATATCCGGAGAGTATCGATATCTGATACGGATACGATACGTGATACGGAGGCCAAAATAGAGTATATGTGCTTCATCGCTATGTTTTTTTTTTTTTTTGATCAGCAAAACTAAATTTCATTAACTCATAACACGAAGCACAGAGATAATAGGGGCTTAGGTACACCGGTCTGACCACCCAAGACCTTCTTCTCCTAACCACACGGAGGAAAACTGATTTTGGCCCAACAGGCTGAGCCCAAACCAGGAGGAAAAACCCTAAAAAAAAAAAAAAACCCAAATGGTTGGTAAGTGTAGACACCCCAAAGGTATCTGCAGTAAGGAACCAGACCAAACCAAAACACCCCTAACAAAACCCAAAACACCAAAAAAGGCCGAGCCCAACACCTAAAACCCATACCCAAAACCAAACCCTAGCCGACAGACCCATCATCTCCCACCGCCTCCGCCGCGCCTGCCAACAGAAAACACAACCAACACCCAACCGCCACCGCAAATCCAAAAAGCAAACACAACCGCCCAAACACCTCCTACCACCACCCGCCGCCATCTGCCGCCACCGTTGCTGGTTGGGACAAACCTAGCCGGGATTGCACGCACGCTCCTAACCATCCGATCATACCAAGGCAAAGGGCAGAAGAGAAGATCTGAGGCACGATGAGAAGCAGCCGCGATCGTCAACAACGAAAGAACACCCAGGCCGTTAAGCTCGAGACCGACCGGCGGGATTCCACCGCCCAAAGCCCAAACCACCAGCTCGCCGCACTCCACCATGCCGTTAGGCCCCAAAACCAGATCCAATCAGGAGAGGATCCGACGGGAGGAAAGGCAAACGGAGGGGGAAAGGAGCACGGAAATTGCACCACGCCGGCGAAGGAGAAAATGGAGGAAGATCAGACTATAGACTAGACAAGAGGGAAAGGGGAAAATGGAGGAGGGGAGAGGGGTGCCTCCCCCCCCGGCGGCGGTGATGGCGTAGGAGACCAAAGGTTTAGAGAGAGAGAAATTTTAGAGAGAAGGGAGAGCTCTGTATGTATTGTCTTCTTCATCGCTATGGTTTTACTTTCCAAACAACAGTACCACATATCAACTCCATAAGACAGTTTGTAACTTTATAACTCCCACTAAGTATACAACAAGTAATAAAGACCCCACTTAAAAATCTATGGATTCCAATAACAACCTGATGGCTGTGCAAATCTTGCATCAACTAGGTACGAAAAAATTGGTCACAAATAAAAGTTTCAATTTGTGTGAGGTAAAACAGTAGAATATCCCTTAAATTGAAGAAAATATCGCAACAAGGGCACATGATGTAGCCTTGAGGATTCCAAGCCACAATTTTTTTTCCCGATAAGTAAATAATTATATTAGCAAAAAGGCATTAAGGGAATGCCGCCCATATACAAAAAAAAGCCCGAAGGGTGAAGACAAAACCCAAAATAGCACACAAACAGAATTTTAGTTCTTGTCTAGAACACCTAGGGCTGCATTAGCATAGCCGGCAACAATAGGACTGAATTTTTAACAATCAAGGAACAGGGACTAAGCAAGACTATATAGTGTGATTTATTAGATACAGGACCAAAACAAGCTAAATGTCCAGAAAGAACTTTTGTGTACAATTAAGATATAATGCAAGCGTACAATTTAATGTTTCGAAATACAATTATGAAACCAGTACTTGTCCTAAATTGATTCTCCGAACTTTGGATTAATTATTTTCATAACCAATTCCCAGTTCCTTCTCCATGCTATTCTAACCTTGGTAGTAATTGTGTCCAGTGTTAGGCCGACTAATCCCTGCATAAGTGGTCCAACGCCTAATTAGGCAGTTGACTAGTTGGTGTCTAGTCCCTGCCTAGGCACTAGGTGGCCGGGTAGTCGGCTCCTAGGCGCTAGGAGCCCCTTCTCCGCCCGACTAGGGCCTAGCGATTTTTAGAACGTTGATTGTTTCTCAAGGCTTTGAATCTATGATTGCATGAAAATGTGATCTTCATAATACAATTTTTCTTATATCCCTGAACAGTAATGAATTGTCTATTTTCTTTTCTGGACTTTTGGTACCATTTACCCGGTAAGCTTGGTAGTAATTCCTAGAGCTCTATATTCATGAAGCGTTTTGTCTTATACATTAACCGGGGTTAACATGCCCTTCCTAAGACAAAATATTAACACCAGTTTCAAACAGATACACGACAATGTAATACAATACATAGGGTATGCATTCAAAGTAAACAGTCCAAGAACACAGGAACAGAACCAGACAAGTTCATGACATCAAATACAACGGAGAGAAACTCCAGCTTCAAAAGTTACTATCCCGGCTCGGTTTCTGTTTGAGATTAAGTTTTTCCAGTCCAAACTACTAGAAAAAACTGCTTTCCAAAATACAAATACTCGTTTTTCAGCACAGGAAGTAGTTTACGGCGAAAAATGGTTTCCGAGAATCTGCAATATCTCCTTGGTGGGTATCCTTAAAATTGAAGTTTTATATTTCCATAACCTAGACTAGTTTTCTGAAAGAATGTACAAAAGAACCACAAAAACACATGTAAAAAGGAGTAAGAAAGTCGAAAAGTATTGAAAGAGCATCAGCTATGGAGAAGAGAAGTTACTCTGTAGCTTCTTGTCCATGTATCTGCCAACCAAATACAAAACGAAATAACAAAATTAGTGACAAGGGAAAAACAAATCGAAGAGAAACCCTAGAATTTACGAGGGAGTGAGGGGGAGGACTTACTTCTTGAGATCTGGAGGCTGACCGGACCTGCTCATGGTTAAACCCCAGGGAGAGAGAGAGAGAGAGAGAGAGAGAGAGCGAGATTGTTTCGAGTTTCCAAAACCCTAGAAACGTGGAGGGGGCGAAGACTGAGACCGTTTGGCATTATAGAGCGACTCTTTTTTTTCTTTTCTTTTTTATTTAATTTTTTATTTTGCATTTGTTAGTTTTTTATCGTAAGAAAATCTAAAACGTAAAGAATTAGGATGAAAACTAATTTTTCCTTGAATAAAGACGAAAATAAGTCAATTTTTGTCTTTATTCAAAAAAATTTGAATTTCAATTATAATTTTTTACTTTTTAGATTCCTCTCGTCTGACAAATAAATAATCCTCAAAAAATCGACGAAAAACTAACAAATGTGAAAAAAAATTGAATTAACAAAAAAATAAACTATTTGGCTTGTAATACCAAACTAGACCTGAGAAGTTAGAGCAGAGTGTATACGCCTAAGTCATGCGACGTGGTTTCATGCAATTTACATGGGGTGTGGAACCTCTCAAATTATATGAATCGGCTAGTTTTTTTGGATTATTTTTGGATGTATTTTAACTTTTTGCATTCATTAATTTTATGTCAAGTTTTTACAAATTATTAGTTTGTATTGATATGGAATCATAAAGCAATAAAAATATGAAACCAACTATTTTTTTTTAGATTTTGGATTATATTTGTCTTTAGCAAACTTTATAAAGGTTTTGATCATAATTTCGTATTTTTTAGATTTCTTTCTTCGAGACAGATTGATAATTCAAAAAAAATTAAAGCAAAATTAGCAAACCCAAAATTTTGAATAAAGATGAAAGAAAGAAAAAAATTCAAAAGGACTATTGAGGCAAAACATGTCAAATTACTCGTTTAATTAATCCAAAGACAATGACTTCTGTCTTGTTCTCTTTGCTTTTTATAAAGTATTTTTCAAAAAATTCCCCCTAGATTCCTCCTACTTCCAACATTTCTCTCTCTATCTCTATCTATTTATTACCCCTACTATTTTTTTAATAAAAATTCAAAACACAAACCAAACACAGCTATGCACGAAAGTCGGGGAAAATTTTATATTGTTTATTTGTATTTATTTCTCATTGATTTACAATTTAACAATAAATGCAACAATTTCAAGAAAAGATAAAATTTGAACGAGAGGAAGTTTGAATTTCTTTTCAGTCTTGCTAACCTCAGTCCAATAAGCGGAGGATATTACACAAATAAATTCGGATATCAATACGGGGCCGTTCGGCTAAATAAGCCAACTGGCTTATTTTTTTGTCTTTATTCAATTTTTTTTCGTATTTGTTAGTTTTTTGTCAATTTTTTGGGAATTATTGCATATTTGTAAAAGTCGCCAAAAGAGCACTGCATATTTGTAAAAGTCACCGGAAAAAGCACTGCGAATTTGTGTTCGCCGGCCGGAAGTGGTTGTGCAATAGAGGTGAGAGGGGTGGTTGTATTTAATGAAGAGTAAAAGGGTAATCTTCATATGAGGTTATCCTTAGAAGTAAATAAAAATTGAGTTCATCCTTAATGGAAATTTTATAGAAGTTTTTGGGACCGGCTCATATATTTCTCAATTGCAAGTTGTACATTATTAATTGAGGGTGTGGTTGATTAAATTTATGTTTTCTTCAGAGCTGTAAAATGAACCAAGTTACTTGAGTCTAAACTCGTGCTTGTTTGTTAAAAGTTTGTTTGATATTGGTTTGTTACATAATTAAACCAAGCTTGGCTCGTTAAGATTTCAAGCCAAGTTTGAAAAAAGATACTACTTGGCTCGTTCACCTTATTTTATATAAAAAATTCAAGCTATTTGAAATTAGCTCGTGTTAGGCTTGATTAAAGCTCGTTTGAGATTGACTCATCTTATAAACAAGTTAAGCTTGAACATAACAATTCTGGGACAACTAAAAAAATACCCCAAATCTCAATCTTACAGTTCCCGATCAAATTTTTACTATCCGAACCGTTCAATATGTTTAAAACATGTTTTTATGGGTACCCGCGAGAAATCAGCTCAAAATATGACTGGAAAGTGTTAGATCCATACAGTTTTTCATAAATGTCTATATATATTGGTTGATGAAAAACTATTTGGATCGAGCACTTCTCGGTCATATTTTAAGCTATTTTCTCTCGAGTACCTTTAAAAATACGATTTAAACACATTGAACAGTTCATATCATTAAAATTTGATCGGAAACTTTGAGGTGTTTTTTTTTGGGTGAGGTCGCGGACCTCCCTTTCCCGATCAAATTTTGATGATCCGAACCGTTCAATGTGTGTAGAACGTGATTTTAAGGGTACTCGCAAGAAATCGGCAAAAAATATGACCGAAAAGTGCTTGATTTGTGCAGTTTTTAACTGAACCGTTTAATGAAAACTGCTTGGATGAAGCACAGTCATTTTTTTAATTTCTCACGAGGACTCTTAAAATTATTTTTTGATCACATTAAACGGCTCGAGTCATTAAAATTCGATTGGGATCCGCACTTAAGCTAAGTAAGGGATCTCAAATTTTTTTCGCATTTGTTAGTTTTGTGTCAAACTTTTGTGACTTATTGATTCGTCTCGGCGAGAGAAATTAGAAAAGTAAAAAAGTTTGATTGAAACTCATAATTTTTTTTAAAATCATAAGAAGTGAAATTAAACCAAGCTTGTTATGTTATCAAACCAAGCTTGATTTACCTGCTTGGCTCGTTTGATTCCTTTGTCACCCCTATTCAAAAAGGTGTAGTTGGAATTAAGACCGCGAGAGCCTTCTAACGTGAAATTGCTTCATGCAAAGAGTGCCATTTAAGTTGAGAAATGATTTGCACATTCTCTTTTTATTTATCGGCACTCCATTTTTATCCTTTACTTATGTAAATTTACTAAATTACTCTTACCTCTTGAATTACTTTTTTCACATGAAGAGAAATTTGGTACTTTCACATAAATAAAAACAAAAAGATAATGTTATTAATAAATAAAAAGAGAATGTTAAAATCATTTCCCATTAGTAAGTAAATAAGTATGTACGCACACACTCTACTTTTATAAGAGAAAAAATTAGGATTCAAATTACTCCGTAAATGAGTTGTCGGGAAAATTTCAAAATACCCCAACCTTTACTCTAAATTTCAATTAGACTCCAAAACTTTCAAAATAATCAATTTTACTCTCAACGTTATATTCCGTTAATCAAAACAACCCATTCCGTCCAAATGACTAATGAATTTCATTAAAGGCTCTATTAGATAGCGTCCCGATCGAATTTCGATAATCCGAGCCGTTCAATGTGTTCAGAACGTGATTTTAAGGGTACCCCTATGAAATCAAAAAAAAAATCCGGGAAGAGGTTGATTTGAGCAGTTTTTTATTGAACAGTTCAATAAAAAACTGTTCAGATGCAGCCCTTGTTGGTCATTTTTTTTTTGCTGATTTTGATAGGCGCGTAAATGTTCACATTAGCCCCCCTAATTTATCTTTATTAAGTCCCATTTATATTATTATTCGGAACTTAATGCTTAATTTGCGTATTATAGGTATTTGGAGGATTTGTTAAAAGAATACGCAAAATGAAAATATTAAACCGTGTTTGATATTCGGCCGTTTGAAATCAATCAAGGGCATCACCTCTCCCCAACACAGGCCCAGGTTCGAGCCCCGGAGGCACTTTGTGCAAATTTCCGGTGGTGCCCCATGGCTTAATTTCGAACCCGCTTTGTGGACCAGGGAGGGGGCTTCTTTGCCAACTGTGCACTAAGGTGGCGCCGTGGTGACGGCCCGTCCTCCCGGACGGTAGCTATGGCTCGAACCGGACATTCCACGGGCGGGTTTGGAGCCCCTATGGTCACGCCCAAGTGGAGTTGCTACGCTGGTTGCCCCCTCCACAACCCTTTTGAATATCAAAAAAAAAAAAAAATATCAATCAAGTGGAATTGGAGTAAAGATTCACAACCCAATTGGCCAGGGAGTTGTTGTTCACTGAAACCAAACAAATAAGAATTGACTTTGGACTTTGGTACACAAGTGGGCCCAATAGCTAGTAACTATTTTGACTAAGTGGGCCATGGAGGAAATGGGCTTACTCGGCTGGCAATTAACAGGAAGAAAAAATAGGGCTATTAAAAGTGTCGGCACTTCTCATCTCACTTATAAAAGGACAAGAACAAGGGTTGCCATGGGGGGATCACGCTACCAGGGAAAAAAGGACGGAAGAAAGAAAAGAAATAAAGGACGGGGCGACGACAGAAGTTCCGGGAAAAAAATACTTTGCAGCTTCATACTTATGTTCTTTCATTCAGAGTTTCTTTTCTTTCAAGATTTTTTGAAGTTTTGTTCAATTACTTGCACTCCGGTAACTAGTTTTAATTTCTGTTTTTAATAAAAGTTATTCGTTGTTATTCAATTAGTTGTTATCTCTTATTTATTTTTCTTTCTTCAGTACTAGAAGCATGATTCAAATTAGGGTTTCTTCTATTTCATGCATAATGATTAGTGAGTAGTCGTTCAGGTAGGGTCGCGGGTGATTAGCACACCGTGGCCAGTTCGGGCACTGTACCTATTTTCAAAACAATGGAAAAATACTTCCCGTTGACGAACCAGAGCATGGGCATTGTCGGAGCCCATGTGAATGGAGGAATGAGGGTTCAAAACTCATTCTCCGCTGCGCATGGGTAAACGGCGACCATAGGGTCTCGCATCTTGCGGGGTATCTTTTTCAATCTAAAATTAAACGTTTTTAAGAACTCCAAATAGAGCAGGTTAATGCGGACTGGTTAAGAGTGCTATAAACCCTACCACCGTACCTCCTTTTTAATTATCTGAAAAGTACAATCAATTTTTAGGTTTTAGTTAATCTCAATCAAATCGACAAGGGGTGGCTACCTAAAAGCCCGTTAAAGTAGTAAAATCCGAGTTTTTAGTCAGCACACATTACCGTCTTTGTGAATTTGACTCTGGTCTTATCGGATATTGTGCTGCGTCGGTCTCCACCCTACGCTTGGGGCAACCCATTAATTTAGGACTAGGAAATCGTCAAGCAGATTTCTCGCGGGCATCCTTAAAATCACGTTCTAAACATATTGAACGGCTCGGATCATTGAAATTTGATCGGAAAAGGGGAGGTACGGACTGATCGGGATTTTGTTCAAGTTAGGGAGTCCGGATTTTGCTTCGGTCCGTACCTCCCCTTTCCCGATCGAATTTCAATTATCTGAGTCATTCAATGTGTTCAGAACGTGATTTTAAGGGTATTGCGAGTAATCAGCCAAAAAAATGACCGGAAATGGCTTCATCCGAACAGTTTTTTTATTGAACTATTCAATAAAAAACTGTTCGGATGAAGCCCTTTCTGGTCTTTTTTTTTTTCTGATATCTCAAAGGTACCCTTAAAATCACGTTTTGAATACATTGGAGCGGTTCGAATCATCGAAATTCGATCAGAAAAGGGGAGGTGCGGACCAAAGCAAAATCGAGACGCCCTAACTTGAACAAAATCCGGATCGGTCCGCACCTCCCCTTTCTTGATCGAATTTCGATTATCCAAGCCATTCAATGTGTTCAGAACGTGATTTTAAGTACACTCACAAGAAATCAACAAAAAAAATAACCAAGAAGGGCTTCATCCGAACAGTTTTTTATTGAACTGTTCAATAAAAAACTACTTGGATGAAGTCCTTTTCGGTTATTTTTTTTGCTGATTTCTCACCGGTACCATTAAAAGCACGTTCCAATCACATTGAGCAGCTCGGATCATCGAAATTCGATCGGAACGCTATTTAACAGGGCCTTTAACGAGATCCGTTAGTCATTTGGACGAAATGAGACGTTTTGATTAACGGAAGATAACGTTTGAAGTAAAATTGATTTTGTTGAAAGTTTAAGAGTCTAATTAAAATTTAGAGCAAAGGTGGGAGGGATTTTGAATTTTAATTTACTTTGTTCCCTTCGTTTTAATTTTTAATGATCTGAAACCAAACCCTGCAAAATATACCTCCTACTCCTACCTTGACATTTCGCGCCATTTTTGTCCTGGAAACAGGAGGGACTTGCGGGTTATTGAACGAGATTTCTTGATCCTCGATCTGCCTCGAAAACTTTGGCGCTCCAAATAAGTCCTAACTCTCCTTCGGTACTAATCCTCCACCATCTTCCTCAAGAATTAATCCAACCAAGTCCTAATTTCTTCTTTCCTGCGTTTCAATGCAAAGATTCTGATCCTCATGTCCTGTACTTGGCCGTGAAAACCTCATCAATGTCTGACCTAACTCCATAACGGAATCTGAACATGGATGGGAAGGACATCTTGGGATTGCCCAAAACTCCGTTGCCTTTATCCCAAGAAAAGAAGTCCAGACCCCAGAAAGATTTTCAACGAAAACCAGATGGCATTTCGCGCGAGGTACTCTCTCTCTCTCTCTCTCTCTCTCTCTCTCTCTCTCTCTCTCTCTTTGCTGTGCTTCAAGTGTTCGAATTTTCCTGAAATTGTTGGTGGGATTTTAGGTATACGCCCTTACAGGTGGTTTGGCACCTCTCATGCCTGTAAGCGGCAGTCGTGGCAGTGGCGGTGGTGGTGCAGAAGGTCCAACCGTAGGTGCGGTGGTGGTGCTGCCCAATGAGTTAGTGGAGGTGGAAGTGCTCACAAGGCTTCCGGCCAGGTCTCTGATGCGATTCAAGTGCGTGTCAAATCTGTGGCGCTCAACCATCACCCAATATCCTTCCTTTTCCAAGATCCACCGTGCTCGGCATTCCCCCTCACGCGCTGGCGGCTTCTTCATTATATATCCCGACACCGATGACTCGTTACGCTGCTTCTATGCAACCACCCTCGAAGATTCTTCGTGCCCAGGTGACGGTGAATCTGTTTTGGTGCCTTACCAATTTACTCCTACTGCTTCGAAATCCTGCAGCAGCAGCAGCAACAAATACTATGGAGCTACGGACGTCGTCAAGGGCCTATTTTGTTTGTACGCCGGTAATCGATCGTGGCTATGCAATGTCTCTACGCGTGAAATCAGGGAGCTTCCTTTCTCATCAGATTTGGAAAATGCCGTAGCTTTTACTTATTGCCTTGGCTTTGCTTCTACTAGCAAGGAATACAAGCTAGTGAAAATGTGTTTGCTTCCTTTTTACCGCACCAAGGACGTTATTTCTTTCCATGGTTTAATTTTCGAGATTCTCACTATGGGCAAGGACGCGTCGTGGAGAAGGCCTTGGGATATCGTGGAGGCTCCGGCAGTTGGCTTAGAATTGGGCCGAACAAGTGTTTACATCGATGGGCTTCTCTGTTGCTGGCATCGCGGTGGTTACACTTTGATTGTTTTCAATTTCCAAGATGAGAGCTTTCAAAAGATTTACCCACCACCCAAGTCTAGTGGCTCCAAATACTTAGAGGATGGTTCATTACTGCTGCAATTTGAAGGCCATTTCGCTCTAGTAAGAGGTCTACATAGGAGGTTAGTTAACCATGAATTAGAGATTTGGGTATTAGAGCTTAACAATTATGAACAAGGATCTTATGAATGGATTAACCGCATCATCGAAGTTCCATGTGATTTCCCTGTTCGTGGATGCAGTTTCGTTGGGAGTCTCCCCCTCCCCACAGGTGATCAGATGTTATTGACTGGCCTAGTGGAGTTTATTAATAAGAAGTCGGCAGTGCCTGTTTATTCTTTCGATCACGCTAAAGGCAAGTTTGAAAAGCTTGTAATTGGCAACTTCCCGTCGTGGTCGCCATCATCCCAAGTTGCTTCAATCTGTCGGAAGGACATAGAAAAGTTCCGTGTATACTATTATGAGGAAGATATCACACCATTGAGTGATTTGGTTTCTAACGACAAGGATTTGAGTCTCACTTCTGCCAGTTGCACCAAAAACAAGAAGAAAAAGAAGAAGAAGAAGAAGAAGAAGAGTAGCAGGACGACTGCTTTGAGTGATTGACAATTCTCACGCTAAATTTAGTATGTGTGTATTATGTCCATCTGACGTTTTGTGGGGTATTAATTTGTTTGATACTATTATCGTTGACTCCTACTCAGTGTGTGTGAGTGGATAATTATCATTGACTATCCTACTCAGTGTGTGCGAGTGGATTATGTCTGTTTGACGTTTTGTGCTATATTTATCGAACAATGCAACAGACTCCGTAGAACAAAAACATATTGCATATCATATGCTAATCTCCAGCAATTTCCGTAGAACAAAAACATATTGGACGACTACTCTGAGTGATTTTAGAGAGATGCATGGTAGTTGAGTTTTAGAGAGAGAGAGAGAGAGAGAGAGGAGGTGTGCATATAAAGAACAAATTATTATATGCTTCTGGAGCACAGTCACATGATGCTCCATACTTATTCTCCACCACACATACGTCTTTCATTCAGTGTATAAAATGTGAATAATGATAGTGTGAAAAAATTGAATTATCTTTTTCCTCAAATACTGTTGTACTCGTCCGTTTGATATGTAGGGCCAAAAAACACCAATATGAATTTTTTGTCCCGACATTAACTAACGTTGTCTCTGTTCGATACACTGGATCGAAAAAAACCAATGAGATTTTTTTATCCCGTATATTGAATGGGTAAACGCTAGTGGAATGTATAGCAATGTCAATACGGTTTGTTCCCGAAACACGGTCTAAAGTAATAGTCGTTGACGACTTGACGGTATTCTTTTTACCATTATTGAGAAAATTTGTTATCGATTGGACCTATATGATACTATTCATATTATTGGTAACAAGAAGATTGCGGCCGCGAAGTCGAATCCGAGTCAGGAAGGTCTAATTAGGGCTAGGAATGCTAGAAATTCTAGCACTAATTATGTTTCTAGGGTTTTGAATAATAGGTATGAACCGTTTTGGGAGGATGGCTTTGATGAGGATGTCGGTGAGGATGCTGATTTCGGGGAGGGGTACGGTGTTAGGACCCTGATTGATTTGAAATTAGTACCCCAGTGTTTAGGGCTAAGAAAGTCGACAAGATGCGTAGGAATTTCAGGCCTAGTTACGATTCGAATCACCGCGGAGGCGGTTATGCCAATGACGGTGGTGGTTTTCGCGTGGAAAACCCTAGATTTGACAGTTCTGATGGTGGATTGTGTGTGACAGTTTATGGCGAGAGGTTTCCGGTAGCTTAAGGGTTTAGGCGAAGGGGTCTGGGAAGAATACCCGTGTTCCAAACTCGATCCCAGGTTTGTTTACGGGTATTCGTCTTCTATGGGGTTAAGGGCCCGTTTGGATGCGGGATTAGGTTTGGAGGTGTTATGTAATAAGGGGATTAGATAATAGGGGGTATTGGATAGTAAGGGATGGCCCATATTGACGTGATGTTTATGGAAGGGGTATTAAATAGGAGATTGTTTGGATGAGGTATTAGAGAAGGGGGATTAAATAAGACTTTGTTTGGATGGAGGATTAGTAGGGGTATAAGGAAGGGGGATTGATATAAAAAGCTGTTAAATGATTTTTTTACCCTTATGCAATGTTTTCTGACAAAATTTGTTAGTTTCATTATAATTAGAATAAATACGTATTTACCATTAATTTTTGATAAAATGAATCCATTTAAGCTAAAAAATGTTTAAGCCTTAAAAAATTCGAATATTTTTAAAAAAAAACGAAATTCATAAAATTAGTTTTGTTAGATTCTGTAAACTTTAATTTTTTGTTATGATTTTTTTAAAAAAATCAGAGTTATATGGTTTATTAGTTTGAAAGTAATTTAATTATGGTGGTAGTTGAAGCATATGGTTAGTAGGTTGAACAACTTTGTTTGGCAAATTTTTTCTATAAATAAGTTTCATTTTTTGTTCATATCATCCCACATATCATCATTCTAATTTGTGTTTTCATATTCTCCCTATTTTTTTGATCAGTTGAATGGCACACCGGACTTGGAGCGAGAAGGAGGAGTTGCTCGAAAATCTTATGAGTAGTTGCTTTGTACCATTGTAATGTTATGTATCTTCATTTCCAAAATCTTGAAAATAAATGTACAAACTTCATTCAGAATGAAATACAAGTGCCAACAATTGCATTTACATTACCAAATAGTTTCACATACACATTTCTGGATTCAATTGCCCAACGAAGCCTAATGAAAAATATAAAATATGGTGAAAATCAACAAGTTTTTTGCACGGTAGAAGCTACCTAATCAACCCTCCTCCTTTTCTCCGGGCTTGGGACCGGCTGTGTACTAAGAATTGCACAGGCGGAGTTAAAAACTTGTTTGTGGCAGAGATATTTGTTCCATTGGCACACAATGCACCACTTGGATGGACCTTATGTTGCCGAACGGTCGTTAACCCGTTGACCCTCACAAGTGTCCTACCAAGTTTAGTGCTAGCCTTGAAATGTGTGTACATATCATCATAGCCAAAAAAAACAAAAAAAATAAAATGGGACTGCACAGATTTTGGAACTGCAAATGACTTGCATTAACAGTCAAGAAGCCAAGCAAACAATGCATCAGAAGCACAAAACGCAGCAATGCTGCACAAAACAATGCAGCAACAACACCAACCAAAACAGCTACAAACAACACAGATTTCCAAAAACCTGCATTTTTTGCACCAGTTTTTGGTCACACACCCCCACCAGGTGTATCTACTTTGGACACAAAAGTTGCCCCGCCAAGGGGCTACCTTTATTTACATTCTAATTTTTTCATCATAGCCCTACACACACACAGTTGGGGTACTGGACAGATGAGAAACAACATGGTGAAAACTGGACAGAGCAGAGAACATAGTGCACTACTTGGACAGAACCTCACACACACACACATAACAGAAACAGCAAACTGCAGAACAGAACAGAACCGGAACAGAACAGAAACAGTGGACAGAAGCTCGGAAAAAATTCATCATAGCCCACTTGGGACACAACAGTAGCAGAACATGTATTGCACAGAACAGTAACACATCAACAAACTGCCCACACCCTCCAATTGCCAGTAAAATCCATGCCAAAACAGGAACACAAACTGCCCACAAACTGCAAAAATAGCCCACAAAGAAACCTGGTTAAAGGGGGGATATCACAATGCCCCTTCACAACTGCCCACCTTACTGAAACCAAGTGCAGAAAACAGAAACAAAACCTAGTGTGGTCGAAACAGTCGAAACCCACAAAACCAAACTGATTTACACAAATTATAGACTGTTAGTGGTACTGCACTGTCCAAGCTGCTGTGTCCAAACTGATGTGGTCGAAAACCACCTCCACTAACACTAACACAAAGACACACACACACCCACAACCTGCCCATTCAACTACCAACACAGGTCACAAAAATGGCCTGCACCTGCACACACACACACCCCTGCACCTGCTACAGTCATTAACATAACCACCAACACAACTGCAACATCACAAAATTCTAATCAGTGTGTGTGTCATGTCCAAACACAGTTGCTCCACGAAATAAAACATTTGGCTCAGAATAATATCATAGCCACCAATAATATGCCAACACACACACACACACCAGTTTTATTATGGACTGTGCATAACCATATTGCTCTCCATTTAAACATAACCATAATGCACTGTCGATGTGGGCTCAAGCAATTAATGGAAAACCATTGGAAGTTACTCATGGCTGCAACTAAGGTTACCCCGCCAAGGTAAACTACCTTGTTTACCATTTTTTATTTATTCATCATCGCCCTATTTTTCTAGTACACATTCACCCAATCCCTGTCATGCAAAGATAGTAGCAGTTACATAACCATATTAACAATAAGAGGCACACAAAACAGTCCATAAATCTGGAATCAAAAACCTGTGGAATCGAAAACCCATGCATACAGTCGAAATCCACAAAACAAAACCGAACCCTAAAAATTGTCAAATTTATTAAGGCACTGCATCAAGTGATACCCGAATAGTTTGACATGCGATTACTATCATTTTCCACCCACAAATTATGGTCTGTTTCTGTTTCGACAGGAAGCACGATTCAGAATTTGGAGGAACCAATGGAACCCTACAAAGTTTCTATTTCAGAACAATGGAACCCGAAAAACCATGCATACAGTCCAAATCCACAACTCAAAATCAAATTTGTGCAAAAAATCGAACCCCAACAAAACGAGCCCTAAACGGATCAAAAAAACAAAAAAAAACGAACCCTAAACAAATTCGAACCTCTAAATCAAACCATGGAATCAAACAGCAACAGAAACACCCAAATCTACCAAAAAGCACAAAAAAATTAAACCATACCTGTGAATCCAACTGAAATCGACCAAAAAAGCACCCAAATCGCCACAAAACTCTTCCCTCTCTTCGAAAAACCAGTGCGGGAAAGAGTAGCGACAAGAAATGGGTACCTGGGGGTTGAGTTTGGGGATTAGGAGGGGTACAATCGTCCGAAATGGAGGGGGATTAGGGGGTATTCCACAATAACAGGTCAAACCCTACCCATGGCTAACACCCCCTCAGGGGGTATTAGGAGGTGTAGTGGAAGAAGGCCAAAGAGAATACCCCCTCCAAATTAACTTGCCAAACGGGGTCTTGGGGTGGGGCCTAGGTACTAGGAGGGGGTATATCACAATACCCTTTCACAACACCCCATCCAAGCAGGCCCAAGGGTAGGGGATAAGAGTGGTGGTAGAGGAGGTAAGAGAGAAAGGGATCCGATTTCGGGCCTCAAGGTGTAAGTTTTGGTATTGTTTCGCCAATGATCTGATGAGAACCCTTTTGAGGCTTTGACCTAGTGAAAACAGTATGGCGAAGGTGAATGAGAATAATGATGTTATAAGTTAGAAAGGACTTCTGGAGTTCGGGATAGATCATTGAAAACAAAAACAAAGGAAAAAAAAAAACAATACCCATCATGAGAAAGAGTTGTGGGTTCATATAATGAAGTATTTGAGCAATGTAAGGAGTGCTTAGTTTTGAGATCAAGAATGTGATCATCAAGTGATTCTTGTGGTTGGCTTACAACTCGAAAGTAGTATATAAGCCCTGAAGTAGTATATAAACAACTCTGAGAGAAGTTGTTTCAAAACTGGGCCTATGGTCCGAGGGGAAGGACGACTTGTACCCTAGTCCAGGAAAAAACTGACAAATGGGGATAAATGTGCTGCTGTTGTTTAGTAAGATAGTTTTACTGCAACATTGTTCCACTTGAATTTCCACTTATAAAAGCAATAAGATGTGATACACCTAGTTATCAATTTGCTTTTAGTCAGTGGTAAGACTCATAACTTATTTAAACCTTGGAAAGAGATAAGTGGAGTAATTATTGAAAGTTGAATCGGTGATCTTCAATGTAGAAGCATAATGTCAAATTTAGTTACTCACTTGTATTGTTCTTAACATAGCTTAAGTGCCAAGATTTTCACCAATAAATATGCCTTGTGGTGTTGTATTGCTATCTATGTTGTAACTCAGCATAGTGACAAGAAGTTGTGAACTTGTGATTCCAATGTGCTGGAAGTTCTAGTGTACAACCTTCTGCTTCTCCTATATTTTGGTTATTAGAAACTCAATTCACAAACTTTTGGAATATTCCAGAACTTGTCATTGAATTTGAGAAAAGAAACCTTTATTGTTATCAGAACAGCTTACGTGTTGGACTTGATGTTTTTCTTTTTTGATCTTATTTGTCATCTTATGACATCATTGTTTACCTTTTTTCTTGCAGCTGAAACCATCTTATTAGCATTCCAGAATTACATATTGATGTTGGGCACAAGTGTAATGATTCATACACTTCTCGTCCCATTAATGGGTGGAACTCATGTTAGCTTGATAAATTTTTGCTCTTTTCAGTATTTATTTGGCTGGAAGGCGGGATTTTCATTTTGTGGGCTATCCCTAGACCATGTTCTTACAATGTGCAAGATTTTAAACCTATACTTAGTTGAGTCCCACCTAGGAGACATCCAAGGCCTAGATGCTACCATTTCGGATGCATGTCATGCGTTTTGACCAGTCATTTGCTATCTCCCTCTCCAGATCAACTTTACATGGGATTATTGTGCTCATTGTATATGGGCAAATTTTGGCTTAAATCTTCTTGGTGGGACTTGTTACTATGGTAGGTAATCTCCTTGCTGAACTTATGTCTTAACCTTGTTTTGTACTTCAAATTTATTTTGACCATTTTGTTGCTCACAATTCAGGGTGACAAGGCACAGGTGATACAAACTCTTCTATTTGTGGCCGGCATCAACACACTTCTCCAAGCACTGTTCGGAACAGCGGCGGCTCTAGGAATTCTCAAAAGGGTGTTAAAAATCGGGAGAATTTTTCCCAAGTCCACTGTACCACTTTCAAAACCCACTAAGTCCACTTCTAAATTCTATAACCCCCTAGGTCCACTAACTTATTAGTAAGGATATAATAACCCTGGTTAGTCTAATATACCCCTTCTTTCAAAAAAAAAATCTGTCCCGTTTTTTCCTCCATGTCCGTTTTTTCCTCCATTTCAAACAGATCTCATCTTTCATCCCATTATAAAACCCTTCCCCACTCCCCCCCTTCCCCCCCTCCCCCCCGCCCCTCTTTCCAGATGAACCAGAAACGATTTCCCATTACGAACGAGACTCGTCGCCGTTCTTCGTCCGAGAAACCACTCCCCCTCGAACGAGATTCGTCAGCGATCTTCGTCCGAGAACGAGACTCGTCGGCCTTCTTTGTCATCGGCGTTCTTCGTCTTCGTCGGCGTTCTTCGTCTTCGTCGGGCTTCGTCGTCGTTGGCCCTTCTTCGTCGTCGGCCTTCTTCATCAGTGGGGATCGTTCACCAACAGTCGCACCCGTTCACCCACGTTCGTCTCCGTCGCACTAGTCACCTTTGATTCGCCCTAGCTTCAGTCAGACGCCGTTGTCGTCGCGCTAGTCGCCGTTCTTCGCCTTCGTTTCTCCATCGCCTTCGTCAGATCCTACGTTGTAATCGATACACAATGTATGTTTCTCTTCGTATATATGGTTATATGAATGTTTCTCAGATCTAGAATTTGTAGATTGGTTTATACACTAGTAAAAGTATAAGAATCTCTCTCTCTCGTCTCTCTCTATTGATCTGCTGATGTTAATTTTGATGTTGATATCAAATCTGATTTTCAATTTGTTGTTGTTGGTTTTTTTGAAGTTGTTATTGTACATATGAGAGTTCCATGTTAAAACTGGATCAGATTCGTGCTCTAACGTTATTATACTTATATAACGTTATATAACATTATATATTCTCTGTTTAGAGTTACGTTGTATATAACGTTATTGCACTCATATAATATTATATAACATTATATATTCTGATTTTTGTTGTGTGTTGTTATTTGTGCAGTTGTCATGGATTCGACAATCATGTTGTGGATGTCTTAAGCAGTATTCGCAAAGAGCCAAGCAATATATGAGACAAGAAGATCAAATATGAGAATAAAGGAGAGATTAGGATGAAGAATAGAAAAAAGTTGGGGGGTTGTTTTGTTTTTCCTTATTCATGCTTAAAATATTAAAATTGTTTCTTTTGGATTATGAATAAATAAAGAGTTTTGTTGTTTTGTGGACATCAGGTGTGTACAGTTTTACATATTAACGTTATATAACCTTATATAACGTTCTATATTCTCCTTTTCAGGTACACTGCTGTTTTATAGACATCAGTTGTGTACAGTGTGACATATTAAAGTTATATAACGTTATATAACTTCCTATATTCTTCTTTTCAGGTACACTGTATATAACGTTATTGTACTTATATAACATTATATATTCTCCCTTTTTCATTGTATTGCAACATCATATTATAACCACTGATAATCTGTATCATTTTCATGGTATTGCAACAGCATACAAATGTTAGATGTTCCATATTAATTTTGATATAATGTTATATATGACCAGTAGACTTGTACGTGGAAGGTTATATATCATGTTTTCACCAATCATGTTCGGATCAATTAGGCCGCTGCGCGGACCATTTCAATAATCTAATTTAATTGGTTTAATAGAGATAGCTAAACTAATTATGTTCTCTTTTTTCTCAAGTACCAAAAAACAGCGAAAGTATCAAATCTCTTTCCTTTCCTTTTCTTTTGTTTTGTTTTGTTTTTTCCAAGTGTAGTACTAGGTCAATTTTTCTTGGTTGTGTTTGGGCTATGCCTCAAGCACTCTTTCTTGTCTTCATTCTTTTTATTTTTTGCTCATACAAAAATAACAGTATTGTTCTGTCATGTGTATCCCTTGAAAAATGAACATATGACATTATATAAGGTTAAACCTAAACAACCAAAATCATTTTAGGTTTGCATCCTTAATATCGTTATATGTGGTCTTCTGTCATGAGTGGATGAGTATATAATGTTAAATGCGAGCTGATGAATGAGTATATAACGTAAAATGTAAGTATCTCACGTTAAATGTGAACTGATGAACGAGTATATAACGTTATATATGTACAATAACGTTATATACAGTGTATCAGAAAAGGAGAATCTTCTCTCTATCCCAAAATCCCAACGTAACTGCCGTGATTGTCGTGAAAAAAAGCTGGCAGGGGCATTTTTGGCTTGTATTAATCCCTTTTTGGCTTGACAAGGGCTCAGTTTGGCAACACAAAAAAAGAAAAAGAATAAAAATACATTTTTTTGTCTAAGCCAAACAAGGCCCTTGTCTGAGTGGACCTAGTGGGTTACAAACTTGAGAGGTGGACTTGGTGGGTTACAAACATGCTATAATGGACCCTAGACCAATTTTTTATTTAAAATCTCTACTACTACCTCTAGAAATTATATTATATAGGGTGTTCAAGAAAGCTAAAACTACAAAAACTAAATTTTTTACATGTATTCTAAAAAAAAAAAAAAATTTTGGGGTGTTCGAGTGACCACCCTCGTCCTATGCTTATGTCATTCCTATTCTTTACATCATAAATGACTCATCCCTGCAACAAATAACTGAGCCTCATGTTGTATGTCCCTTCTTGCCCTTCCCTCTGAAAGACTCCGTAAATTATCTGATCGACGAAGTAGATTTAACTTCAAAATTTGCAAGTAGAAATGAAATGACTCCATCTACATGTGTCCAAAACGCTTACAGTCAGCATCAAGCTTTTTCTCTTGCATATTTCTCAAGATTTTTTCTGTCTCAAGTACTGGCCATAGTAGCTTTTTTGTGCAAAAGGATTATGAAAAGAACTATTGACGTCTAATTGGTTTGCAGAGGTTTATACACACAATGCGAGCCATCCAAGGAGCTTTTCTTGGGTTACAGCCAAGTTTGGGGTCTCTTTACACGGTACACTTGTAGCATCTATGATCTGCTGTTATCATTAGTAGAACGACAGTGTTTATCATCAATGGTTGTTTTCTTGAGGGTTAAATATCTACTTGCCCCTTAAACTAACCAACTTTTGTTTACTTTCCCCTCCAACTACCAATTAAACACATTTCCCCCTCCAATTACCAATTTGTTACTCCATCCATCCATCCAATCTCTCACTTCCGTCTAATTCACAAACGGAAAACTTAACCCCTCATCTCATAGTATGGTTTTGGTGGCAAAACAGGGGCACAACAACAAGGGTAATCTGGAATTCCAAGTGAAACCCTAAAACCGTTTTGTTTTTATCGGCAGAAACCCTAAAACCTGATGCAACCAAAACACCTTCGTCCCTTTTTTACAGAAAAACGTAGAACCTGGATCAAAAAGTAGAGAGAGAGATCCGAAAATCATTTACATTCCATAATCCATTCCTCTTGTGCAAGGTGGAGGATCAACCCAGTCAAAAAACTTGCATTTGCGATTTGTCTGTATGAAATCCGAAAATAATTTACATTCCAAGAATTAGCAAAATAATTGCAGTGATGGCCTTTTTGAAATAAAAAGCCATCTTCATATATTGGATAATTGAATTTTTGTTCCTCTATTGTATCCTGCAGCTATTTTGAACTGTATCCTGCTGCTATTTTGAACAAGTTTTGTTCTAGATCAGATTTGTGAATTGCATGCCCCCTTGGTTAGGGCTGAGATGGGGGTTGGAGTTGCTAGAGCTGCTCATTGTCATAGAGAGAGAGAGAGAGGGGATCAAAAAATAAAGTTGCTCATTGTCACAGAGAGAGAGAGAGAGGATTCTGAGCTTTCCGTTTGTGAATTGGACGAAAGTGAAGGATTGGGTGGATGGAGTAACAAATTGGTAGTTGGAGAGAGAGAGAGAGAGAGTGGATTCTGAGCTTTCCGTTTGTGAATTAGACGGAAGTGAAGGATTGGGTGGATGGAGTAACAAATTGGTAGTTGGAGGGGGAAGTGTGTTCAATTAGTAGTTGGAGGGGGGAGTAAACAAAAGTTGGTTAGTTTAAGGGGCAAGTAGATATTTAACCCTTTTCTTGACAGTTTTTTCAGCCCTCTTGGTATGGCACCTGTGATTGGATTGGTTGGTTTTGGAATGTTTCAACAAGGATTTCCTGCGGTAGGTATTTTAGTTAGTGTACATTTTCAATGCATTAAGTTCACCACAGGTAAGGACCTCCATTTATTTAGATATTGGCTACATATCTTCCATACTCATTACCCTCATAGGTCATAATATTCACCTTACAATTCACCATGTGAGATTTCCATCCGAAAAGGTTTTTCGCAACGTCACTTCTCCCTACATTTTGGAACATCCAGCATGTCATTTTCTTAAGGTCTTAAAAGCTTGGCAGCATGTCTTTTGTTTGACTTCTAAAATTTTATCCGTCGCAATGTCTAAACTTCAGCTTGGCAATTGTGTAGAAATTGGGATACCAATGCTATTGTTGATCATTGGACTGTCACAAGTAAGTGCCTTCAAACAATTGTTGAGTAAGCCTCTTTACATGTTAATTTTTTATTGGTGCTTCTTTACATGATATTTATTTGCTTCCCATAATTAATTTACATTATGCAGTATCTGAAGCATGTGAGACTACTGAGGGATTTACCCATTTTTGAACGAATATATAGATCTCAGTCTGAATCATCTTGATATATGCGATTATACTGACTGCGAGGGGGGCCTACCGCATCAGTCCTTGTATCACTCAACACAGTTGCCGTACAGACAAAGCAGATCTCATATCGACTGCCCCATGGTCAGTGTTATTCTTTTTTTTAAAGCGGTTTTCTTTGTTGCTTGGCCTAAAAAAAGATTGGATGCATTGATCTAGGTTCAAGTTTCCTTACCCTTTGCAATGGGGGCCACCTACTTTTTCAGCAGGGCATTCCTTTGCCATTATGTCAGCAGTTCTTGTGTTGATGGTTGAGGTATTAATTGGATTCCAGGAATGAAAGTTTTTCAATTCCTTGAATACTTAATTCTTATAAGTCATAGGTATTGCTAGCACACGATGGATTCATATGGATGGTTCATATATTGAACTTCCTTCTCTGTGGCCACTTCCGTATCTAACAATTCTAAGGAAGGAGACATTAGAAAGGGTAGAGTGAACAAATGAACTTGGATAAAATTAGGAGTTCCTAAGATACTTGAGATAGGTACCAATGAGATGGATTTGTTGAATTTACGGATTGTTCCTTTCAAAGGCTCATGCACCTGAATTCAATGAGTTCCTAGAGTCAATCAACTTAACTCTTGGAGAGGTGTCTTAAAAAAACTTTTATTAGTCACAGAAGGGGTGGTGACTTGTAAAAAAGAACCCATAATATTTATGGCTCAATTTTCTTTTTGATTGGCCTCATATATGAACGAACTCTTTGACTCTCAAGCTAACTGCAAGTAAATGACTTCACTGTTAGCAACATCAGAACAACTTCTAACGTAATTGTAGTAGGTTGTGGCTGTAGTCTATGTTCCTATGACTTGTTGCTTTATGAAACTCAATGAATTTATTGGTTTAATACCAGTTTGATCAAAAAGTTAGTTTTCGCCTTCAATTTTTATGTTGCAGTCCACTGGTGCATACAAGGCAGCATCTTGGCTGGCAATTGCCACTCCGCCTCCTGCCTATGTTTTGAGCCGGGACATTGGTCGGCAGGTGTGCATCTTGGGACACATTTACTCTCTTGTGGATTATGTATTGTAGTCATATCATCGTTGAAACACAATTCCTGTGTCATGTGTTATTATTGGTAGACACAATATTATCTCTCGGCATACCTAATTACCTACATTGACACTCAAATACTATATGAAAATATCTAATGCAGGTTTTCCTTAACAACTCAAATGTTGTTGATTTGACATATGAATTGTGAATCTGTTTAATACATGCTTGTCAGAACTACTATTACTGTTGTCTTTTTTTTGATAGGCTACTATTACTGTTGTCTTAAGTACGATTATCCTATTACGTACTGTATGCTGCCAATATTCATTTTGTATTTTCAAATTATTTGCAATAAGTCGATGTTTTCTCTTTTTTGTAGGGGATCGGTGTTATGCTTGATGGTCTTTTTGGAACGGGCACATGTTCTATTGTATCAGTGTAAGTAGTTACAAAACTGCAGTTACAATATCGTTCCTTCATTTTTTGTTTGATAGAGGAGAGGATATAAACTTGACGGACAACTGGGCCATGTTTTAGGGAGAATGTAGGACTCCACTCACCCGAGTTGGAAGTCACAGAGTCGTCCAAATTTCTGCTGGCTTCCTGATTTTCTTCTCCATCTTAGGTTAGTACACGCAACTTCTACACCGACTAGGCAACTACGCATATCTATTGTGAATTTAACATGGGTATTTGAGTAGAAATCAGGTCCATTTTTGTTTCATTTATTTCCTTTTGTCTTTTTTACCATATTAGTGGTGAGCACGTGCATTGCACATGGCATGTAGACTATTAGTAAATGCTGTGTTGTTTACACAAAAATAAGTCTGTACTAAAAATTCAAAAATTTCCAAATTACAACACAAATGGGAACTGCACTTGAGTTACTTGAGGGATTCGTTTTGCTCTGGATCACTCATCATCAGCAGAAGAACGAAAAGAACACGCCAACGCTTAAATAGTTGCAATACTACCCACACCACAAAACATGTGATGCTTGTGGAAGGCATACATGATGTAAAGCAAAATGAGTAACACTGGCTTAAAAACCCTTTCATCGTGTTTAGCAATTAAATTTATGCATGCATTAATATATATGTTCTTTTTTTTGAAAATATAAATTAGGCTTTTTGGAACTTGGATGGCTTCGTCCTGTATTTTGATTTCCACTCTGTTTGGTTATTTGATTATTTTACATGCACAAGTAAAAAAAACCCACCCAAGGGTAAAAACAAAAACATTAAGTACTATAAATATGGTCTCGAATAAGAGAACCCATTACAATATGGATTTTGTTTGTTTTGGTAAACAAAAATAGAGATAAGTTAAGATGACATAAACAGTTACACATAGGCTTAGGGCTGCTTCTTTGTTGCATCAAATGAAAATGTACCGACAATGGGAAGATATAACGGAGAGGGAACAATAGTCTATAACCACTTCCGAGCAATGCTCTTTACACATTTATGCATTGGCTCTTGTAATAAAATCCATCTATTATGTATCATAGCTGCATCTTTTACTTCATTGGAGCTTTAGATTCTTCATTGGCCTGCTGATATACAAATGAAGCGGGGAGACAAAGGTGTGTTAGTTCTGCAAGCAACCTGATGTATTTATATAGGATTCTGACTACAGAAAAATTAGATTCTAACTATATCCAACAAATGATTGTTTTGAGATAGGCTGGGGACAAATGGCGAATGGTTACATAGGAATTGGAGGATAGATAAAGAATCTGATGAGCCTATAGGCGATTTTATCTAGACATGAATCATGGGATAATATACATGTCTTATAATGTGGCTGGAGATCTAAACCTAGGACTATGCGCATGTGATCCAAAACAAGTAGGATTAGATTTCTTGCAGAATACTTTTGGGATGTTAAATGGATACGTTTGAATTTTGTAAAATATTTCTGGTGCTCAGCTCTTCTCAATTGGGAGGGGTTTTCATGACTGGTGTCAATGTTAGCTACCACAAATGGTAACAATGGTGACCTAACTCGAACATGTGCCTGCAGAATTGCATTACAAAACATAGAAGTACAACAGGATGTGTAAAATTGTGAGCGTGGGTTGATTAAACATTTCTAATGCAAATATACAGTCCATTTTGTTTCCACATATGGTCTATCTAGTGGACTTTTTTCCTAATTCTAGCCTGCTGTAACAAATGGAACGTAGATGGTATAAGTACAAGATAGATTTTCTAGCACTAGCTTATTGGATCATGGCACAAAATCCCTTGAATAGCAGTACAGAAACTCAAGAATGCAATGCAAATATATTGTTTGGACTTTGTTGAGTGATGGGTGAAGAGAATTACCGTAACACTACCTCTGGCCATTATAAATGGCTCTACCATTGTTTCCAACGGACCTGTAACTGGGCAGAGGGACTTGGTCAGATTCTATTTGCATGATGTCCTTCAGAAGGATCTCGTAATGCCTTTTTACTTCCTCTGCTGATTTTCCACCCACAGCCCTGGCTACATTTTGCCAGCGATCTGGGGTGTCCTTGTCAAAATAGGCTAAAGCCTCCTCGAACTGCTTGTTCTGCTTTGGTGTCCACGACGAGCTAGAACTACGTGAAGAAGTGATAGAGCTTGATGCCATTTCTATTAGTGACCACAAGTAAGAATTAAGAGGAGTTCACTGTATGATAAGAGATGGAGACAAAAGTGAAAAATAGTCAATAGAAGGGAAGAAACTTGCAAGAGTAAAGTGTGTCCTCTCAGTAAATGGAGAAGACTGAAGTCAAGGGGATGGTATGGTAAGAGATTGCCAGGGCAACTTCTTATATACAAAGAGGAAAAGGTGGTAACTGGTAAGAGCGGAGCAATTCAGGTAGTTTATTCATTATTCGTCTTTGGGGGGAGGTAAAACAAAATTTGATTCGTTTGCGTAGAGGTCACAACATGAAACAAAGCTAAGAAGGAGAAGATAGAGTAAGAGAATCAAAGAAGAGTGTCAAAGGACAAGCTCTTTCTGAATTCCTTTTGAAAAAGCATTTTCTCGTCTTTTAATAATTAATAATATTGTCTGCAAGTGGATTTAGGGAATTCGGTATTAGATCCCTCAATTCCAAGCCTAGCCATTGAAATAGATGCGCCAACAATGTGAATCCCTATCACAAGAATAAAATTCGCTTAGATATTCTGTCACATTAAATGGGATCCTAATATCTTCTTATTCCATATTCCCATCAACTTTGCAAAAACAGTAATCTTCACCATTCTCAGAGTAGGAAGTGAATAGTCACAAGTGAAAACACAATGTGGGATAAATGATATGGCAATGGTAGTTGCTGCTAATGAAATTTTAAAGCTATTAATGCCCTTAGAGGCTTTATAATAACTTATGCCCTCTACTCGTGCTATTATGTCGTCGTTTTTTTCTCGACTGAAGTCTTTTATATGCCTAATGCCGGGGAAAAACCTGCCTTGGGGGCAATAGTAACCATCCAAGCACTTCGAGGGGGAATCCATGAGAGTAGCGTTGAATAAATTCCTGTGATTTGCCATATTATTCCTTTTGCTTACCCCTGCTGTCTAAAACAGCTGAGAATTTTGTGCTTTGAGTTTTATCTCCACATCTTGGAACCCAATGTCTTCTTCATATGAAATCTTGAGTCGAACACATTTTTGTTTTTAATAAAACCAATGCTCATATCATTTTAACAGGTGCTTAGTCAAGTTGTGTTTCTTCCCTAAAAGGAAGGTGAGGGTAGACCCAACTTGGGTCCTTGCTCCTTTGCTTTGAGATACTACCCATGCACATGCAGGCCGTGGTGGGCACTTCTCATGGGTTATATTCAAGCCAATGCACTGGGAATCCGTATAAAAGTACACCATTGCTTTCATATCCACCATTGCTTTCATATCTAGAATCCTTACCATCTCTGGTCCATCTTAGAGAAAGTTGATGTCAATGTGTTCCACTCCACCCTTTTTCCCCCTCTCTCAGAAAGGATCTTCTGAGTTGGATCCTTCCCTATGATTGAACTATTATTCCGAATAGGCTTTTCACATGGTGGGTGTTTTTGTATAGCCTTAATTAACACAACAATGCTGCATATTTAGAAATTTGGCGAAAGTACATAAACACCCCCTCAACTATCACTTTTTCTTACGAAGACCCCCTCACATTTAAAAGCTCTCATACAGACCCCCTCAACTAGTCTCCGTTACCCAAGTGACACCCTTCCGTCTCTAAACCGTTTGTGATGAACCCCCTCATCCATAAATCGGGCAAAAATATCCTTGTTGCATTACATACATACACCCCCTCTAACCCTTCTCTTTCTTCCCTCTACAAATAGCCTCCAATCAAAATCCAAAATCAGCAAACAGATCTGAAACTTTGGTTCATATATATATATATATATAGAGGCCGGTTCTACCCACACAATTTTTTTAAAATAACACTCCATCTCAACCATTAAAATCAATGTTTGGATTAAAACTTAAAAGGATTGTATTCTCCTTCCCCCTCTCAATCACATATAATCTCTCCCTCTCCATCTAAGCTATTCTCTCTCTATACCCTAACTGACTAACCACTGGTTCTGGTGACCTTTTTTTCTCTCTCCTCCAATACATACACACTCTCTCTCTAAAGAAAAGTTAAAAAAATAGAGATGGGAAAAGCAACACAACAGCTGCCGTCGACTGCCACCACCATTCTCCTTGACTTCTCTTCTCCCACACCTCTCTCCTTTCCCTCGTCTTTTTCCCTTCTCATTTCTTATCAGCAAAAAAACCACCGCGGCACCTGCTGCCTTCGCGCCACGGTTTTCGCGCTATTTTTTATAGTTATATACAGAAGGTTCTCTTTAAAATGATTGATGTAAGGAAAAAAGAAATTGTATAAAACGAAAAAAAACAATTAGAACAATGACTGATAGAATAATGGTATAATATAAATGTTAGGGGGTCTCCGTGGAACAAAGTGATAGTTGAGGGGGTTTTATGTACTTTTGCCTTAAAAAAGGGTATCTTAGTCATTTCCTCCATTCCGTTAACGGAGTTAGCATTTTTTTCATTTTCAGTAGTTGAGGGGGTCTGTATGGGCGCTTTTAAATGTGAGGGAGTCTCCATGAAAAAAAGTGATAATTGATGGCCTTAAAATTTTAACTAGAATTTTTAATTCACGGACCAGATTCATTTTGGGTGTGACCCACTCCATATCAACCTTGAAAAACAAGACTTAAGAACAACAAGAGCAAATGAGAAGCAACACTTAAATAGGAGAAATGAAGATAGATTTTGGACCAATATTTTAATATACTTCTGCTCGATCATGAGATATATGTAGGTGCTACCGATATGCATCTAGCCATGTCCATAAACCAATATAATAAAAGATGGTTATGATCATTGAGATTCATCCACATATGACTCAACCACATACTTGTCCGTGAATGATCCTTAAGTTACATTTCTAAATCACCGCGTACATCTTTAATGTGTGCATATGTAACAGATATGACTATACGAGTAGAGATAGCACCAATCAATGTTTTTTTCTGTAGCATACATACTACTTTTTTTCAGTGGCGGAGATAAGGAGAGACCAGTGGGGTACGTGGCCCCCACTGGATTTTTTTTAATTTTTACATTTGTAATATTTTAATTAGTTATTTAAGTACACCGCTTCGGAACAAGAAAAAATTACCAAGTGCTCTTGGCGTTCTGTCACCTTGTGTACCAACACTATTCTCCGCAACATGTTCATGTGGGATCAAGACTAAAATGTACGACTACCACATAAATATTGATAGAGAATGGTGTTGGGGCACTTTGTGACTATTACAAGCAAGCTTTCATTCACTGAGCTTTCGCCTCCAAAATGCCACTTGTTTACGGAATTACAATTATTATCTGATCACAAAATGCAAGTCAAGCCAATCTCCTTTTTACCTTCTTCCATATTTCTCTCTTTTATCATCTTAAATCTATCACTAACTCCTCGATCAAATTTGGGTTGAAGATGATTCCTTTAGAACTAACATCAATGTGTTTCATATTCTCACAAAAAAAAGATACATAATTTGTTTTCACTACAAAGTTGCATGTGTTGTGTTGTGCCCCTGCTGGTACAATTTTCTGGCTGCGCCACTGCTTTTTTGGCTACATATAATTTCACCAATTTAAATCAATTGTAAGGCCTGATAACTCAACATCTTTAGCTTCAATGAGTCATATTATTTTGAAGTAGAAACAAGCTTGTAATTAAGCTGTTCGGATTCTGAGTAGCTGGAATCCACCAACCAATACATGGCCCACTCATCCACACTGGAAGGAACCTTGGAATAAAGGGAACAGAGATTTGGGCAATCAGAGAGGAAAAGGATCTTTTGCTGATGGAATTTTCCAAAAGATAAAGAGATAGATGCATGAGGTTTATCTAACCACCAATGGGAATTGCTCAATCTTGCAATTGCTGAGGTAAACATATGCTCTCTAGAAGGTTGGTCATTACATGAGCAATATACTGCGGTTATGACTCCTCATTTAGTGTCTGGTTTGTGATTCTATTCGAAGAGATTAGATATGCTTCATCTTTGGTAGTCGGAAGGCATAAGCTTGGTCTTTTTTTCTTTTCTTTTCTTGTGACGATCAAGTAATCCTTCATTTTACCGGCGGAGGTCATAAAAATATTAGATTCTAGACTACTCTCCTAGTCGAGATGTGCTCTCATGCGAATCTAATAATTGCTAACTGCAGTTTTTCGGTCCCTTGTTTTCCTCAATTGTCTTGCAAATCTGAAATGGAAAAATATACAAAGTGGAGCTTATGCTTTCGGTTCCCCTGGATACAAGAAACGAGCTCCTCCTCGGCCACCACGATCACCTCCTACACCAGCACCATCAGAAGCCGAAAGCCCAACAGGCGCTACCCAGCCCACCACCACCACCACCACACCTGTTCATAGTCAGACTTCAGTCCAAACATCCTCACTGCCACCCTCTTCTCCATCTTTCACAGCCACTCCAGCACAATCAGCACCAGCAGAAGCAGTCACTCAGAAAATTTACAACCCATAACTCAGGGCCCAATGACCTTTAAACCCTCTTCCAGTGAGTCTATCTTGTCTGTGTCTGAAGAAGAACAAAAGCCAGCTAGGTCTGGGAAGAGTTGCATCCGAAGAGAGAAACAGCATCTGAGAATGTTCTAAATGCTCAGAGCCAAACATCTGAGCCAAATGACCTTTCAGTCCAACATAATACCAGCAGAACGTTCGGAAGCATCATGTGTGTAACATAACCAGTGCAAACATACACAGCAGCTGAGGAGACCCCTGTCCTCGCCCAGAAATTAGATTTTTCTCTTGTGAATTTCTGAAATTAAGTCCCTTCAAGAATCAGATTGAAATTCTGCAAGAAGACTGAAGCGAAGAGAAGATCATTGGTGTCAGTGAGATTCTCAGTGCAGTGCCAGGCTCAGAAGTAGCAACCCAAATGCATCTGAGCGTCGCCTTTGATGCAGAACAAAAGCCACTGGAGGAAGAAGAGGCATATCCAACTCCATCTCTAATGGAAAGAAGGCATGGTTCAACAGCTGCCACCAGCTGAAAATTCTTCAAAGAAGCCACTGTGACACGTCCTTTGAAATTAAGGCACCAACACTACAACTGCTCAGGCCATTTAGGAGCTCTGTTTTTTCACCATCAATGGGTCTCTTTGGACTGATTTAAGTGGTTCACAAGGACTACTGGAGCCAAATTTTAAGACCTCTTTCCCTTTTGCAGCTGAGAAAAAGAGCAATGCTCATCAACGCAACTGAGGAAGGTTGATGGAATTGGAGCAGTGCCCCCTTCTTAAATTGCAGAGATGGGGATTGAGTGCATTGCGCAAAGCATTCTCCTTGGTCCTGTCGTACAAAGAACATGAGCTGAGAAGATATTGTAGCCACATTGTGAGTTGGAAACTCTAGAAGATACTTGCTGTGTTGGATAGCAATGTCGAAGTGATCGATCCTTAGAGATGGGGATTGAGTGCATTGCGCAAAGCATTCTCCTTGATCGTTGCTGGCAGTCATAAATACTGAACTTGGTCCCAAGTAAATTTGACCTGTTTAAGATGTTGCCAATTAATTGCCTGAAAATTGAATCAAATGATGCAAAGAAAAGGATGTGGATCTTACAAGCAACAAGCAACAATATACCAATATACATAATACATATCACTAGCTTGAGAGAAATCATCAGCTGCCAAGGATGTTATAAATTTTGTGCTTGTTATCCTTCTGATCTTTCTTGCAGCTGCCAACTACAGTTTGCTGTAAACTCCTGAGAGTGCTCGAAGTAAAAACAAAATCATCAACTAGAGGCACCTTATGTGAGTCTTCTAATGGTCTAAAGTTTTGACAGGGAAAATTAGGTAGATTATTGTGAAGAAAAATATCCCAGCATTTTATATCATGCAGCTAATTTGAACCAGTTCTCAAAACCAAATTGAAAACTTATCATACATAATGGAACCGAAAACTTCTAACGATAATATAGAGACATCAAAAAGATCAATTTAAAGGATAATATAACAAAACAAAGGACTAGAAATGAAGTTATGTTAATATGGCATTATCAATCAGGACTAGACAGTCACAGTCAAATAAGATATGTAGTACAAAGTTTCGAACACATCACGATGTTTATTCAAGTTAAAACAATAAAAGTTGAGTAATGGAAAAAAAAAGAAAGAGAAAGCATAGGATTACTTGCCAGGACTCAAGCCCAGATACAAAAGATACATTGATGTTTTTTTTTTTGATCCGCAAGATACATTGATGTTCCCCTTTCCCTTTTCATAAAGCATCGGATTGGAGAATCTCTTGGTCTTGGCTGATATTCAAAAGTCGAAGTAATATGGAAACAAAGAACCCACCAATTCAGTATGCAGAAAGCAGGCACACAAAAATTGAAGGAAAAAAACAGTCGACAAACAAAAGAATGGGGGTAGGGAAGGGGGGAAACTGTAAGGAGATGTTGAGGCTCAAATTACTGAGATGGGGAAAGTGAGCACCAGTATTGCTCAGGAGTTTTCACAACCTCTGTCTTTGTCTCCCTCCGCAACCTGCATCCACGAGCAACCACATCCCTCCAGGCAGGCCACAAGGTCTGGCTAGCTTCTAGTCACTGAATAATGTCAAGAACCAACTCAGGTGGCAAATCCACCCAATGGCTCTACCAAACCAACAATACATGGAGATGGAGATGGAGAATGTTAGGGGGCTATATACAATCTCCACGGTCATGCATATGTTTCCTAACGACTTGCCTCCTTGACTTATTTTTAGAACCATATTTCATTTCTTTAAACTGAAAAAACATGCCATTGAACGGGATTATCATGAAGCAAAAAATTGTCCTCCCCGTGATGTTTTCAACTGAAAATGTAGTAAAACACAATTTCTTTTGAATCAACATACTACCTATAGTTATGACATCTACTTTTAGAGAAACATGAACACACGTTCACTTTATTGAGTTTGCAAAGTAACTGATTGTGTCATTTATGTATCACAATAGATCATAAATCTTTGAAGTAACAACTACCCCAGAGAATAGTGGCTAGTCCGAGTATCCTTCTACTTCTGCAGAGGACAGAAATACATGTGCTGCCAATTCATTTTGAATTTCATGGTATGACAATAGGTATGTATCATCCTTATTTTTACTGGTAACCATGGTTGTTACAGAATTTTATGTCACTACAATGTTGATTGCAGCAAAGGGCACAATGAGTGACACAAAACGAGACTGAAACTCAAATTTAACATAGAAGATGGGGATCCAAAACATAAAAAGGTGTATTTATGAATGCAACAGCCTTTTCTGTTGAAGGAAACAAGAAGCTCTGCGGGGGAATACCTGAATTGCAGCTGCAGAGTTGCAACTCCAAAGGGTCCAGAAACAATGGACTCAATCTTATGATGAAATTAATTATTTCTATATCTTTGGGGCTTGTAGGACTGCTTCTGTTGTTGAGTTTCCTATTATATGTGTTGGTTTCGAAAGACAATAAATGCACCAGGCCAGTCCGGAAGTTTTTGGGACAAGTACGGGCCAGTCCGGAAGTTTTTTTTGTACTTTTGTTTTTGATCCGCAAAAAGAAATTTATTGATGATTGAAAGAGGTACAACAATTAAAAAAGGATCATGAGCATGAGGCATCACAACAGGAAAGCCAACTAACACCCATGAACATGAGGCACCTAATACCCACCTACTCCACTCCAGACAAAGTTTGGCCTAAGGATGCAACCAAATTTTCTTCCGAAATTAACCTTGAAGCAGCATCTGGTGTTCTATAACATTTCCAGTAGTTTCCTTTAGTCCAAAAATAATGTACATTATTTCAATATATTCTGCTAAAAAATGGTTGGAGGTTTTTCTCAATCTGACCAAACCTTACCCGTTTCCGTTATTTTTGCTCGAAGATCAATAAAGTCAACCATAACAAAGCTAAGAGATTTTCAAGCTTGTTCAAACCAAGCTTGAACAAGCTACTACGTGACTCGTCCTTAAAGGATTCTTAATATCTTTTCTTATCAACAAACACACCCACGCACATAAGTATGAATTTTATCAGAATATTTAATTTCAATTAACGAAATTTTTTAAGACCCATTTGTTTGATAAGTAACTGTATTTGTGTTTTGGCTCTGGAATTGTTATCTAATCGGGGTTGGTTTTATCTAGCTACAACCATGAAATTACTTTAAATTTTCTCTGTATATGCCTGTTAAAATTGTTTTAGACTTTGGCCTATTTAGATGATGGAGCTGTTTTATGTAGGTAATCTCAACCGTTACGGTTTTTCTTATTCAATTATCCTTTTCCAATAACCCATCCCCACTAGAAAAAAAAGGTGGGGGAATTGCACAAGTTGTATCCATCTCACTCATCTCTCAATAGTTGCGAGTCAATTGTTTACGATTATTTGCCAAAGCGCCTTTGGCCCAACGTCATCAAGGGTGCACTTGCTAGTAGAAAGGAGTTCAAATCCTCTTTCAAGGTTCTAATCTAACTATTTTAACAATATTGACTTTTGCCAAGTAAAAAAATTGTACACAATCACTTCCATCAGTCAAAGACTTCACCACTTGCCCACCTTCCTTTGTAAAATGAAGAACATACCCTATCCCAGTCCCTTGACCATGGTGTTTCAACAAGTTCATCAAATAAAAGTCTTTACAGTACAACTATAGACTTCATCACATAAGAGTTGTGACTATAGGAATCATAACTATATTTTCGTAACACAATCATAACTATATTTTCGTAACACAACTTTATTGCGTGTCATAACTTTTATGCTACCAATAACTCGTAATTTCGACAAAAAAAATAAAATCGTAACGTTTTACAGCGTGGTTGATCTCGTAAATTTTGTTTTGAAAACTTTTAGGGGAGTGATTTTGCCACTCCCCTTTGTGTCTTATTAGATGATTTGTTTTGTGAGAGAAGGAGAGTGACATTAACAAAAAGGGGAGTGGAAAAATCAATTTCCAACTTTTATATACATATATATGTCACTTTTAATTCAAAAAATAAGTACTTATTTTAGTTAGAGGAACATAGTCTAAGTCTATGTAAATTTTGTGCACAAGTTAAGAGCTAAATTTTGTTAAGGAAGATGCTAGAGAAACCGACACCCCACACCAACCAAGCGTACCGACGGGCCCGTGGGATTCACTCCAGGGCCCTGCACAGATGATCCGAGCCATTCAATAATTTAAAAAAAATCCAAGTAGCCCATGAAATACCTTCCTAAAGTTTCATTTTGATCCCAGATTTGGTTCATTCGAGACGAAGAGCAAACATCAAGTTAGGTCTCCATTTTGGGATTTAGCTTTTTGTTATATTCTTCCCCATACATACAGATTACAATACAGATTACAGAGAAACTAATTTTTAAAATATAGAAACTATTGGAATTGTAGAACTGCACCATTTTTTATTTTGTTCTGAAAAGAGGAGTTCAATTGTAGAGACCCGTATTTTTGAAAATCATTTAAAGGATTTATTGATGTTAGAATATGGAATAAATGAGGAAAATGTGAAACTTGTTGAGTTTGTTTGATTTGGGGTCGATGTGATAAGATTGTTAGTAGAGGGGTGTAAGTGCAATTTATAATTGTGTTAGTATATATATGTGTGGGTGTGGGTGTAGAGGAGTAAAATACTCCTCCCACTCTCTCTCTCTTCTCCCGATCTCCCTCCCCTCTCTCGGCTCCTCTCTCTCTCTCTCCATCACTCAAAAACTCCACCCCAAACTCAAAACCCATGTCAACCAACCTCCAATCTATCATCTACGCGCGTATTGGAGCTCGTACATCGTTGGTTAGTGCTTGGTGGAGGTGTATTGCTCTCGGAGTCGATTTTGGAATCTAGGGCTCGATCTCTCGTTGGGGTTCGGCTTTGATACTCGAGGTAGGGATTTCTTACACACTCTATGGGTTTATGTGATGAATTTATGCTTGGTTCGTACCTTAGATTGTTGTGTTCGTCGTTGAGTTGAATCCTTAAAAATCTGCTGTAAATCTGCTCGAAAGCCTCCTGTATTGATACGGCTCTAAATCCATATCGATACAACACTCGCTGGACTGCCTCAAAGCTTTACTGTATCGATACTTATTTTGTTAGTATCGATACAGTGAGCTTAACGACAGGTTTTTGCTGTTTTGCTCCAAACTCCATTATTTTGACTCCCGATCACTTCTAACACCTCTAGAACACTTTTAAACCATCTCTAAGCTTGGTTGCTCGTTCCTTGGTGGCTCACTGATCGTTCCCATTCCCTAGGGACTTGTTAAGTGTAATTTTAGTATTGTTTCGAACGGAAAAACGTATCGTCGAGTGCTTACGAATACTGTAGGTTGTATGAATATCGTGGTGGGTATAAATGGTAGATGGGGGCGGTATATAGACTTCAAGGGTAAAGTAGTAATTTATATCTTCGTGACTCGTTGAGCCCCACGACTTCCCTTGGTACACATACTACGGATTCAAGTATAGGAACTAGCGAGTTGGGTACTTTAGAAACTGCTTGTGAGTAGCACGTTGTGTAGGTGCGGGGATATACTTGGAGGTATGGTGAGGACGTGTGTATCTTCTAATTTGCGATACGGTAGATTATTGGTCTTGTGATGTCATGTGATCGATTAGATGGCTTTGGATTCGATTGAATGGTTTGATGTTTGTGAAATGGGAAGTGGAATGAATGTGAATATCAAATAGACACAAAGGGAATTTTCAGGGCTCTTAAATGAGTAAATGCTTGGCAGGAGCTAAATGCTCATATTATTTGACTTCAGGGCTCTTAAATGAGTAAATGCCTGGCAGGAGCTAAATGCTCATATTATTTGATTTCAGGGCTCGTCAACGAGTAAGTGCCTGACAGGAGCTTCGGTTCAGACTCTCAATTAATTGGGTTGTGAAGTTAATGTAGGGATTTGGTTTTGGTTAAGGGATTTTGATGAAAATCCTCCGGTATTCTTGAGCGAATCAACGGTTTCCGGTATTTGGGCACAAATGAATAGATTCCGGTATTCAAGCTCGATTCAACGGAGCTTGACCCGCGTTGGTTTGATTTTGCTTTCATAAGTCATTTTGCAATAAAAAGAGGAAAGTCTTAAAGGGAAGAGATTTGATAATTAGTAATGCGAACTGAGATAGATTGTGGTATTCATACATGAAGTAAATGAAGTGATTGAGACTCAGTCGTAGGCTTGTTTGATTTGATAAGAGTTTTGTATAGCTTCTAAATGATGTGTGCGACAATAGGAACCCCGATAAGATGTTTTGAACATTGAGGTCGATGTCCGTTTGGCTATTGTGGTAAACCTTCGTTACTCGAGTTCGCTCATTGAAACTCATTCATTTCTAGTGCATATCTTGTAAGGACCCGTAATTTCAAAAAAAATTATTAAAAAGGTTTATTCGATATTATTATTGAAGGAAAAGATGGAATTTGTTAAGTTTATTTGATTTGGGATTAATATGAAGGGATTGTTAGTGGAGGGAGTGCAAGTGTGATTAGTGTGTGTCCTAATATAAGTGTGTGTGTGTGGAGATGTAGGGAATTAAAATTCCCATCTCACACTCTCTCATCTCTCCTGGCCTCTCTCTCTCTCGGCTCTCCACTCTCTCTTCCCCTCCCTCTTGCTCCCAACCAAAACCACCCGAAACTCACACAAACCCACCTCCACTTTACGTTCCCTACACGTTATCGAGCTTCAAATTTCGTGGGTCAAGCTCGGGGAAGGATTAATCGGTTGAGATTGAAGATTTCGGAGTCAAGGGCTTGCGTGGCCCGATCTCCTCTCGTGTTTGCTCTCCAACTTTGAGGTAGGGATTTCTTACTCCTTCTATATGCTTATGAGTTGATTATGTGTTTTGATCGTGCTTGAATTTGTTGGTTTGATTGTTGGAAGTAGTTTCGAAAATCTGCAGAAAATCTGCTCGAACTCATCTGGTATCGATACCATTTGGCATTGGTATCGATACCTTTGTGTTACCAACCCAGAAAATCATCTGGTATCGATACCATCATTCATGGGTATCGATACCATCATTCATGGGTATCGATACCCTTGCGTCTGTACTGAATTGTGGTCAAAAGGTATCGATACCTTTCTTCCTTGGTATCGATACCATTGTGTTCCTGGGCAGTTTTGCTGCCATTGATCCATGCTCCATTGTTCTGGATCCCGATCATTTCTAAAGCACCTTTAAACCTTCCCTAAGCTTGGTTGCTCGTTCCTTGATGATCCGTTGATTGTTCTCATTCCCTAGGCACCGGTTAAGCGTAATTTTAGTATCGTTGTAAATGAAAACGTATCGTAAAGTGTTTGTGAGTGTTGTAGGTTGTAAGAATATCGTGGTGGTTATAAATGGTAGATGGGAGTGGCATAATGACTTTAAGGATAAAGTGGTAACTTGTATCTTCACAACTCGTTGAACCTTTCGATCTTCCTTGGTACACTTATTATAGGGTTCAGGTATAGGAACCAGTAGGTCGGGTACTTTAGAAACCGCTTGAAGTAGCATGTTGCGTAGGTGCGGGGATATATTTAGAGGTACAGTGAGAACATGTGTATTTGCTTATAAGCAATACGGTTAATTGTTGGCATTGTAACACCATGTGATTGATTGAATGATTCTTGGATTCGATTGAGTGATTTGATGTTCGTGAAATGGAAGTGGAGTGAAAGTGGATAACAAATTGATAGAGTATTGTAGGATTGTATATATATATATATATATATATGGGCTTAGTATGTTATGTACAATAAGGATATGTAAACAAATGAAAGGGCATGATCATGTATATTTGTGGAGTTATGTAGTTGTTGGTGAAAGCTTTGAGGTACAACCGATAGATTGATGATGAAGTTGATTATGAAATGATAGATGGTCGGTTAAGCGATGTGCGTTTCCGCTAACCAACGATTTATGAAATGATGATGATAATGATTGGGGGAATAGACTCGGGGTGTAGAGACCCGTATTTAAATTCCCTAGTTTTAATGCTTGTAAATGAGAAAGAGATATATTATAATGTGAAAGATGTGTCTATATGAAATTTGGGGTTTAAAGTGAAAGAATTGGAAGTTTTGGGTGCTATGGCTAAGTGTGTGGGGTGTGTGTATATAAGTGTGTGGTGTGTGTGGCAGGGAAACAATTTTCCCCATTTCTTTCTTTCTCCCGTTCTCTCTTCTTCTCTCGGCTCTTTCTCTCTCTCACTCCCTCACCCCAAGAACTCATCTCCAACTCAAAACCCACAACAATCAACCTCAACCTCGTCTTCTATTTGCGTATTGGAGCTCGTATCTCGTTGGATAGAGCTCGGCTCGGAGTATTTGGTTCGGTTTGGATTCCGGAAGCTAGGGCTTGATCAATCTCTTCGATTTCGACTTGGAAACTCGAGGTAGGGAATTCTACCTCTCTTTATATGCTTTATGAGTTGATTTGGTACTTAAATCGTGCCCTAGATCGTTGGTTTCGTTGTTGGAATTGTTCTGATGAAATCTGAAAATCGTGCACTGAGAATCCAAGTCCTACCGGTAGAAATTGTGGACCTACCGGTAGAAACGCTGTCCAGTAGTGTCACTTTTGTGAAATTTTGGTCTTCTACCGGTAGGAGGTTAATCTCTACCGGTAGGTATTCAAAAATCTGTCATTGTTTGTAAAATTTTGGTCTTCTACCGGTAGAGATTAATGTCTACCGGTAGACATTGAAAAATCAGCATTTTTGGAAAAATTTCGAACGAGCATAACTTTTTCATCCGAACTCCGTTTTGGACAAATTTTATATCGAAATTGATGTACGGAAGGTCTACTTTCCAATGGTAGTGGTCTCATCTCCTAATTCTTAATCGATAAGATTTGGTAGCCAAAATAAGATAGATGTGTTCGTAAACGTCGGATAATCCTTTTCCTTAGGATCGTGTGGGTGAGACACGGATGTACTTAGGCTCTCTTGAGTACTTAATTGGATGGTTTGACGAAGTTAGGGATATACTAGGCTTTGTAGTGGTCGTTGAGTTCCGTATGAGTTCTTTGACACCGAAACGAGGGTTTAGAGAACATGAGGAATATAGGTGGGCGAAGGTTGTATGTGTTGGCATGTGGTGTGAAAAACGAACAAGTAAAACATTCCTTTGAGTTAAACAATGCTAGGCGTGGATGCATAAGACATTTTCCTTATGCTTGATATGTGGTATGTGAAGGTACGGGGTGTAATTATAGGTACGGTGAGGATGTGTGGTATTGTGATATGTTTAAAAGGAATGGCGTGTATTAATTTATTAGTCGAAATCTTGATATGCTTGACAGTCTGAAAAGTTATGTAATGGTGGATTGAAGAATTTTGGTACAACCGATAGATTGATGATAAAGTTAATTATGAAATGAGGACGATTATGAAAAGTGTGAGAGGTGACCCAAGTGATCGTTATTGAGGGAATAGACTCGGGGTGACCCTGCGCTCGAGGGAACTAGACCCGAGGTGACCCAAGTGATTATGACTATTGAGGGAATAGACTCGGGGTGACCCTGCGCTCGAGGGAACTAGACCCGAGGTGACCCAAGTGATTATGACTATTGAGGGAATAGACTCGGGGTGACCCTACGCTCGAGGGAAATAGACCCGAGGTGACCCAAGTGATGATTGAGGGGAAACAACTGATTAAAAGAAAGGAAAGGTTTTGTCATAAAGGGAATTGATGATGATCAACATGGACACAAGAAAGATTGTAGTACCGTACGAAGAATAATAAGATGTTTTGAATTGATTATAGACAAATGTGGAACAACGTGAGTTTATTAACGTGTTTAGTTAAAGAAGCAAACGATTAGTGACATTTAGGTGAAGTCAAGGAACCTTAGACTATAGCTTGCAGCTTAATGGTAGTCACTTGTGCATTGAGCGTATCTGTCCATGTTCACTCATTCATGGTGCTTGATTCACCTCATTTGCATATAGAGTTTGCGTAAACTTTTCTACTGGGCTAGTGTAGTTCAAGCCTATTATTATTTTCAGGTGCTAATCCGGAACTATAGCTTGCATGATTGGAACGCTTGGAGTGTGGACATTACTTTTGAAAGCCAACCAAAGGAGTTACTTATTCATTTTTGTAAACCTCTTTTAAAGGATGCATTTGTAACTAAAACCGTAATTCTTTTGACTTGGAATATTGTAATCCTTAATCTTTTTTTTTGAAATTTGATACTTATTTTAATTTGGGGCCGTTGAGCCGATGTTGTAATAATTCTGGAACCTTGTGGACTTGGAAGTATAGTTATGGAAATGGAAGTCTTTCAGGTATCAAATAGAATATTGTGAGGTTTTGTTTATGGAAACCCCTTATATTTATATTGAAAATCGAGGGCGTGACACGGGGTGACCCTGCGCTCGAGGGAATAGACCCGAGGTGACCCAAACGATTTGTCATTTAGGGAATAGACTCGGGGTGATCCTACGCTCGAAGAAATAGACCCGAGGTGACCCAAGTTATTATTATTATTGTTATCAAGGGAATAGACTCGGGGTGACCCTGCGCTCGAGGGAATTAGACCCGAGGTGACCCTAGTGATTATCGATGGAAATGTCTGATTAAAAGAGAGGAAAGATTCTGTGATGAAGGGAATTGGACAATGATGACTGTAGACACGAGAATGATTGTGGTATCGTACAAAAAATAAAAAGTTGAATTGGAATGACGCATGGACTAGTGTGGAATAACGTAAGTTCATTGATGTATTTTGTCTGAGGAGTAACAATTAGTGACATTCCGGTGGAGTCTAGAATCCTTTGTTCAAAGCGTAAAGCTCATTGGTAATCATTCGTTCTTTGGGCATCTCTGTCTATGTTTACTCATTCTCGATGCATGATTCACTTCATTTTCATATAGTTTGAGCATAGAACTTTCTACTGGGCACGTGTTTTGCTCAACCCTATCTTTCTTTCAGGTACACCCGAAGATAGTGACACGAAGTGCTTGGCATGCATTTTGACTTCATCCCTTTTGAAAGCTATTACGGGAAATTGATTGGGCATCATTTTGTAAAACCCTTTGGGATTGTAATATTAATTTCTATTACGACTATCATTTGATCATGGAGGACCGTAAACTTTAAACCTTGTTTCCTATTATGTTATTTGGATCGTCAAGCTTGACTAGAAACTTTGAAATTTTAGTTTGCAATTATGGGAGTGGACCATGATTTGGGGTATTACCTGTATTATTGCGAGGTATTGTTTATCGGAAATCTTTATACTGTATGTTGAAAATCGAGGGCGTGACATATCTCATCCCATTTACTTATAGCTTGTGTAAAGATTTTTCTACTGGGCTAGTGTAGCTCAACCTATCATTCTCAGGTACATTGCAGGTTAATGTCATGGAGTGCTTGAAGTGCATGCTGACGTCGTTGTTTAAAGTTATTTTCGGAAGCATTCGTTCATCTTTGTAAAACTAAACTGTATCAAAATTTTCGATTGTGGAACTCTGTAAGTATCGTGGACAAGTTTGAGGATTTGGAAACAACATTGTATTTTCGGGTATTGTATGTATTATCGTGAGAAATTGTATTTTAAAAAGGTTTTACTATTTACTTTGAAAATTGAGGGTGTGACATCATTGAAGAATTAGATCACAATAGAAATGTAGGAATCTAAAGTACCTGTGGTTTGCACAAATCAGACAGAGGTGAAATAGGAGTGGAATCACCTACACCCAATAAAATTATATTAGACCATATCCATTCTCTAATTTTACTGCTGCCTTTCCCGTACGAATGGAAAAAGAACTGTTATTGGAAAAGGAAAAGAAGCATGAATCAGATAAAGAAGTTGGAGTAGAAAAAGTAAACTGTTCTGTACCTGAAGAATTCAAAGATTTTGTAGGTGTGAAAGTGACGCCATAGGGAATTTTTGTAGGGAATCTGGGGAGAAGAACAGTGAAATGTGTGCAGTTTGTGGAGTTGGAGGACATGAAGTGGGGTGGTAACTGCTTTTGGGTGGTTTTTTTGTGTCAAAAGTCTAATATATCCCTCACGCTATAACTGTTTTGCATTGTGTGTTTTTTTCTTAAGAGGGTATTTTGGAAAAGGAAAATACATGACAGGGAGACACCAAACTGGTGCTCCCCTTTTATATATTAGAATAGATATCACTTTTAATTCAAAAAATAAGTACTTATTTTAGTTAGAGAAACATAGCCTAAGTCTATGTAAATTTTGTGCACAAGTTAAGAGCTAAATTTTGTTAGGAAGATGCTAGGGAAATTGGCACCCCACACCAACCAAGCGTACCGACAGGCCCGCGGGATCCACTCCGGGGCCCTGCACAGATGATCCGAGCCGTTCAATAATTTTAAAAAAATCCGAGTGGGCCCATGAAAAAATCAGCTCAATCCGATATGTGTGTGTGCTCAATCCAATTATCCATTTTTTTTTACGAATCTGATCGGTGTGGGGTGTCTGTTTCTATAGGTTTCTCGATTTTTCGTTATTCCTTATAAATTTATAATCAAGACTTAAAGGCTAAATTTGGAATTGCAAAACCCACCCACACGATCCACATGGAGCCGTTGGTGCGCATCTTATTAACCGCGTGCGTATCTTATTAACCGGATGAAATCTTCCCTCATGCAATTTTTTGTTTGAATTTCTTTAACACATTCGCGAGAGAGAGAGAGAGAGAGAGAGTGGGGGGTTGTGCAACGTACCGTTAAAAAATTAGAGAGAGAGAGAGAGAGAGAGAGAGCGAGGGAGGGAGGGAGGGTTGTGCAACGTACCGTTAAAAAATTAGGGCCTTTTCCTTCGCATACACGTTTTCTTCCGGAGCGATTTCTTCCCAATTTTGAAATTTTAAAATCCCTCTCTCTCTCCAAATCCCTTCGTACCTCTCTCAAACCCTACGATCCCAATCTTACCACTGCAATCACTGGTGTCACCGATGAAGATTGTCAGAAGTCTGGTGGTAACGGCATTGAAACTGTTTGGGGGTTTCTCTGAATTTTGACGATCATAGTTTTGAGGTTTCTCCGAAAAAAACCATAGATATGAGAAGTGAAGAAGGCAATGGCTCTTTGGGCAACTGAATACGAAAGCGTAAGGTTCAATTTGTGAGTTATTTTCCTCGGTCCTGCCGTCTCCTTGCTTGGTTTGTTTCACTTATGCGCTACTCTGTTTTCTTGTCTTTTTTTGCCAATCTTCACAGCAGAGAGAGAGAGAGAGAGAGAGAGAGAGAGAGAGAGAGAGAGAGAGAGAGAGAGAGATTGATTATATGTTTGTCCGTGGGCGAATCTTATGCTACATTCATGATTTACTTAAGTCATTGATAGATAGAATAGATGAATCATATTTGTGGTTGAACATATATAGCATAATCGGACTTGGGGTTTTGGTATAATAATGAGATTATGTGGGAAGGCAATTTCATCCCTCGTTTCACTAAGGGTTTGTTAATTTTAGGGCAGTTATAATTATAACCCAGGTATGATTTTGATTATTGTAGGCGTGGGTTTGATTTCTGTGCATGGGTTTGGTTTAACTGGAAAATTTGGTTTCCCATACTTTTCGTTCCTCACCTGCTCCCTGTTCCCTTCTCTCCGCAGATACATGCACCTACGCATACCATCTATTGATCTTCTTCCACATACTGTTGAGCTTATAATCATTTGCCGAATTTAGGTTTCAAACTTTTTTCTGAGCAAAATCAGCATGACAGAAGAAGGTACGCTAGTCGCCATCCCGTTCTTTTTTGAGATCACTGTCACGAAATCTATGAATTCTCTAATTCAATGTATTTGCATAATTATTTGTATAATTATTGATGGTTCGGTTCATATGGCTGGCTGAGGGTGAAAATGAATCGCCCAGTTCTCGGGCTTCTCCCTACGACGAGGCAATGGACGCTTTGTCATCTCTGATAACAAAACGCAGCCGTGCGGATAAGACCAACAAAGGCTATCGATTCGACATTCTGTACGATTATATCAAGGTGATTATATTATTACTGATAATTTGGTTTGGTTATACGATGACTTAATTGCTGTACATACGTTTGTTGTTAATGTTGAGCTGATGGTTTGCTGTGTATGAACTGCAGATGCTGGATTTGGAGGAGCCGATTTCGAAGATGAAGGTTATTCATGTTGCTGGAACCAAAGGAAAGGTAGCGTGATTTCCCATTTTCTATGTAAGGAGTAAAAGAAGAATTTGGTTTAGCTGTGACTGTGGTGGCTTATTTCTCGAACTGCATATGAATTGGTTCTAATCCAGAGAAATTAGGGCTGCAACGAACCGAGTGTTTGCGAGCAGCTTGAGGCTGGGCTCATTATGGGCTCGGCTCGTTTACTAACAAGCAGAGCTCGAGCTTGAGTTTCAAGCTCGTTTAGTAAAGCTCCAGTTACTTGTAACGCGGCTTGTTTGTATGAACTCGACTCGTTTAGTAAAAGAACCGAGCTTGAACATCTTTATATTTAATGAGCTGAGCTCGAGCTAGATTATTTGGGCTCGACTTGAGTTCGAGCCGAGCTTGAGATAGACTAGTTTTGAATGAGCCGAGGTTGAACACTTTAAAGCTCGGCTCATCTCATCTCGTTTCCAGCCTTAAGAGTAACACAGCTCGAATTTATTTCATGTTCATTAGTCGTAGAGTGTTACGGTCCACGAAGAGAGGTAGTTGCAAGTTGCAACAGCAAAGAAAAGCGATGAGCTGCCACTAATGGAAATGCTAGGCGGAGGGGATAACTTAAGTTGACATGGAATGACATGGTAAAAAGTTATGAATCTACTGAATTTATTTGAACATATAGCCCTTGACACAGCAGAATCGGGAATGCATGGTTTATACATGAAAGATATGTGTGTAGAACATTGGCTCAATTGGATGCACATCTTATTTGACTTTTTTGCTTTCTATGTGAAGTTTGAACTTCCAATCGAACATACTTTTGCGGTTTTGCCGTAGCATCTTGGGTACTTATTTAGCTAGATGTATAATGGGAGTCAGCTCTTTCGTGTTCAAATACAATTCGATTACTCAACTAGAACTCAAGGTATTCTTTCTCTCTCTCTCTCTCTCTCTCTCAGCATGTCGTATACTGTATGGTGTTGTACACTGCAAACAACGTTTTTTCTGGAGTAGTTAATATGGGTGGTTGTTAGTCAAATTAAAAAATTCAGAGCTTACACTATGAGATTCAATTGATTTGTAGTGTTTTTTTTGTGTGGACAAAATCAAAATTAATCTAAAGATCAGACGATTCAGAACATTATGTATGGACTCTCTCTCTCTCTCCCCCCCATGGGACTAGGGTTAGAACATCATGGACTCTTAGTTTTCCTGTTTTGAGCTCTATCTCCTTGTCCTCTTTGTCTAATTTCTCCTTACAGAGCTTGCAATCAGCTCCCTCAGTGGTAATTTCCCTTAGGCTGTGTTCCACAAAACAAAAAAGAACTTATTTTTTGTTGAAAAAGAAGCCATGTTCCAGAAAATAAGAACTTATTTTTCAAAAACCCTTAGGTAGTATGGCCGGCGGAAGAGAAATCGGTCCGGCGGCCGCGCGTGGCCGTCTCCGGCCACCGGACAGCTGATCCGAGCCGTCCAAAAATTCTAAAAATTAAAACCAAGGGGGCCAGCGCGGGAATCAACATCATCCGAGGTGTGAAAGATGCTTGATCCGAGCACCCATTTTTCGTGTATATATGACAATCATATATACACGAAAAATGGGTGCTCGGATCAAGCATCTTTCACACCTCGGATGATGTTGATTCCCGCGCTGGCCCCCTTGGTTTTAATTTTTAGAATTTTTGGACGGCTCGGATCAGCCGTCCGGTGGCCGGAGACGGCCACACGCGGCTGCCGGTACGATTTCCGTCCGGTGGCCGCCAATTACCATACCAACAGTCAATTTTTTTGTATAAGGCAACTTGAAGCTCAAAAATCATGCGGGGGCCAAATAATTTTCCGATCACTATGGATCTTGTTTGATAGATCTCATTGAGATCTTTAATACGGTGCAAAAAAAATTTTTTTTTTTTTTTTCATTTATGTTATATTTGAGTTTGAAAATGTGAAAGAAACTTTTTGGTTGGGAAAAATAAGAAGGTGTCCTTATTTTTCAAAAAAGAAATGGTGAAATAAGAACTTATAAAATAAGAAGGGTTCTGGAACGGGGCCTTACTACTTTTGGTTCAGTGTCATATCTAGATTGAGTAATTTGCTCATGCCTTTTGTGTTGGTTAGGTCTACAACAAAGAAGACAGTTGTTTTGTTCTCTTTTGTGGTTTTCTATGTTGGGGAGGTAATTTTCTGTTGGTTTTCAGTTTCTATGATTTGTGCGGTATATGGTAATATAGTTGTACGTTTGCTTTAGAATTGCTGCTTTAAATAATGCATGTATTCCATTTATGGTGTCCCTAGGATCATTAAATCATACAATGCACTGGATTTTACAACATGTCACTGAATCATGAGGCTTATAAGGCAGCTACATTGGTTTAGAAAAGCTGTATTTTTTAATTTTTTTTAGTAAAAAGAGTTTGTAAGCATCAGTAATAGAAGTAATAGAAGCCACATAAATAGCCACTGAGGTGTGAAGAAAGGAAAAAGAGCAAGGTAGTAATTGGTGAGACAACTTACTCTATTAAAGTTATCGTGGGTAGGCAGTAATTATGTTTTTCTTTTTTCATGTACCCTAATAGATTTTTCCGTGTTGTCTTTCTGGTTCATTTTATCTTATATATAGTAGGTGATACAGATTTGCCTATGTTGGACTTCCTTTGTCATCTTGTAACCAGCTGAACACTTTGATTGCCCTTTGGAGTTTAATAGTTAAAATCAACTGAAGGATGATGACGAGTATGCTCCTTACAAACTCGATTTTCCAATGCTCAAGATAAGTATCAGTGAATCCTCTATTTGATTTTCTCTATGTTTTCCTTCTCATGATTTACATTCGATTGTTTTTTGATAAAAGCCACTACATGCAATGTACAATTGGAGGAACTCGCTTAAAATCGATTATAACTAAACTACTGTGAACGTATAAGGCTACGACTTAGTATAAAATGCTTTGGAATATGTTGCTTTCATCATTGTCTTTGTGAGTGATTTTAAAGAATTGGTGTCGAAGCCGTAAAACTATTGTGTTTGTCTGTTTCCGTGAATAATTGTATTGTTTGGTATGTTTGAGATGATTTTAAGGAGATAAGAGAATAACATGATTTCAAAGAAGCTAATTTTTTTGTTGTTGTTGCGTTTGGAGAGAGATGAGAACAAAGAGTTATTAGTAAAAAAAACTCCATTTTCTGCTTGATTAGTGGAGAAGAAAAATATTGTAGGCAAGACTCATTTAGTTGGCATTGACATTCAATTCCATGAAAAATTCATGATCCAAACACATCGTGAAAGCTCAATTTCCGTATGGGGGTCATATACTGATGAGTAACGACTGATTTAAAAAAGGTGGTATTTATTCTCCAAGAAATATTTTTGTAGGCTGTGGGTCTCACAAGTCTTGGATACATATATCTGCTTTGCTGGTATTTGATCGGGAGCTGAAAATTTACTTCTGTCATTTATTTTTCTTCGTACTCTTGCTGGCAAATATTTTGTATCTTGTGATGGTATATACATTATTCACATATATACATAAATGCTGTTTTGATTGTCAGAAGATGATTATGAATGGATGCTTCTTGTCCTTGGTCACTCTGAGTATTTCCCCGAAGGTATTCAACTCAAAGTCTCATTTCTCGGGTTCATATGGTGGCATCCTTCCTCTGCCTTCCCCTGTTTCATATTGAAGCATTAGAAGTTCATGGAAACCCTTTCAAGGGCTGACATTGCAGTCTTCCACCGGTATGTCAAGTTGATGCTCTCTCGTTTGTTTCATTTAGGTTGCATGTTTTGAAATTGAGAATAAATTCTTTACATCGCCCGTGTAAACATTTGTTTCCTCCAAATCAATTGCATTGCGCCACGTCGTCATGTTTTATTAATTGGGACCACTGTTTTGACACGTGGCGCAATGCAATTGATTTGAAGGAAACAAATGTTTACACCGGCGGTGTAAAGAATTTATTCTCTTTGAAATTAGATCTTGGATTTATGTAATTGGAGTGATTTTTGCGGTAAAAAAGCTTAGTTTCTTGTACCCAGATTATTTGATGTTAGATGAAGGAATATACGGCTTTGGTTTATGCTAAGTGATGTTTTTTTCAATGTTGTCATTTTTCTTCAAAATCTTAGTCGATCATGGCTTGGAATTATTTTGGCATGGGCTTCTTTCAGCCTATATTATCCAGCAATCGGGAGCTCATGTTTTTTGAAAAAAAATGTGTATCTAAAAATCCTGGCCGTTCAATTGCTTTTTACTCAATGTGGCCGTTGGATCAAATTGAGGTTGGGGAATGAAATACGTTTATCCTCTCCCTTTCCTCTCTCTGGTGCGCTCTCTCTCTATTTCAAATTTTGAACGATTATTGCCTCTCTCTCTCATAGCTAACGATTACCCTATCTCTCTGATCTTTATCGATCTTGCACAATATAGATGTCTAGATACCAAACTCTATGGCAACTCAAGGAACGTCGTTAAATCAGGCAATCTCTCGCCGCGCCACGGGATGACGGGTAGCAGACGGTTGGGGATTGGTAGGAAGTGCTCAGAGGGTGGAGGATTAAACGTACCCAAAACTCTGCACTAAATCTCATGGCAAGTTCACACTTCGGGTTGTTCTCAGGTAAGAAATCGGTTCCTCTGTTCTCTAAGTGAGTTCTCTTAGGGTTGTTCTCCAGTTTTCGATTGAATGGGTTGTTGAAAGGTGCAAAATTCTCTGATTTTATGGTATACAATACTTTTATTCTTGATGGGGTTTCTCCCCCCTGCTTAATCTCTCGTAAGAATTTGAATGAAGAACTGATACATAGGAACTCACCACATGTTTGACAAAAGGCCACTATGAAACCATCGATGGACAAATAAAAAATGGAAGCAACGATCTGAGATCTTCTATTTCTGTCTTTTGATTTGTATATCAAAACAAGAACATCAATTTCAATTGCCTTTCAAGTGTTTGGCCAAAGGTCCCAACTACCATATCCTTATGCTTTCAAATCATTTTTGGTCTCATATTTAAAATCTTCAAGGAAGTATGTCCCACGAAATCACATTTCCGACTTTCGTTAGATAATGGGATTAGGTCCCAACTACCATATCCTTATGCGGTATGATGGGATTAGAAATGTTTCCCCCCCCCCCCCCCCCTTTTTGGTTAGATAATCATGTTAATATGGTTGTTTGAGAAGTAATTATATATTTGTTGTCAACTCTTACTACCAGTCAATCGTTAGCTTTTCTGAAAAAAATGATTTCATTCTTTCTGTTCTAGGTTTTTAACTATCCGATTATCTTTAGGCAAAGATTTATTTGATCAAGACTTATGTTGATTGCCCTTTACCGACTTCTCTTTTATATCGACGATGAAAGCAATAAAAAGTGAATAACGGGTTTGTAGTGTGGTTTACGGTACAAATGGTAACGGGTTTGTGCTATTTAGAGGTGGTTTAGAGTTTGGGGATGTTGGAAGGAGTGAAATTTCATTTGTAAGGTTCATTAGTATGTTAGATTGAGGTGCTATAAAATAAAATCCTGCAACATGAATTTGATGCTTTTGTACAAAGTTAATTTTTTATTGCTTCGATTGTGTTGATTGTTGGCTTCAAAAGGGGAGACTGGAGAGGGCTGGGATGTGTAGAGCGGGATTAGGCTGCAAATGGTAACGGGTTTGGGCGATTCACAAGGGTTTAAAATTGGGGGTTGTGGGAAGGAGTCGAGTAGAAACATAGACATTTTGGGTGAGGCTTGATACCTATCGGTATTCAGTGCCGTCTTATTGCGCATTATCTTATTTGCATAGTTTGACAACTTCAAGCCAAAAAAAAAAAAAAAAAGAACAAAGAAAAGTTGTCATTATTCAATTTTTTTAATCTTTACTTCATAGGGTGGATAGAGAATTTAAGTCTCTAATACTTAATCTTTTGGAACACGTTAGATGGCCTAAAACATTTGAATTTGCATCCTAAATGCTTCTTCTTCTTTCTTTTTTTCATATATGCAATCAATTTTTAGCACACATGAGCCCGACTTAGTTTATTTATTTTTATGTTTTTGCATCCTAAATGCTTCTTTTATGTTTTTAGGGAGCTTTTGCTAAATGTAATGTATTGGTTATATGAAATGCCTTGGTGGAATTGGACTGCGTTGGTTTCATTTTGTGTATATGATGGATACCAGTGAAGGAGATATGGACATACACAGAAGCTTAGGGTAAATAAAACTTATTTCATTGCCCTTTAATTTCACAAATTGGCCTCTAAATATCCATTTGTATCTCTTGAAGGAAAAAAGAATATTAGGTGATGCCCATTTACAAGAGAAAAGAGTTGATAATTTGGATAGTGGTATATTAGGTTGATTGTAAATTAGGTTTGAAGGGGTTTAGAGAAGTTGGGTAATGTGGAGATTCTGAAGTTAATTGGTCTCATAAACAAACCAACAACAATTACCTGTTTTTGTTCTCGATACAGTTTACGTGTACTTTTGTATACACAAGGTTTAAAGTATGTGGTGGAAGTGAAGCTGCAAATGAATGCTTAGAGGGTCTTGGAACATCTCACTGGGAATGAACATGAAGAGGATTTTCATATGGTAATAGCTATGATCATTTTATGTTGCTTCCCCTTTTGTATGTTTTTTTTGGGTTAGTTATTGGTCAAACACTATTGACCAATAACTAAAGTCAATGGTTGTGGGTAGGAGAAAATATAGTTGGTTAGAAATCCCATTTGACTATGTAATTTTATACGTGTTGCAGCGTGCCTTCAGCTTAGTTCTTTGATCGTGAGGATCTTAGGGTACCGCCTTTGTTATACCTTCGTTTGCCTTACTCTCACCTTGAAATTACGTGTTCACATTGGTTGTGTTTCTGTCGATATAATGGGAAAGATGAAAGACTGCGAAGCTAAGGGGTTTGAATAACATAGCTTGGGCAAGTCTCCTATTTCGCGCTCACACCACCAGGCATTTACTTACATAGTAATCCTTTGATTACAGTTGTAGTGAATCTGATGGATTTGTTGGAAGTGGTGATGGATTTGCTGGAAGTAGTGAATCTGACCAAAGAAAATCCAGCTCCCCATCACCCTCATAGGAATCTGATTGAGGATTGCCAGATTTGTAGTAAGAGCTCTATGAATCACACTCCACGAGAGGGCAACAAAGTGACTGATGTCCCAGAAAATATTGGCGGGACTCAGTGGTGTCCTTTGAAACACCCAACTGTGGTTTCTAAAGGGGAATTTTTGCAGCTAACATTGTAGCGGGTTGTATTCGAGAGGCAATGCCGCCTTTTTTTGACTCCAGTAATTTGTGTTGGTTGATATTTCAACATACCAAAAAATAATAGAGTTGGGCATGTCCCCTATAAATGTCCCCTTTGAAGTGTAAGCAAGCTAATATGGGCATGTTTTTTTTAGTCTTATTGTACTTATTCAGAGTTTTAGTTCTTCTTGCTATGGTCATTGGCTTCTAAACGGGATGGAGAGTGGTTAATAGTGGGGAATGATACTTCATTTACGTGGTGTTTAAAATGTGTTGCGTCGTGCCTCTAGGCACGTGCCATTACTATTAAATGTACTTACTAAATTTAGATAGTTTTGTTGTCATTGGTAGTTCTTTTTTTTTTTTTCAACACTAGGACAAAGAAATGGAGAAGGCAAAGTCCAAGGGAAAAGAAAAAGTCATCTACGCAAATAAGGAAAAATATAATGCATCTCTCTCTCTCTCTCTCTCTCTCTCTCTCTCTCTCTCTCTTCCATATTGCATAGCCTGAAGGTAACAGATTTCAACATTTTAATCTTTTTCCCCCTCTTTGGCTATATTTTTTGTATATCGAATGCTCACATTTGAGAACCTATTTGTGAACTTATTTGTTCTCTATCAGGTGTCATTTCTACAAGTTAGTCTGCTAAAGCTTCGTGCTTTCAAGGATAGGAAGTTCATGGGACAACAAGGAGAGCATTAAGGTAACCAATTCAAACTCCGCTTTGTCCTCTGTTTTGGTGTTTCCAATCAATCGCTTAATATCTTTATTTCTTTGTCCTTTGAACAATGAAACAATGAAACAAAAATTGGCTTAGAAAATGTTTAGCTTAGAAAAGTTGGCTTAGAAAGTCAGAATTCTGTTTCCAATCAAAAATTGGTTTATAGTCCTCTTCAATGCTTAGCTTTCTTAGAGAATTCAAGGTCTGGTCACATTGATAGTTGAAAGACTGAAATGCATTTAACTTGGAATTCTGTTAATTTGTTCACTACCATTCAGAAACCCATCATCTACTTTCATTAACATGTGCCCCGTCAATTTGGATCCACTATGCTACTCCAAGATGTCATTTTGCAGGGCAAGTTCCTGTTCTGGAATGTCAAGCCATTTCTAGTAGATGTCGGCATTTTCTAAAGAAAGCAGTTACAGTAGCAGTAGGAGTAGCCCCGCGGGTCTCTGGCAATGGCAGATTTCTGTCTTCGATTGGAGTTTGCACAAATCTGAGGAGATTCATACATAACTATTCACCTAGTAGTTAAATACAAATCGAGAAAGTCAGGATCTCAAACCTCTCTCCTGGTCCCATAACGCTATGCGAGGCTCTCGGTTCCACCAACCAATAGACAAAAAATTGAATGAATGAATATATTTTTTCCCCTTCCTGAAATGATTGGGGTTGTCAGTGATTTTTTCTTTCGGTTAATTAGATGTAGAGAATTTGTTTCTCCTTTGAAAGTAGAGAAAGGGAGCGTGCATTTTGATGCATGTCTATGCTATGTTCATTTCTTTGGTGTTCAACCTGTTGGTGTCTGTAACTTTTGTTTTGACTATTTCATTTTTTACCAAAATTACACACTCCTTGACCAAGAAAAATAATTACACACTCTTTGATAATTCATTTCAGTCATGTTAAAAAATGTGTTGCTTCGTGCCTTTAGGCACGGGCAATTTCTAGTGCATATATATATAGGAGGCATATGTTATGGTAGATTGAAGTTGTTAGAGAGTGTTAAGGACATGGAACAGAAGTATTGCCTTCACATTGCTGCTCTAGGATTATATATCCAGATTGGAATGGGTCCCATAATGCGTAGTACATAACCATTAAGACATCTGTCATAAGCTTCGACTGTGTGACATACCTATTGAATTTATGGACCTGTGTTCAAACGAAATGGCCAACAGGATTGTGAAGCTTATCCTAAATAGACAGGGGAAGGCTTTGTTGAGTTGAGTTGAGTTGAGATGAGATGATACTTTCCTTCCCAGCTATTTATTAGCTGTGGTTACAATATTCAATTATTATTCGGTTGATTAAGTCATCTAATCACAGTTAGCAGTGACTTTTTTTTTTTTGTAATTTTTTTAGTGATTGTAAGTAGGCATGTACTCATGTAAGTTCTTGATTTTCTGTTTTCATATTAACTTGCAACCTCATGATTATATGCAGATTTGGGTACCCACAAATCCTGGAGGTGCTGAGAGGCTTGCCCTAGGCATCATTGAATCTAAGTCAGATTTCTATCTCCACAGCTTGTGGGGTCTGCCTAATGAGGTATGTACCTTCTACCATAGAACCAACGGAGAGGTATACCATAAATTTGACTTTTTGATTTTTCCCTTTTGGTGGTGGTCTGGTGGGTGATAAAATCTTTGATGATCTCTCTCTCCATTGGGGAAAAAGAGAAGGAAAACTAGAAGAAATACAAAACAAAACGTCCTAAAATGGCTAAAAATGGTATTTTCTGTTCTATCACTATAGCAGATACATGAACGGTAATATGTTTTGTAGGTCACTGAATACAAAGAAAAATGAGTTATAGAAGCAAGAGTGGCAGGAAAAAGGTTTTTGTCATAAAACATAAGCTCTAGGATAAGAGTGATGTGGAAAATAAATGCCAAATTCAACTTGTATTGGGTCTTCATAACATGGATGGCTTCCAGAAACTTCCGGTTCTTAACACAAAATGCTGCGGATGACTGCACTTTCTCTCATGATTAGTGAATGATTTTGTTATTTTGAATTAAGTTAAGTAATGATTGTCAGACTTAGTTGTCAAACCAAAGTATCTCATGGCCTTCACTGATGGTTATGATCAAAAGAAGAATATTGATGTAGCAGTCAATAAGGTTGGGCTGATTTCTCTCTCTCTCACATCGTGATTCCATGGTTTTACAGTTATCACAGAACTTCACCATTTTGATGTTCCATTATGATGGTTGGACAAGTGAGTGTGATGAATTTGAGTGGTCAAAGCGAGCTATCCACATAAGTGTCCGGAAACAAACTAAATGGTAAATTTGTTATGCCTACTTCTGCCTCCTAACAACGTTTTTAGATAGGCTGTATTGGCTTGTTATTGAAGCATATTAGATTAACAAATTTTTACCTAATTTTATATCTAAACTCGTTGAAATTTGTGCAAGGTGGTATGCCAAACGTTTTTTGCATCCTAGGATCGTGGCAACCTACGATTATGTTTTTATTAGGGATGACGACCTCGGGGTTGAGCATTTTGATCCAGATGAGTGAGTGAAAATTTCAATATCTTTTTGAATGAAGATGCTGTTTAAATGGATCGGGTTTATTAATCTTATCAATTAAATGCAGATATATTAAACTGGTGAGGAAGCATGGGTTGGAAATTTCTCAGCTAGGTTTTTTTGGAGCCAAATGGTGGTTTTACATGGCAGATGACCAACAAGAGGGATGACAATGAAGTTCACAAGTGAGATGATCTGCATTTATTGTTGCTTCGTCAGATAAGCTTGCACTGTTGCTAGATACTCTTTCGATTTTCTTTTTTAAAGTTTGTCCTCCAGAGAAACCGAAGAGAGACGGTGCACTGATCCACACTTGCCACCATGTGCAGCGCCGCATGTATTTAGTTTACATCTATTTTATATGTACAAACTCGTTTTTGGGTTTTCACATAGCTTCTTCATATGGTAAATTGTCTTGCTGACTATCTTTTGTTGAAAATTCATAGATTTGTTGAAATCATGGCACCTGTGTTTTCTCGAGGCGCATGGCGCTGTGTTTGGCATATGATTCAGGTACAAAACATTATCTTCATGTTTTCCTATCGCTCCCCACCCTTCAAGCTGTCTTTGGTGAGTATTAAAATTCTTATCTTGTAATGCAGAATGACTTGGTCCATGGCTGGGGTCTTGATTTAGCTCTTCGAAAATGTGTAGACATCACTTATCACCTTGTGCTGTCTCTATTCATATGCCTATCTAGCCTATAATTATAATGGGGAAATGGTAACCACTGCTCAATGAGCGTTGGATAGCCTTAAAATTTGTGTAATATGTATCCCAAGACACTTCTAGATTTCAAAACTTGGGTTACATTTTACACGTAAATACATATAATCTTTTAATATAGGCTTATAATAGTACTATAAAAATTATATGGAAACAGGGATATGGGTGTGCTTTTTTTTCCTTCTTTTCTAAAGTCAATTATCTTTTTCCCTGGGAATGCTCATGTGGAATATTTTCAATTCATATCGCATGGAATACTCCTCTCCAGCATCTTGCGGCTGCATCACCACCACTCTTTAGTGGTAATGATTGTAGCTTTTCATGTAGTACGATACCCACAGTTGGTAGGTGGAAGCTACAACCTTTTCTGGCCCCTCCAAGATCTTCCATCGAGATGCCTTGGAGTATTCGTTACCCTGCTTCAAAAGGCGAGAAGGTAAAGTGGTGGTGGAGAGCTCTAGCATGTCTCCCATATATCATATCCGTTCGCGATACATGGAAGTATTGGGAAGCGGCGTATTGTCTCTACCCATTCTCGGGTCGACTTCTTGACATCCGGATTTTACCGGGCTTTTGACAGATTGCCAAGATGGTTTGTCACGGTATATTTTACCACGGCATATCTTGGTGTGGTCAGGAGAAAGGAACTTTCCCACTTCTTGAGGTCCAATACCATGCTATTGGAGAATGCCATTCAGATTTTGGAGACGGCGAGCAGTTTCCTTCTGTTTGCATGTTATGGGGGGGACAGGTTATCGGCATGTTTGGATTGGTCTTCGAGTTGTCTACGTCTTGACGGTGTTGGTATGCATAGGGTCCTCCATACTTGGGATGTATGTTGAAGTTCCGGGAGTGAGCGAGGCGGCTTTTATCCATTCAAAGATATAGGATACAAGGATAGGGCTCTTCTGGTCAGACTTTGCGTTTTCTTTCTTGGGGAGTTATTACAAATGACATTTTCCAGTTAGTACTTAGTAGTGAAATTTAAACTTTATGAATGAAGTTCAAAATATCAAGTTGGTGTCAGTGGGTACGACTTATATGTATGTTTTCATCTCTCTGTTTCTAAGGTTGATTCTCCTTATTGTTGCATATCCAGGTTTTCTGGGTCTTTTGTGCAAGTCAGAAATTTCTGAACAAAAAAAAAAAAAACAATTACCAATGAATCCAATGAGCACGCGAAAATGTGCGGAGCACGGGCATTACACTAGTGTTAGGAAAAGAGCCTGTGAGGTATGCACTTATGGTCGAAAATGTTATATACAATATAAATTTGCACTACAGATTCACAAACTATGAAGCTGCTGATTTTTGTTTTTTATTTCTTTAGGTGTTTGATATTGAGGGAGAATGGTGAACTTTCACAGCTTGATTTGGATGATGGGCCGGAAAGAGAGCTGACTGACTCTGTTGAATTGTTTTGGGTGACCTGTGGTCTATCAGAGGAGAAGACAAACTTGATTGAAAAGGTTTCCTGGTTAGATTATGGCCACAGAGGGATGCAAGTAAAATTCTCTTCGGCAAATACATTTTCGTTTCAAGTGCTCTCTTTGTTCTACCTATCTGATCATTGCAGGTTTGGTATCCGTCTCCAAGTGTTGACCCTTTCAAACAGGAAGATTTCTTGCTTTCAAACAGGAAGATTTCTTGCAGGTACATATGGATTGTTGTTTATGCTGTTTAGCTCTTTTCCTGACTTTTATATTAATGAGTACTATGTTGTCAGGTGGACTTGGTTAGACAATAAAGTACCATGAAGGCGATGGTTTAGTATTTGTGGACTTATATTCCTGATCTGATCATCGAGGTCAGGTATTCTGAGATAATCGAGTAACTTGATATTAATTTTCTCAGTTAGACCCTGAATTGGAATTTGACCGTGAGGTATACCCTCTTGGTCTTCTTCCAACTACCGGAGTTGTCATTGTTGTTTCTCAGAGGATGTCGTTTTCAGCTTGCACGGAGTTCCCATGTTTTGAGCCATCTCCATAGGCTCAAACTCTATTGCATTGCCTACTCAGACACCTTCTTTAGGTACCACTTGGACCCATTAGCTCGTAGTACACCATGAGCAAGTTGTCATCTCTTCATACTTTTATTGGTAGGGTGTTCAGTTGTTTCATAAGTTTGTTGTGGCAGCATGATGAGATTGCTCTATTTGTTATGTTTAGATTTCTTTCTTCTAAAGAATTCCCACTTGTGTTTTTTTATTTATATGTTTGCCAGAGGGACAAGAGTGAGGAAACTCTGCGTTCAGTACTATCAGCTAAGAAGCCTCCTTTTTCCATTGCCTGGAGTGGCTTCTTTTTACAGTATTCGATGCAGAGATTTCCAGGTAACTCTACTTGATCAATAGTCCAATTCCGAACCCTGTTGGTTCAAGTTCTTTTTAGACTACGTATTTCAAGATTCAGTCAAGGAAATGGCTTTGGGGCTGGTATGGTGGAGAGGGAGTTACTTCACTATGATTTACTCTTGCAGTTTTTCCCCTAGGGAAAACCCCATTTACTGAAACGGTTTCCCCTAAAAGTTTGAGTCATCTTCACTTACCTTGGACACAAATGTTTCATCCTTGCTGTTTTTTAAATCATCTGGTACTCGGAAAACACGATCCATTTTGCTGTGATTGGGATGGGGTTATAACGCTTGAGATACTGGGTGGGTGGGTAGGGAGGGAGGGAGGGAGTGCTTGGCTTAATTTGGAGCTCTACCACAATTTTCTAATAATGCATCTCTTTCCCTTCATGTTGTGACTATAATCTACATTATCATGTTTCAGTGTTTGATTGATTCTGATTTCTGACTACTGTCTTACAGGCAGAGTGCAGATAAAAACCTAATCTCACTCCCCACGCGTGCTGCAAAGCTTTCCGGAGTATTTTGATGTGGTTGTTTAGCACATCAAAATACTGGGTGGGTGGGTAGGGAGGGAGGGAGGGAGTGCTTGGCTTAATTTGGAGCTCTACCACAATTTTCTAATAATGCATCTCTTTCCCTTCATGTTGTGACTATAATCTACATTATCATGTTTCAGTGTTTGATTGATTCTGATTTCTGACTACTGTCTTACAGGCAGAGTGCAGATAAAAACCAAATCTCACTCCCCACGCGTGCTGCAAAGCTTTCCGGAGTATTTTGATGTGGTTGTTTAGCATTGCAAGAAAAACTGATGGCCGACATTGGGCAGATTTATTTTCTACTGCCGGAAGATCAACAGAGTACGTCGTTTCTCTTATTTTATCTTCAATTTCACGTATTTCGTAGTGTATTGCTGGCGGTTTCCCAGAGCCATTTATAACATGGATAAAGACTTCAGATTTTCTGATCGTGAATGCAGAATAATATGGACCCTGATACGAGGGTTGCATTTACTAGTTAAGACCAAGTGATTAAAACCATCTCCACTTCCAAGTAATTGGGTCATAGTGGAAGCATGGGAAAATCTTGTTTTCTTGCATCATGATTGGGGAACTGTAACTTGAAGGGCAATTTTGCAAATCTTTCAATAAGCATGTTTCCTTTCATTTACTTTTAAGAGATTGGTAACTTATTTAACGGATGAGTGGGAAATAAGTATGTTTGGACTATGTTATGTACATTTTTGTGTGGAAAATATGGAAACCATAGGAGGCATTTTTCACTGCAATGATAGAAGTTACCAAGCATTGATATACTGGCTAAGTTTGAGGGCAACCAGTTTGTGCTCATAATTAGGTCTGGACCACCCTCCTAGCAGTTCACATCAGTGGGGTTAAAAATAGCTAATGGCTTTGTGTATTGTCTAGTTGTGAAAGGGAGCACAATGTTATTTAGAAGTGATTGAAGAAAGTACTCTCGATGGGTTTTGTAGAACGCCTACAGCCTATTATCTATTCTGGAGGAATATGTATACTTTAATGAGTTGTACACACCAATTGAGTTAATGCTCATAATTATGGTGGAGTCCAACTCTTCCAAATGACAGAACATCAAATCTACTTGATACAGTCTGCCTGTTGGGCCTGCTGAAGGCACTTAAATTACTTCTAAATACATGTGGATTTGTTTAGCGAAACAAATTACCAAGTAAATTTTCTCTAGTTGGGAATTTCAGTAGGGAAGAAGTGAACAAGCACATGTGAAATGTCCAGATCACGCAATTTATAAGTGATTACACTCAACCAGGCCAAGTCAATTTGGTTGAATAGGAACGCTTTCCATTGGAAGAAGTTTTCGAACAATTGAGAACATCCGAAGGAGGACTTACCTCTGAAGATGCAGAGGTTCGATTGCAGATATTCTGCCCAAATAAGCTTGAAGAAAAGACAGTAAGCATCAAACTTCTCATAATATCTGATTCCTCACTTGTTAACTTTCACTCGGTAATCATAAGGCTCGGAATAAAGAAATTCAAACGGAAGGTATTACGACTAAAACTTTCCACGGCACAAGAAAAACGACGATTGCTGTTGCTTCTGTTAAAGGAGTTATTACACTGCCTGAATCTTGACCTTCCATTATGTTTTCCATGCAGGAGAACAAAATTTTAAAGTTTCTTAGTTTCATGTGGAATCCTTTGTCATGGGCCATCAGGCCATGGAAGCAGCAGCAGTGATGGCAATTGTCCTTGCAAATGGAGGAGCGAGTTTATCGAACCCTGGAATTGCTTCTGATCACAGATGATTTCTTTCTTCCCTAGGGCATTAGAGTTTCTCTTTCTTACCACACAATCCTAAATATATGGTATGTAGTTTCTGTTCCATTACTGTGTTTCTGCTAATATTATTCCAGGGGCAAGGTCCTGACTGGCAAGACTTCATAGGGATTGTTTGCCTGCTTCTAATAAATTCAACGATTAGCTTCATTGAGGAAAACAATGCTGGTAATGCAGCGGCATCCCATATGGCACATTTAGCTCCAAAAACAAGGTGTGTATGTTTATTTAACTGGTCCCTTGGCTCACTAAGCATTTGAATATGGCAAGAAAGTCTTTAGAAGAGCATTGGAAGGTCTTCCCTCAGTTTTTATGTGGTGGAATGTGTTGTGATCAGTGCCTCACTGCTTCCTGGGTCTACATCGGCTGACTATGTGGAAACCCCAAACATCTAACCTCTCTGGCTTAAGGATATAGCAAGACAGACCAACACTTCAAATTGGACTAGAATAAATCGACCGATGAAACTTTTTTGATGGAAAGACCGAATTATTAGTAATTTTGGGGTTCTTCGATGTGTGCCTAGCCTTTTTTGTTGCATTCCAACCTTCACAAAAGAGGGTAGTATAGTAAGTTAGTAACCTTACAGTGGTTGTCTGGTGTTTTGAGCATTCAACAATTACACTATCATATTTTTCTTTTCGACTAAAGATTGAATGACCTGACTTTTGGCAGGTCCTTAGAGATGGCCGTTGGCAAGAGCAAGATGCAGCTGTTTTAGTTCCTGGAGATATTATCAGCATAAAGCTAGGAGATATCATACCTGCAGATGCTCGTCTGCTTGAGGGAGATTCACAAAGAATTGACCAGGCAATATACTTTTCTGATGAGCTAATTAATGCGCTACATATGTTCTTTTTGGTATTTTAGGTTTGATAGTTCTATCCGATGTTTTATTTTAGTGCCCTTTCTTGGCATAGTCAGCTCTTACTGGAGAATCACTGCCTGTCACCAAGAGGACCGGTGATGAAGTTTTTTCTGGTTCGACATGTAAGCACGGAGAGATTGAAGCTGTAGTGATAGCAACTGGAGTTCACTCTTTGTTTGGAAAAGCTGCACATCTAGTTGATTCAACAGAAGTAGTTGGTCACTTCCAACAGGTGATTTATAAATTAGAACTCTTCCATCTTTATTAGAATGACAAGGTCGTAGACTTTGCCTCTTGAGTCTTGCCTTATACATGTGAATTCCGAAACACTTGTGCCTACTGCATTTTTTCTCAACGTGTACAAGAGTTCGAGTAGTACTTAAGGATTATGTTAAATCGAAGAAATTTCGCACCAGGCCCAGGAAAAATTTAACTTGTTGGCAATAAAAATAAAAAATTTGTTGAAAAGAAATTAACTGGGGAGCTTTCAATATCTAACCAAAGCCAGGGTGGAATATGTGATTGCAGGGAATGTAACATGCTGTTGCTGCAGGTTCTTACTTCCATTGGGAATTTCTGCATTTGTTCTATAGCTGTGGGGTTGCTTCTGGAAATCGTTGTCATGTACCCTATACAGCATCGTTCATACAGATATGGAATCAACAACCTTCTTGTGCTATTGATTGGAGGAATACCCATAGCCATGCCAACAGTATTGTCTGTCACACTTGCAATCGGTTCACATCGACTCTCTCAGCAGGTACAGCTCTCGATAGCTACGGGTCAGTACATTGCAAAGCCATTTGGATAAAATTGTAACAACACAACACCTCTGAATTTTATGTGCCATTGGAATATTGTACTGCCTTTGGGTATTTTATCAGAAGAATCTCAGCCTCGTATTTTCATTGCTGAATTAATTGCAACTCCTCTTTATTCTTTTCTTCTTTTTTCCAATTATCTTTTTTCTATTTCTTAATGGCGCCATTACGAAGAGGATGACAACAATTGAAGAAATGGCTGGAATGGATGTCCTCTGCAGTGATAAAACTGGAACATTGACACTGAACCGCCTCACCGTTGATCGAAACTTTATTGAGGTATGGAAGCTAACTTCATCAGGGTTCATTTCCCTACCGCTACAGTTTACTTGTTCTGTGGGAAACAATTACTTTTCAGAATTTTATTTTTGTTCTCTATGATCTTTATTCATGTGTTACACGGTCTTGGTTTAAATTCAACCCCAAAAACTAGCTATTAAAGTGAGTGTGCCCTTACGCTTACATGTTACATTTTAGTTTATATCCAGGCAATAAGAGACTGCGCTTTAAAACTTGCGCCTACTTTTTCACTATTATACAGTGACTTAATGCAAAGTATCTATTAATATCATGTCAGCAGGGTCGTTCTGTCTCATAGAAAAAGGATATGCTAACAGAGTACTTAGGTCCATCTCTATAAAGATCTTGATAAGAACCTAAATAGATTTGTTAAACTTTCAGAACTCTCCTTTTAATTGTCGGCAACTACTCATCAGATCTCATGATAGTAGGGGCGGCTGTACCGCTGGTTGAGGGGTTCAAGCGAACCACCTTGGTCCAAGTTTTCTTTAGTATTGTTGGCATTGGGTATCTTGTGCGAGTTAAAATAAACAAAAATTCTAATTCACACACTCATACACACCCACGTTGTTGGTGGGCACACAGTGCAAGTTTGTATGTATGTGGTGGTAGCCAAGTTGTAAAATAAATGGAAGTCCAATTAAATTTGGGTAGCTAAATAATATAGCCCAACAAACCAAAGTAAACCAAGCTCAATGAATTTTAGAATCTAAAAAATAGATTGGACAAAAAAATAAAAGGGAAATCTATACGTACGTTTTTCTTCTATAATATATCTCACGAAGTTAGAGTTGATTGTTTGCATAGAATTTTTCGTCATTAACACTCTATTTTCTTTGAGCAAAAAAAAAACACTATATTTTCGGTACTGCTTGATGAAAATCATGGAGCCACCCCTGATGGTAGTCAATGTAATTGTAGCGAGAATGCGCCGGGATTTTCTTTCTCTACCCTCTGATGTTAGAGATTGAGATATATGCACCTCCATGTTTTACATTGGCCTGCTCTCAGAGGTTGTTTCTCAACACAGGAAACTTTAGATGATAAACGTCTTCTGTAGGTTTTTCATAAAGATATGGACAAAGACATGGTTGTCTTGCTTACTGCCAGAGCATCAAGGCTGGAGAATAAGGATGCCATTGATACAGCCATCGTTAGCATGCTTGCTGATCCAAAGGAGGTGAACTAGAAAATAGAGCTATTGAGTTCATAGTTTTCTTCTTTCCCTTTTTCACTTGTAGTTTATTCAAGGGTGAAAACAATCCTTTTGTCTATAGGCACGTGCAAACATCTCAGAAGTACATTTCCTGCCTTTCAATCCTGTGGACAAACGCACAGCCATTACGTACATTGATTCTGATGGTAACTGGTATCGGGCTAGCAAAGGAATAAAGAGAGTCACAGGAATACCTTATTGGATGGTTGCTGCTGGCACCAAATAGCTATGAACCTTATGAGAAAAATTGTGCACATGAAGTTTCTCTAAAATACGATGATGAAAATTTTGAAGTTCTCATTGGTTATAGTTTTCGTTGGATAAATACATTCTGGTAACGAAAGAGAACTTAGGGCCTTAAGGATCATTGGAAGGGAATGGAAATTGCAAGACAAACTAGGAAATAATGAATAAAATACTACATCATAAGTACCACGGTCAATTTTACCAATTTATCATATACGCAGTTAAGTTTCTGCTTATTTAGTGAGGAATTACGATCATCCGAGCTGCCACTAGAGTTCCATTTGAACTAGTACATTAACTAGCTTTAGATTGCGAAAGGAGATCACACTAATTGCTTTTTAAGATCCTGCTTGGAGCTCTTTCCAATCTTGTAAGGTGACAACAGGGGTAAAACAAGTAACACCAATAAGCACATCTGTTGATTTGCAAATTTTCCGTCAATAGTATTATGCTTCTTCTTAGAGGGACAATTGCTTATATGGTATGCCATTGTAAGACTGATTCATCTTCTCCAAAATGGAACAGTAATCATCGTTTCTCGCTCTTTCTGCTTTCCCCCTCCTTAAATCCAGATTCTAAACTTCTGTGAAGAGAAGGAACAGATTGCTGGAAAAGTGCATGCCATTATTGACAAGTTCGCTGAACGTGGCTTGTGGTCTCTTGGAGTTGCTATTCAGGTATGAACGCATCGGTGTCTTATTTCTTTTCCTTTCTGTTGGGTTGAAGTTGGAATCGGCAACCAGAACAAACAATATCTTATTTTCTTTGTATCATTTCACTATTGTTTTAATGAGGTTGCCGGTAGATGAACAAATTTTAGTGGAAGACCAGAATATGTGTCTAACTACATTATTTGTCCTGGAAAGGTGGCGATTAGCTACACATGCCTTCTTTGTATCACACATTTAGAATGGTCAAGGCAAACAGACAGTTTGTTAACAATTAGTTGCTCAGTTTAAAAGACATTGCCAAGATGGTAACTATTTGTTCTACTCAAATCATTAAACAATAGATTTTTGGTTTGCGATTATTTTTCCAGGAAGTTCCAGAAAAATCAAAGGAGATTCCTGGTGGTCCTTGGAAATTTTGTGGCTTGTTGCCTTTGTTTGATCCTCCAAGGCATGATAGTGCAGAGACCATTCGATTCACCTTTGGGGTTTGTGTTAAGATGATTACAGGTAAATGGAAGCTTTTTATCCTGGTTTCTGCTACCTTTTTTTTGATGGGCCTGGTTTCTACTACCTTGTAGGTGACAAATACGGTTCGGCAATACTGAAATGGCTTCGCTCTAGCGAGAGTCTCTTCTCCATTATCCGGTAATTCTTTTTTTTTTTTTGATAAGTCATTATCCGGTAATTCTTAGTTACCAGATAATGCGCTGATTTGCTTTTCTTTCTTTCCTTTTGGCTGCTTAACATGGAGACATGTTTTTGGAGATGGCGTATCAGAGTTCACTTAGTTTGCCATAATCAGATGCTTTGTATGTTTTCTTCGTGGATTCATTTACTAGTAAGAAAAGATTTGGGATAACAAATGACTTAAAAATGATATTTACAGCAAACTGAAAACATTGAACTTAACAAAGCTGCAGAGCAGAACAGAATAGTGGTAAGCACAATAAAGTCAATTTGAATATGAAACTTGTAACATTGGCACATCCTTCTATTGGGTAATCAAAAGGATAATCAAACAATAGTGTACGTTCACGATGCTACTGTCTGAGCTTAATAAATATAGCACATTTGCAAGTAGCTTTCAAATGGCGTATAGAACCAATTCTTTTGGTTGCATTTGAGAAACGTAGGACACAAACAGTAAAGAAAATTATTAAATTATTTCATGTGCTAAAACAGGTGATCAGTTGTCAATTGCAAAGGAGACAGGTCGACGACGTGGCATGGGAACTAACTCATCGTTGTTGGGCCGTGAAAGGGATGGAATTGAAGCCCTTCCGGTGGATGAGCTCATCGAAAAGGCAGATGGGTTTGCGGGTGTATTTCCTGGTACTTGAATAAACTGCCTGTCCCATGAAAATGGGACCTTAGACTTTTCTTTTGTTCTTCTAGAACCGTCATTTTCTTTTACATAAATGGGACCAAAAGTATGGTTTTTGGCAAGTTTGCGGAGAACGCTTGTTGACAGCCCCAAAAAAGTGTGGTTCATAGTACTAATGAACACAAATCCACTGTGACGGGTTTCTACATCATCCATGTTTGCATACTTGCAGTCCAGACCTTTAAGTCCCATTCCTATTTTCAGCCTTAATGATATTACTGAGGTAAGGGATATCTTCCATCTCCTGGTCTGATTCTAGATATTACTTCCATGCGATTTTCAGAACATAAATACGAGATTGTGAAGATTCTGCAACAAAAGAAGCATGTTGTTGGAATGACTGGAGATGGTGTGAATGACGCACCTGCTTTAAAGAAAGCAGATATTGGAATAGCAGTGGCAGATGCTACAGATGCAGCAAGGAGTGCTTCTGATATTGTATTGACAGAGCCAGGCTTAAACGTGATTATCAATGCTGTTTTAACCAGCTGAGCTATATTCCAAAGAATGAAGAACTATACAGTTCAGTAATGATATTCTCTTCTTCAGCAAATTAGTAGCATAAATTTAGAACTACTTGCATGAATGCTACCGAGCAACAGAATCCCTTCCAAAGAAAAAATGAACCCTTCCGCAGAAATAGTTCCATGATTGGTGCTTGCAATGAGCTGGTTTTGCATGACCTAATAGTCCTACGCTATGAAGCACGGATACTCCGAAACTAGTCATATACCAGTATCGGATAAGCGAGGGATACGGATACGCGCCCCGATACGTATCGGATATGGCAAATAAGTATCTTGCATTTAAATTAAATATTTTTTATTTCAGATACGCGAGGGATACGTGGGGGATACGGCAGGATACGTTTAGGATACGACAGGGGTTAAAATGAAATTTTTTAAAGAATCAAGTACAAATTAAAAGGGAAAAATTGTAATAATAGCATCACTAAAAATATAAAACTTAGGAAATTATGCACATCGATAGATCATTCCCTGAACCGGTCGATATTTTCCTACCCTAGATCGCTTGAACCTTTGATTCACAAGGTTCTCTCTATTTTATTGGTGTGGATTTCTATTGTTTACATTATACAATAAATTATATCTAATACATACACTGGTACATAGATATATGTGTATATATATAAAGTATATTATATGCATACCTATTAGTCTATTGCCTACTAATCTGTATTTTTTTTTTCTTTTTTACAAAATTCTAATCTTTTGGATGATAAGTTCCTACTCTTTTGAGATTGACATGTACTTCATGCTTGGTATTGGCAATTCAACTACTCTTTTATTTCTTATGACTTCACTTTTATGCCTAGGAGACTAATAATTATAAAAATGTATAATTTATACAGCCGTATCCCCGAAGTATCCGTATCCTATTTTTTTAGGTTTTGCCATATCGCCGTATCCATATCGTGTCGTATCCGTATCCCGTATCCGTATCTGTGCTTCATAGGTCCTACGCCGTGTACGAGGAGCCAGATGGCCTATCCATAAAATTGCATGGTGCATAAGAGAACCTACGGCACCACCAATGCCGAGCCAGATGGCCTATCCATAAGATTGCGTGGTGCATCAGAGAACCTATGGCACCACCAATGCCTCTTTCATGTCTGTATTTTTTTGTAGTTCTTGGACCGATTAATGTTTCAGCACTTACATGGGTTGCTAATGAATATGCAGATATATGCTGTCTCCATAACAATTTGGATTGTGGTAAGTCAGGATTATCTTCTGTGCCTTGGTTTTGTTTGAAACTTCCAACTTGTTTTATATCAATCAAGTTAGAGGTTTCCTTTATCGGTCTTGAATCAATAAATCTATGGTGTTATCTTCTTGCAGCTTGGTTTTACGCTCCTGGATTTGATATGGGAATACGACTTTCCGCCTTTCATGGTTTTGATAATAGCAATATTGAATGATGGTTCGAATGTGGTTAGACTTTGCGTTTGCCTATCTCTGTGCTGGTTAAGTTTCTTTGGGATCTGTATCAGGTTCTTACATATTGTCGTCAACATAAAATGTTCAATTTGTTACGGATATGCCTTATTAGTTTTCTACAATAAGTTTTCATTTGGCTTCGTCCTCTAATTAACCCGAGTGTAGATATTCATAGAGATACAGTGATACACAGTCAATAGACTGTTGCTAGCACACAAAAAAATTAAGTCTGTTAAAATCTAACTTGCTTTAGTTGCATCTTTTGTGCACGTTAATATTGTATCCACAAAAGACCAAAACTAATGAAACTTAACACAAACAATACAGATTTTTATCCTGTTTGGTAAGGGGTAAACATACCCCTTCCACGGACTGCTGCCCATAAAACTAAATTAATATTCTGCTTTTCCAGTATAAAACTTGCGATTTCTAGCCATCTCCAGGAAAGTAACTTGGCGTAAAATGCGTGCTAAAATATGTTTCTTTGTCGTTTATAAAGAGCGACCATAATGACTATTTCCCAAGACAGAGTAAAGCCATCTCCTGGACATGACAGTTGGAAGCTTAATGAAATATTTGCAACTGGCTTTGTCATTGGCACTTATCTTGCTTTAGTTACTGTTTTGTTTTACTGGGTTGCAGAAGGCACTTCTTTCTTTGAGGTAACATAATCACAACATGGGTTATTCACTATGTTTGGCAGGAAAGACCACCAAATACAATTCTTGTTTTGCTTTCTGTTTCCACTGATATTGGGCTTATCCAATTACTGACTGCAGGACCATTTTCATGTAAGGTCCTTATCCAGAAATTCCAAAGAAATTTCTTCTGCTATATATTTGCAAGTCAGCATTATCAGCCAAGCTCTTATATTTGTTACTCGCAGTCAAAGTTGGTCATTCATGGAGAGGCCTGGGAGTCTCCTGATGTGTGCATTTGTGTTGGCTCAACTGGTAAGGGTTATTAAACCAGTGAAGAGGCTCCTCCATTAGTTGGTCCTCCTCTTTTCTTTTCCTACATGTTTCAATTTATGCTTGGACTTGCATTTTGTTGGTCCTACGTTTGAATAATGCCACAGTTGTAACTCGATTGTGAAACAAGAGAGGTCAAATGAGTTCAGATATAAATGATTTACACTTCTTCGTTGTTGCAGTGAAGGTACTTAACCTTCTATTCCCTAGTGCTTCCAAGAGTTTCATAGCCGAGTGTAAAAGCCTTGAAGAGCATCAGACATCGAAATCTTGTAAAGATTATCACAGCATGTGCAAGTGTTGACTATCATGGTAATGATTTCAAAGCTTTGGTTTATGAGTTCATGGTCAATGGGACCCTAGAAGAGTGGTTGCATCCAAACGACCAAGACGATGATGCACACGAGGAGTCAAGGAGATTAAACTTTGTACAAAGGTTAGATATTGCAATCGATGTAGCTTCTGCACTGAGTGCAATTTTGTTCACCCTCCTTAAAAGAGGGTGAACGTTACCCTTCTTCCTATTGGTTGAAATGGTGTGGATACCACCACAAAGTGATGTCATGCTTACCATGCAATACACTTTTTGGTAAGCATGACATCACTTTGTGGTGGGATCCACACCATTTCAACCAATAGGAAGGAGGGTAATGTTCACCCTCTTAAGAGGAGGGTGAACAAAATTCAACTCTTCTGCACTTGATTATCTTCATCATCACTGCTTAGAACCAATAGTGCATTGTGATTTGAAACCAAGCAACATTCTTCTAGACAATGAAATGATTGCACATGTCGGTGATTTTGGATTAGCAAGGTTTCTTTTAGAAGCCACCTCCAATTTATCAACATATCAATCCACCTCCATTGGCATAAGAAGGTCTATTGGTTATATTGCTCCAGGTAAATGTACCTCTTGGGCTCTTCTAAATTTTCCTTATGCACCTTCACTTGAAATAGTATCAGAGTCGATTCGTGTGTATCGTAACTGCTACTTTAATCACTTAAATAACGCTGATAGTTCTTTTTTTTTTTTTTGGTCCTCACATTTGAAAGCATGAAAAACCAATGTTAGACATGGAGTGGGATTTGTTCGAGGATTAGTTGAGGTGCGAGTAAGATCGCTTGGACACCTGAGTTATCGAAAAGAAAATTCTAGACATGAACTTTCCATTTTGTTTTTTTTTTTGTTTTTTGATAAGTGCACAAAATTTTATTAGGCTCAAACCAAGAAACAAAGTACAAGGGATAGAATCCCTTTACAAGAAACAACAATACAGGCAGCCATACAAAGCAGCTCTAAACAAGAAAACAAAATCAAAGAACACACTGTAAAAAACTATACAGATTGCATGATCCTATGAGGCAGGCCCCATATCTCACAAATACTCCGATTTTGCGAGGATTGTTTTACATTCCTTCTGGAGCTAAGGAAAGCACGAATCCCATTGGCTATATCTATTGCCACCTGAGTATGATCCTTCATCTTTGCACAGAAAATACGAGAGTTTCTTTCCTACCAAAGACCATAAACAGTAGCTGCCAATGTACACTTCAAACTAACAAATCTGAAACTATCCCAAGATACATTGCCCTGCAACCAATCAAGGACATCTCCCATATTATTACACTTCAAACTTTCCATTTTGTTGTTAAAACTACAAAGAAGTTTGTCGTCTAGGAGTATTGGCAAGTTAGCATAGGAAGTAAATACCTAAAAGAATTGATGTTCTTAACTCAATAAGTTTCTTTCCTACACGTATCCTCATTTCTATTCATTTTAGTGTAATTTTCAAGTCTTCTTTTATGCAACGCTTGAGTTTGGACTTATTTCTGCCCACTGATGGGCAGATGTACGATATCACCAAATCTTAGTAGTAAGACTAGATGTATATCATGTTTTTATTTTTTTGATCGGCAATAAAAAGGTTTCCATATCATTATAAAAAATGATACAAAAGAGAAACCCGTGTAGTAACACACCAGAGAGCGTCAAACAAAGGACAAGCTCAACCTATCACTACACATTTTATTTATAAAAAAAATCTGTTAGCAAGAAGCTAACAAGACACCAATGGGACAAAGCCCCACACCAAAAGGGACGAGCTCAAAACACCTAATGGGTGAAAAAGCCCAAAATAGAAAGAAAAAGAAACCCTAACCCTAAACGCCTAACATCTCCCCCGCAGCTGCCGTTGTCACCGCCGATCCAATGGCCAAAAGATAACCACAGCCTTCAACTCCACCACCGCAAACAGCCCCATCAAAACCGCTGTCCAAATGCCCGAAACCACCACCAACCCCGCCATTTGCCGCCACCATCACCGACTCGGCAGAACCTAGATGGTTTCGCATGCATGCTCCAAGCCACCAAACAGACCAAGGCAAGAGGACGGAACCACTGGTCAATACCAGAGAGAATTAAAGCAAATCATTTGTTTATTACACACCTAGAAAGCACTAATCATTATTATCTTACAATAACCGATAGAGTATACACTGTTCTAAAATTTGTTTTCGTGCAAATGTGTTTTTAGGTGGTATATCAACAGATCATCGTAATAATTGTATCCACTATGCATTGTGCATGAACTGCAGAGTATGGCATGGGAAACAAGGTGTCACTACCTGGTGATGTGTATAGTTATGGCATACTTCTGTTAGAGATGTTTACGGGGGGAAGAGTCCTACTGATAGCATGTTCCTTGATAGTTTGACTCTCCACAACTTTGCTAAGATGGCTCTGCTTGAACAAGTAGCAAACATCGTCGACCCAACATTATTCCAACAATCGGAAGTGGGGGAGGCAAGCTCAAACATACAAACCTTTCTCTTCAAGCACTCACAAAATCCAAGAGTGCTTGGTTTCAATACTTAAAATTGGAATCGTTTGTTCACATGGTCTACCGGCAGATTGAATGGACATAAGGATGTTGCTACTCAGTTGCATGCGATCAGAAACACTACATGTAACTGGGGCTCATTGAGGCCGAAGTACTAGAATTGTTTGGTGATCATGAGCAGGTATGAACCCTGCAGTTTCTTGGTGACTTGAAAAATATAACACGCATTTAGTGCTAAAACCACTTGTGCCTTGTTCTCTTTGCAATTCAAAAAATTCCCCCTAGATTCTCCTTAGATTCCCCATACTTCCAACATTTCTCTCTCCACTTATTACCCCTACTATTTTTCAAAAAAAATTTCAAATTCCAATCCAAACAAAGCATTGATTTTTGCAAAAGCCAGCAAACTTTTGTTTTCCCTACAGCTTCTGATAAAACATAATGCATTTTTCTACTCTATCTAGTTAGTTGTAAACCAAGGTTTTGAAGAAAATGGAGTTACCGATGTTCTAGTTGTCGTTGAAAATGGAACAAAATGCCTACCTGAGACAACTGTCTTTTGTTTTATTTTTTTTGTGGTAACTACTTGAGACAATTGTTAACTTCCAGCCATACATTAAAGAAATCAGTAATAGATCATTTGTTCGATTGTGTATTCTTTAATTTGCCTTGTCTTTGTGGCCTATGATTTGGTAAGGTACCAGCAAAACTGATTTTTCAAGCTGTTATAGTTTCTTACATCTGTCTTCTTTTTTTAGTTTTCCATCATATCCCATCTTACTATTTTGTTGGCTAACTAAATTTTTTCTCTTGTCCAAGGTTTCTGATGTCGGCTTTGTCTTGAACACTTGTTGATACTGCAGATTAGTTCGGCTCTGTATCACAAATATTATCGTACTGCTGTAATTTTCGATTTGCCTCATTTATGTTCTTAGTTTGTCTCAGTGTGCAAGTACTTTACCTGTTATATATGTACTTTATTACAAGGCTTTGACTTCAATTGGTTACCCTGTCAGTTTGCTCTCCTCCCTTTTAACTGCTTTTAGCAAGACCCCGTTACACTTTTTAGGAATGGCCATATACACATTCTCTGTTCTTTCTCGTACTTGTTCTTACAGTAGTGGTAGGACTTAGAACTTTAGTTGTAGTAGTTAATGATCATACATAACTTGTCATAGTTATGGAGTATTATAGAACATTTTTTTGGAGTGTTTTGCACTAAAAGAATAAAAGAAACACTAATGTGGTCCAAAAACATATTCGGGCCAACTGATTTAGACCAGAAAAGAAGCATGAGGTCAAAGCAAATATCAGCTTGACTAGAACACCCAAGTCTCTCTTAAATTATGGTTATTAGCAAGCAGCAAATGCAGCTTTAACAATCCTAACACCACATGGGTATGGCAGTGTTAAAGGCCTTCCTCCTCTTCATGAACGTTGCTTTTCTGTTGTGCCTTCATTCTGGCTCTCCTTTTGTAGTTGGCTTTATGCAAGGCGGGAACGAGACTGACCGTCTAGCCTTGCTTGCATTCAAATCAGCCATAACCAATGATCCCTTTGGAGCTCTGAACTCGTGGAATGAGTCCATCCACTTTTGTCAATGGGTTGGTGTAAAATGTGGCCGCCGACACCAGAGGGTCACTGTGTTGGGGCTTAATAATCAGAAACTGTCGGGGTCTGTTTCGCCTCACATCGGAAATCTGAGCTTTCTCAGGGAACTATGGCTTCAGAACAACTGCTTGAGTAGTGAAATCCCCCCAGAACTCGGCCACTTACGAAGACTACAAATATTATCGCTGGTTAATAATTCAATTTCTAGTGAAATTCCCACCAATATATCTAGTTGCTCTAACCTTGTTCACCTTGAACTCTATGGTAATAGGCTGACAGGAAATATTCCTGCGGAGCTCGGTTCTTTGAGTAAGCTCCAGGGGCTGTATATTGAGAAAAAAAAATCAGCCGGAGGTTTGCCTTCTACTCTTGGGAAATCTTCTCTTACAGTTATTTTTGCAACTGACAATAAGATTGGAGGTAATGTGCCAGATACTTTTGGTCGATGGGAAAAATTGGAACGTCTCTTATTGGGGTTGAACAATTTGGTCGGTACCATTCCTCTCTCAATTTATAATCTCTCTTCTATCGCAATCTTTGAAGTTCATAGTAACCAAATTGAAGGCCCCCTTCCCTCAAACCTAGGAATCACTCTTCCTCTACTCCAACGCCTAAATCTTGGTGGTAACTTGTTTATTGGTTCCATTCCTATCACAATATCCAATGACACCAAACTACAATACCTTGCCTTGGCGGAAAATGGATTTAAAGGAAAAGTCCCTTCTTTGGAAAAGCTGCAAAAACTTGAGGTGTTAATATTACACATGAATCATCTAGGAACAGGGCAAGTGGATGACCTGAGCTTTCTTGAAACTTTGACCAATGCCGCTAGATTGTCCTCCTTGTCTCTAGCCTCCAACAACTTTGGAGGTGTGTTGCCTGTATCAATCAGCAACTTCTCTACTGAATTATGGTTTTTCAGCTTACATATGAATAGATTAGTTGGGAGCATCCCATCTGGAATAGGGAATCTAATCAATTTGCAGGCTCTTGGCATGTCCTCCAACCACTTTAGTGGTAACATTCCTTCTGATATCGGGAAAATTCAAAAGCTGCAAAGTTTGATGCTCGAGGATAATAAATTCCACGGTGAGATCCCATCATCCTTTGCAAATTTGACTTTGTTATCTTTTCTCAGTGGATCTAGAAATAATCTTCGTGGCAACATCCCTTCATATATCGGAACATACCAATTTTTGGAGGCAATAAGACTTGACCATAACTATCTTAGTGGTATCATACCCGAAGAAGTTGGTAGTCTCTCATCGTTGTTGGATCTAAACCTTGCGTATAATAAATTGAGTGGTTCCCTTGCGTTGGAAATTGGACTTCTCCAAAATCTAGAAACACTAGATGTTTCTCAAAATATGTTGGACGGTAATATTCCAAGTTCTCTTGGTAGTTGTGTAAAGTTTACGTCACTAAACATGAAGGGGAACAAATTGTGGGGCACCCTTCCTTCAACTTTAGCTACTTTGAGAGGTATGGAGGAGTTAGATCTTTCTCACAACAACCTCTGAGGAAAAATTCCAGACTATTTGGATGACTTTGTCTTTCTAAAGAAACTAAACCTATCATTCAATGATTTTGAGGGTCCTGTACTAGAAAGAGGTGTATTTAAGAATGCATCAGCCTTTTCTGTTGAAGAAAACAAGAAACTCTGTGGGGGAATACCTGAATTGCAGTTGCAACCGTGCAACTCCAAAGGGTCCAGAAATAAAGGATTTACTCTTGCCATGAAATTAAGTACTTTTATACCCTTGGGGCTTCTAGGGCTGCTTCTGTTCTTGTGTTTCCTATATCTGTGTTGGTTTAGAAGGACAAAAAAGTACCGTCTGTCAAAATCTTAGGAAACTCATTTCTCCAATTGTCCTACCAAAGTCTGCTTAAAGCTACTGATTCAAATTTGATTGGTGTTGGTAGTTTTGGTTCAGTATATAAAGGAATTCTTGACGAGGACCGGAAAGTTGTCGCAATTAAAGTACTAAACCTTCAATTTCGCGGTGCTTCCAAGAGTTTCCTTGCTGAGTGTAAGGCCATAAAAAGAATCAGACATCGAAATCTTCTAAAGGTACTCACAGCATGTTCAAGTGTCGATTATCAAGGAAACGATTTCAAAGCTCTTGTGTATGAGTTCATGGTTAATGGGAGCCTAGAGGAGTGGTTGCATCCAAATGAGAACGAAGAAGATGCCCACATGGAATCAAGGCATTTAAACATTCGACAAAGGTTAAATATAGCCATAGATGTCGCATGTGCAATTGATTATCTTCACCATCATTGCTCCAACCCAATACTTCACTGTGACTTGAAGCTGAGCAATATTCTTCTAGATAATGAAATGATTGGACATGTTGGTGATTTAGGTTTAGCGAGATTCCTTCGAGAAGCTACCAATAGCTCTTCTATAAATCAGTCAAGTTCAATTGGCATAAGGGGGTCTGTTGGTTTCGTGGCTCCAGGTAAACGTTCCTCTTAGACTCTAGTTTAATTTCTCATTTTTCCTTGTCACCTTTTGTTATGTTGACATTCTTGTGTGTTCTTTTCACGATTCCTACTTGAGTTTAACTGAGTGTATGTGACAATAGGTGCCCCAAAGAGGTCTTCCCTGAACCCCTGCGAGGATGTAGAAGCGTCTAAAACCTTAGTTTTCTACCTGGCGCCATACGTGAAAGTAAATATGTCAAATGTTCTGATTGTTGCTTGTCTCCTTTGATAGCATCCAAAGGGGTAAAGAGAGAGAAAAATAGTTCTACAAACAGTCGTCTATGGTTAATCTAGATGGTAGTAGTACCAATACCCTAATGAGAAGCTAGCTAGTTATGCAGCCAAGTAGCTATGTAGTACAAGCCAGGATGTCTGTAAATTAAGCCATGTGGGAGTTGGTTTATGCTGTTATTCCTAGTTCAATGTTAATGAAATAGCTACTTGTTCTTTTATTAGTGTCTTTCCTTCGAAGACAACTATTGCAGCGTATAGAGTTGTCAATTTTTCAAATATATGATTAATCGGATAAAGCTACAAACTTTGTACAAATTATTATGATAAACTTATGGTTAATCTTTGGTTAAACTGTCCCAAGCTTTGACTTCTTAAGACCATCAATTAGATGGTTTTCAAAATGTCACTGTGAATCAAGCTTGTTTCAAGTATGTACTGTTTTTCTCATGACAAAAGCCACAAACCAACTACTTTTACCATGGCAAGAACAAGAACAAGTCTTCGTCAGCTTTCTTATTATATGGTGCCTGAATTGCAGAGTATGGATTGGCCAATGAGGTGTCAACATTTGGTGATGTGTATAGTTATGGAATCCTCTTATTGGAGATGTTTACCGGGAAGAGACCAACTGATGGCATGTTTAGCGATAGTCTCACTCTCCACAACTTTGTTAAGATGTCTCTCCCTGAAAAAATAGCAGAAATTGTTGATGCAACATTGTTTCAACAAAGAGAAATTGGGCAGGCCAGTTCAAGTATCGACAGCAATCAGAGTCAAAGCTCTCATATCAGTTACAAAATTCAGGACTGCGTGATTTCACTACTTAAAGTTGGAATTGCTTGTTTAGAAGAACTACTGACACATCGACCGAACATCAATGATGTTGTTCCGCAGTTACATGCAATCTGAAACACTCTACTTGACATTGGAGTTCATTGAGGCAAAAAGAGCCAGTATTGTTGGTCATCACAAGTTGGTATTACCCCTTCACTTTCTTAGTAACTTGAGAAGAAACATTCATCAATATCTAGGACCACTGCATTTTTGGCACTAGGTGGTGAACAACCTCCAGCATTACCATTTTGGGGTTGGCAAAAGTCAGCCATGGTCCCTCTCATTCAAGCATGATGATGGTTTCAGTGTCGAATGTGATTCCATTTGGTTTTCATATTTATTCTATACAAAAAAATACAAGGAACGGATCTATGTATATGCTAGCTAGCATACCTGCTGAAAAATGAATTGGGTACCATACCAACAAAATTGATTTTGATCATATTCCATGCAACAGTTTAGTGATCTAATTATTCTTGATTGAATATCGTCGTTCCCCATCCAAGTGTTTAATGATCTAATTACAATTTCTCTATCTTGTCTGACGCAGAAGCTTAGACTTGGCAACTGTGTGGATATCAAAGAGTTACCTTAGTTATTTTTTAAGTGCCTATTTAGTTTCTAGTCGATGTCTTTTAATTTGTGGTCTAAGAATCTGTGTTTTGATTATCTAGTAAGTTGTGTTTTTGCTTTAATAGTGGTCTAGGTATTTGAAAGGTCTGTCTAGGAAATCGTCTAATCTTCATTGAGTCTTGAAGAGTCATCTTTTGTAATGCCTGTTTATATGTGTTCTAATGAATGAAAAAAGTAGAGTTTGGAGTTTGAGTTTATGAAAATATTTGCAAGTATTTCTTGCTTGGAGTTTGGAGTTTGAGTTTATTAAAATATTTACAATCAAGTATGTGACTTGGTTGCGTGAGTGTCTTCCGCGATTAGTAGCGTCGAGTGGCATGTGATCACGTGATGTACCGACAAATTGAATGGACATTAAGGATGTTGCTACTCAGTTGCATGCGATCAGAAGCACATTGCTTCAAACTGGAGCTCATAGAGGCCGAGGTACTAGAATTGTTGGGTGATCATGAGCAGGTATGATCCCTGCACTTTCTTGGTGACTTGAGAAACAAAAAAACATGTTTTTAGCTCTAGTACCACAAAATTTCTTTAAAAGTTTTTTTTGCTTAGCCGGAGTATGGTATGAAATGCCTACTAATTACAGGTAGATCCCTTATGACTGGTCTGCAACCGCACCATTACCTCGCTCGCAGGGATGAAATCATGAGATCGAAGCGAGAAGGCATGGCTTCTGACAAAACATAACTCAGCTCTCCACTTCATGAGGTTTTGAAGCAAATGGAGTTATCGAGGTTTCAATTATCTTTGAAATGGAAGAAAAAGTATATTTTCAGCAAACGTTAACTTCCAGCCATACATGAAAGGAATCCATATTTGATGGTATTTTCTTTACTTTTTTGCCTTTGCCCTGCATTACGGATCCTTTATTTGGTATGGTAGCAGCAAAACTAATTGTCAAGCTCATGTAGTTTCTGGCATCTGTCATTTCATTTCTTTACTCTTCTTTTTTGTGATCTAACTACATTTTTCTCTTGTCCAGGGATTTTGATGTCTACTTGGCCTTGAAGATTTGTTGATGCTGGACATTTCTTCGGCTGTGTCAATTGATTATCATGTCTAATACTATGGACCCATTAATTTCCTCGTAACTTTTCGCTCCGTCACAATACTAAGGAAGGCTGTCTTCATGTGAATCCAGTGCCTAGTCTTTCTCTATGGTGGTTTATGGAACAAAGGGGGGCATATAGGAAAAGCTCTGACAGCTAATTGTATAGCAAAACATTATGAAAATAACAGGAAATTTTTAAGCAACTGCCAAAGCCTGTATCAAGGTCAAAGGTCTAGATTGATGATCAGAAAAAGAAAAAAAAAAGAAAAATGTCAAAGGTCTAGATTCGGATGTCCTTCTGGATCGGAAAGCACGTTCAGAATTAGAATGGCCAAGTGGGATTTGAGTAACCCAAATTGTTTGATTGACATGAAGAAAGGCGATCGAAAAATAAAACACGTCAGTGAAGTTGGCTTTTTGTTTTCAAAGGATCCTGCTAATTAGATTCTTTTGTAACTTTTGTACGGGGTTGTGAATGAGGCAGTGAAAAAGAAGTTTATTGCAATTAAATGCGCCGAGGCTAAAAGTAAAAACAAACTCGATGACCTCTTGGGGAAAATGACTATAGCTGAAGTCAAAATTTGCACACGGAGGAAACAATTTTATAAGAGGGCAGACAAAGGTAAAAGAATTCCTCAGAATTCTAGTTCTAGTTCTGATAGTTGCAAGTCAAGAATCACTTGTATGATGAAAGTTTCAGTTTGGAACAATTTGAGGTAAAAGGAAACCTCAGAATTTCATTTGCAGTAGCATTTTTATCCGTAATTCTAATTAGGACTTGAAAAGCTGATTTCCAGTCTCTTCAGCTCCTGGATTAGGGAAGCAATAAGTGGAACTTACAAGAAGTAAATTCAAATGGATCCTCTTATTCTTGTTCTCTTTGTGAACAATTCGCCAAAATCCATGATCCAAATGCAGCCACCGGATAAGGGAATAAGTCTAACTTCCAACAAGTAAATTTCAAATGGGTGGGTACAATGGGAAACGGTTTGGGGTCGCTCTGAGGGGAGGAGAAAATTGCAATTTACTTGACTCTGGAGGTCTTGTGATCAGTTGTGGCCACCTTTCTCCAAGGAGGGAACCAACATGGGGTGAGCCCAAGTCGTTTGGTGCGACTGCAATTCAAACTTCCCAAATGCATTTTTTTTTTTTGGTTTTGTTCCTACTAATGGCTCATTCCAGAAGCAACAACCCTGCTTGAACTTCAACCAAAGCTGCTGATGACACTGTACATAGAGCAACTTGATGCACGTACAGCTCCATCCACACTCCGGCTTTGGACCCAAGCAGCTGCTCCCTTGCATGTTTCTGCGTTCCAAGCGCCATCTATCACAAAAGAAAAAAACGAGATCCCCGACTTCAACCTCCACTCCATTCTTAAACAGATATTTGATAGTTCTCTTACTTTTCCTCTTTCATAGATAGAGAAGGGAAGGAGGCATTCACGCATGTTCCTTTTATGGACTTGATTTTTCTCTTTTTGACCTGATTGGTATACTATTGTCTCTTTGTTTCACTCATCCTGTTTTTTTGTTGGTTATTAGAAAGCAATGCCAACTATACAAGGACATGCGTATTCGATCAATTTGATCAGGTGTTTACTGTGGTGTACTATTGTAAGGAGTATAATTGGTGTGTACTGTTTATAAGTGGTGATGTGTAAAGTAGTAAATGTAGTGATCACGTCATTCCTTCAGAAGGGGTGAATTATGTGTCAGTAACGCCTCCGAGCTTCATAATCTCTTTATTCATTGTAATTGTTTCTATTAGCTTGATTAATAATTTCCTTTTGCTGATGCAGAAAAATTGTGGAGTCTTTCGACTTCATTCTGAAGTCCATGGAGAGGAACCGTATTTCGGTTCAGAAAGTAGAATAAAAGTGAGCACAGCAAGAAAAGTACAATGTGCCTGTTATATTACTGCATTAAATATCCAAAACAAGTACTCAAATTTTATAGGGTAAATTTCAGATACACCCCTTGTACTTTAGTCGTTTTTCAACTACACCCCCTCTACTTCATTTTTAATCACTCGCACCCCTTGTACTTAAGACTGGTTTGAAACTGTTAGTATTTCCGTCCAAAGTAACGAAAAGACGGAAATACCCATTTGTATTCCCCTTTCTTATTCTCCTTTTTTCATTTGCGTATTATCCCCTCCCTCTCTACAAAGCTCTGAGCTCTGGTTCTGCAATGGTGGAGAGAAAAATATAGGAAAACATCTGCGCCATTTATACTGTAGGAAAGAGCCAACCAGCACACACTCTCTCTCTCTCTCTTCCTTCGAACCTAAGGCAAACAGTCGAGACAAATATCAAAACAAAAGATCAACACAACCCTCATCTCCAAATCAACTGACACCCCATCTTCCTCCTATCGCGTTATCATTGATTGAAAAACTGATTAAGACCCAGCAACACCAGCACTCCGACTTGATGACGCCAATCTTGGTATTTTGCCGGCTTTGCTAGATCACAAATCCAATCCTAACGGTCAGATTTTCACTCTTTCTTGATTCAGTCTTTCTGGGTTTTCTTCAATCAAGGCTATTGATTATGTATTCATCGAATTCAAATACAGAGCCTTCTTCTAGGTTTCCCAATTTAAAAGAAGTTAACCCAAATATTGGCTTGGGTGACCCGTTAGGATTTGGAAAGCCGGCATTTGGCTCGGCGGCATCGGGCCGTTCAAGGCCGAGACTAGTGAAATTGAGAAAACCAAAGGGTAGGATGGAAACTGGTAAAGATGATTCTGGGTTTAACCCGTTTCAGATGATTCTGTTCCGGGAGTGGGTTCTTCTTTTTTGGGGAAAAAATTGAAAGCGATCAAGAGTTTGCGAGTATTGCGAATCCCGTATCAAATTGTCACGACCTCGATTTTTCAACATAAATAATTAAACCATATCGATAAAAGATCCTCGCATAAAGTAATTATTACCCAAATTGATTCCCCACCTGTTCGATTTACAAACAAATCCCCATTTTAAAATAATTACCACCTTGGCACTACGGCCCAAATTAACCTCGATACAAGTACACAGTGTTCAGAACATTACACACTTAAGTCAAAAGACATCTCAAACATAAATTAGTTACAAGTCATCTTTAACCAAAAGTAAGTCTATTACATAGATGAGAGGGTAACTAAGTCACAATAGCTTCCAAAATTCTTCATGTCCGAGCACACCATAGCACGCAAACATTGTCCGACATTAAGACCTGAAAAGAAGGATTTTGTTGAGCTACACTAGCCCAGTAGGAAATTCTATACCCAAAACTATATGAAAATGCGATAGATTATGCAACCAGAGTGAATGGGTACAATATGATATCACAAGAGACAATGATCTTTCACCATGAATAAGCACTCTATGACCCAAGAGAATCAAAATCCTATAAGAGTACCCTTAACAGTTCATACATCTGTTGGGGAAGGGAACCAACTCGAATCAATCTAATTAAAATATAATATACTCTCAACCGTCGCTTGTCCTTCACTACGCAGATACAAAACTCATCGCCTCTCACATGGACCCGATTTCAATTTATCGATTATCAAACCCTTTCTTTTTAAAACTTCGATAGAATCATTTACCCTTCATTCGTATCGCCCAACAATCCTTACATTTTCATTCCCTAGTTTCGCTAGGTTTTGCGCGTTGTCCGATTTTCTCACCGAATGGTGATACCCGTTCATCTACCCACAGTTTAACAATCACTAAAATTCTCCCTTTCCATTATGTCTCGTACCTCAATTTCATTTCCGGGCGTTAAGGACCCCGTGCGTCCCATATTCATTCCGGCATCACACCCTATGGTGGATCCGTGGCTTTCTTGTGCACTTCCGGGCATTTAGGACCCCGTGCGTCCTATTTCCGGCATCGCACCCATCGGTGGATTCGTGGCTTTCTTCGTATTGCTCCTTCGTACTCATTCATGTTAACCATTTCTCAATTGATCGTTAATAGCCTCAAGTTCAACATATATCAACTTACACATACAATCACGCATTACCAATCCACATATAAGAACACAACGTTCCCAAGGTCGCAATCTTTCATTCCTCATCACACAAAGTATAACAACTCATAAACGCATCCCCTTATACATAAAGAAATACCTTAAGCTCACGTTACTCCTTTTAAGTCTATTACGATATCCCACGTCATGCATCGAACCCACTAATGACTTTACAACGCACCACCCGTTAGGTTCTATACTAAAAATTCCATAGAACGAGCACCAAAGAAAGTTTGAAAGATCGACAAGACGAATGAAGAGGATACGAATTACTCTATTAACGTTTAGACTATTTGACAGGTCCTTATCAACCAACCATGTACCCTACGATAAACTTTACGGCCTACGATATTCGATAACTACTCCATAGTACGTTTCTCAACTCACCAACCATCCCATCATGTTATAGCGCTTAACAAGTCTGTATCGATCATTGAGACATGCCAAATATGTTCTCTAAGTCAATCTAAAGCAAGAACGATCAACGGACACCAAATTCATTAAGTTCAACATGTTCTTATCTTCCAACGAGGGCCAAAGAATTTGAGAAATCAATGAACCATTCGAGATACCAACAATCAAGTCTAGAAGGGATTCAAAGGTGTTGATAGAGTGCTAGAAGTGATCGGCGTTCAAACGAGCATGAAACGAGCAAAGTGTGTCAAAACTGCACAGAAACCAAGGGGGTATTGATACCCCTTTTGGAGGTATTGATACCTGGCCAGAATCTGGCCCAGAGAAGAATGGGGTATTGATACCCCTTTTGAGGGTATCAATCCCACGAAGTTTTTCTGCGAATTTTCAGCTTTTCAACAACGAAATTCCAACAACAAACGACGAATCAAACACGATCAAGGCACATAATCCACCCATAAACACATAGAGAGAGTAAGAAATCCCTACCTCGAAGTTGGAGAGCAAACCCAAAGAGAGATCGAGCCCACGCAAGCCCTTGACTCCGAAATCTTGAAACCAACCGAAATACACCTCCTCCAAGCAAAACCCACGAGATTCAATCTCAATAACGCGTAGAGAAGGTAAAATGGAGGTGGGTTTATGTGGGTTTCGTGAGCTTTTGATTGTGAGCAAGAGGGAGAGGGAGGGAGAGAGAGGAGGAGCCGAGAGAGAGAGGTCGGGAGGGATGAGAGAGAGTGAGATGGGTTTTTATTATCCCCTACACACACACCCTCATATATATACTAGTACATATACAAATTACACATGCCCCCCTTCAACTTACAACCCTATCACTCAACCCCCAAATCAAATAAACTCAATAAATATTCCATTTTTCCCAATTTCTAACATTTATAAAACTTTTTAAATAATATCCGAAAAATACGAGTCGTTACACCCTTCCCTCCTTAAAGAAATTTCGTCCTCGAAATTTGCTAAACCAAGTCCAACTGAGTCACCAATCACAATACATAATCCTATGCCACATTTTCGTAATCTAACGGTATAGTCCTACTGCTCGACAGTCCATCATATTTGCCTAGGATGCTCACCGGTTTCCCCTCAAGAATTACACCAACCTCTCTTCATTCTCATGAAATCTCAAGCTTCACTAATACTCAAATTTCTAATACTCATTCCGAGATTCAATAACTTATACTTTCTTGTTCTCTACACTCAAAATTCCACGTTCCCCCTCTTTTTTTTTCAATCAATGCCAATTGTTAATCTAGAAAACCTCGAATAATCTCTGTGGTAATAAAACCAAGAAGACCAAAATCCAATTATTAGACGTCATAATGACCATCACCCTCTGCTCAGTTTTTAACACCAATTCTCCATAATTGAACTTCTTACGTCTCAAAGCTAATGATATCCTTTTCAACTCCAAAAGTAAACACATCTCACAATCGATCTAATTTCATTGATAGTGCTAAGGATAGACACCAGAACTAAATGCACATAAGACAAACCGCTAGTCTCAATCTCCAACTCACACCTCTTTTTATCCACATAACTCTTTCTTATGAACTTTGCACAAACCTTAAACACCCTTTTTGCCCATCTAATATTTAAACACAACCAAATTTTAACACCATTCCAAGTTCCCTAATTCATTCTAATTCATCATCGACCCATTTCTTTTGCTTTAGCAGACTAAACCCACTTCTATCATAATGTGTCATCTCTACGTATCTCAATACGACTCAACCTCGCAACCATTCATATAAACTCTAAAATCCACTATTTTCCTTACCGTTAGTCACAGAAACCTTTTGCATCTAATTCTCTAATCGTATCACACATAGGAGTAGCAAGGACACTATATATACATGGAGTTAAATTCCACCATTTTCAAACCTTACATTCCACTATGGCTAGTAAAAGAAGGACACACGTCAGATTTTAACTAAAATTTCCTCTCCTCGTAGCACACACCCACACACCTCCGGGTCTATTCCGAGCCACATACAAAAAGCAAACTACTCACATCGAAATTACATAACGAGTCAAACATGTGGGTTAAAGCTAAATAGCAACGAATTTCATACACAAAATATCCCAACAAACCAACCGTACACTCTAATAGCTCACACAACACCAAACATATTCACACGTTAACAAACTCACTCAATATCCAAGGGACTCACAAGGTATCCAATGAACTCCCCGAGTGTCCAACGGACTCATCAAGTATCCACTAATTCACGAAGTATCCAACACTTCCCAATTCATGGCTTTAGGAAGCCCAACAACTATCTCGTTCCTTTCAATCTCTTAATACCTCACACGACGTCTATTCATTTTACCAATCTCGAGCATTCCCATTCATTATTCAAGTCAAATCACGTATTTCTCATGTTCACAGTCTTAAACATTACAAATACACATATTATCAATTTGAATTATTCCTCTATTTCCACAACTTTACGACCTAACATGTCTATACTTCCGTTATATTCTAGAACTCCAACTATTTCGTCACTTAAGAATCAATCTCACTCGCACCAACGTCCTTTAAAAGTTCCTCTCACCACGAGTTTCACAGCTCACAATTGTCTTTCAACTAAGTAATTATACCAACCTCAATAGTTCACATCAAGTCTTGTTGTCCCTCTTACCAAACAATGTCTTCACTATTTTCTATCAATCTGCCATAACGACACCATAACGACTTTCACCTCAGCAATAACGACTACAACACTATAACTCTTCTCAAGCTTAGAGATCTAGCCCCTATACACAATCCTAGTGTCCAATTGACTTTCCGAGACTTCCATCTAGAAGGGGCGGTGATCAAGCGCCTCTTCCAACTGGATCTCATCGGTAGTCGCTTGGGTGTCCAAAAGACACATACTGTATCTAGACACCCTACCTATAACCCTCATCTTCCTAAGTCAATCTTAAATACACACGACTCTCTACGCAGAATCACCTTGCCTTACTTACACTCAAAATCACCACCTCAATAACCACCATAACAATAACAAAACACAATCGTTACTACAACAAAGCATCGTCCCTCCAAACACCTTCAAGACACTCACTAGCTCAATCATCTCGCTATGATACACCTCACTCATTTTTTTTGACAAACTATGACTTCTGTGACGCAAAAAGACGTATCATTCTTTGTATACTTACACTCAATGCGGCTTACATCACAAAAGATTCAACCAATGCAATTAAGGCCCGATAGGTAATCCATGCAATTCAAATAAAGCACATCCAACACTTAGCACATAAATCTTATTAACAGTCTTGCACTTCTCTTATATACTAACAGACATCAGCTTCCACATATTGACTTCGACACTACATATAACCACCACAATCCCTCACGGATTTCTAGCTCATCTAAAAGGCACCTTATCACATAGAATCCCAGAACAAGGCTGCTAATGGCAACAACAACAATAGCAACAAACGCTACCACAACCACTACGCAAAGGCCAAACTCTCATCTTCTTCTTTTTTTAAACAAGGGTCAACGACATTTCACCAATCCACATAAACATAGATGCCATGCCACATCGATGAACACGCGTCAGGCATGCAAGCACACACATGTTTTGTTAAAACAAAATGCAGTGATATATTTTTTTTGAACCCATGAGACTAAGTCTCCCCACGGTCTCAAGGTATTCAAACCTAATGCTCTGATACCAACTTGTCACGACCTCGATTTTTCAACATAAATAATTAAACCATATCGATAAAAGATCCTCGCATAAAGTAATTATTACCCAAATTGATTCCCCACCTGTTCGATTTACAAACAAATCCCCATTTTAAAATAATTACCACCTTGGCACTACGGCCCAAATTAACCTCGATACAAGTACACAGTGTTCAGAACATTACACACTTAAGTCAAAAGACATCTCAAACATAAATTAGTTACAAGTCATCTTTAACCAAAAGTAAGTCTATTACATAGATGAGAGGGTAACTAAGTCACAATAGCTTCCAAAATTCTTCATGTCCGAGCACACCATAGCACGCAAACATTGTCCGACATTAAGACCTGAAAAGAAGGATTTTGTTGAGCTACACTAGCCCAGTAGGAAATTCTATACCCAAAACTATATGAAAATGCGATAGATTATGCAACCAGAGTGAATGGGTACAATATGATATCACAAGAGACAATGATCTTTCACCATGAATAAGCACTCTATGACCCAAGAGAATCAAAATCCTATAAGAGTACCCTTAACAGTTCACACATCTGTTGGGGAAGGGAACCAACTCGAATCAATCTAATTAAAATATAATATACTCTCAACCGTCGCTTGTCCTTCACTACGCAGATACAAAACTCATCGCCTCTCACATGGACCCGATTTCAATTTATCGATTATCAAACCCTTTCTTTTTAAAACTTCGATAGAATCATTTACCCTTCATTCGTATCGCCCAACAATCCTTACATTTTCATTCCCTAGTTTCGCTAGGTTTTGCGCGTTGTCCGATTTTCTCACCGAATGGTGATACCCGTTCATCTACCCACAGTTTAACAATCACTAAAATTCTCCCTTTCCATTATGTCTCGTACCTCAATTTCATTTCCGGGCGTTAAGGACCCCGTGCGTCCCATATTCATTCCGGCATCACACCCTATGGTGGATCCGTGGCTTTCTTGTGCACTTCCGGGCATTTAGGATCCCGTGCGTCCTATTTCCGGCATCGCACCCATCGGTGGATCCGTGGCTTTCTTCGTATTGCTCCTTCGTACTCATTCATGTTAACCATTTCTCAATTGATCGTTAATAGCCTCAAGTTCAACATATATCAACTTACACATACAATCACGCATTACCAATCCACATATAAGAACACAACGTTCCCAAGGTCGCAATCTTTCATTCCTCATCACACAAAGTATAACAACTCATAAACGCATCCCCTTATACATAAAGAAATACCTTAAGCTCACGTTACTCCTTTTAAGTCTATTACGATATCCCACGTCATGCATTGAACCCACTAATGACTTTACAACGCACCACCCGTTAGGTTCTATACTAAAAATTCCATAGAACGAGCACCAAAGAAAGTTTGAAAGATCGACAAGACGAATGAAGAGGATACGAATTACTCTATTAACGTTTAGACTATTTGACAGGTCCTTATCAACCAACCATGTACCCTACGATAAACTTTACGGCCTACGATATTCGATAACTACTCCATAGTACGTTTCTCAACTCACCAACCATCCCATCATGTTATAGCGCTTAACAAGTCTGTATCGATCATTGAGACATGCCAAATATGTTCTCTAAGTCAATCTAAAGCAAGAACGATCAACGGACACCAAATTCATTAAGTTCAACATGTTCTTATCTTCCAACGAGGGCCAAAGAATTTGAGAAATCAATGAACCATTCGAGATACCAACAATCAAGTCTAGAAGGGATTCAAAGGTGTTGATAGAGTGCTAGAAGTGATCGGCGTTCAAACGAGCATGAAACGAGCAAAGTGTGTCAAAACTGCCCAGAAACCAAGGGGGTATTGATACCCCTTTTGGAGGTATTGATACCTGGCCAGAATCTGGCCCAGAGAAGAATGGGGTATTGATACCCCTTTTGAGGGTATCAATCCCACGAAGTTTTTCTGCGAATTTTCAGCTTTTCAACAACGAAATTCCAACAACAAACGACGAATCAAACACGATCAAGGCACATAATCCACCCATAAACACATAGAGAGAGTAAGAAATCCCTACCTCGAAGTTGGAGAGCAAACCCAAAGAGAGATCGAGCCCACGCAAGCCCTTGACTCCGAAATCTTGAAACCAACCGAAATACACCTCCTCCAAGCAAAATCCACGAGATTCAATCTCAATAACGCGTAGAGAAGGTAAAATGGAGGTGGGTTTATGTGGGTTTCGTGAGCTTTTGATTGTGAGCAAGAGGGAGAGGGAGGGAGAGAGAGGAGGAGCCGAGAGAGAGAGGTCGGGAGGGATGAGAGAGAGTGAGATGGGTTTTTATTATCCCCTACACACACACCCTCATATATATACTAGTACATATACAAATTACACATGCCCCCCTTCAACTTACAACCCTATCACTCAACCCCCAAATCAAATAAACTCAATAAATATTCCATTTTTCCCAATTTCTAACATTTATAAAACTTTTTAAATAATATCCGAAAAATACGAGTCGTTACACAAATGTAAATGCAAATGATAGAAAGAATTTTAGTCATGTTAAGGGCTCTGATAAAGTGATTCCTGTATCTGGAGGTGTCTTTAAAGGGATCGGCATTGACAAAAATGCCGTTCTAAACTCCCGGAGGAGATTGGTAAGTTGAACATTGAGTGTTCAGCAAATTTGGAAAGGTCTAAGAATCTAAAAGATGTAAGTTTTAATGTAAGTGCAGAAAATAAGACCCATTTCAGCTTTGGAAGTAGCGACAATGCTGCGAAATCATGTGTTACGAACGTGGCATCAGAACTTCCAAATGAGTTGAAGAAGTTGAACATTGGTAAGGGTGGTAGTTCTTTGGATGTTTTTGAACATGTGACATCAGAAGAGGCCTTCCATCCTTTTATCAATGATGCCTCAAGCGAGTTGCGCCCAACAGTTTTGAATGATGCAACAGATGAAGATTTGGTCTTTGCAACTCAACAAATGGATATTAACTATGATGAAAGAAGAAGAGGCCATGAGTGGGTGATACTCTGTTTTTCATTCTAACCTATGGGAAAATGGTATATATATGATGTAAATGGGTTTTAGGGGCAATTTGGTCTTAGAAAAGATGTTTTAGGAGGGAAAATTCCCGTCAACAAGCCATTACCTGCTTTTTCGTTACTTTGGACGGAAATACTAACAGTTTCAAACCAGTCTTAAGTACAAGGGGTGCGAGTGATTAAAAATGAAGTAGAGGGGGTGTAGTTAAAAAACGACCAAAGTACAGGGGGTGTATCTAGAATTTACCCAATTTTATACGTTGAAATCTAAATAATGTTATGGCTTTTGCTGCGCTCCCTTTGTTCAAACTTAATAAGAAGCGTACTTTCATCGATCTGCCAACTCTTCATCGTTAATAATCATATTCGCCAAAATGATCAATGAGCACAAGACCATGTGCAATGCACGTCGAGGTAACGCTAGTATCTGTTAAGGGCACTGAATTCCCCTCTTCTTTAATTGTTTCTATTATTAAGGGGGGAAAAATGAACTCAAAAGTGAAAAGCTAAGGCTCCATTTGTTTGGCCGTAAAATATTTTCCTGTAAAATGTTTTACTCATTTTTGGGTGTCTGGTTCTACTAAACTCAGGTAAATGTTTTACTTAGTAAAACGTTTTCTAACTAACTGAGGTAAAATAACTTTTCGAGAAAAACTCGGTAAGTCATTTTCCAGATCAATTCTCCGTTCTCCTGATACCTCTTGAAATATAACCAATCACGCAAACCTTCACATAGTCACATTTATCTCTCATCTCTCTCTCCTCCACTAAATTCAGCTCCATCCACACTCCGGCTTTGGACCCAAGCAGCTGCTCCCTTGCATGTTTCTGCGTTCCAAGCGCCATCTATCACAAAAGAAAAAACGAGATCCCCGACTTCAACCTCCACTCCATTCTTCAACAGATATTTGATAGTTCTCTTACTTTTCCTCTTTCATAGATAGAGAAGGGAAGGAGGCATTCACGCATGTTCCTTTTATGGACTTGATTTTTCTCTTTTTGACCTGATTGGTATACTACTGTCTCTTTGTTTCACTCATCCTGTTTTTTTGTTGGTTATTAGAAAGCAATGCGTGCCAACTATATACAACGACATGCGTATTCAATTTGATCAGTTGTGACGCGCGCCTCCGTGCTTCATAATCTCTTTATTCATTGTAATTGTTTCTATTAGCTTTGTAGAGACCCGTAAATTTCTTTAATAATTTTAGATATTTTATAAAAGAATAAAAGATGGATGAGTAGGGAGATCATGGTTGTGGGTTAATGTGTAAGGATTTAGAAAATTTGGGTGTTAGTGCAATATGGTGTATATATGTGTGTGTGGTGTGTGTGACAGGGAAATCATTTTCCCATTTCTCCTCTCCATCTCTCGGTCTCTCGCTCTCTCTCGGCTCGTCTCTCTCTCTCTCTCTCTCGAAATCAAGCCTATAAACTCGAGACCTATGAAGATTAACCTTCATTCCACCTTCCGCACGCGATCTTGAGCTCGTATTTCGTTGGGTTTGGCTCGGAGAGGAGTATTCGGTTGATTCAAGGTTTCCGGAGCTAGGGCTTGCTTGATTGAGCTTGGATTTCATTCTTCGACTTCGAGGTAGGGATTTCTCACCTCTATTATATGTTTATGAGTTGATTTGGTACTTGAAACGTGCCCTAGATCGTTGGTTTCGTTATTGGAATCGTTCTGGTGAAATCTGGAAGTCGTGCACTGCAAACCCAAGTCCTACCGGTAGAAATTGTGGACCTACCGGTAGAAATGCTGTCCAGTAGTGTCACTTTTGTGAAATTTTGGTCTTCTACCGGTAGGAGATTAATCTCTACCGGTAGGTATTCAAAAATCTGTCATTGTTTGTGAAATTTTGGTCTTCTACCGGTAGAGATTAATGTCTACCGGTAGACATTGAAAAATCAGCATTTTTGAAAAAAATTCGAACGAGCATAACTTTTTCATCCGAACTCCGTTTTGGACAAATTTTATATCGAAATTGATGTACGAAAGGTCTACTTTCCAATAGTGATGGTCTCATCTCTTAATTCTTAACCGATAAGGTTTGGTAGTCAAAACAAGATAGATGCGTTCGTAAACGTCGGGTAATCCTTTTCCTTAGGATCGTGTGGGTGAGACACGAATGTTCTTAGGCTCTCTTGAGTACTTAATTGAATGGTATGACGAGGCTAGAGGTATATTGGGGTTTGTAGTGGTCGTTGGGTTCTGTATGAGTCCTTTGACACCGAAACGAGGGTTTAGAGAACATAATGAATATAGGTGGGCGAAGGTTGTGTGTGCAGACATGCGAGGTGAAAGACGAACATGTAGAACACTCCGTTAAGTTGAATAACGCTAGATGTAAACACGAGAGACATTTTCCCTCACGATTGATGTGTGGTACATCTCTTTCGTAACTTGTGCGATTTGAAGGGTTGCTAGGATGAAATCTATGAATCGTTGTGAGTAAGTATCCTTCGATGTATAGTATGAACGAGCTTAAATGGTGATATGAGAAACTAATGACATAACGATAGTGAGTTGATTGAAGTGGAATTTATCTGCACTACTTCTATATGAATAAGTCTTTATTGTGAGTCTAATGTATGTGATTGAGATGAATGACTGAATTGTAAGGTGTATCGGAGGAATTGTGGTATGATGACCTATGATATGTGATTTGAATTAGCTCCATCAGTGAGGGAGGTACTAGTGGGGGTATCGGGATCCCTTCAATGGCCCGGCAGGAGCTTTTGCTCATGGCACGGAACGATAAAGGAATTGTGGCACGATGTGAATGAAAAGGGGTATCCTTGTGAAAGTGTGATTGATATGAAAGACATTAGCTTTGCGATTCTTTGATTATAATGGTCTCATAAGTTAAGACATCGGATTGGTAATTTGGAGTAAGATGAGAGGCAGTGGCTTTCATGAGAAAATCGTATAAATAGTAAGTTCTCGTGGTTAAACTAGAGTCTTGATGTGTAGTCATGGTACTTCAATTACGTCATCGACATTGGGATAATTACTAGTCGTGTTTTGTTTCTCCTTTAAGATACCACACCTTGTTCCTGTTATTCATTCTACCTGTCATCCCATTTTCATATAATGGTTGTGTAGATTTCTCTATTGGGCTAGTGTAGCTCAACCTATCATTTTCAGGTATGAACCCGGAGCAGTAGCATGGAGTGAAGTGCATGCATTCAAGTGCATATTTTCGAAAGAAGTGGTAAAAGAGACTCATGGACATTTTGATAAAACATGCTTGGGAATGTAATAGAACCTTAACTTTATTTCTTTTTATAATGTAATATATTCAAACTCTTGGAGATGGGACTGTAATTTAATGGCTAGGACATGGTGAACTCTTTTGGGTATTTTAGATGATAATGCGAGGAGTTTTATCTATGAAAAACTATTTTTATTTATGTTGAAAATCGAGGGCGTGACAAACTTGATTAATAATTTCCTTTTGCTGATGCAGAAAAATTCTGGAGTCTTTCGACCTTCATTCTGAAGTCCATGGAGAGGAACCGTATTTCGGTTCAGAAAGTAGAATAAAAGTGAGCACAGCAAGAAAAAGTACAATGTGCCTGTTATATTACTGCATTAAATATCCAAAACAAGTACTCAAATTTTATACGTTGAAATCTAAATAATGTTATGGCTTTTGCTGCGCTCCCTTTGTTCAAACTTAATAAGAAGCATACTTTCATCGATCTGCCAACTCTTCATCGTTAATAATCATATTCGCCAAAATGACTCAATGAGCACAAGACCATGTGCAATGCACGTCGAGGTAACGCTAGTATCTGTTAAGGGCACTGAATTCCCCTCTTCTTTAATTGTTTCTATTATTAAGGGGGAAAAAATGAACTCAAAAGTGAAAAGCTAAGGCTCCATTTGTTTGGCCGTAAAATATTTTCCTGTAAAATGTTTTACTCATTTTTGGGTTTCTGGTTCTACTAAACTCAGGTAAATGTTTTACTTAGGAAAACGTTTTCTAACAAACTGAGGTAAAATAACTTTTCGAGAAAAACTCGGTAAGTCATTTTCCAGATCAATTCTCCGTTCTCCTGATACCTCTTAAAAAATATAACCAATCACGCAATCCTTCACATAGTCACATTTATCTCTCGTCTCTCTCTCCTCCACTAAATTCTCCCCCCCCCCCCCCCCCCCCCCCCCCCCCCCCTTCTCTCTCTCTCTCCCTCCCTCTCTCTCAATTTCCCAGTTAGATTCTCCTATGTTTCTTCTATTTCTTTGGCCCATGACTCTCTAGCTCTCTCTCACACACACATGTATATATATACACACACATATTTATGTGCTGAAAAAAAAAATTTCAATTATCAACCAAACACCAGAAAGCAAAAATGAAAAGTTCATATTTGGCAAAATTATTTTCCATGAAGAATATTTTCCGGTGTAAAATATTTTACATTGAAACAAACGGAGCCTAAATGTAAAGCTTTTGTGACTATGAGGCCTCCTCTCCGAATGTTGGTTTTTTAAGCAAGGAATTTAAGTAGTCATACAACAGTGATATATACACACAAAGAAAGACTTTTTCACGGCTCCACCGTGAACAAGTTCTTTACAACAACAATCAATCGCGACCGTTCAAAAGTGTTTTGGACGGTCCAGATTTTAATGAAACTAACTCTTCCCCGGAAAAGTTTTATTAACATCCAGACCGTCCAAAATATTTTTGGACGATCGCGATTGGCTCCGTAAATAACTATTCGTGGCTCCGCAGTTAAAAAGATTTTCTCATACACAAATACATATGTATGGACTAAAAACCTAGGTCTACCCAAAGTGGAGGCTCTAGGCCATGGTCTTAATGGCCTAAGGTTTGGGCCGCCCTTAACCTCAGCCCATCCTTGGTGTAAGAGGCTGGAAAAAAGAAGAAGAAGATAGTCTAGACTCTAGAGTCTATAACTAAGATGATAAAAAGAAAAGATCATCAGTACCTAAAACGGCGGGAAAATTTCAAAATACCACCTGACCTTTCACACAAATCATGCATAGGCATCTGACTTTTTAATATTATCAAAAAAACACCTGACCTATTTAAAAACCCATCAATTTTCCACCTGCCGTTAACTTTTCATCCAAAAACAGACGGAAAGGTTGAAATGGCCTACATTTGGCCATTTGGAGGGAAACCAATATGCATTTTGAGAGAAAAACACATTACTCTATTGATTTCTCCTGCCAAAACCCACCTGTGGGACCATGGAGTTCCAATAACAACTATTTTTACTTTTTCTATAACTTTTAGTTTAGTTTTTCTTTTCTTTTTTTTTCGCGTTTGTTAGTTTTGCGCCAACCTTTTGTGACTTATTGATTCGTCTCGATAAGACGAATCGGAAAAGTAAATTTTTTATTTTTTTTACTTTTACCCAAATATTTTAGGAAATAACCACTTTTAAGTCCAAAAAAATGACTATTTTCCAAAATATTTGGGCAAATATATAATTTTTTTTACTTTTCTTATTCGTCTTGACCAGATGATCAAAAAACAAAAAAAGTGAGACGCAAAACTAAGAAATATGAATTTTTTTTAAATAAGAACAAAACTAAAAGTTATAGAAAAAGTTAAGTGGAATGGGGTTGTCCCAAAATCCCCAAACATTTCCTTCTTCTCCTTCATTTGCCTCACACCATCTCAAGCTCTGCCGAAAAAAATGGCACATAAATTTGATCCCCAAAATGTGCAATAACCAGTTCAACAAAAACAAACAGTTACAATAACCGAGATGAAGTCTTATAAGCATTATTCCCATAACAAACCATTGGAGTTCCATGGCCCCTCAGGTGGGTTTTGGCATGAGAAATCAGTAGATTAATGTGTTTTTTTCCCCAAAATGTATATTGGTTTCCCTCCAAGTGGCCAAATGTAGGCCATTTCAGCATTTCCGTCTGTTTTTAGATGGAAAGTTAACGGCGGGCGGAAAATTGATGGGTTTTTAAATAGGTCAGGTGTTATTTTGATAATATTAAAAGGTGATGAGCACCCAACATTGTAGATATTTGGTGCGTCTAGTCCCGATTCTATCTTGCTTTTACTTATGTTTATTTAGCTTTTATAGTGATATTGCTCGTAAGGTATGTTTTAGTGTTTTGTAGGTAAAACGTGCAAATAAGGCGTAGTTTGACGCCATGGATGGCCCAAGTGCTTCCAAGTACTCGAAGACCCTGTCGGCCCCTTAAAATCTGTCTAAGTATGGAAAAATGACTTTCTGAAAAAGTTCTGATTTTCGAGATTAAAAATGGCGGTAATTGATCCTTGAATTTTTCTAAGAGTAACTACAAAGTTGCAAGGTTTTATTTAAAGAGCAAGGTCATGTTTTGAGCCATTTCGTCTTAAGAAAAATGTGCAGTTTTCCATTTTACACTAAAAGTGAGGGGTTGACATTTTGATTTAATTGAAATCTTGAAATTCTGGTAATGCCATTGTTTCCAAATGGGGGGTACTTTCTTATTTTCATTAAATAAATTAAAGTAAAGAAAAGGTAAAAGAAAGGTTTAAAATGTCATCTTTACTTAACTTTAGAGAATGAAAATAAGGTGTCGGGTGAGCCAAGGGGCCGTCGGGTGCCAAGATTTGGAGGCTGGCCTGGAGTGCTGAAGGAAGAAGGCCGTATCGATACGGATATAAAGCGTATCGATACGCGTTTGTCTCGTGGGGAAGCAGAGGATCCTGTATCGATACGGATTTGAGGCGTATCGATACGCGTTTGCTACGTGATCAATGGCCTTTTGAGGAAAGCTGTGTCGTATCGATACTTTGCTTATTTAGTATCGATACGGAGGCTTGTCGGTCAGATTTTTACCACCTTTTTGGCTTTCCATTTATGGAATAGTTGCCTTTTATGGCATGCTTTTTGGATATTTATGAGAGACAAACCCACTTTGTATAAATAGGGGTGTCCTCTCTCTTCATAGAAAGAATATAAGTAGTTAGTTTAGATTAGTCTTTTTCTTTCAAGAACTCCATTAATGTCTTTCAAGCTTTCCTAGCTAATTTCTTCAAGAACTCTTGTAAGTCTTTGTCGTTTGTTGATTTCTCGTTTATTAAAGTTGTTGCTACGGTCTAGATCCTTCTATAAATCAAGTTTGTTTTCAATTCCACCGGTTAATTATGCTTACCTTTTCTTCCTTGCTTTCTAGTCTTTTCATTATGCGTGAGTAGTCGTTTAGGCTTGGCCATGGGGTGAATAACGCTTCATGACTTAAGTTAATCTTGCCTTTCTCAACTCATGGCTTGAGGTTCGGTTTGTAAATGTGCGTGGTTCGCCTTTTATGTAACAAAACTTGTCGATGTTAACCTCCGGTGATCATGTGCTTGCTCACATGGTTCCGTGAGCTATGTCTCGCCTCGTGTTTGCCAAAAGAACCAAAGAACTTGCTCGCTTTCCAAACTACGCTTCTTGTTCATGACTTTGATATTTAGTTTGAATACAAGTCTTGGCGTTGTTAATCTCCGGTGATCATGTGCTTGCTCACATGGTTCCGGGAGCGATGTCACGCCTTGTGTTTAGCTTGTTATTCAAACTCTATATCAAGTCTAACCATTTTCACCGCTAAATCTTCCGGTTGATAACCTATGCCGTGTGATTCAACCGTGTTTTCGTTGAGAAAAGTTGATTGGCCTAAGTTACGGGTGTTATGAACTTCTATGCCTTGCCGCTTTTAATTCTTAGTTAAAACCAAGTTTCTAGTCTTTTTCATCACCTTTCAAAGCAAACCGATAGTTGGCCGTCTGAACGCCGGGAACACTTGCATCTACAAATCCTAACAAGCTATAGAGACTCTCTCTGTGGGAACGATCTCGGACTTCCGGATATCTATGCTGACGATGACCTAGCCCTACGCTCGGGGTAATTCAACCTCATTCGGAGGCGAGGTTGGACACGAAGCAATATTTTGGCGCCGTTGCCGGGGATTTTCTTATTATAGCTTATTGGGAGGTTCGACAAACCATTGTAAGTATCCCGCTTTATTTTATTTTGTGCAACTTATACATAGTCTAGCGGATACCTCTAACCGATCTTCATATCAAATTTGAGGTGTAACGAAGCTAGAGTACGTATCAATTGCCTTTACTTTTTGTCTATATAACGTGGCGGTGGCATAACCCCACGGAACTGTTTTGAGAGAGAGGTGGCGGCATAGCCCCTCTAGTCTGTTTACTTTATGTCTTATCTATCTAGTAGAATGGAGGCGGCAAATGGGGAAATAGCCCCCATGCCTATGTGGGAATACTCTTATCCCGCTTATGCTTATCCATCTTCTCGCATAGTTGCCCCCACCGCTCCTACCGTCAATGTATTTAGGATGCAAATGAATATTTCCAATTGGTTGCCTCGCTTTCATGGCATGGATCACGAGCACCCTTACAAACATGTTGCGGCTTTCAAAGGCAAACTGGGTACCCTTAGAGCCATTGTGAAATCAGAGTGCGCGTGGGTGGAATTCTTTTCTCTCTCTTTAAGGGATAGTGCCAAAACTTGGCTCAATTCCTTGAACCCTCAATTCGTGTTGACTTGGGTTGATTTGCTAAATGAATTTTACAAAAAGTTCATTCCCATGTATTATACGGGGGTTCGTAAGAAACAAATTCAAACCTTTGTTGAAAGAGAGAATGAGTCGTTTTATGCATGTTGGGGAAGATACAAAGACTTGCTCATTGCGGTCCCGAATCATGGCTATGATAATTTCCAAATTGCTAACTATTTTTATGACGGACTTTCTCAAAAGAGTCAACGATTCTTAGGCATGGTGTGTGATGGAAAACTTTTTCATAAAGACCCCGTTGAAGCCTTAGATTTCTTTGATCATTTGGCTCAAACTTTGCAATCTAGGGTTTTTGTTAAACATTGTCAAGAGTCCAACTCAAATGCCATGGACGAGGATATTGAGCCGCCTATCTTTGTTGAAAATGATAGTTGTAGTTATGAAAGCCCCGTGGAGTCTGGATGGGGTGATGAGTTAAATATCCACTGTTCTCCTCATGTGCAACCTAGATTCATGGATGAATCCGATTCGTATTCTGAAAACTCCTCGGAGTTTGGAGGGAATGATGTGCTTCACAGTCAATGTTCCCCCCTTGAGTCCTCCCCTCCCCTTGAATTTTTGCCTCTGTGTGAGGCTCCGCAGGAGAAACATCTCATAACTGAAGAGATAGAAGTGGATAAGACCAATAATGGGTCATCTGCGTGTGAGGAACCGGCTCTTGTGATAAGAATGATCGACCAAGTATCCTCTCCTTGTGGTATCTACCCATTGGAAAAAGTACTCACTGTTAAGGAAATGGACGAGGAGGTAGATTATTTGTACTCTTTGTTAGAAGAGCAGGACAAAGCGTACGAGACCAAGAGTGAGTCTCCTATTCTTGAGGATACAAATTTTGATGCGAGGGAAAAAGAGCACATAGAGCCGTTGGTCATTAGGGAAGGCTATATGCCTTTTGAGGAGTCATTGTCAATAGTTGCACTGAATAATCAAACATTTTTGGCTCTCGACGATGCCACCCCTCCTACTGAGTCACCACTTTTGCAAGAGTTTTTAAAAGTCGAATTGATTGATTTTCTAGGTGTTGATGACTTTGATTTGGTTTACCATCCTTACATTGTGGATTTTGTCAACACTCTGAAAATTGATTTAGTTTGGAATATGCATTTGGTGGAACTCAAGTGTCTAAAACGAATTCGGCAAATGCGCTACTCAAAGTATCTTATCTTGTGGAATGGTCGAATTCAATTTTTGATCAAGAGTTTCAATTTGAGTGGCATGTTTATTGTTTTAATTTTTGTTGGCATGATAAATGTTCGGAGCCCGCGTTTGGCTGAACGTACATAAACTCTTTCTTTCCCTCCCTCCCTCCCTCTCTCTTTTCTTTTTCTCTTTTGATGGTCTGGTATAGCCACCCGTTTCTCGCTTGGAAAATGGGGAGAAAAGTAGTACCCGTGTAGTCGCGTGAAGATTTGGTTGTATTTTACTTTCGGTTACTTTTGAACCCGGATAACACGAGCCGGGTGGTTCTAATGTCATTTGCTTCTTAGTAGGTAGTTGGCCATTCAGTCTTGGCAGGGTAAGCATGCTACCGCACCAGCCTTGGTAGTTTAGGTTTCACCGACGGGGTGATTAAGGCATTCAGGAGCTCAAAGCCATGAGTGCCACTATGTGTGGCGGTTGTAAGTCCATAAAGCTCCGGCGTAACCTTGCGCGACTAGCTATGGGCCTAGAAGAGGCACCGAAGGAGCGAACCTTGGAAGCATGTCCAATGACAAAACGAAGCGATGACAGCAAAAGCCTCCAACTTGGTCGAGGTATTCGGGGGTTGACATTCCCCCGGGGGTACATCTTTCTTCCCTTTCCCTCTTAATATTGTTGTTCTTCATGCTATGAGGACATAGCATCGTTTAAGTTGGGGGGAGGGATATATATGTTCTATATATGTTCATGAGACTTGTCTCATTTTTCTGCTTTAGGTAAAATTTTCAAATTTTTGTGCAATCTTCTCTTGTTGGTAGTGTTTTTGAATGCTAGATACTTTAGATATGCTCAATTGTGTCAATATGGCAAGAGTCATGTATCCCGTCAAATTTGGTTGTGTGTTTTAATCCATGTCGCATGCATATACATGAACATTGGTGAACAAGTTGAGCCTAAAAGTCAAGTCAAGTAGTGTGCATCGCTAGAGTTGAGATTCGTTTTGAAGCATCCCATGCTTTTTGTTCTCATTTCCCGCACTTGCGTAAATAATATCTTTTGTTCATACTTGAGTAGTGTATATATCTTTCTTGCATCTTGTTGGAGTTGTTGGCGTACTTAGGAAATGATTCAAGGCATTTTTGTTTGATTAAACCACATAAGAGTCTCCTTGTCCTTATTTTGAACCATAGTCCGAGTCTCTTCCATTGTTCAAACGTAGGTAACCGGATGTTTGGAGGGTTGCTTGAAAATGTTTCTCAATATTTCAAGAAGGTTTGGGGGTGGTGTGAATGTGATAGAAGTGGTTAGGATGTAAAAATGCAAATAATTGGTATGTGATTCCCTATCTCTCCTCTCCCACTACAAAAGATAAAGCTTAAGTCCCAAATTTTCATCTCCCTCTCCAAAGCTTTCAAACTTGGACCCTCAATCTCTCTCAATACAAATTTCACTTCAAATGACCCTATTCCTCAAAGAAAAGAAAATCAAAGAAATGCTATAAAGAGCAAAAGCATATTCGAAAGAGGGTTGATACTATGATGAGAGGATTGGTAGCATACATTCCGGATGAGAAAGAGTCCGATGGAAAGGGGGAGCTCGAGGCTCAATACCAAGAGGAGCCGGATGAGGATGTCGATTAGGTGTGGTGGAGTCGGTGGTAGTAGTTTTTCTTTATTCTTCGTAGCTTTGTTTGGTGTTTGGCCGATATGCGGCCATGCCTTGGGTAGGTTAGGGTTGGTAGTGGCCAAGGGTAGATGAACCGTGCAAGTATATGGCCACTACATTTTTGTAGTCTCTTTCCCTTTGTATCCAAGGTCGTTATAAGCTAATAAAGTCCTCTGTTAATCTTTAGTACGCTAATTAACTCCGTTTTATGCATGTTTGATATTTACTGCTTTTTGAGTATGATTTTCCCTTTGTCGTGCTTAGTTGTGAATAATTAGCTTTTCTTTCGTTCTAAGCGCTCTTTTTATAGCGTGCATAGCTTTTTGTCTCTGGCTATTGCATTTCCTCGCTAGCGCTTCTCATGGGATGTATCTTGTATCCCAATGTGTGAAAAGTTGAATAAGAGTGTATCCTTGTGAGTTTTGGAGTCGAAACTCGTTGTGGTGCATGCATGTTTGACTACTCTAATATGGCATAATTTCTTCATCCTAGTTCATGGCATGCTTGTGCGTGGATTGCACGTACTCGGATTTGAAGGGGTGGCTTTGGACTATTGCCTAGTTGTAGTTATTGAGCATAGCTTTTGTATCTTCGTTTCGGGGAGGTTGCATAGCTTAGTTAATATGTTTTGCTTTAGTTTGCTAGGGACTAGCAAAGTTCAAGTTGGGGGGCGTGATGAGCACCCAACATTGTAGATATTTGGTGCGTCTAGTCCCGATTCTATCTTGCTTTTACTTATGTTTATTTAGCTTTTATAGTGATATTGCTCGTAAGGTATGTTTTAGTGTTTTGTAGGTAAAACGTGCAAATAAGGCGTAGTTTGACGCCATGGATGGCCCAAGTGCTTCCAAGTACTCGAAGACCCTGTCGGCCCCTTAAAATCTGTCTAAGTATGGAAAAATGACTTTCTGAAAAAGTTCTGATTTTCGAGATTAAAAATGACGGTAATTGATCCTTGAATTTTTCTAAGAGTAACTACAAAGTTGCAAGGTTTTATTTAAAGAGCAAGGTCATGTTTTGAGCCATTTCGTCTTAAGAAAAATGTGCAGTTTTCCATTTTACACTAAAAGTGAGGGGTTGACATTTTGATTTAATTGAAATCTTGAAATTCTGGTAATGCCATTGTTTCCAAATGGGGGGTACTTTCTTATTTTCATTAAATAAATTAAAGTAAAGAAAAGGTAAAAGAAAGGTTTAAAATGTCATCTTTACTTAACTTTAGAGAATGAAAATAAGGTGTCGGGTGAGCCAAGGGGCCGTCGGGTGCCAAGATTTGGAGGCTGGCCTGGAGTGCTGAAGGAAGAAGGCCGTATCGATACGGATATAAAGCGTATCGATACGCGTTTGTCTCGTGGGGAAGCAGAGGATCCTGTATCGATACGGATTTGAGGCGTATCGATACGCGTTTGCTACGTGATCAATGGCCTTTTGAGGAAAGCTGTGTCGTATCGATACTTTGCTTATTTAGTATCGATACGGAGGCTTGTCGGTCAGATTTTTACCACCTTTTTGGCTTTCCATTTATGGAATAGTTGCCTTTTATGGCATGCTTTTTGGATATTTATGAGAGACAAACCCACTTTGTATAAATAGGGGTGTCCTCTCTCTTCATAGAAAGAATATAAGTAGTTAGTTTAGATTAGTCTTTTTCTTTCAAGAACTCCATTAATGTCTTTCAAGCTTTCCTAGCTAATTTCTTCAAGAACTCTTGTAAGTCTTTGTCGTTTGTTGATTTCTCGTTTATTAAAGTTGTTGCTACGGTCTAGATCCTTCTATAAATCAAGTTTGTTTTCAATTCCACCGGTTAATTATGCTTACCTTTTCTTCCTTGCTTTCTAGTCTTTTCATTATGCGTGAGTAGTCGTTTAGGCTTGGCCATGGGGTGAATAACGCTTCATGACTTAAGTTAATCTTGCCTTTCTCAACTCATGGCTTGAGGTTCGGTTTGTAAATGTGCGTGGTTCGCCTTTTATGTAACAAAACTTGTCGATGTTAACCTCCGGTGATCATGTGCTTGCTCACATGGTTCCGTGAGCTATGTCTCGCCTCGTGTTTGCCAAAAGAACCAAAGAACTTGCTCGCTTTCCAAACTACGCTTCTTGTTCATGACTTTGATATTTAGTTTGAATACAAGTCTTGGCGTTGTTAATCTCCGGTGATCATGTGCTTGCTCACATGGTTCCGGGAGCGATGTCACGCCTTGTGTTTAGCTTGTTATTCAAACTCTATATCAAGTCTAACCATTTTCACCGCTAAATCTTCCGGTTGATAACCTATGCCGTGTGATTCAACCGTGTTTTCGTTGAGAAAAGTTGATTGGCCTAAGTTACGGGTGTTATGAACTTCTATGCCTTGCCGCTTTTAATTCTTAGTTAAAACCAAGTTTCTAGTCTTTTTCATCACCTTTCAAAGCAAACCGATAGTTGGCCGTCTGAACGCCGGGAACACTTGCATCTACAAATCCTAACAAGCTATAGAGACTCTCTCTGTGGGAACGATCTCGGACTTCCGGATATCTATGCTGACGATGACCTAGCCCTACGCTCGGGGAATTCAACCTCATTTGAAGGCGAGGTTGTGTGAAAGGTCATGTGCTATTTTGAAATTTTCCCTAAAACGGCTATAAAAGATGGAGTTCATAGAACCTCCACTTCCGCCTTGAGGTAAGTACACTATTTATAGGTCTTGAGCTTAAGGTTGTTAGGCTTTGCTTCGGGGCGGCTTGCCGGAGGTGGGGATTAACTTTGCCATTCGCTTTTGCAGTTTGTTGACATTGGGATAGAGCTGGACAATGTTTTCAAATCGGTATACGTATCGTGTATCGTTTATTTCATTTTATGTATCGTAAGATACATTGACGAAAGTAAATATTATATAAAATAATATTTATACTTAATTATAATCTAAAAATCTGTTGGATATATGAAAATAAGTATTTAATGTATGAAAAATAGGCTTTTAGGATGGAAAATTTCAAGTCTCCCAAGTAGGGTCTATCATAATGAGGCTTTCTCGTGTCTGAGTCATGCAATACATGATTGAAATATGTTCTTTCTTCTATTCGAATTTTAGTTTTCTCTAAATGGTTTGGATACCGTCATAATTAGATCAAACGATTCAGAATGCATTTGTGTTCCAATTCTTAAAATATGGTATGATTTCTACTCAACAAGAAATCGTAGAATACGTTCCGAATCGGAATATGCTATTATATCGTAAGATAAGTCATCGTATCATAGGATTTGTATACAAAAGGGATACGGATTGAGATACGTATCATTTTTGGAAGGAGATGATACGAATCGTAGGATACATATTCTGTATCGTAAGATTTTAACAACCATGGAGCTGGATGACTCATATGATTGTTGTCTGCTGCAAGGCCAACCCTATACATTTGGAGGTCCTAGGCCATCTTACATTTGTCAAAAAAATTCAATTAAGAAAGAAAATATAAATATATTCATCATATACTCTCTCTTTTTTTTGTTTATTTTAGCTAGTTTGGACTTGTAAAAATATGATTAAACAAAGCATAACGAAAAACATCAAGAAAATATGAATACTTTTTTTTGTAAATAGTTTTAACATATAATTTGTTTCTGTATCAGAACAATTTTGACTGGTTTGTGAGGAAGATTTCCGCCCCCCCAAACATAAAGCATCAAATAAAAACTAATTGGTGTTGTTCTAAAAAAAAAAAACAAAAATGAAGTGTAGCAAGTTTCTAACTTACAAGGCCAGATTTTTACCGCTCGTACAAGATGGAGAGCTTGTTATACTTTGGACCATATTTTTTAAATATTACTTAAAATTGGGGGCCCTATTTTGGGCCAGAAATATTGAGTCTCTAGGCGGCGACCTCTTTAACCTTACCCTGGTTAGGACTCGGCTTGATTTGCAGGAGAGGAAATAGAGCAATCAACCCGGACCACTAAATACGTTATGATGTTTTGGTGGTACAAGTGACATCAAGTTTAGCGTAATTCACCTTAGGGGAATTTCCGAGCTGGTCCTACCTAGGTTGACTTGTTTTTTTTTTTTGCTTTTCCAAAAAAAAAAAGCGCACAATTACATCTCCCACCATGTCCAATGCCACACGCCGTACTCTTCTCTCTCTCTCTCTCTTCCCTTCTTCTCCTCCTCCTCTCTTCTGTCTCCCCTTTTTAATTTTAAAATGACTACAACTCTTGTCTTGTTGCACGTATTTATTTTTTATAAAGTTTATATTTTTGAAATCTACTCAACGACATCTATCAAACAAGTCCAATATTGAATATGAAATTATGTATAGAAATAAAACGAATTTTTTGGTGTAGGCTTTATTTATTATTTATTATTGTTATAAATTCTAAAATGTTATAACTTTTATTGTACATGTCTGATTTTTCATAAAATTTATATTTTTAGAACCTATTCGATTACATCTATCAAAATAGACCAATATTTAATACAAAATTATGTGGAGAAAAAAATAATTTTTGCATGTGCGCACATGCACATGGCTAGAGGAGGGAGAGAAAAGAGGGAGACACGTAGAGGGGAGAGAGAGAGAGAGAGAGAGAGAGAGAGAGAGAGAGAGAGAGAGAGAGAGAGAGTTAAGTTTGACCCCTGGTTCGTGTGCGCACATACATGCACATGAATAGAGGAGGGAGAGAGAAGAAAGAGACATGGAAGAGAATAGGGAAAAAATGAGCGCGTGGTTTTTTTAAAGGTTCCTACTAATAGGTATTGACTTAAACATTAGCGCAAGTTGAAAACAAATAGAACTTCGTGGCTATGCCTGTGCTCCGGGCGAAATAGGCGATTTCGACGGCTGAAACCCTAACTCCACCCCCCCGATCGCCGTCGTTCATCAATTTCCTCCAGATTTGTTGGCTGATTCAGCCATATTGTCGGTCCGTTTCCTCCAGCTCCGTTGAGTCTCCGGTCGTCCTGTTCGTTGTCTGCAAACTGTTGGTTTGGGGCACCGACAGGCACCGCCTCCAGTGGGTTTGAGGTTAGTTCTCGTTCCTTTCTGCTAAGTGTTATCATGGATTTGTCGGTGGATTTTCCTTCGTTAACTTCTGTGCTTAGTGCGCCAAACCCTAGTTCTGGCGTTCGTAACTTGAATGGCAAAGGTATTGGAAACCTGGCACGTAGTCTGAATGTGATTGATATTCTTGAATCTGTTTCTACTGATAATAATGAGCACCGTGAGATTCAGGCGGATGATACCCCTACCGTAAGGCAGATTAAAAGCTTAAATGCTGAGGTTAGGGCTTTGCGTGCTGAAGTTGAGGAGAAACGGAAAATGTTGGCGTTTAATTCTGTACGTACTGACTCTGCGGTCTTGGCTATGGGCCAATCTTGGAAGGACAAAGTCTCTCCTCCTACGGAAGGTCATAAGCGAATGGATCTTCAGTATTTTCCACCTGAGTTGGATGGGGAGAAGGTTAAGGTTTCTCCTCCTAAGTCTGTGGAAGTCCTAGGGGCTGAGAGGTGGAAGGACTGCATTGTGGGTCACTTTGTGGATAAGAAGCTTCCTTACCTTATGGTTCGTTCCTTTGCTTTTCATATGTGGGGTAAGTTTGGTCTGAAAGATGTTCTATCTAATGACAAGGGTTTCTTTTTTTTCCAATTTGGAGTCGAAGGTGCATGTAGGCAAGTCTTAGAAACTGGTCCTTGTCATATGGGGGGCAAGCTAATGGTGTTACAGGAGTGGTATTCTGGCATAGTTCTTGAAAAGGAGGGATTGACTAGGCTGCCTATTTGGATTCAACTATATAATGTTCCTCTTCAGTACTGGTCAGCTGAGGGACTGAGTTATCTTGCAAGTGTAGTGGGTAAGCCACTTTATGCTGATGAAATGACAGAATCTGCTAAGAGAGTCAGTTTTGCTAAAGTCTGTGTGGAAGTAGACTTGAAGTCTTCTTTACCTCATTCATTTGATCTTATTACTTCTTCTGGGCAATTGGTTATCATCGATGTGAAATATCCTTGGAGACCAACTAAATGTACTTCCTGTGGTGTTTTTGGTCACTTTGAATGTGGTCAGAGCAAGGAAACTGGTCAAAAGGTAAGTGAGCAGAAAGTTGGTACAGGGCCTAGTGTTCCTCAGAATAAGGTGTGGGTTGTTAAAGCAGGGAAGGATGATGTCTCTGTTACTATCCCATCCGTGAGCCAGGGCCCTAATCTTGTGATGCCAGGGGTTGAACTTCCTTGTATCAATCAGTTTTCAATCTTACAGGAGATAGAGATTGGTCAGAATGCTAGTACAAGCAAGGGAAATGATATGGATATTGCTGAAACTGAAATGGTTGTACCCGGACCTAGTGAAACTGCTGAGTATGGTTTCCTTCCTTCTAATCTTGGTGATGGAATGACAGATCCAGATGCTGTCTTTTTGGCTCTTAAGTCTGTGGCTACTGATGATAAGCAGCCAAGTGGTGGGAAGAAACCGGGGGCAACTAAGAAGCCAAGGAACTCAAAGAAGAAATGATTAAGATCGCTTCCTGGAATGTAAGAGGCCTTAATAGCCCCATAAAGCAACTGGAAATTAAAAAGTTCATTCATACCAGTCGATTATCTTTGATAGGGATTGTGGAAACCAAGGTTAGGCAGGAAAATCTGGAGGCAGTTATGCAAAAATGCCTTCCTTCTGGTTGGGAGTTTCTTCATAATATAGGGTCTGGCTCTGTAGCTAGAATCATTGTTGCTTGGGATAAGCAGGGTCCTTTGGTGAGTCTTCTTTCTACTTCTGATCAAATGATGTTGTTGTCAGTTACCATGGAGATGAAGACTTTTGTTATCTCTATTGTTTATGGTTTTAATCAAGCTGGTAATAGAAAGAAATTGTGGGATGATCTTCGTACTAGCTATAGTCTTGTTGGTCTTCAGCCTTGGATACTGATGGGTGATTTCAATGCTGTGAGATGGCAGAATGAAAGGTCAGATCATGGTTCTTTTGATTCTACCTCTGCTGGAGATTTTAATACATGCTTAGAAGACATTGGAATGGAGGATATTAATTCTACAGGCTTTTGGTTCACCTGGTCTAATAGGAGAACAGGCCGTGAGCATTGTGGCAGTAGATTGGATAGGGCAGTGGTTAATGCTCATTGGCAAAATATCTTTACTGAATCTGAAGCTGTTGTTCTTACACCTGGAGTTTCTGATCACTGTCCTATTACAGTTTCAATCCTTCCTTACAAAGGAGGAAAGAAACCTTTTAAGTTCTTTAACTTTTGGATGAATCACAAGTCGTTTGCTGATATTCTTCATCTCTCTTGGGCTGCTCAAATAGATTCTGATGACTCTCCTATGCTGATTTTATACAAAAAATTGAGAAGGCTTAAACCTTGTCTGAAGAAGCTTAATAAGGATTTTTACAGTGACATTCAGAAGCGAGTTTTGGCTGCAAATGAAGAGCTTGCCCATATTCAAAGTAGGTGTGCTGATGCCCCTGGGGATCCTATGTTAATGGAATATGAGAAACTTTGCCTTCTTCATTATAATGAACTCAGTTTGGCTGAAGAGAGTTGGTGTAGACAGAAGTCCAGAATTAGATGGTTAAACCTGGGTGACAATAATACGAAATTTTTCCATAAGAAAGTTGCTAGCCACAGGATGAGGAACAAAATTATCTCTATTTGTGATGATGGGGGTACTAGACTGGAAGACCCTCAAGCTGTTAAGGAAGAAGTTCTCAGATTCTACAAGAAAATGCTTGGTTCCAAATTTGAGCATAAACGACCCACTAATGAGAGGTTAACTTTCACTCACACTGTTCCTACCTCTTTTCATGCCTCTCTCATCTCTCCAGTTACTCCTGAGGAGGTTAAGCTAGCTATTTTTGCTATAAATGGTGATAAATCCCCTGGGCCTGACGGTTATAATGCTAGTTTCTTTCAAAAAAACTGGACTGTGGTAGGAGATGAGGTAACTGCAGCTGTTCTTTCCTTTTTCCAAACTGGTGTTTTATTAAGAGATGTTAATGCCACTGCATTAACTCTAATTCCTAAAACTAGCTGCCCTCAATCTATGAAGGAATACAGGCCCATTGCCTGCTGTAATACCATCTACAAAGCTATTACTAAGATTCTTGCTAGTAGGTTACAACCTGTCCTTCCTCACATTATCAACAAAGCTCAAGCAGCTTTTGTCAAAGGAAGATCAATCTGTGATAACATTCTCCTCATGCAAGAACTTGTTCGGAACTATCAAAGAGACTCTGGGCCAGCTAGATGTGCCATAAAGATAGATCTTATGAAAGCCTATGATTCAGTAGATTGGGATTTTCTCTTTGAAGTCATGGTGGCTCTGAACTTTCCTTCCAAATTCATCTCTTGGGTAAGAGTTTGCATTACTTCAGCCATGTATTCAATTGTGATAAATGGGGAATTGGAGGGCTTCTTCAAAGGAGAGAAAGGCCTTAGACAAGGAGACCCTCTATCTCCATATCTTTTTCTCTTGATAATGGAAGGCCTATATGCAATCCTCCAAAAGAAAATTTCTGAGGGTCAGTTTAGTTACCATCCTAAGTGCTCAGCTCTGTCTATTTCTTATCTGGCTTTTGCTGATGATTTATTCTTAATGGTTGGAGCTGATTGCCACTCAGTTGCTATTCTCAAGGAAGCTCTGGATGATTTTTACTATTCCTCTGGCCTTAAACCTAATCTTCTCAAAAGCCAGATCTTCTTTTCAGGTGTTAACCCTGCTGTTAAGACTGATATTCTTAGCATTCTTCCTATTCCTGAAGGGTCTCTTCCTGTGAAATACTTGGGAGTTCCCCTAATTTCAACTAGACTCAAATATGATGATTGTGTTCAGCTAAAAGAACGGACTCAACAAAGAATTGCTAGTTGGTCAAACAGTTTGTTATCCTTTGGGGGTAGGGCTTTGCTTATTCAATCTGTCCTTTTCAGTATGCAAAATTATTGGTGTTCATTATTCATCCTACCTCAGAAGATTGTGAAAGAAGTTGAGGCTATGTTAAGGGCTTTCCTCTGGTCAGGTCTCAAACTCAAAAGAGGAGGAGCTAAAGTCAAGTGGATGGAAGTTTGTACCCCTAAAGCTGAAGGAGGTCTAGGTTTGAGGTCAGTTAAGGAGTGGAATAAAGCCACTATGCTAAGGCATTTATGGGCCCTCTGTAAAAAACAGGATACTTTGTGGGTTAAATGGGTTCACAGCTATATCATAAAAGACCAGAATTTTTGGGTGATGAAAGTACCCTACGATTGTTCATGGACTGTGAGGAAGATTCTTAAATTGAGAGGTCTGGGCCAAAATTTTGTTAAACATGATATAGGTAATGGATTGGGTACTTCTTTGTGGTATGACAACTGGCATCCATGGGGACCTCTGTATAAGATTTTGGATGACAGAATTATGTCTAGTTTGGGTACAGCTGCGTCTGCAACAGTTAGCTCAGTAATCTCTAATGGTGTTTGGCATTGGCCGAGGCCAAGGAACAATCTGATTCATCAAATTCAGATGGCTATTCCTGGGAATCTGGTTCCTCAAATTGAGATGGAAGATGAGGTTCGATGGCATATATCACCTAATGGTCATTTTACAACTAAGCATACTTGGGAAGCTATAAGATCCAAAAGTGAGAAAGTCCCTTGGGCATCTCTAGTTTGGTTCCCTCGGAATGTACCAAAATGGGCATTCATTTTGTGGCTTGCCTGTCTTCAAAGGCTTTCCACTAAGGACAGATTACAGAAGTGGGGAATGGCGATTGATCCTATTTGTGTGCTCTGTTCCCAGGCTGATGAGTCTTTGCAGCACTTGTTCTTTCATTGCAGTTATTCAAGCAACATTTGGGAAGTCATGTTATCTAGATTTCAGATTCAAAGGAAGGCTGGTCTATGGAATTCTGAAGTTAGTTGGGCAATCCAGTTCTGCAGGGGTAACTCTTTCCAATCTCTCCTTTTCAAATTAGTGTTGGCTGCAGCAGTTTATCACATTTGGATGGAGAGAAATTCCCGTATCTTTGGTGGGAGATCTAGATGTGCAACTGAAGTGCTGGATGGTATAGATGAGTACATTAGATCTCGTGTTTATTCTTGGCAAATGATTCCTAGTTCAGTAGAGAACCAAAGAATGTGTGAGCTTTGGAAACTTCCGCGTAGAATTTTTGGACCTGGTATTCCCAGAGTTTTTGTACAGTGATGTAGTGTGTAGCTAGGCTGCTTGTACAGTTTGTTTGGAAGGGTGTTTTCCCTTTTGTTTTGGTGCTATAAAATGATCCATTTCCCAAAAAAAAAAATAGGTATTGACTTATTTGAAAGGGATCCTAGACGCTATTAAATTGAAAATTGGGACTCCTAGAGGCTATAAAATTGAAAATTGGGACTCTTCACATCAACAGTGCTCCTGAAGAATTCCTAGGGCCTGCTTTACAGGAGAGCAAATAGAGCAATTAACCCAGTCTACTAAATATGTTATGTACTCCCTCCATTATTTTTTTAGAGTACAGTAATTCATTTTGGACTGTCCCTTACTAAATGTCCATTTTATAAAGTTAGTTATAAAAATTAGTACATTTTTCATTTTGCCGCAAAAAATATATTTCATTTTGAAAAGTTAGTGAGTAAAAGTATAAATAATGATGTCTCCATAAAGAGTAAGTAGAAAAAATTGAGGTGAAAGTTGAGATAAAATATATAATGATGATATCTTCTTGATAAGTTGGAGTTACGAATCTATACATTTAAAAAAGGGACGGAGGGAGTATGATGTTTCAGTGGTACAAGTGACATCAAGTTTGGCGTAATTCACGTTAACAATTCTCCTCTATAATTACCCAAACATTGATGTGAACAAAAAAGGAAGAAACGAATCTAATAGGGTAACAAGTAGATAATAATCAAATATACCCACATGTATGTGAGAGGGGTGTGGTTGAAGTGTAACAAATTAATGTGCCCCTACCATCTCCCAAACAAAATCCACATCTTAATGCAATGTGCAAAAAGCCGATGGGACGGGACGGGACAGGAGGGGAAGATTTTCAACCAGAATTTTTTATTTTTATTTTTTCATTCGTTAAACCTAATCTACTCTATCCTAGGGGACTTGGGGAGGAGGATGGGGGTGCTTACGAGAATTGAATACTGCCCATGTGCATGGAAGTATAAGGGAGGCACTAACACGAACCAGAACTTCGAGGAAGATAATGTTTGCCACCCAAGTGTGTCACGTGACACATACCAAACTCAAGTCTCAACCCACTCAAACACTTTGATTACATAATTAGAAATCTGCTCTCAGTCATGACTTAGTCCACTCCCCTCCCTTCACTAAAACTCCACCAATATGAGATTTTATATCCAGGCCATTATTACACGCATGGCCTGAAGCTGATGGATCGACTCATCAAAAAATATCAAGCAACCCACGATTTCTTGATGCAATGTGCCAAATGCCAATGGGACGGGACAGGACGGGAGGAGGAAGATAATGTTTGCCACCCAAGTGTGTTAAGTGACACATACCAAACTCGAGTCTCTATAGCCACTCAGAAACTTTGATTACATAATTAGAAATCTGCTTCCAATCATGCATGATCAAGTTGGTTAACACGGTAACACCTTAGAGGAGTTGAACTCCTGACCTCCTTATTCTTAGCACCTAAGTCCTCCTTGTGTTACTGTCAACCGTAACCAATTTTTCTTATGTCAATTATGGTCTACCCCTCCTTCTAGTGTTACCCTCAATCGTAACCATATCATTCCTCCTACATACTGCATCGCATCATGATCTACCATAAGCATGTACAGACCACATTCTAATTAAGTCCAATTGGGAATTGGGAAGAACCATTTGAATGCACTCTTACAACACAGATTGGCAAGAACTATTGAAATTTCAAACAAAAAGAAAGACAAAATAGAAACAAAAACAGAAAGTCTGTTGGAAAAATTACCCGGTTGTTGCTGCAAATTCTGAACTGTTGGCGAAACCTCCACAAATGCTGAAAACACTTCGAGTCACGACTATGTCGCTTTCCTAAAGACAGTATTTGCCCCCACCAGTTGGTATGCAAAGGGTTACAGCGAACCTGCCTTCAAGATAAAACGAAGCCCGAACTCGAAGTTCTTTCCGTTTTCGTATGCACTAACGAAACGGACAGAATACCTGCTGTGTGAATCTAAGAACCGAGAATCACTGAATTCTATTTTCTGCAGCAAAACAGAATGCAGAATGAATGCTAGAAAGTGTAGAGAGAGATGGTGGGAAAATTCGGCCCACACATATGTGTGTATGTTACCGTCCAGATTTTGTCAAGTAGTGGTCTATTTATAGGCCACTACGCACCCATTGTGAATGGGTACGCACCCGATCTATTCTGACCGTTGGATTCGATCCTACGGTCTAGATCGATCAGTCACACCCAGTCACACCGAACTGGTGTACTGTTTCATTCACACCCAATCGGATTTAATCCAATCCGTTGGATCGTGACCATTCGTGGCCGACGGCTAGGATCGCAACCCACGAACCAGTGCACCCGTTGGCACGAGTTGCACCCGATCGGAACCGCTTCGTGTGACTCACCTGCCACGCGTGTGACACGCGGCATCCACGTCAGCGCCACCTTACTGCCAACTCGCAATAAGAAAGGGCGCCTACAATGCGCCAAGTGCAAAGTGCGCTGCTAAAGCGCCACAATGCACCACAGCCCACGCCACACTGCCCACGCCGCGCGCGCGTGCGGGTGTGGCTCCGCCAGTATGGTGCGGAGCACCATAGAGCTGCACCACACTGGATTATTAGTTATTCACATTAGGAATGTTTCCTAATATATACCACTCCAACATCTCTCAACTATCCAATGTGGGACAAAGCTCACAAAGAGAAAGAACAAGCATTCTAAGGAAACAAGGAAATTTTCAAAACCAAAACGACAACTCTTTTATTTAGAAAATCTCTAACAAAGTCTAGTACGCGCCATCCATGGGCAATGATTCGGGCCTCCCGTCCTCTCAAAGTCAGCACTTTTGTGCATGAAGAGGGGTAAAATTGCTACTACATTCGATAATGTCATTGATGAGAATAAAGACCACACGATCGAGTAACATAAACAATCAGAAATGGCTTAAGATCGAGGCTGTGTAATCCATTATTGAGCTTGGAAACTGTGGGGTTTATATAATCAGAAACTGTGTAAACAAGTCTACCAAGGTCAAGCAAATATCAGCTTGACTAGAGCACCAACACTCTATTAAAGCATGCATGGTTATCAGCAAGCAGCGCATACAACATTAACATTTCCAATCACCGCGTTGGCATGGCAATGTTAAAGCTGATCTTCCTTTTCATGCACGTTGTTTCTCTCTTGTGCTTGCAATCTGGCTCTTCCTTTGTAGCTGGCTTTATGCAAGGGGGGAACGAGACTGACCGTCTAGCCTTGCTTGCATTCAAAGCAGCCATAACCAGTGATCCCTTTGGAGCTCTGAACTCGTGGAATGAATCCATCCACTTTTGTCAATGGGTTGGTGTAAAATGTGGCCGCCGACACCAAAGGGTCACTTTGTTGGGGATTGGTCATCAAAAACTATCGGGGTCTGTTTCGCCTCAGATCGGAAATCTGAGCTTTCTCAGGGGACTATGGCTTTCCAACAACAGTTTGAGTGGTGAAATCCCACCAGAACTCGGCCGCTTGCGAAGACTGCAAAAACTTTCGCTGGCTAATAATTCAATTTCTGGTGGAATTCCCACCAATATATCTCGTTGCGCCAACCTTGTTGGCCTTTCATTCTCTCGTAATATGCTGACGGGCAAAATTCCTGCGGACCTCGGTTCTTTGACTAAGCTCGAGTCCCTGTCTTTTGCAACAAACAATCTAACGGGAGGTTTGCCTTCTACTCTTGGGAATCTATCATCTCTTGTAATTTTTTATGCAAATTACAATGGTATTGGCGGGACTATACCAGATACTTTCGGTCGATGGGAAAAATTAGAATTCCTTGCACTGGTGATGAACGAGTTGGTCGGTACCATTCCTTTATCCATCTATAATCTCTCTTCTATCACAACCTTTGAAGTTGCAAACAATCAAATCGAAGGCAGCCTTCCATCAGACCTAGGAATCACTCTTCCTAATCTCCAACTCCTACTTCTTGCTGGTAACTTGTTTACTGGTTCCATTCCGATAACAGTATCCAATGCTACCAAACTAAATTACCTTGTCTTGGCGGAAAATGGATTTATAGGAAAAGTCCCTTCTTTGGAAAAGCTGCGTGATCTTGAGAAAATAACATGTCACGATAATCTTCTAGGAACAGGGGAAGCGGGTGACTTGAGTTTTTTCGACACTTTGACCAATGCCACTAGATTGGCACGAGTGTCTCTAGCCGACAACAACTTTGGAGGTGAGTTGCCTGAATCAATCAGCAATTGCTCCGCTGAATTTGTATTTTTGAGCTTGGATTTGAATAAATTAGTTGGGAGCATCCCATCCGGCATAGGGAATCTAATCAATTTGCAGGTTCTTTCCATGTCCCTCAACCATTTAAGTGGCAACATTCCTTCTGATATCGGGAAGCTTCAAAAGCTGCAGATTTTGAGATTCTTTGATAACAATATCCATGGGGAGATCCCAGCATCTTTTGCAAATTTAACTTTGTTACTTTATCTCGATGCATCTGGAAATAATCTTCGGGGCAACATCCCTTCACATGTCGGTAAATACCGTTTTTTGGTGTCGCTATGTCTTCATCACAACTATCTTAGTGGTATCATACCCAAAGAAAGTGCTAATCTCTCATCGTTGATTGAACTAAACATCACACATAATAATTTGAGTGGTTCCCTTCCGTTGGAAATGGGACTTCTGCAAAATCTAGAAATACTAGATGTTTCTCAAAATAGGTTGGTCGGTAGTATTCCAAGTTCTATTGGTAGTTGTGTGATGTTGACGTCATTAAACATGGAGGGGAACAAATTATGGGGCACCATTCCTTCAACTTTATCTAATTTGAGAGGTCTGGAGGAGTTAGATCTTTCTTACAACAACCTCTCAGGAAAAATCCCAGACTACTTGGAAGGCTTTGTCTTTCTAACGAAACTAAACCTATCATTCAATGATTTTGAAGGTGTCGTACCAGAAAGAGGTGTATTTAAGAATGTAACAGCCTTTTCTGTTGAAGGAAACAAGAAGCTCTGTGGGGGAATACCTGAATTGCAGCTGCACAGTTGCAACTCCAAAGGGTCCAGAAACAAAGGATTTTCTCTAACCATGAAATTAATTACTTCTATGTCTTTTGGGTTTCTAGGACTGCTTCTGTTCTTGTGTTTCCTATATCTATGTTGGTGTAGAAAGACGATAAATGTACCGTCTGTCAAGTTATTAGGAAATCCATTTTACCAATTGTCCTACCAAGCTCTGCTTAAAGCTACTGATGGCTTTTCGGCAGCAAATTTGATTGGTGTTGGTAGTTTTGGATCAGTATACAAAGGAATTCTTGACGAGGGTCGGAAAGTTGTTGCAGTTAAAGTACTAAACCTTCAATTCCACAGTGCTTCCAAAAGTTTCTTTGCTGAGTGTAAGGCCTTAAAAAGCATCAGACATCGAAATCTTCTAAAAGTAGTCACAGCATGTTCAAGTGTCGATTATCAAGGTAACGATTTCAAAGCTCTTGTGTATGAGTTCATGATCAATGGGAGCCTAGAGGAGTGGTTGCATCCAAATGAGATCGAAGAAGACACCCACATGGAATCAAGGCATTTAAACATTCTACAAAGGTTAAATATTGCCATTGATGTTGCTTGTGCAATTGATTATCTTCACCATCATTGCTCCAACCCAATACTTCATTGTGACTTGAAGCCGAGCAATATTCTTTTAGACGATGAAATGATTGGACATGTCGGTGACTTTGGGTTAGCGAGATTCCTTCGAGAAGCTACCTATAGCTCTTCTACAAATCAGTCAAGTTCAATTGGCATAAGGGGGTCTATTGGTTATGTGGCTCCAGGTAAATGTTCCTCTTAGACTCTACTTTAATTTGTCATTTTTTTTACAGTCAACGAACGGAAGAGAGAATAAATCGTTTATAGTCGACGACTCGACGGCAGCTTTGTCGCTGGCGGTGTTGGAGTCGTCCTTCAATCAGTGGGGAAGAGACTGGTAAATTGAATTCAGTTAAATCGTCCCAAGCTTTGACTTCTCAAGACCATGAACTAAATTGTTTTCAATATGTCACTGTGAATAAGGTTTTTTCAAGTATGCAAGGTTTTTCTCATGAAAAAAAGCACACAAACCAACTGCTGTTACGATGGCTTTGTCATCTGTCTTATTATATTGTGCCTGAATTGCGGAGACTGCTGTTACGATGGCTTTGTCATCTTTCTTATTATATGGTGCCTGAATTGCAGAGTATGGACTAGCAAATGAGGTGTCAACATGTGGTGATGTGTATAGTTATGGCATCCTCTTATTGGAGATATTTACCGGGAAGAGACCAACCGATGGCGTGTTTAGTGATAGTCTCACTCTCCACAACTTTGTTAAGATGTCTCTTCCTGAAAACATAGCTGAAATTGTTGATCCAAGATTGTTTGAACAAAGAGAAATGGGGGATGCCAGTTCAAGTGTCGACAAAAATCAGAGTCAGAGCTCTCGTAGCAGTAACAAAATTCAAGAATGCTTGACTTCACTACTTGAAGTTGGAATCGCCTGTTCAGAAGAACGGTCGACAGATCGACCAGACATCAATGATGTTGTTCCTCAGTTACATGCAATCCGAAACACTCTGCTTGAAACAGGAGTTCACTGGGGCAAAAAGAGCTAGTATTGTTGGTCATCACAAGTACGTATGAACCCTTCACTTTCTTAGTGACTTGAAAAGAAACATTCATCAAGATCTAGAACCACTGCACTTTCAGCACTAGGTGGTGACACCCTCTAGCATTACCATTTTGGAGATTGCAAAAGTCAGCTATGAATCCGTCTCATGCAAGCATGATGATGGTTCCAGTATCAAATGCAAATTCCATTTGGTTTTAATTTGTATTCTAAGCAATAAAATATGAGGAACAAGATCTATATAAGCTAGCATTAGCTTGCTGGGAAAGGAATTTGGTGAGATACCAAGAAAACTGATTTTGATCATTAGTGATCTAATTATTCTTGAGTGATTATCATCAAACACCATCCATGGGTTTAGTGATCTAATTATCTCTCTAATCTCTATCTTGTCCTAGGTACCTAAGGTCTGACTGGTCTTGAAGACTTGTTGATGCGGCATATTCCTTTGGCATGCTATCAATACTATCGTATGCTTTAGTTTCTGTTTTTATTTCATTAGATTTAGCCTGTCTCAATTTACAACTTTCCTGTTTGTACTTTACAATGAGGTGATGACTAGCAATGGCTGCCCTGTCTCCATGTTACACTTGTCTATCGATGCGGCATATTCCTTTGGCATGCTATCGATACTATTCGACATTGGCACCTTTTATCCTCTGTGACGCATGTCTCTGTTAAGTGGCTTACGGGACACAAGGAAAACAGTTTGAACAACGAAGAAAAAATAATTCAGAAATCTAGTTCTGCTTCAGGATGTAAAAAACCAAGAATCTGTTTTAAGGAGACTGTTCATAGAGAACTCGGTTCACTTGTCAATTGGTTTCACTTCATTGTAATAGGTAATTTCAGTTTGTATATTATGGAATTGTTCTCTGGAATTTTCACAGATTGTATTCGCATTTTTTTCAACAAGAACACATGTTTGATCAAAGTTGCGGCTTGGAACATTTTGAAATTTGTGGTAAAAGGATACCTCAGAATTAATCTCGTTTGCAGTAGCTAGCATTTTTCTTCGTATTTCCAAGTAGGTACTTGATCGGAAACTGACTTCAGGGTCTTCAGCTTATTACATAAGTCTTATCTATTACCCATGAAACTGCTTACGAGTTCTAATAAGTTCATTTCTTTCTCCTTGTTTACGTGCTTGAGAACTGCTGTGTCTTGCGATATTCTTTGGCACAATAACTAATCAAGGCAGCGCATATATTGCTTTGGCTACATGTCATGGATATTTGCATATGTTTTTCCTCTTCCATTATTTTAGTTTGCCCAGAAGTTGTAACTTTACACTTGTTAATGTAGATAAAGAAGGTCATGACTTGTAGTTGTGGCATATCAGGTGTGATAAGGGAGGAACCTATGAAATTGAAGAAAAAATAGCATATCATGAAATTGTGGTTTTTGATGCCTTTCAATATATGATATTGTACTGGTTTTTGTTGCTTTCCTTGTAGACTCACTTTTGAGACAATGCCCAATTGCACAAGTTGTATCCATCTCACTCATCTCTAATAGTTGCGAGTCAATTGTATACGATCAGTTGCCAAAGAGCCTTTGGCCCAACAGCATCAAGGGTGCACTTGCTAGGAGAAAGGAGTTCAACTCCTCTTTCAAGGTTCTAATCTAACTATTTTATCCTGATCACTTTCGCCGAGCTAAAAAAATTGTATACAATCACTTCCATCAGTCAAAGACTTTACCACTTGCTACCTTCCTTTGTAAAATGAACATGCCCCTATCCCACCCCTATCCCACCCCTTGACCATGGTGTTTCAACGAATTCATTAAATAAAAGTCTTTACAGCAATACTTCATTACATGAAAGTTGTGCCCATAGGAATCATAACTATATTTTCGTAACACAACTTTATAGCATGTCATAACTTTTATACTAACAATAACTTGTAATTTCAACAAAACAAAAAAATCCAAACCGTTTTACAGCGTGGTTGACCTCGTAAATTTTGTTATGAAAACTTGTATGTGTGTATATATATATATATATTTCTAGGTTACCTCTTTCCCAGGTAACTTGTGTTCCTTTAAAGGATCTAGATTGTGTCCTAAACATCAAGTCCCAATCAATTGGGATCAACTACATGCATTCGTTTTTTCTTTTTTCATTGAGCTCTGACGAGGGCATTTTGTTCATTGATATTCAAATAACTTATATACTTTCATACTCCGTTTTAGTGGTATCCTCAAACCATATCATTCCTCCTATCTACCGCATAGGTCAATCTGCAACGGACTTGTTCATTGGAATGGACTCTTGCAAGACGGCAAAATACATTTCCTCGCTGAGAATAAAGACCAAACAAGAAACAGAAAATATCAAATATGGAGAACGAGGGCGTGTATTTTATTAGCGGGCTTGGAAAATGTGGGGTAAAATGACAAAAATGATTAACGTCCGTGAAATTGAATCCGTTCCCGAATATATAACTTTCTAACGTGTAATTTCAGTTTATGTAGCCCCTTCCTGTTGTATATTAGTGGATAGGTGGGAAACGAAAAGTCTGACTAGACATGAAAAGATAACCTAGTACGAAGTATCTGATACGTGTGGTCTAAAAACATATAGCAAATGCAGCTTGACTAGAACACCAAGTATAAGGTCAAGCAAATATCAGCTGGACTAGAACACCAAATCTCTTACATTAAGGTTATTAGCAAGCACCAAATGCAGCTTTAACAATCCTAACACCACATGGGTATAGCAGTGTTGAAGACCTTCCTCCTTTTCATGAACGTTGCTTTTCTGTTGTGCTTGCATTCTGGCTCTCCTTTTGTAGTTGGCTTTATTCAAGGCGGGAACGAGACTGACCGTCTAGCCTTGCTTGCATTCAAGCAGACATAACCAGTGATCCCTTTGGAGCTCTGAACTCGTGGAATGAGTCCATCCACTTTTGTCAATGGGTTGGTGTAAAATGAGGCCGCCGACACTATAGTGGCCTCGGTTATCGGTCCGGTAATACTGGCCATGTATTGCGAATCAACGGCTAAGGAAGGTCTGAATCACGGAGGGGTAACAGGTGCCCTTCGGTATTCAGTTCGGTTGCATGATCAGAGTCGGTCCCCGAGTACTTTAGAGCCACCGTTAGCCCTGTCCCTACTCCGGTATTTCCAGAGACGTTCAGGAGAGACAGTTACGCCAGATGGGTCCCGGGAGGGTCATGCTCCTCATGCAGTAGGCGTAATCATTGGGATCACACCTGGCCATGTGCTCCGTAACCGTTTCATTCCTCTCGTCATGTATGACGTCACCCGAGACGGTTATCTGAGCATATTCTCCACACGCTAGCTTGGGGGCCAAGTAAACCTAGGTCTATAAATACAAAGGGATGCACACCTCAGAGAGGTATGCCACTCTACCCTAACCCTAGACCTAAACATTCCCCCTGAGATCTAACTTGATCGTCGGAGGGTCACTGGGCAACACAAGCCCTAGTGACTTGTTGCAGGTCCAACGGCGGAAGCACGGAGCTACGAAGGAAGGATCCTAGCCAGAGCCACGGTCAAGGTCCCGAATAATCGAATCCCTACAATTGGCGAATCTGCTGGGGACCTAACCGTTCTTCATTCAATCACTCCCTTCCTCGAGAAGCTCCGTTCAAGTCTTCTGTGCTAACCATGGTGGAAGTCGATGATCCACATCCTAGTGAGACCACTTTCGGTCTCGGTACTCTCGGGGACCAGAACCTGACTGCCGGCGGACCAGGTGCCCTTGGAAAGGCCCACATGTCCGTCGGGATCGGGGCCGAAACTTCGACACAGGACGCGGGGGCTGCCACCGAACTTCAAACCTACATCCGCCACCTGGAGCAGAAGATCGACGACCTGACAACGGTCGTGGAGCGCGATAGGCACGTCCGAGACGAGCTGGCGGAGATTAAGCACCTCCTCCAGATCTCACCGTCCCACTCCGCCGGAAGCCGCGGCGGAAGGAGAAGCCATCATAGCCCTCCCCGCAGCCGTGAGGGAGGCCACCTAGTGGAGCACCAGTCACGCCCTTCAGCCAAGGATCGTCTTAAGCCGTCGTCGGAGGGTCGTAACGGAAGAGATGCTGGACGCAGGGAATGCTCCCGTTCTCCCTACCCCAGAGGCCCCCGCGGGAAGCCGTCCGCCTTCGAAAGGGTTGGTGCCGGAAGCATCTCCGCCTCCTCCACCCACCCAGTCAGGATTGGGAAGGGCCGCCGTGAGCCCACTCCCAGTTTCACCAAAGCTGCTAACGAAGACATCGGCCTCCTGGAATTCCAAACCAAAGGGTATCGTGAGCGACTAAAAAACGCTCGTTCAGAAAGCCCGTTCATCTTACGTCCCAAGGAGAAGGGTGACGGAAGCAAGGTCACCGAGCGCCTCGAGCCCTATGCTCGAGATAGCTACAAGAAACATCGACACGAGCGCTCCCCACAGAAGTCGGGAAGCACTCAACCGAAGAGAAAAGAGCATGAAAGAGTGGACCAGTTGATCCCGAAGAGGTGTACCGCGACCGAGCGTCCAGACGGTTCCGACCGTTCGATCTGACCTCACCGCGATGCCCGGCTCGAGAGGCTCACGACCTCCCGCTTCACAAGGGAGATCGATTCGGTCACCCCCCGAAAGGCTTCACCCAACCCAAATTTGCCAAGTACGACGGCAAAACCGAGGCATACACTCACTTGGTACAGTACAAACTCGTTATCTCCCTTTTCCTCTACAACAAGCCCTTGGACGACGCCTTCCTCTGTAAGGTCTTCCCCACAAGCCTCGGGAACCTGGGCCTAACCTGGTTCAACCAGCTCCCCGCTCGATCAATATCTTCGTTCGACTCCCTCTGCGATGCTTTCATGGCTCGGTTTGTCACGAGCAATAAGCACGAGAAGGAGATCGATTCTCTCCTTTCCCTCCGTAAACGACCCGACGAAACGCTCCGCCAATACGCCGGACGCTACTGGGAACTGTTCAATGAAATTGAAGGCTGCGACGGTGTCATCTCGTCCCGTAGGTTCAAACTCAGCCTCACCGCCCAAGACGAGCAGGTCTACGACGACCTTGCTCGACACAAACCTAACTCCATGAAGGACCTCATGACTCGCATCGAGGGATGGTGCCAACTCATTGAATCTAAAGCTGAAAGAGGCATCGGGAAATCCACGAGCTCCAAGGCACCACCTACCTCGGTGTCTGCTCCGGTTCCCGCCTCGGTATCAACACCTAAGAAGCAAGTCAACAATATCAAGCAGGCACCAAGGAAGGCACTGAGGCCAAGCGACTTCAAAGCTGAGAAGACCGTCTTTACTGTCCATATCTATAGGATTATCGACTAGGTGAAGGATCAGCCCTTTTTCTCCTTCCCAAACCAAAAGCTCGGTACCGAAAACGGAAAAATCAAAAACCCGATCGTCCGGTGTAGCTTCCACAACGAATAAGGTCATTTTACCACCGCCTGCAAGCCCTTCAAGGCCTACTTGGAGCAGCTTGTCACCGACGGCCATCTTAATAACCTCATTGATCACGAGAAGACAAGGGTTCGGGCACAACAGGCCGAGACACGCGCCGAAGAGGAGGTCCAGACGATTCATGTTATCCACGGCCCTCTGAACTCCGAAGCTGCTCGTATCATCCGCGCCGAGCTGAATGACGCCTCCTCTTCCAAACAGGTCATGCTAGTCGGTCCCGAAGCAAAGCGGCCCCGGATCGACGACGGGAACAAGTGGACAATCACATTCACCGAGAAGGACCTTGCACGCATCCAACTTCCACATAACGACGCCCTCATGGTCATGCTTCGCATCGACACCTTCAACGTCCGACGCATCCTCGTAGACCAGGGTAGCTCAGCCGAGGTAATGTACTACTCTCTGTTCAAGGACTTGAAACTCTCAGACGCCGACCTTCGTCCTTCCGAGGTCCCCCTTATTGGCTTCAACGGGGCTCCAGTCTGGCCCCTCGGTTTGATCACTCTCCCAGTCCACGCCGGCTCAGTCGTACTCGATATGGAATTCGTCGTGGTCGATGTCCCAAGCCCTTATAACGCCATTGTTGGGCGCACCTGGCTTCATAAGTTAAAGGCTATCGCCTCAACTTATCACCAGGTGGTCCGCTTCATAGGTGCCAACGGATGACAGGAGGACTTATACGGGGATCAGACAGCGGCTAAAAGGTGTTATGTCAATGCAGTCTGGAGCAGCAAGCAGACTTCCTGGGTCAACCTCATCGAAGTGCCCGAGGCCCCGGTTCTAGAAGACGTCGGCAGGCCAGCCGGCGAGAAAGCAATCGAGGATCTCGTCACCATCCCCATCACCGAAGACGGTTCGCGCTTTTTCCTTGTCAGTTCCTCACTTAGTGACACTGAGCGGAACGACATGGTGGACTTCCTCAAAACCAACATCGAGGTTTTCGCATGGACCCCCTATGAAATGCCCGGGGTCGATCCGAAGTTCATTTGCCACGAGCTCAACATCGACCGAGCTAAGCGCCCGGTTGTACAAAAAGTAAGGCGATCCTCCCCGATTCATTCCGAGGCTGTCATTGAAGAAGTCAACCGGCTCCTAAACGCGAAAGCCATCCGAGAAGTACAATACCCCAAATGGTTGGCCAACACCGTGGTGGTCAAGAAGAAGAACGACAAGTGGCGGGTCTGCGTTGATTATTCTAATCTCAATGACGCCTGCCCGAAGGATTTCTTCCCCCTCCCGCGGATTGACCAGCTTGTCGACGCAACGACGGGCCATGACCGACTCAATTTTATGGACACCTACTGAGGCTACCATCAGATCGCCATGAGCGAAAGAGACGCCGAAAACACGGCCTTCATCACCCCCATGGGATTTTTGGTTATCTCGTTATGCCCTTCGGTCTGAAGAACGCCGGGGCAACCTTTCAGCGAATGATAACCAAGATGTTCGAGCGTTTACTAGGGGACACCATGATAGCCTACATCGACGATATGGTAGTAAAAAGCATGCTAGCCGGCGACCACCTGACTCACCTCGCCGAAGCCTTCAAAATCCTCGAAGAGCACAAGCTCTGCCTCAACGCCGAGAAATGCGCCTTCGGAGTAAGCTCCAGTAAATTCCTCGGTCACCTCATCTCTCGACGCGGTATTGAAGCCGACCCTACACAGCTCCTAGCCATTGAGAAACTCTCGGCTCCTCACAACAAGAGGGATGTACAACGCCTAACCGGCATGGCCGCCGCCCTGCATAGATTCATCAGTCGCTCCTCCGACAAATGACAGCCATTCTTTGCCCTCCTTAAAGGTAGCCGACGCAGTTTCAACTGGACAAAGGACTGTGACCGAGCCCTGCAGCAGCTGAAGGCCTACCTCTCCGAGGCCCCGCTCCTCGTCACACCTCGGGACCAGGAGGATTTGTTCATTTACCTTGCCGTCTCCACGCATGCGATAAGCTCGGTCCTCGTTTGACAGGAGGGATGTGACCACCAACCCATCTACTACTCTAGTAAGACAATGACGCCCGCAAAGACGCGCTACCTTCCATTGGAAAAACTCGTTCTCGCCCTTGTCTCCACCTCTCGGAAGCTTGCCCCATACTTCCAGTCCCACTGCATCATTGTGCTTACCGAGTACCCGCTCAAGTCGCTCCTCCGGAAGGCAGACCTCTCCAACCGAATCTCCCAGTGGGCCGTCGAGCTCGCGAATTATGAAATCCACTTCCAGCCTCGGACAGCAATCAAAGCTCAGGTCCTCGCCGACTTCATCGCCGAGCTCACTCCGGTCGACGTCCTTGCTTCAACCCCGTCCACCCGCCCCGAAGCCGCCCTCCAAGCAAACCCTAGCACCGCCTGAAAACTCTTCCATGGCGATGTTTGGAAGATGTATATCGATGGCGCCTCAAATAGCCGAGGCGCCGGGGCTGGGATTGTACTCCTCTAACCCGCCGGTGTTCTACATGAAAGCTCTCATTCCATCAACTTTCCGGCCTCCAACAACGAGGCCGAGTATGAAGCGCTCATCTCCGGACTCAAGACCGCCGAAGCCCTCGGTATCGAAGAACTTGTCATATACAGTGACTCTCAGTTAGTAGTCAACCAGCTTTCAAAGGAATACGAGGCTCGGGACAACCGAATGCGTACTTACCTCAGCTCCGCTGTTCGGCTGCTCAAAGGATTCAAGGCCATTCGCGTCGAACACATTCCCAGGAAATAGAATGCCCATGCCGACGCACTCGCCGGACTCGTTTCGGCTTGTTCCGCTTCGGAACACCGGTCCATCTTTTTCAGTTCCATCGACAAGCCCAGCTTTGAGCTCGAAGAATTGAGCCATGAGATACTCAACGTGGAGCTCGGTCCGAGCTGGATGGACGAGATCATTGGCTACCTGCGAGACGACATCCTCCCCACCGACAAGAAGGACGCCCACCGACTCCAAAATAAAGCCGCCCTCTTCTGGCTCAACCCGAACGGCAAGCTCTACCAAAGATCATTCACTGGTCCCTACTTGCTGGTTGCACACCCCCATCAGGTACCCAGCATCATTGAAGAACTCCACTCCGGTGGACGCTCCCTCGCACACCGAGCCATCACTCAAGGGTATTGGTGGCAAACAATGAAGAAAGATTCCGAAGAGTTTGTAAAGCGTTGTCGGAAGTGCCAGATGTTCGCTCCTATCATTCATCAGCCGGCTCGGGATCTCAGTCCCCTCACCAGCCCATGGCCTTTCTCCCAGTGGGGTATGGACATCGTTGGAAAGCTCCTTGTCACTCCGGGAGGATTTAAGTTCCTCCTAACCGCCACCGACTACTTCTCCAAATGGGTCGAGGCCAAACCCCTGGTTACTGTTGAGGAAGCAAACATCATCCGTTTCGTTTGGCGGAATATTTCTCGCTTCGGTGTACCCTTCGCCATCATTACCGACAATGGGAGCCAATTTACCGGACAAAAATATCGGGCCCTTTTGGACGAGTACGGCATCAAATGGGACACTTCTACCCCATATTACCCCCAGGGCAACGGGCAGGCCGAAGCCGCAAACAAGGCAATTTCATCCGGGCTGAAGCGTCGACTTGAATCGCACCAGGGCAAGTGGGCCGAGGAGCTCCCTAGGGTGCTCTGGGGCTACCGTACAACGCCTCGGCGATCCACAGGCCCCACCCCCTTTTCCTTGGCATTTGGAATGGAAGCTGTCATCCCCCTCCAGGTCGGGCTCCCAACAATTCGAACCAAAAATTTCGATGAGTCGGTAAATGACGAAAATATCGCTGCGGACCTCGATCTGGCCGAAGAAGAGCATGAGAACGCAAGAATCAAGCTTGCATCATATCAGCAAGAGGTTGCCAAGGGCTACAATCGTAGCGTCCGTCTTCGGTCATTCAAACCAGACAATCTTGTCTGGAAGAAGGTGGTGGACAAGTCTAAAAAGAGAAAACTGATGCCTACTTGGGAAGGCCCCTTCCGAGTCCTCAAGCATCTCGGCTCGGGAAATTATAGCTAGAGAAGCTGGACGGTTCTCCAATCACCAAGACCTGGAACGCTAACAACCTGAAGAAGTTTTACGGATAGCCAAGCTTCGGTACCGAGGGCCTGCTTCTTTTCTCCTTTTTGCAAGTTTTTATTCTCCAAGTTATGAGGTGGAGACCAACTCACTTATGTAATGACACATTTTAGTTTCAATGAGAATTTACTTTTCTTATTCATGCTGTCTGATTTTGTCATTTACTCTTCTTACTCGGTTCGTCTCTCCTCGAATCGTTTTATCCTGACTTCAGGGACTGTCCTCCACGGGCAACTCCCCGAGCAGATCCCTCACCAAGTCACCACGACCTCCTCGGTCGTTTGGACTTTCGGATGCTCGCGTTAAGGACACTCGGCACTCGTCCTGAGCCCCTTATACTGACCTTCCAATAAGTCATCCACTGTTTGGATTCGCTACGTCCCGAAGTCATGGCTGATGCCATTTCCACTTCAGGACCCTAGCCCTAATCTAATAGCCTCGATTAATACTTCGGTTAAAACATTGTTCTATTCCAATGTTTAAACCGAAGCAGGGGCAGAGGTACCCCTCGGTTACAGTCATGAAACCATATAGGCATCTCAGAGAAACAATGTTCAGAAAAAGGGCATTCCATTCACAATTCAACAAAGTGAAAATACGTTTGAAGTTAGAAATTCCTACGTCAAACTATTACAACCAGTCAGGCTTCGGCCATCTGTTCGGCGCCTGCTAGTAAAAAATATTTACAAACCCTGGAACGACAAACTCCAAATGTCCGGAGCCGTCCAGCCAAACAGAAGCTAAAAGAAAAAGAAAATCTTAAGTGCTAGGAGGATGGGGAGTCTGGATCGCATCTCCGGTTAGAACAACGGTGGCAGGAGTGGTTTGAATCTCCGGGAGAATCTCCGCCTCAAGATTAAGCACCTGCTCGTCTCCCTCCTCGGGCATGACAAGCTCTTCGGGAGGCGCCTTGGGCAAGACTCGGAGTTCAGAGTCGGCTGGGAGATCAAATTTCTTCAGAAAAGCCTCATGGCCGAACCGAAGTCCGTCCAAGAAGCGATCCCTGTAAAGCTCAGCTTCAATCTCCTGAACCTGCTTCTTGTACTCCACCCTGGCTGCATCCCAGCCTTCGTCGTAGCCCTTGTTCTTCGCAGCCTCAACCTCGTGAGCTTGGTGTAGACACCCCAATTTGGCCTCATGATTATTTCAAGTCCCACCTTGGGACAATCCCGATGATGAAATGGATACAATGATTGCTGATTGCTTCCTTGAGGACCTTAGGACTTTCGGTGAGAACTTTGAACCACTTAGAGGACCCAATTCAAAGCCATACAGCCTTTCAGACAGAAATACAGAAGCCTAGGAGAATCCATCTGACGGCCGTAACATCGATCTAACGGCCATAACATCAATCCCTCACCCGAGCAACCTGTTGCCAGCAAAATCTCCCTGAGAGATCAATTCCTCGGCCGCAAGATCTATCCTTCGGCCGAGACATCCATTCCACGGCCGCGACATCCTTTGCTCGGCCGCCAGATCGACTTTTTTCCAGACTCTGGAACGTTCTGTCAGACGTTTGGTTTGATCCAACTACACTACCTTTCCGATGCGTTCGGGCTACGCTCAGAGATTACGACGTAGAGTTAGAGATGCATTGCAATTGCAATTGCCATCTCGTGATTTGATTGGCCGGAGTGAGTCATCCCTATGCCTATATAAAGGAGCCTTTGGGCTCCGAAATAAACACATGAAATTGATACACCTACACACTCAATCAAGCCTCAAAGCTCTGCACAAATACTTCCTCAATCCCATACTCCAAAAGCCCTAACCTCCCGAAGGTAGCCGTCAATCCGGCGATCAAACCCCGAAGTTCAAACCCTAACCCTAGGGTTCTCGATCAAGCAATCAATTAATCACGCCCAATCCAAAGCAATCAAGCAACTGAGGGATCAAGGTGGTGAGGCCCAACGGCCTCTGTAACGCTCCGAAAATTCGGAGGCATTAATAAATATTTAAAAGATTATTTTCACAAAAGAAATTTATCGATTTACTGAGTCACCATTTCAAAAGCATATGTCAACCGTTTCAAATAAATCAAAACATTACAATTTCCAAAATAAACTTACAAGCTTCCAAAATAAAGTCAACTTAAATTAATCAGAGCGACTATGCGCATGGGAACCAAGATTTTCAGCTTCTTCCTCAATAGGATTGAACTCGATCGAATCGTACGATACTTCTGTTCCGTCTTCGGTACCTGGCGTTCGAGTTACCAGGGCAACATAGTATCATGAGCGATGACGCTCAGTAGCCAAAACCCACCCGAAACCCATAACTTACAAACAAAGACATGTATAATATGGTTAAATTAAAAGGCAATTTAAGCAGCAAACGATCAATTTCAATTACTAGCCATTAACTCAGAATTTCACTTGACATACTTTACAGGTTCTTCTCTCACAATTCTAGGTCCATCAGGCTACCCTCAAAGTCCTGCTAGGCTACCCTCAATACCTGAGGTCCTGCTAGGCTACCCCTGAGGTCCTGCTTGGCCACCCTAGCTACTCCGGGTCTTTCAGGCTGCCCTCAAGATCCTACCAGGCTACCCCCGATAACACGAGGTCCTGTCAGGCTACCCCCGAGGTCCTGCTAAGCCCATAACCTTTCACATTATTCCATTAATCCTATTTTCACGTCTAAGGTGATAAATCCATACATCGTAACCTATTCCGGGAACTTATTTGTCCAATCTATCAGTACAACAACATATCACGCAGTCCAACATTTTTACGAAACATGTTAACAGGCTAACATTATTAATTTCACGATAATAACAAATCATGCGATAAAACTACTCGTGCGATAAAATTTATCATGCTATAGATTTTATAAACTATTCAAACATGCAGGATCAAACCGTATTTATACAAATCAATGTTTCAAAAATTTCCAGTGGCGATAATCTCCGGAAAAAAACAGGGGATTTACGGCCCGGGCTCGACCGGTGACGTCAGGTCCGGAAATCAACATACCAAACATAAAATTAATATAGACACGATATATACTTAGGGAGATGAGTTCCGAACTACCTCTCGTCCGGCGAAACGGGTTCGGAGTGATTTAGTGGCGGTCGGAGCGGCGTGGAGCTCGCCTGTTGGTGACCCAGTGGTGGCGGCTACGGACTGATTTTCAAGGCTGCGTTCGGAGCTGGAACAAGGCTGGAACGGGCCGGCTTGCAACTGGTTTGGGACGGCTTAAGGGAGCTGAAACGCAGCAGGTTTCGGGGGTGGGAACGGCTGTTTTTGGAGTTGTTTGGCAGCTGGTCCAGTGGTGGTGAGGTGAGGAGCTCGGTGGTGCTTGGAGAAGATGGAGGAGCTACGGTGGTGAGGAGGAAATGGAAGCGCTCTCTCTCACTCTGCCGAAGTGGGTGCTGGCTGGGAACCAGGGAAATGAATTGGAAAGGATACTTAAATGGGTTTTGGGTTTTTGCCCAAGGGGTATTAACATGTGGGTAATTATGTGGTGTCGACTTTTGATTGGAGGAGGATGAAGGAATTTTTTTTTTTTTTTCTTTTCTTCTCAGCCGAAAGTATGAAATGGAAAAAAGGAGAAGAAATGGGTTTGGGTTGGAAAAAAGATTCGGTGCAACACGTACACACACTAGGAAAATTACTCGCTGGATATGCGCGCGCACAATCGATTACGGAAACAACATTGGTGTGACCACATAAATAATTTTTCAAATTAAATAAACTAATGAGCAAAATAAATTTTTATTTGTAATTATTAATATTTATTAAAAATACCGGGTCTTTACAACTTATCCCCCTTAAAACAATTTCGTCCTCGAAATTAAGATATACCTTCGATTTGAAAATGCTGTGGATATTTGGCTTCCAAGATCCCAAGTTGATTCCTCCAGTCCTCGGCGTCTCCATAGGACTTTGACTAATTTGATTGTTCATCATCGGGTAACTTTTCTCCATGATCCTGTATTTCCACTTGTTGTTCTTCAAAAGTCGTATCCTCGTCCAGGTCTGACTTCCTCCCAATTGAACACGTGGGTAGGGATGGGCCATATATTTCCGTAGCATGGAGACGTGAAAAACGTTGTGAACTTTGGCGATCTGCGATGGTAAAGCTAGGTGATAGGCTACTTCTTCAATTCGCCCCAAGGTTTTGAATGGACCAATGTAGCGAGGCGATAGTTTCCCTTTCTTGCCAAATTGGATGATCCCACGGCGCGGCTTGATTTTCAAGAACACATGATCTCCCACATTAAACGTCAAAGGCCTTACTCTCTCTTGTCAGCATAACTCTTTTGTCTGTTCTGCGCGATCAAACGTCGTTCCCTAATCACCTTTATCTTCTCAGTAGTTTCTTGGACTAGCTTAGGTCCAAGCAGAGCGTCTTCTCTAACCTCGGTCCAACAGATGGGCGATCGGTATGATTGTTCGTATAGTGCTTCATAAGGGGGTCATCCCGATGTTAGCTTGGTAACTATTGTGATAGGCAAACTCCACCAGTGGTAGGTGTCTCTCCCAACTTCCTTTAAAATCCAACACATCAGCTTGAAGCATGTCCTCCAGGGTTTGAATCATCCTCTCAGATTGTCCATCAGTTTGAGGGTGAAAAGCTATACTCAGGCGGATATTTGTTCCCAATGCTTTCTGCAGGCTTCCCCAAAAGTTAGAGGTGAAGCGAGGGTCTCGATCAGAAACTCTAGATGCTAGCACTCTGTGCAATCGAATAATCTCGTTGATGTAGAGTCTGCCGTAAGATTCCCTGCCTCTTAAATGGTGGATGATACTTTTCTCCCAAAGGAATGAGAATATTACAAAAATGTTCAAAAGGTTTCAACATGAGCCAAATGTCCAAGGTCATAGCACCAAATAGAAAGTACGAATAGTTCCTCTTCCACGAATTGAGGTTCAATTAGGTCTGAGTTGGAGTTGGAACATGAGGACAATGAGGATTAAGTTAACAAAAGTAACTCAATGATTTGGTTTAACATGCAAATGAACCAAACAAATACTCGGGCTTCCAAACATGGCAATGGGTTAAACAAGGGTTCTCACAAGTATAGATCCATTGTGATAGGTTCCAAATGATTGCAAGGTCCAACGATGAAACCAAATTAGATATTTATTTTGCACCACGTCGGCCATACGTGTTTCAAAACAAGCATCTAACTCTGGTTATCAAAAAAAAAAAATTGGGCACAATTGAAAAATGGGCAATGGCTTACGAGTCCTTTTTTTTTTTTAAATAGAAAAAGTCATTGATAGAACGATGATTGGATCTTACTAGCTCAAGATAGAATACAAAGCTCAAAGAAAGTGAAGCATAATAACAATATGTGCGTTCAAGGACTTGACAACTCCAACATTGAAAATCGAATTAGGTATGTGAATTGAGTGTTTTGAAAGGTCGGAGACACATCTTACTGTGACATCAAAAGAATTGAAGGTTTCAAATGGACCCTAAACGACTTTTAACGAGGATTACTTAAAATTTGTTGAGAGTACACTTGTCCAAATTTGACAAGGATTGCTCTAAGAATACAGTATGCAAGGGATTGGAAAGTTTAGATTTATAATTGAGTAAACTATTGACTTTACAATCAAATCTAGTCCAATTAAGAAAGGTGGGAATAGATGATCTTTACGAATAACAAACTCACAAAAATGTCACAAGGATTCGGTATTTGGAATTCACAAGGAGTTCATCAATTTGAGGTTGAGTTGAATTCATAGTTCTAATAGTGAAGAGTCACAATGAAGGTGATTGTAAAAAGAGTAAAGAGAGGTCAGAGATAGTGAGCGGTTTGAATAAAACCAATTGAATGAGAAGTAAAGTTTAGATGAATAACCGGCAAGAGCTCTTCTATCCCCCTTAAAATAATAGAACCTCCTCCAAGAGAATGGTCGACGTTTCCCCAATTATTCACGACCTTGAACTCTTCTCGATCTGTTTGAACTACGATGGTGTCATTGTCGGATGTAGTTTCATGGTATATAGTTGGGTAACGATTGCGAATCTCTGATAACATCATGCTTTTATTCGTCGATCTACTATTTTGAGGAGTCTACGACGCTTGAGGTTGGGGTGTCGAAATAGTCGATGTGACAATCGCTTGCAGAAGTTGCATAACCTCCATGTTACTCAGTATCTCATTGGGCTTCGTGTTGCGTTGACCTCGAGATTGACATAAGCATGTTGATGACGTGTGCGGCATTGACATTGGCATTGGGGTTTATACGAAGTTAGGGATAGGGTTTTCTAATTACGGAAACGTGACAAAGATTTTGAAGTTGCAAGAGTAAAACAGATTTCAAATATTCATATACAACGACATGCAAATTTTTAATTAAAAAATAATAATAATTGAGAGTATCTATGCAAAAAGTGCAACATAGGCCCGACACATGCTTCCTACAGTCAACCCAAGTTGCTAGTCATACATGTAAGTCTTAAGTTTTCTCACCGTACGTTCTCACAATGGCCCTACCTTATCCAACCTATTTTGAACGTAGTTTAGACGAGGAAGGAAGATCCTCTTTCAGCAGGTACTCATTCTCCTAGGTAGCCTCTTCGTCAGCCTCAGTCTCTTCTCCCATGCTTGTCAAGGTCAATCTCCTCGTCTTCGAACTAGTACTTTTTGACCCCGTTGATCGACTCTATATTTCCAATAGGAGCGAGTTCTTCTATCTCTTTCTTGGGATTGTGGGCTTCAGTACTTTGATGGCATTGATTCGGGCGACAGCTACTAACATAAGTATATGCCACTTCTTAAAATAGAATCGTATAGTAGCTAAGACAATATATAGATTAACCGCATAACTACCCCGGATAACACTCTTGGAAAATGACCTACCCAATCTACCCGAGGCCGAGGGTTTGAACCTAGAGCTCTGATACCATTTGTAACGCCCCGAAAATTCGGAGGCATTAATAAATATTTAAAAGATTATTTTCACAAAAGAAATTTATCGATTTACTGAGTCACCATTTCAAAAGCATATGTCAACCGTTTCAAATAAATCAAAACATTACAATTTCCAAAATAAACTTACAAGCTTCCAAAATAAAGTCAACTTAAATTAATCAGAGCGACTATGTGCATGGGAACCAAGGTTTTCAGCTTCTTCCTCAATAGGATTGAACTCGATCGAATTGTACGATACTTCTGTTCCGTCTTCGGTACTGTTAGGACCATAGTCCACGGTCTCATTGTGTTGGCGAATTCCACAATAAAACACACATATAATTATATCCTCATTTATCGAGTTGTAATTTATTTATTTATTTATTTCTAGAGTGTCTGTTTAGGAAGTGGAGGAAATCAAATATTCTGTAATTAAGATAATACTTTGTCAAAGAAATTTGGTAGAGTTGGTTAAGGAAATTGGAGCGGAGAAAATCAAGACTCTCAAAGGATTTTGTGCACATGGCAGCTGAATAAGGAAAGAGAATTAAAGATTCAAGAGTGAGATTGATAAGGTAATTTGTATGGAAGGAAATCAAAGGAAATGAAGATTTGGCAGAGTATTTCGTGGACAAGGAAATGGAGTCACGAAATCTTCATATATAGAAACATCTTTCAGCACATGGTGCTCGAGCACTACCTGCAAGTTCTTTTCGAGTTGCTCGAGCAACTTTCCTGTTTTTCCAGCATCTATTTATATGCGGGTCTTTTGGAGTTTTGAGGCTACCGAACATATGAGAGCCGCCCCCAAGAACGTCCAAACCTAAGAAAACATCCAAGGGGTTTCGGTTTTGTTTCTTGAAGTACAAACATGATCAATTGATCATCGAGCAATAAGGTTAACTTCATGGAGTTTCTTTCCAATCTTTGATTCAACTTACTTGAGTTGGCCTTCGGTGGATTTCCGAAGGATAGTGGAAGGCTTGTGGATTCAAGGCAGCGGCAGTCAAGCATTGGGTGCGGTGAACGAGCGATTCGGCAATCAACCTTGGTCAACCGAGAGCGATTCTAGGTTGTAAGTATAGGTTTGTTTGTAACCATACAATGAGTATAGTGTTTTGATTCCTTCCCGTGGTTTTTTCCCGTTTAGGGTTTTCCACGTATATCTTTGCGTTCATCTTTTTATTGCTTTCCGTTTGCGAGATTGATTTTCTTATCTGTTGGTGGGTTAATTAATTGGAGAGATTAAAAAATAGCAAATATTTATATTCCTAGACGAGCTAGGATTTTTCAATTGGTATCAGAGCGGGTCGCTCTTTGATTAAGAATTTTTTTCTTGAGTGGATCCTTAGCGTTTACGATGAACATGAAAAAAAATAGGAATCATAATTCGAATCTTACTCCGACACAAGATAGTAAGAACTTTAAAAAGTTTTTTAAAAAGAATAGGACTAGCCATGATTCAAGTTTTAAAATATCCAATAACAAAGGAAGAATTAATTTCTCTTCTGGAAAAGAAAAAAGGGAAGAAAAAGGGGCACCACTAGGTCTTAAATGTTATGAATGTTATGGTTACGGTCATCTAGCACATGAATGTGTTAACAAACTGAAAAAGAAGACTAACTTAAAAGTCAATATAACTTGGGATGATGATAGTGATTCCGAAAAGTTTGAGAAAGAACAAGAGAACACGAATTTCATTGCATTTGGGGCATCCCTTCAATCTAATTTTAGTGAGCATGAATCATCTGATGATAGTGAAGATGAGGAAGGAGATGAGGTTGAGAGTTTTCAGGAGTTGAGAGAAAAGTATCAAATGCTTTATAGAGAGAGTGTAAAAATCATTGAGACAAATTTTAAGTTGGCTGAAAAATGTAATAGTTCAAGTGTGGAGTTGGTTACCGTGAAGGAACAGGTAGAGAAATTGCAAGGGTTGTTGAATGGTGTTACTAATGAACGAGATGAACTTAGGAAGGAAGTTGGAAGCCTCCAAGAAACAAACAAACTCTTGATTGAGTCAAACGCATTATGTGAAGGAAAAGTTGAAGAATTGAATATTGAATTGACTAATGCTAACAATGTTTTTGAGCGGTTAAATGCAGGGTCGAATAAGTTGGATGAAATTCTTAGCATACAAAGGCCAACGAGTGATAGGTCAGGACTTGGCTTTCATGGAGTTTCATCATCTAAACAACTTGCAGATAAATTGAACGAAGCAAAACCTAAAGAGGTAACGTCTAAATTCCATACTATAAATACTGCTAAATTTTTTGATAAAAAGCCCCTTGATAATAAGAAAGCAACTCCTAAATTTATTCCAACATGTCACTATTGTCAAGTTAAGGGTCATATTAGACCAAACTGCTTTAAATTGCATGGTTATCCCAATGCTAAACATGCTTATGCCACTAACAATAGATGGTCTTATGATAACTTTGTCCCTAGATGGAACAATGGTCAAATGCCTAGACCAGTTGGGTATAATGATGGCCACACTAAAGACATGAAACCTAGACATATGTCTATCGGTCAGGGCAAGAGCTCTCAGGTGAAGACCAAACTCATATGGGTCAGGAGATGTGATTTGCATTGTCTTGCTACTCATACGGTTACTAAGGCTAAAAAGATTAACATGTGGAATCTTAATGGTAGTTATTCACGTCATATGTTTGTTGACAATTCCGTTGGGGTTTGTTTCATTGATTGAGTCTTTCTCTAGTGTTTTATTTAGTCCTTCTATGTTTTTTTTTATGTCTTATTTACTCAGTTTTGGTGTTCTTTTTGAACTTTGTGGTTTTCTCTATTATTTTTGTTTTCATGCTTATATTGAAAATCCAAAAACATTCATATAACCAAAAGTAAAATAAAAAAAGTTGGACGTAGCATGTTTCTTTAGTTGTGTGTAGTCGGCCATGGGAATCACATAAATGCACTTTTTCTTTTCAAATGCATGGATTCTTCTTGTTGATTCTCCTCTCATGCGCAATATTTGGACATTAATTGCATCATGCCCTATGACTCTATGATCGCCACATTTACACGTCAGGATTAGGAAGATTATCCAGATTGGATAGTTGGTTCTCATGTCCATTAAAATGTCTCATTTTGTTTCTTCGGCGATTGACCTTTTGGCATCTTGAGTGGATACAGTGTTCTCTCGGTTTTTTTTTTAAAAAAAGGGGGAAGAAGGAAAAAAAAGAAAAAGGGGTCTATTATGTGAAATCTTATTGCTTATCCGGGCGTTCATCAAGTACCGACCACTTGGGGTGAGGTACTCTCCCTCTGAGCGTTCGTGTCACAAAATGGATAGACTTTGTGAAGGTATTTGTGTTGGACCACTTGCTTAGTAACCGAGGATTGGGTATGAGGTACTCTTATTTCCAATATTCGTGTCAAAAGGCAGTGGGGTAAAAATATTAAAACACGTGTATTTGTTTGGAAGATTCAATAGAAATTGATATGGCAAAATACTCATTGGTTGAGGGGGAGTGTTTAATCGTTGAGGGGGAGTTTGTTAGGCCTTGGGATGTCATTCGTGTCATCATGCTTGGTTTGACTTCGTGGGAGAAAGGGTGATTGTCATTCTCATGGAACACGAGAAATCTTGTATCCGAAGATGGTGGTCTTAATATTTTCTGACGTGTCACACACCCACTATGTCATGGACTCATATCGCATGTTGCACTTAATTCCAGATTTATTCATGCTTGGGATATCTACAAATTTTCCCATGCATTTTTGTTTAAAATGTAGTGACTTTTACTGAGCCAAATGGTTGAGAATTCATAACTCGAATTAATATGTTCGTCTTATTTTTTTTACCTGATTATGACATGATTTTTCATGTTTGAGTTATGAGTTTTAAGCTGTCATATAGAACAAAAGAATTCCTTTTGACCTCTGGGCGACGCAGTTTGATATTCGCTCATACTTATGCTATGTTCGTACTTGTTGGTGGTTGTTCGGTATGTGAGTTGTTGTTTTTTTGGTCTACTTCCTTCACCTGGCATATCAGTTTGGCTTAAATTGATTTTACTCTTTGGCTTCATTTGGGCTTATTATCTCTTGATTTAGTGTTTTACCTTTGTCATCCCGTGACAAAAAGGGGGAGTAATTTATTGATCAACAGATTGTCTTCTCAGTGTTTATTTCTGCAGCTTCACAGGCCGTGATCAATCTGTTAAGGGATAGGTTGTTATGTATGTTTTGTCATGGAATTGCCAAAGGGGGAGATTGTTAGGACCATAGTCCACGATCTCATTGTGTTGGCGAATTCCACAATAAAACACACATATAATTATATCCTCATTTATCGAGTTGTAATTTATTTATTTATTTATTTCTAGAGTGTCTGTTTAGGAAGTGGAGGAAATCAAATATTCTGTAATTAAGATAATACTTTGTCAAAGAAATTTGGTAGAGTTGGTTAAGGAAATTGGAGCGGAGAAAATCAAGACTCTCAAAGGATTTTGTGCACATGGCAGCTGAATAAGGAAAGAGAATTAAAGATTCAAGAGTGAGATTGATAAGGTAATTTGTATGGAAGGAAATCAAAGGAAATGAAGATTTGGCAGAGTATTTCGTGGACAAGGAAATGGAGTCACGAAATCTTCATATATAGAAACATCTTTCAGCACATGGTGCTCGAGCACTACCTGCAAGTTCTTTTCGAGTTGCTCGAGCAACTTTCCTGTTTTTCCAGCATCTATTTATATGCGGGTCTTTTGGAGTTTTGAGGCTACCGAACATATGAGAGCCGCCCCCAAGAACGTCCAAACCTAAGAAAACATCCAAGGGGTTTCGGTTTTGTTTCTTGAAGTACAAACATGATCAATTGATCATCGAGCAATAAGGTTAACTTCATGGAGTTTCTTTCCAATCTTTGATTCAACTTACTTGAGTTGGCCTTCGGTGGATTTCCGAAGGATAGTGGAAGGCTTGTGGATTCAAGGCAGCGGCAGTCAAGCACTGGGTGCGGTGAACGAGCGATTCGGCAATCAACCTTGGTCAACCGAGAGCGATTCTAGGTTGTAAGTATAGGTTTGTTTGTAACCGTACAATGAGTATAGTGTTTTGATTCCTTCCCGTGGTTTTTTCCCGTTTAGGGTTTTCCACGTATATCTTTGCGTTTATCTTTTTATTGCTTTCCGTTTGCGAGATTGATTTTCTTATCTGTTGGTGGGTTAATTAATTGGAGAGATTAAAAAATAGCAAATATTTATATTCCTAGACGAGCTAGGATTTTTCAGGTACCTGGCGTTCGAGTTACCAGGGCAACATAGTACCATGAGCGATGACGCTCAGTAGCCAAAACCCACCCGAAACCCATAACTTACAAACAAAGACATGTATAATACGGTTAAATTAAAAGGCAATTTAAGCAGCAAACGATCAATTTCAATTACTAGCCATTAACTCAGAATTTCACTTGACATACTTTACAGGTTCTTCTCTCACAATTCTAGGTCCATCAGGCTACCCTCAAGGTCCTGCTAGGCTACCCTCAATACCTGAGGTCCTGCTAGGCTACCCCTGAGGTCCTGCTTGGCCACCCTAGCTACTCCGGGTCTTTCAGGCTGCCCTCAAGATCCTACCAGGCTACCCCCGATAACACGAGGTCCTGTCAGGCTACCCCCGAGGTCCTGCTAAGCCCATAACCTTTCACATTATTCCATTAATCCTATTTTCACGTCTAAGGTGATAAATCCATACATCGTAACCTATTCCGGGAACTTATTTGTCCAATCTATCAGTACAACAACATATCACGCAGTCCAACATTTTTACGAAACATGTTAACAGGCTAACATTATTAATTTCACGATAATAACAAATCATGCGATAAAATTTATCATGCTATAGATTTTATAAACTATTCAAACATGCAGGATCAAACCGTATTTATACAAATCAATGTTTCAAAAATTTCCAGTGGCGATAATCTCCGGAAAAAAACAGGGGATTTACGGCCCGGGCTCGACCGGTGACGTCAGGTCCGGAAATCAACATACCGAACATAAAATTAATATAGACACGATATATACTTAGGGAGATGAGTTCCGAACTACCTCTCGTCCGGCGAAACGGGTTCGGAGTGATTTAGTGGTGGTCGGAGCGGCGTGGAGCTCGCCTGTTGGTGACCCAGTGGTGGCGGCTACGGACTGATTTTCAAGGCTGCGTTCGGAGCTGGAACAAGGCTGGAACGGGCCGGCTTGCAACTGGTTTGGGACGGCTTAAGGGAGCTGAAACGCAGCAGGTTTCGGGGGTGGGAACGGCTGTTTTTGGAGTTGTTTGGCAGCTGGTCCAGTGGTGGTGAGGTGAGGAGCTCGGTGGTGCTTGGAGAAGATGGAGGAGCTACGGTGGTGAGGAGGAAATGGAAGCGCTCTCTCTCACTCTGCCGAAGTGGGTGCTGGCTGGGAACCAGGGAAATGAATTGGAAAGGATACTTAAATGGGTTTTGGGTTTTTGCCCAAGGGGTATTAACATGTGGGTAATTATGTGGTGTCGACTTTTGATTGGAGGAGGATGAAGGAAAATTTTTTTTTTTTCTTTTCTTCTCAGCCGAAAGTATGAAATGGAAAAAAGGAGAAGAAATGGGTTTGGGTTGGAAAAAAGATTCGGTGCAACACGTACACACACTAGGAAAATTACTCGCTGGATATGCGCGCGCACAATCGATTACGGAAACAACATTGGTGTGACCACATAAATAATTTTTCAAATTAAATAAACTAATGAGCAAAATAAATTTTTATTTGTAATTATTAATATTTATTAAAAATACCGGGTCTTTACAGCCTCTGGTTTGCCTTATTTACTGTCCCTTTTTAATAATCGTAACGTTTTGATTTTCTGTTAAATCTTTCTGTCTGGTGTGAGGAAGAACACCGACCGGGGCTTCGATCCCTCGGCCGGTATATCAAACCAGGAGGATCCCTCGGCCGTGACATCAATTCACCGGCCGCGGGATCCATTTCCCTGGGACAGTTTTGTTTGTTTCTTGCTTTTCTATGCATGCTTTCAATTACAGTCCTGGCTCATCTTTATCTGTTTAAAGGAATAAATAAACAGACTATGTGTTGGAACTAGACAAAGCATCTATATGTCTTATGTTGAATGATTATGGGCCAGTCTCACGACTGGGTAAAGAGGGGTGCCTAACACCTTCCCCTTATTGTACTTTTGGCTCCCGTATCCAGAATCTCTATCTGTTTTCCTAGTTTTAATAAACTAGGGTGCGACTCTATTTTGATGATAACCGTTATCATGTGGCGATGTTCCTAGCCATGGGAATGTCCATGATCTTGGTTTATAAAGTGGAACCAAACAAGCGTGATCAATCTGTATGGCGATGCCCCGTTTGGGAGGTGTCTACAGTTTTTGGCGACTCCACTGGGGACATGAGAGCCATAACCAAAAAGTTCAACATAAGACTAATACATGTCTTGTCTAATTCATTTATCATATGCATCGAGCCGGCAACCCGTTGAGTTCACCTGATATCCCGGCATGACACGGACTATGTTGGGGGTTCCAGCAAACTCCACAGTCACTCGTACCTAGTGGTATATCAAAAAGGAAGTCACCCAATCACCGCCTATGATGGGCTGGTGAGGGGGTTGGTGCCCTTTGACGACGGAGCACCCTGAGACTACCAAAATCTTGTATGTTTTAGAAAGCCATAGAACTTATCAAACTAAGACAGGAACCTACAGGTTAGGAACCTACTTGCATTTTGCTTCCAAGTTCTTCCTCACACCCATTGTATATGTATGTTGTAAAATTTCTCTTTTGCAGGTTAAATCTTAGGAATCTCTCTAAGTCAAATAAACAGTAGGTAAGATTAATCAATCTAACTAAAGCAAAAACCTTTTTCAGGAAAAATGACTGCATCATTGTTCACGTCTGATTCGCACTTTCAAGTTGTCACCAAGCTGTTTGGCCCGCTCTGTAAACACCCCAATTTGGCCTAACGATTATTTCAAGTCCCACCTTGGGACAATCCCGATGATGAAATGGATATAATGATTGTTGATTGCTTCCTTGAGGACCTTAGGACTTTCGGTGAGAACTTTGACCACTTAGAGGACCCAATTCAAAGCCATACAGCCTTTCAGACAGAAATACAGAAGCCTAGGAGAATCCATCTGACGGCCGTAACATCGATCTAACGGCCATAACATCAATCCCTCACCCGAGCAACCTGTTGCCAGCAAAATCTCCCTCAGAGATCAATTCCTCGGCCGCAAGATCTATCCTTCGGCCGAGACATCCATTCCTCGGCCGTGTGATCTATTACTCGGCCGCCAGATCGACCTTTTTCCAGACTCTGGAACGTTCTGTCAGACGTTTGGTTTGATCCAACTACACTACCTTTCCGATGCGTTCGGGCTACGCTCAGAGATCACGACGTAGAGTTAGAGATGCATTGCAATTGCAATTGTCATCTCGTGATTTGATTGGCCGGAGTGAGTCATCCCTATGCCTATATTAAGGGGGCTTTGGGCTCCGAAATAAACACACAGAAATTGATAGACTTACACACTCAATCAAGCCACGAAACTCTGCACAAATACTCTCTCAATCCCATACTCCAAAAGCCCTAACCTTCCGAAGGTAGCCGTCAATCCGGCAATCAAACCCCGAAGTTCAAACCCTAACCCTAGGGTTCTCGATCAAGCAATCAATCAATCACACCCAATCCAAAGCAATCAAGCAACTGAGGGATCAAGTTGGTGAGGCCCAACGGCCTCTGGTTTGTCTTAATTTACTGCATTTTGATTAACTGTAGCGTTTTGATTATCCATTAATCTTTCTGTCTGGTGTGAGGAAGAACACCGACCGGGGCTTCGATCCCTCGGCCGGTACATCAAACCAGGGGGATCCCTCGGCCGTGACATCCATTCACCGGCCGCGGGATCCATTTCCCTGGGATATTTTGTTTGCCTTTCTGCTTTCTAATGCATGCTTCAATTATCGCACTGGCTCACTTTGCTTACTGTTTAAAGGAATAATTAAACAGACTATGTGTTAGAATTAAACAAAGCATCTATACGTCTTATGTTGAACGATTATGGGCCAGTCTCACGACTGGGCAAAGAGGGGTGCCTAACACCTTCCCCTTATTGTACTTTTGGCTCCCGTATCCAGAATCTCTATCTATTTTCCCAGTTTTAATAAACTGGGTGGCGACTCTATTTGATGATAACCGTTATCATGTGGCGATGTTCCTAGCCATGGGAATATCCATGATTCTGGTTTACGAAGTGAGCAACCAATCGAGCAAACACAACGTGATCAATCTGTATGGCGATGCCCCGTTTGGGAGGTGTCTACAGTTTTTGGCGACTCTGCTGGGGATATGAGAGCCATAACCAAAAAGTTCAACACAAGACTAATACATGCCTTGTTTAATTCATCTATCATATGCATCGAGCGGGCAACCCGTTGAGTTCACCTGATATCCCAGCATGACACGGGCTATGTTGGGGGTTCCAGCAAACTCCACAGTCACTCGTACCTAGTGGTATATCAAAAAGGAAATCACCCAATCGCCGCCTATGATGGGCTGGCGAGAGGACTGGTGCCCTTTGACAACGGAGCACCCTGAAACTACCTAAACCTTGCATGCTTTAGAAAGCCATAGAACTTATCAAACTAAGACAGGAACCTACAGGCTAGGAACCTACTTGCATTCTACTTGCAAAAGTTCTTCCTCACACCTTGTATCATTTGTTGTTGTATTAACTCTTTCTGTGCAGAAGGGTTGGGATTTTCAAACCCGAATCCTAACCCTACACAGGCCGAATACTGACTTCCAGGTATTCTATTTTTCAAGCAGGCACAATAGGTAGGTTAAAGAAGCAACCTCAGCCAGTTTTATACTCTTACGATACCCGAAGTCACGCCAAACAGAGGTCTTTACAGTCATCTCATCGGTCGCCTTCACCGCAACGGTCCCAATCAGTTTCAGGGACTTCGCGGTCGTCTCCTCAACAAACCCGATTATCTACCCAACTCCAAGCTTCACCAAGCAATCTCCCTACCTACACCCCAAAAATGGCAGACAGTGATGCTACCATCGCCGAGCTCCGAGCCCAAATTGCTTATTTACAAGCTGAGAAAGCAGCAAGAGATGCTGAAGACAAGAAAAACGAGGAGGAAGCGGAAAATCCTCATGGAATTATAGAAAACCCTGAATTGGTCAAACAGGTCAAGGAGATCAAGCACGCTTTGGCTCGCTCACAAGGAGACCAAATTCTAGATTTCGAAGGACTCTGCCTCTTTCCAGAATCTCAACTGCCTGAACGGTTCAAAATGCCAAACATCGAGAAATTCAACGGGACTGGCAACCCTACCAGCCATGTCCACCATGTCATCAACACTCTGAAGCCTATGGGCTTAACCGACGAGCTCATCGCTCAATTGTTTCAAAGAACTCTCACTGGAAGTGCCCTCGATTGGTTTCTCACTTTGGAATTTGTGCATTATCAAACCTGGCCTGAAATTGCTAACGCTTTTGTCAAGCAGTATGCGTACAATGTCCAAGTTGAGCTAGCTACCCGAGATTTGGAGATGACCAAACAAGAATCCAATGAGGACTTTGCTACCTTTGTGGCAAGATGGAGAGAGAAGGCTGCCAAGATGAAAAGCCGCCCTACCGAGGAAGATCAAGTGAGGATAGTTGTCAAGAACTTACAGCCCAAATACCTCACTCACATTTACACTCAAGCTATCACTAATTTTAAACGCCTACATGCCACTGGGTTGCAAATCGAAGATGGAATCAAGTTAGGACTCATTGGGAAAGAAGAGGCCACTCCTCCACCCAGAAAAACCTTTCCAACCCGTGCATCTCCTGCTTCCATCAACACCCTTAACTCAGTCTTACCACAAGACCCTTTTCAAGCTAGCTCATCTAGAAACACGAATCGCCCTCGCCGCAATTTCGACCCACTCTATATGACTCCATCCCAAGCCTTAGCCATCCTAAGCCGTCAAGGGCACCTTAGGCTCTTGAATAATCCGCCTCCTCAGCCACCTTACGGCCCAAGCTATGATGCCCATAAGCAGTGTGCTTACCATCAACACCCTGGACATGAGACAGACCGCTGCATGCGTCTTCGTCATGACATCCAGGATCTCATTGATAGTCAAGCCATAAAACCTCCTAAGCCTAATGTACAAACCAATCCACTTCCCGCTCACAACAACGAACCACCGCCTCAAAATATCAATCTCATAAGCCTATCCAATAGCCCCACATATAATCCTGCCCTACACATTATTCCGAATACCCAAGCCAAACCATCCCTAATCCTCTCTAAGAACAAGGAATGCTTTGCAACAGGAGGAGAACCCCACATCTATGCCATTGATGATGGGGATTGGTGGTTGGACATGCGTCAAGCCCTGCCAAATGATTGGAAAGTTGGAAGAATTGAGCCTGTTGATCCTTGGGGTACTCAAGAAAAAGAAGTGGGTCACCTCACCCGAAGCGGAAGGGTGTATAAACCTCCTAAACTAAGTGGGGAAAGTTCAACCTCAACGCGAGTAATGGAAGAAGAGGAAGGAGAAGAAAGCCAAAGGACCGAACCTGAGGAAGACAGGGTGCTAAGACAACTAAAGAAAATCCAGGCTGATATCTCTATTTGGGGATTGCTTATGTCCTCCTACGAACATCGTAACTCCTTCTTCAAAACCTTGGGGAAAGCCAAAGTTCCCATCGACATTACCCCCGAAGAACTCGTGAGTTTCATAATGGCGTCAAAAGCTCCAAAACCAGCAATAGCTTTCACTGACAAGGATCTACCTTCTGAAGGGCCTGCACACAACAAACCTCTTTACATTTCACTTAAATGTCTCACCAAATGGATCCCACTGGTCTTGGTAGATAATGGGTCTGCTTTAAACGTATGTCCTCAAAGAACCCTCGACAAGTTAGGGGTAAACGCCACCGACGTGCGCCCTTCAAGCCAAGGGGTAAGGGGGTATGACAATTCAAAGAGAAAAGTGGTTAGGTGTGTCACACTGCCAGCAGAAGTGGAGAAGATCAAAAGGGATGTGGAGTTCCATGTGATGGATATACCGGCCACCTTCAATCTTTTATTAGGAAGGCCTTGGCTACACGACGCTGGGGCAGTACCTTCCACTTTGCATCAAAAAGTCAAATTTGCGGTAGATGGAAGGGTTATAACCATTCTGGGGGATTCATCAATCCGGGCTCATTCTGATACGCCTGTCCAAGAGGTAGAAACCGAGGAAACCTTCCTTACTGGATTCAGTCTTGAGGAAGCAACTGTTGTGCAAGCCTTAATGGCTGAAAGAAACTTCTATGTAAGCACCCCCGCCATATGGATGATGAAGAAGCAAAAATACCTCCATGGGTTGGGTTTAGGCAAGAGATCACAAGGCATCTCGCAAATGATTGATCCTCCGCATAATCAATACGCTTTTGGTCTTGGCTACACCCTGATAGAAGCCGAGATAAAAAGGAAGAGAAGCATGGAAAAGGCTAAGGCAAGAGGAAGTGGGGTCAAAGAAGAGAAACTCGAGATCCCAAAAACGCTCAATGGCTGGTTTGTAAGAGAAGGAGAAGACTTTCCATTCTGTGGCTTCGCAGAGACATGGGAAGACGAAGTTACCAAGCAACGGTACCCTGGAATGCAAATCTTCTTTGATCAGGAATGGACCGACAGTGATTTGGAAGAAGAACCAACTAATTCATCTCTTACTCCCAAAGACTGGATTGAAGTGCTGGCTGAATTTGACCTAAAGATTCTGTTTGGCAAAGAGGGTGAAGAAGAGTATAAAACTGCAAAGGGAAAAGGAGCCACTCCTGAAATACTGCAGTAAATCACATGACAAAAACATTGCTTTCATTTCTTAAAGACAAGTTAGGACATGTTTTGGGCCCCTGTTTGGGCATTATCTACGATTGAATAAATCCCCATTTTATCACTTTTATGCTTGACAAATGATTCTATCTTTAAAATGTGATTGTTATACACTACAATCTCTCTGCCAAAGATAAAAGGATTTCAAGAATCTAATTCTTTATGTTACCAACCAAAAGGAAAGAGGGGACGAACCCTGGTTACTTAGAACTAGGCTTTTTATCAAAACTCAGGAAAAAGACGCTATTTCCGTGAGAACACTTAGGGTTAGCTTGCCCATTGTGAAAGTACAAACACAACAGGAGATTCATAAAAACATCTCCATCAGATTCCTCTTCAAGACACCAAAACCTTCTTGAGAGAAAAATGCTCGTTGGGTAAAATATACACCCAAGCAAAAGTAAGAGCAAAGCCTGCTAGGACAAAGAAAAAGCAAAAAACGCAGTCTAGGCAAAAGTTAAGGCATTTGAATGAAAGCTCGCTAGGGACTCAACCTCTATCAGGTAACCTAGGCAAAACTTAGAGCATGAGAGAAAGAAAAACCAAGAATGAAAACCCAACCCTCAAAGGTAGTGATCTTGGAACTACGTAAAAGGCCTGATTCCCTGATTGGGATACGTAGGCTATCTCGCGTCGGGATGCGGCCCAAACATTTGGAGAGAAGAAAGACAATACCCAAAAGGTTTGTACTCAATGATAGGCATAACTAACTCTGCGTATTGAGCTCACAAAAGATGAGTTAGTCATTTTCCAGGGAATTGACAAAAACAAAGACACGTAAGAATCATCGTTCGTCCTCTCTGACTCAAAAGTCATCGACATAAGGGACCAAGCATTCTAACAATCCCAAAACATGGCAAAGAGGTTGTAGGAACAACAAAAGCAAATAAAAGAGCCTGAATCAAATTCAAGTGTAAGAAGGGAAAAACGCCACTTGACTAAAAGCAAAAATCCAACTTCTTTAGGAAATGGAAGTAGCGGCCGAAGAATGGAACCCTCGGCCGAGTGATCCATTCCTCGGCCCATGTCTGAATCCACAAAACTTTGGAAAATATTGCATAAAAATCTAATACATGCTGAGGGTGCTTCAAATACAAACAGAAAATACAAATGTCGAATTATCTATTTTTAGAACTAACAAATACAGGTACAAGAAAGGAAAGGCTAGCTACTGCCCACGACCCCTCTTGGGCGCGGGACGAAAACGCTCAGGAACTGAGACACTGATCCTCTGTCCCTCACCAGCCGCGGCATCTCCATCACCAGCTCCAGTACTCCCACCCTCGCTAACTCCAGCACTCTGGGTGACCGACACTGTCGGTACTCGCTCTGCTTCAAGCTGCAGAGACACATGATATAGGCATTTAGTTTCACATGAAACGTAGGATGGAAAAAGAAGAGATCAAAGGATGCATACCGCAGTTATTCGGCCGCGCTGCCGTCGAGCCAAAGCCTCTGCACTCTGGAAAGCACGCAACCATTCCTGAACCACCTCAGCGGGCACCTGCAGAGGAAGCAATTGCATATACAATCAAATAAGCAAGGAATGCTGAAGGAAACCAAAGCAGAATCTACAATATTACCTGCTGAACTCCGGCAGGAAGCACGTAGAACTGCGTAGCACACGGTGTCAGTATCAAGCGCTCCTCTTCTCCATTTGCATTGTGAAAAGAAATGAAACTGGGGGCCCGCGGCCAAACAGGAGGAGTAGCAGCAGTAGTAGCGGTAGGAATGGTCAAAGAGGCCGAACGAAAGGCTGAGTAATCTCCCGCTACGAGAAAACTCATGGCTGGCTGTCTCTCAAGAGCAAGTAGCAAGCCCTCCCCGGTCAAAAGATGGGTCGATCTCATACCAACAGGAGGAGGGAGAGGAACAAGCTGCAACGCCTCGGAACGTGGAAAGTACTGGCTCGCTACCCTCTCCCCAAGATACCAGGCTCTCGAAAATGGCCCCTCCAGAAGGAAGTGCTGGCTGTCTAACGCCCGAGCTGAGGTCAACTCCAGAGGAGCATCGTCAAGTAGCACGCCCCATGGGTCAAAACACACCTATAAACAAGGGAAACAGCATCAAAAAGACAGAATGAGGAAATTGCACGAAAATCAGAGTGTAAAGAAGATGTCATACCTGATCCACCGTTAGGCGATCCAAAACTCGCCTCCAAGCCAGCAAGTCCATGGCAGGCGACCGTGACTTCCGAACTCCTTTCAACCAACGGGCTGTCCGCGGAACGAACCGAGGCTCTCTGTGCCCAGTCGGGGGAGGAAACTGCAACAAGTGCTCAAAAGCCCAAAGCTTCAAGTAAAGACGGAAAACATGAATAAACAAAAATAGAAGCAACAAGAGAATAACGCAGAAATCAAAATGTATACCTCAAGAATACGATGGTGTCCGCCAAGTGATAAACTGACTCCCCGGGAACAAGCACTGAGGTGTCCATACAACGTGGCTAGGGCAGGAGTTCCCCAATCAAACTCTGCTATGGTCTCTAAGTGCACCAAAGCAGCCAAGAACTGGACGTGTACGGAATTCTCTTTGTTGCAAAACAAAGTTTGCCCAAGGAGATAAAGCAAGAAAGCTCGTACCAGCTGAGAAAGGGGAATCTCCGTCAGGATATCAACTTGATCAAACTCTTCCCGAAGCCAGGTATATGTGATATGGCCACTCTCTGACACAATGGGAACCTTCCCCAAAAGATATCCAAGGGCACCCTTCCGCTCATGGATCCGCGGGTCAATTGGAAGAGGATCGCCGCCTACTCTCAGGCCTGTGAGCAAAGCAAAGTCACCCGGTGTGATCGTCATCTCCCCAGCCTCCGGAAGGTGGAAAGTGTTGGTGGTATCCCACCACCGCTCGACCAAGGATGTGGTCAATCCCAACTCCGCCTTCGGAAGATGGAAACCAAGTATCAAGGGCTCGAAGCCAGCCAAAGCAACTGCATCCTTGGCTTCCTGAGGAAGCCTCTCATACCACTCAAACACCTGGGGGCAGCTTCCCCACACGCGCAACCTCTCGTTTGCCTGACAAAATACGAAGAAGGAATCAAACACACAAGATATCGCCTATACATGGAGCAACTTCTAGAACTCAAACTCCCTATCAAAATATCAAATTATCACTCTGCGAAATCTCACATACAAAAATCATTTGACAGGATAAAATTCTACCTTCCTGTTGGTGAAACCAAAGTGCTGCTCTGGCTCCCTGTGCAAGACCTCAGGTGGGATGTCACTGAGGGGAGGACGGTATCGCAAAGAACCACCACGCCTGACCAAGTGAATCTGAGGAGCATAAGTGGCAACATCAAATGGGGGTAGAATATCACCACCTACATCAGTGGAAACCTCGGGTTCAACACCGGGAGGAATGGGTTGCGAGGAACTCCCCCCAGCAGCGGCCCTACGCCGACTTGAACGCAAGACGCGGGAACTTGAAACCCCGCCAAGAATCTCGGCCCTCAACGGCCGGAGCCTTACCCGTGTCCCTAGGCACGGTAGGAACACTAGACGGCGGAGGAGGAGGCGGAGACGAGGCCATGGCAGCCAAGGGAAGGGATGACCGGAACTGTGGGGTCGAAGGAGAAACGACGGCGGGGAGATGGCAGCGGCAGACGAGGAGAGAGAGGAGAGAACGGCGGCGATCGAATGAGGAATGGAAAGAAAGATATGACCCGCGAGATCGATTTAACTAAACTTAAAACGATTTCCTGGCTTTTGGCGTTCTCACGGCCGAGACATCAATACTTCGGCCGAGACATCAATCCTTCGGCCGAGAGATCGATCTCCTGGCCCCTTAATCAAATCCCCTCAGCAACAGCAGATTTTGCTCAGTGCACTAACCCAAGCCATTATGGAATTCTGGGTCCATGACCAACAGAAGCAAAAATCAAATCAGCCTTGGGGGCATCCCCAAGCCAATGCAGCATAATCAAAACTAGCCTTGGGGGCATGCCCAAGCATCGAAGGTCTCTCTCTCTCCACAAACTGCTGGCCAAAACAAGTCAAGACACCCAGCGTCTCTATGCCCGTATCCATTATCAAAGAATTCAGCAGCTCCGTGCCCATGTTCACCCATATCAACTCACCTAGCAGCTTTACGCTTGCCATTCCAGCGACCATACAACCATCAACTCACTCAGCGGCTCTATGCCCATACTCACTCACTCAGCGGCTCTACGCCTCCAACTCAACGGCTCCACGCCAACTGTCTCAAACTGGCTCGAAGCCATAGCAATCAACTCAGCGGTTCGAGGCCCATTATCGACAGGCTCTACGCCTGTACTTATTCACTCATCCAGCAGCTCTACGCTCGCTATCACAATCTCAGCGGCTCGAAGCCCATTACTCCAACAAGCTCGAAGCCTGTATTTACTGTCTGAATTGGCTCGAAGCCATAACAATCAACTCAGCGGCTCGAAGCCCATTTACCTCAACAGGCTCGAAGCCTAAATATCACCCAGCGGCTCGAAGCCCTTTATTTCAGCAGCTCTATGCTCGCTATCACGGCAACAGGCTCTATGCCTGTAATCACTCAACTTGGCGGCTCCAAGCCCCTCATCTGAAATGGCTCAAAGCCGTAACAACCAACTCAGCGGCTCTAAGCCCATTGTCTCAACTCAGCGGCTCAAAGCCCACTATCTCAACTGGCTCGAAGCCGTAAACAAGCAACAGGCTCTAAGCCGCCCCAACAATCAAGACATCTATTCTCAGGCTCTACGCCTAAATGCTCAAAAATCTAACATTTTTGAATGCTCAAGCTCTACGCTTGGATGCCCAACCACTGTGTACTTGATGCTCAAGTTATATACTTGAATGCTCAAGCTCTACGCTTGGATGCCCAACCACTGAGTACTGGACGCTCAAAGCCTGTACTTTGAATGCTCGGATTCTGCCGTCCGAATGCTCGAGCTCTACGCTCTGAATGCTCAAGTCCGGAACTTGATAGAAGCTCTAAGCTTAAAACAAACACACACGCACGGGCCCGTGCACATATTGCATTTTCACATCGAGTCTGCATCACATCTGTTCACATCTAACAAGCATTGCACATATACACTCTGCATATCTCTCATGAAACAGGTCAACCCTGCAATCAACCGGCTCTATGCCTCGGTTTTATTGATCGGCCCAACGCCTCGATCCTTTGGCTCCACGCCAACACTTATGATGGAAAAGCTCCGTGCACAGACCATCAGAATGCAACCAGCTCTACGCTTCGGTTCAAATCACGTCAAGCTCTAAGCTCCGACAACTTAGGCCCTTGCCTCAAGACTGCATGCAGGCTCCACGCCTCAGTTCCTTCACCTCAGGCCCTTGCCTTATACCAGCTCCGCGCTTCGGTCCTATCAATCACCTCAGGCCCTCGCCTTATGATCAACACCAGCTCCGCGCTTCGGTCCTATCAATCACCTCAGGCCCTCGCCTTATGATCAACACCAGCTCCGCGCTTTGGTCCTATCAATCACCTCAGGCCCTCGCCTTATGATCAACACCAGCTCCGCGCTTCGGTCTTATCAATCCAATCCCCTCAGGCTTTCGCCTCATAACCACAGCAGGCTCCACGCCTCGATTCCATCACTCTCCAGGCTCTCGCCTCGTGACTACTACCGGCTCCGCGCCTCGGTTTCCTCATCTCCAAAAGCTCCGTGCTCCAGTTACTGGCCCTGCGCCCCCCATCTCAAAAACAAACCGGCATCCAACTCATCCCCAGCAGATGGCTTGGATTCCACCCCATTACATCAAACCCTTCCAGCTCATTCGCAAGGATAGGCTACTCTACCGAGCTCCTTTCAGTCAAAGTAAGGATGATCAAGAAAAGCAAACGCACCTGCAGTGTACTGATCTACCCCAAAATAACTAAGGAAGCTCTCCGCAAAAACTCCCCAGGCAGCTCTGCGCTCCTTCAACTATCTTCCGCCAAAACCCTGGCTCAGTCTAGGTACGTCACACTACGGCTTTTAAAGCCCTAAGGTACGTCTTCTGTCCCTAACCCTCCAAACTTTTTACTTTTCTTTATTGCCCGAACTACGATTGGTCTGAATTTCCCTTGTGGAATACGTAGGCAGCCTCCCGGCCCGACCATAACAAAACCTTTTTCGAAAACCCCTTGGAATAGTGGTTGGACCAAATTGAGTTGCTTTTTACAGCTTTGACTCTTACTCAAACATGTCTCGCGATCCGTCTGAGTTCAGTCAAAGAGGGGCATCTATAGACACCCCAATTTGGCCTAACGATTATTTCAAGTCTCACCTTGGGACAATCCCGATGATGAAATGGATACAATGATTGCTGCTTGCTTCCTTGAGGACCTTAGGACTTTCGGTGAGAACTTTGACCACTTAGAGGACCCAATTCAAAGCCATACAGCCTTTCAGACAGAAATACAGAAGCCTAGGAGAATCCATCTGACGGCCGTAACATCGATCTAACGGCCATAACATCAATCCCTCACCCGAGCAACCTGTTGCCAACAAAATCTCCCTGAGAGATCAATTCCTCGGCCGCAAGATCTATCCTTCGGCCGAGACATCCATTCCTTGGCCGTGTGATCTATTACTCGGCCTCCAGATCGACATTTTTCCAGACTCTGGAACGTTCTGTCAGACGTTTGGTTTGATCCAACTACACTACCTTTCCGATGCGTTCGGGCTACGCTCAGAGATCACGACGTAGAGTTAGAGATGCATTGCAATTGCAATTGTCATCTCGTGATTTGATTGGCCGGAGTGAGTCATCCCTATGCCTATATAAAGGGGGCTTTGGGCTCCGAAATAAACACACAGAAATTGATAGACTTACACACTCAATCAAGCCACGAAACTCTGCACAAATACTCTCTCAATCCCATACTCCAAAAGCCCTAACCTTCCGAAGGTAGCCGTCAATCCGGCAATCAAACCCCGAAGTTCAAACCCTAACCCTAGGGTTCTCGATCAAGCAATCAATCAATCACACCCAATCCAAAGCAATCAAGCAACTGAGGGATCAAGGTGGTGAGGCCCAACGGCCTCTGGTTTGTGTTAATTTACTGCATTTTGATTAACTGTAGCGTTTTGATTATCCATTAATCTTTCTGTCTGGTGTGAGGAAGAACACCGACCGGGGCTTCGATCCCTCGGCCGGTACATCAAACCAGGGGGATCCCTCGGCCGTGACATCCATTCACCGGCCGCAGGATCCATTTCCCTGGGAGATTTTGTTTGCCTTTCTGCTTTCTAATGCATGCTTCAATTATCGCACTGGCTCACTTTGCTTACTGTTTAAAGGAATAATTAAACAGACTATGTGTTAGAATTAAACAAAGCATCTATACGTCTTATGTTGAACGATTATGGGCCAGTCTCACGACTGGGCAAAGAGGGGTGCCTAACACCTTCCCCTTATTGTACTTTTGGCTCCCGTATCCAGAATCTCTATCTATTTTCCCAGTTTTAATAAACTGGGTGGCGACTCTATTTGATGATAACTGTTATCATGTGACGATGTTCCTAGCCATGGGAATATCCATGATTCTGGTTTACGAAGTGAGCAACCAATCGAGCAAACACAACGTGATCAATCTGTATGGCGATGCCCCGTTTGGGAGGTGTCTACACGCTCCACTTTGCTGTTGAAGATTTCAACCCCTCTGAATACATCACTCCAGTAAATCAACCAAAGCCTATGGTAGCTATCATTGAAGACAACCATGTCATGTTCGCTGGAACGGTTTATGAAGAAGAGGTAGAAGACCTGATTGAAGAAGAAGGGCTTTGCAGGGTTCCAATCTACTTTTATGACCCTTATGCACCTACCGATGATTATTGGCCAATAGACGAGGTCAACAACCTCGAGACTGAAGAGGCAAAGGAAGAAGAGGCTGTCGACAATGACCCACTAGACGAAATATCACTAAACCTACTCTTTGATGAGGGGGTCACCAACAATGAAATAAGGGTGATCCACCCCATCATAGATAGCTTTGGTAATTGGTGGGGCTTTGTTGGCTCACGACGGGTCGACAACAGCGACGAAGCTGAGGTTGAAGCACAATTGGAGGAGATAACAGCAATAGCAAATCAAATGGCCCTCCAAGACTTGCAGGGTGACAATGATGAAAGTGCGAATCAAGGTGACAGTGAAGTACTGGTGATCGACCTTGGTGATGAAAAAGACTGCTCTGAGCTGATTGTGGATGCTGAAAAAGGGGCTTACCCTAACTGGACCGTGGAACACACTCTAAAATACAAAATGAAAAGCGCTAATTTTGATCTTAATTCTGATTCCGATTCCGACTCCGAGTCAACTCAGTCCGAGTCAAGCTTTTCATCCTTTGAAACTACTAAGTCTAGTGAGGAAAACCTGGTCAAAGTACCAAGGCATAGCATTTACTTTGAGTTCGACTCCGAAATGTCTTTTGATAAACTTAGCAATGAGAAGGAAGATTTAGAGTATTTCACTTTGCCTATGATCAATTGTGTGGATTCCGACAAATCGAATTTTGAGGAAGAAATTCCAAAAGAAATTCTAGAATTCATCGAGAGAGAAGAGGAAAGGCACGCTAAACCTTTTTCTGAAGAAATAATCACAGCAAACATAGGCTCCGCAAACGAGCCCAAAATGGTTAAAATTGGTGCCGTACTGTCCCCTCAAGAAAGTGAAAAACTAATCCTTTTGCTAAAAGAATACAAAGATGTTTTTGCCTGGTCTTACGAGGACATGCCTGGAATAGACCCTGAAATTGTTCAACATAAAATTCCTCTTCATCCTGATGCAAAACCAATTAAACAAAAACTGAGACGTATGCGCCCTGATTGGGTCCTAAAGATAAAAGAAGAAGTCACTAAACAAATCAACGCCGGTTTTCTCATAGTCACCGAATATCCACAATGGGTAGCAAACATCGTTCCCGTACCAAAGAAAACTGGAGGAATCAGGGTCTGTGTAGATTTCCGAGATCTCAACAAAGCCAGTCCGAAAGATGACTTCCCATTACCTCACATAGACGAGCTAGTGGATAACACCGCAGGCCATGCATTGCTATCTTTCATGGACGGATTTTCTGGGTATAACCAAATCCTTATGTCTCCTGAGGATAGAGAGAAAACCACCTTCACTACGCCTTGGGGAACTTACTGCTACCGAGTAATGCCGTTTGGGTTGAAGAATGCTGGAGCCACTTACCAGAGGATGGCCACAACACTGCTGCACGACATGATGCACAAAGAGGTCGAGGTGTATGTTGACGATATGATAGTCAAATCAAAGGAAAGGGAAGGACACTATGGAGCACTCCAAAAGTTCTTTGAGAGGATTAGGAATTATAAGTTACGTCTTAACCCTCAAAAATGCACTTTTGGGGTAACAGCTGGAAAGATGTTGGGTTTCCTCATCACTCAAAGAGGAATCGAGGTAGATCCTTCCAAGATACAGGCTATCATGGAGATATCACTGCCTAGGACAGAGAAGGAAGTAAGGAGCTTCTTAGGGAAGGTACAGTTCATCAGCAGGTTCATTTCCAAGCTCACAACCACCTGTGAACCCCTTTTCAAGCTACTGAAGAAAGGTACGGATTTTGAATGGAGCCAAGACTGTCAGCAAGCGTTCGAGGCAATCAAAGAATACCTTCAGAATCCACCTGTACTATCGCCACCCATCCCTGGGAAGCCATTGATTTTGTATCTCTCAGTAACAGACACGACCATGGGATGTATGCTAGCGCAAGAAAACGACGCCAAGGTAGAGAGCGCCATATACTACCTCAGCAAGAAAATGATGGATTATGAGACAAGGTACACTCCCCTCGAGAAAACCTGTTGGGGGCTAGTATGGGCCACAAAGAAACTGAGGCACTACCTGTTAGCACATCCGGTGGTGCTGGTCTCTCGTTTAGACCCAATCAAGTATCTTTTCGAAAAGCTAGCACTTATCGGAAAGCTGGCTAGGTGGTTATTGCTGCTAGCAGAGTTCGACCTCAAATACATGACAAGGAAATCAGTAAAAGGAAGAGTTGTGGCAGAATTCTTGGCAGATCACCCTGTGACGAGGCCGAGGCAGAGGACTTCATGTTCCCCGACGAGGACATCTTATGTCTCTTAGACGACACCTGGCAACTTTACTTTGATGGAGCATCAAACCGATGTGGATATGGCATAGGGGTATTGCTAGTTTCCCCAAACGACTATCACATCCCTTTGTCATATAAACTAAGGTTTGAGGTCACTAACAATCAAGCTGAGTACGAGGCTTGTAGAAGTCACTGGGGATTCAAATCTGGTGGTATCTCAAGCTAGAGGAGACTGGAAGGTCAAGGAAGATACACTGAAGCTATATCACTCTGTGCTGGAAGATCTAATTCCACAATTCGATTCTGTTATCTTTACACACACTCCTCGAGTGAGCAATAGATTTGCAGATGCACTGGCGACATTGGCGTCTATGGTCGAAATACCCCTGGGATTCACAATGCGGCCTCTCATGATCGAACAAAAGGTTAAACCAGCATGTGAGTGTACCTTTACCGAGGAAGGTGAAGACGATGGCAAGCCATGGTACGAAGACGTGAAGAAATTCCTGGAAAAAGGAGAATACCCATCCGAAGCCACCTCAAAGGACAAAACGGCTCTGCGGAAGTTTGCTGCCCGATTTATAATCTGTGGAGGAACATTGTACCGAAGGGCACACTTGGGTCCAAGTCAACTTTGCGTCACAACGGAGGACAGCCGCAAGGTGATAGAGGAAATACATGAAGGAATTTGTGGGCCACACATGAATGGAGCAACAATGGCGAAGAAGATCCTACGTCAGGGATATTACTGGACTACAATGGAGGCCGACTGCGCTGATTATGTCCGCCGATGTTACAAGTGCCAAACTCATGCTGATCGTATGCGTATTCCCCCTACAGAATTGTATAGCATGACATCCCCCTGGCCATTCTCCACTTGGGGGATAGACGTCATCGGAAGCATAAATCCAAAGGGGAAATACAAACATCAGTTCATTCTGGTGGCCATTGACTATTTCACCAAGTGGGTAGAAGCAGCTTCTTATGCTACTCTCAAAGCCACTCATGTGGCCAAATTTATTCGCACTAATATCATCTATCGATATGGTGTACCTCACGAGTTCGTCTGTGACAATGGATTGCACTTCAAGGGGGCGACAAAGAAACTTTTCGCTGAATTTGGGATACAAAATCATCGGTCATCTACTTATCGACCTCAAACCAATGGAGCAGTTGAGGCTGCAAACAAGAATGTCAAGAGGATTCTGCGGAAGACTACCGACACCTACACAGACTGGCCGAAAATGCTACCTCTGGCGCTATGGGGATATCGAACAACTGAAAGGACTTCAACTGGGGCCACTCCCTACTCTCTGGTCTACGGAATGGAAGCTGTCTTGCCTATCGAATTGGAATTACCTTCGTTGAGGGTTCTAGCTGAGACTGGGATGATCGAAGAAGACTGGGTTCAAAACCGCTACGACGAGTTGGCACTACTAGACGAAAGGAGACTGAGGGCTTTATACCATGTACAAGGGTATCAACGCCGCATTGCACGAGCATTCAACAAAAAGGTGAAGCCTAGGGACGTTACGGTAGGAGACATGGTGCTCAAAGCAATTCGTCGCCACGTCTCAGACCCAAGGGGCAAGTTTAGACCAAACTGGGGAGGCCCCTACCTTATCAAACGCATACTTTCTGGAGGAGCAGCATACATTGCAGACTTAGATGGAATGGAATTCGCAACGCCAGTCAACGTTGACAAGCTAAGGAAGTATTACCCATGAGAGATACTCGTTGGACCGAAAACCACAAGGGTGGGCGGATCCAAGCAAAAATTAGAGCAGCCTGCTAGGTCGAAAACCCGCAAGGGCGGCTTAGGCAAAAACTAAGGCATAAATAAAACGCTCGCTAGACCGAAAACCCGCAAGGGCGGTTTTTAGGCAAAATTTAGAGCACAAAAGGAGAGGAAAATACCCGAGTGGACCCTAACTAAAAACAAAACAAATCCCCTTTGTTGGACCTACGTTTATGGCCTGATTCCCTCCATGGGATACGTAGGCAATCTCTAAGTTTGAGATTCGGACACTGCTATCATCATCACTTCCGAAATTTCTAGGTCTATCCTAAAGCATGTTCGCTATCAAATCATGGCAATAACATCTTCAAATAAAACGACCAAATGTTTTATTATTTCCAAAGAGAAAGGACAAAGCAAACCTAAACAATTCTTAATCCATGAAAGCTAGAATCAAACAAACATCTTTTGAAAAACATAAGCAAAGCGTCGATCTCTAGGTCTTCTTTCTCTTTGCACTATTATCCTCCAAAAGATTTTTCTTCAACCAGCGTTTGTAAGAACCCGATAGCTTGGCAACGAAGTTCTCAGCAACCTCCTGCATCACTCTATTTGGCCAAAGATGCAGCATATTGCGACGGAAGTTGGCATCATGGAACTTAGAGACGGTGTACTTAGGGTCACCCAAGATTGCGGCTTGTTCAGCCCCAAACTGCCTTTGAAAGCGAGCAGGGAAGTAGAAAACGACTCGAGTAATGCCAATCACTGCTACACCAAAGTGGTTCATGGTACTCGCGGTCATGCTCTCGATACCATACCAGGGGCAAACCCATTGAATCCAATCACCTCTGCAAGTCTTCATCCACGCTTCCCAAGCAGCCTCAGTTGGGAACTGTTTAACCATGTGACGCTCCGTACACTGGTCTGGATTGTAAGGAAGTCGCTCCGGCGCATCCCACACTTTTAGCTTCTCAAACAACCACACCTAGAGAAAAAGGAAAAATTGTGAGTTGAGAGAACACGTGAGTCAAAACAAAAGAGTGATGAGTGAAAAGATAAACTTGACAAATAAATAAAAGAGCGAACCTGCAATAGCAAGGGACTGCCTGAGAACTGAGCTATAGGACTACCCTTCATCACATCTAGACCCATCAAGGTCTCTGCCAACAGTAAGCCGGCGAAACCCACACGGTTTCCAATTTGCTGAGCAAGGTTAAGCAATATAGGATCAGCATGACCAGAGGAAGGGCCAAGCAAGTAGTAATGAAGGAGACAAATGCACAATGCATGAAAGCAAGACTTCTGTAGGAAAACTTGGCGATGGGCCTCAACTGTACCAAAACGCTGAATAAGTTGCAGAATCTCCAGCCTTCCTTTCACTAGGAAGAATTTAACTTTATGTTTCTGAACTTGGAGTAAATCCTTCAGGAGATCACCTCGGTTGAACAAAGGATTAGGGGCAACAAAACCTTCCCTGTCTGAATGGCCCATAATGGCCGCAAATTCCTCGATAGTAGGACACAACTCCTCTCTCTTAAAGCGAAAGACGTGAAAATCAGGGTTCCACAAACTAGCGGCTGCCCTAAGGAAGGCAAAATTCACGGGAATGTGATGAAGGGAAAAGAGGAAGTCCATGCCAAAGGATTTAAAGTGCAGGCGGTCGAGGCCATTAAAAGAATCCAACCACTGATCAAGGACTAGTTGTGCCATGTGCAAAGAATTGCTGCTGACAATGCTATCGGGTTCGTAGAACGCATACTTATAGGACTAGGTCGAGTCTTAGTTCGAATCGGAATCGGATTCTTAATCCTCGGAAATTTAGTCGGTCTCTCGGCCGGCACTTCGATAAGACGGCCGTGGGATCAATCCATCGGCCCGTGAGAATCAAGGTTGACCCACAAGTCAAAACCAGGCAAACAAAACGATCCCTCGGCCGCCAGATAGAAATTTCGACCGCGTAATCATTTGGTCGGCCGCCAGAACGGCTATTTTCCAGACTGTTCCCACGGTTCAGTTTGTTTCGTTGGATTAACGAGAATATCATACGCAAATAACGTAAGAACAGCATATACAATCATGAGCAGAGCAAGAAGGTTTTTGTTTCATATAACGAAAGCTTTTTACATCACAAGGTGGATCATCCCACATTTCCTAAAACAAACTATACATCGATTTCCTGTCAAACTAACCTATGCAGGAAGAGAAACAGAAAAAAGACAAAAGAGGAGGCAGGAAAGGATGCCGGACCCTCTGGTGCTCTAAACACCAGAGGCCTGCTGCAAAGAAACTAAGAAAAGGACACCCCTGAGGCGGTGTATACCGGAGGAGTACTACGGTGCAAAAGAGATACCACATAACCCAGAAAAATCACCACACCGCGTACTATCGCCACGCCAGGAGCTCCACGTCGCGGAAGCAAGTCACCCATGCGAGGGCCCCTAATCAAGCATACCCATGCGAGGATCCATAATCAAGCGTCAAGACGGGACCAAAAGCAAACGTGGTCTCTCTCCGCGCACACTAGCCACGTCAGCATACCACCCACGGCCCGGAGCTGTCGAAAACGAGGATAGATGGAAGGGATCTTCGGTGGAAGTTTCGGGCGCAAGAAACGAAGAGGGAAGAAAGGAAAACGAAATGAAACGGCTGAGGCCGTAGCCTTTTATAGGCCCCTGGAAACGAACCAATTAAACGGCCGAGTATTCGATATCTCGGCCGATACATCAATAATTCGGCCGAGAGATCGATCTCCTGGCCCTCTAATCAATTTCCCTCAGCAATGTCAGATCATGCTCAGTGCACTAACTCATGCCACTACAGACTTCTGGGCCCTCAACCAACCAATTAGCCTTGGGGGCATGCCCAAGCATGAGGAAAATCTCTCTCCACAAACTGCTGGCCAGCAAAACAAGACACTCAGCAGGCCTGAGCTCAAAACTACAGCGATTCTATACCCGTATCCACTACCAAGGAAGTAAGCAGCTCCGTGCCTATACTCACTCACTCAGCGGCTCTACGCCTTCAAACTCAGCGGCTCCAAGCCTGCTATCTCAATTGGCTCGAAGCCGTAACAAACCAACTCAACGGCTCCACGCCCACTGTCTCAAAGCCGTACCAATCAAGTCTACTTCAGCGGCTCTAAGCCCTCAACACAGCAGGCTTTACGCCCGTTATCTCACCAAAGCGGCTCTACGCCTTCTACTCAGCGGCTCGAAGCCTATTTACCTCAACAGGCTCGAAGCCTACTATCACCCAGCGGCTCGAAGCCCTTTATTTTAGCAGCTCTATGCTCGCTATCACGGCAACAGGCTCTACGCCTGTAATTACTCAACTTAGCGGCTCCAAGCCCATTGTCTCAACTGGCTCGAAGCCGTACACAATCAAGTTCTTAACAGGCTCGAAGCCTGTGTTCATCATCTCAATTGGCTCAAAGCCGTAAACAAGCAATCTCAACAGGCTCGAAGCCTATATCTATCATCTCAATTGGCTCGAAGCCGTAAACAAGCAACAGGCTCTACGCCGCCCCAACAATCAAGACATCTATTCTCAGGCTCTACGCTTGGATGCTCAAAAATCTAACATTTTTGAATGCTCAAGCTCTACGCTTGGATGCCCAACCACTGTGTACTGGATGCTCAAGTCATACACTTGAATGCTCAAACTCTACGCTTGGATGCCCAACCACTGCGTACTGGACGCTCAAAGCCTGTACTTTGAATGCTCGGATTCCGCCGTCCGAATGCTCGAGCTCTACGCTCCGAATGCTCAAGTCCGGAACTTGATAGAAGCTCTAAGCTTGAAAACAAACACACACGCACGGGCCCGTGCACATATTGCATTATCACATCGAGTCTGCATCATATCTGTTCACATCTAACAAAAATCGCACATATACACTCTGCATATCTCTCATGAAACAGGTCAACCCTGCAATCAACCGGCTCTATGCCTCGGTTTTATTGATCGGCCCAACGCCTCGATCTTTTGGCTCCACGCCAACACTTATGATGGAAAAGCTCCGTGCGCAGACCATCAGAATGCAACCAACTCTATGATTCGGTTCAAATCACGTCAAGCTCTAAGTTCCGACAACTTAGGCCCTTGCCTCAAGACTGCATGCAGACTTCACGCCTCGATCACTTCAGGCTCCACGCCTCAGTTCCTTCATCTCAGGCCCTTGCCTTACACCAGCTCCGCGCTTCGGTTCATCACGTCAAGCTCAAAGCTCTGACACCACAGGCTCTCATCCTGATCAATACCAGCTCCGCGCTTCGGTCCCATCAAGCTCTAAGCTCACCTCAGGCCTTCGCCTCATAACCACAGCAGGATCCACGCCTCAAAACCAGTCACCTCAGGCTCTCGCCTTATGATCAACACCAGCTCCGCGCTTCGGTCCTATCAATCACCTCAGGCTCTCGCCTTATGATCAACACCAGCTCCGCGCTTCGGTCTTATCAAACCAATCCCCTCAAGCCTTCGCCTTAAGATTGCAACAGGCTCCACGCCTCGATTCCATCACTCTCCAGGCTCTCGCCACATGACTACAACCGGCTCCGTGCCTCGGTTCCCTCATCTCCAAAAGCTCCGTGCTCCAGTTACTGGCCCTGCGCCCCCCATATCTCAAAAACAAACCGGCGTCCAATTCATCCCCAGCAGATGGCTTGGATTCCACCCCACTACATCAATTCCTTCTAGCTCATTCGCAAGGATAAGCTACTCTACCGAGCTCCTTTCAGTCAAAGTAAGGATGATCCAGAAAAGCAAACGCACCTGCAGTGTACTGATCTACCCCAAAATAACTAAGGAAGCTCTCCGCAAAAACTCCCCAGGTAGCCCCGCGCTCCTTCAACTACTCTTCGCCAAAACCCTGGCTCAGTCTAGGTACGTCACACTACGGCTTTTTAAGCCCAAAGGTACGTCTTCTGTCTCTAACCCTCCAAACTTTTACTTTTCTTTATTGCCCGAACTACGATTGGTCTGAATTTCCCTTGTGGAATACGTAGGCAGCCTCCCGGCCCGACCATAACAAAACCTTTTTCGAAAAACCCTTGGAATAGTGGTTGGACCAAATTGAGTTGCTTTTTTTACAGCTTTGACTCTTACTCAAACATGTCTCGCGATCCGTCTGAGTTCAGTCAAAGAGGGGCATCTGTAGACACCCCAATTTGGCCTCACGATTATTTCAAGTCCCACCTTGGGACAATCCCGATGATGAAATGGATACAATAATTGCTGATTGCTTCCTTGAGGACCTTAGGACTTTCGGTGAGAACTTTGAACCACTTAGAGGACCCAATTCAAAGCCATACAGCCTTTCAGACAGAAATACAGAAGCCTAGGAGAATCCATCTGACGGCCGTAACATCGATCTAATGGCCATAACATCAATCCCTCACCCGAGCAACCTGTTGCCAGCAAAATCTCCCTGAGAGATCAATTCCTCGGCCGCAAGATCTATCCTTCGGCCGAGACATCCATTCCACGGCCGCGACATCCTTTGCTCGGCCGCCAGATCGACCTTTTTCCAGACTCTGGAACGTTCTGTCAGACGTTTGGTTTGATTCAACTACACTACCTTTCCGATGCGTTCGGGCTACGCTCAGAGATTACGACGTAGAGTTAGAAATGCATTGCAATTGCAATTGCCATCTCGTGATTTGATTAGCCGGAGTGAGTCATCCCTATGCCTATATAAAGGAGCCTTTGGGCTCCGAAATAAACACACGAAATTGATACACCTACACACTCAATCAAGCCTCAAAGCTCTGCACAAATACTCCCTCAATCCCATACTCCAAAAGCCCTAACCTCCCGAAGGTAGCCGTCAATCCGGCGATCAAACCCCGAAGTTCAAACCCTAACCCTAGGGTTCTCGATCAAGCAATCAATTAATCACGCCCAATCCAAAGCAATCAAGCAACTGAGGGATCAAGGTGGTGAGGCCCAACGGCCTCTGGTTTGCCTTATTTACTGTCCCTTTTTACTAATCGTAACGTTTTGATTTTCTGTTAAATCTTTCTGTCTGGTGTGAGGAAGAACACCGACCGGGGCTTCGATCCCTCGGCCGGTACATCAAACCAGGAGGATCCCTCGGCCGTGACATCAATTCACCGGCCGCGGGATCCATTTCCCTGGGACAGTTTTGTTTGTTTCTTGCTTTTCTATGCATGCTTTCAATTACAGTCCTGGCTCATCTTTATCTGTTTAAAGGAATAAATAAACAGACTATGTGTTGGAACTAGACAAAGCATCTATATGTCTTATATTGAATGATTATGGGCCAGTCTCACGACTGGGCAAAGAGGGGTGCCTAACACCTTCCCCTTATTGTACTTTTGGCTCCCGTATCCAGAATCTCTATCTGTTTTCCTAGTTTTAATAAACTAGGTGGCGACTCTATTTTGATGATAACCGTTATCATGTGGCGATGTTCCTAGCCATGGGAATGTCCATGATCTTGGTTTATGAAGTGGAACTAAACAAGCGTGATCAATCTGTATGGCGATGCCCCGTTTGGGAGGTGTCTACACTTGGGTGGCCCTCAGGGTAGTTGCGTTCTCTTCGGCTCTCTCAGCTCGGGCTTCGGCAGCCACCCTCTCCTTGTCGCACCTTTGGAAGTCCGCAAGGTAAAGATCGCAGGTTTCCTGAGCTATCTTCATGTCGTCCTCCCTCTGTTCAAGGGCCTTCTTTAGGTCTTCAATCTCTCGCTCCTGAGCTTGGCATTGGTCATTAACCACCAAAGCCCGAGCACTAGCCTGCAAACAACAAACAGAGGAAGTATTACAAGTATGGACTCATAGCCAAAGGCAATAAACAAAGAGTAACAACTTACAGTGAAGAGGGCCTTTGCTATCTCCCCTGTGATGTCCTCGGTCAACCCTTGGATAGCCTTGGTGTCCCTGGGAAGAACGCAGCCTCGGAGCATCCCTAACGCTGTACCGAGGTTGGTCACATTGTCCGCGTGATGAATCAAGCGACCAGCGTAGTGGCGAAACTCCGGAGCCCAGGGAAGGTCCCTCGGATGGACCCAGCTTCCTTCTCCTCCTTTAGCGGCCTCCTGTCCCTGCTCCTCCTCATCGGTTATGCGGATGGTCTCATTTTCCTTCCCTCGGGCTTCCCCCCCCCCCCCCCCCCCTCTCCTCGTGTCGAGCTCTCTTCTCCGGGGGTTCCTACGGAGAAATGGGGGCAGCTCCCGAGGTCCCAGCACCAGGCGTACCGGAGACTGAGCCTCGGCCCCTCGGCCTCTGGCGCCTAAGATTCAACACTTCGCGAGTTCCGGGACTCGCCATCTCCTCGCTCAGTCCGGTTCTTTCTGGAGTTTCTCGGTCAACCTCCTCCCTTATAACTCCCCGAGGCCCAGAGTTGCTGTCCTCGGTCTCCTCCCTACTCCCTCCGTCTCCTCTTCCCGCTCCTCGTCCTCTCCCTCGGCCTGCCCTCGGTACTCCTTGCTGCCTCGGTTTCTTCTTTAGATAACTTGTGTATTGGGCTCGTACCCGAGCAGAGTAGGGGCATACCGGCTGGTGATAGGGATTGCGTAAGCTGCAGTTATTCGGGCTCGAACAGCCCTTTCCCGAAGCTCCTGAACGACGCCTTCGGCTGCAAAAGGGAACCAAAACAGGGAAAATCAATACAAGTATGCAAGGTTTAACGGAGATCTACAAGTTAGCTACCGAAGAATAATTTACCGACCAGGGGCTCCAGTCCCAAATTGAACTCTGGTGGTAGTATCTATGCTTTCTCCGGGCCCGAACATAAAGTTTCCGGTGATCGAAACATAGATACTCGCCCACTCTTCGGAATCTGGCAGGCGGTCGATCAGGAACGTGTCGTACCCCGTCCGGCAGGAAAGGTAGTACCAGTCGTGATCTCGGTTGACTCCCACCAGGTAAACACCGAAGAGCTCTTCGAGCCCGAAGGTCAGGTTAAACTGTCTCCTCAGCTCAATAATGCTGGTGATGATTCGGTAGGAGTTCACCGTGAGCTGAGAAGAAGTAAGGCTGAGGGTCCGGAGCACCTGTTGGACAAACTGGTTAAGGGGAAACCTGATTCCACCCTCGGTGATGGCCATCAGGGGGAAGATCAACTCCCCTGGGTGGTGCAGAAGTTTTTTGGGATCGGAGTCCGGAAGCAACCGAATCTCAACGTCAGGAGGAATGCTGTAAACCCTTTTGAACTCGGCGTAGGCGGCCGGGGCGCCGGTAAAGTATTTGTTTCGGTAAGGGTAGGGCCTCATCGGTCTTCGGCGCACACGTACCTCCTCGGGCGCATTCGCAAATGGTCTTGGTCCTCGGTTTGATGTACTGGGGGCTTCCATTTCCTAAGGATCGAGTGAAGTGATCTCTCGGGCAGCTCGGGTGGGGTCAGCCGGTTTGATGCAGTCGATCGGGATCCGGTATAATCTTTGGGCCCAAATCTCTTGAAAGATACCTTCAACCGAGGAGGAGTCAGAACTACTTGAGCTATCCGAAGTGAGCTCAACGACCATTCGTCCCTGACCTAACAAAGGAAAACGTGTAAAAACTCGTTAGCTATATGCCTGGGAGAAAGCAGAATGGCCTAACACTCGGGACGAAATGGTCCTCACTCTTCGGAACCTACAAGCCTAGGTTATTTTCAAGATACCCCTCCTCGGAAAGAGTCCTCGGGGCTCTCTGACTGATCCCTGTGATCTAAAGATTGAGGATAGGCCTCGGGAAGAATTTGAGGCTCGGGAAGAACATGAACAGCGGCAGGAAACGCCAGCACCGCCGCGAACTAGACAACGACGGGCGGCGTCTCCGCCTCAATGCACGTCAAAGACAGCGAAAAAGCTTGCGAAAATCAACAAAACTTGAAGATTAATGAGTAGAGATCAACATACCAGAGTTTTGTGTGAAGATTCGTTGCCAAATCGCTCGAAATCATGATTGATGTCTGGTTTAAGCAGGCGGCAGCGATTCGACGTCGTCAGAAGGGAAGATGACATCCTCTCTCTTCTGACATCCTATATATAATGGAACGTACGAAGGGTTGCGCAGGAAACGAAGCATCGTGCACCGAGCCGCTGGATCTTTGACATGTGTCCCCATCGGACGGTTAGCAACCAAGAGTCTGTACCGAGGTCAGACGCGCCGCCCTCCAAGCCATTCACGCGTTGACACGTGTTCCCGAAGGGACGTTTCGTACCAATCATCTGACATTTCACGTGCCGAGACGACTCATGATGTCATACACTTCGGCGATGATTAACACGTGGCTCCTAGGGCTGGGGCTGGCTGCTCGGTCGCCACCGAGGCCGCTCCACTCTTTGGTATTACATTCGCTGAGGACTCAAACGCGTCGGCTCACAAGAAGAGTCAACACCCTAGAGCTGAGGGGTGGTGCTCCAGAACGTTGAGGGGCTATTGTAGTGGCCTCGATTATCAGTCTGGTAAGACTGGCCATGTATTACGAACCAACGGCTAAGGAAGGTTTGAATCACGGAGGGGTAACAGGTGCCCTTCGGTATTCAGTTCGGTTGCATGATCAGAGTCGGTCCCCGAGTACTTCGGAGCCACCGTCAGGCCTGTCCCTACTCTAGTATTTCCAGAGACGTTCAGGAGAGACAGTTACGCCAGATGGGTCCCGCGGGGGTCATGCTCCTCATGTAGTAGGCGTAATCATTGGGACCACACCTGGCCATGTGCTCCGTAACCGTTTCATTCCTCTCGTCATGTATGACGTCACCCGAGGCGGTTACCTGAGCGTATTCTCCACGCGCTAGCTTGGGGGCCAAGTAAACTTAGGTCTATAAATACAAAGGGATGCACACCTGAGAGAGGTACGCCACTCTACCCTAACCCTAGACCTAAACACTCCCCCTGAGATCTAACTTGATCGTCGGAGGGTCACTGGGCAACACAAGCCCTAGTGACTTGTTGTAGGTCCAGCGGCGGAAGCACGGAGCTGCGAAGAAAGGATCCTAGCCAGAGCCACGGTCAAGGTCCCGAATAATCGAACCCCTACAGACACCAGAGTCACTGTGTTGGGGCTTGATCATCACAAGCTATCTAGGACTCTTTCGCCTCACATTGGAAATCTGAGTTTTCTCAGGGAACTATCGCTTCACAACAACAGCTTGAGTGGTGAAATCCCCCCAGAACTCGGCCACTTGCCAAGACTAGAAGGAATGTCATTGGTGAACAATACCATTACCGGTGAAATTCCCACCAACATATCTAGTTGCTCTATCCTTGTTCACCTTGAATTTTCTGGTAATAGGCTGACAGGCAAAATTCCTACAAAGCTCGGTTCCTTGACTAAGCTCGAGACACTGTCTTTTGCGAAAAACAATCTAACAGGAGGTTTCCCTCCTACTCTTGGGAATCTATCTTCTCTCACATTTTTTTTTTACAAGTGACAATAAGATTGGCGGTAACATACCAGATACTCTTGGTGGATGGAAAAAAAATTGGAAGTTCTCAGATTAGGGATGAACAATTTGGTTGGTAACATTCCTTTCTCAATCTGTAATCTCTCTTCAATCACATACTTTGAAGTTTCTGTCACGCCCTCGATTTTCAACATAAATAAATAATCCATTTCTATAAAAGATCATTGCTTAACATAAATATCACCCAAAAGAGTTCCCAAGTTTAGGTAATTACAACTTTGGCACTACGGCCCAAATCAACTTAAATGCAAGCACGAACTTGTTTAAGATATTACATACTTTATAATCAAGAGGAATTTAAGTACAATTGGTTACAAATCCATCTTTGTCAAAAGAAAGGCAATACAAGATGTTTAAGTAACTAAAACGGAATTAGCTCCCAAAAGTCTTCATGCCCAAGCACACGAATGCTTACAGTCTATTGTCCAGCATCTTGTCCTGAAAGAAAGATTAGGTTGAGCTACACTAGCCCAGTAGGAAAATCTTACCGATTCTATATGTAAACATGATGAAATGTGCAGGTGAAATGAAGACAAGTAGTACGGCTCAATCGATAGATAACAATTGATTTAAGGGCATTCCAACGTTCAATATCATCCTCCTAACGCATGCCTATAGCTCAATGTACAACCAAGTCCACACGATATTAAACAACTCAAGTGACCTCGACACGACTCATTATCGCCAATCACCTCCATCGGTATTTCCACCCCTTACGTTACCGTTTAACACCACGAGGATTACCGTGTTACAACCCCTTGCGTCACGGTGATCCCTAACGGCTTGGGTCACCGTATTACCACCCCTTGCGTTACGAGACCTTCTAAGTCTTCGTATTACCACCCCTTGCGTTACGAGACTTCCTAACCGAACTTCCGTCTCACATACCTACCTTCGTACTCAACAAGCAAGCTAAGACATTATACAAGTCACACGTTCACATGAAACGTCATACGATATGCCAACAATGCCATAATCATGCCACAAACATCACCAAGTAATCAATTAACCAACACAACATATTTTAACAAAGTTTTTCTCACATTAATCCTTATTCGATCTTTACTAACGGGAATCCAATGAATCATGGATAGCAACGATTAATCGTAGAAGGTCAATTAAGCATGTGAGAAAAAGGTTAAAAGATGTCCGAAAGGGCTTAGGGACAATTGGAGCTCAATACGATCAACGAGGCACCAAAACAGCACAAAGCTGTCCAAAAAAGGGAGGGGTATTGATACCCTCATTTGGGGTATCAATACCCGGCTGCTGAATTTCCAGAAAAGAAAGGGGTATCAATACCCCTTGTTTGGGTATCAATACCACGCAGATTCGAGGCGATTTTCTGCAGTTTAGCAGACTTTCAAAGCATCAAAGGGGAACGATCCAAGCACGATCCACACACTAAATCAACATATATACACATAGAAGAGGTAAAGAAGTGCCTACCTCGAGTCAAATGTTGAAACCCAAGAGATTTGTACGAGCCCTAGCTCCAAGCTCCTTGAAATCAACCAAGATCTCCTCTTCAAGCTTCACCCAACACGATACGAGCCCGGGGTTGCGTTCTAGAGGTAAAAACAAGATGGATCCTTGAGGTTTTTGAGGTATATGGTGGAGTTTCAAGTGAGAGAGCAAGAGAGAGAGCAAGAGAAACGGTAGAGAGAGAGAGAGAGAGAGAGAGGCGTGAGATGAGAGAGAGATATTTGGGAGAATTTTATCTCCTACTCACACACACCACTATATATACTAGCAAAAGGGTAAATAACACCTACACTCCCTCTAGTTCTCATTCCATCACTTAAACCCCAAATCAAATAATCTCACCCTTTTCATATTATCCCCAATTTTGATATTTATAAAACCTTTAAATATTTTCTGAAAATACGGGTCTCTACATCCTACCCTCCTTAAAGAAATTTCGTCCCGAAATTTAAGCAAAGTAATGAAGACACCTGGTCAAGAATCCTAATCTTAAAGGCCGCATCTACTACACAACGCTTTGTATCCACCAACTTCTGTGTCCTCAACACCAGAAAACTCGGTAATACTGCAGTTAACTAGCATAACTTCTTATCGAAACAATCACCAAGTTCCAACATTAACACATATGAGACCACGAAGTCATAGAATTCGCATGAATTGAAATCATATTATTAACCAATCTCGGTCTCACAACTCGTATCCACTCATTTTACTTTCCACTGATCAATTCCGATTTCCAGACTGTGTCCAAACACATGGTAGAATTTCCTATGTTGTAACCCAACAACCTCGCCAAATAAGACATAATCAACAAGTTCTAATGATTTTCAATACTAGCTCGCGACAATCTCCCTCGAAATGGCAAATGCTAACTCGATGTTAACGTGTCTGACACGATAAAGTCTAAACTGAACAATGATCAAAAGTTTCCAACTTACAATTTCCCAAGCATGAGCGTAGTGTCATAAGTCATAGGTCATTAAGTAATTTTGACGAATATCTAGCCTTGTTGAAGATTCAAGCCTAAGTAGTTTAAAAGTTCTCGTAACATGCCCATCTGTGACAAAATTTTACAAAGAAAATTTGAAACGAATATCTAGCCTTGTTGAAGATTCAAGACTATTTGGATGGCTTTGTCTTTCTAAAGAAATTAAACCTATCATTCAATGATTTTGAGGGGGCAATACCAGAAGGACGTGTATTCAAGAATGCAACTATCATTTCACTTGAAGGAAACAAGAAGCTCTGTGGGGGAATACCTAAATTGCAGCTGCACAGTTGCAACTCCAAAGGGTCTAGAAACCATGGATTTACTCTTGCCATGAAATTAATTACTTCTATATCGTTAGGGCTTTTGGGGCTACTTCTATTCTTGTGTGTCCTATATTTTTGTTGGTTTAAAAAGACAATAAATGTACCGTCAGTTAAATTCTTAGGAAACTCACTTCTCCAGTTGTCCTACCAAAGTCTACTTAAAGCAACTGATGGCTTTTCCCAGCCAATTTGATTGGTGTGGGTAGTTTTGGTTCAGTATACAAAGGAATTCTTGACGAGGGTTGGAAAGTTGTCGCAATCAAAGTACTAAACCTTCAATTCCGCGGTGCTTCCAAGAGTTTCCTTGCTGAGTGTAAGGCCTTGAAGAGCATCAAACATCGAAATCTTCTAAAGGTACTCACAGCATGCTCAAGTGTCGATTACCACGGCAACGATTTTAAAGCTCTTGTGTATGAGTTCATGGTCATGTAGACACCTCCCATAGCGGGGCATCGCCATACAGATTGATCACGTTGTGTTTGCTCGATTGGTTGCTCACTTCATAAACCAAAATCATGGACATTCCCATGGCTAGGAACATCGCCACATGATAACGGTTATCATCAAATAGAGTCGCCACCCAGTTTATTAAAACTGGGAAAATAGATAGAGATTCTGGATACGGGAGCCAAAAGTACAGTAAGGGGAAGGTGTTAGGCACCCCTCTCTGCCCAGCCGTGAGACTGGCCCATAATCGTTCAACATAAGACGTATAGATGCTTTGTCTAATTCTAACACATAGTCTGTTTAGTTATTCCTTTAAACAGTAAGCAAAGTGAGCCAGTGCGATAGTTGAAGCATGCATCAGAAAGCAGATAAAACAAACAAAATGTCCCAGGGAGATGGATCTCGCGGCCGGTGAATAGATTTCACGGCCGAGGGATCCTCCTGGTTTGATGTACCGGCCGAGGGATCGAAGCCCCGGTCGGTGTTCCTCCTCACACCAGATAGAAAGATTAACAATTAATCAAAATGCTACGATTAGTAAAAAAGGACAGTAAATAAGGCAAACCAGAGGCCGTTGGGCCTCACCACCTTGATCCCTCAGTTGCTTGATTGCTTTGGATTGGGTGTGATTGATTGATTGCTTGATCGAGAACCCTAGAGTTAGGGTTTGAACTTCGGGGTTTGATCGCCGGATTGACGGCTGCCTTCGGAAGGTTAGGGCTTTTGGAGTATGGGATTGAGGGAGTATTTGTGCAGAGTTTCGAGGTTTGATTGAGTGTGTAGGTATCTCAATTTCTGTGTTTATTTCGGAGCCCAAAGCCCCCTTTATATAGGCATAGGGATGACTCACTCCGGCCAATCAAATCACGAGATGACAATTGCAATTGCAATGCATCTCTAACTCTACGTCGTGATCTCTGAGCGTAGCCCGAACGCATCGGAAAGGTAGTGTAGTTGGATCAAACCAAACGTCTGACAGAACGTTCCAGAGTCTGGAAAAAGGTCGATCTGGCGGCCGAGTAATAGATCACACGGCCGAGGAATGGATGTCTCGGCCGAAGGATAGATCTTGCGGCCGAGGAATTGATCTCTCAGGGAGATTTTGCTGGCAACAGGTTGCTCGGGTGAGGGATTGATGTTATGGCTGTTAGATCGATGTTACGGCCGTCAGATGGATTCTCCTAGGCTTCTGTATTTCTGTCTGAAAGGCTGTATGGCTTTGAATTGGGTCCTCTAAGTGGTCAAAGTTCTCACCGAAAGTCCTAAGGTCCTCAAGGAAGCAATCAGCAATCATTGTATCCATTTCATCATCGGGATTGTCCCAAGGTGGGACTTGAAATAATCGTTAGGCCAAATTGGGGTGTCTACAGATGCCCCTCTTTGACTGAACTCAAACGGATCGCGAGACATGTTTGAGTAAGAGTCAAAGCTGTAAAAAGCAACTCAATTTGGTCCAACCACTATTCCAAGGGGTTTTCGAAAAAGGTTTTGTTATGGTCGGGCCGGGAGGCTGCCTACGTATTCCATAAGGGAAATTCAGACCAATCGTAGTTCGGGCGATAAAACAAAAGAAAAAGTTTGGAGGGTTAGAGACAGAAGACGTACCTTAGGGCTTTAAAAGCCGTAGTGTGACGTACCTAGACTGAGCCAGGGTTTTGGCGGAAGATAGTTGAAGGAGCGCAGGGCTGCCTGGGGAGTTTTTGCGGAGAGCTTCCTTAGTTATTTTGGGGTAGATCAGTACACTGCAGGTGCGTTTCCTTTTCTTGATCATCCTTACTTTGACTGAAAGGAGCTCGGTAGAGTAGCCTATCCTTGCGAATGAACTGGAAGGAATTGATGTAATGGGGTGGAATCCAAACCATCTGCTGGGATGAGTCGGACGCCGTTTGTTTTTGAGATGGGGGGCGCAGGGCCAGTGGCTGGAGCTTTGGTGATGAGGGAACCGAGGCACGGAGCCGGTTGTAGTCATGAGGCGAGAGCCTGGAGAGTGATGAAATCGAGGCGTGGAGCCTGTTGCAATCTTGAGGCGAAGGCCTGAGGAGATTGGATAGGACCGAAGCGCGGAGCTGGTATTGATCAGGATGAGAGTCTGTGGTGTCAGAGCTTTGAGCTTGACGTGATGAACCGAAGCACATAGCTGGTATAAGGCAAGGGCCTGAGGTGAAGGAACTGAGGCACGGACCCCGAAGTGATTGAGGCGTGGAGGCTGTATGCAGTCTTGAGGCGAGGGCCTGAGTTGTCGGAGCTTAGAGCTTGACGTGATATAAACCGAAGCGTAGAGCTGGTTGCATTCTGATGGTCTGTGCACGGAGCTTTTCCATCATAAGTGTTTGGCGTGGAGCCAAAGGATCGAGGCGTTGGGCCGATCAATAAAACCGAGGCATAGAGCCGGTTGATTTGCAGGATTAACCTGTTTCATGAGAGATATGCAGAGTGTATATGTGCAATGCTTGTTCGTTAGATGTGAATAGATATGATGCAGACTCGATGTGAAAATGTTGATGCAAATGTGCACGGGCCCGTGCGTGTGTGTTTGTTTTAAGCTTAGAGCTTCTATCAAGTTCCGGACTTGAGCATTCGGAGCGTAGAGCTCGAGCATTCGGACGGCAGAATCTGAGCATTCAAAGTACAGGCTTTGAGCGTCCAGTACTCAGTGGTTGGGCATCCAAGCGTAGAGCTTGAGCATTCAAGTATATGACTTGAGCATCCAGTACACAGTGGTTGGGCATCCAAGCGTAGAGCTTGAGCATTCAAAAAATGTTAGATTTTTTGAGCATTCAGGCGTAGAGCCTGAGAATAGATGTCTTGATTGTTGAGGCGGCTTAGAGCCTGTTGCTTGTTTATGGCTTCGAGCCAGTTGAGATAGTAGATACAGGCTTCGAGCCTATTGAAGTAGTGGGCTTCGAGCCGCTGAGTTGTGATAGCGAGCGTAGAGCTGCTGAGTCGAGGGCTTGGAGCCGCTAAGTGAATTGCTATGGCTTTGAGCCAGTTGAGATAGTGAACACAGGCTTCGAGCCTATTAAGAACTTGATTGTGTATGGCTTCGAGCCAGTTGAGATAAGGGGCTTGGAGCCGCCAAGTTGAGTGATAACAGGCGTAGAGTCTGTTGTCGTGATAGCGAGCACAGAGCTGTTGATTCGAGGGCTTCGAGCCGCTGGGTGATAGTAGACGTAGAGTCTGTTGAGATAGGCTTCGGGCCTATTGAGGTGATGGCTTGGAGCCACTGAGGTGGTAGATATAGGCTTCGAGCCTGTTAAGAGCTTGATTGTGTATGGCTTCGAGCCAGTTGAGACAATGGGCTTAGAGCCGCCGGGTTGGTTGTTACGGCTTCGAGCCAGTTGAGATAAGGGGCTTGGAGCCGCTAAGTCGTGTGGAGACGATGGGCTGTCAAGATAGTGGAGCCGTTGAGTTGAAGGCGTAGAGCCGCTGAGTGAGTTGATATGGGCGTAGAGCCTGCCAATAATGGACTTGGAGCCGCTGAAGTTTTGAACTCAGGGCTGCTGAGTGTCTTGTTTTGCTGGCCAGCAGTTTGTGGAGAGAGATTTTCCTCATGCTTGAGTATGCCCCCAAGGCTAGTTTTGATTATGTTGCATTGGCTTGGGGATGCCCCCAAGGCTACTTGGTTGGTTGAGGACCTAGAATTCATGACGGCTTGAATTGATGCACTGAGCATGATCTGAAATCGATTGGGAGGCCAGGAGATCGATCGCCCGGCCGAATGATTGATGTAACGGCCGAGGAACCGATGTCTCGGCCGCTTAATCGATTCATTTCCAGGGGCCTATAAAAGGCCACGGCCTCAGCCATTCGTTTCACTTTCCTTTCTTCCCTCTCCGTTCCTTCCGTCCGAGGCTTCGACCGAAGACCCCCCCTCTCCACTTCTCCTTGTTTCCGACAGCTCCGGGCCATGGGTGATATGCTGACGCGGCTAGTGTGCGCGGAGGGAGACCACGTTTGCTTTTGGTCCTGTCTTGACGCTTGATTATGGATCCTCGCATGGGTATGATTGATTAGGGGCCCTCGCATGGGTGACTTGCTTCCGCGACGTGGAACTCCTGGCGTGGCGGTGGTACGCGGTGTGGTGGTTTTTCTGGGCCATGTGGTGTCCCTTCTGCACCGTAGTACTCCTTTGGTATACATCACCCCAGGGGTTTCTTCTTCTTTTTTGCAGCTGGTCTCTTTTGTTCGGACCACCAGAGGGTTCGACATCCTCTTCTGCTTCCTCTTTTTGTTTCTTTCTTTGTTTCTCTTCCTGCATAGGTTAGTTCGACAGGAAATCGATGTATAGCTTGTTTAGGAAATGTGGGGTGATCCACCTTGTGATGTAAAAAACTTTCGTTATGTGAAACAAAAACCTTCTTGCTCTGCTTTATGATTGTATATGGTGTTCTTACGTTGTTTACATGTGATACTCTCGTTAATCCAACGAAACGAACTGAACCGTGGGAACAGTCTGTAAAATAGCCGCTCTGGCGGCCGACCAAATGGTTACGCGGTCGAAACTTCGATCTGGCGGCCGAGGGATCGTTTGGTTTGCCTAGGTTTGACTTGTAGGTCAACCCTATCATCTACGGGCCGGTGGATTGATCCTACGGCCGTCTTATCGAAGTACCGGCCGAGAGACCGACTAAATTTCCGAGGATTAAGAATCCGATTCCGATTCGAACTAAGACTCGACCTAGTCCTATAAGTACGCGTTCTACGAACCCGATAGCATTGTCAGCAGCAATTTCCTTGCACATGGCACAACCAATCCTTGATCAGTGGTTGGATTCCTTTAATGGCCTTGACCGTCTGCACTTTAAGTCCTTTGGCATGGACTTCCTCTTTTCCCTTCGTCACATTCCCGTGAATTTTGCCTTCCTTAGGGCAGCCGCTAGTTTGTGGGACCCTGATTTTCACGTCTTTCGCTTTAAGAGAGAGGAGTTGTGTCCTACTATTGAGGAATTTGCGGCCATTATGGGCCATTCAGACAGGGAAGGTTTTGTTGCCCCTAATCCCTTATTCAACCGGGGTGATCTCCTGAAGGATTTACTCCAAGTTCAGAAACATGAAGTTAAATTCTTCCTAATGAAAGGAAGGCTGGAGATTCTGCAACTTATTCAGCGTTTTGGTACAGCTGAGGCCCATCGCCAAGTTTCCCTACAGAAGTCGTGCTTTCATGCATTATGCATTTGTCTCCTTCATTACTACTCCCTCCGTCCCATTTTGTTGTGCCCTTATTCCTTTTTGGGATGTCCCAAAATGATGTGCTTATTTCAAAACTTTCCAATTTTGGATGTCTATATTACCATTTTACCCCTCATTTCTCTCTCCCAAATTCAAATTTTGAACTTGATTTGAAAGGAAAGTGGAGTTAAATGGTAAAATTGACACAAAGTCAATATAATTATGATATTTCCTTAAACTACGTGAAAGTCAAAATAGGCATAACAAATTGGGACGGAGGGAGTACTTGCTTGGCCCTTCATCTGGTCATGCTGATCCTATATTGCTTAACCTTGCTCAGCAAATTGGAAACCGTGTGGGTTTTGCTGGCTTAGTGTTGGCAGAGACCTTGATGGGTCTAGATGTGATGAAGGGTAGTCCTACAGCCCAGTTCTCAAGCAGTCCCTTGCTATTACAGGTTCGCTCTTTCATTTGTCAAATTTATCTTTTCACTCATCACTCTTTTGTTTTGACTCACATGTTCTCTCAGCTCACAATTTTCCCTTTTTCTCTAGGTATGGTTGTTTGAGAAGCTAAAAGTGTGGGATGCGCCGGAGCGACTTCCTTACAATCCAGACCAGTGTACGGAGCGTCACATGGTTAAACAGTTCCCAACTGAGGCTGCTTGGGAAGCGTGGATGAAGACTTGCAGAGGTGATTGGATTCAATGGGTTTGCCCCTGGTATGGTATCGAGAGCATGACCGCGAGTACCATGAACCACTTTGGTGTAGCAGTGATTGGCATTACTCGAGTCGTTTTCTACTTCCCTGCTCGCTTTCAAAGGCAGTTTGGGGCTGAACAAGCCGCAATCTTGGGTGACCCTGAGTACACTGCCTCTAAGATCCATGATGCCAACTTCCGTCGCAATATGCTGCGTCTTTGGCCAAATAGAGTGATGCAGGAGATTGCTGAGAACTTCGTTGCCAAGCTATCGGGTTCTTACAAGCGCTGGTTGAAGAAAAACCTTTTGGGGGATAGTAGTGCAAAGAGAAGGAAGACCTAGAGATCGACGCTTTGCTTATGTTTTTCAAAAGATTTTTGTTTGATTCTAGCTTTCATGGATTAAGAATTGTTTAGGTTTGCTTTGTCCTTTCTCTTTGGAAGTAATAAAACATTTTATTTGAAGATGTTATTGCCATGATTTGATGGTGAACATGCTTTAGGATAGACCTAGAAATTTCGGAAGTGATGATGATAGCAGTGGCCGAATCTCAAACTTAGAGATTGCCTACGTATCCCATGGAGGGAATCAGGCCATAAACGTAGTTCCAACAAAGGGGATTTGTTTTGTTTTTAGTTAGGGTCCACTCGGGTATTTTCCTCTCCTTTTGTGCTCTAAATTTTGCCTAAAAACCGCCCTTGCGGGTTTTCGGTCTAGCGAGCGTTTTATTTATGCCTTAGTTTTTGCCTAAGCCGCCCTTGCGGGTTTTTGACCTAGCAGGCTGCTCTAATTTTTGCTTGGATCCGCCCACCCTTGTGGTTTTCGGTCCAACGAGCATCTCTCATGGGTAATACTTCCTTAGCTTGTCAACGTTGACTGGCGTTGCGAATTCCATTCCATCCAAGTCTGCAATGTATGCTGCTCCTCCAGAAAGTATGCGTTTGATAAGGTAGGGGCCTCCCCAGTTTGGTCTAAACTTGCCCCTTGGGTCCGAGACGTGGCGACGAATCGCTTTGAGCACCATGTCTCCTACCTTGACGTCCCTAGGTTTCACCTTTTTGTTGAACGCTCATGCAATGCGGCGTTGATACCCTTGTACATGGTATAAAGCCCTTAGTCTCCTTTCGTCCAGTAGTGCCAACTCGTCGTAGCGGTTTTGAATCCAGTCTTCTTCGATCATTCCAGTCTCAGCTAGAACTCTCAATGAAGGTAACTCTAGTTCGATAGGCAAGACAGCTTCCATTCCATAAACCAGAGAGTAGGGAGTGGCCCCAGTTGAAGTCCTTTCAGTTGTTCGATATCCCCATAGCGCCAGAGGTAGCATTTCCGGCCAGTCTGTGTAGGTGTCGGTAGTCTTCCGCAGAATCCTCTTGACATTCTTGTTTGCAGCCTCAACTGCTCCATTAGTTTGAGGTCGGTAAGTAGATGACCGATGATTTTGTATCCCAAATTCAGCGAAAAGCTTCTTTGTCGCCCCCTTGAAGTGCGATCCATTGTCACAGACGAACTCGTGAGGTACACCATATCGATAGATGATATTAGTGCGAATAAATTTGGCCACATGAGTGGCTTTGAGAGTAGCATAAGAGGCTGCTTCTACCCACTTGGTGAAATAGTCGATAGCCACCAGGATGAACTGATGTTTGTATTTCCCCTTTGGATTTATACTCCCAATAACGTCTATCCCCCAGATGGAGAATGGCCAGGGGGATGTCATGCTGTACAGTTCTGTAGGAGGAATACGCATACGATCAGCGTGAGTTTGGCATTTGTAACATCGGCGGACATAATCAGCGCAGTCGGCTTCCATTGTAGTCCAGTAATATCCCTGACGCAGGATCTTCTTTGCCATCGTTGCCCCATTCATGTGTGGCCCACAAATTCCTTCATGTATTTCCTCCATTACCTTGTGGCTGTCCTCCGTTGCGACCCAAGTGTGCCCTTCGGTATAATGCTCCTCCACAGATTATAAATCGGGCGGCAAACTTCCGCAGAGCCGTTTTGTCCTTCGAGGTGGCCTCGGATGGGTATTCTCCTTTTTTCAGAAATTCCTTCACGTCTTCGTACCATGGCTTACCATCGTCTTCACCTTCCTCGGTAAAGGTACACTCACATGCTGGTTTAACCTTTTGTTCGATCATGAGAGGCCGCATTGTGAATCCCATGGGTATTTCGACCATAGACGCCAACGTTACCAGTGCATCTGCAAATCTATTGCTCACTCAAGGAGTGTGTGTGAAAATAACAGAATCGAACTGTGGAATTAGATCTTCCAGCACAGAGTGATACAACTTTAGTGTATCTTCCTTGACCTTCCAGTCTCCTCTGGCTTGAGATACTACCAGATTTGAATCCCCAGTGACTTCTACCCTTTTTGCTCCTAGTTCCAGGGCTGCCTCCATTCCAGCAATACAAGCCTCGTATTCAGCTTGGTTGTTAGTGACTTCAAACCTTAGCTTATATGACAAAGGGATGTGAGAGTCGTTTGGGGAAACTAGCAATACCCCTATGCCATATCCACATTGGTTTGATGCTCCATCAAAGTAAAGTTGCCAGGTGTCGTCTAAGAGACATAAGATATCCTCGTTGGGGAACATGAAGTCCTCTGCCTCGGCCTCTGTCACAGGGTGATCCGCCAAGAATTCTGCCACAGCTCTTCCTTTTACTGATTTCCTTGTCATGTATTTGAGGTCGAACTCCGCTAGCAGCAATAACCACCTAGCTAGCTTTCCGATAAGTGATGTCTTCTCGAAAAGATACTTGATCGGGTCTAAACGGGAGACCAGCACCACCGGATGTGCTAACAGGTAGTGCCTCAGTTTCTTTGTGGCCCATACTAGCCCCCAACAGGTTTTCTCGAGGGGAGTGTACCTTGTCTCATAATCCATCATTTTCTTGCTGAGGTAGTATATGGCGCACTCTACCTTGGCGTCGTTTTCTTGCGCTAGCATACATCCCATGGACGTGTCTGTTACTGAGAGATACAGAATCAATGGCTTCCCAGGGATGGGTGGCGATAGTACAGGTGGATTCTGAAGGTATTCTTTGATTGCCTCGAACGCTTGCTGACAGTCTCGGCTCCATTCAAAATCCGTCCCTTTTTTCAGTAGCTTGAAAAGAGGTTCACAGGTGGTTGTGAGCTTGGAAATGAACCTGCTGATGAACTGTACCTTCCCTAAGAAACTCCTTACTTCCTTCTCTGTCCTAGGCGGTGATATCTCCATGATAGCCTGTATCTTGGAAGGATCTACCTCGATTCCTCTTTGAGTGATGAGGAAACCCAACATCTTTCCAGCTGTTACTCCAAAAGTGCATTTTTGAGGGTTAAGACGCAGCTTATAATTCCTAATCCTCTCAAAGAACTTTTGGAGTGCTCCATAGTGTCCTTCCCTTTCCTTTGATTTGATTATCATATCGTCGACATACACCTCGACCTCTTTGTGCATCATGTCGTGCAGTAGTGTTGTGGCCATCCTCTGGTAAGTGGCTCCAGCATTCTTCAACCCAAACGGCATCACTCGGTAGCAGTAGGTTCCCCAAGGTGTAGTGAAGGTGATTTTCTCTCTATCCTCAGGAGACATAAGGATTTGGTTATACCCATAGAATCCATCCATGAAAGATAGCAATGCATGGCCTGCGGTATTATCCACTAGCTCGTCTATGTGAGGTAATGGGAAGTCATCTTTCGGACTGGCTTTGTTGAGATCTCGGAAATCTACACAGACCCTGATTCCTCCAGTTTTCTTTGGTACGGGAACGATGTTTGCTACCCATTGTGGATATTCGGTGACTATGAGAAAACCGGCGTTGATTTGTTTAGTGACTTCTTCTTTTATCTTTAGGACCCAATCAGGGCGCATGCGTCTCAGTTTTTGTTTAATTGGTTTTGCATCAGGATGAAGAGGAATTTTATGCTGAACAATTTCAGGGTCTATTCCAGGCATGTCCTCGTAAGACCAGGCAAAAACATCTTTGTATTCTTTTAGCAAAAGGATTAGTTTTTCACTTTCTTGAGGGGATAGTGCGGCACCAATTTTAACCATTTTGGGCTCGTTTACAGAGCCTATGTTTGCTGTAATTATTTCCTCAGAAAAAGGTTTAGCGTGCCTTTCCTCTTCTCTCTCGATGAATTCTAGAATTTCTTTTGGAATTTCTTCCTCAAAATTTGGTTTGTCGGAATCCACACAATTGATCATAGGCAAAGTGAAATACTCTAAATCTTCCTTCTCATTGCTAAATTTATCAAAAGACATTTCAGAGTCGAACTCAAAGTAAATGCTATGCCTTGGCACTTTGACCAGGTTTTCCTCACTAGACTTAGTAGTTTCAAAGGATGAAAAGTTTGACTCGGACTGAGTCGACTCGGAGTCGGAATCGGAATCAGAACTAAGATCAGAATTAGCGCTTTTCATTTTGTATTTTAAAGTGTGTTCCACGGTCCAGTTAGGGTAAGCCCCTTTTTCAGCATCCACAATCAGCTCAGAGCAGTCTTTTTCATCACCAAGGTCGATCACCAGTACTTCACTGTCACCTTGATTCGCACTTTCATCATTGTCACCCTGCAAGTCTTGGAGGGCCATTTGATTTGCTATTGCTGTTATTTCCTCCAATTGAGCTTCAACCTCGGCTTCGTCGCTGTTGTCGACCCGTCGTGTGCCAAAAAAGCCCCACCAATTACCAAAGCTGTCTATGATGGGGTGGATCACCCTTATTTCATTGTTGGTGACCCCCTCATCAAAGAGCAGGTTTAGTGATATTTCGTCTAGTGGGTCATTATCGACAGCCTCTTCTTCTTTTGCCTCTTCAGTCTCGAGGTTGTTGACCTCGTCTATTGGCCAATAATCATCGGTAGGTGCATAAGGGTCATAAAAGTAGATTGGAACCCTGCGAAGCCCTTCTTTTTCAATCAGGTCTTCTACCTCTTCCTCATAAACTGTTCCAGCGAACATGACTTGGTTGTCTTCAATGATAGCCACCATAGGCTTTGGTTGATCTACTGGAGTGATGTATTCAGAGGGGTTGAAATCTTCAACAGCAAAGTGGAGCGGGCCAGACAGCTTGGTGACAACTTGAAAGTGCGAATCAGACGTGAACAATGATGCAGTCATTTTTCCTAAAAAAGGTTTTTGCTTTAGTTAAATTGATTAATCTTACCTACTGTTTATTCGACTTAGAGAGATTCCTAAGGTTTAACCTGCAAAAGAGAAACTTTACAACATACACATATACAATGAGTGTGAGGAAGAACTTGGAAATAAAATGCAAGCAGGTTCCTAGCCTGTAGGTTCCTGTCTTAGTTTGATAAGTTCTATGGCTTTCTAAAACATGCGAGGTTTTGGTAGTCTCAGGGTGCTCCGTTGGCAAAGGGCACCAATCCTCTCACCGGCCCATTATAGGCGGCGATTGGGTGATTTCCTTTTTGATATACCACTAGGTACGAGTGACTGTGGAGTTTGCTGGAACCCCCAACATAGCCCGTGTCATGCCGGGATATCAGGTGAACTCAACGGGTTGCCCGCTCGATGCATATGATAAATGAATTAGACAAGGCATGTATTAGTCTTATGTTGAACTTTTTGGTTATGGCTCTCATGTCCCCAGCGGAGTCGCCAAAAACTGTAGACACCTCCCATAGCGGGGGGATCGCCATACAGATTGATTACGTTGTGTTTGCTCGATTGGTTGCTCACTTCATAAACCAAAATCATGGACATTCCCATGGCTAGGAACATCGCCACATGATAACGGTTATCATCAAATAGAGTCGCCACCCAGTTTATTAAAACTGGGAAAATAGATAGAGATTCTGGATACGGGAGCCAAAAGTACAGTAAGGGGAAGGTGTTAGGCACCCCTCTCTGCCCAGCCGTGAGACTGGCCCATAATCGTTCAACATAAGACGTATAGATGCTTTGTCTAATTCTAACACATAGTCTGTTTAGTTATTCCTTTAAACAGTAAGCAAAGTGAGCCAGTGCGATAGTTGAAGCATGCATCAGAAAGCAGATAAAACAAACAAAATGTCCCAGGGAGATGGATCTCGCGGCCGGTGAATAGATTTCACGGCCGAGGGATCCTCCTGGTTTGATGTACCGGCCGAGGGATCGAAGCCCCGGTCGGTGTTCCTCCTCACACCAGATAGAAAGATTAACAATTAATCAAAATGCTACGATTAGTAAAAAGGGACAGTAAATAAGGCAAACCAGAGGCCGTTGGGCCTCACCACCTTGATCCATCAGTTGCTTGATTGCTTTGGATTGGGTGTGATTGATTGATTGCTTGATCGAGAACCCTAGAGTTAGGGTTTGAACTTCGGGGTTTGATCGCCAGATTGACGGCTGCCTTCGGAAGGTTAGGGCTTTTGGAGTATGGGATTGAGGGAGTATTTGTGCAGAGTTTCGAGATTTGATTGAGTGTGTAGGTATCTCAATTTCTGTGTTTATTTCGGAGCCCAAAGCCCCCTTTATATAGGCATAGGGATGACTCACTCCGGCCAATCAAATCACGAGATGACAATTGCAATTGCAATGCATCTCTAACTCTACGTCGTGATCTCTGAGCGTAGCCCGAACGCATCGGAAAGGTAGTGTAGTTGGATCAAACCAAACGTCTGACAGAACGTTCCAGAGTCTGGAAAAAGGTCGATCTGGCGGCCGAGTAATAGATCACACGGCCGAGGAATGGATGTCTCGGCCGAAGGATAGATCTTGCGGCCGAGGAATTGATCTCTCAGGGAGATTTTGCTGGCAACAGGTTGCTCGGGTGAGGGATTGATGTTATGGCCGTTAGATCGATGTTACGGCCATCAGATGGATTCTCCTGGGCTTCTGTATTTCTGTCTGAAAGGCTGTATGGCTTTGAATTGGGTCCTCTAAGTGGTCAAAGTTCTCACCGAAAGTCCTAAGGTCCTCAAGGAAGCAATCAGCAATCATTGTATCCATTTCATCATCGGGATTGTCCCAAGGTGGGACTTGAAATAATCGTTAGGCCAAATTGGGGTGTCTACAGGTCAATGGGAGCCTAGAGGAGTGGTTGCATCCAAATGAGATCGAAGAAGACGCCTACGTGGAATCAAGGTATTTAAACATTTTACAAAGGCTACATATTACAATTGATGTCGCATCTGCATTTGATTACCTTCACCATCATTCCTCCAACCCAATACTTCATTGTGACTTGAAGCCGAGCAACATTCTTCTAGATGATGAAATGACCTGACATGTAGGTGATTTTGGATTAGCGAGATTCCTTCAAGAAGCTACCTATAGGGCCTCTTCTACAAATTAGTCAAGTTCAATTGGCATAAGGGGGTCTGTCGGTTATGTGGTTCCAGGTAAATGTTCCTCTTAGACTCTCGTATGATTTCTCATTATTCCTAGTCACCTTCTGTTTTGTAGACATTCTCTTGTGTTCATTTCTTGAATTTCTAACTTATTTGAGTTTAACCTAGTTTATGTGACAAAAAAAGTGCCCCAAATAGGCTTCCCTAAAACCCTGCGAGGATGTACAAGCATCTAAAAACTTTACAGCCTGTTTGGAGGACAGAGAATCGAAGGGGATAAGGGCCTTGGGATGAGCTAATTCGGGCCCACTCTTATCTGGTATTTGGTTTGCCCCTTTGCATCCACATTACTTATCCAGCAGATAAGCTTAGACCCGTGTAGGGGTCTTCAAGAAACCCACCCCACCCACCATCATTAGCTTATCTGGGTGGGCATAATTATTGCCATGCCCCTCAAACCTCTCCAAGACCTTTTTGCAAACTCAATATAAGGAGCAACTAAGTAAACTCTCACATTATTTTTTTATCCACCCACTCGTATCCATCCATTTCAACTATCAAACAAACACTTTATTTGTTAATGCCTTTTTCTTAATTAATTCTCCATTATAACATATCCACCTTCCTTCCTTATCCCAAAAACCTTATCTATCTGCCAAATGAGCAGTTAGTGTTCTACATGGTGCCATAAGTGAGTAAATATGATAAAAGGGTTCTGATTGTTGCTTGTCTCCTTTGTTTGCATTCATAAGCATTAGAGAGAGGAAAAAATCTATTGTTCTACAAACAGTCATTTCTAGATATCTAGTTGGTAGTAGTACTGATGCGTTAGCTTGTTATGTAGCCAAGTAGCTATGTTATCTATGTTGCGCCCTCGATTTTCGACATAAATAAATAAACCATTTCAATACATGATCCTCGCATAATACAAATAATACCCAAAAGAGAGTTCTTGAAAGATCATTTACAAATCAAGTCCCCCAAGTTTAGATAGTTACAAGTACAAACCTAATTAGAATAATACGAACTTTTTAGTCAAAAGGAATTTAAGAACAATTAGTTACAAACCCATCTTTGTCAGAAAGAATGTCTTTACAAGATGTTTAAGTAACTACAATGAGGTTAGCTTCCAAAAGTCTTCATGTCCAAGCACACGAATGCATACAATCTATTGTCCAGCTTTTGAACCTGAAAAGAAGGATTTTGTTGAGCTACACTAGCCCAGTAGGAAAATCTTTACACAAGCTATATGAAAATGTGACGAATTATGCATCAAGAATGAAGAGTTCTAGCAAACGGACGAAAAATACAATGGGGCTCCACAATGAACCGACAGCTACGACTAGGGATCATATACATCTTAAAGACATCCCTAACCTTTCGTACGTCATCCCGAAGTAGCATTTGAACTCATATCATTCTAAACAATCATAAAGATTTCTCAACCCTTTTTGTGACAACTCAACGAATGCCACGAACAACCTCACTATTCAAATCCCATTTGCCATCAAGCCTCATTTCATAAAACCTTTCTTTTTGATTACCAAAATGGTTTAGAGAAAACTCATGACCATCACAGGTCAGGCTCCGTTAATTCGAGCTTGAATAGCCGGAGTCCGTTGATTCTGCGCACGAATCCCGGAAACCGTTGATTCGCTCAGGAATACCGGAGGATTTTTCATAAAAATCCCTTTTTCAAAACCAAGTTCCTTTCCTCTAAAAAACTTTGATAAAATCAATTGTTGTTTCCCTTTCTCAACAACGACAATCTCAAGTAATACACAGCCCAAACGACAATACGAACTTCAATAATCAGTCATAACTTCCTTCATCATGCGAGACATTCGACTGTATTACCACACCTTGCGTTACAGTGAATTCTCTCCACCTGGGTTTCCGCATTACCACACCTCGCGTTGCAGGCCCTCTAAAGTCTCCGCATTACCACACCTTGCGTTGCAGGACCCTCAATTCAAAATTCACAACTCATACAACACATATACATCATCAATTTGAATACAAGATGGCAACACTTTCCGAAGTCACAATCTTTCATCCATCATCATTCAATGTATTACAACTCATAACCATGTCCTATTGTACATTAATAAGTACCTTAAGTTCACATTACCCCTCTAAGTCTATTACGACGCCCTACGTCTCGTACCGAACCCATAACAACTCTACGACACACCACCAGCTAGGTTCTAAGCAAGAATCTATAGAACGAGTGCCAAAGGAACCTAGGATGATCAATCGAGACGAAGCACAAAGACACAGGTCACCCTATTCTCTTCCAGATCACTAGGCCTACCCCTATTGATCAACAAGCGCCCTACGTCATACCTCATATCCTACTATACACTATAACTTTTCTACAATACGCATTTTCTTCCTACCATTCACCACGTCTAGCCATAGCACCTAACACACCTTTAACATACATCACCTCATGCCACAAAGACTCTCAAGTAACACCAATCCCATAACTACGTTTCGATTAAGTTTTATCTAGTAAGACACTACCCTTTTCTCTAACAACGGAAAGCCAATGAGACAAGGATAACTTAAGTAAACCAAAGGAATTTGTTTAAGCATGCTAGAAATAGGTTTGGAGGTGTCCAAAAGGAATTGGAAGTGATCGGGGGTCAAAACAATGGGATTCGGAGCAAAACAGTGAAAACTGGCATTAAGCCAACTGTATCGATATAGCCAAAATCTGTATCGATACAGATTAACTTCGAGGCAGTCCAGAGAAAGATGTATCGATACGGATTAAGGGCCGTATCGATACGAGGGGTTTTCGAGCGGATTTTCAGCAGATTTTCAAGAATGAAATCCCCAACTACAACCAACAATTATAAGCACGAACAAGGTGCCAAATCAACACATAAACATATAACAAGTGCAAGAAATCCCTACCTCGAAGTCGGAGAGAAAACACACAAGAGATCGGGCCACGTGAACCTTCGAACTCGAACCTTGAAATACACCCAAAATACTTCTCTCCGAGCCGAACCGGACAAGATACGAACTCAAAGGCACGTGAGGAAGATGGAGAGGGAGTTGGGTTCCTTGGGTTTCGAGCTTTGGTGGTGGAATGGGTGAGAGAGTAAGAGCCGAATGGAGAGGGAGAGGGACGGTAGAGTTAGAGAGGTGGGGAGATGAAAATAATCTCCTACAATGCATACACCCACTTTATATACCCCTATATCTTTAAATCACACACACACACACTCCCTCAAGTCTCTATTCTTTCACTTCAATTCCTAATTCAAATATCCACCAATTAAGCCATATTCTCATAATTAGCCAATTAATAAACTTTTTAATAATTAAAATAAAACAAAAATTTTACGGGTCTCTACAATCTAAGCCTTGGATGGCTGTAAATTAAGCCATGTTGGGAGTCTGGTTTATGCTGTTCTTCCTACTTCGATGTAAATGAAAAAGCGACCGGTTGAAAGCTCACATTCTACTCGTTCTTTTATTAATCTCTTTACTCCGAAGAAAAATATTTCAACATGGAGAGTTGTCAATTTCTCGAGCATATCAATTCATCCCATAAAGACTAAAAACATCGTTACATATCCTACCTCTCTTAAAGAAGAGCAGGTTTGGGTGGATTTCGCTTGGCAATTTCTGTCCAATTTGGACGATTTTGCCCTCTTATTGGGAAGCCACTGGTTTGGTGGAGAAGGGTAATTTCGTCTTTTCATTTTTGGTTCCATACTTCGTTAGCTCCGCCTCCCCCTTCTTTTCTTCTGCCTCCCACTCTTCTTTTCTTCCACTTTGCAAGGTACGTGGCATGATGGGGTGAAATCAATTAAGGGAATAACAGAGTTCAGTGGTGACCGGTGAGCTTCTGTTCTCTCTGCTCTCCGTTCGCCCTTCTCTCTCTCTCTCTCTCTCTCTCTCTCTCTCTCTCTCTCTCTCTCTCTCGATGCCTCGCACCAACCAGAGCCATCTCTTTCTTTCACCAGCCATACCCATCTCTTTCTATCTCACCAGATCTGAGGGCGACGAGGACGATGACGGACACTGGCGAGTGACGACTCTATTCCAGCACAGTCCAAATTTCCAGCCAACACACCTATAGCCATGTCGGTGAGTCACTCGCACCATATCGGTTGCACAGGTTCTGCATGTCTCTCACTGATCTCAAATCATCTCCCTCTCTCTCTCTCTCTCTTCCTAATTTTTTTTTACAGAGTTTATCACAGAGTGAATTCCGTTCCAGATCTGCACTTTTCCGTCTACGTTTTTGGTAAGTTTTTTAACTTGATTTGGGTTGTTCGATTATTTCCTTTCTTATTGATTTTGGTTACTGTAAATCTGCTGAAATTAGCCTACAATGGGACTGGATTGTTTGTTAAATTTTAGATTTTCTGCGAAACTGTGGTTTTCGATTTGTGCATGTTAAGGTATTATCTCATGTGCCCTCTTCTCTTTCCCTTTATTTCCATTTCGTATGCTCTTGAATTCAGTTCACTTCAGGTTACGGAGTCTTTATATCAAACCGTAGATTGTCAATCGGTTGCGAACTTCAATCAGTTGTGATTTTTTGAGTTCATGTGAAGATTTTGGTTTCTGATCTTAACTGGAACAAAAATAAAATAAAATATGTTATTAAATTCCTATACGTTAGTTGGGCTTTCGATAACTTCAAGAAGAAAAGTGGTGTTCTGATGGATTTGTTTGTACGCCTACCGCCGTAAGAATAAATTTGGGGGAGGTTTGAACATCTAGATTTTGAACTTGCCAGCCCAAGTGGATCGGTGTTTATTCCAAGTTCACCTGGCCTTTCACACACACACACAAACAAAAAAGAGAAAAGAAAATGAACAATCTGAATTTTAAAGCCAAAGCTATAATACAATGGGTAGATTAGGTGGTAAAGAATCAAATTTGACCCCTTTTTGTGTCTTCGCAGAACTTTTATCATTTTTTTGCCCGGGGCGAAAGTTAATAGTTAGAATAGCATCTTGGAGGAATTGAACTCCTTACTTCTACCACCTAAGTGCACCCCTGATGCCAAAAGGGCTAAGAATCTTACCTTTACTTTAGAGAGGAGCAGTGGCACCACGCTCTTCTGTGCTCGTAGGTTGACTACCCTATGCATCCTGATTAAGGTCTCACAAATGTGCACTTCCCTTCCAGCCGCATGCCATTGGGCCAAACCTCTTGGCTCTGAACTTTTTCCAAGAGAGGGGAAAAAAAGAGGCATTTTTAGACATTCCAAACACAATCATAATCTTCTCCATAGGAAGAGTTTAGATAACTCCTGCCATGATCCTTGAGTTTTTAGTGTTTTTGTTGGAGGATACCTGCTATTGAAATTCATACCATGGAATTGCGTTTGAGTGGGGTGATGAAAACTGATTGAAGAAGGATACCGTAGCGGCAAAGAGGTACTACTATTAAATTGCATTGGTTTTAGACTCCTATTGATTTGCTCCTCGTTTTACCAGTTGAGTTTAACATCAAATGAGTTTTGTACTTCGAAATATCATTATGAAGCTTCTTCTTGTACCTCTCTCTTGAAATTGATTGCTCAACCAATTGATGGCTATGCAACTTGACATTCTAACTTTGCTAACCTTACTTTCCCAGGTATTACTTGGCGACATGGGAGCAGGAAAAACCAGTTTGGTTTTGAGATTTGTCAAAGGCCAGTTTTATGAATTCCAGGTTCACTCTACTGTCTGGCTTTTATTGGTTCTTAGTTTGTTCCGTTCGACACCTTCTCTTTTGCAGGCCCCTTGACATGGATATAATCTGCAGGAGTCAACCATCGGAGCAGCCTTCTTCACTCAGGTTTTGTCACTAAACGAGGGTACAATTAAGTTTGACATATGGGATACAGTAGGACAAGAACGTTACCATAGTTTAGCTCCAATGTACTACCGTGGTGCAGCTGCTGCTGTTGTGGTCTATGACATCACCAGCATGGTAGGTTATTTATCAAACTACTACTCCCTGGTGGCTTTTTAATGCAGATGTTCATATATGATTCCATTTGCTTTTATAAACTGGTTTTTGAATTGTGATTTGCTACTCCCTCCTTCACATAATACATGTCAAGTTTTGAATGTCCCCGAAAACACGTCCATCTTGACAAGTCGAAGAATAAAAGCTCATAGATTTCCTTTTTTCGTCTTTGCTCTTTTGAAGTGGAGTATTTGTACATGCTATATCTTGCTTCTGCTTAAGTAACAGGATGTCTCTTTTGTTGACACAACTGTTGGGATTTGTCCCACATTGGTTAATTATCTCCAAAATTAGTATATGAGTCTGCGCGGCCTCTCCACTCTTAGCCAATTGGTATGGAGTTGGATGCTTTAACAACAACACATCCATTTTTTTTCTAAGAGTCTGTCAGATCAGTCTCTTTTTTGAACAGGATGACGATATCTGGTGTTATAGTTATATCCGTCCAAAGGTTTTGGAACTTTCATTTCATGTCACTAAAAAAGCTTCAGTACGCATTGTGTCAACAGAGGATCTGTTGGCCATTTTCTTCTGGTACAAAAGCATTAATACTCGCATCTTTGTTATTTTGAAATACTAGATATCATTTAACCAAACATTCACTTGGTGCTTTGGCTTCAGGATTCTTTTGTACGAGGCAAAAAGTGGGTGCGAGAACTACAAAGGCAAGGTAAATTACCTGAATCTGTGCCATGCACCCTGATATTTCTCTTCCTGAAAAGATAAATGAAGATAATCTTCTATGAGCTGAGGGCTTTTATGGGCTGAGATATAGAGCCATGCCACTTTTGTTGGGCCTTCTTTTGGATGCAGACAATTGTTTTCGAGTTGTGTATTGGTTTTTACTTCCATACATGTGTTGTAAATAACTGGAAATAAGTAAGCTCATGCTTTTATGGATTGATTTACTTATAATTTTGGCATGAGAAAGAACAAACCAGCAGATCTCTACTTTTGTATATCAAACAAACTTATGCAGCCTTCTTTTGTTGGACCTTTTGTAATCATAAATACAGCGCACTTATGTATATGAAACTTTACATCAAACTTATGCAGCCTAGCTTTCAAAAATACTCAACACCGTTCAATTCAACGGGCATGACTCAATGGGCAGGACGGACGTGCCTTGCACGTCGCGATGTACCTAGTTTTTTACAAGAAAGTCATGGTTAATCTGTAGCTAGTAAATTGGATTCAGAACTGTCCCAAGCTTTGACTTCTTAAGACCATCAACTAAATGGTTTTTAATATGTCACTGTGACTCAAGCTTGTTTCAAGTATGTAAGGTTTTTCTCATGACAAAAGCACACAAACCAACTGCTATTCCGATGGCAAGAACAAGAATAAGTCTTCATCATCTTTTCTTATTATATAGTTGGTGAATTGCAGAGTATGGATTGGCAAATGAGGTGTCAACATGTGGTGATGTCTATAGTTATGGCATCCTCTTATTGGAGATGTTTACCGGGAAAAGACCGACCGATGGCATGTTTAGTGACTCTCCACAACTTTGTTAAGATGTCTCTTCCTGAAAAAATAGCAGAAATTGTTGATCCAAGATTGTTTCAACAAAGAGAAATCATGGAGGCCAGTTCAAGTGTCGACATCAATCAGAGCTCTCGTAGCAGTAATAAAATTCAAGAATGCTTGATTTCACTACTTAAAGTTGGAATTGCCTGTTCAGAAGAACAGCCGACAGATCGACCGGGCATCAATGACGTTGTTCCTCAGTTATGTGCAATCCGAAACAGTCTGCTTGAAACATGAGTTCATTAGGGCAAAAAGAGCTAGTATTGTTGGTCATCACAAGTAGGTATGAACCCTTCACTTTCTTAGTGACTGAGAAGAAACATTCATCAAGATCTAGAACCACTGAACTTTGAGCACTAGGTGGTGACACCCTCTAGCATTGCCATTTTGGAGATTGCAAAAGTCAGCTATGAACCCGTCTCATGCAAGCATGATGATGGTTCCGGCATCAAATGCAAATTCCATTTGGTTGTCATTTTTATTCTATGCAATAAAATATAAGGAACAAGATCTATATAAGCAGCATTAGCTGCTGGGAAAAGAATTTGGTAACATACCAAGCAAACTGATTTTGATCATACCCATCCAACAGTTTAGTGATCTACACTGTCCAAGTCTTTAGTGATCTAATTATTTCTCTATCTTGTTCTAGGTACCTAAGGTCTAACTGTTCTTCAAGACTTGTTGATGCGGCATATTCCTTTGGCAAGCTATTGATACTATCGTATGCTTTAGTTTTTGTTTTTATTTCATTACATTTAGTGTGTTTCAATTCACAACTTTTCTGTTGTACTTTACAATAAGGCCATGACTAGCAATGGCTATCTGTTATTCTGTCTTAATACTAATGGATTCGCCGTTGGCACTTTTTAGCCTCTGTGACACTTATCTATAGAATGCCATCTTAATGTGAATCCTGCCAGTAGTCTTTCTATTAAGTGGCTTACAGAACACAAGGAAAACAGTTTGAACAACGAAGAAATAATAATTCAGAAATCTCATTCTGCTTCTGGGTGTAAAAAATCAAGAATCGTCATCTAATCAAAGCTTCAGCTTTGAAATGTCGAGGTTATGAATGGTCCCATTAAACAAGGAGGCAGAAATTGCTGTAGAAAGAATCATGTACCTGCTGTGAATTGTACAGAATGAAGGCAAACAACAAATGTAAAAAGTAACTCAAGAATAGAATATCATGACTTATCATTTAGCTGCCTTGGGATTGATTATATTCTAAAAGTTGATATTTTGATAGCAATCAGCTATAAGAGTTTCCCAGAAAAGTTTGATATTTTGATAGCAATCAGCTATAAGTTTTCCCTGTACATGTTTAACACTGTCATTGTAAACAATTCCACGATCAATCTTGGATTTGTTAGAAGATTTCAGCATTGTTAGATCTTTTAACAATACCGTCGAAAGGATGGCTAGTTCAAGATGCTGAACAACAAAGTTTGATTTTGGAAAAACACTACCATTATGGGAATGTGCACGCGGTAGAAAAATTACGTCAATGCATTGAGATATGGTATGTTACAAGTGAATATTTGTGACCTACTAGCTTGCACGAGAAGGAGCGAATGGACAGAGAAAGCCTCTTTTCGGCTATGTTGATCAGCCCTTGGGAAATACATAACCGTTTGCCTGCTTTTTTCATATTAAGATGGCGAATCGGTATGATTCATACCATTTCTTACTTGAGTGATTTTTACAGCTAGTTCAATTGTGCTGCCCTGAAAACTGCTCTGGAAAACTAATTCTAGATACGACAAGGCTGTTGTGTGTTATACTCCCGGAGTGTTAGCCATTGCCTGCTCTTTGTATATTACTTGACCATACGACTATACGAGCGACATTCATTCTCTTTTTTCCCCTTTCTGACTCAGGGTTTTGGGCTAGCTTACGCTGTTAGACTTTGTCTCACATCGCTCATCTAAGCCACCCAAATTTGATTAATATATTCTAGGGGTTACTCCACCTATTGTCAATTGGTTTTAGGTTGGAAAAGAAATCTAACATACACGCACCTCGATTAGTTCCTGGGGGACAAAAGTGAAGTGATTCTTCACTTGTTAGTTCACTATATGGGGGAGCCGATCAAACGTAAATTTCAACATCTCAGTGTAATTTTTGGGTTCAGCCTACAAAAATGGAACCCTTGGTCTTTGTTAGGGGTCTGCAATTATTTTGAGAGCTAGAGAGAGGCAAGAAAAATGAGAAAGACGGAGAGAATCATCCAAGAATCCCTAGCTTCCACCGTCAATCTTGTGAAGATTCCCTCCCCCATGAGCAGCTAAACTCCTCCGGCTAGGTCAACAAGGATGACTCACCAAGTAGTATGATTGTATAAACTTATTGGGTTCTTAATGTACTAAACTTTTGATTGTGTAATTCGGATGGTTCATAGTTTCAATGAAAGATTTTATTCTTCCGGTCTTCATACCATTTTAGTTTTCGCCATATTAAATTCTGTGATACAATGGTTTTCAAGGCTTCAAGATAGGCTTTGAGATAGATGATACAACGTTAGGCGGATCGTTGGTTAAATCCAATAGACGATCTACGCTATGTTCAGATTCTACATGGAGTACAAGTCTTGAGAATCTTGTTGGTGATTATTGATAGGGATAGCTACCCTAACGGTGGTCAATGAAATCCTTGGTTTCGTTACAATTATATTACAAGGGGAGGTTGAATCGGAACTCTAGCCCCTTTTCTCCTTGTTTCCAAAACCTTTAATTCTTTCTAGTTTAATCGAATCAAACTCTAACTTCCAATCTTTTCTAGAATTAAATTATAAACAAATCGACAGTACACCGTAACTTAAATTTTGCAACCTGTGAACTATCTTGGACTTAACAACTGTTCTTCGGATTATTAATTTCCTTTTCTTGGAGGGAACCTTTTCTTAGGGTAAGACACGTCCACAAATTCTTGGATTCACAAATTATATTTTTGGCACGTAAATGACATATCAAAGATCAAGACCTACCTAGATTCGTATGTCCTTCTAGATCAGAAAGCACGTTCAGAATTCAGAATGGTCAAGTGAGATTTTAGTTACCCAAATTGTTTGATAGACAAGAAGAAAGAGGTGATGGAGAAATAAAACAAGCCAGTGAAATTGGTTTTTTGTTTTCTTGCATTCGATAAAGAAGCCGCCAAGAAGACTTCCCTTGAAGCCGGTCATGCGCGTTTTGGCATAAAGCAGCAAGATGTTAAAGAAATGGAATATAAAGCTGAAGTCATCAAATTTTCTAGAGATCTTGTTAATTAGATTCTTATTTTGGTAAATCGACTTTCACTGTACTGGATTAGAAATGAGGCAGTGAAAAGATGTTTATATAACAAATTGTGATGAGGTTGAAAAATGATCTTGAGCAGCTGTTGGAAAAGATATATGACTATAGTGGAAGACAAAATTTGAACAGAGGAAACAAATATAAGAGGACAGAAAAAGGTAAGAGCGTACCTCAAAATTGTTGGAAATATTCAAAGGTGAATGAATTTGGGGCAGTCGGAGGGTCTTCCGAGGCAACCAAAGGATCCCTCCTTCCTTCATTGAACCTGGACATTGCAGCAGTAACTGCATGACTGTTGATTACCCCATGATGAGCTTTTCATTGCTGGATCAATACCCATGTTAAGTGTTGGAACTTTGGTGTATTTGTAAAATATTGTGTTTTTCACTAGTCCCACATTGGCTAGTCACAAAACTTCTTTCTATTTTAAAAGACTTTGCACACTAGTGAGTTTGTAAATGAGGACTCATGGAGAGGTCTCGCGTGCTTAGGAAAATGGGCGGCAATTTGAAAAACTGATTCGGTAACTATTTAACCGGGTGTGCGTCACGGGTTATTTGCGCACAGGGGGGTGTAAATTCGGGATTTGAGCCTCGTGCACGTTTTTTTAGCAAAAACGTGTGCATAATCAGCGGGATCTAATGATTGATTAAAAACGTCCAACTCTCTCTTCCACCCTTAAAAATGTTTTCGTTCGAGCAATAGGTTGGCGGTGGTGTCACACAGCCATGGTCTAGCCGTTTTATCCTGGGAGACAGATGTGAGTGTTGTCCAACACCTTCAGTGAGGCGGTGAATCTGTTTTAAGGAGACTATTCATAGGGAACTCGATTCACTTGTCAATTCATTTCAGTTCTTTGTTATAGGTAATTTCAGTTTGTACATATATTATGGAATTGTTCTCTGGAATTTTCACCAATCGTATTCGTATTTTTTCCAACAAGAATACTTGTTCTAGTTCTGGTAATAGCAAGTCAAGAATCACCTGTTTGATCAAAGTTGCAGCTTGGAACATTTTGGGGTAAAAGGATACCTCAGAATCTCGTTTGCAGTAGCTAGCATTTTTCTTCGTATTTCAAAGTAGGTACTTGATCAGAAACTGATTTCAGGGTCTTCAGCTTATTACCTACGTCTTATCTATTACCCATGAAACTGTTTACGAGTTCTAATTAGGGGTGAGCAAAAAATCCGTCAAACCGCGAATCCAGTCCAAACCAATCCAAACCGAAAGATTTGGTTTGGTTTTTTAGTAGTATGGTTTGGTCATAGTTAAAAAAAATTAAAAACCGCGTTATATGGTTTGGTTTGTGGATTTACGTTCAAGGTTATGGTTTCAAACCGATCCAAACCGTATAATACAAATATATAAATATATAGTCCATATTATTTTATTATGATTCACCAAATAAATATGAGAGCCTTAGTCAAGTATTTTCCTAATTTATTGATCCTATTAAATCCACCACAATATTTAGTATTCCTTCCCTGCCAGATAATTTAGACTAAACTTCTACTATATATCAAACTCTTTCCTAATTTTCAGTATTTCATTTTATTAGTTTAAGACTTGAGGCAATTGTTGGTATTCTACACTTAATTAGTTGGTTCATGTTAGTGTGTTTTGGTAATTTGATTGAAATTGATTTTAATATAAGTTTTCTTTTAATTTATCTTTATAATTTTAAGTACTTTAAATATTTTTTTGAAGATAATAGCTTCGTTCAAAGCAAACCGTGGTTTCAAACTGAAACCGAACCATATTTTAATGATTTGGATTGGTTTGGTTATATGCCTTTTGTGGATTGGTTTGGTTCTCCAAATTCATAATCCGTAGACATTGATTTGGTTCTTGGTTTAATATAAAACCGAACCAATCCGGACCATGCTCACCCCTAGTTCTAATAAGTTTACTTCTTTCTCCTCGTCTACACTGCTGTGTCTTGCGATACTCTATGGCGCAAGGCGGCGCATATTGCTTTGGCTACGTGTCACAGATATTTGCATATGCTTTTCCTCTTCCTTTATTTTAGCTTGCCCAGAAGTTGCAACTTTACGCTTGTTAATTTAGTTAAAGGAGGTTATGACTTGCAGCTGTGGCATATCAGGTGTGATTAGGGAGGAACCTATGAAATTGAAGAAAAATTAGCATATCATGAAATGATGCCTTTCAATATATGATAGTATTGTGGTTTTTGTTGCTTTCCTTGTACTCACTTTTGAGACAATGCCCAATTGCACAAGTTGTATCCATCTCACTCATCTCTAATAGTTGCGAGTCAATTGTATACAATCAGTTGCCAAAACGCCTTTGGCCCAACGGCATCAAAGGGGCACTTGCTACGAGAAAGGAGTTCAATTCCTCTTTCAAGATTCTAATCTAACTATTTTAACCATACTGATCACTTTTGCCGAGCTAAAAAAATTGTATACAATCACTTCCATCAATCAAAAACTTTACCACTTGCACGCCCACCTTCCTTTGTAAAATGAACATGCCCCTATCCCACCCCTTGACCATGATAAAAGTCTTTACAGCAATAATTCATTACATGACAGTTGTGCCCATAGGAATCATAATTATATTTTCTTAACACAACTTTATTGCGTCTCATAACTTTTATACTACTCGTAATTTCAACAACAAAAAATTCGTAACGTTTTACAGAGTGGTTGATCTCGTAAATTTTGTTATAAAAACTTATAATATATATATATATATATATATGAGTCCCCTTCAGGTAAGGGCGTCCTCATTTTAAATAAAATGCGGACGTCCCCTTTTCTCATCTTTTCCGATCAAATTTCGATGATCTGAGCCGCTCAATGTGTTCAGAACGTGATTTTAAGGGTTCTCGTGGAAAATCAGAAAAAAAAATGATCAGGAAGGGCTTGATTTGAGCAGTTTTTATTTGAACCGTTCGATAAAAAACAAACAAAAACTGCTTGGATCAAGTCCTTCTTGGTCATTTTTTTTGCTGATTTCTCGCGGGTACCCTTAAAATCACGTTCTGAACATATTGAGCGGCTCGGATCATCGCAAATTGGTCGGGAAAGGAGACATCCTTAACTTAATAAGTTAAGGGCGCCCTAACCTGAAGTTTTGTATATATATATATATATATATTTCTAGGTTACCTCTTTCCCAGGTAACTTGTGTTCCTTTGTAACAAAATTAAAGGATCTAGATTGTGTTCTAAACATCTAGTGGTACTGAATGATGGGGGGTGCATAGTCACACCCTGAATGATGGGGAGGACTTCCCTCTCTTCTCTGTGTTTGGTTGCCTATCAACTCATTTGCGGTCTATTTCAAAGGAACTCTTAATCAAAGGCTCTGTCCCATTTAAAGACTTGACTCTCAATTGTTTTTTGACTAAACCAGCAAGCATTGAACTATGTAAAGACTTAACTTATGGTGCGTCTCTTGCCATCATTTTCTCCACCTTGTGTGATACGCTAAACCAAACCAAATCAAACCGATCAGGTCCTAATCAATTGGGATCGGCTACATGCATTCGATTTTTTTTTTGTTTTTCATTGAACTCTAACGAGGGCATTGTGTTCACTGATATTCAAACAACTTTTATATACTTTCAAACTCCGTCTTAGTGGTACCCTCGAACCATATCATTCCTCCTATCTACCTCACAGGTCGATCTGCAATGCACTTGTAAAACCATTGGAATGGAATCTTGCAAGACGGCAAAATACATTTCCTCGCTGAGAATAAAGACCAAACAAGAAACAGAAAAGATCAAATATGGATAACGAGGGTGTGTAATTTATTAGCGGGCTTGGAAACTGTGGGGCAAAATGACAAAATGTTTTACGTACCTGAAATTGAATCCGTCCCCGAATATATAATTCCGGGCTCCGTTTGTTTCAATGTAAAATGTTTTATAATGCAAAATATTTTCCATATAAAATGTTTTTTCAGAAAACAAACTTCAAATTTTTATTTTCCGGTGTTTGGTTGCACTTGAAAATATTTTTAGAAATCAACAAAATAGTGTAGAGAGAGGGGGGGCTTAAACCGTGGAGATATATGAGAATATTAGAATTGAACATGGGTCAGTACTGACGATCGAGAAAACTAAGCAGTGAGAATTGTAGTAAAAAACAGCGGGTTCATTTCGAAAAATAACTTACAGAAGATTTAAGGGTAAGTCATTTTCATCCAATTGATGAAAAATATTTTACATGTAAAATGTTTTCCTAGTGTTACACAATCAAATACCAGAAAATAGATAAAACATTCTACTGGAAAATATTTTACGCCCAAACAAATGGAGCCTAAATTGAAATTTCAGTTTATGTAGCTCTTTCCGGTTGTATATTAGTGGATAGGTGGGAAATGAAAAGTCTGACTAGACATGAAAAGATAACCTAGCATGAATAATACTCCCTCCGTTCCTAAATAAGTGTCCAGCGCGTAAACCTAGGCCTTACAAAAGATGCATGTTTTTCGTTAAAAAATTAAAAAAAAATTCACAATCTAATAGAACTTATTGCTAGCTATTCATTTGTGTAAAAAAATTAATTTTTTACAGTAGAAGCAATTCAAGTCGCGTTAGGAGAACGCTTTCCTAAAGACAGTATTTTCCCCTACCAGAAGGTGTGCACCGGGTTACAGCAAATCTGCCTTTAAGATAAATCAAATCAGAACACTAGGTTCTTTTTGTCTGCGTTTGCACAAACGAAAACAGACAAAATATCCATTGAACAACTGTAAAAGAACCAAGAACCGATATTCTATTTCTGCAGAATACCGGTATGCCTAAAATTCTAGGAAGAAAGTGTGTAGAGAGAGAGAGCAATCCAATATGGAATTTTGGTGTGTTGAATGAATCAACCAATGGCCTATTTATAGACTTATAGACACCTTTATGTGAAAGGTTGTGTCTTTAGTAAACACACATTAAGAATAGTTATGTCTTTTAAAGACCCTGGTTAGGAAAGGTCATGTCTATTGAAGACAATTAATTAAAAGGACACGTGCCTCTTAGAAGGCACCTTTCATGAAAACATTTAATTAAAAGGGTCATACCTCTTGGAGGCACCCCCATGTTTCACATCATTTCCCAACAATCACATCTCTTCCTAATAAACACATCCCAAACTAATGGGTGTTATAACCATTCACATAAAGTCACAACTTATGTGAAAAGGTATTGCAACCTTTCGCAAAAAAATCTCTCTCAATACCTTTTCAAAAAATCCTAACAAAAATCCATTTTTATTTTGAAAATTTCTAACATAAGGTCAAGCAAATATCAGCTTGACTAGAACACCAAGTCTCTTAAATTAAGGTTATTAGCAAGCAGCGCATACAACATTAACATTTCCAATCACCGCGTTGGCATGGCAGTGTTAAAGCCATTCTTCCTTTTCATGCACGTTGTTTCTCTCTTGTGCTTGCAATCTGGCTCTCCTTTTGTAGCTGGCTTTATGCAAAGCAGGAACGAGACTGACCGCCTAGCCTTGCTTGCATTCAAAGCAGCCATAACCAGTGATCCCTTTGGAGCTCTAAACTCGTGGAATGAATCCATCCACTTTTGTCAATGGGTTGGTGTAACATGTGGCCGCCGACACCAGAGGGTCACTGTGTTGAGTATTGATCATAAAAAACTATCGGGGTCTATTTCGCCCCACATCGGAAATCTGAGCTTTCTCAGGAATCTATGGCTTCGCAACAACAGCTTGAGTGGTGAAATCCCCCCGAAACTTGGCCACTTGCGAAGGCTGCAAAAACTTTCGCTGCTTAATAATTCAATTTATGGTGAAATTCCCACAAATCTATCTAGTTGCTCTAACCTTGTTGGACTTGAATTCTCTGGTAATAGGCTAACAGGGGAAATTCCTGCGGAGCTCGGTTCTTTGAGTAAGCTCGAGGGGTTGTATATTGCGAAAAACAATCTAGTCGGAGGTTTGCCTTCGACTCTTGGGAATCTATCTTCTCTTGGCGGTAATGTGCCAGATACTCTAGGTGAGTTGAAAAAATTGAAAGCTCTTCAATTAGGGTTGAACAATTTGGTTGGTACCATTCCTTTCTCAATCTATAATCTCTCTTCTATCGAAATCTTTGAAGTTTCAGAAAACCAAATTGAAGGCAGACTTCCCTCAGACCTAGGAATCACTCTTCCTAATCTCCAAGTCCTAACTCTTGCTAGTAACTTGTTTACTGGTTCCATTCCTATCACAATATCCAATGCCACCAAACTAGCTTACCTGTTCTTGGGGCGAAACAGATTTATAGGAAAAGTCCCTTCTTTGGAAAATCTGCCTGATCTTACGAGAATAGTGGTTGAAGTTAATCTTCTAGGAACAGGGGAAGTGGATGACTTGAGCTTTCTTGACACTTTGACCAATGCCACTAGATTGTCCGTCGTGGGTCTAGCCACCAACAACTTTGGAGGTGTGTTGCCTAAATCAATCAGCAATTTCTCTGCTAAAGTTGAGTTTTTGAGCTTCGCTATGAACAAAATAGTAGGGAGCATCCCATCTGGCATAGGGAATCTAATCAATTTGCAGTTTCTTTCCATGTCCATCAACCATTTAAGTGGTAACATTCCTTCTGATATCGGGAAGCTTCAAAGGCTGCAGATTTTAAACCTCGATGGAAATAAATTCCACGGGGAGATCCCAACAACTTTTGCGAACTTAACTTCGTTACTTTATCTCGACGTATCTGGAAATAATTTTCGTGGGAACATCCCTTCACATATGGGTAAATGCCATTTTTTATTGTCGCTGTATCTTGATCATAACTATCTTAGTGGTATAATACCCAAAGAAGTTGGCAGTCTCTCATCGTTGTTGGATCTAAACCTTGCCTATAATAAATTCAGTGGTTCCCTTCCGTTGGAAATTGGACTTCTCCAAAATCTAGAAGCACTAGATGTTTCTCAAAATATGTTGGACGGTAATATTCCAACTTCTCTTGGTAGTTGTGTAAAGTTTACGTCACTAAACATGAAGGGGAACAAATTGTGGGGCACCCTTCCTTCAACTTTAGCTACTTTGAGAGGTATGGAGGAGTTAGATCTTTCTCACAACAACCTCTCAGGAAAAATTCCAGACTACTTGGATGACTTTGTCTTTCTAAGGAAACTAAACCTATCATTCAATGATTTTGAGGGTCCCGTACCAGAGGTGTATTTCAGAATGCATCAGCCTTTTCTGTTGAAGGAAACAAGAAACTCTGTGCGGGAATACCTGAATTGCAATTGCAACCGTGCAACTCCAAAGGGTCCGGAAATAAAGGATTTACTCTTACCATAAAATTAAGTACTTTTATACCCTCGGGGCTTCTAGGGCTGCTTCTGTTCTTGTGTTTCCTATATCTGTGTTTGTTTAAAAGGACAATAAATGTACCGTCAATCAAAATCTTTGGAAACTCATTTCCCCAATTGTCCTACCAAAGTCTACTTAAAGCGACTGATGGCTTTTCTCCAACCAATTTGATTGGTATGGGTAGTTTTGGTTCAGTATATAAAGGTGTTCTTGATGAGGGTCAGAAAGTTGTTGCAGTTAAAGTACTAAACCTACAATTCCACGGTGCTTCCAAGAGTTTCCTTGCTGAGTGTAAGGCCTTGAAGAGCATCAAACATCGAAATCTTCTAAAGGTAATCACAGCATGTTCAAGTGTCGATTATCAAGGCAACGATTTTAAAGCTCTTGTGTTTGAGTTCATGGTCAATGGGAGCCTAGAGGAATGGCTGCATCCAAATGAGATCGAAGAAGACGCCCGAAGGGAATCAAGGCATTTAAACATCCTACAAAGGTTAAATATTGCAATTGATGTGGCATCTGCAATTGATTATCTTCACCATCATTCCTCCAACCCAATACTTCATTGTGACTTAAAGCCGAGCAACATACTTCTAGATGAGGAAATGATTGGACATGTAGGTGATTTTGGGTTAGCTAGATTCCTTCAAGAAGCTACATATAGCTCGACTACAAATCAGTCAAGTTCAATTGGCATAAGGGGGTCTGTTGGTTATGTGGCTCCAGGTAAATGTTCCTCTTAGACTCTAGTATAATTTCTCATTTTCCTTGTCACCTTCTGTTATGTAGGCATTCTTTTGTGTTCTTTTCTGTGATTCTTACTGACTTGAGTTTAACCTAGTTTATGTGACAAATAGGTGCCCCATAGAGGTCTTTCTTGAATCATTGTGAGGATGTAGAAGTGTCTAAAACCTTAGTTGTCTACCTGGCGCCGTAAGTGAAAGTAAATATGTCCTATTTTGTGATTGTTTCTTGTCTCCTTTGATTGCATCCATAGGGGTAAAGAGAGAGTCAATTTGTTGTTCTATATGTAGTCATTTATTGTAATCTGTCACTAGTATAGTAGTACCAATACCCAAATGAGAATCTAGCTAGTTATGCAGCCAAGTAGCTATGTAGTACTAGTACAAGCCTAGGATGTTGGTAAATTAAAGAATATTAAATTAGAAAATTCAACTTTAGTTAGTTTAACTTAGTGAACTTTATTTTTTTTATTAACCTTTTTGAAAAAGATAAGATCTGGTGAATTGAAAATAATTTCTAATAAAAAGCTTTTTTATGGAACATACATATCAATATACGTGGATTATACCTTTTGTTCCACTTTCCATTCCTGAGTTGATAGGAGCGGGCTATGTGGGAGTTGGTTTATGCTGTTATTCCTACTTAAATGTAAATGAAATAGCCACTAGTTGAAACTTTGGCATGGGAAACATAATCTAGCTACTTGTTCTTTCATTAGTGTCTTTCCTTCGAAGACAAATATTGCAACGTATAGAGTTTTCAATTTTTCAAATATATTGATTAATCAATAAACCAACAAACTTTCTACAAATTTTTGTGAGAAAGTTATCGTTAATCTGTCAATAGTAAATAGAATTTAGATACACTGTGCCAAGCTTTGACTTCTTAAGACCATCAATTAGATGGTTTTCAAAATGTACTGTGAATCGAGCTTGTGTCAAGTCTGTAATGCTTTTCTCATGACAAAAGCCACAAACCAACCACTTTTACCATGGCAAGGGCAAGTCTTCGTCATCTTTCTTATTATATGGGTGCCTGAATTGCAGAGTATGGATTGGCAAATGAGTTGTCAACATGTGGTGATGTGTATAGTTATGGCGTCCTCTTATTGGAGATGTTTACCGGGAAGAGACCAACTGATGGCATGTTTAGCGATAGTCTCACTCTCCACAACTTTGTTAAGATGTCTATTCCTGAAAAAATAGCGGAAATTGTTGATGCAACATTGTTTCAACAAAGAGAAATGGGGGAGGCCAGTTCAAGTATCGACAACAATCATAGTCAAAGCTCTAATACCAGTTACAAAATTCAGGACTGCTTGATTTCACTACTTAAAGTTGGAATTGCTTGTTCAGAAGAACTACCGACACATCGACCGAACATCAATGACGTTGTTCCTCAGGTGCATGCAATCCGAAACACTCTACTTGAAATTGGAGTTCATTGAGGCAAAAAGAGCCAGTATTGTTGGTCATCACAAGTTGGTATTACCCCTTCACTTTCTTATTAACTTGAGAAGAAACATTCATCAATATCTAGGACCACTGCATTTTTGGCACTAAGTGGTGAACAACCTCCAGCATTACCATTTTGGAGTTGGCAAAAGTCAGCCATGATCCCTCTCATTCAAGCATGATGATGGTTTCAGTGTCGAATGCAAATTTCATTTGGTTTTATATTTATTCTATACAATAAAATATGAGCAACAAGATCTATATGTATGCTAGCTAGCATACCTGCTGAAAAATGAATTTGGTACCATACCAAGAAAATTGATTTTGGTCATACCCCATCCACCAGTTTAGTGATCTAATTATTTTCTTGACTGAATATCATCGTACCCCATCCAACTGTTTAGTGATCTACTTATAATTTCTCTATCTTGTCCTAGGTACCTAACGTCTAACTGGTCTTGAAGACTTGTTGATGCGGCATGTTCCTTTGGCGTGTTATCAATACCATCCTATGCTTTTGTTTCCAGTTTTGTTTCACTACATTTAGTGTCTTTCAGTTTACGACTTCCGTGATCAAATGTACTTTACAATAAGGTCATGACTAGCAATGGCTATCCTGTCTTAATAGTTAATACTAATGTAATGGATTCCACAGTTGGCGCCTTTTAGCCTCTATGACAGTACTGGTCTATATAATGTCGTCTTCATGTGATACAATGGTTTTCAATGCTTCAAGATAGGCTTTGAGATAGATTTTACTACGTTAGGCGGATCACGTTGGTTAAATCTAGTAGATGATCTGCGCTATGTTCAGATTCTATACGGAGTACGAGTCTTGAGAATCTTGTTGGTGATTATTGATATGGATAGCTACCCTAACGGTGGTCAATGAAATCCTTGATTTTGTTACTATTACATTACAAGGGGAGTTTGAATCGGAACTCTCTCCACTTTTCTCCCTTGTTTCCAAAACCTTTAATTGCTTTCTAGTCTAATCGAATCAAACTCAAACTTCCAATCTTTTCTGGAATTAAATTAGAAACAAATCGACAGTACCGTAACTTTGATTTTGCTCCGTGTGAACTATCCTGGACTTAACTACTGTTCTTCGGATATTAATTAATTCTTGGATTTACAAATTATATTTTTGGAATGCAAACGACATATCAAAGGTCAAGACCTAGCTAGATTCCTATGTCCTTCTGATGCAACCGAAGGATCCCTCCTTCCTTCATTGAACCTGGACATTGCAGCAGTTAACTGCATAGCTGTTGATTAGCCCATGATGTGATTTTCATTGCTGGATTAATACCCATGTTTAAGTGCCAGCAGTTTCGGGGAATAACTCTGGCCGCAAGCAACTCAGAGGTCACCTTTGGATATATATTGTGATCCCGTTTCCTGTCTCAATTTTGGATTCCATAGAGCAGTTTACTTCTACAAGCAACTCAGAGGTCGCCTTTCGTCATTTATGTCATCCTGTTTTCTGTGTTCACCACTCAATTTCGGATTCCATATAGCAACTTAATTACTTCAGAATTGTTCTTTGTGTCAGAGAGAGACTGACGCTGGTTTTAGTTTGCTAAGGCGGTTGTTGGTGGTGTTCCACAGCCGTGGTCTAGTCATGACAGATGTCATTCAACCTCCAACACCCTTGCTGAGGCGGTGAATCAGTTTTAAAGAAACTTTTCATAGAGAACTCGGTTCGCTTGTTAATTTGTTTCAGTTCTTTGTAATAGGTAATTTCAGTTTGTATATTATGGAATTGTTCTCTAGAATTTTCGCCTATCGAATTCGCGTTTTTCCCAACAAGAATACCCAGTACTAGTTCTGGTGGTAGCAAGTCAAGAATCACCTGTTTGATCAAAGTTGCACCTTGGAACATTTTGAGGTAAAAGGATACCTCAGAATCACGACAGTAGCTAGCATTTTTCTTCGTATTTCAAAGTAGGTACAATTGATCAGAAACTGACTTCAGGGTCTTCAGCTTATTACCTACGTCTTATCTATTACCCATGAAACTGTTTGCGAGTTCTAATAAGTTTACTTCTTTCTCCTCGTCTACGTGCATGAGAACTGCTGTGTCTTGCGATACTCTTTGGCGCAATAACTAATCAAGGCAGCGCATATTGCTTTGGCTACGTGTGGCAGATATTTGCATATGCTTTTCCTCTTCCTTTATTTTAGTTTGCCCAAAAGTTGTAACTTTACGCTTGTTAATTTAGTTAAAGAAGGTTATGACTTGTAGCAGTTGCATATCACGTGTGATTAGGGAGGAACCTATGATTTTGAAGAAAAATTAGCATATCATGAAATGATGCATGCCTTTCAAGATATGATACTGTTGTTTTTGTTCCTTGTAATCAACCAATTCTTATCATCACTTAGAGAGGACCATAAAAAACATGGTAAGGACATATCATCCCCACTTGATTGGGAATTCCGGTTCACACCAACATCGGTAAATTGCAAGTGTAGAAAAGAGGGTGCGAGTGAGTTCTGGCTATTTGATTGCCTATGAACAATCGTTTTTGGCCTCAGTTGAACAGCGTGTCTCTGTCCTATATATACGTACTTGACTATGGTTTCGTGTTGCTATCGCTCCATCTCCTTCTCCTTGGATTATATCGATTTGGAACTTCTACATGTCTAGTCCGCGATTTCACACCATTGAAGATGACGCTAAGAAGTAACTCTTACGTATAGGCTAACGAAAGACTTGACTTATGGTGTCATGCCATCCTTTTTTTCTCCCTTGTGTTATACGTTGAAGGAATTATAGTTTTCAAAGTCCATTTGGAAATTGGGGAGAACCATTGATATGGATTCTAATTTCTACACGTCTATTCTGAAAGACCATAATATTGGAATTTGGAAAATATTTGCACAAGACTTGGACCTTGGGGTCCTGACATGCTTCAGATGTAAAAAAAAAAAAAAAAAACCGGCTCTGTTTGTTTGACCGTAAAATATTTTACCCATTTTCACGTGTTTGGTTGCAAAAAATTTTGTAAAACATTTTCCTCAGTAAATTATTTTACCTTATAAGGTGTAAAATGACTTACCCAAAAAAATCCCGTAAGTTGTTTTCCCAGGTGATTGGTCATGTGAAGTTTTGGACCTTTTAGGACATAATCAGTGGGCTTCTGGGTGAATAGCAGTGGTGCTGGCTTGGTCGGGTATTTTCCTATCCTAAAAAGTTATCGTGGTATTCTTTTGTTCCACACCAAATGTATGCGAGACATTTTCGTCACAACCTAATTTTGGAAGTTAGCCAAACAACATAAAATAAACAAACTTGTACAGATTTTACAGTAAAATGTGTTTTACATGAAAAATATTTTCATCGTAAAATATTTTACACCGAAACAAACGGAGCCCTAGTAATCCTACATGAAAATTGGGGCACATGAAAACTTATGAAGTGGTAAAAGAACAAATGTTTACAGTGTATCTTTGACTGCTTCGCGAATCTTTTTTTTTTTTGGGAACTTTATCAATTTACTTTTAACATTTTACATATAGCTAGTGTAGCTGATCAATATGAAAAGCAAAATTTTTCCTTTGAAAAACATGAAGAAAAAAAAAATCATGAAAAGTGAAAAATATTTTAAAAAGAAAAGAAAAGAAGTCAACATGTGAAGTCGGATTTGGATACATCTTTTGTTTTCTTTGCAATTTTTATAAAACATTGTCATTTTGTCTTTACTTTTGAAGCTTGTTTAGACTGTATTTCAAGTGTGTTTAGACGGGATGTACACAAAAAGTGAAAAAATCAATAAATGAAACTAAAATAAATAAATAAAGAAAGTTGACTAAAGGCCAAGAAAAATGAAACTTTTCAATCTCATTAACTCATTCCCAAAGAACACAAAACGCGGCCAAAAGTGTAGCAGGTTGCAAGTCTACTGCGGTCAAGCAAATATCAGCTTTGACTAGAGCACCAAAAACTCTTTTAAAGCACGGTTATTGTAGCAGCAGAAAATGCAGCATTAACATTTCCTTTCACCACAAGGACATGGCAACGTTAAAGCCATTCTTCCTTTTCCCGAATGTAGTTTTTCTGCTGTGCTTGCATTTTGGCTGTCCTTTTGTTGCTGGCTTTATGCAAGGCAGGAATGAGACTGACCGTCTAGCCTTGCTTGCATTCAAAGCTTCAATTACCAGTGATCCATTTGGAGCTTTGAACTCATGGAATGAATCCATCCACTTTTGTCGATGGATTGGTGTAACATGTGGCCGCCGACACCAGAGGGTCACTGTGTTGAGGATTGATCATCAAAAACTATCCGGGACTATTTCGCCTCACATTGGAAATCTGAGCTTTCTCAGGTTACTATGGTTGAACGACAACCTCTTGAGTGGTGATATCCCCCCCGACCTCGGCCGCTTGCACAGACTGCAAAATATGTCGTTGGGTAATAATACAATTACGGGTGAAATCCCAGCCAATTTATCTGGTTGTTCTAAGGTTCTCAGCCTTAAAGTCTCAGGCAATGGGCTGACAGGGAAAATTCCTGCGGAGCTCGGTTTTTTTACTAAGCTCGAGGAATTAATAATTGCAAAGAACTATCTTACAGGAGGTTTGCCTTCTACTCTTGGGAATCTATCTTCTCTTAGAAATTTTTCTACAACTTACAATAGTATTAGCGGGAGTATACCGGATACTCTTGGCCGATGCGAAAAATTGGAACTTCTCTTACTATCGGTGAATAATTTGGTCGGTACCATTCCTTTCTCCATCTATAATCTCTCTTCTATCACACGTTTTGAAGTTGCAGCTAACCAAATTGAAGGCAGCCTTCCCTCAGACCTAGGAATCACTCTTCCTAATCTCCAACGGCTAGTTCTTAACAGTAACTTGTTTACTGGATCCATTTTTACAGCAATATCCAATGCCACCAAACTATATTACCTTGACTTGGGGAAAAACAGATTTGAAGGAAAAGTCCCTTCATTGGGAAAGCTGCATGATATTGGGAAAATAGTGCTTCAAGAAAATATTCTTGGAACAGGGGAAGTGGATGACTTGAACTTTCTTGACACTTTGAGCAATGCCACTAGATTGTTACTCGTGTCTCTAGCCGTCAACAACTTTGGAGGTCTGTTGCCCGAATCAATAAGCAATTTCTCCACTGAATTTAAGTTTTTGAGCATGGATATGAACAAAATAGTTGGTTGCATCCCATCTGGTGTAGGGAATCTAATCAATTTGCAAGTTCTGTCCATGTCCATCAACCATTTAAGTGCCAACATTCCTTCTGAAATCGGAAAGCTTCAAAAGCTGCGGATTTTAAGACTCGATGGAAATAAATTCCATGGGGAGATCCCGACAGCTTTTGCAAATTTAACTTTGTTACTTTATCTCAACGTATCTGGAAATGATCTTCGCGGGAACATCTCTTCACATATCGGTAAATACCATTTTTTGTTGTCGCTTTGTCTTGATCATAACCATCTTAGTGGTTTAATACCCAAAGAAGTTGGCAGTCTCTCATCGTTGTTGGATCTAAACCTTGCGTATAACAATTTAAGTGGTTCCCTTCCGTTGGAAATCGGACTTCTCCAAAATCTAGAAGCACTAGATGTTTCTCAAAATATGCTGGACGGTAATATTCCAACTTCTATTGGTAGTTGTGTAAAGTTTACATCACTAAACATGAAGGGTAACAAATTGTGGGGCACCCTTCCTTCAACTTTAGCTACCTTGAGAGGTATGGAGGAGTTAGATCTTTCTCACAACCACCTCTCAGGAAAAATTCCAGACTACTTGGATGACTTTGTCTTTCTAAGGAAACTAAACCTATCATTCAATGATTTTGAGGGTTTCGTACCAGAAAGAGGTGTATTTCAGAATGCATCAGCCTTTTCTGTTGAAGGAAACAAGAAACTTTGTGGGGGAGTACCTGAATTGCAGTTGCAACCGTGCAACTTCAAAGTGTCCAGAAATAAAGGATTTACTCTTACCATGAAATTAAGTACTTTTATACCCTCGGGGCTTCTAGGGCTGCTTCTGTTCTTGTGTTTCCTATATATGTGTTTGTTTAAAAGGACAATAAATGTACCGTCAGTCAAAATCTTAGGAAACTCATTTCTCCAATTGTCCTACCAAAGTCTACTTAAAGCGACTGATGGCTTTTCTCCAGCCAATTTGATTGGTGTCGGTAGTTTTGGTTCAGTATATAAAGGAATTCTTGACGAGGGTCGGAAAGTTGTCGCAGTCAAAGTACTAAACCTTCAATTCCACGGTGCTTCCATGAGTTTCCTTGCTGAGTGTAAGGCCTTGAAGAGCATCAAACATCGAAATCTTCTAAAGGTAATCACAGCATGTTCAAGTGTTGATTATCAAGGCAACGATTTTAAAGCTCTTGTGTATGAGTTCATGGTCAATGGGAGCCTAGAGGAATGGCTGCATCCAGACGAGATTGAAGAAGACGCCCACAGGGAATCGAGGCATTTAAACATCCTACAAAGGTTAAATATTGCAATTGATGTCGCATCTGCAATTGATTATCTTCATCATCATTGCTCCAAGCCAATACTTCATTGTGACTTAAAGCCAAGCAACATACTTCTAGATGAGGAAATGATTGGACATGTAGGTGATTTTGGGTTAGCTAGATTCCTACAAGAAGCTACGTATAGCTCGACTACAAATCAGTCAAGTTCAATTGGCATGAGGGGGTCTGTTGGTTATGTGGCTCCAGGTAAATGTTCCTCTTAGACTCTAGTATATTTTCTTATTTTCCTTGTCACCTTTTGTTATGTAGACATTCTTTTGTGTTCTTTTCTGTGATTCTTACTGACTTGAGCTTAACCTAGTTTACGTGACAAATAGGTGCCCCATAGAGGTCTTCCCTGAATCATTGCGAGGATGTAGAAGTGTCTAAGACATTAGTTTCTACCTGGCGCCATAAGTGAAAGTAAAATTGTCCCATTTTCTGATTGTTTCTTGTCTCCCTTGATTGAATCCATAGGGGTAAAGAGAGAGGTAATTTGTTTTTCTACGCGTAGTCTTTTATGGTTAATCTGTCACTAGATATCTAGTTGGTACTAGTACCAATACCCAAATGAGAATCTTGCTAGTTATGCAGCCAAGTAGCTATGTAGTACAAGCCCATGATGTTTGTAAATCAAGCCATATGGGAGTTTGTTTATGCTGTTATTCCTACTTCAATGTAAATGAAATAGCCACTAGTTGAAACTTTGGCATGGGAAACACAGTCTAGCTACTTGTTCATTTATTATTGTCTTTCGACTCTTTCCCTCGAAGACAAATATTGCAACGTATTTAGTTGTCTTTTTTTCAAATATATCAATTAATCAATAAAGCTACAAACTTTCTACAATTTTTTTGTGAGAAAGTTACGGTTAATTAATTGTCACTAGTAAATACTCCCTCCGTCCCGATTTATTTGTCCACTTTTTGACTTTTAAGTGTCCCAAAATGTTTGTCCATTTGACTTTAATTTTCCCTTTTTGCCCTTTCTTAAGTAGAATAAAGTAACTTTTGTAAAAAAGTTGAGGGAAAATGTGGAAAGTTGTATTTTTTTAGGTGTAATGATTGTGTTCCCTAAAAAAGTTGGATTTTTGAGGTTGGACAAACAAATTGGGACGGAGGGAGTAGAATTTAGATACACTGTGCCAAGCTTTGACTTCTTAAGACGATCAATTAGATGGTTTTCAAAATGTCGCTGTGAATCAATCTTGTGTCAAGTCTGTAATGTTTTTCTCATGACAAAAGCCAGAAACCAACTACTTTTACAATGGCAAGAAAAAAAGAAAAAGAGAAGAAATAAGAAACGCATTAATAATCGCTCACATCTGATCAAAGCTTAGATCTATCATGTGATCATGGAATATTGTCTTACCTCACATTCAAATATATGCCTCTAACATGGAACTCTACCTTGTTTAAGGGTCACACAATCTATAAGTACTCTTAGAATAGTGACTTGTTACCAATCCATGCATTTAAAAAGTAGCCACATTTTATTCTCAAAAACAGTACCAAGTCTGTAATCTTCGTCATCTTTCTTATTATATGGTGCCTGAATTGCAGAGTATGGATTGGCAAATGAGTTGTCAACATGTGGTGATGTGTATAGTTATGGCATCCTCTTATTGGAGATGTTTACCGGGAAGAGACCAACCGATGGCATGTTCAGTGATAGTCTCACTCTCCACAACTTTGTTAAGATGTCTCTTCCTGAAAAAATAGCAGAAATTGTTGATGCAACATTGTTTCAACAAAGAGAAATGGGGGAGGCCAGTTCAAGTATTGACAACAATCAGAGTCAGAGCTCTCATAGCAGTCACAAAATTCGGGAATGCTTGATTTCACTACTTAAAGTTGGAATCGCTTGTTCAGAAGAACTGCCGACCAATCGACTGAACATGAGTGACATTGTTCCTCAGTTGCACACAATCCGGAACACTCTGCTTAAAACTGGAGTCCATTGAGGCAAAAGGAACTAGTATTGTCAGTCATCTCGAGTAGGTATGACCCCTTCACTTTCTTATTGACTTGGAGAAAATACATTCATCAACATCTAGAACCACTGCTTTCTCGACACTAGGCGGTGACATTCTTCAGCATTCACATTTTGGAGTTTGCAAAAGTCAGCTATGATCCCTCTCATTCAGCATGATGATGGTTCCAGTATCAAATGCAAATTCCATTTGGTTTTCAATTTCATTCCATACAATAAAATACGCCGAACGGGATCCTTATATGCTAGCATTAGCCGCTGAAAATGGAATTTGGTAACAGACAAAGAAAACTGATTCTGATCATACCCCATCCTACAATTTATGATCTATATATATTCTTTCAATTGATTATCATCATCTCCCATCCAAGTATGTAGTGGTCTAACTATTTCTCTATCTTGTCCTAGGTACCTAAGGTCTAACTGGTCTTGAAGACTTGTTGATGCGGCATATTCCTTTGGCATGTTATCAAACATACTATCCTATGCTTTTGTTTCCGGTTTTGTTTCATTACGTTTAGTGTCTTTCAATGTAGAAATTCCGTGATCAAATGTACTTTACAATAAGGCCATGACTAGCCATGGCTATCCTGTCTTAATACGAGTGTAATGGATTCCACAGTTGGCACCTTTTAGCCTCTGTGACACTAGTCTATATAATGTCGTCTTCATGTCATTTCTGCCAGTAATTTTTCTATTAGGCGGATTACGAAACAATGAGCAAATGAAATAGAGGAAGCTCTGATACAATGAATTGTTCTTGAGAAACAGTTTGAACAATTCCAAGATCAACTGGATTTTGTAACAGATTTCAGCATTGTTAGATCAGCTTTCTGGGAGACGCTTACCTTTTTGCCTATTTTTTTTCAGTATTAGACTGTCCATTTCTTTAGATTCAGCTGCCTTCCCCCTCCTATTAACCCTAGAAATGATGGCTTCAACATCCCACATCGTTTCTCAACCTCAAAACGGCTGTATAACCCGTTTCTAAACCGAAAAATCTTGGACTCTCCCTTGCTGCCAACTCTTCAAGCATGAAACTTCCTAAAAATGATTGGATACAAGAATACGGCATGTCGCGGGACACACAAGTGTGGGTAGCACCTGCTAACCTTAGACAAGCTGCTTGGCCTCAAATAAAAATCCTACGACACTCAAAATATCAAGGATCAACTATTCAAATTTCTAAGGCCCCGTTCCGCTAATGAATATGTATAAATTACAGTTCAAATCAACTGTATACCGTTGTACACCCCTAAGCCACATAAAACGTGTACACGTGTGCGAGCACGAGTGTAAAACCGTCATTCAAAAAACATCCCAAAATTTTAGAATTTGCGAGAGTGAAGATTAAGGATTGAGAGCAAAATTAAAGACCCTATGAAGAATTATGCCTATTTTGGCATAATAAGTCAAACTGGCTTTATTTTTTATTCAATTTTTTTTTCAGTTTTTGTTAATTTTGTGTCAAATTTTTTGTAAATTATTGATTCGTCTGACGAGAGGAATCAGAAAAGTAAATTTTTGAATAAAGACAAAAATAAGTTAAAAAGACAAATTTTTTTAAACTTATTTTCGTCTTTATTCAGAAAATTATGAATTTTGATCATAGTAAATTACTTTTCCGATTTCCTCTCGTCGTGACGATCAATAACCCTCAAAAGTTTAAAGCAAAACTAATAAATGCAAAAAAATTTGAATAAAGGCAAAAAAAAAAAAGGAATGGGGATACTGCCAAGCACCTCCTGCAAAGCAAGTGTAGAGAGACTGATCCAACCGTTCATCTCTGCAATCAACAGCTAAGATCTTTGTCGAGCAATCGACGGCTCAGATTTATATGTGCTCATATTTACTCCGAGCCATCCAAGTCAAGATGAACGGCCGGATCTGCCGCTCGACAGCATACCCCTGTTTTCCAAAATGGGCACCCTCGCTCTTGAAAATTGGTCATAATTTCTACACCCATTGAGTCTGTCTGGAATGGCAAACATGATATCGGCCAAATGCCTTTGTAATGACCTTCATACTGTTGGAGTTGGAGTAGGGGATTCGTTAAATTGGCTGAATTACTCTACGAGATTAAATTATTTACACCACCCGTGTAAACATATGTTTCCTTCAAATCAATTACATTGCGCCACATCGCAATGTTCTATTAATTGAGACCACTTTTCCAATCCATCGCTCTTCCAGAACTCACAAAACCCAAGAGTGCTTGGTTTCAATACTTAAAATTGGAGTCGTTTGTTCACGTGATGTACCGACAAATCGAATGGACGTTAAGGACGTTGTTACTCAGTTGCATGCGATCAGAAGCACTATGCTTCAAACTGGAGCTCACAGAGGCCGAAGTACTGGAATTGTTGGGTGATCATGAGCAGGTACAATCCCTGCACTTAATTTCTAGGTGACTTGAGGGGGGGGGGGGGGGAAATGTTTATAGTTCTAATACCACAAAATTTCTTTAAAAGCCCGCAATTTTTTTTCTTTTTTTTGGCTTTATGGCTTCTGACAAAACATAACTCAGCTCTCCACTTCATGAGGTTTTGAACAAAATGGAGTTATCGATGTTTCCATTATCTTTGAAAATGGAAGAAAAAGTATACTTGCAGCAAATGTTAACTTCCAGCCTTACATGAAGGAATCTATATTTGATGGTATTTTCTTTTCTTTTCTTTTCTTTCTTTTTCGCCTTTGCAATGCATTACGGGTCATCTATTCTAATATATAAAGGGAGAGCATTCTAATATATAAAGGGAGAGCACCAGTTTGGTGTTTCCCTTTTTGCCCTATCATGTATTTTCGTTTTCCATAAATGCCCCTCCAAAGAAAAAAAACGTAACTCAACATAATTAACTATGGGGAAATAACTGATAGAGTAGACTGTAAAATTACCTCCCCCAACTACCTACCCACGTTTCCCCTCTAACATGTGACAGAAAAGATAACTACCATGTAAAATTAAGGTTACAAAGGTAAAAACCTTTTACTGATCAACTACCACCCACGTGTTCACTTTTTCAACTGCCACCCATCATCGTCCATTCTCCTCCAAGTACACTGTTTTCTCATTTTCTCCACACTTTCTGCACTTGCAGTCTCCTAGACTCCTAATTCAAGGTATCTCACCTACTCTCTTTGCTTTTTGTTTTCAATTTCTATTGGCTTCTCCTTTTTCAGTATTTTCCTTTTTCACTGACCTTTTTAACTTTCCTTTACACCCGTCCTTTGTTTTACTTTCCTTTACCATGCATGTTTTTGGTTTTGTCATTTAAGTAGGAGTAGTATCCAGTGCTTACCCCTTCGTTTATTGTTTTCATTTCTTTTTTTGCCTTCACAAATTACAATTGCTACTGAGACGTTATTCAATGGGTGGGAATTTGAGTTAGTGGTCGAGAGTGTTCCCTTGACTTTTAATCACAATTCAGAAATATTACATGTTTATGAAGCACGACGAGAGTTAAATTGTTGTTTATCTATCACAATAGGTTAATACTAGATGTCGGGGCACACGCGATGTGTGTTCAACTCAGATTTGTACAAATTTTGTGAAAATTGATCAAGCATTAAACGAAAACCAATTGTGCAAATTTTGACAAAATCCAACTTGCACACGCATTACGTGTGCCTGGCCTCTAGTTTATTTGGTATGGTAGCAGCAAAACTTATTTTCAAGCTGGCGTAGTTTTTGGCATCTGTCTTTTCATTTCTTTTCTTTTCTTTACTCTTCTTTTTTAATTTTCCATCATGTCCCATCCTAGAAATTTTGTGATCTAACTGCATTTTTCTCTTGTCCAGGGATTTTGATGTCTACTTGGCCTTGAAGATTTGTTGATGCTGGATATTTCTTCGGCTATGTCACATATATTATCCTATGCTGTAATTTATTGTTTTGCCTCTTTTATGGTCTTAGTTTGTCTCAATCTGTAAGTTCCTTACGTAATTGAATGTACTTGATTATCACGTCTAATACTATGCATCCATTACTTTCCTCTTAACATTTCGCTCCGTTACAATACTAAGAAATGCCATCTTCATGTGAATCCAGTGCCTAGTCTTTCTCTAAGGTGATTTTTGGAACAAAAGGGAACATATAGGAAAAGCTCTGACAACTAATTGTATATCAAAACAGTTAGAAAATAACAGGAATTTTGTAAGCAACTGCCAAAGTAGGTATCAAGATCAAAGGTCTAGATTGCTGATCAAGAAAAAAAAGAGAAGTCAAAGATCTAGATTCGGATGTCCTGCAACGGAAAGCATGTTCAGAAATGGCCAAGTGGGATTTGAGTAACCCAAATGGTTTGATTGACTTGAAGAAAGGCAATCGAGAAATAAGACACGCCAGTGAAGTTGGCTTTTTGTTTTCTTGCATTCAATAAAGAAGCTGCCATGAAAACTTTCCTTGAAGCAGGTCACGCACTTTGGCAGAAGCAACATGATTTCAAAGAAATGGAATATATAGCTCAAACTTTCCTTTCCCTCATGAACAACTGCCCAAATCCATGATACAAATTTAGCTACTGGATTAGGGAAGAAGTGGAACTTGGATCCTGTTACTCTTGTTTTCTTCGTGAACAATTCGCCAAAATCCATGATTCAAATGCAGCAATTGGATAAGGGAATAAGTCTAACTTCCAACGCGTAAATTTTAAATGGGTGGTATCCCATGGGAAACGGTTTCGGAGTCGCTCGGAGGGGATGGGAAAATTGCAACGAAGGAACCAACATGGGGTGAGCCCAAGTCGTTTGGTGTGACTGCGATTCAAACTTCCCAAATGCTTTTTTTTTCGTTTTGTTCCCTTTTGATCCTAACTTTATTCAATCATGTGACATTTACAGGCGGGAATCGCAACCATTATCAAATCATAAGGAAATATCCCAGTGCTAGCTTTCCTTGGTAAAACTTCATGGTAAGCTAACATAGCATGAGCTTGATTTCATAGCTTTTGCATACTCTCTTTTAATTTGGTTTGTATTGTCTTTGAAGCATTGAAATCAAAACCAAGTAGCAATATGTAGAGAGGTCACCTAAGCACATGTATTAATTTTGGAGAGCTGCTAATTAATCAATATGGCAAGCTCCAACGTACACTCTCCCGACTCCGACTCGCACGTGGAGTGGTAAACAAAACATTTGGAGTACATTGCATAGATCACAATGAAACAATACCCACCTAAAGACACAAGTAAATGGGCAAACAATGTCATCAATTCATAGACTTCTTAATTTACTGATTCTACAATGTATAAATCACAAAAAGAGTAGTGTTAAAATCCGGACCGTCCAAAAATGGACAGCCTGGATGCGCCAAGCGGGCACCACGTAGTACCCACCCGGCACTGAAAAATTTCTCCTCCCATGCTTGAACTAACCCAGTACGATTATCCGACAATAATGACTGAAAAGACGAGAGGCTGTGGTCCCTGATAAACGCGTTGGCAAACTTGCTTTTCATATTTAACTACTAGTCTACTACATACATAGTATCATGAATATTGCTTTAATTCCCTTTCCAAAATTTAAAAAAAAGAAGATAAACAACTACCAATATTACTTTTCCATTTTTGCTTTTGACCAGCAACACAAAGACTTGATTGGACTTCTATAGGCTTCAAAACTAGAATTTCGATTTATAAAATGGACGGTCATTGTCTAATTTTAAAGTTAGACTGTCCATGACCCTCCATTTGATAAACGAAAATTTATTTTTGGAGTACATATTAATTTCTGATCAAGCTAATTTTTTGTGGAGTTATACTATTCTGCGGGCCCTATAAGATGAACGGTTCAGATTAATACAATAAATGCACAACCAAAACCAATGGCAGTGGTGGAAAAACCCATGGTTTCCACTCCCGATAGAAAGAATTTAAACTCTTTTACCAAAACCAAACAAAGTAAGTCCCAATCAATTGGGTTCAGGTAATGCATCCATTTTCTAACTGAATTTTGTAAAGAGCATTGTGTTTCATGATATTTAGAAAACCTAGATCCCTTCGAATTACCACTTCTAATGTCTCCCTTCTCGTACTGCTACTCTCTCTTTTTTTTTCTGCGAAAGTTACTATTGCTAGAATAGTTAGATTAACACCTTAGAGGAGTTGAACTCCTGACCTTCTTACTCTTAGCACCTAAGTCCTCCTAGTGTTACTCTCAACCGTAACCAAATCCTCTTATGTCAATTATGATCTACCCCTCCTTCTAATGTCAACCTCAACCGTAACCAAATGCTTCCTCCTACATACCGCATCGCATGATCTGCGATAAGCATGTACAGACCACATTCTAAGTCCAACTGGGAATTGGGAAGAACCATTGGAATGCACTCTTACTACACAGACTGGCAAGAACTATTGAAATTCCAAACAAAAGAAATACAAAATAGAAACAAAAACAGAAAGTCTAGTACGCACCATCGATCCATGAGCAATGATTCGGGCCTCTCGACCTCTCAAAGTCAGCACTTTCGCGTATGAAGAGGGGTAAAATCGCTATTCGATAATGTCTGTTATTAGAGGAAGAAAGAAGTGTATAGGGTATATCTTAACCCTAACACACACAAACTTTATTTATATTATGAGACACTCATTACAATGACTCAATTAGTCAATGTGGGACTAACATAAGCCTAACAATATTCTAACACTCCCCCTCAAGCTAGAGAGTAAATATCACAAAGTCCCAGCTTGTTACATAAGAATTCTAAACGAGGTTTAAACAGTGATTTGGTAAAAATATCTGCGATCTAAGCTCCTGTGGACACAAAGGGCGTAACCAACACACCATTGTCAACCTTCTCTCGAACAATGTGACAATCTACCTCAATATGTTTGGTTCTCTCATGAAACACCGGGTTCGAGGAAATATGTATCGTTGCCTGGTTGTCACAATACATAGGAATGGGTAACTGCACCTGAAATCCCAGCTCCTCAAAAAATGATCTCAGCCAAACAATCTCACATGTGGTATGAGCCATAGCACGGTACTCTGCCTCTGCACTAGACCTTGCAACAACAGTTTGCTTCTTACTCTTCCAAGTAACTAGGTTGCCACCAACAAACGTACAGTAACCAGTTGTTGAACGTCTGTCAGAGGGTGACCCTACCCAATCTGCATACGTAAATGCCTCAACACGAAAATGACCATTAGAACGGTAAAACAAACCGCGTCCAGGATGAGTCTTAAGGTACTTAACAATGCGAATACAAGCTTCCCAATGTGGAAGACGAGGAGCATACATAAATTGACTCACCACACTAACAGCAAATGAGATATCAGGACGTGTATTGGTAAGATAATTCAACTTACCAACCAATCGACGATACCGGTCTGGATGAGGAAATACCTCCCCCTGATCAATGCAGAGTTTCACATTAGGATCCATTGGAGTCTCCACAGGTCTAGCTCCCAATTAGAACGTCGTTAAACGTCGTTAAGTGCTTATTTGTTGATTGTTGGAATAAGTGACTGTTTATGATACATTTGTGATATCGTTGGTATATTCTAAGATGTTATGTCGATGAATGTGATCAAGGGAAAGTCTTAGCTTGCTTGTGGTTTGAGAATTTAGTCATTTGGGTCGGAAGTTGGCATAGGGAGTCCTGTAGCGCAAGGGGTGGTAATACGGTAACCCGGGGTTATAGGGATCACTGTGATGCAAGGGGTGGTAACACAGTAATCCTCGTAGTGATGTACGGTAACGCAAGGGGTGGAAATGCCGATGGTGGGAGTTTGGACTAGTGAGTTGAGTTGGGAATACTTGAATTGTTGAGTCATGTGACTAGTGTACATAATCGGAATTGAGGTTTAGATTGTAAATCGATTGATCGTTAAGTACCGAGCTTTGTTTCCTTACCTTTCCTTCCTTTGCACTAGTCAATATGTTGCATATAACATTGGTAAAGATTTTCCTACTGGGCTAGTGTAGCTCAATAAAATCCTTCTTTTCAGGTTCGAATGCCGGGCAATAGATTGCATGCAATGGTGTGCTTGGACATGAAGATTCTTTTGAGGGCTAACTTCATTTAGCTACTTAAACATCTTGTAATTACTTACTTTTGATCAAAGATGGCTTTGTAACTAATTATTCACAAATTCCTTTTGACTAGAAAGTTTGTATTATTTGAAACTGGTTGTATTGGTAACTAAGTTAATTTGGGGCCGGAGTGCCTAAGTTGTATAATCAAACAGTTGGAAAAAAACTCTTTTTGGAAATATGTGTGATACGCGAGGTTCTTTTATTGAATTGTATTATTTATTTATGTTAAAAATCGATGGCGTGACACAGCTATGGGAATGGGTTCTGCTGGTGCTAGTCAAGCTATTTATGATGGTGGCTTCCAGAATGTAGCCGCCGCCCAACAGCTCATGTATTATCAGTGAGATGAGTTTCGACTCGGTTGTGACCTTGATTTTCATGGCCTTTTCCGGCCTTATTTTAGTTTTCAATCTGCTAGAGAGTTCTAATGTTTCACTTTTCTTGAGCTACATGGTTACAACTTTGTAGATACGTGGCATGTATGTTTTTCTCTTTTTCTTAACTATTTTGAAAGAGAAACTATCTCCTACAAATTCCGTCACTGCTAGTACTGAGACAAGTGAGTATGTGGGGTTGGGTTGGGGATGCTACCGCATCCAGTGTGATGCTGATGTTAGGGCTTGGTGGGTTTACTTTTATGAACAAATTCACACCTTGTAGGGCCCATTAATTAGAACGTCGTTTAATAAATTGAACATTGACGGCTGAAATGAAATTGCAATTTCTAAAGTCTGTATGCATGCACAGCAGTGAAAGGTGGATACTCTAATTTCATGCACATAGCATGTCAAGATGTGAAGGCAGGGTTGTATTTTCCGCTTGACAAAAAAAGAAGGCAGGGTTGTGGTGGGGGTGGTATAGAGGGGCTCCTGTGATGGAGAAAGAAAGGCGAAAGAGCTAGGGTGGTTAAATAACAAGCAAACGTTCAATCTACAATCATCCAGCAATTCAATACGTATTTACTGGGATACCAGTAAAAATGAGCACGGTGAACAGTATTTAACATATATGAGTAATAAAATACCGACTAAGGTCCTACCAAAACAAGTAGCAAAAAAAGCACTGCGAATTTGTAGTCGCCGGCTGGAGGTGGGCACCGGAAAAAGTCACCGATCGGAGGTGGTCGCCGGAAAAGTTGTCGGCCGGAGGTGGTCGCCGGCCGGAGGTGAGTTGCCGGCCGGAGGTGGGTTGTGCAATGGAGGTGGGTGGGGGTGGTTGTATTTAATCAAGGGTAAAAGAGTAATCTCCATATGAAGTTGTCCTTAGAGGTAAATAAAAATTGAGTTCATCCTTAGTGGGAATTAGAAGTCAAAAAACTGGACCGGCTGGTAATTTTCTGATGGAGGGGGGAAAATGACAATCCGCCACTAGCGGATCGGATTGGGAACCGAACCGATTCGCCCAAAACTGATCCATGGACAGCTCTAACGGATACTGTTGTGAAGCAACATCATCTCAAAGAACCCGATCTGTAGACATAATATTTGCCCCAACACAAAACTAATTAAGAAGATCCCAATTACTTCCATGTTTGTTGGCTTTTAATGCTGACTATGGTTAAATTTGGTGGGACCTAAGAGTTAGAAAGAGTAAATAGAAATCAGGGTAATTAAGAAGATCCCAATTACTTCCATGTTTGTTGGCTTTTAATGCTGACTATGGTTAAATTTGGTGGGACCTAAGAGTTAGAAAGAGTAAATAGAAATCAGGGTAATGTTCACCTTCAAATGGTGAGGATAAACAAAATCAGACCCGAGATTTGGAACCAGGACTTCGAGGAAGATAATGTTTGCCACCCAAGTATGTTACGTGACGCATACCAAACTCGAGTCTCTACCCACTCAAACACTTTGATTACCTAATTAGAAATCTGCTCTCGGTCATGAGTTAGTCCACTCACCTCCCTTCACTAAAACTCCACCAATATGAGATTTGATACCCAGGCCATTATTACATTATGTGAGTGGTCAAGATATTCATAGCAAATCTATAAACCTAGGCAAGCTAGAATTTTTTCAATTGCCAAATGATCGTGAGTTGGATGCTTTGACATATCTAAACCGACTTTCTATTGGCGACTTTTTCCGTTTGATTTCATTTTCTTGTTGAACTTCGCAGCCTTGTATATGAACTCATTTTCTCATGCTAGCTTTTCTTGCAAAATTTTGTACGAAAAACCTTCCAATGTTTGTATTCATTCTTGTAGCCAAAAAAAAGTTTGCTTTTATAGAAATTATATAGTCTGAAATTTTGCATTATTAAATTGATAAATCCTGCTTGAACAAGGGCCCCTATATTTCTTTTGTTGATAGGAAATGACTTCTCATGCCCCTATAATTCATGAACGCAGGTTGCTAATCATTCTCCCAGCGTATGGTGTAAATGTATATATGTACAGCAAGAATCATTGTTGAATTGGTGTTTTGCTTCTTGGCCATGGAAAAAAAAAAAAAAAGGAAATGATTTTTTGCACAAATCTAATAAACAACAAACCATTTGTAACGCACGTGCACCTACGAGGCTACGCCAGTTTGTCTGATGAACGAAATCGAGTACTTTTGTTTCCTTTGAAGACCTCCATGTAGCAACAACGTTGGATTCAAACAATCTTAATCTCAGAATTTGCATCAATTCTAGTTTATCTCAATTCGCGGGGTTTCAAGTCCACTAAATGTCAATTCCAAAAAAAAAGAGTCCACTACAGAGACTGATCCCCCCCCACCTCCCCCAAAAAAAAAAAAAAAAGTGCCACTAAAGGTAAAGAAAACTATCAGCTTGACTAGAATACCAACACTCTATTAAAGTATGGTAATCAGTAAGCAGGCCTCATTTACATTTCCTATCACCCAATGGGCATGGCAGTGTTAAAGCCTTTCTTCCTTTTTATGCATCTTGTTTTTCTGTTGTGTTCCGTTTTTGGCTCTCCTCATGTAGCCGGCTTTATGCAAGGCGGGAACGAGACTGACCGTCTAGCCTTGCTTGCATTCAAAGCTTCAATTACCAGTGATCCATTTGGAGCTTTGAACTCATGGAATGAATCCATCCACTTTTGTCGATGGATTGGTGTAACATGTGGCCGCCGACACCAGAGGGTCACTGTTTTGAGGATTGATCATCAAAAACTATCCGGGACTGTATCGCCTCACATTGGAAATCTGAGCTTTCTCAGGTTACTATGGTTGGACGACAACCTCTTGAGTGGTGAAATCCCCCCCGACCTCGGCCGCTTGCACAGACTGCAAAATATGTCGTTGGGTAATAATACAATTACGGGTGAAATCCCAGCCAATTTATCTGGTTGCTCTAAGGTTCTCAGCCTTAAAGTCTCAGGCAATGGGCTGACAGGGAAAATTCCTGCGGAGCTCGGTTTTTTGACTAAGCTCGAGGAATTAATAATTGCAAAGAACTATCTTACAGGAGGTTTGCCTTCTACTCTTGGGAATCTATCTTCTCTTAGAAATTTTTCTACAACTTACAATAGTATTAGCGGGAGTATACCGGATACTCTTGGCCGATGCGAAAAATTGGAACTTCTCTTACTATCGGTGAATAATTTGGTCGGTACCATTCCTTTCTCCATCTATAATCTCTCTTCTATCACACGTTTTGAAGTTGCATCTAACCAAATTGAAGGCAGCCTTCCCTCAGACCTAGGAATCACTCTTCCTAATCTCCAACGGCTAGTTCTTAACAGTAACTTGTTTACTGGATCCATTCCTACAGCAATATCCAATGCCACCAAACTATATTACCTTGACTTGGGGGAAAACAGATTTGAAGGAAAAGTCCCTTCATTGGGAAAGCTGCATGATATTGGGAAAATAGTGCTTCAAGAAAATATTCTTGGAACAGGGGAAGTGGATGACTTGAACTTTCTTGACACTTTGAGCAATGCCACTAGATTGTTACTCGTGTCTCTAGCCGTCAACAACTTTGGAGGTCTGTTGCCCGAATCAGTAAGCAATTTCTCCACTGAATTTAAGTTTTTGAGCATGGATATGAACAAAATAGTTGGTTGCATCCCATCTGGTGTAGGGAATCTAATCAATTTGCAAGTTCTGTCCATGTCCATCAACCATTTAAGTGCCAACATTCCTTCTGAAATCGGGAAGCTTCAAAAGCTGCGGATTTTAAGACTCGATGGAAATAAATTCCATGGGGAGATCCCGACAGGTTTTGCAAATTTAACTTTGTTACTTTATCTCAACGTATCTGGAAATGATCTTCGCGGGAACATCTCTTCACATATCGGTAAATACCATTTTTTGTTGTCGCTTTGTCTTGATCATAACCATCTTAGTGGTATAATACCCAAAGAAGTTGGCAGTCTCTCATCGTTGTTGGATCTAAACCTTGCGTATAACAATTTAAGTGGTTCCCTTCCGTTGGAAATCGGACTTCTCCAAAATCTAGAAGCACTAGATGTTTCTCAAAATATGTTGGACGGTAATATTCCAACTTCTATTGGTAGTTGTGTAAAGTTTACATCACTAAACATGAAGGGTAACAAATTGTGGGGCACCCTTCCTTCAACTTTAGCTACCTTGAGAGGTATGGAGGAGTTAGATCTTTCTCACAACCACCTCTCAGGAAAAATTCCAGACTACTTGGATGACTTTGTCTTTCTAAGGAAACTAAACCTATCATTCAATGATTTTGAGGGTTTCGTACCAGAAAGAGGTGTATTTCAGAATGCATCAGCCTTTTCTGTTGAAGGAAACAAGAAACTCTGTGGGGGAGTACCTGAATTGCAGTTGCAACCGTGCAACTTCAAAGTGTCCAGAAATAAAGGATTTACTCTTACCATGAAATTAAGTACTTTTATACCCTCGGGGCTTCTAGGGCTGCTTCTGTTCTTGTGTTTCCTATATATGTGTTTGTTTAAAAGGACAATAAATGTACCGTCAGTCAAAATCTTAGGAAACTCATTTCTCCAATTGTCCTACCAAAGTCTACTTAAAGCGACTGATGGCTTTTCTCCAGCCAATTTGATTGGTGTCGGTAGTTTTGGTTCAGTATATAAAGGAATTCTTGACGAGGGTCGGAAAGTTGTCGCAGTCAAAGTACTAAACCTTCAATTCCACGGTGCTTCCAAGAGTTTCCTTGCTGAGTGTAAGGCCTTGAAGAGCATCAAACATCGAAATCTTCTAAAGGTAATCACAGCATGTTCAAGTGTTGATTATCAAGGCAACGATTTTAAAGCTCTTGTGTATGAGTTCATGGTCAATGGGAGCCTAGAGGAATGGCTGCATCCAGACGAGATTGAAGAAGACGCCCAGAGGGAATCGAGGCATTTAAACATCCTACAAAGGTTAAATATTGCAATTGATGTCGCATCTGCAATTGATTATCTTCATCATCATTGCTCCAAGCCAATACTTCATTGTGACTTAAAGCCAAGCAACATACTTCTAGATGAGGAAATGATTGGACATGTAGGTGATTTTGGGTTAGCTAGATTCCTACAAGAAGCTACGTATAGCTCGACTACAAATCAGTCAAGTTCAATTGGCATGAGGGGGTCTGTTGGTTATGTGGCTCCAGGTAAATGTTTCTCTTAGACTCTAGTATATTTTCTTATTTTCCTTGTCACCTTTTGTTATGTAGACATTCTTTTGTGTTCTTTTCTGTGATTCTTACTGACTTGAGTTTAACCTAGTTTACGTGACAAATAGGTGCCCCATAGAGGTCTTCCCTGAATCATTGCGAGGATGTAGAAGTGTCTAACACATTAGTTTCTACCTGGCGCCATAAGTGAAAGTAAAATTGTCCCATTTTCTGATTGTTTCTTGTCTCCCTTGATTGCATCCATAGGGGTAAAGAGATAGGTAATTTGTTTTTCTATGCGTAGTCATTTATGGTTAATCTGTCACTAGATATCTAGTTGGAACTAGTACCAATACCCAAATGAGAATCTTGCTAGTTATGCAGCCAAGTAGCTATGTAGTACAAGCCCATGATGTTTGTAAATTAAGCCATATGGGAGTTTGTTTATGCTGTTATTCCTACTTCAATGTAAATGAAATAGCCACTAGTTGAAACACTGGCATGGGAAACACAATCTAGCTACTTGTTCATTTATTAGTGTCTTTCGACTCTTTCCCTCGAAGACAAATATTGCAACGTATTTAGTTGTCTTTTTTTTCAAATATATCAATTAATCAATAAAGCTAGAAACTTTCTACAATTTTTTTGTGAGAAGAAAGTTATGGTTAATTAATTGTCACTAGTAAATAGAATTTAGATACACTGTGCCAAGCTTTGACTTCTTAAGACCATCAATTAGATGGTTTTCAAAATGTCGCTGTGAATCAATCTTGTGTCAAGTCTGTAATGTTTTTCTCATGACAAAAGCCACAAACCAACTACTTTCACCATGGCAAGAAAAAAAGAAAAAGAGAAGAAATAAGAAACGCATTAATAATCGCTCACATCTGATCAAAGCTTAGATCTATCATGTGATCATGGAATATTGTCTTACCTCACATTCAAATATATGCCTCTAACATGGAACTCTACCTTGTTTAAGGGTCACACAATCTATAAGTACTCTTAGAATAGTGACTTGTTACCAATCCATGCATTTAAAAAGTAGCCACATTTTATTCTCAAAAACAGTACCAAGTCTGTAATCTTCGTCATCTTTCTTATTATATGGTGCCTGAATTGCAGAGTATGGATTGGCAAATGAGTTGTCAACATGTGGTGATGTGTATAGTTATGGCATCCTCTTATTGGAGATGTTTACCGGGAAGAGACCAACCGATGGCATGTTCAGTGATAGTCTCACTCTCCACAACTTTGTTAAGATGTCTCTTCCTGAAAAAATAGCAGAAATTGTTGATGCAACATTGTTTCAACAAAGAGAAATGGGGGAGGCCAGTTCAAGTATTGACAACAATCAGAGTCAGAGCTCTCATAGCAGTCACAAAATTCGGGAATGCTTGATTTCACTACTTAAAGTTGGAATCGCTTGTTCAGAAGAACTGCCGACCAATCGACTGAACATGAGTGACATTGTTCCTCAGTTGCACACAATCCGGAACACTCTGCTTAAAACTGGAGTCCATTGAGGCAAAAGGAACTAGTATTGTCAGTCATCTCGAGTAGGTATGACCCCTTCACTTTCTTATTGACTTGGAGAAAATACATTCATCAACATCTAGAACCACTGCTTTCTCGACACTAGGCGGTGACATTCTTCAGCATTCACATTTTGGAGTTTGCAAAAGTCAGCTATGATCCCTCTCATTCAGCATGATGATGGTTCCAGTATCAAATGCAAATTCCATTTGGTTTTCAATTTCATTCCATACAATAAAATACGCCGAACGGGATCCTTATATGCTAGCATTAGCCGCTGAAAATGGAATTTGGTAACAGACAAAGAAAACTGATTCTGATCATACCCCATCCTACAATTTATGATCTATATATATTCTTTCAATTGATTATCATCATCTCCCATCCAAGTATGTAGTGGTCTAACTATTTCTCTATCTTGTCCTAGGTACCTAAGGTCTAACTGGTCTTGAAGACTTGTTGATGCGGCATATTCCTTTGGCATGTTATCAAACATACTATCCTATGCTTTTGTTTCCGGTTTTGTTTCATTACGTTTAGTGTCTTTCAATGTAGAAATTCCGTGATCAAATGTACTTTACAATAAGGCCATGACTAGCCATGGCTATCCTGTCTTAATACGAGTGTAATGGATTCCACAGTTGGCACCTTTTAGCCTCTGTGACACTAGTCTATATAATGTCGTCTTCATGTCATTTCTGCCAGTAATTTTTCTATTAGGCGGATTACGAAACAATGAGCAAATGAAATAGAGGAAGCTCTGATACAATGAATTGTTCTTGAGAAACAGTTTGAACAATTCCAAGATCAACTGGATTTTGTAACAGATTTCAGCATTGTTAGATCAGCTTTCTGGGAGACGCTTACCTTTTTGCCTATTTTTTTTCAGTATTAGACTGTCCATTTCTTTAGATTCAGCTGCCTTCCCCCTCCTATTAACCCTAGAAATGATGGCTTCAACATCCCACATCGTTTCTCAACCTCAAAACGGCTGTATAACCCGTTTCTAAACCGAAAAATCTTGGACTCTCCCTTGCTGCCAACTCTTCAAGCATGAAACTTCCTAAAAATGATTGGATACAAGAATACGGCATGTCGCGGGACACACAAGTGTGGGTAGCACCTGCTAACCTTAGACAAGCTGCTTGGCCTCAAATAAAAATCCTACGACACTCAAAATATCAAGGATCAACTATTCAAATTTCTAAGGCCCCGTTCCGCTAATGAATATGTATAAATTACAGTTCAAATCAACTGTATACCGTTGTACACCCCTAAGCCACATAAAACGTGTACACGTGTGCGAGCACGAGTGTAAAACCGTCATTCAAAAAACATCCCAAAATTTTAGAATTTGCGAGAGTGAAGATTAAGGATTGAGAGCAAAATTAAAGACCCTATGAAGAATTATGCCTATTTTGGCATAATAAGTCAAACTGGCTTTATTTTTTATTCAATTTTTTTTTCAGTTTTTGTTAATTTTGTGTCAAATTTTTTGTAAATTATTGATTCGTCTGACGAGAGGAATCAGAAAAGTAAATTTTTGAATAAAGACAAAAATAAGTTAAAAAGACAAATTTTTTTAAACTTATTTTCGTCTTTATTCAGAAAATTATGAATTTTGATCATAGTAAATTACTTTTCCGATTTCCTCTCGTCGTGACGATCAATAACCCTCAAAAGTTTAAAGCAAAACTAATAAATGCAAAAAAATTTGAATAAAGGCAAAAAAAAAAAAGGAATGGGGATACTGCCAAGCACCTCCTGCAAAGCAAGTGTAGAGAGACTGATCCAACCGTTCATCTCTGCAATCAACAGCTAAGATCTTTGTCGAGCAATCGACGGCTCAGATTTATATGTGCTCATATTTACTCCGAGCCATCCAAGTCAAGATGAACGGCCGGATCTGCCGCTCGACAGCATACCCCTGTTTTCCAAAATGGGCACCCTCGCTCTTGAAAATTGGTCATAATTTCTACACCCATTGAGTCTGTCTGGAATGGCAAACATGATATCGGCCAAATGCCTTTGTAATGACCTTCATACTGTTGGAGTTGGAGTAGGGGATTCGTTAAATTGGCTGAATTACTCTACGAGATTAAATTATTTACACCACCCGTGTAAACATATGTTTCCTTCAAATCAATTACATTGCGCCACATCGCAATGTTCTATTAATTGAGACCACTTTTCCAATCCATCGCTCTTCCAGAACTCACAAAACCCAAGAGTGCTTGGTTTCAATACTTAAAATTGGAGTCGTTTGTTCACGTGATGTACCGACAAATCGAATGGACGTTAAGGACGTTGTTACTCAGTTGCATGCGATCAGAAGCACTATGCTTCAAACTGGAGCTCACAGAGGCCGAAGTACTGGAATTGTTGGGTGATCATGAGCAGGTACAATCCCTGCACTTAATTTCTAGGTGACTTGAGGGGGGGGGGGGGGGAAATGTTTATAGTTCTAATACCACAAAATTTCTTTAAAAGCCCGCAATTTTTTTTCTTTTTTTTGGCTTTATGGCTTCTGACAAAACATAACTCAGCTCTCCACTTCATGAGGTTTTGAACAAAATGGAGTTATCGATGTTTCCATTATCTTTGAAAATGGAAGAAAAAGTATACTTGCAGCAAATGTTAACTTCCAGCCTTACATGAAGGAATCTATATTTGATGGTATTTTCTTTTCTTTTCTTTTCTTTCTTTTTCGCCTTTGCAATGCATTACGGGTCATCTATTCTAATATATAAAGGGAGAGCATTCTAATATATAAAGGGAGAGCACCAGTTTGGTGTTTCCCTTTTTGCCCTATCATGTATTTTCGTTTTCCATAAATGCCCCTCCAAAGAAAAAAAACGTAACTCAACATAATTAACTATGGGGAAATAACTGATAGAGTAGACTGTAAAATTACCTCCCCCAACTACCTACCCACGTTTCCCCTCTAACATGTGACAGAAAAGATAACTACCATGTAAAATTAAGGTTACAAAGGTAAAAACCTTTTACTGATCAACTACCACCCACGTGTTCACTTTTTCAACTGCCACCCATCATCGTCCATTCTCCTCCAAGTACACTGTTTTCTCATTTTCTCCACACTTTCTGCACTTGCAGTCTCCTAGACTCCTAATTCAAGGTATCTCACCTACTCTCTTTGCTTTTTGTTTTCAATTTCTATTGGCTTCTCCTTTTTCAGTATTTTCCTTTTTCACTGACCTTTTTAACTTTCCTTTACACCCGTCCTTTGTTTTACTTTCCTTTACCATGCATGTTTTTGGTTTTGTCATTTAAGTAGGAGTAGTATCCAGTGCTTACCCCTTCGTTTATTGTTTTCATTTCTTTTTTTGCCTTCACAAATTACAATTGCTACTGAGACGTTATTCAATGGGTGGGAATTTGAGTTAGTGGTCGAGAGTGTTCCCTTGACTTTTAATCACAATTCAGAAATATTACATGTTTATGAAGCACGACGAGAGTTAAATTGTTGTTTATCTATCACAATAGGTTAATACTAGATGTCGGGGCACACGCGATGTGTGTTCAACTCAGATTTGTACAAATTTTGTGAAAATTGATCAAGCATTAAACGAAAACCAATTGTGCAAATTTTGACAAAATCCAACTTGCACACGCATTACGTGTGCCTGGCCTCTAGTTTATTTGGTATGGTAGCAGCAAAACTTATTTTCAAGCTGGCGTAGTTTTTGGCATCTGTCTTTTCATTTCTTTTCTTTTCTTTACTCTTCTTTTTTAATTTTCCATCATGTCCCATCCTAGAAATTTTGTGATCTAACTGCATTTTTCTCTTGTCCAGGGATTTTGATGTCTACTTGGCCTTGAAGATTTGTTGATGCTGGATATTTCTTCGGCTATGTCACATATATTATCCTATGCTGTAATTTATTGTTTTGCCTCTTTTATGGTCTTAGTTTGTCTCAATCTGTAAGTTCCTTACGTAATTGAATGTACTTGATTATCACGTCTAATACTATGCATCCATTACTTTCCTCTTAACATTTCGCTCCGTTACAATACTAAGAAATGCCATCTTCATGTGAATCCAGTGCCTAGTCTTTCTCTAAGGTGATTTTTGGAACAAAAGGGAACATATAGGAAAAGCTCTGACAACTAATTGTATATCAAAACAGTTAGAAAATAACAGGAATTTTGTAAGCAACTGCCAAAGTAGGTATCAAGATCAAAGGTCTAGATTGCTGATCAAGAAAAAAAAGAGAAGTCAAAGATCTAGATTCGGATGTCCTGCAACGGAAAGCATGTTCAGAAATGGCCAAGTGGGATTTGAGTAACCCAAATGGTTTGATTGACTTGAAGAAAGGCAATCGAGAAATAAGACACGCCAGTGAAGTTGGCTTTTTGTTTTCTTGCATTCAATAAAGAAGCTGCCATGAAAACTTTCCTTGAAGCAGGTCACGCACTTTGGCAGAAGCAACATGATTTCAAAGAAATGGAATATATAGCTCAAACTTTCCTTTCCCTCATGAACAACTGCCCAAATCCATGATACAAATTTAGCTACTGGATTAGGGAAGAAGTGGAACTTGGATCCTGTTACTCTTGTTTTCTTCGTGAACAATTCGCCAAAATCCATGATTCAAATGCAGCAATTGGATAAGGGAATAAGTCTAACTTCCAACGCGTAAATTTTAAATGGGTGGTATCCCATGGGAAACGGTTTCGGAGTCGCTCGGAGGGGATGGGAAAATTGCAACGAAGGAACCAACATGGGGTGAGCCCAAGTCGTTTGGTGTGACTGCGATTCAAACTTCCCAAATGCTTTTTTTTTCGTTTTGTTCCCTTTTGATCCTAACTTTATTCAATCATGTGACATTTACAGGCGGGAATCGCAACCATTATCAAATCATAAGGAAATATCCCAGTGCTAGCTTTCCTTGGTAAAACTTCATGGTAAGCTAACATAGCATGAGCTTGATTTCATAGCTTTTGCATACTCTCTTTTAATTTGGTTTGTATTGTCTTTGAAGCATTGAAATCAAAACCAAGTAGCAATATGTAGAGAGGTCACCTAAGCACATGTATTAATTTTGGAGAGCTGCTAATTAATCAATATGGCAAGCTCCAACGTACACTCTCCCGACTCCGACTCGCACGTGGAGTGGTAAACAAAACATTTGGAGTACATTGCATAGATCACAATGAAACAATACCCACCTAAAGACACAAGTAAATGGGCAAACAATGTCATCAATTCATAGACTTCTTAATTTACTGATTCTACAATGTATAAATCACAAAAAGAGTAGTGTTAAAATCCGGACCGTCCAAAAATGGACAGCCTGGATGCGCCAAGCGGGCACCACGTAGTACCCACCCGGCACTGAAAAATTTCTCCTCCCATGCTTGAACTAACCCAGTACGATTATCCGACAATAATGACTGAAAAGACGAGAGGCTGTGGTCCCTGATAAACGCGTTGGCAAACTTGCTTTTCATATTTAACTACTAGTCTACTACATACATAGTATCATGAATATTGCTTTAATTCCCTTTCCAAAATTTAAAAAAAAGAAGATAAACAACTACCAATATTACTTTTCCATTTTTGCTTTTGACCAGCAACACAAAGACTTGATTGGACTTCTATAGGCTTCAAAACTAGAATTTCGATTTATAAAATGGACGGTCATTGTCTAATTTTAAAGTTAGACTGTCCATGACCCTCCATTTGATAAACGAAAATTTATTTTTGGAGTACATATTAATTTCTGATCAAGCTAATTTTTTGTGGAGTTATACTATTCTGCGGGCCCTATAAGATGAACGGTTCAGATTAATACAATAAATGCACAACCAAAACCAATGGCAGTGGTGGAAAAACCCATGGTTTCCACTCCCGATAGAAAGAATTTAAACTCTTTTACCAAAACCAAACAAAGTAAGTCCCAATCAATTGGGTTCAGGTAATGCATCCATTTTCTAACTGAATTTTGTAAAGAGCATTGTGTTTCATGATATTTAGAAAACCTAGATCCCTTCGAATTACCACTTCTAATGTCTCCCTTCTCGTACTGCTACTCTCTCTTTTTTTTTCTGCGAAAGTTACTATTGCTAGAATAGTTAGATTAACACCTTAGAGGAGTTGAACTCCTGACCTTCTTACTCTTAGCACCTAAGTCCTCCTAGTGTTACTCTCAACCGTAACCAAATCCTCTTATGTCAATTATGATCTACCCCTCCTTCTAATGTCAACCTCAACCGTAACCAAATGCTTCCTCCTACATACCGCATCGCATGATCTGCGATAAGCATGTACAGACCACATTCTAAGTCCAACTGGGAATTGGGAAGAACCATTGGAATGCACTCTTACTACACAGACTGGCAAGAACTATTGAAATTCCAAACAAAAGAAATACAAAATAGAAACAAAAACAGAAAGTCTAGTACGCACCATCGATCCATGAGCAATGATTCGGGCCTCTCGACCTCTCAAAGTCAGCACTTTCGCGTATGAAGAGGGGTAAAATCGCTATTCGATAATGTCTGTTATTAGAGGAAGAAAGAAGTGTATAGGGTATATCTTAACCCTAACACACACAAACTTTATTTATATTATGAGACACTCATTACAATGACTCAATTAGTCAATGTGGGACTAACATAAGCCTAACAATATTCTAACACTCCCCCTCAAGCTAGAGAGTAAATATCACAAAGTCCCAGCTTGTTACATAAGAATTCTAAACGAGGTTTAAACAGTGATTTGGTAAAAATATCTGCGATCTAAGCTCCTGTGGACACAAAGGGCGTAACCAACACACCATTGTCAACCTTCTCTCGAACAATGTGACAATCTACCTCAATATGTTTGGTTCTCTCATGAAACACCGGGTTCGAGGAAATATGTATCGTTGCCTGGTTGTCACAATACATAGGAATGGGTAACTGCACCTGAAATCCCAGCTCCTCAAAAAATGATCTCAGCCAAACAATCTCACATGTGGTATGAGCCATAGCACGGTACTCTGCCTCTGCACTAGACCTTGCAACAACAGTTTGCTTCTTACTCTTCCAAGTAACTAGGTTGCCACCAACAAACGTACAGTAACCAGTTGTTGAACGTCTGTCAGAGGGTGACCCTACCCAATCTGCATACGTAAATGCCTCAACACGAAAATGACCATTAGAACGGTAAAACAAACCGCGTCCAGGATGAGTCTTAAGGTACTTAACAATGCGAATACAAGCTTCCCAATGTGGAAGACGAGGAGCATACATAAATTGACTCACCACACTAACAGCAAATGAGATATCAGGACGTGTATTGGTAAGATAATTCAACTTACCAACCAATCGACGATACCGGTCTGGATGAGGAAATACCTCCCCCTGATCAATGCAGAGTTTCACATTAGGATCCATTGGAGTCTCCACAGGTCTAGCTCCCAATTAGAACGTCGTTAAACGTCGTTAAGTGCTTATTTGTTGATTGTTGGAATAAGTGACTGTTTATGATACATTTGTGATATCGTTGGTATATTCTAAGATGTTATGTCGATGAATGTGATCAAGGGAAAGTCTTAGCTTGCTTGTGGTTTGAGAATTTAGTCATTTGGGTCGGAAGTTGGCATAGGGAGTCCTGTAGCGCAAGGGGTGGTAATACGGTAACCCGGGGTTATAGGGATCACTGTGATGCAAGGGGTGGTAACACAGTAATCCTCGTAGTGATGTACGGTAACGCAAGGGGTGGAAATGCCGATGGTGGGAGTTTGGACTAGTGAGTTGAGTTGGGAATACTTGAATTGTTGAGTCATGTGACTAGTGTACATAATCGGAATTGAGGTTTAGATTGTAAATCGATTGATCGTTAAGTACCGAGCTTTGTTTCCTTACCTTTCCTTCCTTTGCACTAGTCAATATGTTGCATATAACATTGGTAAAGATTTTCCTACTGGGCTAGTGTAGCTCAATAAAATCCTTCTTTTCAGGTTCGAATGCCGGGCAATAGATTGCATGCAATGGTGTGCTTGGACATGAAGATTCTTTTGAGGGCTAACTTCATTTAGCTACTTAAACATCTTGTAATTACTTACTTTTGATCAAAGATGGCTTTGTAACTAATTATTCACAAATTCCTTTTGACTAGAAAGTTTGTATTATTTGAAACTGGTTGTATTGGTAACTAAGTTAATTTGGGGCCGGAGTGCCTAAGTTGTATAATCAAACAGTTGGAAAAAAACTCTTTTTGGAAATATGTGTGATACGCGAGGTTCTTTTATTGAATTGTATTATTTATTTATGTTAAAAATCGATGGCGTGACACAGCTATGGGAATGGGTTCTGCTGGTGCTAGTCAAGCTATTTATGATGGTGGCTTCCAGAATGTAGCCGCCGCCCAACAGCTCATGTATTATCAGTGAGATGAGTTTCGACTCGGTTGTGACCTTGATTTTCATGGCCTTTTCCGGCCTTATTTTAGTTTTCAATCTGCTAGAGAGTTCTAATGTTTCACTTTTCTTGAGCTACATGGTTACAACTTTGTAGATACGTGGCATGTATGTTTTTCTCTTTTTCTTAACTATTTTGAAAGAGAAACTATCTCCTACAAATTCCGTCACTGCTAGTACTGAGACAAGTGAGTATGTGGGGTTGGGTTGGGGATGCTACCGCATCCAGTGTGATGCTGATGTTAGGGCTTGGTGGGTTTACTTTTATGAACAAATTCACACCTTGTAGGGCCCATTAATTAGAACGTCGTTTAATAAATTGAACATTGACGGCTGAAATGAAATTGCAATTTCTAAAGTCTGTATGCATGCACAGCAGTGAAAGGTGGATACTCTAATTTCATGCACATAGCATGTCAAGATGTGAAGGCAGGGTTGTATTTTCCGCTTGACAAAAAAAGAAGGCAGGGTTGTGGTGGGGGTGGTATAGAGGGGCTCCTGTGATGGAGAAAGAAAGGCGAAAGAGCTAGGGTGGTTAAATAACAAGCAAACGTTCAATCTACAATCATCCAGCAATTCAATACGTATTTACTGGGATACCAGTAAAAATGAGCACGGTGAACAGTATTTAACATATATGAGTAATAAAATACCGACTAAGGTCCTACCAAAACAAGTAGCAAAAAAAGCACTGCGAATTTGTAGTCGCCGGCTGGAGGTGGGCACCGGAAAAAGTCACCGATCGGAGGTGGTCGCCGGAAAAGTTGTCGGCCGGAGGTGGTCGCCGGCCGGAGGTGAGTTGCCGGCCGGAGGTGGGTTGTGCAATGGAGGTGGGTGGGGGTGGTTGTATTTAATCAAGGGTAAAAGAGTAATCTCCATATGAAGTTGTCCTTAGAGGTAAATAAAAATTGAGTTCATCCTTAGTGGGAATTAGAAGTCAAAAAACTGGACCGGCTGGTAATTTTCTGATGGAGGGGGGAAAATGACAATCCGCCACTAGCGGATCGGATTGGGAACCGAACCGATTCGCCCAAAACTGATCCATGGACAGCTCTAACGGATACTGTTGTGAAGCAACATCATCTCAAAGAACCCGATCTGTAGACATAATATTTGCCCCAACACAAAACTAATTAAGAAGATCCCAATTACTTCCATGTTTGTTGGCTTTTAATGCTGACTATGGTTAAATTTGGTGGGACCTAAGAGTTAGAAAGAGTAAATAGAAATCAGGGTAATTAAGAAGATCCCAATTACTTCCATGTTTGTTGGCTTTTAATGCTGACTATGGTTAAATTTGGTGGGACCTAAGAGTTAGAAAGAGTAAATAGAAATCAGGGTAATGTTCACCTTCAAATGGTGAGGATAAACAAAATCAGACCCGAGATTTGGAACCAGGACTTCGAGGAAGATAATGTTTGCCACCCAAGTATGTTACGTGACGCATACCAAACTCGAGTCTCTACCCACTCAAACACTTTGATTACCTAATTAGAAATCTGCTCTCGGTCATGAGTTAGTCCACTCACCTCCCTTCACTAAAACTCCACCAATATGAGATTTGATACCCAGGCCATTATTACATTATGTGAGTGGTCAAGATATTCATAGCAAATCTATAAACCTAGGCAAGCTAGAATTTTTTCAATTGCCAAATGATCGTGAGTTGGATGCTTTGACATATCTAAACCGACTTTCTATTGGCGACTTTTTCCGTTTGATTTCATTTTCTTGTTGAACTTCGCAGCCTTGTATATGAACTCATTTTCTCATGCTAGCTTTTCTTGCAAAATTTTGTACGAAAAACCTTCCAATGTTTGTATTCATTCTTGTAGCCAAAAAAAAGTTTGCTTTTATAGAAATTATATAGTCTGAAATTTTGCATTATTAAATTGATAAATCCTGCTTGAACAAGGGCCCCTATATTTCTTTTGTTGATAGGAAATGACTTCTCATGCCCCTATAATTCATGAACGCAGGTTGCTAATCATTCTCCCAGCGTATGGTGTAAATGTATATATGTACAGCAAGAATCATTGTTGAATTGGTGTTTTGCTTCTTGGCCATGGAAAAAAAAAAAAAAAGGAAATGATTTTTTGCACAAATCTAATAAACAACAAACCATTTGTAACGCACGTGCACCTACGAGGCTACGCCAGTTTGTCTGATGAACGAAATCGAGTACTTTTGTTTCCTTTGAAGACCTCCATGTAGCAACAACGTTGGATTCAAACAATCTTAATCTCAGAATTTGCATCAATTCTAGTTTATCTCAATTCGCGGGGTTTCAAGTCCACTAAATGTCAATTCCAAAAAAAAAGAGTCCACTACAGAGACTGATCCCCCCCCACCTCCCCCAAAAAAAAAAAAAAAAGTGCCACTAAAGGTAAAGAAAACTATCAGCTTGACTAGAATACCAACACTCTATTAAAGTATGGTAATCAGTAAGCAGGCCTCATTTACATTTCCTATCACCCAATGGGCATGGCAGTGTTAAAGCCTTTCTTCCTTTTTATGCATCTTGTTTTTCTGTTGTGTTCCGTTTTTGGCTCTCCTCATGTAGCCGGCTTTATGCAAGGCGGGAACGAGACTGACCGTCTAGCCTTGCTTGCATTCAAAGCTTCAATTACCAGTGATCCATTTGGAGCTTTGAACTCATGGAATGAATCCATCCACTTTTGTCGATGGATTGGTGTAACATGTGGCCGCCGACACCAGAGGGTCACTGTTTTGAGGATTGATCATCAAAAACTATCCGGGACTGTATCGCCTCACATTGGAAATCTGAGCTTTCTCAGGTTACTATGGTTGGACGACAACCTCTTGAGTGGTGAAATCCCCCCCGACCTCGGCCGCTTGCACAGACTGCAAAATATGTCGTTGGGTAATAATACAATTACGGGTGAAATCCCAGCCAATTTATCTGGTTGCTCTAAGGTTCTCAGCCTTAAAGTCTCAGGCAATGGGCTGACAGGGAAAATTCCTGCGGAGCTCGGTTTTTTGACTAAGCTCGAGGAATTAATAATTGCAAAGAACTATCTTACAGGAGGTTTGCCTTCTACTCTTGGGAATCTATCTTCTCTTAGAAATTTTTCTACAACTTACAATAGTATTAGCGGGAGTATACCGGATACTCTTGGCCGATGCGAAAAATTGGAACTTCTCTTACTATCGGTGAATAATTTGGTCGGTACCATTCCTTTCTCCATCTATAATCTCTCTTCTATCACACGTTTTGAAGTTGCATCTAACCAAATTGAAGGCAGCCTTCCCTCAGACCTAGGAATCACTCTTCCTAATCTCCAACGGCTAGTTCTTAACAGTAACTTGTTTACTGGATCCATTCCTACAGCAATATCCAATGCCACCAAACTATATTACCTTGACTTGGGGGAAAACAGATTTGAAGGAAAAGTCCCTTCATTGGGAAAGCTGCATGATATTGGGAAAATAGTGCTTCAAGAAAATATTCTTGGAACAGGGGAAGTGGATGACTTGAACTTTCTTGACACTTTGAGCAATGCCACTAGATTGTTACTCGTGTCTCTAGCCGTCAACAACTTTGGAGGTCTGTTGCCCGAATCAGTAAGCAATTTCTCCACTGAATTTAAGTTTTTGAGCATGGATATGAACAAAATAGTTGGTTGCATCCCATCTGGTGTAGGGAATCTAATCAATTTGCAAGTTCTGTCCATGTCCATCAACCATTTAAGTGCCAACATTCCTTCTGAAATCGGGAAGCTTCAAAAGCTGCGGATTTTAAGACTCGATGGAAATAAATTCCATGGGGAGATCCCGACAGGTTTTGCAAATTTAACTTTGTTACTTTATCTCAACGTATCTGGAAATGATCTTCGCGGGAACATCTCTTCACATATCGGTAAATACCATTTTTTGTTGTCGCTTTGTCTTGATCATAACCATCTTAGTGGTATAATACCCAAAGAAGTTGGCAGTCTCTCATCGTTGTTGGATCTAAACCTTGCGTATAACAATTTAAGTGGTTCCCTTCCGTTGGAAATCGGACTTCTCCAAAATCTAGAAGCACTAGATGTTTCTCAAAATATGTTGGACGGTAATATTCCAACTTCTATTGGTAGTTGTGTAAAGTTTACATCACTAAACATGAAGGGTAACAAATTGTGGGGCACCCTTCCTTCAACTTTAGCTACCTTGAGAGGTATGGAGGAGTTCGATCTTTCTCACAACCACCTCTCAGGAAAAATTCCAGACTACTTGGATGACTTTGTCTTTCTAAGGAAACTAAACCTATCATTCAATGATTTTGAGGGTTTCGTACCAGAAAGAGGTGTATTTCAGAATGCATCAGCCTTTTCTGTTGAAGGAAACAAGAAACTCTGTGGGGGAGTACCTGAATTGCAGTTGCAACCGTGCAACTTCAAAGTGTCCAGAAATAAAGGATTTACTCTTACCATGAAATTAAGTACTTTTATACCCTCGGGGCTTCTAGGGCTGCTTCTGTTCTTGTGTTTCCTATATATGTGTTTGTTTAAAAGGACAATAAATGTACCGTCAGTCAAAATCTTAGGAAACTCATTTCTCCAATTGTCCTACCAAAGTCTACTTAAAGCGACTGATGGCTTTTCTCCAGCCAATTTGATTGGTGTCGGTAGTTTTGGTTCAGTATATAAAGGAATTCTTGACGAGGGTCGGAAAGTTGTCGCAGTCAAAGTACTAAACCTTCAATTCCACGGTGCTTCCAAGAGTTTCCTTGCTGAGTGTAAGGCCTTGAAGAGCATCAAACATCGAAATCTTCTAAAGGTAATCACAGCATGTTCAAGTGTTGATTATCAAGGCAACGATTTTAAAGCTCTTGTGTATGAGTTCATGGTCAATGGGAGCCTAGAGGAATGGCTGCATCCAGACGAGATTGAAGAAGACGCCCAGAGGGAATCGAGGCATTTAAACATCCTACAAAGGTTAAATATTGCAATTGATGTCGCATCTGCAATTGATTATCTTCATCATCATTGCTCCAAGCCAATACTTCATTGTGACTTAAAGCCAAGCAACATACTTCTAGATGAGGAAATGATTGGACATGTAGGTGATTTTGGGTTAGCTAGATTCCTACAAGAAGCTACGTATAGCTCGACTACAAATCAGTCAAGTTCAATTGGCATGAGGGGGTCTGTTGGTTATGTGGCTCCAGGTAAATGTTTCTCTTAGACTCTAGTATATTTTCTTATTTTCCTTGTCACCTTTTGTTATGTAGACATTCTTTTGTGTTCTTTTCTGTGATTCTTACTGACTTGAGTTTAACCTAGTTTACGTGACAAATAGGTGCCCCATAGAGGTCTTCCCTGAATCATTGCGAGGATGTAGAAGTGTCTAACACATTAGTTTCTACCTGGCGCCATAAGTGAAAGTAAAATTGTCCCATTTTCTGATTGTTTCTTGTCTCCCTTGATTGCATCCATAGGGGTAAAGAGATAGGTAATTTGTTTTTCTATGCGTAGTCATTTATGGTTAATCTGTCACTAGATATCTAGTTGGAACTAGTACCAATACCCAAATGAGAATCTTGCTAGTTATGCAGCCAAGTAGCTATGTAGTACAAGCCCATGATGTTTGTAAATTAAGCCATATGGGAGTTTGTTTATGCTGTTATTCCTACTTCAATGTAAATGAAATAGCCACTAGTTGAAACACTGGCATGGGAAACACAATCTAGCTACTTGTTCATTTATTAGTGTCTTTCGACTCTTTCCCTCGAAGACAAATATTGCAACGTATTTAGTTGTCTTTTTTTTCAAATATATCAATTAATCAATAAAGCTAGAAACTTTCTACAATTTTTTTGTGAGAAGAAAGTTATGGTTAATTAATTGTCACTAGTAAATAGAATTTAGATACACTGTGCCAAGCTTTGACTTCTTAAGACCATCAATTAGATGGTTTTCAAAATGTCGCTGTGAATCAATCTTGTGTCAAGTCTGTAATGTTTTTCTCATGACAAAAGCCACAAACCAACTACTTTCACCATGGCAAGAAAAAAAGAAAAAGAGAAGAAATAAGAAACGCATTAATAATCGCTCACATCTGATCAAAGCTTAGATCTATCATGTGATCATGGAATATTGTCTTACCTCACATTCAAATATATGCCTCTAACATGGAACTCTACCTTGTTTAAGGGTCACACAATCTATAAGTACTCTTAGAATAGTGACTTGTTACCAATCCATGCATTTAAAAAGTAGCCACATTTTATTCTCAAAAACAGTACCAAGTCTGTAATCTTCGTCATCTTTCTTATTATATGGTGCCTGAATTGCAGAGTATGGATTGGCAAATGAGTTGTCAACATGTGGTGATGTGTATAGTTATGGCATCCTCTTATTGGAGATGTTTACTGGGAAGAGACCAACCGATGGCATGTTCAGTGATAGTCTCACTCTCCACAACTTTGTTAAGATGTCTCTTCCTGAAAAAATAGCAGAAATTGTTGATGCAACATTGTTTCAACAAAGAGAAATGGGGGAGGCCAGTTCAAGTATTGACAACAATCAGAGTCAAAGCTCTCATAGCAGTCACAAAATTCAGGAATGCTTGATTTCACTACTTAAAGTTGGAATCACTTGTTCGGAAGAACTGCCGACCAATCGACTGAACATGAGTGACATTGTTCCTCAGTTACACACAATCCGGAACACTCTGCTTCAAACTGGAGTCCATTGAGGCAAAAGGAACTAGTATTGTCAGTCATCTCGAGTAGGTATGACCCCTTCACTTTCTTATTGACTTGGAGAAAATACATTCATCAACATCTAGAACCACTGCTTTCTCGACACTAGGCGGTGACATTCTTCAGCATTCACATTTTGGAGTTTGCAAAAGTCAGCTATGATCCCTCTCATTCAGCATGATGATGGTTCCAGTATCAAATGCAAATTCCATTTGGTTTTCAACTTCATTCCATACAATAAAATACGCCGAACGGGATCCTTATATGCTAGCATTAGCCGCTGAAAATGGAATTTGGTAACAGACAAAGAAAACTGATTCTGATCATACCCCATCCTACAATTTATGATCTATATATATTCTTTCAATTGATTATCATCATCTCCCATCCAAGTATGTAGTGGTCTAACTATTTCTCTATCTTGTCCTAGGTACCTAAGGTCTAACTGGTCTTGAAGACTTGTTGATGCGGCATATTCCTTTGGCATGTTATCAAAAATACTATCCTACGCTTTTGTTTCCGGTTTTGTTTCATTACGTTTACTGTCTTTCAATGTACAAATTCCGTGATCAAATGTACTTTACAATAAGGCCATGACTAGCCAAGGCTATCCTGTCTCAATACGAATGTGCGAGCACGTGTGTAAAAGCGTCATTCAAAAAACATCCCAAATTTTTAGAATTTGCGAGAGTGAAGATTAAGGATTGAGAGCAAAATTGAAGACCCCTATGAAGAATTATGCCTGTTTTGGCATAATAAGTCAAACTGGCTTTATTTTTTATTCAATATTTTTCTGTTTTTGTTAGTTTTGCGTCAATTTTTTTTGTAAATTATTAATTCGTCTTGACAAGAAGAATAAGAAAAGTAAATTTTTGAATAAAGACAAAAATAAGTCAAAAAGACAATTTTTTAGCTTATTTTCGTCTTTATTCAGAAAATTATGAATTCTGATCATAGTAAATTACTTTTCCGATTTTCTCTCGTCGTGACGAATCTATAACCCTCAAAAGTTTAATGCAAAACTAATAAATGCGAAGGGGATGGGGATGCTGCCAAGCACCTCCTGCAAAGCGGGTGTAGAACGACCGATCCGGCCGTTCATCTTAGCAATCAACAGCTCGGATCTTTGCTGAGCAATCGACGGCTCAGATTTGTATGAGCTCATATTCACTCCGAGCTGTTCGAGCCAAGAAGAACGGCCGGATCGGCCGATTGGCACCGCTTTGCAGGGATGCCGCTTAGTAGCATACCCCTGTTTTCCAAAATGGGCACCCTCGCTCTTGAAAAAATAGTATTGATTTCTACACCCATTGAGTCTGTCTGGAATGGCAAACATGACATCGGCCAAATGCCTTCGTAATGACCTTCATACTGTTGGAGTAGGGGATTCGTTAAATTGGCTAAATTACTCTATGAGATTAAATTATTTACACCGCCGCTGTAAACATTTGTTTCCTTCAAATCAATTACATTGCGCCACGTCGCAATGTTCTATTAATTGGGACCACTTTTCCAAACCATAGCTCTTCTAGAACTCACAAAACCCAAGAGTGCTTGGTTTCAATACTTAAAATTGGAGTCGGTTGCTCACGTGATGTACCGACAAATCGAATGGACGTTAAGGATGTTGTTACTCAGTTGCATGCGATCAGAAGCACTATGCTTCAAACTGGAGCTCACAGAGGCCGAAGTGCTGGAATTGTTGGGTGATCATGAGCAGGTACGATCCCTGCACTTAATTTCTTTGTGACTTGAGCAGTGTTTATAGTTCTAATACCACAAAATTTCTTTAAAAGCCCGCAATTTTTTTTTTTTTTTTTGGCTTTATGGCTTCTGACAAAACATAACTCAGCTCTCCACTTCATGAGGTTTTGAACAAAATGGAGTTATCGATGTTTCCATTATCTTTGAAAATGGAAGAAAAAGTATACTTGCGGCAAATGTAGACTTCCAGCCTTACATGAAGGAATCTATATTTGATGATATTTTCTTTTCTTTCTTTTTCGCCTTTGCACACTTTCTGCACTTGCAGTCTCCTAGACTCCTAATTCAACGTATCTCACCTACTCTCTTTGCTTTTTGTTTTCAATTTCTATTGGCTTCTCCTTTTTCAGTATTTTCCTTTTTCACTAACCTTTTTAACTTTCCTTTACACCCGTCCTTTGTTTTACTTTCCTTTACCATGCATGTTTTTGGTTTTGTCATTTAAATAGGAGTAGTATCCAGTGCTTACCCCTTCGTTTATTGTTTTCATGTCTTTTTTTGCCTTCACAAATTACAATTGCTACTGAGACGTTATTCAATGGGTGGGAATTTGAGATAGTGGTCGAGAGTGTTCCCCTGACTTTTAATCACAATTCAGAAATATTACATGTTTATGAAGCACGACGAGAGTTAAATTGTTATTTATCTATCACAATAGGTTAATACTAGATGTCGGGGCACACGCGATGTGTGTTCAACTCGGATTTGTACAAAATTTGTGAAAATTGATCAAGCATTAAACGAAAACCAATTGTGCAAATTTTGACAAAATCCAACTTGCACACACATTGCATGTGCCTGGCCTCTAGTTTATTTGGTATGGTAACAGCAAAACTTATTTTCAAGCTGGCGTAGTTCTTGGCATCTGTCTTTTCATTTCTTCTCTTTTCTTTACTCTTCTTTTTTAATTTTCCATCATGTCCCATCCTAGAAATTTTGTGATCTAACTGCATTTTTCTCTTGTCCAGGGATTTTGATGTCTCCTTGGCCTTGAAGATTTGTTGTTGCTGGATATTTCTTCGGCTGTGTCACATATATTATCCTATGCCGTAATTTATTGTTTTGCCGCTTTTATGGTCTTAGTTTGTCTCAATCTGCAAGTTCCTTACGTAATTGAATGTACTTGATTATCACGTCTAATACTATGCATCCATTACTTTCCTCTTAACTTTTCGCTCCGTTACAATACTAAGAAATGCCATCTTCATGTGAATCCAGTGCCTAGTCTTTCTCTAAGGTGATTTTTGGAACAAAGGGGAACATATAGGAAAAGCTCTGACAACTAATTGTATAGCAAAACAGTTAGAAAATAACAGGAATTTTTTAAGCAACTGCCAAAGGAGGTATCAAGATCAAAGGTCTAGATTGCTGATCAAGAAAAAAAGAGAGTTCAAAGATCTAGATTCGGATGTCCTGAAACGGAAAGCACGTTCAGAAATGGCCAAGTGGGATTTGAGTAATCCAAATGGTTTGATTGACATGAAGAAAGGCAATCGAGAAATAAGACACGGCAGTGAAGTTGGCTTTTTGTTTTCTTGCATTCAATAAAGAAGCTGACACGAAAACTTTCCTTGAAGCAGGTCACGCACTTTGGCAGAAGCAACATGATTTCAAAGAAATGGAATATATAGCTCAAACTTTCCTTTCCCTCATGAACAACTGCCCAAATCCATGATACAAATTTAGCTACTGGATTAGGGAAGAAGTGGAACTTGGATCCTGTTACTCTTGTTTTCTTCGTGAACATTTCGCCAAAATCCATGATTCAAATGCAGCCATTGGATAAGGGAATAAGTCTAACTTCCAACGCGTAAATTTTAAATGGGTGGTTTTGTAGGAAAATAGTGCGGAAAACAATAATGAAATTCTCTAATTTCTGGAAATTACAAATTTAGAGATTTACAACTTGAACATAAAATTACAGTAAATTGAACATGAACTGTAAAAGATCGAGAATTTGCAAACCGAGACCCGTTTTGTACAATGGTGCCCTTAAGACAAATTCGCCGCCTCACCGGTGCTGGAGGTTATGTCGGTGTTCGTCTCCCAGGGTTGACTCGGTTACCACTCAGCCGCCGGAGCACCGCCGTAGACTGCCCGTCGAACCAACTTGTGTCTGTACTCTCTCTTTCGAAAAGAACAATTGTATTGCAGAAGATGTAGAGCTTTTGATTTTCGGTCTGATGAAACCAAAGGTAGAGGTCTCCTTTTATAGCCGAAGGAGGAGCCTCTACCATGAATGCTGCAATGAAGGTGGAGGAGCCTCTCAATCAATAGGGGAATTGATTCTGCAATTCAATTCTGGAATAAAACTGATACAGTTATTATTCCTGAAATTGAATACACAATCATGGGTAATAACTCTGGTAATCAACCAGCTTTGACCATCCAACCGTGCACTGTTGTTGGTCCGAAACCCACTTTGAGAGACAATTTCTCATTCATCTCTCAATGGAATTTGTTCATTTTTCCAACGGTTTAAACTCCTTAGCAAGGAGTATCTAAAACCCACTTGGGCCCACCTCGCGCAATGTGGGTCCCACCAAATTCTCTTTGGTTAAAATTCCATTTTTCCAACAGATTTTCCAAGGGGAAAGGGTTTGGGGGTCGCTCGGAGGGGATGGGAAATTGCAACGAAGGAACCAACATGGGGTGAGCCCAAGTCGTTTGGTGTGACTGCGATTCAAACTTCCCAAATGCTTTTTTTTTTTGTTTTGTTCCCTTTTGATCATAACTTTATTCAATCATGTGACATTTACAGGCGGGAATCGCAACCATTATCAAATCATAAGGAAATATCCCAGTGCTAGCTTTCCTTGGTAAAACTTCATGATAAGCTGACATAGCATGAGCTTGATTTCATAGCTTTTGCATACTCGCTTTTAATTTGGTTTGTATTGTCTTTGAAGCATTGAAATCAAAACCAAGTAGCAATATGTAGAGAGGTCACCTAAGCTCATGTATTAATTTTGGAGAGCTGCTAATTAATCAATATGGCAAGCTCCAACGTACACTCTCCCGACTCCGACTCGCACGTGGAGTGGTAAACAAAACATTTATATTGCATAGATCACAATGAAGCAATACCCACCTAGAGACACAAGTAAATGGGCAAACAATGTGTTGGTCCAAATAGCAACTCAAGAGGGGGGGTGAATTGGGTATCTCAAATATAATGCGGAATTTAAAAACTAATTGACTAATTATTCAAGATATTCTACCACAACTCGTTATTCAACAATATATCAATCTACTCATGCGTTATAGATATGCAAAACTGAAAGTAAAGAGAGTAGGGAAGAGAGAATCGAACGCAAGGATTTATAGTGGTTCGGTCCGCAACTTCACGGCCTAGTCCACTCCCCAAGTGTCCAACTTGGGATTTGCTGCACTATCTCCAATAGTTACAATCTTCCACTACTACAATAATAGATATGCGTAACACTAAGGAGATTCACAAAGATCACAGTTTTCAGTGAAAGCGTGATAAAAAGTGGTGCTTAAAATTTTTTATCGCAGTTTAAGTCCAAAACTGAGATAAAAAGTGAGTTTTAGCGCGGAATAAAAGATCTCGCTCTTGCGGCGAGATAAAATAAAAACAACCTCACCCTTGCGGTGTGATAAAAGATTTTAGGGCGAAAAAAAATGAGATAAAAGATCTCGCTCTTGTGGCGAGATAAAAGAGAAAAGATCTCACCCTTGTGGCGTGATAAAAAAGAGAAAAGACCTCACCCTTGTGGCGTGATAAAAGATTTTAGGACGGAAAATAATGAGATAAAAAATCTCGCTCTTGTGCCGAGATAAAAGAGAAAAGACCTCACCCTTATAGCGTGATAAAAAAACTTTAGCGTGGAAAAAAGCGAGATAAATGATCTCACTCTTGCGGTGAGATAAAAAGCCTACCCATTTTAGGCGCGCAGTCTGAATTTTCACGTGGGCGGGCTGGTACTTTTTTAGGCGGGTTTTGAAAAGTTATATGATGAAAACGATGTCATCTAAGGACTTTGAAAAGTTCTTTTTTTTTATTTTTACAAAAGGTAAGAAGATAAGCTCTAATTACACTCACCCCTAAAGATCTTTACGTTTTATCTTCATCTTCATCTTCACGTCGAGAGAGAGAGAGAGAGAGAGAGAGAGAAGGCAAATTCCATGACTAGGTTCCGTCAGTGCCCACTTGTTTCTTAAAACGACGGGCGGGCTATTCCACTAGTGCCCAATTTTCACGTGGGCAAGTTGTGATCTTTATGGTTTATTGTAGTAGTAAAATTTAGTTATTTCGGATGTCTTTCAAGTGTTTGACACATTAGGTAAAAAAATAATTATATTATTATGGCTTAGCCTTGTTTGAAAATGATTAAAATCTAATTGGGAAGCCACCATTGAAATTAAAATTCAATATAAACACAAAATTCATGTGAAATGGTTAGTTTATAAAAAAAATATAAAGTTTGTTCATAATATTACAATCTACAGGTTGTGATAATTTTCATAAAGTTTGTCTATATCATGTTAATTGCATTTCCAAAAATTCAGCAAATTTTAAAGAAAAAAAGAAGTTTTCTCACTTTAAGAAGTAAGTATAAATATTTTTGTTTTCCTTTTGTAACAGAAGTTCTTGGCTAACTTAGTGGTAAGGGCTTAGGAAATCAACCAAGGGTGCATGGGTTCGAAACTTGGCAATGACAAGAAAAGAAGGTTTAATAGATACAAAGAAAAGATCACGCGCAATGATTTTCCATCTCAATTTATGGTGTGATTATTTTGAACTTTCAATCACAGTTATAGACCGTGATCTAAAGTGACATACAATCACACCCAAAAAGAGAAACGATCACGCCCAAGAGAAACAATCACGGCTTATAACTGTGATAAAAGAGAAACCGTGATCTAAAGTGACATACAATCACACCCAAAAAGAGAAACGATCACGCCCAAGAGAAACAATCACGGCTTATAACTGTGATAAAAGAGAAACGATCACTCTTTTTAGCCGTGATTGTTCCTCTCTTTCAATCACGGCTTATAACCGTGATAAAAGAAAGTGACTTACAATCACACCCAAATCCATCACGGTAGCAAAAGTGTGATGAAAAACTTACAATCACGGTCAATAGCTGTGATCTTTATGGTTTATTGTAGTAGTGTTCTAGCTTCGCGGGTGCTAGACAACCTTTACAACGAGCAATCTATCCCCAATCGCTCCGACTAATTTTGACTCCGGTGCTAGTCACACCTAACCCAACTAGTTTTGACTCCGGTGCTAGTAACACCTAACTCCAAGTGATTCTCTCTCCAAAACCACTCACAAAAAGATAAACTCTCAAGAGAGTAGAAATAAGGGTGTACAATCCCTTTTACAAATAAGGCTCAAGAACAACACTCAAACTATGAAAATATTCAAGATGTAATAATGGAGTTGAGTGCACAGATTATTTGGAGCAAGCTCACTGCAGGAATATTGTCTTCAATAATTCTCTCTGGCAATCTTCTTGTTGTCGATCCCTTTATAAGCATGTAGAAGATTATCAATCAATTAGCCGTTAATCACAAGAGGCTCCCTCATCCTTTCCTTTCTTGTTTGCTTTCATATTCCTTCACAAATTGTCTTGAAGCAAAATGAATCTTTCCATAGTTAAATAGAGCCGTTGGAAAGAATAAAACCATGCAACCAATAATTCCATCCTTTTGAATCAATCTCTAGCCAAATTAGTTAGGAGAAGATTTGTCCTTAATCTTCCTCCTTTCAAGTTATCTTGGCTATTGAAGATAGTGATTTGGTGTAGCAATGTGTCCATGAGAACTTCAACCAAATCCTACAAAATAAACATGAATTCAAATGAGTACCAAATATCACAATATTAATTATATTTCAATTCCAATATGTTTTGTTATCATCAAAATCAATAAGGTATTCTATAGAAACCTTTGGGCTAACAATCTCCCCCTTTTTGATGATGACAAACCATTAATGATTTTATTCAGATAAATTCAGAGATATAATTATAACAAAAGAATAAAGATACTCCCCCTGAATTTATGCATCCTTGCTTGAGCTTTTTCTCCCCCTTTGTCTTTCACTATATTTCTCCCCCTTTGTCATCAACAAAAAGAGTGCGGGAAGAATCGATTTGATTCTCTCCTTTTAGCTTTCATAATATTTCTCCCCCTTTATCATCAACAAAAAATATGAGACTCTTTGTTCATAATACTCCACAAAATGCCTCATGTTCTGTAGAGTTCGAAACTCCCAATCAATCTCTTTAGTAGAACTAAAGCTTCATGCCCAAAAAAAATTCATAAGCTGCATCCAGTACTTAGAAAGCTTGTTAGATATATAAGCACAATAACAATGTTTAATAAACTTACGGAGGATTAATCACCATAGGTTATCGTTGAGCCTTATCCATTTGAAAACAAATTCATTTGGAAAAAGATATTTTCACATAAGCAATTACGTGGCAAAAAAAAATTTCAATTAGCAAGAGTAAATAAACAGTAGATATATAACTCATCAAAATCAATACCTTCAAATCGATTATAGAACCTTGGGCAACTAAAATTAACAATTAATAATCATACCATACGATTCTGAGTTGACTCTACCAATTTGTTGAGCTTACTCCATCACAAAAAGTCGCTTTCCTTGTTATCTGAAAACCATCTTTAAACATATACCTTTGAGCGCACAAAATCTGCACACAAAAAAAATTCATATGTAGTTCTTTGGTACCCACAGTTGCATGGGTCCTTGAGGATTAGTAACAAGATGTTTAGGAACCCACATCTTTTTCGTTCCAACATTAATATTTCTTCGAATAGCACAAGAATATGACAAATGACCATTCATTCCACAATAGTTGCAAGTAATGTGAGGATGACTAGAAGACGTTGATTTCACAAACAAATTTTGATAAAACTTTTGCTTTTTGGTTGGATTAAAACCGATGCCTGCTTTGTCAAAAACACATCGTTGTTTTCCAAGAAGCATATCCAAATTTTCTTTTCCTTTAACAAACTTAGAAAGAGATATTTTCAAATCCTCAACTTCATTTTTCAAAACATCATTTTCAAGTCTCAAATTATTTTCGAATACTAAATCATTTGCAATCTCTTTCGGAAAAGAGACTTGTCCAATTTTTTCTTTTAAGACATCATTCTCCTTTTTCAAAAAATCCTTTTCAGCTAAGAGGGAAAAATTAGTCTTTTTGAGAGACTTATATTTGGAACTCAACTTCTTAAACTTAGAATGCAATTCTTCAAAAGCATCTAACAATTCATCATAAGTAAATTGCTCATCAAAATCATCACTAGAGTTTACCTCTTCCTCACCATGTGCCATCAAGCATAGGTTAGCAACTTCTTGGTCACTATTTTCTTCGGAACTACTCAGATCAATTTCTCTCAATGCTGCAAGCATTGCTCTTCGTTTTTCCTTTTTCATTGACCTCTTGATTTCAGGACATTGTGATTTCAAATGGCCCGGCCTCTTACACTCATAGCATATGATGTCACTTTTCTTGCTATTCTCTCCTTTGGAACCATCTTTTTCTAAAATTCTTTTTGCCCTTCGCATTTTTCTTGTCATGGACTTTTTGAGTTTTCTTGTGATTACCTCTAGATCTTCGTCACCGCTTGATTCGGAGTCATATCCACTTTCACTTGATGTGCTCGAAGTAGAAATTTTAAAAGCGAGGTCCTTTTTCTTTCGGCTTCCACTATCTTCCAAATTCATTTGGATTTCATGAGTCATAAGAGAACCCAAAAGCTCATCCAAGCTGTAATTTGTGAGGTCTTGTCTGGCCTCAATTATTGCCGTCACTTTTGGCTCCCATTGCTTTGGTAATGACCTAAGAATCTTTCTCACAAGATCAACATTAGAGTAAGACTTTCCAAGAGATTTCAAGCCATTAATAATATCAGTAAAGCGTGTAAACATGTTAGAGATGGATTCATCAGGTTTCATTTTAAACAATTCATACTTATGAACAAGCTGGTCAATTTTTGACTCCTTAACCTGACTAGTACCCTCATGTGTAACTTCTAGCTCATCCCAGATTTCCTTAGCCGATTCACATGCAGAAACTCTATTAAACTCATTAGGATCTAAAGCACAATATAGAAGATTCATAGCCTTAGCATTCAGTTCAATTCCAATAATATCATTAGCATTCCATTCCTTTTCCTCTTTAGGAACTACAACTCCATCTACGATTTTGGTAGGACGTTGTGGCCCATCAATAATAACTTTCCACAACTTGTAGTCAGTTTGAATATGAATACGCATTCTAGCCTTCCAATAATTGTAGTTAGACCCGCTAAATAAAGGAGGTCTATGGCTCGATTGGCCCTCGGGAAGAAAGGTGCCATAAGGGGTTGCCATGGATCTTACCCTAAGACGATTAAGTCAAAAATAACTAGAGCCCCGCTCTGATACCAATTGTTGGTCCAAATAGCAACCCAAGAGGGGGGGTGAATTGGGTATCTCAAATATAATGCGGAATTTAAAAACTAATTGACTAATTATTCAAGATATTCTACCACAACTCGTTATTCAACAATATATCAATCTACTCATGCGTTATAGATATGCAAAACTGAAAGTAAAGAGAGTAGGGAAGAGAGAATCGAACGCAAGGATTTATAGTGGTTCGGTCCGCAACTTCACGGCCTAGTCCACTCCCCAAGTGTCCAACTTGGGATTTGCTGCACTATCTCCAATAGTTACAATCTTCTAGCTTCGCGGGTGCTAGACAACCTTTACAACGAGCAATCTATCCCCAATCGCTCCGACTAATTTTGACTCCGGTGCTAGTCACACCTAACCCAACTAGTTTTGACTCCGGTGCTAGTAACACCTAACTCCAAGTGATTCTCTCTCCAAAACCACTCACAAAAAGATAAACTCTCAAGAGAGTAGAAATAAGGGTGTACAATCCCCTTTACAAATAAGGCTCAAGAACAACACTCAAACTATGAAAATATTCAAGATGTAATAATGGAGTTGAGTGCACAGATTATTTGGAGCAAGCTCACTGCAGGAATATTGTCTTCAATAATTCTCTCTGGCAATCTTCTTGTTGTCGATCCCTTTATAAGCATGTAGAAGATTATCAATCAACTAGCCGTTAATCACAAGAGGCTCCCTCATCCTTTCCTTTCTTGTTTGCTTTCATATTCCTTCACAAATTGTCTTGAAGCAAAATGAATCTTTCCATAGTTAAATAGAGCCGTTGGAAAGAATAAAACCATGCAACCAATAATTCCATCCTTTTGAATCAATCTCTAGCCAAATTAGTTAGGAGAAGATTTGTCCTTAATCTTCCTCCTTTCAAGTTATCTTGGCTATTGAAGATAGTGATTTGGTGTAGCAATGTGTCCATGAGAACTTCAACCAAATCCTACAAAATAAACATGAATTCAAATGAGTACCAAATATCACAATATTAATTATATTTCAATTCCAATATGTTTTGTTATCATCAAAATCAATAAGGTATTCTATAGAAACCTTTGGGCTAACACAATGTCATCAATTCATAGACTTCTTAATTTACTGAGTCTACAATGTATAAATCACAAAAAGAGTAGTGTTAAAATCCGGACCATCCAAAACATTTTTGGACGGCCTGGATGCGCCGAGTGGGCACCACGTGGTACCCACCCGGCACTGAAAAATTTCTCCTCCCATGCTTGAACTAACCCAGTACGATTATCCGACAATAATGACTGAAAAGACGCGAGGCTGTGATCCCTAATAAACGCGTTGGCAAACTTGCTTTTCATATTTAACTACTAGTCTACAGTCTACTACATACATAGTATCATGAATATTGCTTTAATTCCCTTTCCAAAAGTAAAAAAAAAAAAACAACAACTACCAATATTACTTTTCCATTTTTGCTTTTGACCAGCCACACAAAGACTTGATTGGACTTCTATAGGCTTCAAAATTAGAATTTCGATTTATAAAATGGACGGTCATTGTCTAATTTTAAAGTCAGACTATCCATGACCCTCTATTTGATAAACAAAAATTTATTTTTGGAGTACATATTAATTTCTGATCAAGCTAATTTTTTGTGGAGTTATACTACTCTGCGGGTCCTATAAGATGAACAGTTCAGATTAATACAATAAATGCACAACCAAAACCAATGGCAGTGGTGGAAAAACCCATGGTTTCCACTCCCGACAGAAAGAATTTAAACTCTTTTACCAAAACCAAACAAAGTAAGTCCCAATCAATTGGGTTCAGGTAATGCATCCATTTTCTAACTGAATTTTGTAAAGAGCATTGTGTTTCATGATACTTAGAAAACCTAGATCCCTTCGAATTACCACTTCTAATGTCTCCCTTCTCGTACTGCTATACTCTCTTTTTTGTTCTGCGAAAGTTACTATTGCTAGAATAGTTAGATTAACACCTTAGAGGAGTTGAACTCCTGACCTTCTTACTCTTAGCACCTAAGTCCTCGTAGTGTTACTCTCAACCGTAACCAAATCCTCTTATGTCAATTATGATCTACCCCTCCTTATTTCAGTTTATGTAGCTTTCGGTAGAAAATAAGTGGACACCTACAATCTGACTACACATAAAAAACATTAAAAAAAAAAGTCAAACCCAGTGTACAAGGCTCCCGTCATTGCGGGGTCTAGAGAATGGTTGATGTACGCAGCCTTACCCCTACGAGCAGAGAGGATGTTTCCGCAAACTCCAACCCGGAAAGATAATGTAAGTAAATTATCTAATAATATACGGTCTGAAAACGTATTTGGGACAATTGATTAAACCGGTAAACAAGTCTACCAAGGTCAAGAAAGTTAATATCAGCTTGACTAGAACACCAACACTCTCTATTAAAGCATGGTTATCAGCAAGCAGCGCATGAAGCATTAACATTTCCAATCACCACGTTGGCATGGCAATGTTAAAGCTGTTCTTCCTTTTCATGCACGTTGTTACTCTCTTGTGCTTGCAATCTGGCTCTTCCTTTGTACCTGGCTTTATGCAAGGGGGGAACGAGACTGACCGTCTAGCCTTGCTTGCATTCAAAGCAGCCATAACCAGTGATCCCTTTGGAGCTCTGAACTCGTGGAATGAGTCCATCCACTTTTGTCAATGGGTTGGTGTAAGATGTGGCCGCCTACACCAGAGGGTCACTTTGTTGGGGATTGGTCATCAAAAACTATCGGGGTCTGTTTCGCCTCAGATCGGAAATCTGAGCTTTCTCAGGGGACTATGGCTTTCCAACAACAGTTTGAGTGGTGAAATCCCTCCAGAACTCGGCCGCTTGCGAAGACTGCAAAAACTATCGCTGGCTAATAATTCAATTTCTGGTGGAATTCCCACCAATATATCTCGTTGCGCCAACCTTGTTGGCCTTTCATTCTCTCGTAATATGCTGACGGGCAAAATTCCTGCGGACCTCGGTTCTTTGACTAAGCTCGAGTCCCTGTCTTTTGCAACAAACAATCTAACGGGAGGTTTGCCTTCTACTCTTGGGAATCTATCATCTCTTGTGAATTTTTATGCACATTACAATGGTATTGGCGGGACTATACCAGATACTTTCGGTCGATGGGAAAAATTAGAAGTCCTTGCGCTGGTGATGACGGAGTTGGTCGGTACCATTCCTTTATGCATCTATAACCTCTCTTCTATCACAACCTTTGAAGTTGCATATAATCAAATCGAAGGCAGGCTTCCATCAGACCTAGGAATCACTCTTCCTAATCTCCAACTCCTAGTTCTTGCTAGTAACTTGTTTACTGGTTCCATTCCGATAACAGTATCCAATGCTACCAAACTAAATTACCTTGCCTTGGCGGAAAATAGATTTAAAGGAAAAGTCCCTTCTTTGGAAAAGCTGCTTGATCTTGAGAAAATAACATGTGACGATAATCTTCTAGGAACAGGGGAAGCGGGTGACTTGAGTTTTTTCGACACTTTGACCAATGCCTCTAGATTGGCACGAGTGTCTCTAGCCGAAAACAACTTTGGAGGTGAGTTGCCTGAATCAATCAGCAATTGCTCCACTGAATTTGTATTTTTGAGCTTGGATTTGAATAAATTAGTTGGGAGCATCCCATCCGGCATAGGGAATTTAATCAATTTGCAGGTTCTTTCCCTGTCCCTCAACCATTTAAGTGGTAACATTCCTTCTGATATCGGGAATCTTCAAAAGCTACAGATTTTGAGATTCGATGATAATAATATCCATGGGGAGATCCCAGCATCTTTTGCAAATCTAACTTTGTTACTTTATCTCAATGCATCTGGAAATAATCTTCGTGGCAACATCCCTTCACATATCGGCAAATACCATTTTTTGGTGTCACTATGTCTTGATCATAACTATCTTAGTGGTATCATACCCAATGAAAGTGCTAATCTCTCGTCGTTGTTGGATCTAAACCTCGCACGTAATAATTTGAGTGGTTCCCTTCCGTTGGAAATCGGACTTCTGCAAAATCTAGAAATACTAGATGTTTCTCAGAATATGTTGGTCGGTAGTATTCCAAGTTCTATTGGTAGTTGTGTGAAGTTGACGTCATTAAACGTGGAGGGGAACAAATTATGGGGCACCCTTCCTTCAACTTTAGCCAATTTGAGAGGTCTGGAGGAGTTAGATCTTTCTTACAACAACCTCTCAGGAAAAATCCCAGACTACTTGGAAGGCTTTGTTTTTCTAAATAAACTAAACCTATCATTCAATGATTTTGGGGGTGTTGTACCAGAAAGAGGTGTATTTAAGAATGTAACAGCCTTTTCTGTTGAAGGAAACAAGAAGCTCTGTGGGGGAATACCTAAATTGCAGTTGCATGACTGCAACTCCAAAGGGTCCAGAAACAAAGGATTTTCTCTAACCATGAAATTAATTACTTTGTCTTTCGGGCTTCTAGGGCTGCTTCTATTCTTGTGTTTCCTATATCTATGTTGGTGTAGAAAGACGATAAATGTGCCGTTTGTCAAATTATTAGGAAATACATTTTACCAATTGTCCTACCAAGCTCTGCTTAAAGCTACTGATGGCTTTTCTCCAGCAAATTTGATTGGTGTCGGTAGTTTTGGTTCAGTATACAAAGGAATTCTTGACGAGGGTCAGAAAGTTGTTGCAGTTAAAGTACTAAACCTTCAATTCCGTGGTGCTTCCAAAAGTTTCCTTGCTGAGTGTAAGGCCTTAAAAAGCATCAGACATCGAAACCTTCTAAAAGTACTCACAGCATGTTCAAGTGTCGATTATCAAGGTAACGATTTCAAAGCTCTTGTGTATGAGTTCATGATCAATGGGAGCCTAGAGGAGTGGTTGCATCCAAATGAGATCGAAGAAGACACCCACATGGAATCAAGGCATTTAAACATTCTACAAAGGTTAAATATTGCCATTGATGTCGCATGTGCAATTGACTATCTTCACCATCATTGCTCGAACCCAATACTTCATTGTGACTTGAAGCCGAGCAATATTCTTCTAGATGATGAAATGATTGGGCATGTCGGTGATTTTGGTTTAGCGAGATTCATTCGAGAAGCTACCTATAGCGCTTCTACAAATCAGTCAAGTTCAATAGGCATAAGGGGGTCTATTGGTTATTTGGCTCCAGGTAAATGTCCCTCTTAGACTCTACTTTAATTTGTCATTTTTCCTTGTCACCTTTTGTTATTTTGACATTCTTGTGTGTTCTTTTCATGATTCATTCTTGAGTTTAACCTAGTGTATGTGACAAATAGGTGCCCCACAGAGGTCTTCCCTGAACCCCTACGAGGATTTAGAAATGTCTAAAACCTGTGAAAGTAAATATGTCAAATTTTCTGATTGTTGCTTGTCTCTTTTGATTGCATCCATAGGGGTAAAGAGAGAGAAAAATTGTTGTTCTACAAACAGTCATCTATGGTTAATCTGTCACTAGTAAATATCAAGATGGTAGTACAAGCCCAGAATGTCTGTAAGTTAAGCCATGTGGGAGTTGGTTTATGCTGTTATTCCTAGTTCAATGTTAATGAAATAGCTACTTGTTCTTTTATTAGTGTCTTTCCTTCGAAGACAACTATTGCAACGTATAGAGTTGTCAATTGTTCAAATATATGATTAATCGGATAAAGCTACAAACTTTGTACAAATTATTGCAATAATTTATGGTTAATCTTTGGTTAAACTGTCCCAAGCTTTGACTTCTTAAGACCATCAATTAGATGGTTTTCAAAATGTCACTGTGAATCAAGCTTGTTTCAAGTATGTACTGTTTTTCTCATGACAAAAGCCACAAACCAACTACTTTTACCATGGCAAGAACAAGAAAAAGTCTTCGTCAGCTTTCTTATTATATGGTGCCTGAATTTCAGAGTATGGATTGGCCAATGAGGTGTCAACATTTGGTGATGTGTATAGTTATGGAATCCTGTTATTGGAGATGTTTACCGGGAAGAGACCAACTGATGGCATGTTTAGCGATAGTCTCACTCTCCACAACTTTGTTAAGATGTCTCTCCCTGAAAAAATAGCAGAAATTGTTGATGCAACATTGTTTCAGCAAAGAGAAACGGGGCAGGCCAGTTCAAGTATCGACAGCAATCAGAGTCAAATCTCTCATACCAGTTACAAAACTCTGGACTGCATGATTTCACTACTTAAAGTTGGAATTGCTTGTTCAGAAGAACTACCGACACATCGACCGAGCATCAATGACGTTGTTCCTCAGTTACATGCAATCCGAAACACTCTACTTGACATTGGAGTTCATTGAAGCAAAAAGAGCCAATATTGTTGGTCATCACAAGTTGGTATTACCCCTTCACTTTCTTAGTAACTTGAGAAGAAACATTCATCAATATCTAGGACGTCCACTGCATTTTTGGCACTAGGTGGTGAACAACCTCCAGCATTACCATTTTGGGGTTGGCAAAAGTCAGCCATGATCTATATATATGCTAACTAGCATACCTGCTGAAAAATGAATTGGGTACCATACCAACAAAATTGATTTTGATCATATTCCATGCAACAGTTTAGTGATCTAATTATTGATTGAATATCGTCATACCCCATCCAAGTGTTTGATGATCTAATTATAATTTTTCTATCTTGTCTGACGCAGGAGCTTAGCCTTGGCAACCGTGTGGATGTTGAAGAGTTATCTTAGTAATTTTTGAAGTGCCTATTTAGTTTCTAGTCAATGTCTTTTAATTTCTAGTCTAAGAATCTGTGTTTTGATTATCTAGTAAGTTGTGTTTTTGCTTTAATAGTGGTCTAGGTATTTGAAAGGTCTATCTAGGAAATCGTCTAATCTTCATTGAGTCTTGAAGAGTCATCTTTTGTAATGCCTATTTATATGTGTTCTAATGAATGAAAAAAGTAGAGTTTGGAGTTTGAGTTTATGAAAATATTTGCAAGTATTTCTTGCTTGGAGTTGAGGATTCCTTCTACAATCAAGTGTGTGACTTGGTCACGTGAGTGTCTTCCGCGATTAGTAGCGTCGAGTGGCATGCGATCACGTGATATACCGACAAATCGAATGGACATTAAGGATGTTGTTACTCAGTTGCATGCAATCAGAAGCACATTGCTTCAAACTGGAGCTCATAGAGGCCGAGGTAGTAGAATTGTTGGGTGATCATGAGCAGGTATGATCCCTGCACTTTCTTGGCGACTTGAGAAAAATACCACAAAATTTCTTTAAAAGCCCGCAAACATTTCTTTTGCTTTATAGCTTCTGACAAAACATAACTCAGCTCTCCACTTCGTGAGGTTATGAAGAAAATGGAGTTATCGATGTTTCAATTATCTTTGAAAATGGAAGACAAAGTATACTTGCAGCAAATGTTAACTTCCAGCCATACATGAAAGGAATCCATATTGGATGGCATTTTCTTTTCTTTTCTTTTTCACCTTTGCCCTGCATTACGGATCCTTTATTTGGTATGGTAGCAACAAAACTAATTTTCAAGCTGGTGTAGTTTCTGGCATCTGTCTTCTCATTTCTTTTCTTTTCTTTACTCTTCTTTTTTGTGATCTAACTACATTTTTCTCTTGACCAGGGATTTTGATGTCTACTTGGCCTTGAAGATTTGTTGATGCTGGACATTTCTTCAGCTGTGTCACGTATATTAACCTATGCTGTAATTTTTTGTTTTGCCTCTTTTATGGTCTTAGTTTGTCTCAATCTGCAAGTTCCTTACGTAATTGAATGTACTTGGATAAGGTTTTATTTTGACTTCAATTGATTATCATGTCTAATACTATGGACCCATTAATTTCCTCGTAACTTTTCGCTCTGTTACAATACTAAGGAATGCCGTCTTCATGTGAATCCAGTGCCTAGTCTTTCTCTAAGGTGGTTTATGGAACAAAGGGGGTCATATAGGAAAAGCTCTGACAGCTAAATGTATAGAAAAACTGTAACAACTCTGATTTTTACTAAATAAAAATTTCGTTGTTAACTCGAAAAGCCTTTAATTCTTCTTGAATGGTTTATAAATTCCTCTCAAAACCTTGAGTTGTTCTTAGTAATCCGTCATGATTAGATTCTTCGCAATAAGGTCATTTTCTAAAGACAAGTGTGTTAGAATACTTTCCTAATCATCAAGCTTAAGCCCTAGATTATATTTCTTGGCTAAGAATCCTACTTAGCAAGCCTAGTTAGCTTCTAACCTAATCCGTAAAGATAACCTAATTAAACCTTTGACTTTCCTTGAACCGTTTGAACCTTTTGATCTCTTGAACCCTTTGACCAAAGTCAACCTTTGATCCTTATCCATTGGTCCATAAATGTTAGGAGAATTATTATCCATTGGATAATAGGATTGGTACTAAGATATATTAGTTAATATCATTGCCTAGAATCCCATGGGATTCTCTAATTAAAGAATTAGAATTGTACCTAATATTATATTACCCTAGGATTCCCTATGTACTTATTACAATATTATAATGAGACATGTGTCAAATTAGACTATTTTAGTATAGAATTTTGACTAGATATCTACCTAGATCATCTAGTACATGCCTAAATATTATAATAGGACATTTGTACACCTATTCCTTTATTAAATTCCAATGGCACACATGTGTCTTATAGAATTGATTAATAGGGAAAAATCTTCTTCTTTCAAAATCTTATTAGTTTTTAGGCTTATATATATAGATAGTACAAGGGAGAGAGAAAGAGAGAGAGAGAGAGAGAGAGAGAGAGAGAGCCGAGAGTGAGAGAGCAGAGAGAGCCGAGAGAGATGAGAGAGATAGGAGAGAGAGGGAGCAAGATGTGTTGTACCCCTTGGTCATTCTTCTACCAAATCCAATATATCTATATGTAAGTACATGTACTTGTGAAAGAAGAGAGATATGGTGGATATGAGATAGATTTAGGAGTACAAGATTGTCTTACAACAAATCCTATAATCTTCCTAGTCAACCACCAACCCTTTGTCCTTCCATACTTAGATATATTATATATATATATATATATACATATGTACTTTGTACCAAAGAGAGAGAGAGAGAGGCCGAGAGAGTGAGAGAGAGAGAGAGAGGCCGGATGAGAGAGGGAGAGAGAGAGTGTGATGTGTGCAAGTGTACTCTTCCAAATCTAGTCCAATCCTTGGCCAATCTTCATACATCATCTTGTACCACCAAATCTAGGGTTTTCTTACTCTTTCATAACTAAGGACAACCATATCTCAATTTCTTACTCTTTCAAGTACTAGACAAGACTAGAAACCCTTTAGAAAATTACTAAATCTTGTACAAACCTTTCTCCAATCTTCCAAGATCAAATCCAAGTACCAAATCCAATCTATCAAGCTTTCAATCCATTGAAAGATGAAAGAAATCCAAGATAGGAGAGGGAGAGAGAGAGAGAGGGAGCCTTGGCCTATAAATAGCAAGCCATTCCAAGCTTAAACTCACACCTCCAAGCATTGCTCTCACTTCTCTCTAGAATTTCTAAGCCTTCTTTCTTCCAAAGTTCAAAGTTCTTCCTTGTTCTTGAAGTTCTTCCTAAGTTCTTCCAAGAACTCATCCTAAGCCGCCACTAAACCACCACACGACCACCCTATCGATCCAAAAGTTTTAGTAGTGTTGGTCAAGATCTAGTTTCAAGAGAAACCATTCTCTTTCGAAGCTACCGGGAGCCGACCGTAGGAAGTTACTCCGTCCGATCACCGACGTACTTTCCGTAGCCATCCTACCGCCGAGAAGAACGGTAGATTTCCTATATCTACTTCCCCTATGTATACGTAGAATTCCCGTCTACACTATTTCTGTATATACATAGAAATTCAATAAACATATGTTGTTTTGAACTTTTGAAAGAAAGAATGAATTTTGAACGATAATGTTCGTAGCTTAACTGAAGTATTTGTATTTTGATCTTTTAAAATGATAATAGACTTGCTATGTGCTTACTTGCACTACTTGTGGTTGTTTAAAGTAAAGCATAAGTGATTATCACTCCAAAGGCGTCCGTACATGTGACGTTATGCTTTATGAATGATTGAGCATGCTAAATGATATAGAGTTGGATGATCTTGCTAGTTTAGTTTCAAGATTACTGTGATTACAAGAAAAGTCTTACCGCGGAGTCTATGCATGAAAACGAGACACGGAAACCAAGAAATTTAGAAACATGACACCTAGGGTGTGTTTAAAGGCGTTGCCTTGGTAAAATATTTTTGAAACTACATAATGACTAAGAATGGGAATCGTTATGGGAGTACGGGTGTTTTGTGTGCCAATGGGAACCCGGCGCGACGGAACCATTGTGAGGATACTCGAGAACCCGACGCGGCGGAATCGAGGTTGGGTGTGTGGCTTGGTTATCCGTGGAGAGGAGCCAATGCAAGATGTGTGCTAATGGGAACCCGGCGCGGTGGAACCGAGGTTGGGTGTGTTAAAATGATTTTGGAAGTGTTAATGAAGTGGAACATGGTGACACGGTCTACGAAATGTTGCGTAGGAGAAACACGAAAAGGCATGACACCAACGTTAGAAAGATAGCAAATGTGGATGTGTAATTGCTAGCTATGTTGTTGAATGAGCATGTGTAATTGCCTATGTGCCTTTTTGTTATAAGTTAAGGGTTAGTGGGTATGGTTTATTCTATTGAGCTTTGTAGCTCACGGTGTTGTCTTTGGTGACCCTGACATATTATATTGGTGGCGACGCCGGTATAATGTGTTAGACCTTATAGATGAACAGGGTGAGATGTACACTTTGGAGGCTTTTGGAGCCGAAGAGCTGGCTAGGATGGAAGAGCAGGCGGAGCTGTAGTTAGGAACCTTAGTCTCCTTTCCTTGGTTGAATAAATGTACTCCTTGTGAGAATAATGATGTAATAATGAGCCAGACTCTGTTAGTTTTATCAATAAAAATGCTTATTTAACGTACCCGAAAATGGGGGCGTTACAAAAACAGTATGAAAATAACAGGAAATTTTTAAACAATTGCCAAAGCCTGTATCGGAAAGCACGTTCAGAATTAGAATGGCTAAGTGGTATTTGAGTAACCCAAATGGTTTGATTGACATGAAGAAAGGCGATCGAGAAATAAAACAGGCCAGTGAAGTTGGCTTTTTGTTTTCTTGCATTCGATAAAGAAGCTGCCACAAAAACTTCCCTTGAAGCAGGTTACGCACAATCTGGCAGAAGCAGCAAGATTTTAATGAAATGGAATATATAGCTCTAATTTTCAAAGGATCCTGTTAATTAGATTTTTGTTTTGGTCATCTTTTATAATAAGAATCACTTGTATGATGAAAGTTGCAGCTTGGAACACTTTATCCGTAATTGTAATTAGGACTTGAAAAGCTGATTCAAGTTCAAATTACTTGATTTCTTTCTCCTCTACTTGGTTCTGCTGTCTTGAGATACTTGTTGCAGAATAACTATGCAATGCTGCATATTGCTTTGTCTATTTGTCACAGAGAATATCATATGCTGCATATTGTTTTAGCTTCAATCAAACGACGTGTCCGTCCTATATGTACTTGACTCATGGTGTCGTTTTGCTATCTCTCCTTCTCCTTCGACTATATTGATTTGGATCTTCTACATGTGTGGTCAGCAATTTCACATTACTGAATATGGCAGTTAAGAATTAATACGCATGGGATTTGCTTTTCATTTAGAAGGATTTCTGCCTCACATTAGCCGGCTAGGGCTAGCGAGAAATTTCATCTGCATTTTTGTGCCATGTTATCCCCTCATTAGGTACATTTGGATTTCTCAAAATATATAGGCTATGTTTCAAACAGAATATGCTAAGAAAAATGTATCTTTGTTCGACATGATTGGGACAGGGACATGTTTGGACACACTCTCGATATGCTAAAACGTGCCTGCCACATATATACATGCATTCCCTTTTCATTTACAAGGTTTCTCTGCCTTTGCGTTAGCTTAAACGGAGAAGATCAATGTACAAAGTAGAGTGGTTTTGATTTTTGCTGACTGTTGTTTAACTGTAGAGACCCGTATTTAAATTCCCTAGTTTAAATGCTTGTAAATGAGAAAGAGATATATTATAATGTGAAAGATGTGTTTATATGAAATTTGGGGTTTAAAGTGAAAGAATTGGAAAGTTTTGGGTGCTATGGCTAAGTGTGTGAGGTGTGTGTATATAAGTGTGTGGTGTGAGTGGCAGGGGAATAATTTCCCCTCTCCATCTCTCGGTCTCTCTCTCTCGCTCTCTCTCTCGGTTCTTCCTATCTCTCTCACTCCCTAACCCAAAAACTCATCTTCAACTCAAAACCCACAACAATCAACCTCAACCTCGCCGTCTACTTGCGTATTGGAGTTTGTGTCTCGTTGGATGGAGCTCGGTTCGGGATGTTTGGTTCAGTTTAAATTCCGGAAGCTAGGGCTTGATCAATCTCTTCGATTTCGACTTGGAAACTCGAGGTAGGGAATTCTACCTCTCTTTATATGCTTTATGAGTTGATTTGGTACTTAAATCGTGCCCTAGATCGTTGGTTTCGTTATTGGAATTGTTCTGGTAAAACTTGAAAATCGTGCACTGAGAACCCAATTCCTACCGGTAGAAATTGTGGACCTACCGGTTGAAATGCTGTCCAGTAGTGTCACTTTTGTGAAATTTTGGTCTTCTACCGGTAGGTATTCAAAAATCTGTCATTTTTGTGAAATTTGGGTCTTCTGCCGGTAGAGATTAATGTCTACCGGTAGACATTGAAAAATCAGCATTTTTGGAAAAATTTCGAACGAGCATAACTTTTTCATCCGAACTCCGTTTTGGACAAATTTTATATTGAAATTCATGTACCGGAGTTCTACTTTCCAATGATAGTGGTCTCATCTCCTAATTCTTAATCGATAAGATTTGGTAGTCAAAACAAGATAGATGTGTTCGTAAACGTTGGATAATCCTTTTCCTTAGAATCGTGTGGGTGAGACGCGGATGTTCTTAGGTTCTCTTGAGTACTTAATTGAATGGTTTGACGAAGCTAGGGATATACTAGGCTTTGTAGTGGTCGTTGAGTTCCGTATGAGTCCTTTGACACCGAAACGAGGGTTTAGAGAACATGAGGAATATAGGTGGGCGAAGGTTGTATGTGTTGGCATGCGATGTGAAAAACGAACAAGTAAAACATTCTTTTGAGTTAAACAACGCTAGGCGTGGATACATAAGACATTTTCCTTATGCTTGATATGTGGTATGTGAAGGTACGGGGTGCACTTAGAGGTACGGTGAGGGTGTGCGGTATTGTGATATGCTTAAAGGGAATGGCGTGTATTAATTTATTAGTCGGAATCTTGATATGCTTGATAGTTTGGAATGTTTTGAAATGTAATCAATATGGTGGATTGAAGAATCGTGGTACAACCGATAGATAGATGATAAAGTTAATTATGAAATGATGACGATTATGAAAGTGTGAGAGGTGACCCAAGTGGTCGTTATTGAGGGAATAGACTCGGGGTGACCCTGCGCTCGAGGGAACTAGACCCGAGGTGACCCAAACGATTATTATTATTGAGGGAATAGACTCGAGGTGACCCTACGCACGAGGGAACTAGACCCGAGGTGACCCATGTGATGATTATTATAGAGGGAATAGACTCGGGGTGACCCTACGCTCGAGGGAACTAGACCCGAGGTGACCCTAGTGATGATTGAGGGGAAACAACTGATTAAAAGAAAGGAAAGGTTTTGTCATGAAGGGATTTGATGATGATAAACATGGACACGAGAAAGATTGTAGTATCGTATGAAGAATAATAAGATGATTTAGAATTAGTTATAGACTAATGTGGATTGACATGAGTTTACCAATGCATTTAGTTAAAGAAGTAAACGGTTAGTGACATTTATGTGAAGTCAATGACCCTTAGACTGTAGCTTGCAGCTTGTTGGTAGTCACTTGTGCATTGGGCGTATCTGTCTATGATCACTCACTTGTGGTGCTTGATTCACCTCATTTGCATATAGAATTTGCGTAAACTTTTCTACTGGGCTAGTGTAGCTCAAGCCTATTGTTATTTTCAGGTGCTAATCCGGAATTTTAGCTTTCATGATTGGAACGCTTGGAGTGTGGACATTACTTTTGAAAGCTAACCAAAGGAGTTACTCATCCATTTTTTTGTAAATTTCGTTTGGAAGATATATTTGTAACTTTAATTGTAAACCTTTTGACAAAGGAACATTGTAAACTCTTAACTCTCGATCGATACTCTATATTTATGTTGATTTGGGCCTCGGAGCCAAAGATGTAATTTTTTGGGAATTATTGGATGTTGAAGTGAGATTATGAGAATGGGAATGCTATATTATTTTGGGTATCGTACGGATAGTTGTGAGGTTTTATTTATGAAAATCCTTTATAAATATGTTGAAAATCGAGGGCGTGACATTAACTGTCCAGTTACTCTCCTTTTCCTAAGAGAACTACTCCCCAAATGCATGGTTCAAACGCAGCCGCTAGATTAGGGAAGAAATCGAACTTCCAAGAAGAAAATTCAAATAGGTTCGGTCACTCTCCTTTCACTCATGAACAACTGTCCAAATCCATGATTACAAATTCAGCTACTGGATTAGGGAAGAAGTGGAACATCCAACAAGTAAATTCAAATGGTTCGTGAACACTTTGCCAAAATCCATGCTTCAAAGTTCAAATGCAGTCTGACCGCGTCGTTCCGTGTCAAAAATAAATTTATAAAAACTTGGAGTTAACTCCGTAGAATAGTGATCAAGACCGAGTGTTGATCCACAGGGATAGTATAGCTAAGTTACTATAATTTCGATTGATTTCTAGATTAATTCGGAGGAAAAAGATTTGAGTTGTTTGATTTCAGAAAACTAATTAATTAAGAAAGCTACTAATTATTTGATTTGAAAACTGATGAGAAAAAGACCTAGGGTTTCGAATCCATCCCGGCCGCATAACAACGATATACATAAGCTAGGTTTAACATTCGAATCACTAAAGACTATCATTAGAGCTTGCAGTCCCTTCCGATAATCGTCAAGAAGATTATTGAGTTGTTAAAAGGCCTAGACTATCCCATAGCACGGACTGTCTCACTAGCCCGGTCTGGCCGCCTAACGGCACGATCCGTCTTACGAGCATATTCTATCTCAGAACTCCAACTACAGTCGATGAAAACCATTGTTTAACTCCGTATTTGAAAATCGTGAATATAAATACGAAACAGATTGAAAGCATTAAAATCATTCCATGAAACTGAAAGGAATTCTAGTTAAACAATTGATCCGAATATTAAAACCCAAATCTATACATATACAAAGTTACTTGGCACAGTACTTCATCTTCCCCCTAGGTGAGGGTTTAGCTGGCCATGAGAGCCGAAATCATGCTTCTTTTCCGTGATGTCGTGAACTTGTTTCTCGTCGTAGCAGCCTCCACGGCCGAGAGCTCCTTCTAAAAACCCTTTTTGTCGACTTTATAGCAATTGCCGTGCAAGACTTTCCTTTGCCGGGCCATAACATGGCTTAATAATGGAGTTATTACACTCTAGGTCCTTAGACCTTGGAACATGCTACGAGCTGGTCTCTAAACTTCTTAAAGTTTGCACTTTAACTCAGTAAAATGTCGAGCCTCCAAATATCTACAAACACAAGAAACGCATCACTAATCTCCAACTAATAATATAAATGGACTTAACAAGGCATAAATTAGAAGGATTAAATGGGTGCTTTTCAGCACCTATCACAGTCATTGGATAAGGGAATAAGTCTTACTTCCAATGCGTAAATTTTAAATGGGTGGTTTCCCATGGGAAACGGTTTGGGGTCGCTCGGAGGGGATGGGAAAATTGCAACGAGGGAACCAACATGGTGAGCCCAAGTCATTTAGTGTGACTGCGATTCAAACTTCCCAAATGCTTTTTTTTCCCTTTTGATCCTAACTTTATTCAATCATGTGACATTTACAGGCAGGAATCGCAACCATTCAAATCACAAGGAAATATCCCAGTGCTAGCTTTCCTCGGTAAAACTTCGTAAGCTGACATAGCATGAGCTTGATTTCATAGCTTTTTGCATACTCTCTTTTAATTTATTTATTTATTTTGTTGGTAACCGAGGAACAACCCTGCAGCCGAGCCACTATTGGACCCGACGGCGCAATCCAAATCTTGGGGGAAACTAGCACAGCAACCCACTGCCATGGCCCCCCACTTAAATCATGGTTTGCCTCCAGGGGGAATCGAACTCTGTTATGTTGCAAGCGCAAGTTGGCCCTTACCATGTTGACAACCCATGGGTGGGTTACTCTCTTTTAATTTGGTTTGTATTGTCTTTGAAGCATTGAAATCAAAACCAATTAGCAATATGTAGAGAGGTCACCTAAGCTCATGTATTAATTTTGGAGAGCTGCTAATTAATCAATATGGCATGCTCCAATGTACACTCTCCCGACTCCGACTCGCATGTGGAGTGGTAAACAAATCATGTACAATTCCATAGATCACAATGAAACAATACCCACCTAAAGACACAAGTAAATGGGCAAACAATGTCATCAATTCATAGACTTCTTAATTTACTGAGTCTACAATATACTTTTTGGACGGCTCAGATGTGTCCGTTCAGGCACCACGTCAGCCGGGTGACGTGGTATCCACCCGGCACTAAAAAATTTCTCCACAAGTTAGATGCCTCCCATGCTTGAACTAACCCAGTACGATTATCCGACAATAATGACTGAATAGACGCGAGGCTGTGGTCCCTGATAAACGCGTTGGGAGTACATACATATTTTTGACGCAAACTTGCTTTTCACATTTAACTACTACACAAGTACATAGTATCATGAATATTGCTTTAATTCCCTTTCCGAAAGTTTTTAAAAAAAACAACTACCAATATTACTTTTCCATTTTTGCTTTTGACCTGCAACACAGACTTGATTGGACTTCTATAGGCTTCAAAATTAGAATTTCGATTTATAAAATGGACGGTCATTGTCTAATTTTAAAGTTAGACTGTCCATGAACCTCCATTTGATAAACGAAAATTGATTTTTGGATATACATATTAATTTCTGATCAAGCTAATTTTTTGTGGGGTTATACTACTCCGTGGGTCCTATAAGATAAACGGTTTAGATTAATACAATAAATGCACGGTGTGCCCATGGTTTCCACTGCCGACGGAAAGAATTTAAACTCTTTTACCAAAACCAAACAAAGTAAGTCCCAATCAATTGGGTTCAGGTAATGCATCCATTTTCTAACTAAATTTTGTAAAGGGCATTGTGTTTCATGATATTTAGAAAACCTAGATCATTTCGAATTATTGCCTCTAATGTCTCCCTTCTCATAGTGTTACTCTCTCTTTTTTGTTCGGCGAAAGTTACTATTGCTAGAATAGTTAGATTAATACCTCAGAGGAGTTGAACTCTTGACCTTCTTACTCTAACTTATATAAGCCCTCCTAGTGTTACTCTCAACCGTAACCAAATCCTCTTATGTCAATTATGATCTACCCCTCCTTCTAGTGTTACCCTCAACCATAACCAAATGCTTCCTCCACATACCGCATCGCATAACCGCATCACATGATCTGCGATAAGCATGTACAGACCACATTCCAAGTCCAATTGGGAATTGGGAAGAACCATTGGAATGCACTCTTACTACACAGACTGGCAAGAACTATTGAAATTTCAAACAAAAGAAATACAAAATAGAAACAAAAACAGAAAGTCTAGTACGCACCATCGATCCATGGGCAATGATTCGGGCCTCTCAACCTCTCAAAGTCAGCACTTTCGCGCATGAAGAGGGGTAAAATCGCTATTCGATTATGTCATTGATGAGAATAAAGACCACACGATCGACTGACAGAAACAATCAGAAATAGCTTGCGATCGAGGCTGTGAAATCCATTGTTGGGCTTGCAAACTGTGGGGTAAAAATAATAAAAAATTGGTGGGAGGTCCACTATAGCATGTTTCTAACCCACTAAGTCCACTGATCAAGTTTCTAACCCACTAAGTCCACTAATATGTATTTGGTAAAGCCTAAAGTCCACTGCATTTAAAAAGGGAAATAATGCCTGACAAAATTACCATTTCCATTCAAATCCCATAAGTTTAGCCCATTATCCCCCATTATCCGTTCTACGTTTGAAATCCCAGCAGTTACGTTGGAATAGAGTGACAGAAGATTCTCCTTTTCTGATACACTGTATATAACGTTATATACTCGTTCATCAGTTCACATTTAACGTGAAATACTTACATGAAGATTCTCCTTTTCTGATACACTGTATATAACGTTATATACTCGTTCATCAGTTCACATTTAACGTGAAATACTTACATGAAGATTATCCTTTTCTGATACACTGTATATAACGTTATATACTCGTTCATCAGTTCACATTTAACATGAAATACTTACATTTTACGTTATATACTCCGCTGCGCGGACCAATTCGATCATATAAGGTTGTCTATGGTTATATATATGGTTATATATGATTATGGTTATATGTTTGTGCATATATATTTTCAAGTTTTAACAAGTATCAATCATTGAAACCATTACATCCGCCAATCAAAACATCTGTGTTCAAAATAAAAAAAATGGATTCAGAGTCTGCTATTGTTCAACTACGTAGTTATAAATTTGATCGATAGATCTACAAAACGGATTCAGAGTCTTCTGAATAGCAATATAAAAACAAGACAAAGAAATTACACCAAAAGACTTTAACCAAATTAAAATTCTAAATCTAATATTCTTGGCTGTCTTGTCAGGATCAGCGATCCTAATGTGGCTCTTCAACGTCATGAGGTACCTTTGGTAGAAGGATTTGATGTGGAGGGCTCTTCTGAGGTTGGAGTTCATCATAAACTCCATTATCACGGTGTCATTGTGGTGATACTCCAATTTGCAATAAATTGGATTAGGCACTTCATGAAACCACACTCCTATTTCTTGTGGATTTGTCATTTCTGCACATATAAGAAAAAAGTTAAACAGATGAAAACATATAGCTTTATATGTTAAAAAAAGGATTCAAGAATTCGTATATTACCATATATGTTTCATGATATCAGCTGTTAAACGAAAACCTAAACGTTATATATCTCATGATATATGGTTATAGACCTGAATATATAACCATATATGTTTCTCAACAGCAACAACAAAAAAGTACAAAAAACATTCCAAATCCAGCAAAAAAACAGTTTCAGTGCAATTGGACGACCGTTTATAGACCTGAATATATAACCATATATGTTACCATAACCATAAACAACCTTATATGAATTGGTCCGCGTAGCGGCCTAATAGATCTGAACATATAACCATATATGTTACCAACAACAGCTAATCAAAAGTACAAAAAACAAAATCCTAACATATCTGAACATATAACCATATATACCCAACAGCAGCTAAACAAACGTACAACAAACAAAACCTTAACAGATCTGAACATATAACCCTTCACAGAGAAGGATAAAGAAAGGAAGAGAAGGATTCTTATGTTTTTACTGGTGTATAAACCCTTCAAATGCAAAGAACCATACCGAGGGACACAAGGCGACGAAGATCGAGTTATTTGTTACGATTTGGAAGGGCACCTGATGTTTTGAACAGATATATGATGATGAAGGTGTCGGCGACGGTGGTAGCGGTGATGGAGGGCGGGAACTCGGCCATGGTGGTAACGGCCATGGATGGCGACGAAGGGCAGCGAGGAGAAGGAGGAGTGCACCGCGGCGAGCAGGCGAGGAGGAGGAGGAGTGAACCGGCGGCGGTGAGTAATCGGAAGGGACGGGATGTGACGGCGACGGGAGGTGGGTGGCGATGGCGACGACGAGATGTGACGGCGACAGGAGGTGGGTGGCGATGGCGACGACGACAGAAGGCTGCAACGTGTTTTTTTCCGCTGTTCGTTTCTAAAGCTCGCTGTTCGTTTCTAAAATGTGGGGGGGAGGGGGGGTAGGGGGGAGGGGGGAGGGTTTTGTACTGATTAGGGATAAATTTTCGGGAGAGAAATCGGGAGAGATTTTAGGGGATTGGAAATTTCAAATGGATATTTTTGAAATGGATGTAAAAACGGGGCAGGAAGTTTTTTAAAAACAGGGGTATATTAGACTAAACATGATTATTATATCCCTAATAATAGGTTAGTGGACTTAGTGGGTTATAGAATTTAGAAGTGGACTTAGGAGGTTTGGAAAGTGCTATAGTGGACCTGGGGAAAATTCTCCCAGTTAAAGCATCCAACTCCAAACCAATTGGCAAAGAGTGGAGAGGCCGCTCAGGCTCATATACTAGTTTTGGAGGAGATAATTAACCGATGTGGGACAAATCCCAACACTCCCCCGCACGTGCGACCCCCGACTCGCACGTGGAGAGGTAAACAAAGGATCCGGACACACGGATCACAATGAAAGAAAGTGCAACTACGGCACAGACAAAGGGGAAAAGCCTCCGAAACCTAGCTCTGATACCATGTTAAAGCATCCAACTCCAAACCAATTGGCAAAGAGTAGAGAGGCCGCCCAGGCTCATATACTAGTTTTGGAGGAGATATTTAACCGATGTGGGACAAATCCCAACACTCCCCCGCACGTGCGACCCCTGACTCGCACGTGGAGAGGTAAACAAGGATCCGGGCACATGGATCACAATGAAAGAAAGTGCAACTATGGCACAGATAAAAGGGAAAAGCCTCCGAAACCCTAGCTCTGATACCATGTTAAAGCATCCAACTCCAAACCAATTGGCAAAGAGTGGAGAGGCCGCCCAGGCTCATATACTAGTTTTGGAGGAGATATTTAACCGATGTGGGACAAATCCCAACTAAAAATAATCATAAATTTCTAACACCGAATTTCAGTTTATGTAGCTTTCGGTAGAAAATAAGTGGAAACCTATAATCTGACTACACATAAAAAATAATAAAAAGACAAACCCAGTGCACGAGGCTCCCGCCATTGCGGGGTTTGGGGAAGGGTTGATGTACGCAGCCTTACCCCTGCGAGCAGAGAGGCTGCTTCCACAAACTCCAACCTAGAAAGATAATGTAAGTAAATTATCTAATAACATACGGTCTGAAAACGTATTTGGGACAATTGATTAAACCGGTAAACAAGTCTACCAAGGTCAAGAAAGTTGCTTGACTAGAACACCAACACTCTCTATTAAAGCATGGTTATGGGCATGCAGCGCATGCAGCATTAACATTTCCAATCACCACCTTGGGATGGCAGTGTTAAAGCCATTCTTCCTTTTCATGCACCTTGTTTCTCTCTTGTGCTTGCAATCTGGCTCTCCTTTGGTAGCTGGCTTTATGCAAAGCAGGAACGAGACTGACCGCCTAGCCTTGCTTGCATTCAAAGCAGCCATAACCAGTGATCCCTTTGGAGCTCTAAACTCGTGGAATGAATCCATCCACTTTTGTCAATGGGTTGGTGTAACATGTGGCCGCCGACACCAGAGGGTCACTGTGTTGAGTATTGATCATAAAAAACTATCGGGGTCTATTTCGCCCCACATCGGAAATCTGAGCTTTCTCAGGAATCTATGGCTTCGCAACAACAGCTTGAGTGGTGAAATCCCCCCGGAACTCGGCCACTTGCGAAGGCTGCAAAAACTTTCGCTGCTTAATAATTCAATTTATGGTGAAATTCCCACCAATATATCTAGTTGCTCTAACCTTGTTGGCCTTGAATTCTCTGGTAATAGGCTAACAGGGGAAATTCCTGCGGAGCTCGGTTCTTTGAGTAAGCTCGAGGGGCTGTATATCGCAAAAAACAATCTAGCCGGAGGTTTGCCTTCTACTCTTGGGAATCTATCTTCTCTTGAAATTATTTATGCAAATGTTAACAAGATTGGCGGTAATTTACCAGATACTCTTGGTCGATGCAAAAAATTGGAACATCTTAAATTATGGTTGAACAATTTTGTTGGTACCATTCCTCTCTCAATTTATAATCTCTCTTCTATCACACGCTTTGAAGTTCCACCAAATTGAAGGCAGCCTTCCCTCAAACCTAGGAATCACGCTTCCTAATCTCCGACGCTTTGTTATCAGTAATAACATGTTTACTGGTTCAATTCCTATTACTTTATCCAATGCCACCAAACTAGACTACCTTGGCTTGGCGGCAAATGGATTTAAAGGAAAAGTCCCTTCTTTGGAAAAGCTGCAAAAACTTGAGGAGTTAAATTTACAAATGAATCATCTAGGAACAGGGGAAGTGGATGACTTGAGTTTCTTGGACACTTTGACCAATGCCACTAGAATCTCTACCGTGTCTCTCGCCTTCAACAGCTTCGGAGGCGTGCTGCCTAAATCAATCAGCAATTTGTCCACTGAATTAAATTTCTTTAGCTTGGGTTTTAATAATGTATATGGGAGCATCCCATCCGGGATTGGGAATCTTATCAATTTGCAGTCTCTTGCCCTGTCCGTCAACCAGCTAAGTGATAACATTCCTTTCGATATCGGAAAGCTTCAAAAGCTACGGAGTTTGCTCTTCCCGAAAAATAAATTCCACGGGGAGATCCCATCGTCCTTTGCAAATCTAACTTTCTTAACTTATCTCGATTTATCTGGAAATTATCTTCATGGCAACATCCCTTCGTGCATCGGGAAATACCATTTTTTGCAGATAGTAAGTCTTGAACATAACTATCTTAGTGGTATCATACCCAGAGAAGTCGGTAGTGCCTTTTCACTGTTGGAGCTAGACTTAGACTATAACAATTTGAGTGGCTCCATTCCACAGGAAATTGGACTTCTTAGAAATCTGGAAATACTGGATGTTTCTAAGAACATGTTGGTTGGCAATATTCCAAGTTCTTTGGGTAGTTGTGTAATGTTGTTTTCATTAAACATGGGGGGAAACAAATTGTGGGGCACCCTTCCTTCAACTTTAGCCAATTTGAGAGGAATGGAGGAGTTAGATCTTTCTCACAATAACTTGTCAGGAAAAATCCCAGACTATCTGGATGGCTTTGTCTTTCTGAAGAAACTAAACCTGCCGTTCAATGATTTTGAGGGGACGGTACCAGAAAGAGGTGTATTCAAGAATGCATCAGCCTTTTCTGTTGAAGGAAACAAGAAGCTCTGTGGGGGAATACCTGAATTGCAGCTGCAGAGTTGCAACACCAAAGGGTCCAGAAACAAAGGATTTGCTCTCACCATGAAACTAATTACTTCTATATCTTTGGGGCTTCTTGGTCTGCTTCTGTTCTTGTGTTTTATATATCTGCGTTGGTTTAAAAAGACAATAACTATCCCTTCCGTCACATTCCTAGGAAACTCTTTTCTCCAATTGTCGTACCAAAATCTACTTCAAGCTACCGATGGCTTTTCTTCAACCAATTTGATTGGTGTGGGTAGTTTTGGTTCAGTATATAAAGGAGTTCTTGATGGGGCTAAGAAAATTGTTGCAGTGAAGGTACTTAACCTTCGATTCCGTGGTGCTTCCAAGAGTTTCATAGCTGAGTGTAAAGCCCTAAAGAGCATCAGACATCGAAATCTTCTGAAGGTACTCACTGCATGTTCAAGTGTCGATTATCAAGGCAATGAATTCAAAACTCTTGTCTATGAATTCATGGTCAATGGGAGCCTAGAGGAATGGTTGCATCCAAACGACCACAACGATGATGCGCACAAGGAGTCAAGGAGATTAAACTTTGTACAGAGGTTAAATATTGCAATTGACGTAGCTTCTGCACTCGTCAGAACCAATAGTGCACTGTGATTTGAAACCGAGCAATGTTCTTTTGGATGATGAAATGATTGCGCATGTAGGTGATTTTGGATTATCAAGGTTCTTTCTCGAAACCACCTCCATGTCGTCTCCAAATCAATCAAGCTCCATTGGCATACGAGGGTCTATTGGTTATACTGCTCCAGGTAATGTTCCCTTCGGCTCTTCAAAATTTCCCTTTGTACCTCCACTTAAAACATTATTCAAAGTTGATTCATGTAGTATCATAGTTGCTACTTCAATCACTTAAATAAAGCTGATTGCTCATTTTTGGTCCTCACACCAACATCCAGCTTTTCAAAAGCACAAGAATGAATGTTAGGCATGAAATTTAGGCCGGCAAGTGGACGGTGGGATTAGTCCCCAAGATTCGTCGAGATGCATTTAATATGGTTGGGCACCTGTATCAAGAAAATGTTGGAGATGATGTTTCTAGTTTATCGTTAAAGCTTCAAAAAAAGTTTGTCGTATAGGGTATTGATAGGCAAGTTAGCAAAAGAATTTAACCAGCTAGAAAAATTCATGTTCTTAACTTGATTAGTTTCTTGCTTATACGTACCCTAATTTTTAAGCACTTTATAGTGTAATTTGGGAAATTTTCTTTTATATCCCTTCGACTTTGACCAAAAATTCATTTTGGTCCTTCACCTTTCAATTTCGGCATAAAAATACTTCGACTTTCCAATTATTTTCAATGTAGTCCTTTAGAAGGAATCCGTTTTCTTTGAGTCCTGCTCCGGGCCGTTTCCGGCCACCGAACGTGTAAGGACCCGTAATTTCGAAAATTTTATTTAAAGGTTTATTAATATTAGAAATTGAAGGAAAATATGGAATTTATTAGATTTAGTTGATTTAGGGCTAAAGTGATAGAATTGTTTGTGAAAGGGTGTCTAGTGTAATATGTTTTGGGTGAGTATATATAGGAGGGTGAGAGAGTAGAGAATTATTTTCCTCCTCTCTCTCTCACCGGCGTCCCCCTCTCCCTCTCGGCTCCTTTCCCTCTCTCTTGCTCCTCCACCAAAATTCAACCTCCAAACTCAAAACCCAAGGAACCTGTAACGACCCGTAATTTCTGAAAAATATTTAAGGATTTTTATAATATTGGAAATTGAGGAAAATACGATTTTTGTTAAGTTTATGTGAAAATTGGGGTTAATGTGAAATTTGTGGAGTTGATTTGATTTGGGTCTTAAACGATAGAATTGAAATTGGAGGGAGTGCTAGTGTAATTTGTTGGGTGTGTGAGTATATATAGAGGAGTGTGTGTGTGTAGGGGATTAAAATCCCAACATATCTCTCTCTCTCCTCACACATATCTCTCTCTCTCCTCACGTCTCTCTCTCGGCTCTCTCCCTTTCTCTTCGGCTCTCTCTCTCTCTCTTGCTCCTTTGAGCTTGAAAACTCACCAATCGACCACAATACCTTCATACCTCGACCTTCAATTCGTCTCCTACGCGTGATTCAAACCTTGGATCGTGTGGGTTCATGCTAGAACTCGTTCTTGGAGGATTTGGAGCTTGGAAAGCTAGGGCTCGCTTATTTGGGTGGATCTTCGATCTTTGATCATTGAGGTAGGGATTCTTGCTCTTGTTATGTGTTTCTGAGTTGATTTCATGTGGTAATCGTGCCATAGAGTGTTGATTATTGTGTTGTGTTGTCCTTGAGTTTTCTGCACGAAATCGCCACTCGTAATGTCCCCGTATCGATACAATTGTTTGCGTATCGATACGCTGAGAGGATCTGCATTCCAGTAGCATCAGAAATCTGTCGTAGCGTAGCCGTATCGATACTCCATCTCCGTATCGATACTCCAGACTCAGCCGTATCGATACTCCGATTTCCGTATCGATACTCCAGACACTGCCGTATCAATACTCCGATTTCTGCATCAATACTCCTTGGCTTTCTGGGCAGTTTTGCCATGTTGCTCCGATTCGACTGTTTTGATTCTTGATCAGTTCTGGACCTTTTGGACACCTCCAAACCCATTCCAAGCATGTTTAATTGAATACCTTGGGTTAATCTAAGTTACCCTCGTCTCGTTGGTCTTCCGTTAGTAAAGAAAGAGTAGTATCGTAGTTGGTTGATGCTTGATCGGGATGCTTCTAATGAACTTGACTGTACTTGGGGATGATTGTGGCATGACGTGGTCAACGATATTGACACTTTAGGCGCCGTGACATGAATTGGTGATTGGTGAATTGGAAAACGTATAGTAGAGGGGTTATCGAGTATCGTAGATTATAGGGTATAACGTAGAAAGCTTAGTTCGTCGAGAGGGACATACCTAGAGGTCCGGACGGAAGTGGAGCCTTCTAAATTCCTTGGGTGTTCGTTCTAAGAGATTCTAGGATAGAACCTAGTGAGTGGTGTGTCATAGAGCCAATGTTGGGTCCGGTGCATGACAAAGAATATTACGACAGACATAGAGGAATAGCTTAGGTTTGAGTAGTTGTCAATGAACATTGTGACATGTTTATTTGTTTGTATTGCCCTATGTGAGGATAAATGAAAGAATGTGAACTACGGAGAACTGTCTGCTTGTAAATAGATTGTTGATGTGTGTGTATGCCTAAATTGAGAACTTGAATAGAGGGTCCCGCAACGCAAGGGGTGGTAATGCGAGGACTCTAGAGGGCCCGTTACGCGAGGTGTAGTAATGCGGAAACCCAGGTGAAGAGAATTCAATGTGACGCAAGGGGTGGTAACACAGTTGAATGTCTCGCATGATTAAGAGAATTCAATGTGACGCAAGGGGTGGTAACACAGTTGAATGTCTCATATGATGAAAAGAATTGTGATTGACTTAGAAGTTTGTGTTGATGTTTGTACTGTGGGTTGCTTGAGATTGTAGTTGTTGAAAATGAGAATGAAAGGTTGGTTCTATCAAGGTTTTATTAAATAATGAAATTTGATTTTGAAAAGAGGATTTTGATAAAAATCCTCCGGTATTCTTGAGCGAATCAACGGATCCGGTATTTGGGCACAAATCAACGGAGCTTGACCTGTAATGGTCTTGAGTTTTCTCTAAATTGTTTTGGGAATCAAAAAGAAAGGTTTCATGAACTAAGACTCTATGGTGAATGGTATGAAATGAGGAAGTTGTTTGCGACATTCATTCGAAAAGTCGGTTGTTGGTTGTACAGTTGTAGTAATTTGCTAGTTTGGTGGGTGTTTTATGCTACCCCTAGTCTAATATACGAATGGTAAGGGATATCTTTAAGATGTATAGAATTCTGTGGTCGTAGTTCGTCGGTTCTTTGTGGTATACCTTGTCGTATCTCTTGTTCAATGATTGGAAATCATTAACTCTTATTGCATACTTCATCGCATTTACTTATAACTTGAGTATAGAATTTCCTACTGGGCTAGTGTAGCTCAACCTATCATTTTCAGGTACAGAGCAAGGAAGTTGGCATGGCGTGCATGGCATGATTGTTGATCATGTTTTTCAAAGGTATAGAAGAGGAGATTTTCTGCATTTATTTGAAAGTAGTATTTGAAAGAATGAATAATGTGAATTGTAATATTATTTCGGTATTTTGTATAACTTGGGGCTTCGAGCCGGGATTGTAACTTCTAAAATTTAACTTTGTTTAAAGAGAAAATATGTCATTTGGGTATTATCAGAATTGTAGTGATAGTTTTATTTATTGAAAATCATTACTATTTATGTTGAAAATCGAGGGCGTGACAGAACCCAACCCTCTCATCATCTTCCTCACGCGCTATTGAGTTCGTAGCTTGTCCGGTTTGGCTCGGAGGAGGTGTATTTCTCTCGGTGTCGATTTTGGAGTCTAGGGCTCGGAGAGTCTCTTGGGTTCGGCTTTGATAATCGAGGTAGGGATTTCTTGCACTTGTTATGTGTTTATGTGTTGGTTTTGCATATGGATCGTGCGGTAAATGTTGGTTTTTGGTTGGGGTTTCGTTCTTGTAATTCTGCAGAAAATCTGCTCGAATACCCATTTGTATCGATACTGCTCAGATCAGTATCGATACAAGAATCTCTGGAACGTTTTTAAGCCCATCTGTATCGATACTAGAATCGCTAGTATCGATACAAAGTGCCCTAAAATCAGCTTTTGCTGTTTCGCTCCAAACTTCGTTATTTTGACCCCCGATCACTCCTAATACCTTTTATGCACCATTAAACCATCCTAATACTTGGTTGCTTGACCTCCAATGACTTGTTGCTCGATTCCACGTCTTAGACACTCATTAATCGATGTCTTAGTGTCGTAACGGAGGATGTACCGTATGATCGTTTAGGGAAGTCGTAGGTTATGCGAGGTCTCGTGGTAAGTATGATTGGGTAGATTAGTGTTCATCTAGTGATTTGAAAGGTAATATCGAAAGCCATGTTCTCATGATCCGTTTGTGGTTTCCTTTTTAATCCCTTTGGTACTCTTTCCATGAGGTTTAGGTGTCGGTGTTAGTGAGGGGTATGTCGTAGGACGGTGACGGGTTCGTACATTACTTGGGGTATAATTAAAGGGAATGGCGTGTATTACTTTATTAGTTGAAGTAGTGTTATGGTTAACGATTTGGAACGTTTGAAAGGTAACCAATGTGGTGGATTGGTAGATTATTTAGAATGTTTAAAGTGAAATCGAGGTTGTGTAGAATCGTTTGGGATGATATTATAACTTGAGTCTTCTTGACTCGTCCTATGAGGTTCAAGCATAGAAAGCAAATAAGTAGAGTATTGTGGGATTATACGTATAGGCTTAACATGTTATGTAGGATGCGGAGTTGTAAACTAATGAAAAGACACGAGCATGTACGTTTGTAGAGTTAGGTAATGGCCGATAGATTGAGGATGAAATTGATTATGAGATGATGACGATTATGAAAAGTGTGAGAGGTGACCCGAGAGGTCGTTCTTGAGGGAATAGACTCGGGGTGACCCTACGCTCGAGGGGATAGACCCGAAGTGACCCAAATGGTTATTGTTATTGAGGGAAAAGACTCGGGGTGACCCTGCGCTCGAGGGAATAGACCCGAGGTGACCCAAAGGATTATTATGATTGTGAGGGAATAGACTCGGGGTGACCCTGCGCTCGAGGGAAGTAGACCCGAGGTGACCCTAGTGATTATCGATGGGAAATATCTGACTAAAAGAAAGGAAAGGAAAAAGGATCTTTTAATAAGAAATGGGGTTTGGTTATGAAATGAGAAACGTGAAAGATTGTGAAATGAAAATGAATGTTGAGATAGATGTGATGAGAAGTACCGACTGATAAACTAAAGATTGGCTAATTGTATTTGAGATAGGAACGTTAGTGACACTGGTATGGCGTGTGAGGTGGTAGGTATTGTACATAAGATTGTCTAGAATCCTTTGGCCGTTGTGTGTTGCCTGTTGATAGTCATATAAACCTTGGGTATATCTGTCGTTTCTCATTCACTTTAGATGCATCACTTGATATATTTTCCCATAACTTGTGCATAGATTTCTCTACTGGGCTAGTGTAGCTCAACCTATCGTTTTCAGGTTTATTGCAGGTCACTGTCATGGAGTGCATGCTGATGTCATGGTTTAAAGCTATTTTCTGAAGTACTTTTCAATCTTTGTAAAATGAAATTTCATTGTATCGCATTTTCTATTGTGGAACATTGTAAGTATTGGGCCGGTTTGTGGAATTGGGAATTAAACTATCTTTTGGGTTATTTATGGTAATTTTGGTGAGGATTTTAATTATTAAATGTCATTCACATGAGGATGGTTTTTGCTTCACTTGATTATATCATGTCTAACACCATGGATGTCTGACACCATGGATCCCTTAATTTGCTCGTAACTTTTTGCCTCCGTTACACTACTAAAGAATACCATCCTCATGTGAATCCAGCGACTAGTCTTTCTCTAAGGATATGTTTGGACGACCGGAATCTTTCGTTGGAATATGAATATGATTATAGAAGTTTTCTTGAGAAGGATTAGGAATGTGATTACTGGGAATTAAATTTTTAAGGAATGTAATAACTGAAGTAACATCATTCCGGTGTTTGAATTAATTCAGTAATGCATCACATGAAAATTGTTGTTGTTTCTAAACGTTGGAATTATAGAAGCATGACATCACATTCTCATTCCTTCTCAAGATTCCTGTCATTCAAACTGAGCTGTACTGTAGGTTTCTAAATCATTAAAGGAAAAGAAACATTTCTTCAAATCAAAGCAAAGGCTTGACAGTTTATGTACATTCATCGAGGTCGAATTTTGTAGAATCGTGTCTTGCTCTGGGGTAATCACGTCCATTGATTTGCGTGTTGACCGGATTTTCTCATTTGGTTCCTGCTGGGATTGGGAGTAATGGAACGAGTTGTTCGCTTCCATCAATTAGCCATTTTTGCTTGATTTTTTCAATTGTATCCTTTTGATTGGTTTCGTTGGTTTTGGCCTCAAGGCCATTTCTGTTTGTTATCCTCTGATAGTGATGTTTTGCGAGATTAACATAATGCCGCGGCCGTGTAAAGTAATCGGCGGAGCCACCGCAGGCGGCGGCGATTGAGATCACGGCCCTCGCCGCTGCCGCGGCGGCGTCCGCAAGCAGCTCGATCGCGTCGGCGATAGCGTCTGCGGCGGGGAAGGCGAAGAAGGAGGCCGGCGGAGCGTGGCTGTGGATGCGGTTCGAACGGTTCGGGCAGTCGGAGCTGATCGAGTGAGACAAGAGCACGATCATCAAGTGCGTGTCGATTCCGGCTAGGGATTTGAGGATTCTTGGCCCGTCTTCTCTCACTCCTCCAATTTCCTGGTCCTACAATCTTTGCCAAGTGTAAGAAATCAGAGCATTTATTGCGTATCAATCTACACAAAACATTTGTTATCAATTTCAATTAATGGATATTTTAAGGTTTTTAATCAGAAGCTTGACGCTCTGTCTCTCTTGTTCTGACATGGGTTTTCCATTTATTGTTGCAGTTCGTGGCCTCGTTTGATAACAGTGATAGATGGATGGGATTCGTAAGGAGATGGGATTAGGATTGGGATTCGTAAGGAGATGGGATTGGTAATGAGAAGGGATTGGTAATGAGTATGTTTGTTTGGGATGGGATTAAATGATGGGATTATTAATATCATGTTTGTTTGAGATGGGATTAGATGATGGGATTGGATTGATAGAAGAAATTGGTAATGAAAAGGGATTGGTAATATGAAAGAGTTGGGATTGGACTATTAATACCCCTCAATACCAAGTCCCACGGGGTATTAGCAATACCCCCTATTACCCGAATTTTTAATCCCATCGGACTACTAGTCCGAACCATTTTTGGTTACCAAACAAGGTATTAATAATACCAACACTCTACCAATCCAATCCCAACCCCTTTGAGGGTTATCAAACGGGGCCGTTCATCCCCTGGTCCGTTCTCTATCTCTCTAGTTTTCTTTTCTTCTTTTCTTGATCCAAACTTTTCTTACACTATAGTAATTTTTTCAGGAAAAGACAGCTCTAAGAAAGTAGTTGCTGCACTTGGGGTTAGCTACGGTTTGCCTCTCTCATTCTCATATGCATTTGTGTTCCTATATGTTGGAGCCTTGGAGGAGAAATAGATCAAAAAAGCATACAATTCTTAACATCACTGGTTAGTAACTAGCAATTACCATTCCAAAGATGCATCGATCTGCTGAGAATTGTTTTTGTTTGGTTGGCTTTGGGTTTTTGGTTTTGTAACCTATGAGAATTCCGACAGCCCTCATCGTGGGAATAAAGTTTTCATCTATGTACGAAAATGGAGTAGTTTTAAAAAATTCAGTAACATTTTTCCTTTTCGAGTTGACTATTTCAGGAAAATCTTCCCATTATGAGTTTTCAAAAATGTTTGTTTAACCTTTGTGGAGTTTTTCAGAGAAGAGAACTGAAAAAAGAGAGAAAGAAACAGTATCTTATTTCTTTTGATAAGTACCTATATGGTGTATATCAATGTTTTACAAGATCCTTAACAGGAGCTTAACTTTGTCGTAGACATGCAAGAGGGTCTCATGAGCTTAGGCATTCTCAGAAGTTAGAGCTCCAAGTTTCTACAGACTATTTTAGCTCTAAGAGCATACTTGGCGCTAGGGGCTTTGGAAATGTGTACAGGCGAAAGTTGCCGGGTGAGACAATGGTGGCCATATAATGCTTGAAGGACGTGATAGGAACAGCTGGGGAATCACAATTTAGGACTGAATTGGAGATGATTAGCTTGCTGTCCAGCAGACTTTGTTGCGCTTAATCGGATATACTGTACCATCCAGAACGAGAGGCTTCTGGTGTGTCCCTTCATGTCTAAGGGCAGTATGACCACGAGGCTTAGAGGTTAGTACCTCTCTTACTTCCTTAGAAATACTGTTACTCTTTGGCTTTTATGGAGTAAACCGAAAAGGTGACGTAAATGATAAGAAGAGTGTGAAGTGACGAAACTAAATTTTGATTTCCCTATCATTTTCAGCTCCTTTGCAAATTCTTCATCCAAACATCAAACAATGATCTATTTTTTTCAACAATCACAAATTCAAGGCCTGAGCGTGAGTCCTCTTATATTTTCGTTTGAGTACTTGCTGAATTGTGAAGTGAGGTACTTTATTAGTTTTTAGCTTGATATAAACCACTATGGCCAGGGCTCCAAATGTTTTGTATTTGTAACTTCGAACCATGTAGGTTAGAGCTGGGATCATGCTTAACTACTAGTTTAGAAGGCTTTGTGGTTATGGGTAATCATTTGTTTTTATTCCTACCTCAACTTTTCCCGGGGTGCCAATTTGGAGTTGAAGTTGGAACTAATTTTCAAATTCTGGTGCTTCTAATTCGTTTAAAATGGAAAATTGAGTATTTGAACCATGCCTTGTGAATGACTTTTAACGGATGACAATTGTCTTCATACAGCTTTCAATATCTTGACAACTGTGGTTTTGAAGCTGTGTTCCGTTATCTTTTTTTGTCACATATATTACGTGTAAATGCGAGGGCTGTACCTATTTAAGCCTTTTTGTGCTGTATTATTACTTGGGGTGTTTAAACCATGCATAGTTATCGAAATCGTATGATTCCCGATTCGAATCATAAGATTCGGTTTGATTCAAGTATAAAACGATTTGGATCGATCATATGAATCATGAATAGGTAAGAATCGAAGTGAGAATCGCAGAATCGTGCTCTGAATCGTAAGGTGAATTGTAAGAATCGTACGATTCACTTTGTTTTTGATTAACAAGTTAATCAACAAGTAGATAGATATTACAGTAATAACAAAATGTAGCTTCGATTTACAGTTGACCTCAATGACTTTTCATACTTTGGAAACGATAGATGATAGCCTCATTTGTAATGGTTTTAAAAATATCTTTCTATATGTACACAACCAAACTATCATGCATCCATGGAGATCTTGGTTTAGTCTGTGTAGAGATTAGGAGAAACGAATCAAACGATCGACGAAACCCTTGTTCTGTTTGAAGAACGAATGAAACGCTATGTTGACGTTTGGAAATTTTGTGGGTGGAGATTCTATTTTGACCCCTTTTTTCCCCAAGTACAAAACCCTTTTATGGGCTGGGGCAAAAATGAATTTTAAAGTGGGGTCGAGTGAGTGAAAATTATACCAATCCCTATGAAAATTTGGGAGGCAGTGGAGTCACCTGCCTATGCTTGTCTCACACTCCCTCCACCCTGAATGGCACTGATCTTACAGTTAGCAAGACCAAAGAGAATGACCAAGTCATGACCAAAACATTTGCGAAGTCTCGCGCTATCAAAGCAAAAGCACATCTTTTGGACTATGTGATTTGCTTAAAATGTGTACTCGTTAATGTGTCTCAAACTTAATCTTTGCAACTTAGAATGTGTACTTAAGAACTTCGACTTCATAAGTACATAAATGTAAATTATCAGATTTCAATCCACCAACCGCAACACGACATAAACGTGTGAAGCACGCCGCCTTTATCCTAGTGTATTAATGTTTAGATTTATAAAGTTCGTTTTTCCCCTTCGGTTTTGGAACCCATCCTTTTTTCCCCTATCAGTACATTTTTTTTGTTTTGTTTCCATAGTAAAATTTAGGGAAAATTTCAAAATAACACCTGACCTTTCACACAAATCACACATAGGCACCTAACCTTTTAAAATTATCAAAAAAACACCTGACCTATTTAAAAACCCATCAATTTTCCACCCGCCGTTAACTTTCCATCCAAAACTAACGGAAATGTTGAAAATGGGACGACATTCATTTGTCTTAACGTTTTTTACACCTACCATTCTTTGTCTTCACTTTGCACAATTACTTTTCTTTCTCTGTCGTTACTTTTCACACATACCCATGACTATTCTATGTTTTTTGTTTTTACATTTTCCTTTGTTTAATACAAAGTAATCTTGTTTGGCTGCATAGTTATGGATATTTAATTACTACTAAATTAAGCTTGATTTCTTATTTTGGGTGGATTTGAATTGAAAAGTTAAGTAATTTTGGTGACTTATTGATTCGTTTTGACGCAAAACTAACAAATGTAATTTTTTTTGAATAAAGACAAAAAATAAGTCATGGGTAGGTTATTTTTTGTAGGGATAGTCAATTAATAACTTACTACCTCCGTCCCAAAATGTTTGTCTGGTCCGCAAAACGAGAACGTAAAAATAATTCAAGTTTTGCAAGAAAAATTTAAATTTTTTTCAACAATTTACTAGATCTTGACGAGTTCTTTTAATTGGGAAAATTTCAAAATCACACCTGACCTTTCACACAAATCACACATAGGCACCTGACCTTTTAAAATTATCAAAAAAACACCTGACCTATTTAAAAACTCATCAATTTTCCACCTGCCGTTAACTTCCCATCCAAAACTAACGGAAATGTTGAAAATGGGACAACATTCATTTGTCTTAACGTTTTTTACACCTACCATTCTTTGTCTTCACTTTGCACAATTACTTTTCTTTCTCTGTTGTCACTTTTCACACATACCCATGACTATTCTATGTTTTTTGTTTTTGCCTTTTCCTTTGTTTAATACAAAGTAATCTTGTTTGGCTGCATAGTTATGAATATTTAATTACTAAATTAAGCTTGATTTCTTATTTTGGGTGGATTTGAATTGAAAAGTTAAGTAATTTTGGTGACATGTTGATTCGTTTTGACACAAAACTAACAAATGCAATTTTTTTTTGAATAAAGACTAAAAATAAGTCATTGGTAGGTTATTTTTTTGTAGGGATAGTCAATTAATAACTTACTACCTCCGTCCCAAAATGTTTGTCCGGTCCGCAAAACGAGAACGTAAAAATAATTCAAGTTTTGGAAGAAAAATTTAAATTTTTTTCAACAATTTACTAGATCTCGACGAGTTCTTTTAATTTATGAAAAAAGTTTAGAATTTTTCTTAAAAGAAATGCATTATTTTTTTGCCCTCGTTTTGCTGACCGAACAAATATTTTGGGACGGGGGAGTATTTATTTTTAGTCGATGAGGGTATAAAAGCAGATAGGGTTAACAAAGATGATGTCATGTGGGACCATTCTTCTTATTCGCGCCAAAATGCATATTTTCAACATTCCCGTTTGTTTTGGATGGGAAGTTAACGGCGGGTGGGAAATTGATGGGTTTTTGAATAGGTCAGGTGTTTTTTTGATAATTTTAAAAGGTCAGGTGCCTATGTGTGATTTGTGTGAAATGTCGGGTGTTATTTTGAAATTTTCCCCTTTTAATTTATGAAAAAAGTTTAGAATTTTTCTTAAAAGAAATGCATTATTTTTCTGCCCTCGTTTTGCGGACCGGACAAATATTTTGGGACGGGGGAGTATTTATTTTTAGTCGATGAGGGTATAAAGGCAGATAGAGTTAACAAAGATGATGTCATGTGGGACCATTCTTCTTATTCGCGCCAAAATGCACATTTTCAACATTCCCGTTTGTTTTGGATGGGAAGTTAACGGCGGGTGGGAAATTGATGGGTTTTTGAATAGGTCAGGTGTTTTTTTGATAATTTTAAAAAGTCAGGTGCCTATGTGTGATTTGTGTGAAAGGTCAGGTGTTATTTTGAAATTTTCCCTAAAATTTATCCTTTTTTTTTTTCCTGCCTTTATCCTAGTGTATGAGTGTATTTAGGTACATAGTAAAATTTTACTTTCATTTTTAGACATATATGAGAGCATAAATATATTATATTATTGACTCGTTAAGGCTCACGAACAAGCTCAAGTTTGACTCAAACCTAGGCAAGCTCAGCTCGAGCTCGGCTCTTCAAATTTTCATTGAGTTCAGCTCGAGTTCACTTAAAAACTTAACGAACGAATTTGAACATTTTAATATTCGGCTCGTTTACAGCCCTACATGTACCCCTCCCCCCTCTTTTCTCCTACTAGTAGCGAAATCAAAGCAGAGCAAACCCACAAACAAGAACAGGAGTTTCAAGTTATGGGTATTTGTTTTGCTTCAATGCGCTCTCTCTTTCTATCTCTCTCAAGTTAACTATTTATAAAGTTCGTTTTACCCCTTCGGATTTGGAACCAATCCTTTTTTTTCCCCACATTTTTTTGGTCTGTTTCCATAGTTAATAAGATCAGTTATGGAGTACTTGGTTTTTACTCCAAACGAATATAAAGATTTTGTGGTTTTTCATGCTTGATTACGTGTAGGGGCTCAACGATCACCAAGATTGAAAGCCAGCAACCCGAAAAAATCGGATTGATAAGATGGTGAGTCCTAAAACGTTTCTATGGTTTTTGGGATTCATAGTAAGAGGTAATATGGATAATAGAGGAAATTATTGTTGCATGTTGCATCTAACAACCCATTGAACTCGACTTACTCTGTTTAAAGAAAAGAGATTGAAAAAATCATCTGTCTCCCTCTCTCTCTGTTATTAGGTTCTCTTTCTTTCTCCGCGGCTTCAATACAGCCGCTGGAGAACTGCCCCAATCCGGCAGACATCTGCACAAAACAACTCCAAGTTCCGTAGATCAGCCTCGACAGCATTGCCGACCGTTGTAAGTAATTTAAATTTTATTTAACTATACTGGTTTCTTGGTATAAATTTTCAATTCCATCTTTTAATTGTTTGAGAGCCGTTGGATTCCCTTATCCATACTCGTTGGATGCCATTGCATACCCATGCTGATTTTATAGCGGGCGGTGCTCATTCATTGTCTGACCTCATTACTCTTCCCTTATCATCAGAAGGCTATTAACTACATGCACCACATGGTGGTTTCTTAACTTTTGGAAATCTACGTGTATATATATACCTATACATACACATATACCAGCAATTTCTTCTCCCACTGGAAAACAAAAGCCTTTACTCCTCTTACCCATTCCAACGGAAAAAGACAGAGCAAGTGAAATAATATTTCTTCTCCTTTAGTTCAATTCTTGCTCCAGAAAACCTCCGATAACATCAATGGTAAACCTTGCTTTGATTATATATATGACAAGTGATTTTGGAGTGTCGGGCAACTACAGGTTTGTGAGCTTTTGCTTAGCTGCACAAAAGCAAACTCGATGGTCGTTTTATCTTGGGGAAGGAACACCAGTCAACCCAGTGCAGAAAGGGGGTGTATTGTTCCTTAGATTGTTGGAGAAAATTTAATGCAACATTAGTTAGTTAGGGATAAAAATATACTAACCATATTTTGGAGGAAAATTAGGAGAAAATCAAGTCTAATTGGTTATATGTGTGCCGAATAATTAGTAAAGGCAATAATTATACCGTTACTGCTCCTAGTATCAAGGAGACTAAGTCAGTGGGTTCAACCAACCCCTATGATTTCTCCCATGATCTCTAACTATTATGTATATACCTCCTTCACAAACCCACGTAATTAATATAAAAGGTATGTGATAAATAATCCATCAATAGCAAATCTTAAATAAATATATGAAAGTAAACACAAAATTATTTCAAGAATTACCTCTCCTGAAACTTCGTTAAAACGTGTCCCAGTAATGTTCCGGATAAGGTGGACTTGTTGGAGTACCTTAGCATGCACTTCTCGTGCCAGATTGTGACCCGCTTCGACCTGGGGCACTTATCGACTGCATCTCTACTAGCGGAAATGATACATTCCCGACACACAGCCACAGAGACGTCTTCGCGGCAGAGGAAGAGGCCATAGGCGACGTCAAGGGGGCTGCTGCCGGTAGTGAAGTTGAAAAATCCAGTAGAGGCGTTGGAATTGAAGGAGAGAACGGATAGGAGCTAGTGTGTTGAGGTTTGCTTGGTAGGTGCTGTTTGGGGCGTAAGTAAAGATTGTGGTCCCAGATATGCGGGCAGTCCATGAATAAAGGTTCAGCTTTGATCATTGGGATTGGGATGAGGCTGACGAAGCAAATTGAGTAAATAAATAAACAGAGCCTTTCTGGGCATTTGTAGGGCCGAAAAATGCTCTGTGTGTTTATTTACTCAATTTGCTTCGTCAGCCTCATCCCAATCCCAATGAAACCTTTATTCATGGACTGCGAGCATATCTGGGACCACAATCTTTATTTACGCCCTAAACAGCACCTACGAAGCAAACCTCAACACCCTCCTATCCGTTCTCTTCTAAAACTCCAACGCCCCTACCGGATTTTTCAACTTCACTGCTGGCAGCAGCCCCCCTGATGTCGCCTACGGCCTCTTCCTCTACCATGGCGACTTCTTCACTACCATGTATCGAGAATGTATCGTTTCCGCTAGCAGAGATGCAGTCGAAAAGTGCCCCTGGTCAAAGCTAGTGACGATCTGGCACGAGAAGTGCATGCTGAGGTACTCCAACAAGTCCAAATGGACCGTATTGGGGGTTGTGAAAAATACTCTGAACATTACTAAGACCCATTTTAACGATGTTTTGGGAGAGGTAATTGTTGAAATTATTTAATGTTTTACTTTCATATATCTATTTGAGACCCATTTTAACGATGTTTTGGGAGCGGTAATTGTTGAAATTATTTAATGTTTTACTTTCATATATCTATTTAAGATTTGCTATTGATGGATTATGTATCACATATCTTTTGTATTAATTACGTGGGTGTGTAAAGGAGGTATAGTTGAACCCAGTGACTTGTCTCCTTGATACTAGGAGCACTAGTTATACCTTTACTTATTCGGCACACATATAACCAATTAGACTTGATTTTGTCCCAATTTTCCTCCAAAATATCTGTAGTATGTTATTCTCCCTTACTAACTAATGTTGCATTAAATTTTCTCCAACACCGACAACCACCAGAGGAGATCACAACCCGAATTTTGTAAGGTAGCGGAGGCGTGGGACTTTTCCAGGTGATGAGGAATTGGGAAGTGACGCGTGCTTCCGAAACGGTCTTACATTAGGTATGGGTTTTTCCTCCCCTGTTCCAAAAAAATGTTTGCATGCGATCGCCTTCTAGGGTTTTTCTCATTTGAACTGGTGAATTGGAGAAGTAAATTCCGATCTTCATTTACTTTATCTTTTTTCTGTTAATTGATTAATTAATGTTGAGCTTATGTAGTTTGCTTACTGATAGGAGAGATTTTACCTTCTCGTGTTGATAATCCAACTTTATTTTGCCGATGTCGCTCTAAATCGGCAACACTCTGAGAAACTTCTTTTGAACTTGACTGATTAGGGTTTGGTATGTGCAGGCAAGACTTTTGGGCTGTCGGGTCGGCTTAATTATGTTGATGGAGTCCTCGATTCCAAAAGACTACGAGTGGAGGTAAAGTTTAATGTTTGTTTCACGGAAATATTGAGCGCTAATGAATTTGGTCAACAAATCAGTTACGCGTTATGGTGTTGCATACTTTCGAGTATAATTACTCCATTCTGCAAGCTGTCGATCTCTTGCAAAGATGCAATATATACCTGGAAGATGTATAGCATACAATATATATTTTTTGAGTTCTTCAATGGTTTTTGTGTAAGATATCACTATGGATTAACCATTTTGCTAAATTTCTGGCTTTTGTGTGCATACATACATGAAAGAGGCCTCATTTTTGAACTGTAATTATCTAATGATATTAACCTGGATTGTTATGGAATTCCAACAGACGCTTATTTGAAGTTCCCTAGACTGTTGCTGCGATTCCCTTAATGTCTTGTGACTTTTTCATCTGAGATAACGGAACCTGATACCTGAAACTTTTAGTATACCCGCATCCCCCTATCACCGTTGGGGATGGGACAACCTATGCCATAACCATAACCAACTGGTTTTGGGTGTTCCGCGAACCGAACGGATCATAGATCTACCAAATGCAAAAAACCAAACCGAATTTGAAGTCCATGACTACATCAGCTATACACACATCAAACGCAAAATTAGAACGATCCACACAAACACCGAATCTCAAAATCCAATTCAAGGTATTTAATTGACATGTGAATAACTCGATGTGATACCCCTTGAAACAATTGGAGTCCCATTGGGCGTGCCAATGAATTCCCCATCCTCCTCAGCGTAGGTGTGAGCGGTTAGCGCAGGCGTGCCAGGAATAAATCACAGTTCAATTTGATAGAGCTAGGCATATGGCCTTGATCTGACTTCTACTTCAAATGAACGTATGTGGCTTAGCGGTTAAGCCACAAGAGATTCTTTTTTGCCTCAACGAAGAGAACTTCAATTTCCCCACCGTGGAAAATGTGGAATCAAAGTAAAAGCTTGAGAACAATAACGAAATTGAACTTAGACCCAAATGAAGAACTCCATTCCTTGGCGAATAACGAAGTTTGAAACGGAAATGGGAAAGGGACAAAGGAAAAGAAAAAAACACAAGAGGGTGAGTTTCTCCTAAACTTATAGTAAGAAATTAAGTTGGTTTTGTCCTAAATAGAATTTTTTTTGCATTTGTTAGTTTTGCGCCTAACTTTTGTGAATTATTGATTCGTCTCGATGAAAGGTTATTTCACTTATTTTGCTAAAAAGTGGTTATTTCTCAAAATACTTGAGTAAAAGTAAAAAAAAATTTACTTTTCCGATTCCTTTCATCGAGACAAATCAATAATTCACAAAAGTTGGATGCAAAACTAACAAATGCGAAAAAAATTCAAATAAGAACAAACAAAACAATTATGGATCAAGTTTAAATCAAATAAGCCTTTCAGTAAAAGTATTCCGCAAAGACCACCACGGGGTCCGTCAACTCATCCCATATAGCCAAGGGTCGTTTACCTCCGATCAAAGTTACCACGGTACCGTTACCCTGAGGATCAACTCAAATTAGTACGTTGACAAAACCAAGGGTCATTCAATATAATTCCTAGGGACACACTCACATCTCCCATATGCAAGCCAATATATAATAATATATAAGCCCAATTGCGCAACCACTCCTACATTTGCCCAGGAGCGGGGCACACTCCTACATTAGCCCAGGAGCGGAGCAACAAGGCTATCGCAGCATGAATCTCAAAGCACATTTCACAAATATTCTCGATCCATAATATTCCAACAATCAAACCACAGTTCATAAAAAGTGAGTGCTTTTAATAATTCCAAGCGAATTATTTTAGTTCCGATCGATATCATTCACATGTACTCTCGCCTTCAGTAACAACCGGAACCTCAACCGAGCTCCTTGGCGGAGCTCCAGCATGAGTAGTGCAATTCCTGCAGCTAGTCACTTCATTTTAGCATCTCATCACCATATAAACTCCGGCCGGCAACTCGGTAGTCTGATTCAACTTTTGAACACATAATTCAGCACTTAATTAATACTATTTCCAGCACTTGGGGAAAATCAGGTTATGCAATTAAACTCTTGTACTAGTTACTAATTACTACTTTAGTCTCAGCTTTTGTATATATTGCAGCTTCAGCTTCTTCTAAAATTAATTAATCTTGTCCAAACTCTTTTTTTTTTCTTCCTTAATTAGTCTAAAGCACATACTAATTAGTCCATCGAGTCCTTAAAGTCAAAATTCATTCATATAGCTAGAAGCAGGTTATTGGGTTTCCATTACATATTTACACTTAATTAAGCAATAAAAAGAATCAAGTTGTGTTTTAAACGTATGATGTGCATAATCCAAAACCCCTAAGCAAACACTTTTAACAACCGTTTAAAAATAGAACATTTAGAGAATCTAAACACCAGTCCTTTTTTAAAACTTATTACTAGTAAACTTGAAGCCAAATTCCATAGATCAAAACTCCTCTCTCTCTCTCTCTCTCTCTCTCTCTCTCTCTATGCGTAAAGTTTTTTCCCTAAAAAGCTCATATGTACCATATGGAAATAATACTCCACACGTTATAAACTGGTCTCCCTTTTTTTTTTTGATAAACTGGTCTCCTTTTTTACTTTACATTGATCCAAATTATTTTGTCCATTTGAAAATTACTCAAAGGAAATACTATAAAAATACCATTTTACCCTTCTTGATTTGGAGTGACGGAAACAAATTGTATTCTCCATGTACTCTCTTGCACAATATTTGGGTTCTAAAAAACTACTCTCTCTTTCTTGTTTGCCCTCTACGAAAAGTCGTGTAATTTTTGAAGAGAAAAATAAAATACTTTTGTGCATCATTTTTTATAGTTTTTTTACATCAAATTAAAGAAATCATCATTTAATTTAATTCGATGCAGAGAAATTCAAAACATGATGACATAAAGACTTCTTTTTTTCCGAAAAATTGAACGTCTTTTTGTATCCATGCAATGTGGGACGGAAGCAACAGAAATTACTCAACCCCCCCCCCCCCCCCCCCCCTTCCTTCACGCCGACCACCTCATGTCGTTCTCCGATCAAAGCTCTCTGCTGCCTCCATCGCCCAACCTCCATTGCCCACTGTGATGGAGGATCTAATCCATCCTCATCAGCTCCATTCCAAACCTCAGGACGGTCAGATCTAGTTCATTAGCGGAGTTTTGTGGGTGGTTCGGCGTCCCCTTCGGCAAATAATGGTCAGTCCCGTGACGGCGGCTCCAACAACAATTCCGGCGACCGGAGGTGTCTTTACTTGTCTTTATTTTTTGTTTTGTCTTGCTTCTATCCTGTTTGGGAGAGTGTCATTCCCTGTGTGAAACTTTTGCTACCCTTTGTGGGTGTTTCTATTTCCGTAGTGAGTTGCTCGGAAGAGAGGATGATGAGGCACGTCAAATTATAGTTGTCATCTTCATCTTCTCCGTTTGCGTCTGCTCCCTTGTGTGGAACTTTCTCTATCCCTTTGGATAGTGTTCTTCTGTACTTAGTATTCCTATCCAAATCACATGGATAACCCAATTATCGTGAGTTTGTTTCCATCGATGGGCTCCGGTTTGGAGTCTATAGCCCTTTGGACGGATTTTGAGTAATCAAAATTTTTTGAGTTTGTTCAAAAAAAAAAAAAACACAACTTCTCACCTACATGTGAAACATGCACATACTAGTGTGTGGGCCCCATATGTATTTTGAATGATTGTTTTATATAACCCATCCCACCAAAACAAAAAATGTATGGGTAAGTACTCTTGTCATCTTAGGCCTCTCAGCTACTCCATTCCACAGCACTCTCCAACCCCTCGTTGTCTCTCCACCACAAACACCTCCGAAGCACCCACCGTATTCACAACCCTCTGCTCCAAAGGCCGCCTCAAAGAGGCATTCGAAGCCTTCCGATCACATCTATGGTCAGACCCACCTCTCTTCTTCCCTCTCCTCCTCAAATCATGCATTCAAACCCAATCACTTTCCCTCACCCAACAGCTCCATTCATTGATCCTCACATCTGGTTGTTCCGCGGACAAGTCTGTCACCAACCATCTCCTCAACGCTTACGCCAAAATTGGAGACCTGAGAATCGCCGTCAAGCTGTTTGATATAATGCCGAGGAGGAACATCATGTCTTGCAACATTTTGATAGGTGGGTTTGTTCAGAGTGGAGATTTGGAGAGCGCGCGCAAGGTGTTTGATGAAATGCCCGAACGGAATGTCGCGACATGGAATGTGATGGTTATGGGTCTGACCCAGTTCGAGTTTAATGAAGAGGGGTTGAGTTTGTTTTCCCGGATGCGTGGTTTGGGGTTTATGCCAGACGGGTTCACTCTTGGGAGTGTGTTTAGAGGTTGTGCTGGTTTGAAAGATTTGAATTCAGGTAGGCAGGTTCATGGATACGTGGTGAAATCCGGGTTGGAGTTGAATTCGGTTGTTGGGAATTCTTTGGCTCATATGTACATGAAGTCTGGAAGTTTGGGAGAAGGAGAGAGAGTGATTGAGGCAATGCCGATAACGAGTGTGGTTGCTTACAACACTCTGATCGCGGGAAGAGCTCAAAACGGGTTTTCTGAGGGAGCTTTGGACCAATACAATAAGATGAAAACGGCAGGTTTTAGGCCTGACAAGATTACGTTTGTGAGTGTAATCAGTTCGTGTTCGGAGTTGGCAACACTTGGCCAAGGCCAACAGATTCATGCAGAGGCTGTTAAAACTGGCTATAGCAGGGTTGCGAGTGTAATTAGTTCACTAGTTAGTATGTACTCCAGATGTGGGTGTCTGGACGATTCTGTAAATGCCTTCTCAGAAAGTGAGGAAGCTGATGTTGTCGTGTGGAGCTCAATGATTGCTGCTTATGGGTTTCATGGGAAGGGAAAGGAAGCCATCGAGTTGTTCAATAGTATGGATCAAGAAGGGTTGGAGGCAAATGATGTTACTTTCTTAAGTTTGCTTTATGCTTGTAGTCACTGTGGATTCAAAGATAAAGGAATTGAAATCTTTGATACGATGGTAGAGAAACACAAATTGGAACCTCGACTAGAACATTATACATGTGTGGTTGATCTCCTTGGGCGATGCGGACGTTTGGAGGAAGCAGAATCTTTCATAAGAACTATGACTGTAAAGGCAGATACTATTATATGGAAGACTTTATTATCCGCCTGTAAAACCCATAAAAACGCCGATATGGCAAAAAGGATGGCTGAAGAAGTTCTTAGGCTTGATCCGCATGATTCAGCTTCGTATGTGCTTTTGTCTAATACTCAGGCCTCGGCTAAAAGATGGAAGGATGTTTCAGAAGTGAGGAAAGCAATGAGAGACCGGAAGGTGAAGAAGGAACCAGGTATCAGCTGGTTTGAGGTGAAGAACCAAGTTCACCAATTTTGTATGGGCGATGAATCCCATCCACAATTAATGGAGATTGATTCATACTTGAAAGAGTTGACTTGGGAAATGAAGCTAAGGGGTTATGTGCCTGATACCGGCTCTGTTCTGCACGACATGGATGCCGAGGAAAAGGAAAACAACTTGGCACACCACAGTGAAAAGTTGGCCATTGCGTTTGCTCTAATGAACACCCCAGAGGGTTTTCCAATCCGGGTGATGAAGAATTTGCGTATTTGTGGTGACTGCCATGTGGCAATCAAGCATATATCGGAGATTAAAAACCGGGAAATTGTTGTTAGAGATGCTAGTAGGTTTCACCATTTCAAAAATGGGAAATGCTCTTGTGGCGATTACTGGTAGGGAATGGTCACTCAGGTTTTTTCAACTTGTTTACTAGTATATGTTTAATTTCTTCTTCAGAAGAAGGATAATTTTTTGGAAAATGATTTCGCACTCATTTTGTAGCTACGCAAACTCCTCTCCTGAAAGCCTAATGCTGTGTTTGGATTGTGTTTTGAAAAATAGTAGGGGTAATAAGTGGAGAGAAATGTTGGAAGTAAGGGGAATCTAGGAGGAATTTTTTGAAAAATTCTTTTTGAGAAGGGTAGAAAACAAGGCATAAAAGATTAATTAAAAAAAACTGGAGTGTGAGGGGCTAAAAGCTAAAACCGTGTGTAGTGTAGCCACTCAAACTCCTTATGTGAATCCCTTTTGAAAAGACACAAGAAGTTGAAAGTTAAATGTGAGAGGCTAAAAAGCAAATGAGAATATTCCTTAGTTTGTGCCAAAAGTTGTGGTGTGATTCCAACCTTTGCTTAGAAAGTACTAGCACTGGTCCCTGTTTTGAAAGGGAGATTAGTAAACACCCACATGTAAGGCCATCCAAATGTCAAAACTTCATATAATAAGATTTGGTGGTGTGTAGCATTACAGTTTACCTTATACTTTTTAAAACTCGGGTGTCTGAGCCAGCTTACGCTCATCTCGATTAATTTTGGGATCAATCCCAACGTACATTAGCAGGGGGCCCAATTACAACGTCCATTAGTAACAAGGGCCCAATTAAAACTAGAACAAAATTCCTTATGGTTGGTAGTGAAAATAGATACTAATAAATGAGGATTATCTTGTTAACAAGGAGTTGGCAGAATAGATATGCTGCTCTTTTTCTTTTTCTTTTTTGGTACATAATAGATGTGCTGCTCTGTTACAGGATACCTCGTTTTTAAAAGTAGCTGCCTCTTCCCCTATTCTCCCTGGAAGGCGGGTTGGTGCAGTGCTTCTAAAGCGTTACATTTTGCAGTGTTGCATCTTATCATCCAAAAGTGTTTTGGACGGTCCAAATTTTTAAAAAAAAAACTTTTTCAAAGAAAAGCGGGATCAAACACTGCAACTTGCAGCGCGCTAGGGGCGCTGCAGGGTCCCGAGATCCATTCTCCCCTACCCATTGTGAAAAGACAAACAAACAAAAAAATTAAAAATGGTAGAGTTGCAACTTAAGTAAACGAGCATTAACTGAAGAATAAATGTACTTTATTGACTAGGTGGCCATTTCCCATCACACAAGCTACCTGCACTTCTGTTCAAAAAAAGCTACCTGCACTTACCCTTGAAAAAATAAGATGCTGATTTTGGCGCTCCATTTTTGTACACAAGCCTTTCACTTTTAACATTTAGTTACTAGTAACTTTATGTACAAAGTGGAGCGCCTGCATACAAAAATAGAGCACGAAAATCAATTTCTAAAAAACAAAAGAGAAAAAGCTGGTTGGACTTTTGATCCTACAATTGCATCTTCCGATTTCAAACCTCTTTCTTGCCCTATTGTATGCTTATAAATTTTGAGAACCCTATCCAGTTAAACATGTGCATCGGTTAAACTTAAACAAATTGATCAAGTTCTCATCAATTTCACTGGACCAACATATGGTGTGAGCTGATATATCTCCTTCCAAATTGTAGAAACTTTTTTCATTTGGCATGTACTCCGCACTGTAGATTTCACAAACAAGTACCAAGAATATTATTCGCGCTTCTGGCAATAAAACAAGGTACTGAATCTCAAGTAGTTAGTACTTGCTAAAGTTTCGAACTGAAGATGCAGCTAGAGAAACGAATCAAAACAACATATAGAGAAACTAAATGTTCTACCGCTCGTAATTGACATAACGAGAGCTATTCACAAGAAAAAGTACGAAAAAGGATGACAGTCACAACATCATTAGTGATACTTCACAGGACATCAATAGAACAAAAATTACAAACTTAATGGTGTTGCTTCAAATCTTTATACACAGATTGTTGTTAAAAGGAATTAAAGCCAAGCCCATACCAGCTCTTCATGTCATGAGCATTGATGGAAACTGGCTGAATCAACAGAAGCTTGTTCATCCGTTGCAGGTATAAGAATGCCAAATCTTCCGATCTCTCGACACTCCTCCATGACAGAAGTGAAAGAAAACCATAGGTGAGGCTAATACAGCCAGCAACTTTTACATAATCCAGACAAATGGCCCTTTCAACTTCCATGTTTAGCTTTCAAATCACTGAAGAACATCACCAATTTGACAGTTTTGCCATAAAACATCCACAGCTATATTATGGCGAAATGTTCAAGAGCTACCTCGACAGTGATTTGAGTAAAAACCCATAGATTTAAAATCAAGTCACAACGCTCCTTTGTCGTTATCATTGACTGTCCACTGTTCAGGCACATGTTGCTCAAATAGGCACTCAGCAGACTTCAACTTTCCTTTCCACCATCACATTTCAGATGTAAGCCGACCAGGGTTCCCTCTCCCTTCTAGAATAGTATTTTCCTCTTCTAGCATTGTTCAAAGGGATGATAACTAAAATTTTCACAGCTTTTCTCCAAGCTAAATCTAAGCTGAACCCAAAAAAGGACCACAAAATGCGTCCACCAAGAAAGGGAAACAACACAAGATGGGAAAAAGTAAAACTACAATAAAAACCGACACACTATACAACACATATCCATTTTCCAATCTGGAAAGAATATTCCACTGGAGAAGGGAATTTCGATCAAGAGAAACCTGATGCCATCATGGGGACCCATCAGAGTCTTCTTCAGAGGAAGCCGGAGAATCAGCGAATTCAGCAAGAGATTCAAGCATGGCTATCACTTCAGTTGTATCATCCAAATAGTATTTGGCTTTGCTTGGCTTCTGTCCGACTGTACATGCGAATATCGAAGTATAGGATGAAAGGATGTTCCTCGACACGGCATTACCAATTATTTCAAACATGTCTTCATCAGATCTGTCATCACCAATGCAAAGCACAAAATCTGCTCGTTTACCATTCTCAGCCATAGATGTGAATATCTTTTCTGCAACCAGGCCTTTGGTTACTCCCTGGAAAAGCAAACTAACACATTTTAGAGCTCCCAGGCCCACTGCTGGTTGTGAACAGTTTGATGTTAATGGAAGTGACAATTGGTAACAACCCGTATTCAAAGCAAAAACAAAAAATAGAGCAATTGAGATGACTGACAATTTGTGAAACTCACTGCCAGCATCACAAAGGGAAAAAAACATGGCAAAAGTCTTCAAGACAGTATACCAGAAACCTTCTGAAGATTACCAGGGCTGCATGGCATTGCTTAAAATATGCTCAGTGCATGCGTCAAAAATCTGGTTCTCTACTTGGACCTTCTCCATCGGCTTGCTATTGCTAAATCGAGCATTAAGTTTTAAAACTTAATTTTCTTGTTTTAAAACTTAGTTTTCTTGCTCCAAAGGAATGCTAGTTGGGGTGCTATTTTTACCACTAGCTAAACTTGGTGCCACGTAAAGCTCAAGGATAACCAATAGGTAAATCTTAGCAAGACTATTTCCCTCTATCTCTCTCCTGATGGGACACACCTAAGAAGCATGGATATGGCCATGGGACAAGGATACGACATGGACAGGCAAATACACTTTCTGTAGAAAGGATGACACAGACACGTGGAGAATACTGTCTTGTATTCATTGAGATTTGAGATATATAGACACATGGAGAATACTGTCTTGTATTTGTTGAGACATATAACAGTGTATCTACCACAATAATTTTTTGGCCGCACATTAAATCATAGATAAGGTACAAGAAGTTATGAAGAATTTGCGGACACGGTACTCAAGAAATCATTAAAAAGAAGGGCATCGACACAGCTAGGCAATGCTAAATCCTCTTCCTAATATTTCTTTAATGTACCTTTTCCATTTCTCTACAAATTTTGACTGAACTTCAAATTTTTCCAACTAGTATAAGAAGATAGCGATGTCGAATTCTGGAACTTGATTATATCACGTTAGCAAGTTTTTAAGTGTCAATTCTATGCGAAATTTTTAGTCATAGACACCTAAGACGTGTATGATGCATCGCAAAAAGAGTGTCGGACAAGTGTCCGAGAAGTGTCGGCATCCTACACGTATCCTTTAAAGTGTCTGTGCTTCTTAGGGCCACACGAAGTAACATTTTGATGTGTCTTGTCGTGAAAGGAGTAGACTGAATAGCATCACACCATGGAACAATGTTGCGATGATACAGCAATTTGGAACTACTCAGTGATATTACACAATAACTAGTCAAATAGCATGTCAACCATTGGAGATACTCTTATTTGAATAAGATGAAATGTAGCATATGATTAAAGATATCTCAGAGAATAAACAGGAATATTTTTCTACGAAAGGTTGCTGGATTTTGAGTGAGCGAGGCTGAGCCTTTCCATTCCTTTCTTATCCATGTTTAGACAGTTTCATAATTGTAACCCTAACACTAACGTACAATAAAATAGTTGTGTTAATATAGAATAACAAGATACATGCCTGGGGCCTGACTTCCACAATGAACTGACCACTCTTCACAGCTACAGGTTCATTCGCCAAAACACTCTCTAGATGATCTAACATCTCCTTTGCCTGAGCAAATCCGAAGCCTGGGTCTGCATCACGGTATTTCCAGACTAACGCACTTTCCTTCGTTTCAATAGAAGAACCATCAGTAGCCTCGGTATACAAATTCATTACAGGTTCAGCCATTTGCTTCCATCCAAATTCAGAACTCTGATTGGAAGTTTCCCATTCTTTATTTTGTGGCCACCTGAGATGTTGCACAATTAACAATAACACTTTCCAAACGAAAATGAAGAATTTCATTCACACAGACAAATTAAGACTGCACAACATATCTAAAGGTACCAAAGGCATCAATACATTCCAGTTCACAATGCTAAGATACATAAACGGCCAGTTATATACCCATAGTTGTCAAAGGCACGCCTAGGCACGAGGCGTAGTCCTTGCGCCTTGTAGGAGCTAAGGCGAGGCGAGTTGAAAGAGGCGCAGGCAAGGCGCGATAGGCGAAAGTCGCAAAAAAGGCGCCTTTTCACTTTTAATCACACCCGTAGGATCAAGCTAGGTTAAGTTGTTACATTCACTCTCTCATCACCGATATACCCAGTCGGTCTCCTCAGTCGACTCCAGCCCTTGTCTCCCTCTTCTCTCCAATTGATATCCCTGTTCTCTCTTCAGTTGATCTCCCTCTTCTCTCTCTGGTCAATCTCTCTTTCTCTCCAGTCGATCATTAGACTCAGGCCCATTCGACTTCTCTCTTCTCTTTCTCTCGATTACTCAGGTATTCGACTGTTGTTTTTAGTTCACAACAATTGATTTTTTTTTCGATAAAGGAAGAAAATTAAGGAAGAAACTTGAAACCTCTTATTGTTTATACTTTCTCCATGAAGTTCTTGTTTTGCCCCCCAAAAAAATTAGATGAACAAAGATCCCAATTTTATTTCATTTATTAAAGAACCAAGTATACATGATATTCTTCATAGTATATTAAACTTACAAATGGGATAAGAATAGATATTTGAAAACTCATAATGACATGATAGCTTTGATTATTAAGGTTAATAATGGATTTCTAAAACTCATTGACTTAGTGTTTACTATTTGAAATATTTTTGTATGCTATTTTTCTTATTTTTTTCGCATAAGTGAGCCTCGCTTCAAAAAGGCGCGCGCCTCACCTCAAAAAGGCGTGTACCTCACCTTGCGGCTTGCGCCTCTCGTCCTTGACAACTATGCACTGGTATAGAAAACAACAACACAAACCGGACCCATTTACATACATGCCCCACCCATCCTAATCAATTAAAGTAATGGATCATAAACCTCAATAGCCAACGAGTGATGCAGTGATGAAATGAGGAGGTTCTTTCTGACATCATGTAAGCAGAGACAGCTTCACTGCTACTGGTATAATGATCCAACATGCTAACACCTAGACAAGACAGTTCCTATACTAAGTCCAACATAGAATGTTTCCTAAAAGGCTAAAATGATCCCAGAAATAGGAGGATCGCCATATATGCCGTGTACGCTTGGGATGTCGAATATATCGTGTGAAATACATTCATAGGCATGTTATGTCCAAAAACATTTCCCGGATGAATTGAATCTGGTATATTTTTTTCAAACAAAAAGATAGGGAGAAGAAGAAAGCAAACCTCAAGAGGTAGCCATGTAATACATTCATACGCATGTTATGTCCAAAAACATTTCCTGGATGAATTGAATCTGGTATATTTTTTTCAAACAAAAAGATAGGGAGAAGAAGAAAGCAAACCTCAAGAGGTAGCCATGTTCAGCAGCAATTCCAAGCTTCCTACAAGGAGATAACCACTTGCTTAAGCTATCCTTTCCTCTTCCACTGACAATGAACACTGTATTTCTGGGGTCTCCACATAGTCTGTTGAGTATCGAGATCACCCCTGCACTTGGAGTTTTGTTGAGGGAGTTCTGCGGCATCACAGTCCCATCATAGTCCAAAAGAATGGCTCTACTCTTCGCCCTGCTGTATTCCGAAACAATCGCATCTATCGACAGCTTTCTGAAATTAGGATCAAGCGCCACAACTCTGAACCCAAATCCCAAACCAATCCCCCAACATCTTCGCCTAAAATGCTCCGCGCAAGTTCTCTCCATATCTTGCATAAAGCTCCTTGACCAATAAGCCACATCATGGGTGCTAACATACCGGTAATGTTTTTCGTGCCTCAACTGCTTCTCTGCTTCTTCCATTGATAAAGCCTCATTCATTGCCTCTGCAGTAGCTTCAACATTCCAGGGATTGACACGAATCGCCCCACTCAGTGACGGAGAACATCCAATGAACTCTGACACAACCAACATGCTCTTCTTGGGTTCACTCAAGTCCGTACCTGATTCCGTAACAAGTGCACCCTCTCTACAAACAATATACTCATATGGAGTCAAGTTCATTCCGTCTCTCACAGCTGTCACAACAACACACTCAGCAATGCTGTAATAAGCAATCTTTTCACTTATGGACACCGGCCTATCAATAAATATTATGGGCTCATAACCAGGCTTTCCATATTCTTCATTGATCCTCTTGCAGCTTTCTCGTATCTCCACCTGAACTTCTTCCAAACCTATCCCTTTACCCCTAGCAGGATTTGCAATCTGAACTAACACAGCCCTTCCCAGCCATTTTGGGTGTTGCTTGAGCATCTGTTCCATTGCTAAAAGTTTTAAATCGATACCCTTAAAAATATCCATGTCATCAACTCCAAGAAATACTGTTTTTCCTTCATATTTCTGCCTGAGCTCCTCAACCTTCCCCTCCTTATCAGCAAGTTTCATCACCGACTCAATCTGACCCATGTGAACCCCAACTGGCATTATCTTCACCCCAACAGTCCTTCCATAATATTCCAACCCTATATATCCCCTTTTCGACTGATACTCTAAACCCAACATCCGACTGCAACAAGAAAGAAAATGCCGAGCATAGTCGAATGTGTGAAAACCGATAAGGTCACAGTTGAGAAGAGCCTTCAAAATCTCTTCTCTAACAGGAAGTGTCCTGTAAATCTCAGATGAGGGCCACGGGCTGTGGAGAAAAAATCCCATTCGTAAACGGTTGAAGCGCCGCCTCAAAAAGGTGGGCAATACCATCAAATGGTAGTCATGAATCCACACAAAATCATCCTCCGGATTCAGCACCTCAATCACTTTCTGCGAAAAGAACTTATTCGCAGACACATAGGCTTCCCACATAGACCGATCGAACCGGCGTCCGTTGTCGGCTGAAAACGGCAACATGTAGTGAAAAAGTGACCATAATTGTTTCTTACAGAAACCATCATAGAACTTCTCCAAAATACTCGGTGGTAAAAAAGTGGGGACGCATTTATATCTGTCCAACAGAAGTTGCGCGACATCATCCTGTTCAATCGGATCGACATCAACCTTCAATGACCCAATATACAAAACTTCCATATCTTCGGGTAAACCATCCTTGAGTTGCGAAAGCAAAGAGTCCTCATCCCAACTAAAAACCCACGCTTTATTATCCTGCCGGCGCTTTGCTTTCAAAGGTAACTGATTCGCCACAATAATCATCCTATCTGAAGCAAGAGAAGAGGGATTATCAGACGCAACACTATGAGCCTGATCATCATCAAGCTCAGCAATACTTCCCGGAACCGTCATTACCCTAGGAAGAAGCCGCCGCCGCTCCCTCTCTCTACCCATTACGGGGAAATTACCAGATGCCAAATCTAATAGGTTGGTATACGACCTGGACATCATTTTTACCACAAGATCCTCTTATCTACCTCCAAATACCCTTTCAAGATCTCAACAAACAAACCCAGAAACCAAAGATCTTTTTGTCTCTCTCCCTTTAGATTGCTAATTTCAAGTTATCTGCAATGAAAAGAAGCCACTCTTTTCAAACAAAAATGTAAAAAAACAATGCAGTGAAAATTAAGCAAATCACGGTAGGAAACCAATCAAAAAGATCATCATACAACTGGGTATCCCCAAAATCAATGATCTGACCAATACCCACATCATAAAAGCTAATGAAAAACAAAAATACGTACTCTTAAACCCTAATTGGATAAATCGAATTCATCACATACGGATAAGAATATCAAGAAATCTAGAAATACTGACCTCTAGGCTCTATGGCTTCGATCAGCGAAAAAACAGCTTTTTCCTTTGCCAGTCCCGATCGTCTGGGGATCAAAATGTACAACAAAAATCTAGGGTTTTGTTCTGTCTTGGCAGCTATACATATATGGAAAAAAAACGATCTTTTAATCGGGGAAAGTCTTGGATGTGAATATCCAAAGAATAATATTAAACAAATTAATTAGGTGAATTCAATTAATCAATTTGTTTCTCTGGAGAAAAAGAAAAAAAAAAGGTGATGTACACTTTCGCTTTGCTCCTCACACTTCCAACTTCATTTATCAAGCCCTTGCATTTATGGTCAAGTGTCAATTTTCCGTTGCCGTTATATTCTACTAGGGAAAAATATTAGTTCTGTGATACTGCGTTCGATTAATTGTATTATCATAAAAACTTAATAATCGATATAGCAGATGATGAATCTAAAATTTGAAGATATAATTACCTTCCCTCTTTAACCCAAGCTTTTCATCTCATTTTCTCCGGTGGAATAGTTTTTTCCCCGCATGTTCCAAAATATTTTCTCAAGTTGCCTTGTTCCTTTTTTCTTTGCAAGAAAAAGTTTTCAAATAATTTCTTCCGTAAGTATGATTACTTTTTTTTAGTGCAATGACCATGTTGCATTCTGTGAAAAATGACCATAACAAAATGAACTACACGTGACTTTTGTGGTCATCCTTCACTCATCAAAAACTCGGTATACCGAGTTACTACCAACTTATAGGTTATTAGAGCATCCATAATGTAATAATCAAAATCAAAAGATTGCTAAAGTTAGCAATGTGTGCTTAAAAAAGTGTTCACATTGTAACAATTAAAGTTAGCAACCTCCTAACCAATAATCAAATTTGGGCATTTGAATAATCAAAAGAAATAATGTGGGATTTCACATTGCTAACTTTAGCAAACCTCTAAATGAATAATCAAAAGCTGGCGTGGCAAGTTTTGATTATTCACTTTTGATTATAACATTGCGGATGCTCTTAGTTAGTGAACTTTTGTTAAAATTTTGGGCTTTATTTTCATACAATGTGTAAAATGCAGGGGTGCAAAATGTATTTTACGTCAAAAACATGTGGATGCAATTCCAATGGAAGTACTACAACCACCTGCAGTTGATCTTTTAACCTCACCGGCTAGTGGCCCAGGCCCGTTCCACTTTCCTTTTAAAAAATAAGTATTTATTTTTAATTTTCAAATTTAAATATAATGAAAATGAAAAATAATTTTTTGATTTTTTTACACCGTAAAAAAATCAAAAGATCTCAATAAGATCTATCAAATAAAATTCATATTGCTAAAAAAATTATTTATGTAAATACATACTCCCTCCGTCCCTTTTTAAATATCCTGCTTTGTAACTCCAACTTATTAAAAAGACATCATCATTATACCTTTCACATCAACTTTTTCCTCCACTTTTCCTACTTATCCATCATCATTACATTTTTACTCACTAACTTTTCAAAATGGAATCTACTTTTAAGGACAAAATAGATAATTCACCAACTTTTACCCACTAACTTTACAAAATGGACACTTATTAAGGGACAGTCCAAAATAAAATACTGGACTGTAATAAAGGGACGGAGGAAGTAATTTTTTAACTTAAAATTATCTTCTTAAAAAATAAGTACTTAAAATGGAAAGTGGAACCGGTCCAGTAGTCTAGCACCCCAGTTAGAACTCTGTAATAACACTGTCAACCCCCTTAATCATGGGAGTACCATTTTACGTCCTCACTCTTGCAAAGTTAATAACGATTTAGCCCCTAGCTGAGTCTGACCGCAATGGAAAACATGACATAGATAAGAAAGGCCTTTTTTAATTGGCAGCTTTGCCTTTTGGAGTAGGGAAACGATTAAATAGGCTAAATAAAGCATTGGTTTGGATGACAATATGTATCTTCAGTGATTTGTAGGACCAAATTCATTACAACTTTTTTCAACGATGAACGTACATACTGTAATATGTAGGAACCACTGCCTAGTGCAGTTAGTTGCCTACCACTCGCCTCCTTTAGGAGGCGGAGGTTCAAGCCCTTCCGTAGGCGGTTTGGGGTCAGGGCTATGAATAATCTCTGCACCTCATGTACTAACCTAACACACCCTGCTAACTATACCGTGTGGCAAAAAAAAAACGTACATAATATGCTTTATTGCAAACAAAATAAAACTATTTTACACCGTTGACCGTATTTTTTCAAAAGTACAAATAGATTGAAAAATTTTAGACCACACATTTCAGGAATATATATAACAACTTTAAGACCTGTAATTATGCTTCAGTGTTTTTCATATTTTTAGGTAAATCAATGTTTTTTTTATATAAAAAAATGTGATTCGTAAGACGAGTATAAAACAAAGTAATGTATGTTTACGAGTCTAACATGATGCACTCAACACATATTTTGTGTTGAAAGTCATGAACACATCCATCGCAGACCAACGCAAAATCTTGTTTGTGGCCAACCACCCTGAATTGGCTATGAGAAACATTTCGTAATTTAACGTATTTTATCATTTCGTTTTCACTAACAAAAAAGTTTCAGCATTTACAATCTCGTTTCTACTAATAAAAAATTTGTCAACAAAAACTTTTTTGCTACAGTAACTCTACTCACAAACCCATCAACAACTTATTCACTATCGGAAATAACTTGACATTTCTCAATAACTTATTCACTACCGGAAACACCTAACAACTTCTCAACCACAAATAAAAATCTACAAATTTTCACTACCGAAAACACCTCCAAATTTAACAAAGCCAGATAAAAAATAAAATAAAATTTGACCCTGTCCTTTTCACCCACTAATTAGATATCAACTTGTACCATTGACCTTTGACTCATTTTTTAAAAAGATTTTGTAAGATTTTTGTGATATTCAAGAAAATGATATTTTAGAAAAATTCATAGAATTGGAGAAACTCGTCCTCTTGGACGAAATGATCAAAGAATATTCGGAGACACATCTACAAAAGATTGGTATAGGAATCCATAAAGAAACGATCCAATTAATCAAGATATACAATGATGATCGTATCCATACGATTGTGCACTTCTTGAGTTTTTGGATTAACTATTCGTATTGACGAACGAAATCTAAATGGAAATGATAATGACCAAAGATCCCCCCAAAAAAAAACACTAAAGACGAAAAAAGTTTTAAAAAAAAACTTTATCTGGACTTTTGTTTCATATTTTCGATTCCTATTGCGAGACGAATGATTAATTTCAAAATTATGTCGAAAGGTAAACAAAGTTTCACAAAATATTGACAATACTTACTCTTTTTAGGGGAAAAAAAAATTAAATTGGTCAAACTCCCCTTTGGCCTAATTAATTTTTGATTTTTTAGCACAATCTTTTTGGTTATTTTCTCTTAATTTTTATTAGAATATTGGTCAAAATGTTTACAGTACACCATTCATCTCGATGATAGAAATAAAAATAGTCTAAAGTTGGAAAAAAATAATGTAAAACGACAAAAACACCAAAAGGTTAGCAGGGACTTTTCCATCATCGTATATGAACTATTTTAATTCTAATTTATATTTTTATACTTTTTCGATCCTTCACATCATGATGAACGATGTGGTGTCAAAATTCGGCAATAATTTAGGCCAACGGGGACTTAAATGTCAAAACTCATCACAATTGAGAGTGATACAGAGAATGTAGTGAAACTGAAAGGATGATCTTCATAATTGGAAAAAAAGAAAAAAGAAAGAAAGAAAAAATAAGAATAGGTTTTTCCGATGCCAGCCGATTATGGGTTAAGCTCCAGCTGGTGTCACGCGGCGGGTGACCATGTGCCAAGCATGTCCGGTGGTGGGGGTTCAACACGTGTGCCTTTTGACTTCGAGGCTCGGGGCCCGTCAGAGCCTCGGCATTGGTTTGTACGGGCGGATTATATGGGCCTGCAGCCATAATTGGGCTGTCTCCTCCTTAATAAGTAGGGGTGAGTATGGTCTGGATTGGTTCGATTTTATTGTAAACCAAGAATCAAATCAATATCTACGGATTATAAATTTAAAGAACCAAACTAACCCACGAAAGACATAGAACCAAACCAATCCAATCCATTAGACTACGGTTCGGTTTCGGTTTTAACCACGGTTTACTTTGAACTAAGCTATCATCTCCAAAAAATTTTGAAGTACTTAAAATTATAAAGATAAATTAAAAAAAACTTATATTAAAATCAATTTCATTCAAATTACCAAAATAAATTAATAAAATATTGTTGATCTTGAAAAAAAATAGCAACACGAAAAATCAAAGCAAGAACAAGATTTGTTTTCCCTTACATTCACAGAAGCCATGCGAATTGCATAGAGAACCATGGATGGAGAAGATAAATGGCTTATTGTGGCTGGGCAAGAGATGGATGCTACGTTAGTACGTTAGGTTTATATAGTATAGGGATAGGTTTTCTTATATAGAAAGTTAGGGTAATTAGTCTTGGTAATGGTAGTAAAGGAATCATAGGAATAAGAATTGGAAATTAAATATTGGTGGATTTAATAGGATCAATAAATTAGAAAAGTAGGCTCCCATATTTATTTGGTCAATCACAATTAAAATATATATAACTATAAATAATTAAATATTATATATATATATATATATTATACGGTTCGGATCGGATCGGTTTGGAACCATAACTGTAAACATGAATCCACAAACCAAACCATATAATGCGGTTTCTAATTTTTTTAAACCATGACCAAACCATACTACTAAAAAACCGAACCAATTCTTTCGGTTTGGATTGGTTTGGACTGGATTCACGGTTTGACGGATATTTTGCTCACCCCTATTAATAAGTACATAGTTTGCGTACGTATGCGTGTTTGGGTGAGAGCGCGAGGTCAAGCGTTTAAACGCCAAGGGGTGTTCTTCTAAATAAGCCATTTGGCTTTCCCGCCAATTTTTTTTTGTCCTTATTCAATTTTTTTTTGCATTTTGTGGTTTATTGTTAATTTTTTGGGGATTATTGCTTCCTTACGACGAGAGGAATCGAAAAAGTAAAAAAATTTGGTCGAAATCCAAATTTTTTTGAATAAAGACGAAATAAGTGGCTTTCCCGCCAATTTTCGTCAAAATTCAAAAAAATTGGATTTCGATCGAAATTTTTTACTTTTTAGATTCCTCTCGTCATAAGGAAGCAATAATCCTCAAAAAATTGACAATAAACCACAAAATGCAAAAAAAAATTGAATAAGGACAAAAAATAAGCCACTTTGGCTTATTTGTCCAAACACCCGTTATACCTCAAACAATGAGAATATATGAGAGTGGAATTGAGAGCGCAAGGCACGAGCGTAGCGCATGACATTTTTGAGGAATTATGTAGTATTTTATTTGTGAAAGACACAGATTATGTGACTAAAGTTTGAACATAAAGACTTATATATACTGTACTATTTTTCAAACTCAACCAATAACGAAGCTATGTTGGGGCTAAGGGGGCCAAGGCCCGAGTTTTAAATTTTTTATTTTGTATATACTTGACTTTGAATATTATCAATAATTATTCATGTATATGTACTTATAATTTTAATAATTTTGGTTTGATTTGATAAAAAATTGGTTATTTTACATTATCATTTCTCAATTTCTTTCATAAGTAAAAAATAAACACGAGACTCTTGAAGTAGCCTATATAAAAAAAAAAGAAAAATGATTGGTATATTTTAACTGCATTAGGCTAGAATAATTTCAATGTACAAATTTAATGTATTGAAAAACAAAAAAAAAAGATATAATAAGTACTATATGTTTCGATAAAAAAAATATGTCTATTAAGCCGCCTCTTTTCGGATCAAAATTCTAACTCCGTCACTGACATAAACGTTGCAGTGCACACGTACACGCCAATCACAAGTTCATGGAGAATGCCCGGGACTTGTCGCTATATTCGGAACCTTAGATTTGTGTGGGAATGAAGGTATTCCAAGTTGACTTTTTATTTGGTTCGGATTTTGAGAGAGTTTTTAGAATAATGAGTGGAGAGATATAAATAAAAAAATAAAAGTTATAATTAAAGAGAACTTATAAAGAAGGGGAAAAAATCGAAATGGTTCTTATAGTTTAGTATTTGTGTCAATTTGGTCCCTGCAATTTGAATTGGCTCGATTTACACTCTGTAGTTTTTATTTTGTTCCAATTTGGTCAAATTACTAACTACCGTTAGACTCTGTTAACCCCAAACACAAATGGACCCCTTTTCTAGGGTTAAAACCGTAATCTGTCATTCTCCTCTTACCCTAATATACCTCTGAACCAAATCACAGAGCTTCATTGTTCCCTTCTCCATTTTTTTCACTGCTTCCATTCTCCATTTGTCACGCCTAGGATTTTACCTTCGACCGAAACGTGTCTCGTTCACCTTTGGGGGGAAGGAGTGAGAGGGATTAGGGCCTGAATAAGTGATCTGATTCCTATGGATTGCGACGTGGTTCTTGAAAAGAAAGGAAAAATGTGGAGTTTTGTGTTCTATAAAAAGGATTCGGATATTTTTGAAAAATGTTTGAATTTTTGAAAATGAAGTGGGTTTTATTTTAAAAGGGACCGAGTTTTCATCAAATTGCCTACATATCTCCGGGTAAAGGAGAATTAGATCCGACCATAGTTCGGGCCACAAAAGGAGTTTAGAAAAAAACTTAAAGTCTCCACCGAGTATAGAGTTTAGGTGTGTTTGGTCACCTCTTGAATATTAGAAGAATAATTCAAGTATTTTAGAAAAAAGAACACGGGCCAGAGAATCCAATTTTTAGAAAAAAGTGACTTCCGTTTTGCTTTTTAGGAAAATGCTTTAAGTCGGCGAGATTAGAGAAGAGAGGGTTTGGTAATTCACTAGAAAAGAGACCCATTTGTGTCTAGGGTTAATGGAGGCTAACGACAGTTAGTAATTGGACCAAGTTAGAATAAAATGAAAATTACAGAGTGTAAATCGAGCTAATTCAAACTGTAAGAATCAAGTTGATACAAACATTAAACTACATGACCATTTCGATTTTTTTCCCTATAAAGAATTATGTTGGGAGAGAGCGGATGGTTCAGGAAAACCAAACCAAACCAAACAAAATTTTACCCCATAGTTGTTGGATGTTTGTTCCTCTTCCCACTTCCACCGTTCCACGGACCTCACTTATAGCCACAAGCTGCTCGCGGCTCGGCTCATTAAGGCAAGACAAGGCAAGGCTCTGTTTGTTTAATAGTCGAACAGAGCTCGAGCTCGAGTTTTGGGCTTCTTTACTAAACAAGCTGGATTCAACACTAAAAAACTCAACTCATTTAAAAAGGTTCGTTAAGTAAATTAGCCAGGCTCAACTTGTTTATAACCTAGCCGAATTCGAGCTCTAGTTTTATACTACTTGTTAGTAAACAAGCCGAGCTCGGATACTAGAAAGCTCGACCTGTTTACACCCCTACCCGGCCCATCCCTGTCCTCTTTTTATACTCGTCCTTCTTTCAAATCGGACTTCAAATCTGAGGCGGCGTGCAAGAAAATCGGAACTTCGCCGGATAAGTAGTCCGGGAATCGTGAAGCCCCGCCGGAACTAGAAAGCAAAATCACTTCTTGCTCTACAGTAGCAACTAACAAACATGGCGAACAAGAGTTGCAAAGATCTTCCGGACGAGGTCTGGGAACTCATACTCAACAAACTACACCAACGCCACCACTCTCTTCTCGAATCCCCATCCCTCTCCTGCAAGCGATTTCTCTCCATCACCAACGCCCTCCGCACCCGCCTCTCCATCGTCGATCGGACGACCATCCCCCTCTCCACGCTCTTCAATCGTTTTCCCAACCTCAATTCCGTCCATCTCCGTTTCTTTAGCGCCGGAGATCTCGGCCGGGTCATCGCCGACATCGCAACCTCCGGTTTAAACCTCAGAACCCTCAATTTCACGGGAACCGATAGCCTCCCTTTGGAGAGCTGTAGGTTGCTCGGATCCCGGATGAAGAATATTAGGGTTTTGATTTGTTTGGCTCTCCGCACGTTACGCGACATTGAATTGGTTGTTATTGCGGACTCCATGCCCTGTTTGGAGGATCTGGATATCTCTTTTCCTGAAAATGATTTCGGGTCGGATCCTGAACTACAGGGTCGGAGCCTGGGTGAAGTGGGCGTGACAGATAGCGGCATCGAGGTGGTGTCGTCGAAATTAAAGTGTTTGCAAAAAATCTCCATGTCCGGAAACGAATTTCTCACCGATAAGTCGCTTATAGCTCTTTCCACGAATTGTGTCCACTTGAAAGAAATTTCAGTTCTCGGCTGTCATTTGCTTACTCTGTTTGGAATTGGATTTGTTCTGCGCAATAGTACCAATTTGAGTCTCTTGTCAGTTGGCGAAATAGATTTTGGTCAATTAGATGATTTTTCAATTCGTTGGGCAAGAAACTTATCAACTCTTAATATCTACAATTCGGTAGTGTCCGATGAATGTCTCCATTTGCTTGCAAACGCTGGTATTCCTTTAAAGAAGTTCACTCTTTCGCATTTCGTTGGCTCATGCTTCACCTTCTCTGGAATTTCGTCGCTTTTAAACAAATACCGGTCCCTGAAGTGGTTATCTTTAGTTCGAATAGATTTTCTCACTGATGAGAAAATGAGTGGTTTATCTCAATGTCTCTCTGCGTTAGTCACAATAAGCCTTGACCGTTGCGATCATCTAACTGAGTCAACCTTTTTCATGCTTGCAAAGAATTGTCCTTTACTAGTGAATATTAGAATGCAGGGAACTAATCTTGGAGGAGGAGGAGACAAGACTACCGATATTGTGAAAAACCCACGAATCAAGTCTCTGAACTTGGAAAATAATCGGAATCTGAGTGATGAATGTCTTGCAAAACTTGCTTCCGTATGCCCCAGTTTAGAGGTGCTTGTTGTGTCTTCTTGTAAGGGTATAACAGAGAAAGGCATTGCTGATTTCTTGAAGAGCGGCTCCAAGCTTAGGAGTTTGCGGATCGATGAATGTGGGGGGATTAAGAACATTGGAAATGGTTTTGAACTTTCCGAATTGGACTTTATTGGAGCAGCCAGATCAGGCATTAATGATGATGGGCTGGTTCTTATAGGGAATAGCTGTCGCGGGCTCTTGAATTTGAACTTGGACGGTTGCTTGGGAGTGACAATAGTAGGGTTGAAAGAAATATTGACAAATTGCGAAAGATTGAGAATGATAAATTTGACTGGGTGTCTTAATGTGCGTACGGAGACTGTAGATTGGATGGTGTTTTCAAGGCCATCACTGAGGAAAATTATCCTGCCACATTCATATTTGCCTTCTGAAAGCCAGAGGCAGCTTTTCTTGCACCATGGGTGTCTTGTTTTGTCAAAATAAGCAGGAGTGCTGCTGCAATTCTTTACTTTGATGAGCCAAAGTGGAAGAAGATTTATGTCATTAGGGAAAAAAATAATTAGCAAAGTTTAGTACTCGGGACCATGTGATTTGAACAATTGTTGAAGTCCAACTATGAGGAAAGCATGAAAAGGGTGGGGAGATGTATCGGCTCGAATGTGAACTTCATTTGATGTGCTAAAACCGAACGATTAAATATGAAGAAGGTTGTGTCTTGCATGCTGGAAGCATATTTTTATGGGGTTCGAAAGCTTCAATAGCTGGATAAGAGGTTGATGGGTAATGAAAACGAAGTGAGACTACTTAAGTATTTGACAGCAAAATGCAGGGCTTGAAACGTCAGAATGTGCATGAAAGGAATGATTAAGAGAATAATTAAGAGGGTGAAATCTTCCCCTTCTGATTTAAATAAAATGTACGTCCTACTTTTCTAGTAAACCATAGTTTATGACGTTTTTCCTGCCAGTTTTGAGATTTTGTGGCTTGCTCTCTACAAGAGAATGCAGAGTTCGTATTCGGAACTTTTGATCTACTTTTGCTGATTTCCATATGATTAGTATGTTAATTTCTGTGTGAAGCAATAATTTGTTTGTTGTGTATTTTTGCCTAAAAATAAGATGCGGTATTGATCTTTTACTGTGTTAAAATAATTAAAGCGGGAAGGAAAAAGTAATAGAGAAATAAACAAGCTAGTAAGAGCTCCATAATAGTGTTGCATGCCCTCTTCTCCAACTAAGATCTTGCATTGTTATTATTTATGATTTTGCTTGTTACAAACTATTGATGTTGAACTTAGGTCGTTAATGTTTAGGCTACAGGTATACTCTATTTGAGCCGTAATATCCGTGTGGTAGGGCCTTCTGAGGAGGATGCAGGTTCCTTGTAGTTTCCTGCGTCTCTCAAAGTATGGGTACAAGTATTGGTGGCTTAGGTTGAGGCTTTTTGGCTGACAATTCCTATTCCTCAATGTCTTCGATAGTTACCTTAGCTCCGGGAATCTCCATGAGGCTTTTATTAATGAGGATCAATGCTGGTTCTCTCTTGCCTCCCGCTCGGTAATTTAATTTTCCAGTTCACGTCCTGTTCTGCAACTTTTGATCTTATTGGTTGTTAATACGAACTGATCCTTTGGAGGATGATGTAGTTGAGTGGAAATTCGTCAAAGCATTATAAGCCTCTCTCTTACTTGCATAAGTTATGTTCCCTATGACAGTCTTTTGGGGTATGTCTTCATGCAGGGTTCCATGAAATCCTTATAAGCTCGGCGTTGAGACAGTGATTGCCTTGGATTTTATTGTTATATTGTAGGTTGCATGTTGTTGCAATCATTGCTCTCTGCTTTCAAGTTTTTTGCTGGATATTTAACTGCGATCCAGTAGCGGGAAATGGAGAACATTTTCCAGTGTGTTTATGAACTGAGTGAAGCCTTTTTATTCAGCTGATTCGGTCATTTTGGATCTGCTTTCCTAGAGAACTACCAAATGAGGAAGATCTCCAGCCCAGACTTATCCTTCCGGTCGGAGAGCTCTGTCTCTGTGTCTGTCTTTGTGGCTGAGACTCAATCTTCAATCTTGATCCAAGCTTGAATGAAATCTGATCCGAACCTTGCTGAGGGCCTAAAAAATGCAGGGGGCAACCCATCAAAGAGCCATGCCCTCTTGAAAATCCTAGACTAACTAGGCTATCTAAAATTCTATACTAGTATTAGGCTATGTTGAATTTTAACCAAATGACCCCCAATAGTTGGGGGTAAAAAACTACTCCACATCTAATAACACTAACTAGGATTGTAAGAGTTTTTTAAATGACCCCCAATAGTTAGAAAATCCAACCTTCTAGTTTTCTTTCCCTTGTCCCACCTTTTGGTTGATCCTTTAATCTATTTTCTTATCAACAGTAAGAAAAAGAACGACATATACTATACTGTGTATACCCCCAATCCAACAGCTCCTAGTCGAATCACAGCAACAGATGATCATTCTTCAACCTTGGCTTCCTTCTTAGGCGCCCCACACCCTGTCAAAAACCCGCGTGATAGCAGACTAGCATGTGCTAGAGGTAACCTTGGACCAACCTCAACGGCATAATTGACGTTAATCACCATGTATTCTGACCATGTGGAGCAGCTGAAAAGGTGGGTAGAGCATATTCCATTCAGCAGACATCGTCGCACCATGTATTCCGACCATGTGGAGCAGCTGAAAAGGTGGGTAGAGCATATTACATTCAGCAGACATCCTTGACGAGCCGTCTAGGATTAGACCGCTGAATGGCATGAGGTATGTTGGGCGTATGTTTGTCTTCCCAGAGGTGCAATTCTCACATTCATGGCATATATTCTCACAATGTCTACAACTTTGAACCCTATGACTTCCTTGCCAACACTCTCGACCACACTGCAGCGAATTTTTTGATGTAACCATAGGAAACTGCTGTTTATAATGTGTCTAAAAATAAGTCTATGCACAGAGACAAACTGCGATTTTAAATTGCAGTATGACTCTGGAGAGGGGAATCTGAATCGTGGTGGCTGTGAAGGAGTACAAGGAGTACTGAGCAACATATATTTAGAGCATCTCCAATCCAATACTCCATTTTTGCCTTCATTTCTTCATTTGAGAGTATCAAAATAATATATTTTATTGCAAAAGTGATTTTGGAGGAAATCTAACTCCAACCCAATACTCTATTTCTACTTCTATTTCTTTAAAAACTCATCCCAAATCTCAAACTTCCCCACTTTTCCTCCAAAACTCAGATTTTCATTTTTCTAACTTCATTAAAAAAAAATACTCAATATGGGTCTTATTTTGAAGATATTGTACATATCTTTTGATTGGTACCAATTTTATAAAGGATTAGTGTATCAAAACTAATTTGATGAACAAAATGGGATTTGGTGAGGGTGAATAGTGAAATGGAGGAGATCCTCCATTTTTTTCTCCATCCTCCATATTTGGAGTACCAAACTTGATCCTCTCAAATGGAGGAGAAAATAGAGGATGGGTTGGAATGGTATTTCCTCCAAAAATGATCCTCTCAAATGGAGAAATAGAGAAATGGAGGGTGCATTGGAGATGCTCTTAGGAATTTTCTGATGTAATTGGGTATTTTTTTACAATGATGAGTGGTGGAAATTGTTTTATAGTAGCAGTGGAATTGGCCAAATCCTAATATCGGCTGTTAACCAGGTCGTGGATTGTCAATGAATCGATATGCATTGCGAACTGGCCTATAAGCAAGTGACCGCGGTGTGTCGGTATCCCATGACGAAAATTGACACTCCAAATATTGGCTTGTGTGATGAACCATCCCATGAAAAAAAACCTTGACACACAAAGGCAAATGAGAAGGTAGAGATGGAGGGTAGATGGACTGTCGAAACAGAAAAAATGTAAGATTTCATACATAGAATTCAAACCATGTATTGATATTTGTTAATATGAGAGTTTTGTCTTTATTTAAAATTTTTTCGTATTTGTTAATTTCGTACCAAACTTTTGTGGGTTATTGATTCGTCTCGACGAGAGCAATCGGAAAAGTAATTTTTTTTTACTCTTACCCAAGTATGCACTCACTTCCCCACTCAGTGCTATGGGTACACCGGGTTTTGTACACCATATGTACACTGCCTACGTGGCATGTGTACAGCTGAGCCAAATCCTGGCCCCCTCTGTCCTCTACTCTCTCTGGCGGAAAATTTTTCAGTGCCGAGCGGGTACCACGTGGTGTCCGCTCAGCCATCCGAGCCGTCCATTTTGTTTTTTAACGGTTCAGATTTGGAGAAAGAAAAGGAGAGAGAAAGTGTTTGGGGAAGAGGAGAGAGAGTGTTTAAATCCGAGCCATCCAAAAGTGTATTGGACGGCTCGGATTCGCCGAGCGGGTGCCACATGGGCAATACCCGCTCGGCACTGAAGTATTTCTCCTCTCTGGCCCCCTCTCTCTCCTCTAAAAGAAAATTGGCGCACTAATCTTCGAAAACTTTCAAAACTTTTGAAACAGGGCTCCTTGATCAACAGATTTAAAACCTACTCTCTCTCTCTCCCCTAAAACCTCTCTCTGTTCTTACATATTTCTCTCTCCAATTGAATCTGCATTTTTTCTCCTTCCCCACGATTATCGACGCCCTCCCCCCACCTTTATGACGCCAGTCCGACGCAACCATCGCCGCCGTCCCTCTGGTACCGAAAGCCCGAACCATCAAAGAGTGGAACCACCCAATTTCTACCAAAAATAAGAAAAGTCTGCTTTGTTTCTACTAGAATACTACTCTTAAAGCATCACAGATCCGAGCTCTGCTTGACCCAAATTGAGGTGCCGAAAGTGCAGTGACATCCAAGTGTAGATACAAATGGTCATGGTGAAGTTTGAAGCTTAGCTGTATTTTTAAATGCGATCTTAGTCGGGAGAGCCGCCTTGAATCAATTGCAAAAGGCAAGAACAAAGTTTCAACATTAGTTTGCGTTATTGTTCGTGAAACTTTGCAGATTTCATGGATGTAATACTATCATTTGTATTTTAAACATTTGTAACACAATCATGAATGTAATAATTTAATCCATTTTGTGATGGGTATATAATGGTTTCTTAATGATTCAGAGCAAATATTAATTGTTACTACTAGTTTTGTTCCATTTTGCTTGCTTACCCTTGTTCTTCATTTCAAACAAAAAAGCTGCAATTGGAGAAATAGAATGGAGAACATCAAATTTGTTCCTGCTTTCACTTGATGCAAGATCTCGCGTTTCAGGCTTTCCGTTTATTTTTTGTATGCGTTTCAATTTGGGCCATTTGTGGTGGTTGTTTACACAGGCAATCTCTCTTTATAAATGTACTCTGTTTTATTTCCAATGGCATGTGCTCTGTTTTTTTCCTTCGGTTCTTTGTTTCTTTCAAGACCAAGTTTGCATTCAAAGGCAGATAGAAGAAAATGAAATAAATAGACGAGTGAGATGTATAAATGTTAAAGAAAAAGACACTTCTGGAGCAAACATAGGTAGAAGAAACAGGGGTGTGGGAGAGTAACAGAGTTCAATAGCGATGAAGACTTGAGTCTAATACAGTTGCAGGGTGTATTCTCTTTCCTTCAAAATTGGTTAGGGATTTCGTTCGCGGCGGTGGAAGTCGGCGAAACAGTGGAGCTCGATGGCGCTGTCGCCGTCCTCATCGATCTTCGACACGGCATTGGTTAGATCCGCCGAGGACGTGCCAGTGACGGCCTCAAAGATGAGGGCTTTGAAAACGGACCAGAGCTCGGAGACGGAGATCTTGCCGGCGTTGAACAAGCTTGTTGAATACAATCAGAGAGAGAGAGAGAGGTTTTAGGAGAGAGAAAGAGAGAGGGGGGATAGGTTCTGAATAGCAAACTACTAATCGCCCCCCTCCTGTCAGACCCTCCTGATGACTTCCCCTTTTACCCCCAATGTGCTCTCTCTCTCCCAACAGTCTCTCTCCCCCTCTCTCTCTCTATGTTGATAAAGGAGCCCCACATGTTTCAAAAGTTTTGAAAATTTTCGGAGATTAGTAGTGCGCCAATTTTCTTTTAGAGGAGAGAGAGGGGGCTAGAGAGAGTAGAGGACAGATGGGGCCAGGATTTGGCTCAGCCGTACACACGCCACGTAGGCAGTGTACATATGGTGTACACAACCGGTGTACCCATAGCACTTTTGGAATGCGCACATCTCTAATCGGTCCTTTCCGTATTAATAAGTCTTGTGCTCGTTCGACGCACATGACAATAATATTTATTTTGTTTCCCTTGTGTCGAATCAACGGGTACAATATTAGAGCATCTCCATTGTAATAACCAAATGAGTTTTGGTAAGCAAATTTAATTACAATACTTTAAAAACACCCTACATTGTACTAATAAACAAAGTTACAAGTCTTTTAGCACATAACCAAATTCCACCCATTCCATAACTAAACTTAATTAACAACTTTTACTAATAATCAAAACTCAATAACTCAAAAATACATCACGTTGGAATTGTCTCATCGAGACGAATAATTTGGTGTGGTCGAGTGCGTGATTGGAACTTGTTTGCGATTAGACAAATGTGCATTGTGGGATTTTTTTGGTTAGAGATGTAAAAATAACCAATGTAGATGTAGATGTTGTTAAATTTGATTATAAACTAAATAGATAATCAAATACTGACGTGACACATTTTAATTATTAATTTTGATTATTAGCATTGTGGATGCTCTTTTATATAACGTGAAGGACAACTTTTTTAAAGAGTTTCAGGTCAACTTTTTTCCCTTTTTCTTTATGACCAAAGAAAACATACATCTGCCTGCCGCTTTCTTCTTCGGGTACCGTCTTGGTCTTTGAACATTTTTGCGCGCTCACCAAAAGTATGTCAATGGTCTAATTGAATACTCCAGTATGCATGCAGCATTTTTTCCAAATTTTCATGTAAATGAAACTTAATCAATACGTTTCACTTTCTTCAAAAAAGTAATTTTTGAAAAAGAAGATAATTTTAAGCTCAAATATAATAAAAATGAAAAATAATTTTTCAATTTTTTTGCATCGTTTAAAAGATCTCAATGAGATCTATCAAATAAGATCTATATAGATAGATAAATTATTTGCGTAAACATATAATTTTTGAGCTTGAAATTGCTTTTCTTTTCAATAAGTTCTTTTTCCACAAAAGTGGAACGGCTCCTAAGTTTGAGAGCATATAAAACATTAAGGACAACTTTTTAAAGAGTTTTTGAAATTGTACATGTGTTTGGATGAGTGTTTTTAAAAAAAAATTTGGGATCATAAGAGCATATCCAGCCTTAATTCATTTTAAGACTCAAATTTAAGAATGGGGCAAAAATTACAAAAATCTCTCTCCAATCTTTGACCCAAACCCTTCCCCATTTTGGGTTTTACCCATTTTTTTATTCAAATTTGAGACAACTTTTGCCTTGACCCATTTCTCCAACGGCTAGTTAGAAAGAGAGAGAAAGAGGGAGGGAGGAGGGAGAGAGAACCTCATCGGCAGTGGCGGCAGGCCGAGGGCCGGCAGTTTGAGAGGCGATGCAGAAAGTGGCGGTGGTGTTGTGACCTCTAAGTCTTCTTGGATCCCCCAGAGTTGTCTTCTTTTTTAGCCTCCTCCGATGATGATGAACGAGTTTCAGAGTTGTCTGTTGTGGTTGTATCCGGTTCTAGATTTTGTGTGAATTTTGTGTGTGTTTGATTATGAGGGAGAGAGAGACGGCGATGGAGAGAGAAGAGTACCAGGTCTCCTCATTTTGGATTTGATTGTTTTCCTTTATTTATGATTATGTCATTAAGAATAAAATGTATATATATTTGGGTTTGATGGTTGGAGATATGCCTACCTAAAATGGGTTTTTACCCAAAATTTAACTCCAATTTGAGAAAAAAAATGGGTGAAGGCTGGAGATACTCTAAGTGGAGAGAAAAATGAGAATAATGATTGAAAGTAAGGTAATGAGTGGAGAGATATAGAGAGAGAAATGAGAATAATGATTGAAAATATGAGTAATGAGTAGAGAGTAATGATTGAAAGAATTAATAATTAAGTATTTTTTGAGTTGATTTTTTTTTTAAAAGGGAAAAGAACAAGACAATGCCTTTAGTTTTAGTTTTGTTTTCCAATCATTACCTTATATCTTTCTCCAATCATTACCCTATATTTCCATTTATTAATTTCATCTCTCTTTCTATTTCTCTCTAATCAGTACCCCTCTCTCCAATTATTACCCTATTTATCTCTCTATCCACTACCAAAACTAAAATTAAACTAAACTACCAACCAAACAAAGCCGTAATCTTTTGATTTTGCTAACCTCTGCTCAAAAGATCAGAGCCGTCCCTAACATTTTTAAAATGAAAAGTTAAAAAAGTGATTTGAATTTTGAAATCCAGGAATTTGAACTCTGGTTGTCTTTCCCTTTTGTTTGTATATATCTACCCCAAATCTCGCCATAGTCCAGTAGCCAAAAAAAATGGCAAAGAAGGGTTGCGAAGATCTTCCAGACGAGTGCTGGGAACTCATCTTCAACAAATTACACCAACGCCACCACTCTCTTCTCGAATCCCTATCCCTATCCTGCAAGCGATTCCTCTCCCTCACCAACGCCCTCCGAACCCACCTCACCATCGTCGATCCAAGGGTTCATCCCGTCTCCACACTCTTGAATCGGTTTCCGAATCTCAATTCCATCGATCTCAGCTGCTCTTGCGACGGAGATACCTTCGACCTATGTAGCTTTACCCCCCATTTAACCCTCGAGCCCCTCGATGTACAACGCATGACCATAGAGGTCGCAGCCGCAAATTTAAACCTCGATTCCCTCAGTTTCTCGGGAACCCAACTTCATTTGGAGAGCTTGAGAGTACTAGGATCCCGTATGAAGAATTTGAAGGTTTTGATGTGCTCCCAGCTTCGCACTTTCCGCGACCTTGAATTATTAGCTATAGCCGATTCGATGCCGTGTTTGGAGGATCTAGATATCTCTTATCCTGTAAATGACTTTGGTTGGAAGGATGATGAATTCGAGACTCGGAGCCCGAGTGAAGTGGGCGTGACAGATACCGGGATCGAGGTTTTGTCGTCCAAGTTGAGGAGTTTACGAAAGATAAACGTATCTGGTAACGATTTTCTCACCGATTACTCGCTCATAACTCTTTCCACGAATTGCATCTACTTGACAGATATTGCACTTCGCGACTGTTCGTTTACTAACTACGGAATTGAATTTGTGATGCGCAATAGTCCCAATCTGAGTTCATTGTCAGTTCATGGAATTGAATTTGGTGAATTAGATGAGCATTCACTTTGTTGTGCAAGAAATATAGCAACTCTTGTTATCTACACTTCTTCCGTCTCTGATGAATCTCTCCATTTGCTTGTTAAAGCTGGTTTTCCTTTGAAGAGCATCCACCTAGATCTTATCCCCTATATCCCAAGCTTCACCTTGTCTGGAATTTCATCGCTTTTAAACAAATACCGGTCCCTGGAGTGTTTATCTTTAGGAAATATATTTTCTCTCACTGATGAGACAATGAGTGATTTATCTCAATGTCTCTCTGCTTTAGTCACGATAAGGCTCACTTTTTGTTGTAATCTAACTGAGTCAACCTTTTTCACGCTTGCAAAGAATTGTCCTTTACTTGAGGATATTACTATGGAGGCAGCGAATCTTGGAGGAGGAGATAGGGCTACCGAAATTGTGGAAAACCCACGAATAAAGTCTCTGAACTTGGAATATAATCCGAATCTGAGCGATGAATGTCTTGCTAAACTTGCTTCTGTATGCCCCAGTTTAGAGGTGCTTGATGTGTCTTGTTGTATGGGTATAACAGAGAAAGGCATTGCTGATTTCTTGAAGAGTGGCTCCAAGATTAGGAAGTTGCATATTGTTGAATGTAGGGGGATTAAGAACATCGGAAATGGTTTTGAACTCTCTGAATTGGACTTTATTGGAGCAGCCAAATCAGGCATTAATGATGATGGGCTGGTTGTTATAGGGAATAGATGTCAGGGGCTCCTGAATTTGGACTTGGGCGGTTGCTTGGGAGTGACAACAGTAGGGTTGAAAGAAATATTGACAAATTGCGAAAGATTGAGAAAGATAAATTTGACTGGGTGTCTTAATCTGTGTACGAAGACTGTAGATTGGATGGTGTTTTCAAGGCCATCACTGAGGAATATTATCCTGCCACGTTCATATTTGCCTTCTGAAAGCCAGAGGCAGCTTTTCTTGCACCATGGATGTCTTGTTTTGTCTGAATAAGCAGGAGTGGAGCCGCAATTCTTTACTTTGATGAGCCAAAGTGGAAGAAGATTTATTTCATTAGCAAAACAAATAATTAGCAAGTTTAGTGTCGGGACCATGTGATTGGAACAATTGTCCAAGTCCAACTAGGAGGAAAGCATGAAAAGGATGGGGAGATGTATCGGCTCGAACATGAACTTCATTTGATGTGCTAAAACCAAACGATTAAACATGAAGGTCATGTCTTGCCTGCTGGAAGCATATTTTAATGGGGTTCAAAAGCTGGATAAGAGGTTGATGGATAATGAGAATGAAGTGAGACTACTTAAGTATTTGACTGTAAAAGGCAGGGTTTGAAACATCAGGATGTGCATGAAAGGAATGATTAAGAGGGTGAAGTCTTCCCCTTCTGATGTAGATAAAATGTACGTCCTACTTTTCTAGTAAACCATAGTTTATGATGTTTTTCCTGCAAGTTTTGTGATGTATGGCTTGCTTTCTTCAAGAAAATGCAGTGTTCATATTCGGAACTTCTGATCTACTTTTTCTGATACATATATGATAGTATGTTAATTTCTGTGTGAAGCAATAATTTGTTTGTTGTGTATTTTTAGGTAAATGAAGTGCCTAAAAATAAGACGCGGTATTGATTTTTTACTGTGTTAAAATAATTCAAGCGGGAAGGAAAAAGTAAGAGAAATAAACAAGCTAGTAAGAGCTCCATAATAGTGTTGCATGCCCTCTTCTCCAACTAAGATCTTGCATTGTTATTCTTTATGATTTTGCTTGTTACAAACTATTGATGTTGAACTTAGGTTGTTAGTGTTTAGGCTACAGGTATTCTATATTTGAGCCATATTATCAGTGTGGTAGGGCCTTCTGAGGAGGATGCAGGTTCCTTGTAGTTTCCTGTGCCTCTCAAAGTATGGATACAAAGTATTGGTGGCTTAGGTTTAGTTTTTTTGTCTGACAATACCTATTCCTCAATGTCTTCGTGAAATCTCCTAGTTACCTTAGCTCTGGGAATCTCCATGAGGCTTTTATTAATGTGGATCTACTAGAAATCTTAATGCTGGTTCTCTCTTGCCTCCCATGCTGTAGTTCAGTTCAATTTTCCAGTTCATGTCCTTTTATGCAACTTTTGATCTTATTTGTTGTTAATACGAACTGATCCTTCGAAGGATGATGTAGATGAGTGGACCTTCGCCAAAGCATTATAAACCTTTCTCTTAGATGCATAAGTCAGGATTCCATGAAATGCTTCTAAGCTCAGCATTCAGACATGGGTTGCATGTTGTTGCATTCAGTGCTATCTGCTTTTGAGTTTTTTTGCAGGATTTTAAACTGCAATCCAGTAACGGGAAATGGAGATCATTTTCCGGTGTGTTTAGGAACTGAGTGAATCCTTTTATTCATCTAATTCGGCCAATTTGGATCTGCTTTCCTAGAGAACTACCAAATGAGGAAGATCGCCAGCCCAGACTTATCCTTACTGTCGGAGAGCTCTGTCTCTGTGTCTGTCTTTGTGGCTGAAACTCAATCTTTCAATCTTGATCCAAGCTTGAATGAAATCCGATCTGAACCTTGATGAGGGCCTCAAAAATGTAGGAGCAACCCATCAAAGAGCCATGACCTCTTTAAAATCCTTTATTCAATGTTATCTTCTCCAGAGAGGCGACATGACCGCAATAGTTGTTTGACCTTTAGACAAGGTCTTTATTCAAAGTACTCTTGTAGATGAATTCGAACACTATCTGAAAAATATAGACCTTGTCTAGAAGTATTAAACTGTGTTGAAATTTTAACCACATGACCGCAATAGTCGGGGGTAAAAAACTACTCCACATCTAACAACACTAACTAGGATTGTAAGAGTATTTTAAAGTAGATTAATTAGGCTAATCAGATGCTTAGAAGCTCGGCTTTGAGACAGTGATGGCCTTGGATTTTGCTGGTATTATATTGTTGGTTGCATGATGTTCCATTGAGTGCAATCTGTTCTGAGTTTGTTGCAGGATATTTGACTGCGATTGAGTAGCGGTAAATGGATAACAGTTTCTGGTGTATTTTTGGACTGAGTGAAGCCTTTTATTCCGCTAATTTGGTCATTGCTGCATACTTAGATGTCATTGGTTTTGCCTTTCGTTCAGTTTGTGATATCATAGTGTGGAGCTCTAATCCGGTAGTCTTCTTGGATCTAAGTGAACGGGTATGTGATCTCTTCCTTTCCAAAATGGCTGGACCAGAAAAATAAAATGTGTATATTATACATATGTATGAGAGAGAGAGAGAGAGAGAGAGAGAGAGAGAGAGAGAGTTTAAAAGAAGTTTGTATACTGCACTATGATTTGAATGGTTTGAGACTTCTGAGTCCAAAATGGCTTGGTCAGGAAAAGAAATGCGCACTGAGTGAGAGAGAGAGAGAGTGCTTAACGAGGGTGGATTTAGATTTAAAAGACAAATAGTAATTTATTGTCTTTATTAAAAAAAAAATTGCATTTGTTAGTTTTGCGTCAAATTTTTGCGACTTATTGATTTGTCTCAGCGAGAGAAATCGAAAAAGTAAATTTTTTTTAATTGAAACTCATAATTTTTTTTTAAAAGACAAAAGTAAGTAAAATAAGTTGACTTATTGACTTATTAAAAATTTTGAATAAAAGAAGAAAAAAAAGTTAACTTTTCAATCCAAACCCACTTATGAACTTTGCATTCTATAGTCTTATCCTTCAGAGTTCTGATTTGATTTATAATTTACTAATCCACTGCCACATAATTTTGGTTGAAAATTATGCATTTAAATGGTTTTCCATTTTGGATACCTACTGGTTTAGAGGCTTTGAGGGCTTCCTGCACCAGCGGTACAGCTCCAATACAATCAATGCTGTTGTCCACTCCCATTCTGCGTGTCATTCTTCAACAAGGTCTGAAACAGGTTTATCGGAGATCATCAAGTTAGTGTAATGTTACAAACATCCGTTGGTAATTCTTCACATTCCAAAGAGTCCACTTAACTCTAGTTGAGTTTAGTTTGTGTTTTGTGCTTATTAGTTGATACTAAGTAGTTACTGATATAGATGATCCTTCTTCAACCTCGGCTTCCTTCTTAGGCGCCCCACACCCCGTCGAAAACCCGCTTGATAGCAGACTAGCAGTGCTAGAGGTAACCTTGGACCAACCTTAACAGCGTAATTGACGTCAATCACCATATATTTCGACCATGCAGAGCAGCTGAAAAGGTTGGGTAGAGCATATTCCATTCAGCAGACATCCTCGACGAGCCGTCTAGGATTAGACCGCTGAATGGCATGAGGTATGTTGGGCATATGTTTGTCTTCCCGGAGATGCAATTCTCACATTCATGGCATATATTCTCACAATGTCTACAACTTTGAACCCTATGACTTCCTTGCCAACACTCTCGACCACACTGCAGTGAATTTTTTGATCAAGTTGTAGCCATAGGAAACTGCTGTTTAGAATGTGTCTAAAAATAAGTCTATGCACAGAGACAAACTGCGATTTAAATTGCAGTATGACTCTTGAGAGGGGAATCTGAATCGTGGTGGCTGTGAAGGAGTACAAGGAGTACTGAGCAACATATATTGGAGTAGGAATTTTCTGATGTAATTGGGTATTTTTTTACGATGATGAGCGGTGGAAATTGTTTTATAGTAGTAGCAGTGGAATTGGCCAAATCCTAATATCGGCTGTTAACCAGGTTGTGGATTGTCAATGAATCGATATGCATTGCGAACTGGCCTATAAGCAAGTGACCGCGGTGTGTCGGTATCCAATGACGAAAACTGACACTCCAAATATTGGCCTGTGTGATGAACCATCCCATGAAAAAAAGCCTTGACACACAATGGCAAATGAGAAGGTAGAGATGGAGGGTAGATGGACTGTCGAAACAGAAAAAATGTAAGATTTCATACATCGAATTCAAAGAAAGAAGGAAAGAAAGAGAGAGAGAGAGTAGGGAAGTGGGTGCATACTATGGCTCCATTCTTTTAAACTTAATTTAAATATGAGAGTTTTGTCTTTATTTGAATTTTTTTACGTATTTGTTAATTTTGCACCAAACTTTTGTGGGTTATTGATTCGTCTCGACGAGAGCAATCGGAAAAGTAATTTTTTTTTACATTTACCCAAGTAATAAGCACCCACTTCCCCACTCCTAATCTCCAAGTATTCGATTCTCAGCCCGTTCGATTCTTTTAATTGGTTCCTCCCTCACAGATCTTTCTCTATACTTTATGTTGTACACTTGTTACTTGTAATGAATCATTTCTAACAAAATTCCCATGAGATATAAAAGAGCCACAACGGTAGCCAATTTCTTTCCAACTTTTGTCAGACGAATTTCCCCCCAAAAAGAAAGTCCGCAGAATGCGCACATCCCTTAAGTCTTATGCCCGTTCGACGCACATGACAATAATATTTTTTTGTTTCCCGTGCGTCGAATCGAACGGGTACAATATTAGTACTCTTATATAAGTTGAGTGTATATATAACGTGAAGGACAACTTTTTTAAAGAGTTTCAGGTCAACTTTTTTCTCTTTTTCTTTACTAGTGTTTGCCCGTGCCTACGGCACTACGCACCCCGAAAGTATGTACGCACGGGCATTTTTGTAATATATTTTTGTTTTTTTATGCCAACGCCAGAAGCCGAGCAGTGGGTAAAAAGAACCGATGACATTTTTGTAATATATTTGTAAGAGTATGGGTGTTTTTTAAGAGAGTTGGAGAGCACGCATCAACCCTTGAATCAAATAAATCTTAACCCTTCTTTCAACTTGTGTTTGTGTGATTCCCACACTCTTGTGTTTTATTAGGTAGATGACCAAAGAAAACATACATCTGCCTGCCAAAAGTATGTCAACGGTCTAATTGAATACTCCAGTACGCATGCAGCATTTGAGGCCGACTATTCGTAACCCTTTATTTTCTCCATTAGCGCACTCCCTTCATTTACTCCATATAACCCATTAATTTCCCTTTATTTACTCCATATAACCCATTAATTTTCCCAAAACTTCCTATTATACCCCTCTCCTCCCAAAACACTAAATCTCCATAACCGCCACCACCGCCCCTCCACTGCCACTCCCTCCCCTCCTCTCTTCAAGGTTACTCTCTCTCTCTCTCTCTCAAAAAGAAACCCACTTGGGAGCCGATCGAGCACTGTGTTTTTTTCGACGCAGAATTTTTAATTTTTTGAACCAGATTTTCGGTGTTTCAGGTCCGAAAAATGTAATGTTTTCGACATTTTAATACCATAATGTTTAAATAATTTCGACAGTTAGTTACCGAAATGTTTATATATTTTCGACAGTCAATTACCGAAATGTATATATATACATGACTTTTCTAATCTTCAGTAATATAATATTGTCAAATAAATTTTCGGTAACCTAATACCAAAGTATATACCAGAATTCGACAGTTAATTACCAAATTATGTGTGTGTATATATATATATATATATATATATTTTTTTTTTCAACAGTTAGTTACCGAAATATATATATGTTTTCGACAGTTAGTTACCGAAATTGTTTTCAAAATGGTCGCAGTGTGGTGATTCAATGGCGACTGTACTGAGAGAGAGAGAGAGAGAGAGAGGAGTGGCGGTGGTGCGACGGTGTTCTTGATCGATTGTACTGAGAAAGAGAGGAGAAGAGAGAAGATGATGAATTTGATTCAATTTCCATATTCATATCAAAACCTAGAAGTGGGTCATCTTGTTCTTTTTCAATGGAATGAGAGGAACCCTCCATTGATACAATATATAATCCTTAATTCTCCATTGAGATTGAAATGAATAAGGGAAGAATTGAAAAGTTTAAGAGATGATAAAGAATGAGAGAGGAGCCGAGAGAATTTGAACAGGGAGAAATCAACTGGAATTTTTTTACGAACTTGAACTGTGTTTTTTTTTTTTGATCGGCTGAACTGTTGAGGAATAAGGGGAAGGGAGGAAGAAGATGAGGGCAATTAGGTCATTTTGCATTGGGGGTCATGTTTGTAATTAGTTGTAAAATTTTAACGGGCTAATGAAGAAAATAATGGGTTGCAAATAGTCGCCCCCCAACATTTTTTCCAAATTTTCATGTCGATGGTCTAAATGAAACTTGGGCAAAGTATGGATTACCTCCTTGTTATTTGGGCTGTTTGTACATCACCTCCCTAACGTTTAGAAATGACCAATTAACCTCATCGTGATTTTGGACTAAAGTGCCAAGCTAACACCGTTAACATAAATTGTTGAAATGACTATAATACCCTTTAGATACATTCTAATTTGACAATGGTTGGTTTATGCTTTCCTTTTTTTGGCAGGTATTTCCCTTTTTTCCATTCTCATGTTCTACTACCTAAAAGTACTTTTAGATAGACAATTATTGTTTTCTGCTTTTATTCTGTTGGATATATTGAGTTAGAGAATTATTCGTAAAACTAAAAAGCAAAGACTTTAAAAAACACACATTGCTTTTTTTTTTTTCATGAAAATACAAGAAACAATTTTATATTTTCAAAAAACAAAAAGAAAGAAAAAGTATGTTACGCACATGACTGTTCTGGAAACAAATTGAAGCAAAAATAGTACATCTTAAGGCTCCGAATCTCCGATTCAAATATTGCACTGGATGTTTTTAACCCAATAATGTACTGGATGTTTCAAATATGAACGGCCGTTCAGCTAAATAAGTCAAGTGGCTTATTTTTTTTGTTCTTATTCAAATTTTTTTTGTATTTGTTAGTTTTCGTCAATTTTTTGAGGATTATTGCATCGTCATGACGAAAGGAATCTAAAAAGTAAAAAATTACGATCGAAACCTAATTTTTTTGAATAAAGACAAAAATAAGCCAATTTTTTTTTTTAACTTTTTAGATTCCTCTCGTAATGAAGATGCAATAATTCTAAAAAAATTGAAGAAAAACTAACAAATACGAATTTTTTTTGAATAAGAACAAAAAAATAAGCCACTTGACTTATTTAACCGGATGGGGAGTGTTGATTACATTGAGTTAGAACATCGAACAACAATCCAAACATTTCCCAGCACACAGATCGATTATTGTTTTTGAACTTGGAGAAAAATTTGCCGATTGTTGGGTCTATGTACATTCGGCCTTCGATCGTGGGTGCCAAAGGCCCCTTTTCTTCACCGATCAGTGAGTTTTAAGATCCACCCAATGATTGAAGACGAAGGAGAATTGTCGGCCGAAGCACGGGTTGCGGTGTTGTCGTGGTAGAACATCACCGTTGGAGAGAGAGAGAGAGATGTCATTGTCGGTTCAGGGCGCAATACGATGGATACGCCGGAGCATGAGCTGCGGCGTCGTCGGATTTTGCAGATGGTCGGCCATGGCTACTGTTGCAAATTTGTTTGGTGATGAAGAAGAACGGTAATGTTGTCATTTTATATAAAAGTTCAACTTTATTTAATCTTCTTTTTCGTTCAATACTCTCATCACAAGCAGGTTAATTTAGATGGAAAATGTAACGGTAGCACTATAGTCCAAAATCACGAGGAGGTGAATTTGTCATTTCCAAATGTTAGGGAGGTGAGATACCAAAGGCCCAAAACACAGGGAGGTAATCTATATTTTACCCATGAAAATCAATAAGTTTGAGAGCATAGAAAACATTAAGGACAACTTTTTTAAAGAGTTTTTAAAATTGTACATACTATGTTTGGATGAGTTTTTAAGAATTTTTTTTTTTGGGGTTATTAGTGAAGAAAAACATGAGAGTAATGATTAGAAGTAGGGGTAATGAGTGAAGAGATAAATAAGAATAATGATTAGAAATATGGGTAATGAGAGAAATATAGAGAGAGAAATGAGAATAATGATTGAAAATATAGATAGAGAAATGAGAATAATGATTGAAAATATGAATAATAAGTGGAGAGTAATGATTGAATTAATGGATAATAAATATTTTTTGAGTTGAATTTTTTTTTTCAAAAAAGGAAACGAACAAGGCACACTTCTTTCTAACAAAAAAGCATGCATACATCTTTTGGTTTTGCTAACCTCTGCCCAAAAGATCAGAGCCGTCCCTAACATTTCAAGGCTGAAAAGTAAAAAAAGTTATTTGATGCTGTGTTTTGAATTTTTTTTTGAAAAATAGTAGGGGTAATAAGTGAAGAGAGATAAAAAGAGAAATGTTGAAAGTAGGAGAAATCTATGAGGAATTTAGGGGAATTTTTTTGAAAAATACTTTTTGAAAAGCAAAGAAAATAAGGTATTTGAAATTCAAGAATTTGAACTCTGGTTGTCTTTCCCTTTTGTTTGTACTAGCGTTGTTCCCGTTCGATACACGGGACAAACAACAAATTTTGTATGAGCTCGATATTTTGTAGCGGAGCCACACAAATTTTTGTCCCGTGCATCGAACGTGAACGACGCTAGTTGATAGAAAAGGAACCCGGGGTGCCTGCTGTCTCTCAGGAACAACATGAGTGTTGGGCCAATCCAGGCCGTTTATGCTCGGCAATGGACGACTCAGATTGTAAGAAATATTAAATCAAATTAAATTACTTCAAAAAAAAATAAATCATATTACTGTAATTTGTAACAAAAAAAATCAAATATTGTATCCGTTCAATGCATGGGATAAAAAATTAACATTAGTTTTTTTTCGACCATGTGTATTGAATGGGCACAATGCAAGTGATAAAAAATATAATCTAATATTTTTTTGGTCCCATATTTGATATACGCTAACATTAGTCTCATTCTGTATAATTAAAGACATATGTGTGATGTAAAATGAATTTGGAGTTCCACGTAACGGTATCTTTGCTAGGGTATAGAATAATTTTCCTAAGATTCTCTCTCCTCCCCCACGTCACCCCTCTTTCTCTCTCTCTTCCCCTCCCATCCACTCCCACGTTTTTCTTTCTTTTAGTTTAAAAAAAAAAAAATTAAATTCTAGGAATTTAAGATTGAAGGTTAAGAGTTTTTTGACTTCAAGTACATTTCTATAGTATATTGTACTATATATATTGATAGAGATAGATAGATATCTACCCCCAAGTCTCGCCATAGTCCAGTAGCCAAAAACATGGCAAAGAAGGGTTGCGAAGATCTTCCAGACGAGTGCTGGGAACTCATCTTCAACAAATTACACCAACGCCACCACTCTCTTCTCGAATCCCCATCCCTCTCCTGCAAGCGATTCCTCTCCCTCACCAACGCCCTCCGAACCCACCTCACCATCGTCCATCCAAGGGTTCATCCCGTCTCCACACTCTTGAATCGGTTTCCGAATCTCAATTCCATCGATCTCAGCTGCTCTTGCGACAGAGATACCTTCGACCCATGTAGCTTCGATGGCCCAACCCCCCATTTAACCCTCGAACCCCTCGATTTACAACGCATGACCATAGAGGTCGCAGCCGCAAATTTAAACCTCGATTCCCTCAGTTTCTCGGGAACCCAACTTCATTTGGAGAGCTTGAGAGTACTAGGATCCCGTATGAAGAATTTGAAGGTTTTGATGTGCTCCCAGCTTCGCACTTTCCGCGACCTTGAATTATTAGCTATAGCCGATTCGATGCCGTGTTTGGAGGATCTAGATATCTCTTATCCTGTAAATGACTTTGGTTGGAAGGATGATGAATTCGAGACTCGGAGCCCGACTGAAGTGGGCGTGACAGATACCGGGATCGAGGTTTTGTCGTCCAAGTTGAGGAGTTTACGAAAGATAAACGTATCTGGTAACGATTTTCTCACCGATTACTCGCTCATAACTCTTTCCACGAATTGCATCTACTTGACAGATATTGCACTTCGCGACTGTTCGTTTACTAACTATGGAATTGAATTTGTGATGCGCAATAGTCCCAATCTGAGTTCATTGTCAGTTCAGGGAATTGAATTTGGTGAATTAGATGAGCATTCACTTTGTTGTGCAAGAAATATAGCAACTCTTGTTATCTCCGCTTCTTCCGTCCCTGATGAATTTCTCCATTTGCTTGTTAAAGCTGGTTTTCCTTTGAAGAGCATCCACCTAGATCTTATCCCCTGTATCCCAAGCTTCACCTTGTCTGGAATTTCATCGCTTTTAAACAAATACCGGTCCCTGGAGTGTTTATCTTTAGTAAAAACATATTTTCTCACTGATGAGACAATGAGTGATTTATCTCAATGTCTCTCTGCTTTAGTCACGATAAGGCTCTTTTTTTGTTATAAACTAACTGAGTCAACCTTTTACACGCTTGCAAAGAATTGTCCTTTACTTGAGGATATTAGTATGAAGGCAACGAATTTTGGAGGAGGAGGAGATGGGGCTACCGAAATTGTGGAAAACCCACGGATAAAGTCTCTGAACTTGGAAATTAATCGGAATCTGAGCGATGAATGTCTTGCTAAACTTGCTTCTGTATGCCCCAGTTTAGAGGTGCTTGATGTGTCTCATTGTAAGGGTATAACAGAGGAAGGCATTGCTGATTTCTTGAAGAGTGGCTCCAAGATTAGGAAGTTGCGTATCGTTGGATGTAAGGGGATTAAGAACATCGGAAATGGTTTTGAACTCTCTGACTTGGAGATTCTAGGAGCAGCTAGATCAGGGATTAATGATGAAGGGTTGGTGGTTATAGGGAATAGATGTCCCAGGCTCCTGCATTTGAACCTGAATGGTTGCTTAGGAGTGACAACAATGGGATTGAAAGAAATATTGACAAATTGCGAACGATTGAGAGAGATAAATTTAATTTGGTGTCCTAATGTGTGTACGGAAACGGTAGATTGGATGATGTTTTCAAGGCCATCATTGAGGAAAATTAACCTGTCATATTCATGTTTGCCTTCTGAAGAAAGCCAGAGGAAGCTTTTCTTGCGCCATGGATGCCTTGTTAGTAACCGTCTGATGGAACACCTTTAAGTCCAACTATGAGGAAATTCAGAGGAAGGATGGAGTGATATATCGGCTTGAATGTAAACTCCATTTGATGAGTAAGTGTCTTGGAATTGTAAAGAGAGATAGGACTTTTGAACGAAGTTTTAATGAGTGAGGAAGATGTGCTAGAATAGAATGCTTAAACGTGAAAGGCGTGTGCCTTGTAAAGTGGAAGCATATTTTAATGTTGTGTTGACTGATACTGCGAACAAAGTGCTGGCCCCGTTCCGCTGTGGTTCTTATTTTTTAAGTACTTATTTTCCGCTTTTCGAGATATGTCATTATTTTAGTTAGCGGAACGAGGAGATTGCTTAAGGATTTGATAGCAAAACGCGGGGTTTGAAAAATCAGAATGTGCATCAAAGGATTGATTAAAAGCTCAAAGTCTTTCCTTTCTGATGGACATAAAAATCTTTCTGATGTTTTTCCTGTAAGTTTTGAAATGTTATGGCTTTCTCTCTAGAAGAAAAAGCAGTCTTTGTATTCTGAATTGGTGGCTTAGGATGCAGGTTACTTGTAGTTGTCTGTGTCTCTCAAAGTTTGGGTACGAAGTACTGGTGGCTTAGGTTGAGTTTTTTTGTTTGACAATTCCAATGCTTCGATGTCTTCGTCAAATATCCTACTTACCATGGGTCTGGGTAATCTCCACGAGGCTTTTATTAACGAGGAATACTAGAAATCTTGACGCTGGTTCTCTCTTGCCTCCCACTCTTGGTTCAATTTTCCAGTTCATGTCCTAGTATGCAGCTTTTGATCATATTGCTCGTTTAGATTGACTAATCCTTCAAAGGATGATGAAGATGAGTTTACCTTTGTCAGAGTGCTACTTTCCTTATTTATGTTCCCTATGGCACAGTCTTTGCGGCATGTCTTCGCCGAGAATTCCATCGATCGAGTGATGGCCTTGGATTTTGTTGGTATATTGTAGGTTGCATGTTGTTCCATTGAGTGCAATCTGTTTTTGAGTTTGTTGCAGGACATTTGATGTGATTGAGCAACATGTATTAGGAACTTTCTGATGTGATTGGGAATTTTTTACAATGATTAGTGGCGGAAATTGTTTTAGAGCAGCGGAATTGGCCAAATCCTTGTATCGGCTGTTACCCATGTCATGGATTGTCAATGAATCAATATGCATTGCGAACTGGCCTATAAGCAAGTGATGCGGTGTGTCGGTATCCAACGACGGAAACTGACGCTCCAAATATTGGCCTGTGTGATGAAACATCCCATGAAAGAAACCTTGACACACAATTGCAGATGAAAAGGTAGAAAACCATACAACAATAGGATCTATTTGTTTGACAGGGTGTGTGCATCGGATTATAACATACATACAACTAAAGGGACTGCATATCGAGTGTTAGGTTAAAGTTTTTATACTTTGGATATATATGTGTAGACACCCCAATTTGGTCTAACGATTATTTCAAGTTCCACATTGGGGACCATCCCGATGATGATATAGATACAGTGATTGCTGATTGACTTCTTGTAAACCTTAGGACTTTCGGTAAGAACTTTTAGCCACTTAGAAGACCCAATCCAGAGCCAAATAGCCTTTCAGACAGAAATACAGTATCCCAGGAGAATCCATCTATCGGCCGCGACATTAATCACACGGCCTCAACTTCAATTCTTCACCCGTGAAGCCTGTTGCTTGAAAAACTCCCTGAGAGATCGATTAGCCGGCCGCCAGGACCATTCCTCGGCCGCAACATCAATCCTTCGGCCGCCAGATCGTCCATTTTCCAGATTCTGGAACGTTCTGTCAATCGTTTGATCCGTTCACAAAACCCTAGCAGTCTTTTTCCGATGCGTTCGGGCTACGTTTAGGGATTGCCATGAAGAGTTTGTATCACCCTATAACTCCAATTCCAATCGTGTGTTTTGATTGGTTGAGTTGTGTCATCCCTATGCCGATATAAAGGGCCCTTTGGGTTCCGAAATTAAGATACCAACACACCCCCATCAGCCACGAAACTCTGCAGAAATACACTCTCAAATTCCCTCTACAAAAGCCCCAACCTCCCGAAGGCAGCCACTAATCCGACGATCAAACCCCGAAGTTCAAACCCTAACTCTAGGGTTTCAAGAAGCAATCAGTCAATCACCCTCAATCCGAAGCAATCAAGCCACTGAGGGATCAAGGTGGTGAGGCCCAGGGGCCTCTGGTTCAATTTATTTCCCATTTTTATGTTTAATCATAGTTTTCTAATTATCTGTTAATCGTATAGTCTGGTGTGAGGAAGAACATCGGCTGGGTCTTCGATCCATCGGCCGGTACATCAAATCAGGAGGATCTCTCGGCCGTGACATCCATTCACCGGTCGCGAGATCCATCTCCCTGGGACATGTTATATTCTGCTTCTCTAATGCATGATTTACTTATCATCTCAGTTCACCTTATTCATTGTTAAAGGCTAAAAACAGGTTACATGTTAGAATTAAATAAAGCATGCGCTAATCTTATGTCGAACGATTATGGGTCAGTCTCATGACTGGGCAGAGAGGGGTGCCTAACACCTTCCCCCCATTGTACCTTTGGCTCCCGTGCCCAGAATCTCTATCTGTTTTTCCTAGTTTTCTTAAACTAGGTGGCGACTCTGTTTTTACGATAACCATTATCGTGTGGTGATGTTTCTAACCATGGGAATGTCCATGATCCTGGTTTACAAAGCAAACAACCAAACAAACAGCAACGATCAATCTGTATGGCGATGTCCCGTTTCAGGGAGGTGTTTACAATACGTATTCACAGTAAGGGTGCAATATACTCCATCCGTCCCACTTTGTTGGTCCGTTATTTCTTTTGTGTCCATTGCCTATATCTTTCAATATCGATCTTGAAAAATATGCAATGTTGATCTTATTTGATAGATTTCAATGTGTTTTATAATACAAAGTTGTCAAAAGCATGAAAAAGATTATAGATTGAAAGATATAGACAATAGACACAAAATAGATTGAAAGGTATAGGCCGTAGAGACAAAAGAGACAAGAAATAATGGACAAACAAAATGGGACGGAGGGAGTGTAATACAACATAGGAGATATATCCTATGGTAATGCAATCCGTTTTTCAATTGATACCACTCGATCGATTTCATCCACTTGAAAATTCCACGAGGGGAGAGGGAAGAAGAAGTAGAACAATCTATAAGTCCTGTCAAGTGTCAACCAAACGGGCACAAAGGGTAGAACATAGTGTCCCAAGAATACTAGCTAACACCAAGGACTCCTTTGGAATACAGGATATCTGTGTTACAGTGACTGGAATATACTGTAGCATTTTAACCCGAACATCCGACGATCTTCGCGGCTCTACTTTTGTTTTTCCCAACCTCATTGGCCGCTCGGCACACCACCAGTGAAAGCATTACAAAACCACAACTATCAAATGGAGAGAGAGAGAGAGAGAGAGAGAGAGAGAGAGAGAGAGAGAGAGAGAGAGAGAGAGAGAGAGAGAGTGTGTGTGTGTTACATTGCTATGATCTTTGCATGTCATGACTTCTGAGTTGCTCTTCGTACAGAAATTGTTTCCTAAAACACCAAATCCGTTGAAAGGTCTCAAACCTTTTGTTTTTTGTTTTTGAACAGCAAGTCTCAAACCTTCTGTTGCAACATGAAGATCGATGCAGCCGCGGATTGAGGAAGATTTTGACATTTTCGAACACATATTTGACCACAGAACAAGAGATCATGGCTTTATTTTTGAAGCAAAACAACAAATAACAGTAATAAACTCCACCTGAATCTGGAACGGGTTCGAATTTACGTCTTATTTCAATGGATTAAAACAATGTATTAGTAGCTTTTTATGACCAAAAAGCTCTGCCGTTTGTAATGGAATTTTCTGTTGGAGGAGGACATAGGAGTCCTATTTATAAAGGAGATAATTGCATGTTAAATTAGCCTATTTACAATTGGTTAGGGGACTTGCTAAACAGGATCTGAGTTGTTCGACTCAGTGTCCCCTGAAATCCATGGAGCAAATTAATAGGTCGGACAGTGTATTCCAGCGTTCTATTTTTTGTTTTCTACTCGTACATGGGAAGTGATTTTAACACTCCCTTTTTATTCATTTGCACTCACTAACGTACCGGTATAGATGAGCATCCGCGGCAGTTTTGTGCTCTGTGATGTTGCTCTGGTGGGTGGCCAGGGGCGACTTGGAGGTTCCGGTGGTGGCTGATCGGTTCTTGGTGGTGGCTGACTGTTTAGAGGGCGGTGGCGGGGTGAGAGGTAGGGTTTGAATTTTTTTAAAAAGATTAGGATTTGTTTTGGATTTTTTTGGGATGGGCCTTAGCCCACTTTGGTGGGTTAAGTTTCTTTTTTTTGTGCTTAATTGTAAGATTTAGGCTTTTGGCCATCTGGTATTATGAGCTTTATTTATAATATCTGGACTTTTAGGCCTTCAGGTGTAATGAACTTTGCGCATATAAGTGTGAATGAGCTTTGTCTCATCTTGATGTATTTTCCAAACCTTGGGTTGGAATTTTTTCTCTCCTTAATAAAATGCTACTTGTGCGGTTCAAAAAAAAATTTGCACTCCTTTTTTTGTCTTTTATTCATGCGAGATTACTAAACTACCCTTACATTTTGAGTCACTTTTTCTACTTGAAGGGCAAATGGGTAATTACATGTGAATATAGATTAAAAAAGAAGAGGTAGTGCTAATGGAGAAAAGGGGTCTTGAGTCACCTTTTTTACTTGAAGGGCAAATGGGCAATTTTCATGTAAATAAAGACAAAAGAGGGAGTGCTAAAATCATTTTCCTTCGGGATATGATTTCTTCTTACGAATGGGTAGGAATTTTGGATATCCAAGGCGGACACATTAGGGGTCCCATGGGGCATGTGGCCCTACTCGATTCTCTAGAATATATATTTTTATGGATATTTTAGAGTGTTCGGACTAACTTAAATGCACATCGATTGATCTCTAAGGAATCTTCCACTACTGAGGGGATTGGCCTCATGAGAATTGAAAGCACCTAGAATATTTCGAAGCTAAAACCTTAGGAGGAAATAAACTACAAAGTCTTAGGCCTTAACGACCAGACCCAACTCCTAGATAAACTTTTCCAAATGACTTTGTTCCCTTTCTAATATAGTCTTTAAAATTATGATAATGTCCTATAAAATTACACTAAATCTTACGTATACAAATACTTATTAAGCTTCTTTTTAGATCTAAAAATTTTGCATCTTTCTTTTCACCACACACACCATTCTAATTATGATAATGGGAATGACTTATGTCTTCACTTATAAATATTATCATAAGGCATTACTTTTATAAGAAATTTTTTGACAAGTTTACTGGAAAGAAACAATAATTTACTAAGTGATAGATGAAATTCACTATCTTTTTTGATGAAATTCTTTTTTACCACAACTGTAAATAATATATTCTCTCACTAACGTAAATTTCTAAGTTCGCCATTGCTGATATCCATACAAAAGAGAGTACACGTAACACTAGTCATGAAACGACAATGCTACATGTATCCAATTTTCGCACCGCATTATCGTCCTGAGAAACGTTTATGTATACCAAGGATACCAACACTCTTGGTATCCCTCTGGTCTGTTTCCAATTTTCTGGCCATTTCCCGATCACATTTAGATAATTGGCTCCGTTCATCTTGTAAAGTTTGGCGAGAACTGTCACGTCCTCGATTTTCAACATAAATAAATAATATATTTCAATAAAAGAGCCTCGCATATCATACGTATCACCCAAAAGAGTTTCCACCTGTTTAAATTACAATCGAGTCCCCAAAGTTTAAGTTATACAATTTTGGCACTCTAGCCCCAAATAAACTTAAATACCAACACGAACAAGCTGTTGAGTTACAATGGTTTAGTCAAAGGAATTTTTAGAATAAATAGTTACAAACCCCTCTTTATCGAAAGAAAGTCAAATACAAAGATGATTACATAACTAATGATGTTAGCTTCCAAAAAGGTCTTTCACATCCAAGCACACGATGCATGCAAGCTATTGTCCAGTATTTGAACCTGAAAAGAAAGATTAGGTTGAGCTACACTAGCCCAGTAGAGAAATCTATACTCAAGTTATATGAAAATTCAATGAACCATGCATCCAGAATAGGTGAATACAACAGAAAATCACAAGAGATAAGGGTCTTTCACCACGAACGAGCACTCAACAACAAAGAAGGGGAATCAAGATTTCATAAAAGTATCCTCAATAACCCACACGTCAACTAGAGGTAGGAACCAACTCGAATCATTCTAATTAAACCACCACTTGTCCTCAAGCGTCACTTATCCATCACTACGCAAAATTAAAAATTTAGATTCTCATATGGATACCCATTCTGCCTCAATCTGTAAGTATATGTGATGATCACGCATCAACAGTAATATGAGAGCAATAATAAATGTGTACGACAAACCTAAAGGTGCTAATGACAATGAATATATCTCCCAATAGAACAATATGAACATATCACTTAATTTTCCATTTCAATACAATTCCGGGCATTTGGGACCCCGTGCGTCCATTAGAAACCTTTCATTCTTGTCCGGGCATTTGGGACCCCGTGCGTCCCATATTCATTCCGGCATCGCACCATCCGGTGGATCCGTGGCTTTCTTTATGTTCGTGGTATCGTTCTATTTCTTGTTTCTCATTTCACATTCCTTAATGACCTCATACTCAACGTATAACCAATCTATATCATTCATACAACATGTCACACGATCTCATCATATCCACATATCGATTGATCAATAACATTTCATAGCATTCCGTGTCACGCACCGAACCCACAAATGACTCAACGACACACCATCCGCTAGGTTCTAAACGAGAATCTTATAGGACGAGTGCCCAAAGAACCTAGGAAGATCAACAAGACGAAGCATGAGGATACGAGTTACCCTATTCTCATTCGGACCACTAGGCAAACCCCCATCGACCAACTATCCACCCCACATCATACCTTATAGCTTACGATGTTCTATATTCCCTCTACAAATACGTTTTCCAATTCACCGACCACCATTTCATGTTATAGCGCTTAACAAGTCTATATCGATCATTGAGACATGCCAATCTAAAGCAAGAACGACCAACGGACACCAAATTCATTAAGTTCAACATGTTCTTATCTTCCAACGAGGGCCAAAAGAATTTGAGAGATCAACGAACCATTCGAGGTACCAACAATCAAGTATAGAAGTGATTCAAAGATGTTTAGAGAGTGCTAGAGGTTATTGGATTTCAAACGAGCATAAAACGAGCTAAGTGTGTCAAATCTGCCCAGAAATCAAGGGGGTATTGATACCCCTGATGGAGGTATCAATACCTGGCCAGAATCTGGTCCAGCGGAGAGTGGGGTATTGATACCCTCAAAGGGGTATCAATACCACAGAGTTTTTCTGCGAATTTTCAACGACGAAATCCCAACAACAAACAACGAACCAAACACGATCAAGCCCCATAATCAACCCATAAACACATAGAGAGAGTAAGAAATCCCTACCTCGAAGCCAAGATCAAGACCCACGTGATTCGAGCAAGCCCTAGCTCCAAGGACTTCAAAACCAAGTGAAATACACCTCCTCCAAGCTAGAACGAACACAACCCGAGGCCTAGAACACTTGAGGAAGTCGATTTGATGGAGGATCTTGGTGGGTTTTAAGTTTGGGAGTGAGTTTGAGAGTGGAGGAGTGGAGAGAGAGAGAGAGAGGGAGCCGAATGAGGGAGAGAGTCGGCTAGAGAGAGAGAATTGTGGGAGACTTTTATCTCCTACAACACACACACACACCCCTTTTATATACTAGCACAAAACCAATTACACTCATTCTCCCTCAAATAACGATCCTATCATTTTGTAGGTGGAGAAAAATAAACAGTACCTAGAATAGCGCTGAATCTCCTTCCTTCACGTGCTGTCCAATCGGAACCCTAATACCTTCGCCTAAACCCTAACCTGTAAAACAGACAAGGGGTGAGCGCACCTTTGCCTTTCGTGGCAAAGGCCCTCCGATGCCTAAGTTAGTATCTCGTACTGTATCAAAACCCTGATTATCAGTAGGAAAGTATGGAACGAATGCAACTTCTTGCGTACCTTTTACCTCTGGGTTTACCTCATATTTATAGTTTCATAGATGCTTGCTGCCCAAGTATCCTTATTGCCCTAGGTTTCCTACCTTGTATAGGAAACCTGGCCTTTCTGGGAATCCTCTTGCCCAATTAGCCAAGACCCCTTGCTCATAGGGTCTTTTCCCATGATGGAACTTGTCCTATCATAGGACTGTTCTCTTACTTATCTCTACGGCATATTGGGTTCTTCCTTTGGAATGCTCCCACCGCCTTATCCCTTAAGGTTACGTACTTCCAGATGACACCATCTGTTCGGCACATACTCATATCGAACAAACTGCACAAATAAATGACTTCTCACGTCATTGGCCCACCTCAGCCGAACAGACTATACCAACTAATGACTTTCCATACCGTTGGCCCCTTACAGCCGAACAAACTATCTGATCTGGTGCCTTCTTGTAGCACCGGATCTTACCGCCGCCGTTCATCTTATATGAAGACCCATATCACTTTCCTCATTACACGGATCTGGCATACCACGTGTTCGGCCACTATATGTACCTGTTCGGGAACACCTCCCTACAATTGCTCCCCAGCTTTTGCTCATTACTACTACTCGAAAATGATGAGTAAAACTCAAAGAATGAACTTAAGGCCGAACAGACCAGATCCCGTGCAGATATAGTCATTGGGTTCCATTGATGTCTTTTGGCGGCTTAGCCATTACTTTCTCGAAATAATGACTCCACGTGGCGCGTTTCGTACGCCTCACATTAAATTCGAACTGACGTCTTTCCCAAACGGCGTTTGATCCCTCGACCCACTACTTCGTCGAACTCTAAACTGGTATCGACTCAATCCCATGCAAGTGTCCACTAATTTTTTCAGATTAGTAATGGGGATTGTAGCTCTAAACAGAATTTTGGGGACCCAGTTAGGAATCTGGGATATCCAGTGGTGGTACAGTATTGTATTGAACCGAGAATACAATACTTACTACTTAAAAGTGAGAAAGGCAGAGAAGCGCTTCGTGCTTAACCTGCCAGACTCTGCTCGGGATCACGAGATGGACTTTCTGTACGTAACTGGAGCTTTCGAGCCCATGGGGGAAGATGGCCAAGTGGTGGGTGTCCACGTTCCCCATGAATGGGGCTTCCCACGTACGCTTCTACTTTATGTTCTCCTGTTTCGTATTTCAGTTCATTCACTTGTTCTTTCTATATCTAAACTGTACCACTAAATGTCTCCCTTTTGTTTGTTATTTCAGCAACAAACACCAACAAACGCCCAAGCAGGGAACCCAGCTACGTCCGAACAGCGGACATCAACAAAGTTCTCAAATACAAAGGGGTGCCAGGTACACGAACTGCTGGACGGGGACGCGACGCAAACGTCTTGCTAGGCTACGATCCAGCTTACAAGGGGTTCATTGACAAAAGGCTTGCGAACCCAAGTGCCAGTGGTGCTTCCACCTCTTCTGCTCCCCAGCCGAGGACCTCGAGACCCACTGCTGGAGTGACGATTGCCGGACAGTCAGGAGAAGTTCCAGTTTCTGAGGGCATCCCTTTGCCTCGATTAGTGCTCAGAAGGTCCTCTCGTGGACAAGCAACTACTCAACAGCAGCCCGAACAACCAACCCACCAGCAAGACACCAGTCAATCATCCTCATCAGGGTATTCTCCATCCCCCCCAGACTCAGGTAACATGTCTCATCAACCACTAAATCTTAGCACTCTTCTTACTGTTTCTCCACGGGGGCGTGGTGCCCCGGGCAGGGTGGCATCTACTGGCCATGCTCCCCCACCGCCTCGTCGTACTAGGGGTCCCTCGACGCGGTCCTCCTCCTCTCCTCGGGAACAAGACAGTTCCATTGAGGCTAGTGATGCCCATCGGGACAAACGCCCTCGGCATCAAGAAGCCGGAGCCTCAGACTCACAACCTGCTGCTTCGAGCCTAGAGATTCCCACCCTGATCACCCAGGTAATCCATGAGTCCTGGGCCCCTCGTCTCACAAGGGGGGACCGTCCTTTGAATGTTGGGGACAGTGCAAGCTCTTCAGAGACTGCGGTGGCTCTTGCTCAAGGGTTGCTGCTACCCGTGGACATGCAGAAGGAATCCTCAAATTCTTCTGAACGGCTTGTATCCACTGGACTCGTCAGTGGAATCAAGGTAATTTTTAAGTGTTACCTCTGCTTTAAATCCTATCTTTTTGGTTTTAAGAATGTCTAACTGCAAATCACGTCTGTCATTCTTTCAGTTCATCCAAAAGATGATTGTATTGGGCCAGAAGTTTCAAGAAGCAGAGGCTGAGAGAATCAGACTGCTGAATGAGAATACCAGCCTGATTCGATCAGTCTCAAGGTTGGAGAGAGAGAGAGACAAAGCTAAACTGGAAGCTGATGGGATGAAAGTAAAGCTCGATGCTGCTGAAGACAACCTTAGCCAGGCGCTAGCCGAGATTGACAGCACTAAGAAGGCAACCGCCGAAGATGGATACAAGAAAGGTTTTGATGCTGCAATAGCTAGCTACGTGGAGCAGATGCCTGGCATCCAGGATCAAATCTGGGTTGCCAGCTAGGAGGCCTGTTTGACCAAGGTTGGGACTGCGGAGGATTCTCCTTTCTGGATAGAGAACGATCTGCCGAGCAAACGTGTTGCTGCTTTGGAAGAGCTTCTAGTGGATGACATCGATCAAGCGATCGATGAATTTGCTGATGCTGATGAAGAAATTCAGATGGAGTCTGAACCCAACGCAACACACCTCGAGCAATCACAGCTTGTGGGAGCAGCCAACGAGCCAATCAACTTAGAAGGACAGACTGCTGGGGGTAGCTCCACGGCGGAGGTTTCGAATGATACCCCCCCGGAAGTCCAGACCCTTGACTGATCGGTAAGTACCTCTCAGTTTCATGAACAATTTTTGGTAGGTCCTGCATGGCCGTAACCTCCAGTCCTGCGTGGCAATATCAGTTACATACTCAAGATGAAACAGGTGTTGGGCCCTTCGTGGCACACCAGTATGTTTTTTGTTTTGCTTGGCCTTTCTCGGACATAAATTATTTCGTTTTCTTTTAAGTTGCTATCTAAGTATTTCATACTTAGTTAAATTGTTTGCAGACATAATTTCGTTATGTCTTTCTTCCCAAGTTGTTTCATACTGTGGGATGCGTGTTTTAAGTTTCACATACTTAAAAGGATTGTTAAGTTTCTCATACTTTTAGAAAGTTTGTCAAGTTTTTATCGTACTTAACAATCCGTGCATACGCTGTAAGGCCAAGTTTCTCAATACTTAGCAATTTCTCGTATTTGAACAAAATGTTAAGTTTTGTCGTACTTAACAATGTGTGCATACAAGTTTCTGTCGTTCTTGTATGGCCTAAGTTTGTTTTTTGGTGCTTAGACAGCTAATACGTTTATTCGTACGTTTACAAGACTTTCATCCATACTCTAAGTTTTTCGTACTTAGTTTAATCTAAGTTTCTCGTACTGAGATAGTTTGATACGTGAATTTCTAGGTCGTTCATACCTATTACCTGCTCCCCAATACGAAGAAGGGAATGCTGGGCCATTGTTCGTATTTATAAGATAAAAAATAACCACAAAATATAGGAAACAAAATTTCCGAAAAAACAATATGTTGTATAAAACATAACTTTATTCATAGTTCTCGAACTCAAGGAGTCGTTACGCGTACCCCTTGCAACTAATGAAAAAATAAAAACAAATGAATTTTCTTCGTAATTCCCACACAATTGCACAGTCCTAAAACAAAGCAAATGATAAACCAAAAGTCTCTTTAAACAAAGAACTTTCTTAGATTGTGGACATTCCAAGGCCTTGGCACCGGGTTCCCGTCCAGGTCTGCCAACCTATAAGCCCCAATGCCCACGATTTCAATTACTCGATACGGGCCTTCCCAATTTGCTCCTAACTTTCCCTCGTTAGCCACTTTGGTATTGCCAAGTACTTTTCGAAGCACAAGATCCCCAACACCAAATTCTCGAGGGTGGACATGTTTGTTATAGCCCTTCATTAGCTGTTCCTGGTATGAGGCCAAATGGACCAGAGCCCTTTCCCTCCTTTCCCCGGCCAGGTCGAGCTCAATCTCAAGGGCTCTGTCGTTGCCCCCACTCTCAACCAAAGCAGTTCGGTTTGTTGGGAGACCAACTTCCAGTGGGATGACTGCCTCTGTACCATAAGCTAAGGAATAGGGGGTCTCTCCCGTAGACCTCTTAGGTGTCGTGCGATGTGCCCACAACACAAGTGGTAATTCATCAGGCCACTTTCCCTTTGCCTTATCCAACCTTTTCTTGATCCCATCAAGAATGGTTTTGTTGGAAGCCACTGCCTGCCCATTACTCTGAGGGTAAACTGGGGTCGAATAATAGTTCCTTATTCCATACTGGGAGCAGAAAGCCTTGAACTTTTTCTGGAAATGTGCCCCATTATCTGTGATCAAAGAATAAGGGACCCCAAAGCGAGTAATGATACTTTTCCACACAAACCTTTCTATCATGGGTTCAGTGATTTTGGCCAAGGGTTCTGCCTCAATCCATTTTGTAAAGTAATCAGTGGCCACCAATAGGAACTTCCGATTTCCTGTTGCTTTATGGAGTGGACCCACGATGTCCATTCCCCACTGGGCAAATGGCCAAGGGCTAGTCAAAGGCACTAGGTCTTCGGCAGGTGTCCTTATCATAGGTGAGAACTTCTGGCATTTCTCACAAATCTTAACATAGACCTTGGCGTCCTCCTGCATTTGTGGCCACCAGTATCCTTGGGTAATTGCTCGGTGGGCAATAGATCTGCCCCCAGCATAGCTTCCACATGTTCCCTCAAGTATCTCATGGAGGAATTTTTGCACCATCTCGGGGTGTACACAAAGCAGATATGGTCCAGTGAAGGATTTCCTATACAACTTTCCCTCAGGGGACAGCCAAAACCTTGCAAACTTGGTTTTGATCTTATGAGCCTCTTTCTTATCTGAAGGGAGTATTTCATCTCGTAAAAACTCCACGATTGGATCCATCCAACTTGGTCCTTGGTTCACGTCTAGGACCAACTCTATATCCCTGCCGATGCTCGGCTCAGCCAAGTAGTCAACTGCTACTTTTCGTTTAAACTCAGTTGGGACAGCTACAGCCAGCCAAGCCAAAGAGTCCGCATGGGAATTCTGCCCAGAGCTTATCTGTTCGATACATACCCTCTCGAAGGTATTAAGTAAACCTTTGGCTGCCTCCACATAGGCTGCCATCTTTTCGTTTTGAGCCTCGTATTCGCCGGATAGTTGGTTCACCACAAGTTGTGAATCACAATAAACCCTGATCCTTTTTACTTTCAGCGTTTTTGCACTGTTCAAGCCGACCAAGAGAGCCTCGTACTCTGCCACATTGTTTGATGCACTGAAGCCAAGCCGAACAGATTGTTCCAGCATCACCCCTTCGGGAGGGAACAAAACAATGCCAATACCTGAACCAGTGTTACAGGCAGAACCGTCGACGAATAGTTTCCATTCCAAAAGGTCCTGTTCGGCAGGCGCCTTGCCTTTCCTTTTTGACAGTTCAACTTTCTGCTCCTTTCTCTCGGGGGGCTGAGGTGCTACTGTTGGTGAGAATTCTGCCACGAAATCTGCCAACACTTGGCCCTTTATCGCTGTGCGCGGCTGGAAGTCAATATCATATTGACTTAACTCAACAGACCAAGTTGAGATCTGTCCAGAGAAATCTGCCTTTCGTAGCAGTGATCTCAACGGAAATTCAGTATAGACCACGATTTTATGGCTCTGGAAGTAATGAGGCAACTTTCTTGTTGCTGTCCTCAAAGCAAGGACCAGTTTTTCAAGGGGTAGATATCTCGTCTCTGCGTCCAGAAGTGTTTTGCTCACATAATAAACTGGGATTTGCTCGGATCCTTTATCCCTTAATAAAACTGTGCTTACAGCATGTTCAGAAACTGCCAAATACAAAATCAAAGACTCACCTGGGTCCGGAGTTGATAAAAGTGGGGCCTCAGCCAGGTATTTCTTCAGGTCTTGGAATGCCTGCTCACATTCTGCCCCCCATTCAAATCCTTCTCTTTTCTTCAGCAACTGGAAGAAGGGTCTACACTTATCACTTGAACGGCTAATGAACCTATTGAGGGCCGCAGCCATCCCAGTCAGCCTATGGACTTCCTTCGTAGTCTTGGGGCTTTGTAGCTTTTGTAAGGCCGTTATTTGATCAGGGTTTGCCTTGATTCCCCTTAAAGTCACAAGGTGGCCTAGGAACTTTCCAGAACCAACCCCAAACGCACATTTCGAGGCGTTGAGTTTTAACTTGTATTTCCTCAAGATTTCGAAGGCCTCTTTCAAGTCCAGAATATGCCCTTGCCGGGTTTTGCTTTTGACCACCATATCGTCTATGTATACCTCTATAGTTTGGCCAAGAAGTTTCTTGAACATGATCGTTGCCAGCCTTTGGTAAGTCGCTCCTGCGTTCCTCAGCCCGAAAGGCATAACACTGTAACAGTACAACCCTCGTGGTGTAATAAAAGAAGTCTTTTCTTGATCAGGCCCAAACATGGCAATCTGATGATACCCCCGATATGCGTCGAGGAAACTCATTCGTTCATACCCAGCAGTGACGTCAACCAATTGATCAATCCTTGGGAGAAGGAAGCTATCTTTAGGACACGCTTTATTCAAGTCTGTGAAATCCACACAGACACGCCATTTCCCATTCTTCTTCTTTACGACCACAGTGTTGGATAACCACTCTGGGTAGTAGACTTCTCGTATCGCTTTGGCTTCCAGCAAACGATCTACTTCTTCAATAACAACATCAACATGCTGTATAGCTGCCCTTCTTTTTTTCTGAATGACAGGTTTATGGTGTGGGTCAACGTTTAGGTGGTGGCAGATCACGCTGGCATCCACCCCAGGCATTTCTTCTGGTATCCAAGCAAACACATCAACGTGCTCTTTTAGGAAACTTGATAAGCCCGTAATAGTGTAAATAATCGGGCTTATCTCGCTCATTTTTGCCACGCTCACGCGCATAACTCCTTGTTTTTGAATGATATTGCGCGAAAGGTGCGTTTTTGGTGATTACAGGTTTTCCTTGTGAATAAGGCTTGAGTAAAGCCACGTGTTGCTCCAACAATGTTCGGGGATCCGAGGGCTCCAATCGGAGCGATTCCGGAGCTTGGGGACTGTCGTGGAAGCCCCGGAACAAAGCCTGGCTTGAGCTGCTTTGAGGAACTGCCAGTCCAGAAGACCTACCGGTAGGTAACAATGCCTACCGGTTCATTTCCAGATCAGTGAAGCCACCATTTTGTGCCAGTTGAATCGGCCAATACCTACCGGTAGGAGATCAATGCCTACCGGTAGACATCCAGCTCAAGCAGCAGTCAATTTCTTGCTTCGTAGTCGTTCTACCGGTGGGTATCAATGCCTACCGGTAGGTTTCCCCCAGTTTCTGCAAATTTCTATTTTCTTTTGTAATTAAAAAGGGGTACTATATAAGTCCCCTTTGCACGTTTTTTAGGGTTATGTTTTACATTTGGAAGCTAGCTCTTTCTCTCTCTACCTCCCTCTTCTCTCCAACTCTCAAGCTCTCATTAATGGAGCATTGATTGGTGGGTTTAGGAGTGGTTGGCCTTCATTAAAGTTGTAAGTAACCTTGGGATCTTCATTAATCAAGCTTTTATTTCCTTTTCCAGTATGATTTCGTATTTCTCCTTCCTTACCCCAGTTCATTTCACTTCTCCTTTCATTATGTGTGAGTAGTGTAGCAAGGTTAGGTTATGGGATGATTAACATCCCGTAACCAAGGGTATTTCTTGTTCTTCTCTCTCTAATCTTCATTTTCAAAGAGTAAACATGTTTTTAGGGTATTTTTATATAGCAAAGCTTGGAGGTGTTAACCCCTTTGATCATATGTAGGCAAGGGTTTTGATTCCTTGCCACATGTGATGCTTAGGGCTATGTCTTTCCAAGCGTTTGTCAAAATGTTTCCAAAACCCTAATCATGTTTACTAGTTTTGTTGAAAGAGAGGAACAAGGATGCTCTTGAGTTATGGGTGTTAGTTATCTCTTAACCTAATCTTTAGTTAATCTCCAGTTAAGAAGCCGTAGTTAGGTTAAGTAGCCATTTTCCCAAATCGCTCAGTTGGCCGTCTTAACGCCGAAATTGGTTGGCGGCCCTAACGCTAAAACTCTCGACACTCGCTAATCTCTGAAACAAAGTTATGGATGCGCTCCTTGTGGAATCGATCCCGGACTTCTGGGTGTTATTATGCTTTCAACCGACCTAGCCCTACGCTTGGGGTATTCTTATTGTAACACACATTAAGGTCGCAAGCATTTTTGGCGCCATTGCCGGGGAGCGCTTTCTTTTATAGCTTATATTGGAGGTTCGCCGAACTACTGTAAGTATCTCGCTTAATTTTACTTTTGCGCAGTTTATACGTAATCTAGTGGATACCTCTAACCTGAGCTTGTCTCTAACTTGAGGTGTAACGAAGCTAGAGTAGGTATAAACTACCTTTTCATTTTTTTGTACTTACTTTTCGAGGCGGCGGCATAGCCCCTCACTGTTGTTGTTAGGAGGTGGCGGCCTAGCCCCTCTTGTCTGTTTATTTTGCTCTGTTGATCGTTGTTTCTCGAGAAAGGATTTTAAGTGTATGCGTGGTGGTCATCGTGGAGCCTTTCGGAGTCCGAATTCTAAAAGGCTTCATCGATCTTTTTCTCCTCCTCGACCCAAAACTCCTCGTCGAGTTCGGGCAAGGACACCACCACCCCAAAGAACTCCTTTTTCCATAAGTACTCTGCCTCAAGAAATAATGGCTGGCAACGGTGGTGGAGGTAACTCGGTTGTGCCCGAAAGGACTATGAGTGATTACATGAATCCGGCCCGTACTACTCCGCGGCCCACTATAGTCCTTTTGGCCGCAACCGAGGCAAATAATTTCACGGTGAAAATGCATCACCTGAACATAATGCCTTCATTTTATGGAAGGGACAAGGAATGCCCGTACACTCATATGCGGGCATTCGAGGAAATGGCTTCTACAATAGTGTCCACGCCTGCACAGTTGGAGTCTACAAAGCTTAAACTCTTCCCATTTTCTGTGAAAGATAAAGCCAAACTTTGGTTAAACAATATGAGACCCCAATCGTTGGCGAATTGGGCGGATTTGTCAAAGGCTTTTTACATGAAATTCTTTCCCCCTCATCTCACAAAGGAACTCATAAATCAAATTCAAACTTTCAAGCAAAAAGAGGGGGAATCATTTTACCAATATTGGGAGAGATATAAGGATTTGCTAAACTCCATCCCACACCATGGCTTTGTAACTTTTCAAAAAGTTGAGATTTTGTTAAAGGGATGCTTTCCAAGCACTCGACTTCTTATGGATAGCATGTGTGAAGGTGGAGTTATGGCTAAAACTCCCGATGCGGCGTGGGACTATTTTGAGGAGCTAGCTGAAAAAACCCAAAACTGAGATTGCTCGGAACCCTCCGAAAGGAACGTGTTCAATCCGGGTCCGAGCAATTCCGGGAAATTTCAACTGAATGAACAGAATGAGCTAGCCCACAAGGTCGCCCAGCTTTCCCGTCAAATTGAAACTTTACAACTCAACAAAGTTGTGGGGGTGGCCTCTGTGGGCAAGGCGGAAGATTTCTATGTTATTTGTGAAGTTGCAGGTCATGCTACGGGAGATTGCCAAATGCTTCCCGCCGTTAAGGATATTCTCCAAGGTACCGGGCCATCGGAAGTCAATGCTGTTAATCAACGGTTTGACCCTTATTCTCCAACGTACAATGCGGTGTGGAGGTTACACCATAATTTCCGGTGGAGCGACCCACAACCTCCCGGACCTCCACAAGTTCCACCACCTCAACAATATCAAGCATTCCGGCCTTTTCAATCTCAAGGAGCACCAAGGTTCTCTCAAAACCAACAACCTCCAGGGTTTGCACCACCGGAACCTCCTCATGGGCCAAATCAATTCCAACCTCCAAAGCGGTCATGGGAGGATATTATGTCTTCCTTCGTGCAAAGTCAAACGACTCTCAACGACCAAACCACTCAAACACTGGGGGAAATCAAGAATCAAATGACAAAGTTGACCAATGCGGTGGGTATTCTTCAACAAGAAAAGGGGAAGCTTCCGACCCAATCCCAAGTGAATCCGCAAGGAACCCATTATGTGGCGAGCTCTTCGGTGCCTAGTCCCGAGCAAGCCAAGTCGATTATAACATTGCGGAGCGGAAAGGAAGTTGATACGGCCGTTGCTCCCAAGCCTATCAAGCCACGGGTTACACCAATGGTTGTGCAAGTTCCGGATCATTCTAATGACTCACCAACCTCGGAGCAATCTCCCGTTGGTGAGCAACCGGCGAAGTCTCAAGAGGAAGAGCCGAAGGCCCCCGTGTCCCAAATTCCGGCTCCTTTTCCCCATCGATTGAGAGCTCCAGCCCATGCCAATACAAACTCCGAGATTTATGAGCTTTTCAAGCAAGTGCGGATCAATATCCCGTTGGTGGATGCGGTCAAGCAAATTCCCACCTATGCCAAATTTCTCAAGGACTTATGCACCCAAAAGCGTAAGTTGAACGTTCACAAGAGGGTATTGTTGACGGAGCAAGTGAGTTCAATCATTCAAACCAATGTGGCTCCAAAGTATAAAGATCCGGGGTGTCCAACCATTTCCATCACTATCGGGGGTACGAAAATTGAGAAAGCTCTACTTGACTTGGGGGCTAGTGTGAATTTACTTCCGTACTCTGTTTATGAGTAGCTTGGTTTGGGGGAAATGAGGCCAACGGCGGTTACCCTTCAATTGGCCGATAGAAGTATTCGTGTTTCGAGAGGGATGGTGGAGGATGTACTTGTACAAATGGACAATTTTATTTATCCCGTGGACTTCGTAGTTTTGGATACTTGTCCGGTGCCTTCATCTCAAGCATCAACGTCAACTCCGGTCATTCTTGGGCGTCCATTCTTGGCCACTTCCAATGCCGTTATCTATTGCCGAAGTGGTTTGCTCAACTTTACTTTTGGCAACATGAAGATGGAAGTGAATGTGTTTAATATCGGAAGCCAAATGGGCGATGACGAGTGTGTTCATGAGGTCAACCTTATCGATTCTTTGGTCCAAGAGCACATCGATACCTTCTTATACAAGGACCCGTTAGAACTATGCCTTACCGCCGAAGAGGCGACATTTCTAGACTCACCGGAGGTGGAGTACTTGTATTCTTTGCTGGACGTGGAGGATGTGTGTGGGACGGATGTTTGGTCTCCAAAATTTGAAGAGTTGCCGCCTTTATCAAGCAAGACTCTCCCTTCAAGCGTGCAATTTCCGAAACTAGAGTTGAAAGTCTTACCCGATACTCTCAAGTATGCTTTTCTTGGGCCCGATGAAACATTCCCCGTTGTGATTTCTTCCTCTTTGGATGAGCATCAAGAATCTCAACTTTTGGAATTATTGAAGCGGCATACCAAGGCTATTGGGTGGTCGATTGCCGATATTCAAGGAATTGATCCTTTGTTATGCACTCACCATATCTATCTCGAGGATGATGTCAAACCTTCCCGCCAACCCCAGCGCCGTTTGAATCCGATTATGAAAGAGGTGGTCAAAGCCGAGGTCTTGAAGTTGTTGGATGTAGGAATCATCTATCCTATCGCCGATAGCAAATGGGTTAGCCCGATACAGGTTGTTCCGAAGAAGTCCGGAATCACGGTGGTGGCTAATGCTGATAATGAACTTGTTCCAACTCGAGTCACCACTGGTTGGCGTGTCTGCATTGACTACCGGAAACTCAACTCATGCACTCGCAAGGATTATTTTCCCCTCCCGTTCATTGATCAAATCCTAGAGCGCGTTGCCGGTCATGCTTTCTATTGCTTCCTCGATGGCTATTCGGGGTACAATCAAATCGCAGTTTCTTTGGATGATCAAGAGAAGACTACTTTCACTTGCCCCTATGGAACGTTTGCTTATAGGAGGATGCCATTTGGGTTATGCAATGCTCCGGGAACTTTCTCACGATGCGTGTTGGGTATATTCAATGATATGGTGGAGCGCATTGTTGAAGTATTCATGGACGATTTTTCAGTCTTCGGGGACTCCTTTGAGGATTGCTTATCGAATTTGGGGAAAGTGTTGGAGAGATGCGTGGAGAAGAATCTTGTGCTGAATTGGGAGAAGTGCCATTTCATGGTTACACATGGCATTGTCTTGGGGCATATCGTATCAAAGAAGGGGATCGAGGTGGACAAAGTGTAGACACCCTATTCTGGACTGTCCAGATTAGTTTACTTACGCTCTTTTGATTCCCCAATGATGATTAAGGTCAAGAACATCCCGAGTTTGTTAATGAGTTTGAGCTTTGAGCGTCCTGAACCTCATCCGAACCCTTCTCAACCCCCTTGTCGAATCCTTCAAGCCAGAACCAAATGGCCTCAGCAAAACCCTACTGGAGTACGCTGGTGATGGACTAGCGTGCGTTGGAAGCATAGCCACGTGTCAGTCATCGCCCGTTACTGGCTCACGCCACTCAACAATGTGCGTACGCCAGTCAATGCCAGTCAAATCAACTTTATTCGGCCGAATGCGCGGGAGTTTTTGTAGCCACCTGGCGTCAGCCAGCAGTCCTCTGATGATTACTCCGTCCTCCTGTTCCCTCCACCCCTACAACTTCCCTCAAGCCAAGTCCCATGCATTAAATGCATGGGAGGCTCCCTCCTTTCCTAAGCCACCAAACAACCCCTTATGCCCAACTGATCTCAGTCCCTCTCTCCTCCATAAATACCCCCCTTGCATTCATTTGCAAGGGGTTAGCACCATTAAGAGGCCAAGCTTTGGTTTTTCTTCTTCTCTCTTGTTTTTCTTGCTCTTTCTTTCATCCATTGAGAGATAAGGCAAGGAGAGCAATACTCAGTCCATAACACACCCTACACTCACCTCTCAAACCTTCAAACCCCAAGTTCAAGCTCAAGTTCTTTCCCAAAACTCACAAGCAAAGGTATACCACCTTTGTTTTCTGTTATCTGTTCTGACCCCTGAGGGGGGCTAGCAGGGTCAAGGCTGGTAATCTATACCAGTCCTGGCCCTAATGCTAGCATGGTTTCAAAGTCGTGTGAGGTGATAAGGTGGCGCACGCCAGTTCTTAATAGCCGTATGCCAGTCATGGCTGTATGGCACAACTGACGTGGGGATCACCGATCATCTTTTTCTTGCTTTATTTTTACTTTGATCACCTTCTTGCATGATAAAAAAACCAGTTTATTGCTTTCTGTCTTTTAGAGCTGTTTAGACATAGTACTCAATATTTCCTTTATGTTGCTTTGGAATGCCTCTGGGAGCCTTCTGGTCATGTTCAAGAGCCCAGATGATGCAAAGCCAAGCACTGGCCAAGTTGTGTCAACTGGCGTACGGTACCATGTACCTGCATGCGCCAGTCACACCTGGTCCAGTGGATGGCCCTTGCATGGCAACTAGGCCCTGGCCTCTGCTTTTTCCTCCCCTCACTGTTTAAGGGGTTTGCTTTTTATTTGGTGGCTTTTAAGCCCATTTACCTGTCTGTAACTATATTATACTGTTGATATAATGCGTGGCTTGTCCTGGGTGTGCGCTGGTCCATTCTAGAGCCCAGAGGTTTGTTTGCAAGAACTGTGGGTTTGGGCTTACCGGCGCACGCCAGAGCTTGTGTGGCGTACGCATGACATGTCTATATGCAGTGGCTTGGCCAGTGCATACAGGCTCGATCCTGGGTGCACTACATTAGTCAGTGTGTTTAAGTCTGTCCAAAACACTCACAGGAGCTTGTTCTCAATCTATTATACTTGCTTTAGATTAAACATCAAACATACATCAACATTTTTATCACATTCTTGTACATAAATGCAAACTTGTTTACAGTTTTAATCCCCTTTAACTGTTCCCCCGCCCTAATTGGCTAAAAATGATCAAATAAGAGAGAAATGCAAACGTTTTACAAAATGCCCGAGTAGAGACCGATCTCCGGATTGGGCGAGAGGGGGTGCCATAAAACCCTTCCCCTCTCGTAACCTGGCTCCCGAACCTCATATATCGAAGGTGACGACGGTCCAGTCTACAAGCCTTTTTCGAACTCAAACAAACGTAATCCAAACGTTTTCAAAAAAACCCGATTTCTTGGGTACTTTCCGCAAAACCCGAGTGGCGACTCTGAACTGCGAAGCGTTTCGCCGCGCTTTCCGCAAGAAGGGCGCACCCAATTTTACACTTTAAAAATGTAGAATTTTTGGGGCGTGTGCCCACAGTGGCGACTCCGCTGGGGACATTACATTAATCTACACTTGGAAATTAATACATGAATGAACAATTTTCAAAAGTTTTTCAAAACGGTACGCTTCGCGCTGCTGAAGAACAGAATGGTAACGTAACAGGATTCTACATCCGACCACTCCGAACTGGGGCTTTTACTATTGTTCACTTGTGTAGTTTTCTCCAAGTGACGATTAATGAAGTGAGCCAAGCTTCAAAAGACATTTTTTCCAAAAACGTTGCGTTTCTCTCTCATTCAATCGCTTTCGGCACTCTCCATTTGCATCGGTGTTTTGTCAGCCCCGTTGAGGTGTTTTGGGTAACCGGCACAGTTTACTGGAGCCCGGGGTCCTCGAATGCCCAACAACCTTGGACGATGATGAGACGTATTACCGTTTGACCATTGCTTTGCTGTACGCGTTGAAATGGGAGGTATAAAACGACTCTAGCTTGAGGAACCCCCTTAAGCCAAAACCAGCCTCGCCACGCGTACAAAGCACTAGAACCTTTCAATCTAAGACAGGAACCTGCAGGGTAGGATTGTTTGCATCTAACCCCCATGAACTGTCTATGTGTTACTGCTTTCCATATCGCATGCCTGTACATACATCCATACCGTTTCGCGTAGGAGCATGCTAGGGCGGCTTTAGGGTTGTCTCTCTTTCAAGCCCGTCTTATGTCTATTAGGACGCTGCTTGGCCCGATGAAGAGTCGTGCATCTCGATGGTGCACGTTGTCAATTTTCAAAGTCCTTGGGTCAGCGAGATTTTGGGAAATCAAGACTTTCTAAGTCCTTGTCTAATGCCCGATCGAGGTTTCAAACAGAAAACTAGGAACAACAAGGCATGTGTTATGATACTCACACCGCTCAAGGCTCCGGCACAGTGCTGCTTATGCCATCTTGGTTATCGGTATCATGTCATCTACCCCAAGTTGTTCCACTCAAAATTGAAACTTCGAGAAGAGAATAGCCAAAGGCTTAGGCTGTTCTGACATCTCTTAGTATTAGTCGATTCAAACAAGGATACACCGTCGAAAAGAATTCCGAGGACGTTGGCAGCGTCCGAGCGTCATGAGACGGGCTTGTCTTCTAGTTGTAGAGTCTAGGAGGACACCGACGACGATGACGTGCGTATTGCATTTCTTTAAATTCTTTCAAAAAAGCTTGCTGCAGGAACGCCACTGAGTTCTCATTTACTTTGCTGTCCAAAGCTCTAGGTCATCACCTTCCTCAATCATCAATCCAAAATGGCGACTCAAACAGAGCTGGCTGAGCTAAAGAAGGTTGTGGAGGAAATGAGCCAGAAACTGGACAAACAAATGATTATGGTCCAGGGGCTGGTTGACCTTTTTACCTCTGCCATGTCAAAACCGGATCTGGGGCTAAATGCTGCTAATGCCAGAGTCGAAGATCTTCCACAACTCTACCACCCTGCGGCAGTCGGATACAAGTTATGCTCGAAAGACATGTTCGAAGATCTGGCTGAATTTTATGAAGCCAGAATTCGCCCGAAGGAGATCGTTGGATCCTCGTTCAAAGCCAATGCTGAAAAGGAGGGTATACGCGACAAGGAAATCATCCCCAAAGGCAAAAGAGTGCATCCTGTTGATGGTGCAGTGTTGTGCAGCTACAGAGCGGGCAAAGGTTCCACCTTGAACCCCCAATCCAATCGCCGGAACCCACCAAGGACCTTCTCTCGCTTCTCCATACCTTTGTCCTCGGTTTATGAGAAGCTCCTCGAGGCTGGCTTCCTCAAGCCACTCCTTCCAACTCCTTCACCTCGAACATTCCCGGCATCCTATAGCCCAAATGCCTATTGTGCTTTCCATCAGATGCCTGGCCATCTCACCGATGCCTGTTTTCGCCTTCGGCATGCCATTCAGGATCTCATCGATAATAACACTATTCCACCCCCATCAAAGCCCAATGTCATCTCCAACTCCATGCCTCAACACGATTCTAACCCATACATTAACCAGATATCTCTTACCTCCACTCAAATCAACCCTAGCTCCACCATATTCAACCCAACCCTCTACATTATCCCAGAAAATCAATCCAAACCAGTCGTGTCTCTCCTGTCCGAACCCGAGGTTAACCTAATGGCCACAGGTGCAATCGAGGTCTTCACTGCCGACACCTGGGTTGACAGTAAAGAGGAGCCTGCAAAGGGGGAATTCAAGAGGAAGCTTAATCAATCAAAAGAGAAAACGGACTGGCTGAGATCCTTCAATCATGAGAACTTGGGGCTGTTGTTCGAGGAGTTCTCTCAAGTGGGTTTGGCCAATGAAGCTGAAGAAGCCGAAGTGTTGTTGCTCGGGCCTAACATCCTCTAGATCCCACCTCTCTGTGAGGAAGCCAAGGGTAACTCTAAAAGTTGCATTTTCAAGTCACGTCTATTTGCATTGACACTTTTGAATCTGAGTCTGACACAGTGTCTGTCAAGTCGTCTAAAGTCTAGCTCTGAGTCGGAGTTCGTGCCTCTTGGCCCTCCATGTCGTAGCTTCTATTCGAGTCTTTTGTTGTACTTGGCAACCCCGAGGGGCTTTCTTTATGATATACACTATCTTGCTTCTAAGTACTTTGCTGGCTTTTGAATAAACTGTGTTGACCCTGACGACGAAGGGATAGCTTTCGATGGGAATCTCCCCAAGGAAATGTGTTCCCTCGTCAAAAGGGAAGACAAAAGGCATGCTCAGCCTGTAATTGAAATAGTAGTTTCAAATAAACTTGAAAGATAAGGTAGACCCTCGAATGGTTCAAACTGGTTTGACGCAGTCCCCAGAGGAGCATTGCGCTCGATCAGACATGCTCGAAGAATTCATCAATGTTTTGGCATGGTTTCACAAAGACATACCTGGCGTTGATCCTGAGGTAAAGAAGCATCGAATCCCCTGCTACCGGATGCCAAGCCAGAAAGCAGAAGCTTAAAAGGCTCCAGCCCTTGCACCATGTTCAAAACAGCAACAACGGTGTTCCATCAAGTGCACATTAGAAATGTGCAAAAATGGCCTGGAGCGAGGCATTTTTCAACTGAAGCAATCAGGACCTTGCGTTATCAAAGCCATCAGGGGCTGCAGCCAAAGATCATCAACCTCAACGACAACAAATTCTGTGCCTTGGTCAAACTGGATCAAATTCAAGAGCTACTTTTCCTTGAGAGAAGCTCGTTGGGCTGAAAACCCCAAGGGAGGACAGTTCCAAGCAAAAGTTAGAGCAGCCAGCTAGACCGAAAACCTAAGAAGGCGGTCTAAGCAAAAGTAAATAGGCAATAATCAAAAAAAAAAAAGAAAAAAAGAAGCTCGCTAGACCGAAAACCTGAAAAGGCGGTTCTAGGCAAAAGTTAGAGCGCAAAAGGAGAGGTAAAACACACGAGTGAACCTTGGCCTGAACTACGTTCTGACCTGATTCCTTGAAAAGGGATACGTAGGCAGTCTCACCTTGAGACCCGGTCATAGTCTATCAAGTTGATCCATGGTTTAAACACTTCAGGTCCATGTCAAAGGTCGAAGGAAGGTAAGGGACAAATTGAAGCTTCATTGGAGGATCAGAAGGGGGAAACCCTCCGTCTTTCAACTTTATTGCAAAAATTATTATTTCTAATACATCCGCTGAGCATAAAAGCCTTAAAGCAACTAAGCATCAAAAGCCGAACGAAATGTTAGAGGCCCCAACGGGCTCACAGTTTATTCTAAGTTTAGCGAAGTCTAATTTGAGCAGTTGCAGTAGCTTTTCACTCTCTCGCGCTAGTTTGATGCTCACACACATTTGTCCAAAGTGATGCGCGTTGGTCTCAAACTGGCATGCGCTTCTTCAATTCCTACAACAGACAGCAGTGGGCAGCCATCGCCTAGCGAAGATTTTGGCCTCTCGAAGGCACATTCCAAGTTCAAAGCACCTCAAATGTCATTCAAAGGGCTTTTGCCAAGTTCTTCTATACCGTGCAGGTCATATGGACCTAATGTGACTGTGCGGGGGTGTCGGTTTCAGTTCGGGACTTATATGAGTCATCCCTTTGCGTCTTTTGTCCATCTTTGGGACATTTTTCTAGTTTTTTGGTCTATTGCCCATTCCGAGGCTTTCTTCTCCGTTTCGTTTGTCCGTGCAGGTCTTTGTACATCTATTTGACCTTACGCAAATGTCAGTTTAACCTGTCAAGGAATATTTTGAGTTGTGGTTCATTAATGCCCAAATTTTCATTACATTCCGTGTGTCTAGGAGTCCGTGTCGCATCCTGGGACTCTTCTTTCTTTCGAGCTAGGCAGTATATACTTGTACATATACGCGTGTCTATTTGTCGACTCAGTTCGCTTGTCAATGCACATTAGATATTAGTGATGGGTTTATGCGCTCTTTCTCAAAAGAGAGTCAATGAACTGAAAAATGCAATTTTTACATTGCTACCCTAGCATCCCTAGTCCGAGCAGTGGAATCTCATGAACAGCAAGAACATGTTAGCCCAAGGCCAAGCAAGTCATATCTATGGGGCACGTCTGTCCAAGCATCAAAGGAAGGGCACGCAGGCCCAATGCCGCTACTACATGACACCTGGGGGCACAGCCGGCCCGCTCAACGCCCCTCCATTTTGGCACGCAAACCCAAAACTCAAAAGCAGAAGACAGTAAAGTAAGGAAGCTCAGTGGTAGTCCTTAAGCAACGTTGTCCTCCTAGGAGCCGCTCTTAGCTTGTGTCTGCATTTTCAATTTGTGCATTCAATACATATCGTTGCATATTGTATATCAACTGTTGAAAACAGGAAAAGTCTATCAAATGCCAAAGCATGCTCATCCAGCATCGAAAGCAGCAAGTAGCTTGGATTTCGGGGGTGCATGCCTGGAATCTAGTCACTACTGGAACTGGAGCCGGAGCCGGAGCCGGAGCCGCTGCTCTGGGATAGTGCAATTGCAAATTGGGGGTGCCACATGCCGTTCTCCCTATCCATTTCTTCATGGCAGATGGTAAGCACACAACCTCTTTGTCCCACGCCAAGCAGTCTCTAACGACGGTTTGCCCGTCCCGGATGGCTGCCTCTATTTCAGTCCAACTTTCAGTGCATCTTTCTAGCAGTCTTATTGCTCTGTCTCGGATGGTCCCTGATAAGGAGATTGGCTCTGATTCCCGACAGATGGAATTTAACCTCCCTGACGCGACCTACCTGTGATTGTTGGATTTCTTTGTGCCGAGGATAGTTTGATCCCCAGCAGCGATGGTCTATCGGTCCACGGCCGTAATTATTTCCCCAACAGCAGTCCATCTTGTCAATATCCATGCTATTTTCAAGGGTAATCTCTCCTTGGGATACTTCAAATCAAATCAACGATGATCAGCCTTGTCATCGCCGACGATCAGCCATGTCGTCCCTTCAAATCAAATCAACGATGATCAGCCATGTCGTCCCTTCAAATCAAATCAACGATGATCAGCCATGTCATCGCCGACGATCAGCCATGTCGTCCAATTTCAACCGATGATCAGCCATGTCATCACCGACGATCAGCCATGTCGTCCAATTTCAACCGATGATCAGCCATGTCGTCCTTTTCAATCCATCAACGACGATCAGCCATGTCGTCCTCTTCAAATCCATCAATGACGATCAGCCATGTCGTCCTCTTCAATCCATCAACAACAATCAGCCATGTTGTCCTCGTCAATCCATCAACGACGATTAGAATATCGACCATTCATTCCCTCAACGGCGATCAGAACATAGTCCGGCTCAATCCATTACGATAAATACAATCATAATATCGTCCGATGGTCTGTCGTCTGCATTTAATTATTCCCCAGGAGAGTATGCCTTAGCCCGCCCCCAACGGCTACCTCAGTCTAGTCTCAAGTGCATTTTCCAGCAGTCTTATTGCTCTGTCTCGGATGATCCCTGATAAGGAGATTGGCTCTGATTCCCAACAGATGGAATTTAACCTACCTGACGCGACCTACCCGCGACTGTTGGAATTCCTTGTGCCGAAGAAGGTTTGGTCCCCAACAGCGTTCATCATTCCGCGACTAAACCATTTCCCCAAGCAGAGTCAAATCAACGGCGGTCCGCCCGTCCACTTTCGAATCAACGACGGTTCGCCCGTCCAATTTCAAATCAACGACGGTTCGCCCGTCCACTTTCAATTCAACGACGGTTCGCCCGTCCACTTTCAAATCAATGACGGTTCGCCCGTCCAATCTCAAATCAACGACGGTTCGCCCGTCCACTTTCAAATTAGCGACGGTTCGCCCGTCCAATCTCGAATCAACGACGGTTCGCCCGTCCAATTTCAAATCAACGACGGTTCGCCCGTCCACTTTCAATTCAACGACGGTTCGCCCGTCCACTTTCGAATCAATGACGGTTCACCCATCCAATCTCGAATCAACGACGGTTCGCCCGTCCAATTTCAAATCAACGACGGTTCGCTCGTCCAATTTCAAATCAACGATGGTTCGCCCGTCCAATTTCAAATCAACGACGGTTCGCCCGTCCACTTTCAAATCAACGACGGTTCGCTCGTCCACTTTCAATTCAACGACGGTTCGCCCGCCCACTTTCAAATCAATGACGGTTCGCCCGTCCAATCTCAAATCAACGACGGTTCGCCCGTCCACTTTCAAATCAGGGACGGTTCGCCCGTCCACTTTCAAATCAGTGACGGTTCGCTCGTCCACTTTCAGATCAACGACGGTTCGCCCGTCCAATTAGTCCACGACAACCGCCCGCCTGTTCTGGTCCACTCCGGTCTAACTATTAGTGCATCTTCCAATAGCCTTATTGCTCTGCCTCGGATGGTCCTTGATAAGGAGATTGGGTCTGATTCCCAACAGATGGAATTTAACCTCCCTGACGCGACCTACCCGTGACTGTTGGAATTCTTTGTATGCCGAAGAAGATTTGGTCCCTAAGCAGTGACGATTCTCCCGTAACTTATCATTCTCCAGGGGGATCCACCTCAAAGTCAGCCTGTTCTGTCCAAATTCAACAAGCGGCGATCCTCCCGTCCACTCAACTTATCCCCAGCAAGCGGTGGCCTTCCCGTCCACTCAACGACAAAATGGTAGCCCTCCCGTCCATTCGAATCAACAAAACAACGGTCTTCCTGTCCTTTCAAACCGGCAAGCGGTAGCCTATTCTGTCCAATTCAACAAGCAGCGGCCTACCCCGTCTATTCAAATCAAAGCAGCGATCCATTTGTCAAGTTCAACCAATCAGGTTCTTTAAGTATACATGTCTACTTTACTAGTATGTTCTGTTCTTGATAGCCTTATAGGGTGTCTAGAAACCTTTGACGTTACTTGTACCAAGACAATGGTGCTCCAAGTGCCGTCAAAGGGGGGCTACTGTAGACACCCTATTCTGGACTGTCCAGATTAGTTTACTTACGGTCTTTTGATTCCCCAATGATGATTAAGGTCAAGAACATCCCGAGTTTGTTAATGAGTTTGAGCTTTGAGCGTCCTGAACCTCATCTGAACCCTTCTCAACCCTCTTGTCGAATCCTTCAAACCAGAACCAAATGGCCTCAACAAAACCCTACTGGAGTATGCTGGTGATGGACTAGCGTGCGCTGGAAGCATAGCCACGTGTCAGTCATCGCCCGTTACTGGCGCACGCCACTCAACAATGTGCGTACGCCAGTCAATGCCAGTCAAATCAACTTTATTCAGCCGAACGCGCGGGAGTTTTTGTAGCCACCTGGCGTCAGCCAGCAGTCCTCTGATGATTACTCTGTCCTCCTGTTCCCTCCACCCCTACATCTTCCCTCAAGCCAAGTCCCATGCATTAAATGCATGGGAGGCTCCCTCCTTTCCTAAGCCACCAAACAACCCCTTATGCCCAACTGATCTCAGTCCCTCTCTCCTCCATAAATACCCCCCTTGCATTCATTTGCAAGGGGTTAGCACCATTAAGAGGCCAAGCTTTGGTTTTTCTTCTTCTCTCTTGTTTTTCTTGCTCTTTCTTTCATCCATTGAGAGATAAGGCAAGGAGAGCAATACTCAGTCCATAACACACCCTACACCCACCTCTCAAACCTTCAAACCCCAAGTTCAAGCTCAAGTTCTTTCCCAAAACTCACAAGCAAAGGTATACCACCTTTGTTTTCTGTTATCTGTTCTGACCCCTGAGGAGGGCTAGCAGGGTCAAGGCTGGTAATCTATACCAGTCCTGGCCCTAATGCTGGCATGGTTTCAAAGCCGTGTGAGGTGATAAGGTGGCGCACGCCAGTTCTTAATAGCCGTACGCCAGTCATGGCTGTATGGCACAACTGACGTGGGGATCACCGATCATCTTTTTCTTGCTTTATTTTTACTTTGATCACCTTCTTGCATGATAAAAAAACCAGTTTATTGCTTTATGTCTTTTAGAGCTGTTTAGACATAGTACTCAATATTTCCTTTATGTTGCTTTGGAATGCCTCTGGGAGCCTTCTGGTCATGTTCCAGAGCCCAGATGATGCAAAGCCAAGCACTGGCCAAGTTGTGTCAACTGGCGTACGGTACCATGTACATGCGTGCGCCAGTCACACCTGGTCCAGTGGCTGGCCCTTGCATGGCAACTAGGCCCTGGCCTCTGCTTTTTCCTCCCCTCACTGTTTAAGGGGTTTGCTTTTTTATTTGGTGGCTTTTAAGCCCATTTACCTGTCTGTAACTATATTATACTGTTGATATAAACTGCGTGGCTTGTCCTGGGTGTGCGCTGGTCCATTCTAAAGCCCAGAGGTTTGTTTGCAAGAGCTGTGGGTTTGGGCTTACCGGCGCATGCCAGAGCTTGTGTGGGGCACACAGGACATGTCTATATGCAGTGGCTTGGCCAGTGCATACACGCTCGATCCTGGGTGCACTACATTAGTCAGTGTGTTCTAGTCTGTCCAAAACACTCACAAGAGCTTGTTCTCAATCTATTATACTTGCTTTAGATTAAACATCAAACATACATCAACATTTTTATTACATTCTTGTACATAAATGCAAACTTGTTTACAGTTTTAATCCCCTTTAACTGTTCCCCCGCCCTAATTGGCTAAAAATGATCAAATAAGAGAGAAATGCAAACGTTTTACAAAATGCCCGAGTAGAGACCGATCTCCGAATTGGGCGAGAGGGGGTGCCATAAAACCCTTCCCCTCTCGTAACCTGGCTCCCGAACCTCAGATATCGAAGGTGACGACGGTCCAGTCTACAAGCCTTTTTCAAACTCAAACAAACGTAATCCAAACGTTTTCAAAAAAACCCAGTTTCTTGGGTACTTTCCGCAAAACCCGAGTGGCGACTCTGAACTGCGAAGCGTTTCGCCGCGCTTTCCGCAAGAAGGGCGCACCCGATTTTACACTTTAAAAATGTAGAATTTTTGGGGCGTGTGCCCACACAAAGCGAAAATCGACTTGATTGCTAAGCTTCCGACGCCTAAGTGTGTGAAGGACATCCGTTCCTTTTTAGGCCATGCTGGATTTGACCGACGGTTCATCAAGGATTTCAGCGCCATCTTGCGGCCTTTGTGTCATCTCCTCTCTAAAGATGCTCCTTTTGAATGGACCGATGCTTGCGAGGAAGCTTTTCAGAAATTGAAGTCTAGCCTTACTTCTCCTCCCATCGTGCGAACTCCGGATTGGGACCTCCCGTTTGAATTGATGTGCGATACAAGTGATTATGCCGTGGGGGCCGTTCTCGGACAAAGAAAGGATAAGCATCCTTATGTCATTTCTTATGCTAGCAAAACACTGAATGAGGCGCAAATGAACTATTCTACCACTGAAAAGGAGTTGCTTGCAGTCGTCTTCGCTTTGGACAAATTTCGATCGTACTTGGTGGGAACTCCTATCACGGTTTTTACCGATCATGCGGCCCTCAAGTATCTTTTTGCAAAGCAGGATGCAAAGGCTCGGCTAATTCGTTGGATTTTGTTGCTTCAAGAATTCAACCTCACTATCAAAGATAAGAAAGGAGTTGAGAACGTGGTAGCCGATCACTTGTCCCGGCTTGAATTTGATGACCGAACGGCCAATCTCCCAATAGCCGACACATTTCCCGATGAGCAACTGTTTGCTATTTCTTCGAGCCCTTGGTATGCTGATATTGTCAATTACCTTGTAACGGGGCAACTACCGGGCCATTGGAGTGCACAGGATAGGAGGCGGTTTCTTATTGAGGTGAAAAGATTTGTTTTTGATGATCCTTATCTATTTAAATTTTGTGAAGACCTTATTATCCGACGGTGTGTTCCGGAAGAGGATCAACAAGGGATTTTGCAATTTTGCCATTCCAAGGAGTGCGGCGGCCATTTCTCCCATACCAAGACCATTGCCAAGGTGCTACAATGCGGCTTTTATTGGCCAACCCTTCATAAGGATGCGTATGCGTTTTGCCAAACATGTGAAAGCTTGCCAGAAATTGGGTGCGGTGACTCGAAGGAATATGATGCCCCTCACCAATATCCTTATTGTTGAAGTGTTTGAATGCTGGGGGATTGATTTCATGAGGCCGTTCCCGGTGTCGTATGGATTTCTCTACATTCTCCTCGCTGTGGATTATGTTTCCAAATGGGTGGAGGCCATCCCGACCAAGACAAACGATCACAAGGTGGTGTTGGAATTTCTTAAGGAGAACATCTTGTCAAGGTTTGGAACACCGAAGGCCATTATTAGTGATTAAGGCTCTCATTTCTGTAATCGGCCTTTTGAAGCGCTCATGAAGAAATATGGAATCACGCACAAGGTGTCCACCGCATACCACCCTCAGACCAATGGCCAAGCCGAGCTTGCAAACCGTGAGGTAAAACACATTTTAGAAAAAACTATTAATCCAAATTGCAAGGATTGGTCACTCCGTTTAACCGATGCCTTGTGGGCGTATCGTACCGCGTACAAGACCGTCTTAGGCGCTTCTCCTTATCGGCTTGTATACGGTAAGGCATGCCATCTTCCTGTTGAGTTGGAGTACAAGGCCTATTGGGCCATCAAAGCTTTAAATTTTCGATTGCCCGCCGCCGGCGCGCATCGCAAACTCCAACTTCAGGAATTGGAAGAAATACGGCGGGATGCATATGATAACACGGACATTTACAAATCGAAAGTGAAGGATTTCCATGATAAGAACATCCAACGGAAAAATTTTGAAGTCGGTCAAAAAGTTCTTCTTTACAATTCAAAGCTTCACATTTTTCCGGGGAAGTTGCGGTCTCGTTGGGTTGGTCCTTACATTGTGCAAACCGTTTTCCCTCATGGGGCAATCGAAGTGGTGAACCCTTCAAATGGAAATGTTTTTAAGGTGAACGGCCAACGACTTAAGCCGTTTTTGGAAAATTTTGAAAGCAATGAGAAAACGGAGGATTTGGTGGCTCCGGTGTATGTGGATGATCCGTTGTTTTGAAAAAGTTCTAAAAATGTTTTCACGGGGAGCTTTTGCGTACTTCTGGACTTAATTGTTTGGAAGGCCCGGCTTTTTCGGAGGTACCCATCATTGACTTGGGTTTATAGCTTCGCACGCCGCTATTCAAATAAGTTCGTGTACCCAGCTCTGGTTCGTAAGGGCAAATCTTTTGTGGTCCGGTATAGCCACCTGTGTTTCGCCTAAGGTGTTGTCTCTTTTGCTTTGCGACACCTCAAGCGAAACATGGGGAGAAAAGTAGTACCCATTTAATCAGATGACGATTCGGTGGTTTAAATACTTGTACATAATGATTTTTGTGCCGGGCTATCACGAGCCGGCGGTACTAATGTCTTTTGTCTCCCGGTACGTGGTTGGTTCTTAAGCCTGTTGCAGGAATGAGCTCTGGAAGCTTTGCTAAGGACGGACGGTGACAATGACGCAAAATCCTCCAACTTGGTCGAGGTATTGGGTGGTTGACATTCCACCCCGTCGGTACATTTTTTGTCTCCCTCTCTTTATTTTACGTCTTTGTGCATTGAGGGCGCTGCTCATTTCAAGTTGGGGGGGGAGTTTATGTTTATACGTTATGTTTTCGTTTTTGCGTAGAAATTTAAAAATTTTGCGATATCTTCCCATGTATGGAGTTACTTAGCATATGCTCGTTCTGTGTTCGTAAGTAGCAAGGGTATCGGTGTGTATGCACCATTTGAAATTTGTGCAACTCATCCCGTTGGCATATACATGAACCGTCTGTATCAGATCTGTAAGTGCATTTGAGTCGGTTGAGCATGTAGAGTGGAGATTCATTTTGTTGTATCCCATGTTTCTTTGCTTATCGTACCCGTAGTTTAGGCCTTATCTTCTCTTGTACATACTTTGGTAGTTTTGATTCCGGTTATGCATTGCAAATGAGGCTAAGGTTTGCTTGAAAAATGATACAAGGCATTATTTTTGTGTTTAAACCACATATTGTCACCCTCGATCCTTGTTTGAGCTGTGTCCAAACCCAATTTCTTTGTTAAACTTAGGATACCGATTGTTTGGAGGATGTTCGGGGCTGTGATTTTAAGTTTTGAGCTTAACTGGTGTGGGATTTGGAAGTTGGGAATTGCTTTGGGCCAATCTGCAGATTTCAGAATTTTGGAATGTCTACCGGTAGGGAGGACGAGCCTACTGGTACAAATTGAGATCAGAGAAGCCATCAGTTGGCCAAGTCAGAATGTCTACCGGTAGGTGATCAATGTCTACCGGTAGATCGCGCCAGTCCGAGAACAGTATAAAAGGGGCCGTCGGTTCTTTTTCTCATTCTATTTCCAGAGAAATTGATCTCTTTCTCTCTCTAACCCCTCCAAAACCCACGGAACCCTAGTCTCTCCCTCTCCACTGCCGAATCCTACCCAAACTCCACCAAATCTTCGGAATCCTCATAAATCCTTCATAAATTCCAAACCCCTTCCTCAATTTCAAGGTTTTTGGTTCTCCATCTCTTCACCACACAACCCCAGGTAACTCTCCCTCTCTCCACTCGAAATTACCCACAAATTTCTCACTCCAAGGCCCATCTTTTCATCTCCCTTCATCTCTAAACTTCCATAACCACTCCCAAACTCAAATTCCCAAACCCTAGGTCCGAAAATTTCTGCTTACCGTTCGCCATGTCTAATGTTATGCGTTTGTACGATCGTTCCAAGGTTGAAGGTAACAGAAAAAGGGTTGATTTGTCCACACGGAAGAGGGGCGAAGGCTCCTCCAATGAACAGAATGAGGAGCGGAGGAAGAAGAGGAAGGAAGATGGAGAAAGAAAGAAACACATGGACTGGGTAGCCACACTCAAGGGGCGGAAGGTGACTTGCGAGCGACAGGTCTGCGAGCACAGTTTGGCCGAGAATGGGTACATCGGAATCATCCGGGAGAAAGGTATGCATCATTTCTTCAAAGAAGTTAAGGGGTATGTTAAAAATTGGGTTGTAGATTTCTTTTCACGTATGAAATACGATATTGCAAATGCTAAGATTGAGACGACTGTTGGTGGTGTTGACATAGTAGTAACCCCCGATGTTATTGCCGAATACCTGGACTACGAAAGGCCGAAGGAGGAAACCATCACCTATCCTCGGCCTGGTGAGGAGGAGGTGGACATGGATGTGGTTTACGCTGAAGTTTTTGAGGGGGGGGTGTCACGCCCTCGATTTTCAACATAAATAATGAATACTCTTTTGATAAATAAAGGTCTCGCACTAATACAATTAATACCCAAAACATCTTCCTTTCCCCTGTCCTCAAATAAGATTCAGATATTACATTTTTGGCTCCATGGCCCCAAGTTATTGAAATACCAATGTTCAAAGAAAATAATATTACAGTTGTAACAAATGTCTTTCCAGAATACTTCTTTCGAATCAAATGCAAATAATCGCCTCTTTTATACCTTTGAAAGACATGATCAACAAGCACAATATGCACGCCATGCCAACTTCCTTGTTTTGTACCTGAAAATAATAGGGTTGAGCATACACGCGCCCAGTAGAGAAATCTATACTCAAGTTATATGAAAATATGGTGAATTATGCTTAATATGAGCATTTAGCTCCTGCCGGGCCAGTTAAAGGACCCCGATGTCCTCTGCCAGGCACCTTACCCATAAGGAGGTCCTGAAATAACCAATATGAGCATTTAGCTCCTGCCGGGCCAGTTAAAGGACCCCGATGTCCTCTGCCAGGCACCCACCCGTCGATGAGCCCTGAATATTCTCGTTATGTCCGTTTGTTATTCACATTTCAATTCACGTTTCCAATTTACAAGCACCAAACCGTCCAGTCATTTCTCAATTTAACCAAAACAAGTACATCTCTACCAATTACGCACGTCACAATCTACGATGTTCACAGACTCCTTTACTATAGCCTTTACGTCGATACTCCAACTATGCTAACGAAAACTAATGACACAGGTACGTTCGACAAGTAATACGATACGATCTTTCAAACTTAGAAATGATTTTCAGCAGAGCGATCCAAGTTCGAATACTCATCAAAAATTGCATACTCAATATTTATCAGTGATTCCAACGGCAAAATATCACCAACATACAAATATTTAAAACCTACAAGGACCCATAACCAATAGGGTCGTTTAACCATACCTAAACGATGAAAAATTCCGTTCTGTAAGCTGCCCAGATTTTCAGATTACCGAGCAATCTTCTAAAAATTATTATAACTCGAGTTCTTAATATTTTTGAACGATTCCAGTCCCCATAGTTGCGCGATTGAATGAACTTTGAAAGACGCGAAGGAACCCTAGTCAAATCTGCACTCCAAGGGTGGTTAAACAGGGGTTTACTGAGGCTACCCGAATCTGTCACGCATCATGACAGATTGACACACCTCCACTCAAACGATCATAACTTTCAGTGTACTAAGAGTTTTAAGACGATTCTGGTGGCAAATGAAAGCTGACTTCAAGACCTTCGAATCGATATAAAGTTTGCATGAAACGGACATCGGACGAGGAAGTTATGTCCGTTCGAAGTGGGCTGAAATCCAGAACACGAGACAGATTGCAGACCAGTTTTCTAAAAATCACCATAAATTCAATTCTCAACGGTTTCGGATGATTCTTGCGGCATTAAAACGAACTCTAAGTCTACTCTATTTCATACGAGGAACCAAAATTCAAATCTAAGCTTAAGAAGGCGTAAAACCCCAAAAACGCAGGCCCTGTTCTGCTGATTTTCGGAAATGGAAGAAACAACCTCAAGTAACGAAACAAGGCACGATCTAAGTACATAAACACCGTATAAATGCATAACGAGAGTAAGAAATCCCTACCTCAAGGGTTTTGAGCAAAACCCGACCCTTTGACCAAGTCAACTGTAGCTCCACGAGATCCGATCATGATTTTTCTTGGATATTCGGAAAGCCCGTACTCCGAATAGCAACTTTAATTCTCGGGCCTTGTCTGAAATCACACCCTAGGTGGATGAAATCGAAGAGAGAAGAGAGGAGGGAGTTTTCGGATGGAGAGGAGAGAGAGAGATGCCGAGAGTGAGATATTTCTTCTCCTGGAGAAATAATAGAGGTGGAGGAGTAATCCCCTACTTCTCACACCACACACTCACACGTGCACCACTTGCTCAATTACCCTTATATCCTTCCACGAATACGCTACACCAAATATCCGTACCGTCTATCTTGACGGGCCCTACGTTTACAAGAAAATAAATAGAAAAAATACGGCCTCAAAATTACGGGTCTCTACAGGGGGTGTATGGAGAAGCAGGAGGTGACTTAAAGGATGAATACCGGACCATGAATATGGTCCTGCACTATAACCTGTTCCCCCGTGGTATGGAGAAGATCCCAAATGAGCAGGAGTTGGAGTTAATCTACGTGTTTATGAATGAGAATGAGACTATGGACTTTGCCAAGTGGATCTTCAATCAGCTTGTGCAATTCAAACATGAATACAGAAAAGGATTGAACTTCCCCTTTCCTGCCATGATTATCCAGCTTTGCCTAGACAATGGCCTCAGCCTCGACAACCAAAGGCTTGACCCTGGCTCGCCGGGCATCATCAATGCTACTTCGGAGAATAAGAGCAAGACGAACGTAACGAAGATGAGGGAAGCTCGTGCCCAAGCCCAAGCTCAAGCCCAAGTGCAAGGCCAAGGGGACCCTCAAGCTGGCACGTCCAGTATGCCTTCCAGTTCTGCTCCGAAAAAGAAAGGGTCGACTCTGAAAAGGCTTTTGTGTCAACTTTTGTGCCGCACGGCGGAAGTTCAGGAGGATCAAAAGAGGGCAAACCACAAGGCAAGTTTTTACTATGAGCAGATGGCAGAGCAATCGGGAAGGAGGTATGAGCCCCCAGCGGAGTTTGCAACGGACCGGGCTATTGGTGAGCACCGTAGCCCTGATTACCCGGAGGATGAGCTCGATGAGGATGAGATACGGGAGGTGGAGCAGCTGTATGATCCGGGGATGTTTGAGCGTACTTTTGGCCCGGGAGCTCAGGGATAATTGGTGGTGGTAGTATGTGGTAGTGGTGGAGTTTGTAGTAACTCTAGTTTGTGTTTATCGAGTCGGTGGTTGAGTCATGTCTTTGCTTTTCGAGTCTGTTTTAATTTTCGTTCATTAGTCTTGTTTTTGTTGAACTGAATGCTTTTCAATTGGGGCAGTCGTATTTTGTGGTTCCGGTTGTGGGGTAGTCCACCGAGCTAGCATAGACCGGTAACCATTTTGCTTATCCTATTTTCTTTTGCTAACCCGAACTCACTATAAGCCTCAAAGACCTTAGTGGATTTTAAGTACACCGGTGTTCTCTTTGCAATGAATTTTCGGAATCCTTTATTACTTTAGCTATGTCGTATCTTGTTTCCCAATAAATTGTGCGAAATTAGTTCTAATTCCTGTTAAGCGTTTCTTTGATTGCTAGCGTAACTGTTTGAGCTCCTGTTATCGCTTTAGCCTTTTGTATCTAAGCATGGGATACGTTTTGCTTCGTTTGAGGGAAGTTGTTGTTTTGGAGTGTTACCTTTGTGAGGGCTGGAATCGAGGCTCGTTTTGCTAAGCTTACTCACGTGTTTCACTTGCATAAGATCTAATAGATATGGTTCATGGCATGTTTTTGGGATGAGTTGTTGCACTGTCAGACGAAATTATTTTTGACCCTTGCTCTTTTGAAATATCAAGCATATGTTTCGTACCTTGTGTTAGTGGGAAGATTTGGTAATTGATCTTGAGTTATACATCTTTTGCTAGGGACTAGCAAAGTCCAAGTAGGGGGGTGTGATAAGCCCGTAATAGTGTAAATAATCGGGCTTAACTCGCTCATTTTTGCCACGCTCACGCGCATAACTCCTTTGTTTTTGAATGATATTGCGCGAAAGGTGAGTTTTTGGTGATTAGAGGTTTTCCTTGTGAATAAGGCTTGAGTAAAGCCACGTGTTGCTCCAACAATGTTCGGGGATCCGAGGGCTCCAATCGGAGCGATTCCGGAGCTTGGGGACTGTCGTGGAAGCCCCGGAACAAAGCCTAGCTTGAGCTGCTTTGAGGAACTGCCAGTCCAGAAGACCTACCGGTAGGTAACAATGCCTACCGGTTCATTTCTAGATCAGTGAAGCCACCATTTTGTGCCAGTTGAATCGGCCAATACCTACCGGTAGGAGATCAATGCCTACCGGTAGACATCCAGCTCAAGCAGCAGTCAATTTCTTGCTTCGTAGTCGTTCTACCGGTGGGTATCAATGCCTACCGGTAGGTTTCCCCCAGTTTCTGCAGATTTCTATTTTCTTTTGTAACTAAAAAGGGGGTACTATATAAGTCCCCTTTGCACGTTTTTTAGGGTTATGTTTTACATTTGGAAGCTAGCTCTTTCTCTCTCTACCTCCCTCTTATCTCCAACTCTCAAGCTCTCATTAATGGAGCATTGATTGGTGGGTTTAGGAGTGGTTGGCCTTCATTAAAGTTGTAAGTAACCTTGGGATCTTCATTAGTCAAGCTTTTATTTCCTTTTCCAGTATGATTTCTTATTTCTCCTTCCTTACCCCAGTTCATTTCACTTCTCCTTTCATTATGTGTGAGTAGTGTAGCAAAGTTAGATTATGGGATGATTAACATCCCGTAACCAAGGGTATTTCTTGTTCTTCTCTCTCTAATCTTCATTTTCAAAGAGTAAACATGTTTTTAGGGTATTTTTATGTAGCAAAGCTTGGAGGTGTTAACCCCTTTGATCATATGTAGGCAAGGGTTTTGATTCCTTGCCACATGTGATGCTTAGGGCTATGTCTTTCCAAGCGTTTGTCAAAATATTTCCAAAACCCTAATCATGTTTACTAGTTTTGTTGAAAGAGAGGAACAAGGATGCTCTTGAGTTATGGGTGCTAGTTATCTCTTAACCTAATCTTTAGTTAATCTCCAGTTAAGAAGCCGTAGTTAGGTTAAGTAGCCATTTTCCCAAATCGCTCAGTTGGCCGTCTCAACGCCGAAATTGGTTGGCGGCCCTAACGCTAAAACTCTCGACACTCGCTAATCTCTGAAACAAAGTTATGGATGCGCTCCCTGTGGAATCGATCCCGGACTTCTGGGTATTATTATGCTTTCAACCGACCTAGCCCTACGCTTGGGGTATTCTTATTGCAACACACATTAAGGTCGCAAGCAAAACTCACCAGTTCGGATTCTTCCTCATTCGGTAATGATTCCCCAATTAGAAAATACCTCTCAGGATCAGACTCGCTGATCTGTATTTTCTTTAGGCCTTCCACTACCTTCTCTGCTGGATCTCTTCCGACATCCTCGACAGTCAGTTGATATGGTACTTCTACCGTATGAACCTGATGGGCCTTTGGAACTTTCTTGATGATAGAAATTAAGCACTGTTGCGCTGCCCTTTGATTACCCCTGATCTTTTCAACCCCGTTAGACCCTAGGAATTTCACCATCTGGTGGTATGTGGAGGAGACAGCCTTCATCTTATGCAACCAAGTCCTCCCAATAATCGCATTATAGGAGGATGGGACATCCACAACCAAGAAATCAGTTCTTAAGACAACCGTACCAGCCCGAACAGGCAGTGTTACCTTTCCGAGGGGCCATACTGCTCCTGCACCAAACCCAACCAAGGGTGTAATAGATTGTTCCAAATCTGTCTGCTTCAACCCCAACCTTTTGAATGCGTCGTAGTACAACACCTCTGTACAACTCCCTAAATCCACCAAGATTCTCTCAATGTCATATTCCCCAATTCGTAGAGTTATGACCAATGCATCGTTGTGGGGTATCTGGACTTCTCTCAGATCTTCGTCTGTAAAAACTATGCCCTCGTTGGATATGTCATTCTCTCGCCCTCTTTTGTTCCCTAGTCGCATAACATGCTGGTCATGCTTGGCTTGCCTCTGGAGTAGCCTCACCTCATTCCTCGTATAAGGTGTAGCCAATCCATGTATCATATGGATCACCCCCTTAGGATTCTGCTCGTAATCCAACTCCATTGCTTTCCCTTTATCTTTGGGATCCTCCTGAATGAATTCCTTAAGGTAACCACGAGAGACTAAATCGTTGAGATGTCTCTTATACATCTCACAATCTTCAGTCATATGACCCCAATCCTTGTGGTAACTGCAGTGCTGATTCGTAGCACGTTTTGCATCCTTATCTCCACCTAGACTTGGGGGCCATTTGAAGTAAGGCTAATTATTTATTCGATAAAGAATCCTATAGATTGGTTCTTTCCAAACCGTGGTTATTGAAAAGAATGACTTAGGATCAGGTGCCTGTTTCTCCTTATATGGTTCTTTCTTAACCTGCCCGTACTCCTTCCTTTCTCGGTAAGTTCTGGGCTCTGGTTTATTCGCCTTCTTCGCTGGTGTCTTTGACTGTTCGGCTATGACCTTCCCTTCCTCTCGAAGTATGTCATCCTCCATCCTGGCGTGTTGCTCTATTCGCTCCATCAACCTTGCCAAAGTTTGCACATGATGTATGTTCAACGATCGTCGTAGCTCCCCCCGAACAAGCAGGCCAGTCTTGAATGTAGCAATTGCGTATTCCTCACTGCAACTGTCAATCTCATTGAAAGTTTCCCAATACTTTTTAGCGTAGTCCCTGATCGGCTCGCTTTCCCCCTACTTCATCGTGGAGAGGCTTTCAAATATTTTGGGGGCCCTCCTACTTGTCAAAAATCGAGCGGTGAATTCCTCCGCTAGTTGAGTCCAATCACGTATGGAACGTGGTTCCAACTTATGGAACCAGGACAAAGCAACCTTGCCCAAACTAGACGGGAACATTTTGCACATGATGGCATCATCTCCATCATGCATGAACATAGCCTGTTGGTAATGCTGTATGTGAGCAACGGGATCCGCATCTGTCTCGTACAAAATAAACGTTCCGTGCTTTACTCTGCTCGGTAGTCGCGCATCCCGCAACCTTCTTGCAAACGAGGAAGCTGCTATATTACTTAGGGCTTCTCTTGCTGCTTCTCGTGCAGACAGGGCCCCTTCTCCAGTCTCTTTGGTCTTTCGAGCGTCATATTTATTCCAATGGGTATCAGGTCTCTCGTACCTGTCCCTATGGTGTTTGCGAGTGTTTTCCTCGGGTGAGGAACTTCGGCTCCTACTTCTCCTTTTTCGTGGAGAAGATCTTCCCCTGCCAGGACTTTTGCTTGGGCTTCTGCTTCTTCTTCTTCGCGAAGAAGCTCTTTTCTTTTTCGGGGTAGGACTCTTGCTCCTTCTATGTGAGGGAGCGGCTTTGTAAGTCACCAGAGCCCCTCTGTTTCCTCTGGAATGTCCTCGTGACAGCCCAGAATCCTCAGGATGTTCTCGGATCCGTTCTAACTCTCGAATCTCGTGTTCCCTTTTCCGAATTAGTCGAGCATATTCCTCGACCTCCCGCCTCTTTTTGTCGAGGATATCCTCGTTGCTATGCACACTCTTTGAATGTGCAACCGACTCTCCCATTTGATGGGATTTGCTCCTTCGCGTGGAGGTTGTAGCCGTTCTGCCCTCCTTATTCTTGGAGTTATCTTGGATGGTAAGAGGATCTCTGCTTGTCGTCCTCTTGTCATGCCCGCTGGTAGGCTTTCTAGGAGCACCTGGTGGAGATTTATCTCCTCCCCCACCAGCCTGGTTCTTTTCAGTGAGCGGTGTGACTGGATCTACTTCCACCATGGTCGTATTTCAAAAGGGAACTCTTTCGTTTCCCACAGACGGCGCCAATTGTAGGTGGAGAAAAATAAACAGTACCTAGAATAGCGCTGAATCTCCTTCCTTCACGTGCTGTCCAATCGGAACCCTAATACATTCGCCTGAACCCTAACCTGTAAAACAGACAAGGGGTGAGTGCACCTTTGCCTCTCGTGGCAAAGGCCCTCCGATGCCTAAGTTAGTATCTCGTACTGTATCAAAACCCTGATTATCAGTAGGAAAGTATGGAACGAATGCAACTTCTTGCGTACCTTTTACCTCTGGGTTTACCTCATATTTATAGTTTCATAGATGCTTGCTGCCCAAGTATCCTTATTGCCCTAGGTTTCCTACCTCGTATAGGAAACCTGGCCTTTCTGGGAATCCTCTTGCCCAATTAGCCAAGACCCCTTGCTCATAGGGTCTCTTCCCATGATGAAACTCGTCCTATCATAGGACTCTTCTCTTACTTATCTCTACGGCATATTAGGTTCTTCCTTTGGAATGCTCCCACCGCCTTATCCCTTAAGGTTACGTATTTCCAGATGACACCATCTGTTCGGCACATACTCCTATCGAACAAACTGCACAAATAAATGACTTCTCACGTCATTGGCCCACCTCAGCCGAACAGACTATACCAACTAATGACTTTCCATACCGTTGGCCCCTTACAGCCGAACAAACTATCTGATCTGGTGCCTTCTTGTAGCACCGGATCTTACCGCCGCCGTTCATCTTATATGGAGTCCCATATCACTTTCCTCATTACACGGATCTGGCATACCACGTGTTCGGCCACTATTTGTACCTGTTCGGGAACACCTCCCTACACATTTAAGCCCCAAATCAAATAAACTCACAATTTTCCTCATTTATCCAATACTATAGTATTTATAAAACCTTTAAAATATTTTCTAAAAATTACGGGTCTCTATAAAAACCTTAGATATACCAAAAATCGTGTTCATCGGAATTTAGTAGATACATGATCGGCACATGTTAAAATTACAAAAACAACAAAACTAGGTTGTGAAATCAAGAAATGGCCAAAAAATTAGAAAACAGACCAGAAAAAATACCAAGATTGTTGATAACCTGTGTCCATAAAAGTTTCTCTATGGTTCTATTCTTTCCTTATGAGACCTGTTGTGAAATCTAATGGTCGTGTCATGTGACGTGATAACGGTAGTAGGCTTTACTCTCTCTCTCTCTCTCTTCTTTCCCTCCCTCCCTCTCTATAAAACCTCTGCATTCGAAGGGAGTCCTATTTCATCAGTAGCATACAAATACAATGGCGAACAAGAGTTGCAAAGATCTTCCAGACGAGTGCTGGGAACTCATCTTCAATATATTACACCAACGCCACCACTCTCTTCTCGAATCCCCATCCCTCTCCTGCAAGCGATTCCTCTCCATCGCCAACGCCCTCCGAACCCACTTCAAAATCACCTCTCCAACCCTCTTCGGCCACCTCTCCAACCTCTTCAACCGCTTCCCGCGCCTCAACTCCCTCGACTTCACCCCCTTCCGCGGCGGTGACCTCGACCGCGTCATCATCGACGTCGTGGAAAACTCCAATTTCGACCTGATCAAAACCCTCAACCTATCGGGAACCGAACTACCTTTGTTGGGTTTGAAGATATTAGAGCATCTCCAGTCTTCACCCATATTTTTCCTCAAATTTGAGTCAAATTTTGGGTAAAAACCCATTTTGGATAGACACATCTCCAACCATCAAACCCAAATTTTACCCAAATATATATACATTTTATTCTTAATGGCATAATGGTAAATAAGGTAAAACAATCAAATCCAAAATGAGGAGACCTGGTACTCTTCTCTCTCCATCTTGGTCTCTCACTCCCCAAGAATCGAACACAAATTTTTTTTCACACAAAACCCAGAACCAGACACAACCACAAAAGACAACTCTGAAACTCGTTCATCATCATCGGAGGAGGCCAGAAGAGAATGACAACTTTGGGGGACCCAAGATGGCTTAGAGGTCACAATGCCATTGCCACTTTCTGCATCGCCTCTCAAACCACCGGCCCTCAGCCTGCTGCCACTGCCGACGAGGTTCTCCCTCTCCCTCCTCCCTCTCTCTCTCTCTCTCTAACTAGCCGTTGGAGAAATGGGTCAAGGCAAAAGTTGTCCCAGATTTGAGCAAAGAAATGAGTAAAACCCAAAATGGGGAAGGGTTTGGGTCAAAGATTGGAGAGAGATTTTTGTGGTTTTTGGCCCATTTTTAAATTTGAGTCTTAAAATGGGTCAAGGCTGGAGATGCTCTTAGGACTCCGCATGAAGAATTTGAAGGTATTGAACTTCTCCAACCTTCGCACTTTAGGCAACGTTCACTTAGAAGTTATAGCCGATACGATGCCCTGTTTGGAGGATCTAGATATGACCTTTCCTCTAAGTGGAGGGAGCGTGACCGATCGTGGAATCGAGGTATTGTCGTCGAAATTAAAGGGTATGATAGTAATCGCCATATCTGGTAACGAATTGCTCACCGATAAGTCGCTTAGAGCATCTCCAATCTTGACCCAAAATTTTACCCAAATTTGGGTCAAAATTTAGGTAAAAACCCATTTTTGGTCAAGCTCACTCCAATGGCAAAATGATCCATTACCCAAATATATTGTTTTTTTATGCTTTCAAGATTATTTTCCTCCATTTTTGTTTCCCCCAACGATTTCGGCCAAAAAAGTAGCACACATCTCTCCTCAACGACGCAGTTCTTATTCCGCAACCAGCTTCAAGATTCTTCCAAAGAGAATAGGGAGAGATCGTCAAGACTTCAGCATTCAAATATCCAAAGAGAGAGAGAGAGAGAGAGAGAGAGAGAGAGGTATCCAAGCTTGGGAAAGCCATGGCGATGCCACGCTCTCAGAATGGCATGGAATGTGCCGTTGAAAAGAGAAAAGCGCCGTTGGAATATTGGGAAAAAAAATGGGGAAAGACTTGGGTTGTCTCAAATTTGGGGAAAGAAATGGGTAAAACCCAAATGAGGAAGGGTTTAGGTCAAAGATTGGAGAGGGTTTTTTGTGGGTTTTGTCCAAATTTTAAATTTGGGTCTTAAAATGGGTCAAGGTTGGAGATGCTCTTATAGCTCTTTCCACGAATTGCGTCTACTTGACACATATTCATGTTCTCGACTGTTCGTTGGTTACTCCGTTTGGAATTGAATTTGTTCTGCGCAATAGTACCAATTTGAGTGTATTGTCAGTTAGCGAAATAGATTTCGGTCAACTAGATGATTATTCAATTCGTTGTGCAAGAAACTTATCGGATCTTACTATCTACGATTCAGTAGTTCCTGATGAATATCTCCATTGGCTTGCAAAAAGTTCTGGTATTCCGTTAAAGGGTTTCACTCTTTCTCTGGAATTTCAACCCATGAGCTCGTGCTTCACCTTCTGTGGAATTTCGTCGCTTTTAAACAAGTACCGGTCCCTGACGTTTTTATCTTTAGCTGCCATAGATTTCCTCACTGATGAGAAAATGAGTGATTTATCTCAATGTCTCTCTGCTTTAGACACCATATGGCTCAATACTTGCATTGGTCTAACTGAGTCAACCTTTTTCACGCTTGCAAAGAATTGTCCTTTACTAGAGGATATTAGTATGCAGGAAACTAATCTTGGAGGAGGAGGAGGAGGAGGAGGAGACAAGGCTGCCGATATTGTGAAAAATCCACGAATCAAGTTCCTGAACTTGGAAAATAATCCGAAACTGAGCGATGAATGTCTTGCAAAACTTGCTTTGCGATGCCCCAGTTTAGAGGTGCTTGATGTGTCTTCTTGCAAGGATATTACAGGAAAAGGCATTGCTGATTTCTTGAAGAGCAGCTCCAAGATTAGGAAGTTGCAGATCAATGAATGTGGGGGGATTATGAACATTGGAAATGGTTTTGAACTTTCTGAATTGGAGGTTCTTGGAGCAGCTAGATCTGGGATTAATGATGATGGGTTGGTGGCTATTGGGAATAGACATGGCAAGCTCCTGGAATTGAACTTGAATGGTTGTTTGGGAGTGACAATTGTAGGGCTGGAAGAAATTTTGAGAAATTGCAAAAGATTGAGAAAGATGGATTTGACAAGCTGTTTTAAGATGAGTACGGATATGATAGATCAGATGGTGTTTTCAAGGCCATCATTGAGGAAAATTATCCTGTCACATTCATCTTTGCCTTCTGAATGCCAGAGGAAGCTTTTATTGCGCCGTGGATGTCTTGTTTTGTCAGGGGTGGCGCAGTAATTCTTCGCTTTGGTAAGCCAAAGCGAAGGGAAGGGAAAACGGGAAGTTATAGTGTTCAATTTCAATGATTGTTTTTTGGGTTGGAAAGAACAGGTTGGAATGATTCTTTCTTGCAGCGGTGCAATAGGGAAGATGACATTGCCGTGGGTTTTAAATAATGAAGACTTTGTTTCAGTAATAACTTCGGTTAGGACACTTTAGTTTTGTGCCACTTGTTTTGGCATGTTTAATTCTTTCATAGTCGTAATTTCCATGAGTAGGTTAAGTCAAATATTTCATTCTTATAAGTCTTTTTTTTTTTTCTTTCCCCTTTCTTACCTCAAACGTTGTCCTTGATTAGCAATATTCAACAATTTTTTAGTTGAGTTTGGGTTTCAGCCTACAAATAAGGATGTAGCCTACGGCATATGAGCATTCCAATTATTTCAGAGTTTCTCTCTTTCCCTTGTGGATTCTAGTTGTCATGTGGATTCGAATATTCTTTTTATTTGCTGGAACGCTATCAAGTCTTCGTGTGGTGGTGGATGTATGAAAGCTAAGTTGGGCTCTTGAAGGTTTTTGAAGGGCAATAATGCGAGGAACAGACAGCTAGGGGCAATAACTTGATGAGGATTTCTACGAGAAATTTTAAGGATTAATCTCGTTTGTTTTGATCCCTTCAGTTGTTCTAACGAGAACTACTCTAGTATTTGCAGTTTTATTTGATTATAGTTCTATTTGGTGTTGTGGAAAAGCAAAACGTTGTGTTAACAGGCTTGTAAACCAAAGCTAGAGATGAATTCTTTTTCTTCTGAATACAGAGATGAGTTCAGAAATTAAAAGGCTCTTGTTAAGATTATAAGTAGCTATACACAAATAATTATCCATAAATATTCAAAATCAGGTATATACAAAATAATTTTTTTTTAAACTCGGAGTGGACCGAGGCCCTCCGGACCCCAACATAGCTCCGCCCCTGGTTCCACTCATCTACATCACCCTTTGAAGTATTAGTTCATGTAAATAAAGAACCAGATCACGAGCTGCATACAAGGACATGAATTGGAAAATTGAACCACAGACAGGAGAAAAGAGAGAATCAGCATTAAGATTTCTATGGCAAAAGCCTCTCGGAGATTCCCCGGAGCTACGGTACGTAACTAGGAGATTTCTCAATATTGATCTAACTGGTTAACCTTGTTCATGCTTGCAAAGAATTGTCGGTTACCATGGGCTATTTTAGAATGCAGGGAACTAATTTGACCATCTGGGTATAACGGAGTCTGTAAAGGGAAAGCAGTGCAAAAATACCCTCAAATAAGTAAGCAGCTAATAGTTATTCCTACATATAAACCAAGATTACACAATGATACATTCAAACTAGTGAAGACGTATGAGAAGTGTAAATTGAATTTGCAATATTAACATACGCTATTTATACAGCGACTGGAGACGGCACGGTAGCCGCGACCCGGTTTTCAACTGGGATTTCAGCGAATTCGGAGAGGATTGCACGGAATTCATCACCAGTCATCGTTTCCTTCTCTAGTAGGACTTCCACAATCTTGTCCATAGCCTCGCGGTTGTTCTTTATGTGCCTCAAGGCGATCTCGTATGCACTATCCGAAATCCTCTTCACTGCAGAATCAATGTCTTCGGCAAGCTTTTCTGACATTGAATTTCTCGCCATCATTCTCATGATCACATCACTCTGACCGGAGGGGTCCATAAGTGACCATGGACCGATTTCAGACATCCCAAATGTGACCACCATCTGCAGATACATCAATTACAACCCGTAAACTTTCTAGCATTTGATAAGTGGAATCAGCAAGGAGAACAAACGCGAACACACGTAGACATATAAAGTGCAAAAACATACAAACATATCAAATCAGGGACAGAAAACACAAATAATGGAGTATTAACTTTACAAAGATGTAAAATACGACGCCAGATTAGTATTCCAAAAGTAAGACAAAAATCAGAGACATAAATGGTGTCCATAGTATGTAAAACTGCCCGAATATCAGACGAGTCCGACAACAACAACATCAGAACCCATGTAGTCCCCAATCATTGGGGGTATGGGCGGGGGAGGATTGGAGACAGACCAAACCTTTGGCAATATACACAAAGTGGCTACTCTCAAAATACCATTGAAACAGTGGCCCCCCTATACCTGTTTTGCGGCGGAACCATGCCCTCAAATCAAAGCCGAATGGCATCAGAGAGGGCAGGCCTAGAGACCCAATTCAATTTATGTGCACATTACCATGCTCCCTTCATCGATAGTCCAGAGCATCGGTATGCACAAAACAATTGAGGACACATGTCCATACTTCTTAGCTTCTACCCCCTCAGTCCCTTCATATTGGTCTAGTATTCCACTTTGGGATCTCCCACAGTATTTGTCCAACTTGAAAAGTGAATGGAAAATAGTTGGTAATACTCCCCGTGTCCTCTTTTGCACTAATGTGGGAATCTAAGATTGCAATCCTCAACAACCTATTCTCAGTCATTCCATAGGTTCCCAGAATCAAACTACCCCCAATCTCAACAGGCATATCTAATCATAGGCGTCTCGGCCTCTTTGACTTCAGCATTCGTTGCCATTTGTGCAGCTCAACGTTCTTCGAATGAGGTTTTTTCTCTTTCTTTTCTCACAAATCAACAAAAAAGGAAGTGTAGAGAACAAAGAACGACTTTTTCATTAAATATTCAAACTCAAGGGCATTTCTGAAAGGTTCAAAATTCAAGAACGAAATCCTGGTCTCCATATAAAAATTCGATTCCCAAAATGGACCAACCGACGCAATGTTTGTTTGTTTGTTTTTTTTGTTTTTTTTTTTGTAATTGAAATAAACAACATTACAAAAGTTGGTCACTGGCTAACCGGGACAAGTTTAGGGATTTTATATAGTGCTTTGATCAGAATTGGTTTCATTTGTTGATTGCTGTTCTTTCAGAAACTAGAAAGCCTGCTACATGAATTTACCTGTCTGGCCAAACTAGTGATCTGTTGCAAATCACCAGCTGCACCTGTTGTCACCTCAGGCCCACCAAAGATTATTTCCTCAGCAGCTCTCCCGCCAAGTCCACCAACAATTCTTGCAAATAGCTGTTGCTTCGATATCAAAGTGGGGTCATCTGCAGGGATAAACCATGTAAGACCCCGAGCCTGACCACGTGGAACAAGGGTGACTTTTTGGACAGCATCATGCCCTGGGGTAAGAGTTCTGCATGAAATAAACCAACGAATCAGTGAGAGTAGCAGAATCACTATTTCCAAAGTAAACCGATTTCTCATGAAGCAGGAGACTTGTGAGGCCTCCTTTAAAAGTGGAAAAGAAAGATCTTTTCACGTTGAAAGTTTTGACACTAACAAAATAAACAACCCACGTGCTGCATGCCAACATGTTCTGCCTTTCTAACACAAGTAAACTCATCAAACTAGCAGCAATAACTCAACAAGGTCAAAATCCTTAGTATTTTTTAAATCCACGTAGTTGGTGTGCTTAGGAGATTAACCCTACGTTGAACAGATTCCTTTCTCCCTATCATGAACACTATCTGAAGAGATGTACAACCTAATGTAAATGTGCTTTGTGTATCATATATCACATTTCTATACAACTCCCCCCAACGAATCTGATAAATTCTTTTACTTATTTGAATATCGTGGGCACCCCAAAACGATCTCATCAGAGAATCTAGAGAGGCTCAACTGCTGCAGAGGTCATAAACATTCATAAAAAAAGAAATCACAGATAGATTGTGATCAATATCTAGAGATTCTAGTCTCTAGGGGTTATTGATATTAGATACACAAGTATATTATATGGTTGAATAACAAAACTAGAAGAATCCTAATTCAAGGAGTTTTGCTTAATTCAACTCTAATTAGTTCATTATTGGATGCCATCTGGTGGCAAGTCATGCCAATCTTAAGTTCTAACTTGGGTTGCCTTCTCAAATCACTCATCTTCCAAGTTCCAACATCAAGGCACAAAGCAAATATTCAAAAGCCCAGATAGGTCAATATGCAAATGTCCACTTTTTATAGTCATTGTAACTTTCCAACCTCAGACAACAAAGGCCAAACATAGCAAAGCAGTAAAAAGTGAAGGGATGAAATATGAAAGGGAAATGGTGTTTAGATAATTAATCCCACCGAACAATGGAGCTCTCACAATCGAACCGCCCTCTTTTGGCAACTCAAACTCCAAAAGAACTACCAGCTCCTCGTAAACAAAGAAATCAAGAATTATTCACAAAATTGCAGGATAATTTGACACTTACCCACAAATTGCGTGTCCGACCTCATGGTATGCAACCAAGCTTTTGCTCTTGCCATCTGTCATAACTGTTCCTTCCATTCCAGCCACAATCCTATCAATTGAATCATCAATCTCTTTAGATGAAATTGCAGATTTCCCACGTCGACCAGCCAATATAGCTGCCTCATTCAAGAGGTTCGCAAGATCGGCCCCACTGAAACCGGGAGTTCTCATGGCTACCACTTCAAGTGACACGTCAGCATCAAACTTCTTATTGCTACCGTGAACCTTTAAGATCTCTGTTCTTCCCCTGATGTCCGGAACATCCACAGAAACCTGCAACAAACCCTCATACTAAGCATTTCCAAGATACGAAAGTAGCAAAATCTGTGATAGGTCATGCTTTTTACCTGTCTATCAAATCTTCCTGGCCTTAATAAGGCAGAGTCCAGAATATCTGCACGGTTAGTCGCTGCAATCACGATGATACCCGTGTTTCCTTCAAACCCATCCATTTCTGTCAACAGCTGATTAAGGGTCTGTTCTCTTTCGTCATTTCCCCCTCCAATTCCAGTTCCTCTCTGCCGCCCAACAGCATCAATTTCATCGACAAAGACAATGCAAGGAGCATTCTCCTTGGCCTTTTTGAAAAGATCGCGGACTCTGGAGGCACCAACACCCACAAACATCTCCACAAACTCGGAACCTGAAATGGAAAAAAAAGGAACGCCTGCTTCTCCAGCAATCGCCTTGGCCAGAAGGGTCTTCCCAGTTCCAGGGGGACCAATAAGAAGCACTCCTTTAGGGATACGGGCCCCAATAGCAGTGAACCTCTCCGGCTTCTTCAGAAACTCCACCACCTCCATGAAATCTTGCTTTGCTTCATCTACACCGGCAACATCGTCAAATGTCACGCCAGTGTTAGGTTCCATTTGAAACTTGGCTTTGGATTGACCAAAGGAAAGAGGGAACCCAGGTCCACCAGGACCCCCCATTCCACCAGATGAACGTCTAGAGAGAAAGAATAGACCCCCTATTAAGAGTAATGGGAAGGCCAGATTTCCAATCAAGTTGAATAATACAGACCCTGAGTCCTCTTGAGCGTTGTGAGCGGCAAAATCAATGTTTTTTTCCCTGAATTTCTGAAGGAGCTCCTGGCTTAGTCCAGGGAGTTGGACCCGAACTCTTTGCACCCGATTTCCCAATTCAGGAGAAAGAGCCTCAACAATAGCTATGGTTCCATTCTCATATAAATCTACTCTTTTCACCCTGTCCTTGTCCAAATATTCCAAGAACCTGGAATAAGACATTCTGGAGGAAGAAACCCCTTGGTCATCTGCATAGGCATTCCCACCACCCAGCAATGCGGGTAAACTAAGTCCTGCATTTCCAAGCAACAACTTAAGAAAGCCTCTTCTTCTTTCATGCTGGCTTTGATCAAGAGACGCTCTCACAAGAACTGTTTTTGATGCTCTGCCCAGCGGCAGGAGGCTAGAGGACGCAAAAAGGCGCTTTCCATTGATTTCCTTTCCCGAAAATGATTTAGCGACATGGGGAGATAAAGCACTTCCCACCATGCATGCTGATAATGCTGCCATCTACAGTATTATCACCAGGAATAAGGCGCTGGAAAGTGACGCAACAAACAAAGTAAAAGTAGATTAAAAGTTAAAACTATGCATACAGACCCATAGTAGTACTTTGTCAACCTATTATTTTCCATCAAATATCACAGTCCACATCAAATTTCTAGAGTTCAAAGATTATGAAGCATGATAGAATGAGCAGAAATCACTTAGGAGATGCAAAGTTTAACAAAGAAAAAATGAGTAGGTTGTTGCACCAATTTAATTGTACATGACCATCTGTCTGTAGTTATCTAAATTATATTTGGCTCTATGTGTTTCTTCTAATGGTGGGAAGTTTGAAATACTCTATGATATGAAAGTAGTCTACAGTGAATCATCAAATGAAAAATTCGGCAAATACCATTGCAGATTTGCAGAGATTAAAAGGACCACTTGAAAATTATTACCACGAAATCAAATAATAAGAACTTCATAACTCTATGTCTGAAATCATGCAAGATTACAATATATGTAAACTAGATTGAGTAAAAAGAACTTCAGATAAGTAATTGCAAGGAAATAAGATCCCTAGGTAATTCAATAATATCGAAAGTAATTTGACGAAGAATGCGAAGAGATTAGACATCAACAAACTATTTATATCAAAAATCGATTTCTGAAACGTAAAACCTAATGGTTTTTGTCCTGGTGAATCTATATCCATCTTCTAGGAACAGCAAACCAAACCCAAAGCTCAACTGAATATCCAATCCTCTAATGATGCCACGACTGTCAATGTAGAGAAGAAGCAAAGGAACTAGAGAAAACTACAATCCCTGAAGAAGCAAAAGCTTGCGTTTTGGAGCTTAATACAAAGCCAGCTCAAAATGTACTCTTCAAACTTCCAACACCATTTTTCTAATTAGAATCGTTCACTCAGAATTAGATGAAATTGAACAATAAATCCCTTCATGCGAAATCCACATCTACTCAGCGGAGCACAGAGGTTACATAAAAAGAATTAAATTCTTTAATTCTACCTTACTACGATTTTGGTAAGAGATTATTACCAATTTTAACTACATACATAAATACGTATGCTTTTGTTCAAATTCACTGCACCCAGTTCAAGACCCATTACCTATAGAGGTAAGAACAACATTTAGCCTCAAAAAATTGATGCCAAAAGCTCTTGATAGCTTCAGAAATTAAACATTTCCAATGGCAGTATAACGTAGGAAGACAATGAAGTGAAAACATCACTAAAACACATTCTGAAACCAAATTCAGCACATACCCTTATGAATAAACAGTATGATAATCACAAATACAAAAAAAGAAAAAAAAAATTAAGAAGAGATCGACCCACATCAGATTAATCAACTAATTAACCATCTAAACCATTATCAAATAAAATTAAGAGGGTTATGACTACTTACCAGAAAAAAAGATGGGTTATGACAGATGAGTGTGAACAAGAAGAAGAAGAAGAAGTACCTACGTATCAGATTGATTTTCTGAAGTGTGGAGGGATAAGGGTATTATAAAAAGGTAGGGAGTGGCACAGGGGATGCCGCGGGTGAAGGAGAGAGAAAGGGGGTAGTCTGGTAATTTCGGGGGAAGGAGTGGATGTGGTTTAGAAACACATGCGTGGCTCTCTCTCCAAGGGCTTATTGCTAGTCTTCACTCGTTGGATTTTTTGCGAAGTTTTTTTGGCCTTTACTCCAAGATTTTTTATATAAGTACAAATCAGAGTCCCTTTTCATGGGTTTGGTGTGAAGAAATGAAATTGTGTGGGAACGGAATAAAAGCAGGAATGAGTAGAATTGTACAGGTGTGGGAATTTCCGACACGATATAAGAACACAACACGAAGTTAGCGGGTTAGGGTTTATGTCTAACATGAAATATGAATATGACATGATACGATAACACGAAAAGCTAAACAGATCGGATTAGGGTTGAGAGAATTCTGACACGAACACGACACGAGAATTTATGAAAGGATACGAGAACACGATACGAAGTTAGCGGGTTAGGGTCAGCTATTCCTGACACGAAATACGAATATGACACGACACGATAACACGAAAAATTAATAGGTCGGATTAGGATTGAGAGAATTCTGACACGAACACGAGATGACACGACACGATGCCCACCACTAGAATTGTATTTTGAGTTCTGTTTTCACTTTCCATCACTACGATCTACTATTTCAGTAATATATATGTGCTAATTTTAGTGTGAAATGCAAAACGCTTACGTTTACGTGTAGATTGGCTAGTTCTTTCCACACAGTTGTGCTAAAATCTTTATGTACGTGCTCTTTGGCGGTATGAAATAAATTTTCGTATGTACATGTTGTTTGGCAGTATGAATATAAATTTTAATGTTGGAAATATTGAGTGTCCATTATTATCCACAATTTATTAGTTTAGAAGTTCTATTTAATTTGTCATATAGGAGTTTTTTTGTTGTTGATATAGCTAAAAATAAAGTAATTTTGAACATTGTATATTAGCTTTCAGAATGTCATACTCTCGTCTCAACCTTATGAAAATTCGTGCAATTTTCAAATAAAAAAATATAGTATACTCATGCATCATTTTTAAGGCACTTCTTTAATGTGGTGTAAAAAGAAAACAAAAAATTATGCACAAAATTATTTATGGAGTAATTTTTTAGACCAGAATATGTGTAAATGCAAAAATTGGTTTTCTGGATATATGACTTAACATATCGCGCGGAAGCAACTCCACTAATTTTTTGTCTTTCAAATGTAAGATTGTTAATGGAATATTATGTTACACTACTAGTACCTAAGGGTATCGACACTACGCTATGAGTTGGAACTACCTCAAAGTGGTGATAAATGATATATCCCTACGCTAGGAGTTGAAACTACTTCAAAGTGGTGCTACGGCGACAGTTGCGCTAACTAACCTGATCGCCGTTCATTCTAAAAAAAAAAACCTTGATCACCATTGAATATATGTTGTGCATTAAACAACATTTTATTGTAATTTAATCTCAAAATTTTGGTCATAACAACATCTAAGCACTATTGTCCAAGAGAAAACTAATTTGAATTGGATATATTTCTGATGGAAATCTCAATAGTACTTTTGTCTTTTCTTTCAATTTAGTGCCTGCCTTTTAACTTTGCTCTATGAATGGTCTCTGTGTGTGCCATGCAGACAAATCTTCATTTCAAAAGCCAAAATAGATGAGCAAAGTTCCAAACTTGTAGTGCAAACCAATTGTACATTTGGAAATTTATCTTCGGATGAATTTCTGATGACCTGTTGTAACCACATGCCATGAAATGAAGATCTCAATTTCTTTCAGAAAATGGAAATCATTGAAATTTTTGTATCGAATGTTCGACTTTTTTTTTTCTTTTTTAAATATATATAGAGAAGGACTGAAATACACAGGGAGGATTGGTGGCTCAGGACAAAGGGCCATAGAGAGAAGAAACATGTTACCTAAGAGTTGTTCCTTAAAAAAACAAAAATTTATTTTTGAGCTGGAAATTATGCGGTAGTAGTAGCAGTTGCAGTAGATTAAGGCAATATCTCTCTTCTGTTTCTGGTCTTGTCGCCCGATTTAAATATTCCGGTAATAGTAGCAGTAGCAGTAGCAGTAGCAGTAGCAGTAGCAGTAGCAGTAGATTAAGGCAATATCTCTCTTCTGTTTCTGGTCTTGTCGCCCGATTTAAATATTCCACCTCAAAAGCTCAATCAATAGATCAACAGGTATATCCACGGTTGTAATGTTGTTGTTCGGGGGCACCAAATTCTGTCTCATCCGCTCGCAAATTGCAAACCGACAAACCGGACATTGTCCATGGCTCTTAACCCATGGCACAATGCAGTCTTCATGAAACATATGGTTGCAGGGGGTGCGGATAATCAGCTGTTTAGGCTCGAAATCGTCTAAGCAAATTGCACACTTCTCTTCATATTCCTCGTCTCCCTTCCCGTCGAATCTACTATTTCTGGCAGTGGCATCGCCAGAGTCTCTATAATACAGGCTCAGTCTCTTTGCTAACCTCTTTGGGGTAGGATTGTAGATTTCTTTCTTTAGCTCGTTCAAGGCCTTTTTTTGCTCATCGCGGCTTAATCTTGACTCCTCTTGCTGTTGTGTTGGTAATTGCAAACTCGGTGCTACAAACCTTGGGGGAGATTCTGGAATGTGTTGTCCGGGCCTAGGTGGTTCTGGAAACCTGCAAATTGTTTCAGTCTATGTGAGATATCTTGTGTGTCTAAGAGCCCGATTCATTTAACTATCATGTCCAAATACACGGGTACAAAGGAAAACAATCGTAGTTCTTAGGACGCATTTTTTTTTTTCTAGATCGAAAGGTGATTAGAAGGCCACATGAAACATTTCATGCACAATTGGCAACACAAGTGTTAATGCATAGTTCAATGGTAAACTCAAATTCGTATACACTCGTTAGGTGAATCTGCTGCAACATATGGTGGATACAGATCTCATATTCTTATCCAAGGGTCCAGTGTATGATGCTGATATTTTCACATGTTCGACGTGCCAGTGTTATCATACGTATTAGTCATTGTGCCATTTATCAGAGTCGATTGAGATATTATAGATATAAGCAAAATTTCATGATTCTATCTGTATCTCTTCTACCTTTACTCTTCGCAAGTAGCTTTCATTTAGGCTCAATAAGGTTGGACCCTGGATGAACCCTAGCCCTCCCCCATCTACTAAATCGAGAAGAAAAAAAAAAGACCAATTATTTCTTCGCCGTGCTATTATGTTATTAAGTCTTTAGTCCATTCCTGATGTTAACACTAGGATATCAATTTCCTATTTAGGAAGTTCCATTTTCGTGGAGGATTCAAAACAAGGCATTGAAGTTAAATCGGTGTATAAGCCACCTCTATGTCAAAGTTATTTATTTGTCCTTTCTTCCAATGGGGTTCATTTCATAAGAAAATGAAACTTAGAAGTGAACAATATGCACAGCAAAGCCAAACAAAGGATGACTAGAAACCATCACAAATTGCCTACCAAAACTAGCTAAAAAGATACCATGAAGTATTTGCTGAACGAAACTCCCAGAAATCATCATCAAATAGAGTTAAAAATAAAACTATTAGACAGATTTGGATACAAACAGACAATCACCTGGATAAGCCCCAAGCTCCTGCCATCACTCTCTGATCATCCGTAGGCAACCATGGCACCTGAAAACCTCCTCTGCTATTCTGCAAAACACACCAGCAAAATACTGAAATTAATATCCGTTTCATTTGAAAACTCATGACATAGTTTAACAAAGAACTTGTATACCCGAAGGGAAACTAACCTGACCAGCCCGGAAATGGGGCCTGGGAAACATGGCGGCGTGCACACTGTTCCAGTCATTGGCATTAGAAGCACCGGCATCATATCCTTCTCCCGGCCGCCTACTACCCTGTGACTGCACTAGTGGGAAATTATTGGTTCTGCCGCTCATCGTCTGTTGGTGTACTGATAGCTGGAATGTGGTTCTTGTTTTTTGGAAGAAACAACGGTAGATTGCGGCCTTTGAGTCTTCGTACTATAAGAGGTTTTATTCCTTCCAGTTCAAATGTGAAATTATACCCGGAGAATAGCATCTTTGTTGTGTCACTTCTTTGTCTATGAATCATTCGTTATCACATTATTCCCACTGAGGAGGTGCTGCTACATAATGGTGCCAAAATGAGAAGATAGAGTAGATTTGAAGAAAAGAACCAAATTCTTTTCCCATTGGTGACAAATGTGGTTACGAATTGATGTTTATTTGATAATTGATACTATGTTTTTTTGATGGTTACGCTGATACTTTTGAAACCTTTCTTCGCCGTTCAAAAAAATTGTTGATAATTAAGTGGCATTGGAGAATTTCAAGCTTTCCTTTTCGACGGGAAACTAGCATTTCAAGTGGAAGTCTTATTTGCCTTAGGCTCTTGGGACAATGGCTGGACTAGTGGCACGTGTCAAAAGTAGTATCGTAATCCGATGCCAAAAGTAGTATCGTATGCGATATATCATAATCCGATGAATTGGTGAATGTCAAACATATATTTCAATTCTTGTATTGTACTATAAAAGACACAATATCTTGATGCCTTATTCATCCTCCTTGTAATATGAATCTGGTACAGGAGCACATAGGAGCAACCGGCACGAATGACCATCATAACAGTACAAATACACCAATACAAATTCTCAAAAGCCAAAGTACCACAACTGGATTTTAGGGAGTGGAGCCCCGACCCTCAATTTCACCAGGTCAACAAGCAATTTAGTTCAGTTTGATACTGACCAATTTTGATCTAAAATCACCTCAAGTTCGTCGACACAGTTTAAGTCATAATCCACAGAAATGGAACAGATATTTCCACTGCTTCAAAAGATTATGAATCCCCTGATAATAAATTGGTCGTCATCAAATATGGTAGTACGAAGTCATAACCAATTCATTTGAGAGAGAGAGAGAGAGAGAGAGAATAATTCGATAGTTCCATGAAGGGCACGAGCTGTAAGGAAATGGCGGAAAAGAAAAAACCCACACCCAGAATCAAAATCCCATCTGAAGAAGTAGCAAGGAGGCATACATTCTGATCACGATGCACAATGCCATAACAGCGCTTGAAAGTTAAAGAGAAAGCCTGGCATGCAATTAAAAAAGAATTGGTTGCTTCCAGACTTCACGCATCCTCTATAGAGGGTTACTTGCTCATAGTTGAAGACAAGTAGAAGTTCCAGAATATAGAGCCCATCGACATGAAAGCAACACGGGCATGAAGAGGAACAATCCTGTAAATAGGACACACAAAAATCTTGAAAAGCATGTTATCCTAAAATCATCCAATCACACAGTTAGAGTTCGTAGTAGCAGCAGTAACAACAGTACTAAAAGTACAAGAATGAAAGTCAAGTACTAAATATAAGGCTCTGTTTCGAAATTGAGGAAAGAAAGAGAAAAGAAGAGAAAATGATTAAAAGGAAAAGGTAGAGAAAGTTGGGAGAAAAATTCAATAGTTGTTCTTCGCTTCTTTTTCATGTGTTCTTCTCTTTTTCCACTACCAACCAAACAAAAAGGGAGATTTTTTTTAATTTTCTCTTCTTTTCTCCTTTCCACAAGTTCCAAACACACCCTAAGTTTAGTGCTAGTCAAAGTGCTAGCATGTGACCCTCCAAAATCAGGAGTTACAGGAGTTAGCAGGTACCAAGAATTTTAAGTTTCTTGGCTCAATTGTTAGTGAGAATGGAGAAACCATGGAGGATGTGACCCGAAGAGTACAAGTTTGATGGGTCAATGTGGCGGAGTGCTTCGAGAGTGTTAAAGCATCCAACTCCAAACCAATTGGCAAAGAGTGGAGAGGCCGCCCAAGCTCATATACTAGTTTTGGAGGAGATATTTAACCGATGTGGGACAAATCCCAATACTCCCCCGCACGTGCGACCCCTGACTCGCACGTGGAGAAGTCAACAAAGGATCCGGAACACACGGATCACAATGAAATAAAGTGCAACTATGGCACAAACAAAGGGGAAAAGCCTCCGAAACTCTAGCTCTGATACCATGTTAAAGCATCCAACTCCAAACCAATTGGCAAAGAGTGGAGAGGCCGCCCAAGCTCATATACTAGTTTTGGAGGAGATATTTAACCGATGTGGGACAAATCCCAATAGAGAGTATTGCGCGACCACAAGATACTCATAAAATTGAAGGAGAAATTCTACTGTACCCAGTACAAGACCAACTATGTTATATGGTACAAAGTGTTGGGCTACTAAGAAACAACATGCCAATAAAATATGTCTAGCTGAAATGAGAACCGTTAAATGAATGGTAACATGAAAGAGAATAGCTTGAGGTGGTATTGACATGTCTATTGTACATTCGTCGATGCAGTAGTTAGAGAGAAGTGATATGTTTATGGTATGAGTAGACCAAAATTAACTTAAAGAGGTAGTAGTTCGAAAAGAACTAGATCAGGGAACACGATACCCTTGACAGAATTCAACAAAGACAACGGATTCATGTAGCCGATCCCAATTAATTGGGAGTTAAGGCAAGGTTTGTTTGGAAGTTTAGTCACTAAAAGAGAAAATAGAGAAAGAAAAAGGTTCTGTCACTTCTGGAAGCTTGATTGGTGGAACACTGTGTAAGCTAAACATACCCCCAGTTTGGTTTTAGAGTAACACTGTGAGTTAAAATAAGCAGATATAGAAGTGAAACAGCTGCAGAGTTACTGCATCAACGAGAACCTTTCTGATTTCCAGCATAGTTTTCCAATCCAGGAAAGTAAAACCATTTGAAAAAGGAACTTGCTCTATACAGTTGTTTCAAGATTAGCATTAACACTATGATGTCAATATCCAAAGCGATATAAAGCCTATCAATGGTATTTCATCATTCTCTATTTTTTATTATTACTGGGGTGGTTCTTTTCCCTGTTACCATACACTGATTGGTCCTATTTTTTAACAACTTCTAAGGTACTTTAAGGGAGATGACATACCCAAAATTCAATGCGCTGACAGGTATCCAGAACCTAAATCCTGGATGAAATAGGACAGAAAGATGTATCAAGTCAAATGAAATACAATCACTTTCAAGACCATCTCAAACACCAATAAACAGCTCTTTACCTGTAAACAACGTGGGAAGGGCATCATTTTTATACTTATTTGGAAGCTCCAAGAGCTTCCCTTGCCACACATTATTCCATGCAAAAACAACAGCAATTACGATTGGGCCAAGCACAATCTGGTTTAATAAAACCTGCAAAGAACTGTGATGGTAAGTCGGCCTTTAATATGCTATGTCTGAACAAAACCAATTTTAAAAAAGAACCACACCGAACTAAAAGGGGGTATACCTTGAGCAATAGGTTCTCTACAGTTTGGTTTGGCATGCAACGATCAAGATACTGATACCATGTATAAGAACCAGGGCCATACAAGAGAAACCCATATGAAGCCATCCGGAGGGCTCGTAGAAAATCATGATCTGAAAGGAGGGTCCCCGTGACATCCTAAGGAAGCATATCTCAGATTAAAAAAAAGAAGTTAAACCCATATGAATCTAAAATGAATCCTTAAGCTTCTTAAGATGTCGAGAATAGATTCAAACATGAGTGAGGAAAACCTTCTCTGATCTAACGATCTCAACAGTGCACCAATATACAACTTTTGCATGTATTCAAGGAAACATTAAGGTGTAGGCTGCACACAACCACAAAGTTGACATATCAACAGTCCTATAGCATTTAGTTAAGCTGCACTGCACGCATCAGATATTACTGAATACTGGCGCTGGTGCATGACATTCACATTCACAATCCAGAGGTTCTGATTTTTTACATGTAAGAAGAATGGCATTCAGAGTACCAATCACAAAGGCTCTAGCATACACAAACTGAGACTTGAAAGTCATGCATTTGATAGAACAGTATCACAGGTATTTGGTATTTGTTGTGGAAATGAAAGTCTAGTAAGCAACCGACCTACTTATGATCTCTACTTATTAAAAAACAATTAGAAGAACTTCTAGTTAGAATTGCTGTTTGAAACCCATAAAAGAATCTAGATAAGGAAACACAGGTATGCAAATGCCTGCAAGCATGCATAGGGGCAGATGCAAACACTATGAAGGAAACTGGTTGTCATATACTCCATTGGCTTATTAAGAGAAGCAGGATTATTTAGGCAGCAATCTCGCCTAGATGGCATAGCAACAAGTGCAAAAGGGCTCTCTCATCTGCTATTCATACCAGAAGACGACAGCAAGGAATCCTAGACTTCGGACAGGATAGGAGCGAGGTTGATATTTATAAGGCTGATAAGGCAATCTATTAATCTCTTTCTGAAATAGATCTCCCCTCGGCTAGGTGTAAATTGGGCCGGGAACACTTAGGTGGGTCGGGCTGGGTTGTCAATTTTGGCCACGACACGGCCATGTTAACCACAACCACAGCACGAGCATCACACGGCATGAGCATGAGTGTAATGCTTCTACTTGTGTAAAAATGAGACTGACCTATTAAATTTAATAAAATAAAAATTAGAATTGTTCTTCCTAAAATTAATTGAATAACTCGGATAATTTTGAACAGTTTCTCTCAATTATCATCACAAGTATATGATTCAAGAGGCAAAAAATGGTGGAGCAAAAATGCAAAACTATGATACTATAAACCAAATAATGAGTACTCAGTATTTTATCTTTGTTATGTTATTTTAGTTGCAACTATTTGACAAATTCTTGTTTCAAGTTTCAAAAATAATGTTGGCAATTTTTGCTTAGACTTTATATTTTTCGCTTTACAAGGCCTGTTAGGCACGGGCACGACAAGACATGGGCAAGCCATGGGACAAAACGGGCTAGGTTGGGCCTAGAGTATTATAACGTGGCACCACACGGCACGATGCAATTAGTAAGGGGTCAAACTAGGCATGGCATGAAGCACGGTAAGCATGAAAATAAATGGACCAGGCCTAAGTGGCACAGCAAATTTGATACCTCTACCTTCGTATACTAGCCCATGGAATAGTAGCTCTTCTGATAGGAAAGTCTCATAATCAACTTACAGTGTTGGGCTGTTATGAATACTTGGGGAACCACTATAAAACATGGGTGGGACAGCCTATAATACTTGAATTGTATTACTAAGAGTTAGTTATTACATGATCGTATTGTTTTTAGGAGTGAAATGGGAAGAGAAGAATTTCGAGTGGAAGCGGAAACAAAAACTTTGAGAATTCCTCTTTCCCTTCTCCTCTCTTGAAATTGGGAGGAAAGGGAAAGGAAAGTGATGCGCTTCCTAGTACTTTTTCTTACACAGATTACCAATATACCGATGCACTTAACAAACAAGACCTCAGCTTGTTGAAGTATGAAAAAGGGCACAGTAATGAAAGTGTTCATGCCACACCTTAGTTTCTTCTCCATCTTTTGGTCAAACATAACAAGAAGAAGAATTACTTTCCTTGCCGTTCCCTTTCCCCTCAAATCTAACACTTTTGTTCACTCCCCCACCCCTCAATCCAAACCTAGAGAGAATCTAGGGCATTTTGATGAACGAGACAAAATTTCTGCTCCTTTGTTTCTCCCTCATCAAAGATCAAACACATTTCTAGGAGAATTTAAAATCTTACAATCAATAGCTTATTTGAGTACACAAAACTCATATCCATAACCTCCAGAATACTTGAAAGAAGCCTAGGATTACAGTATAAATGGACCAATTTGATCAGCCTTCCACCAAGGTTTGGAGAAACAATCAAGACACTAGCACACTGTACTTGGAAAAGAAACAATACACAAAAGCAAAAAGTTGCATATTGTAACTACATCACAAAAGTTAACCAACACACTTACAAATCACTACAAAACTCCATGTCAAACTTCATTACATAACCCCTCTTAACTAAGATCTTTTAACTTTTGTAACATTCATACATAGATACAAACAAACATACATATATACAGAGCTTTTGGTGTGAACAAAATTGTGAAGCAGTGTCACAAAACTGATTTCCGTAATAGTCCCTCCAAAAATTAAGTTTTTACAACACTTTTAGTCTTTTATTAATGTGCCATTAGATAACTGGTATGCGCAAAATGCTAGTTGATTAAAAACCACCTTATCAAACCCACTACTCCACTAATCATCCTGAAAATGTGCAAACACAGTGTTTGTCATCCCTCCAATTACTACTATAAAAACACTGTTTGACATCCCTCCGGTTACTACTATAAAGGGAACACCTCTTTTGGTGTGAACGCCAGTTTTTTAAGCTGGGCAGCTAGCTTACAATTTTCCTTCCCAAACTACCTAAACAACTGCCAAGAAGGAAAAAAACTGCCACCCCAAATTCCTTCTCCTCACTTTTCTACTTTCACATCCCACTAGATTCTAATCTCAATTCAACATTTTTCCTCTTTCCATTAACACACGAACCCGGACGTCTAGTTCGTGTGCGCGCGCTCGTGTATTAACTCACTTTTATGTATATTCTTATCTATTTAATGTGGATGTTGATAAAGGGCTATTTGAAAGACCAACTGACCTGGGATGATTCATCATGTTGAGGGATAGGTGGAGACTGATCTTTGAGAGCTTGAGCCTTGACCCAGCGCTGACGGAGCTGAGCGATGGTGTCGCCGGCGAGTGCCAGGGCGCCCGCCGTCAGCGCTTGCTTAAGGGGAAACTGGTAATCTGCTACTCCTCCCGTCGAATCCGACCAATCGGAGGGTTTGGATCTTCTATCTTTTCTCCTATTTCGTCGTCTACGTTGAGAGTCGAATGGCGGCCATTTCCAAAACCCGCCAATGCCGCCAATCAGATCATTCATTGCTCGGAATAGAGAGAGAGAGAGAGAGAGAGTGCCCAACAGTGTGAATGAAATTGTACCTGGCTCGTTTTAACATTTCTACAAAAAAAAAAAAAAAAAAACACTCTGGTTTTTTGTTTTAATTCAGTTATTTTTTGGAATTAAGGAGATAACTTTTTACACTATCTTAAGAGTGTTTTTTTTATTTTAAATTATTTATGTAAAATAAATTTTAAAGCCTACTAAATGCTTATTTTAATGTATAGTTATAATAGAAATAAAGTGTAAAAATTATTGCCCTTTGAGATTAAAGTTTAAAAACTATTCAACTGAAAATGATAATTTAATCATCCCATATGAATTTTTTTTTTTTAAATTGTGTCATTTTTCTAAGGAAAAAATTTACTCCTGTGATATCTTTTTATCATCCCATAAGATTTATTGTTTTTCGAAAATCGTCTAATTTTTTGTTGATTAATGACATGTTCTGCAAAAACGAACAAACTTGGGGAGGTGAAGTACACAAGGTAAGGACGTCGTTTTGATTTTTTCACCAAAATAATAGATACTTATTTTATGGTTGAAGTATATTGCCTATTTATTGAATTTAAAGAGTCATTTTCAAAACAAAAAAAAATGAGTGAAAAATATATATTTTTGAGTTTGGGTTTGTCTCAAAATGATTTATTATTATTTTTTTGATCTGCCTCAAAATGATTCACTGAAGCACATTTGACCCTTTAATTTTGGACATTTTTAAATGGTTGAAACCTCGGTAGGATATGCTACTATCTCTCTACTAAAACTAATACTACCAATGTGTCTAATTAAAAACAATCAATCATAAGATTTTGCAATTAAATCTACGAATGTATAAGGAATACTTGGCCTCAATTAGTCATTGTTTTAGTTACAAAACTTTAGATATATATTACGTTACTTTTGTTGTCTTGTTATGGCACGCAGAACCGTAATGGACACTTAAAAAGAGACGGAGGGAGTATAATTTTATGGAACCGAATACCGCTTATGCTTGATTTGAAAACTTATGTGCCCAATCTCTCTTTAACTAACAATCAATCTCCAATGCATTTTTAAAGAGTTGGGTACGTAGGTAACCATGACCAAGCTTAAATAATTTGGTTCATAACCCCTCTAGAACTCTAGATTCAGATGATGGCATGTGAAGAATCAACCTGGATTAAACAACCTAGAGCTGCTAGAATGGTGGGAATTTGGACCTTGGAAGAAAAGTGGCAACATATATATAACTTCTCAGCTATATAAGGTGATCTATATATATATATATATATATATCTCCTCTGATTATGAATCTCAGTGTGTTTTGCAAGAATATTAATCCAGATTGGTCCTTTGTAAGTATTTGGTCCAACATCTGCTACTATGGCAGCTCCTAATATGGCTCCATGCATGCTCTCTTAAGAATTAATGGCTTTGCTGGATCTCGTGCGACAAGATTCTTCCATGACACGGTTCACTTGTTCCGGCCGCAATCAGCCGCTCATGGTCACCGTATTTGAAGATCTTCATGATTCGTCCAAGGTCGGTGCATGTAGTCTTTTTCATGCCGGAGTAGAACCGTACTACATCCCCAACCGAGGATCATATATAGGTGGAATATATATGCAATGTCAATCGCGACCTCGATCAGAAACGCTGCAATTGCCAGCATTTGAAATACGTGAATTGGACTAATTCATGAACTTAATTGATGCAGTGATGTCGATTGAACATTTTGAAGCATGTAGGTAGGAGTATATATTATTCAGGTTTAATTGTGTATATTTTCAGCATATGCTGATGCTGGGAAAGTGAAAACACATACAGTAATATATATAGGAAGAAACCAGCAAGGGAAAATAGCTGGAAAAAGAAGATGTCATCATGATCAATTCTCTGCTTTTGGTTTCTGTTTTGCCCTCCTGGTCCTGGACTGGCATATATAGAGAAATTAGCAACTGCCTTTTCTCCTCCTTCCACATGACATATATATGCGAATACATATGCCTGCAGTATTCCAGAAACATAGTTGAACACTCGGAAGTACGTACGTACGAAGCCACACGAAATGCTGAATCAATCTGTACAAGGAAGTGTTAATCGAAGCTAGGGGCCAAGCGAGAGAGAGAGAGAATAACGTAATCGATCTGAGGTAATTAGCGAGCTGCAATCCATCAAGTTAGTTTTGAAACTTTCATGTGAACAACAAACAAGCATGTATATATATATAGTAGTTAATTGGCATTTATTTAAAGATCTTATATATGCAGCTCGATCTATGGCTATATAAATCTCTTTCTAGCTAGAGTACTTTACGTACGAAGAACACGAAAACTTCGTAGATCAATCCTCAGTACTAGATGTCAAAACTAAACTGACGTACGTAATAGGAATTTGGAAGGCAAAAGAACATGCATCAAAGAAATATTCAGATCAAGTTTATATAAGTTACGCAGAAAATCCATGAGTAAACCCAAAAGCAAGCTTTCCGAAAAAAAATCAAACAAATTAAAGTGCAGCCTTCTAATAACGCGTTGACACTAAAAAATAGTAGTTATTTCTCAAAATACTTGGGTAGAAGTAAAAAAAAAATTTACTTTTCTGATTCCTCTTGTCGAGACGAATCAATAACCTACAAAAATTTGACGCAAAACTAACAAATACAAAAAAAAATTCAAATAAGGATAAAATTTCCAGATTTAAGTTAAATTCAAAGAACTCATGTGTCATCCTACACCCATATATTAATGCTTTTACTCATGTCATCCTACACCCATTAAACCTAATTCCAACCTAGCTATAAGGTGGTGGGGATTGAAACCCACTTGTTTTTTTTCCTTGATAGTCGACAGAATCCTAGCTTGTCGATCGGTTGTGAGACCAGAAATATATCTCTGGCTCTAAACAAACTTTCCTTATAGAGAAAAAGTACGTGTACGTGTTCCATTTTTGCATATAATTATGAAATCCCTCAATTCTTCCAAACTGATGTAGAGCGGGTCGCGTACATATTCCTTGAGCGATTGGACTGAGCACAACCCAAACCACACTAGAGATGGGGCTACGATGGCAGATCGACCCGCGTGGGGCCTTAGGGTTGATGCGAAACGGCCTCAATTAATGTGTTTGCATGTGACTGTCTACATGAGGGGGAGAGAGAGAAAGGAAACAAGCGGAAGTATTAATTAGAAAAAAAAACACTTATCAGAACCGTGGTGAGGGAGGGGCAGTAGTTCTGCAAAGCCCCGAGTATCTCTTAGCTTATGGACGTCCAAGTCCTCGGCAATGCAAGCATACAAGTAGGATCGGAGTATCTCTTAGATATTCTCACTGTCGGTTCGTTGACAACATGCAGTACTACAATTAATTGTCCTTTTCTAGTAGCCACTCCTATGTCGTATCATATCTTAGTATCCTACACAATACACCCATTAAATGTTATCAATTATTTTTCCAACTGCATTTCACCAATTGACAGGACAATGCCACTTTTGGATTATAAATAAATATTGTACTCTTTCCGTTCCAAATTAGTATTGTGAATTTGGCTTGTTTGCAGTCCAAACCTGAACATGCAAAGATGCGATCATTGAATAGTATTTTTAATAGTCTAGATCTGTTTTTAATATTTTACCGGTAATAAGAGTTCTTTATCGGTAAAAGATTCAATAAATTTGAACCATTGAATGTCAATATGAACGGTTCAGATTGAACCGCACATCCTTCTCTGCAGTTGACTGCAGAGAAGCCGGATCCATTATTGTTGGTCCTATTTACTATTTATAGGGCCTTTCAAAAAATTTGTTATATCTTTTACTTTATAATATTTTTTTATATAATATATGAATCTAGTTTGATAGATCTCAATTACTTTTATTAAACAAAATTTTCGAAATCATAAGAATCATTATAGATATTGACTATAAACAATTGTTTGAGTGACATAAAAAGTGAAACAGGACCAACAATTTGGGACGAGGGGAGTGATAAACTAGGTGATTACTAACGTGCTCCGCTTGAAAAGCATGCTCGTTGGTTGTTAATTGTAGACTGTTGTTGCAAAGAGAAGATGGTAGTATATAACTTATACCAGCAATGAACCCAAAATGTTTATTGTTTATACATTATCTTCTAAAACAGAAACAAAAGAGATATCAACCAAAATTATTCCATGGTCAAGTTTTCCCATTGAATGTAGCTTGAGGATAGAGTTTGAAGCTTCAAAGGTCCCGAGGTGGTTTGGTTTAACATGGTGTGACATAGATGGCATATTCCAAGATGGACATTCGTTCAATGGTTGGCCCTCCTTGGCAGGTTGGCTAGCTACTAAGGACAGGTTAAGAGCTTGGGGTCTGGTAAATGACAATTTTTGTGTCCTTTGTCATGGTGGTCGTCTTGAGTCCCATTCACAATTATTTTTTGAATGCTCCTTTATATACTTCTGTTACCTAGGAGGTTGTGAAAGCTAAGTGTGATTTTGCAGTTCCTTCTAGTGCCCTTGTGGATGAGATTCATTGGGGTTTAATTCATTGTAAAGACTGCTCTATTCAATTAATCCAGAATTTTCAAGCTCTATCTGCTTGCTGCTTTAGTGTACTATATTTGGAGTAATGGAAAGATCTTTCAACAGGTTGGCCATGGCTCTGCTTCAGTACTGCTGAGTTTGATTCTGGAGGGGGTTAACTGGTCAAGGCTAGTATGAACTCTTGGAGGCATGTTAGTACATAGATCTGCTACTAAGTACATTTTTTTGATTCTAGAGTGGGGTTTAAATGTTGACCTACTTGTAAAGCCTAGTTTTGTTCTCTATGTTATGTTTATTCTTATGTTTTCTTTCCTTCTACAGCTAGGGTTTGTCCTAGTTTTAGTGAGGTATTTCTCATGTAAGGATTTTCCCCCTTGAGGTTTTTTGGCTTGGTCCTGTTATATAGAAATCTATTTATTCCAAAAAAAGAAGAAGGATGACTTGGATCATGAGGAATTGGGGGATGGTGCTGTGCTGTGAGGTGCATAGCACCGTGAGCTGCCGGATCGTGCATCTGACGGTTCGGATCTCATCTCGAAAACCAACGATCAAGAGTCGTTTATTGCCGAGATGAGATCCAATCCGTCGGATACACGATCCGACGGCTCGGAGGTGCGTAGCACGGTGCTACGCACAACACCAACGACGTTAACTATAGTTTTCAAGAAAAAGAATCGCAAGAGGAGTGGAGCACCCATAGTCAATTAATTGCATTGTTCCAATCCTGCAAAAACTTCACTGGGTTTTCAATAAGATTGGTTGTATAGAGTTCACACCAAATAGAGATCTTTTTAAGTATTATATTATATATACGTAACTCTATATATTCTTATCTAAAATACAAACTTAATCATGATCATATGATTAAGGTTGACGCAAATCAATTATAAAAATTAAATGACATACAACAATTTCTGTAACTTTGAAAGGAACCGAAAATAGATTGGATGGAACACAAGTCAAATGAAAAATTATACTCCAGTATTTTACTGGTTAAAACATTATCATCCATTATTTTAGACTAGTGAGTGCTCTTTAGGCACGAAGTAACATGTTCTGAACAGAGTTTAAATAAATTCTCATTCTTTACTGTTGGCCGCACCGCCAACCAAGCTGACATCTCCTAAATGTATTATTTTCAAATATACTTAAATAGAATTCATCTAATCAACTACATTAAATAATAAACACATCAATTCAATGCCACATCAAAAAATGTTTACAATAACTCATTTTCTATAAGGCCATCCACAGTGGTATAATCAAAAGCCAATTGTTTTTAAAGTTAACAATGTTGGTGCAAAAGATGGCTCACAATGGTATAATCAAACTTAGCAACATCCTTAGAAATAATCAAATTTTGGGTTTTGGATAACCAAAACTAGCAACCTTTTTCAATAATCAAAATTTGTGGACTTCACACCACATAAGTTAACTAGTTCCAAAATTTATATATACACGTGTTTCAATTGGTATTTTTTTCTTCTCTTCTTCGCCTACTCTATATCTTCTTCACTTCACCCATAAACTATTTTCTCTTCATTTCCCTCAAAAAGTAAAGCTCATATATCTCAATCATCTACAATTCAACCCATCATCGCCGGATTAAGGTATTTCACTCTTCTTTCCCGTTTCTTTTTTTTTTCCCCCAAAAAAATCATAATATGAGGGAAGAAAATCACCGATTTTTCTCCAAAATTAAGAGAGGGGATCGATATATTTTTGCCCAAAAAAAACGTAAATGGAGAGAAGTGAATGGCAAGAAACAGAGGGGTAGAGAGAGTGAAATTGTAGTGGACCATTGTTTTGGTTATGGACTAGAAGTGACCATTGTAAAGCTCAACATTGTTAAGCTTAGCAACCTCTTAAATGAATAATCAAAAGCTGATGTGTCAACTTTTGATTATCCTTTTTTGATTATACCACTGTGGATGGCCTAAGATGAGCTCTAATTTTTGATGATTTTTTGTTCTTATCAACCCTCTCTAAATGAATGAAATTAACTTAAAAGAGAAAAAAAGAAAAGAAAATCAATTGTAAAAGGAAGGTGTATATATTACCTTATAGTAGGTCAATACATAACTGAAAAGATTACAAAACGTCTCCCTAAGTAGATTTATATATAAGGAAACATTTATTAATCGAACGGCTAGGATCAATATATAAATGCAATCCGACAGTTGCAGAGGACGTTGGGTTTATATATGTGGACAAAAACCGATCTGTTTTATTTTAGAAGATAAATAGATAGATAATATGCATAACATTTTGTCCAAGTATATAGGAGACTAGAGTTTGCCCGTGCCTGCCTGAAGGCACGGCGCAACGCATTTTGAATACAACTAAAATGAATTGCGAAACTATTGACCACCCCCGCGAACAAAACTGATTTATACAGGAAGTTTTTTTCTTAAATTAGGATCAAACGGATTTTTTTTCTTACCCTTTTGTTTAGCTTACAAAAAAACACACACCAAAAAATTAAAATTGATCAACCGATAAACAATAATATTTCTTACCCTTTTGTTTAGTTTACGATCTGCCTTACACTAATTTTATACATGAAATTTTATTATTTTCTATCTTCCCATAACAAAAGAGAGTTGGGATAGGAAAAGTTAGAGAAGATTTCGTCTTGCTTCGGAGAGAGAGAGAGAGAGAGTGCTAAGGTTTCAAAAATTACTTCCCTTTCTTATTTCAAAATCCGGCTCTTTTTTTTTTTGCAATGAAATTTTATTACTTTGTATCTTTCCATAACAAAAGAGAGTTGGAATATGAAAGGTTAGAGATGATTGAAAATAGGATTTTTTTGCCTTAGGACTCTTCTCAACAGTAGGATTTATGAGGGATAAGTTTGGGCCGTTAAATTTATGTATATAGGGTTCAAATACTGAGTTGTTTTATTATATACTGAGTTGTTCACTCACCTTGGCTGAACAACAAAAAAAATAAAAAAAAGGAAAAAGAGATCACTCACTTTAACAAAGTGAGCTAACTTTGACAAAAAAAAAATTGATCAAGGTAATGAATATTCAATCATAGAAGGTGAAGAAATTTCACATTCGAGACAAATATTGTCAAATCATTTCATCAAGTGATGTTCGGATGATAACTAACGATGAGGACATTGAAAATGTTCGTCAGTCTATTGTATTGAATACCGAGTTAACGACAAAAAATTTTTTTTGATCAAGATAACGAATATTCAATCATAGAAGATGAAGAAATTTCAGAGTTAGAGACAAATATTATTGTCAATCATTTCATCTTTGAAAATGCATCGACTTACCTCCTTGTGCTTTCCCATGGTCATTCAAAGGAAAAGACAGGAGAAAGGAGGGGAAATCGTTTGAGGAAACAATAGAGGACAATCTTCTAATAGGGTGTGACTCTATTTTGGGACAATTTGAGGTTTAAAAATTTTGAGGTTGCTATCTGACCATTCATTCAGGACCTCAAAACACACATTTTTTCGGTTAATAATAACCATCGGTAGAAGATTAGAGAGAGGGAGGCAAAGAAATGGTGGGCTAAAAAAATTCACATAAAAGGAAAAAAAAATGATGCTAGATTTTAGTCCAAATTTCTACAGCGTGTTTCGGTCTTTGATTTGTAGGTGAAAAGATAGGAAACGAAATCGAATTATTGATGATGCAAGGTTAACCGCCAAAGTGTTGGTTAAGTGGGCATGTACTTGGAGGTTTTTCGCTCAATGCTTAGGTTCGAGTTTCTATAACGGCTTGGTGGAGCTAAACATGCTTGTAGCCTTGTAGCAAGCAATGAGATTTTAGCTTCGACGTCGACGTAAATGCAGAAGTTTGATTTCCAAATTAACATGCACTCAATGATTTCCAGACCAACATTAAATATAAAATTTTCATTAAAAGTGAGTTTAATTGTGAGGGGAAGTTTGAAAGTTTTTTTTTTCTTTTTCAAGTTAAGTTAGAATTAAAACGAGAGGACTTATGAATTTAGTTGATGTGATTTTCCGTGCGATTTTTTATTTATTTAAAAAAAGAGAGCATACCACATGTCACGTACTTAATATATACTCTCTCCATTCCGATTTATTTGTTCATTTTCAATCTTCGCACTATTTTTTAATTGCTTATATCTTTCAATCTGTAATGTTTTTCTTGATTTTGAAAACTTTATACAATAAAATTCATTGAGAAGTGAGAACTGTCAAACAAGATTTGTTGGAGATTTATATTGAAATATATAAGCAATTGAGAATTGACACAATTGTAAAAAAATGGACAAACAAAAAAAAAAATCATCAAAAAAAAAAAATCATTGGGCCCATCGGCCATCCTCTAGGCCGGCCCAAGCAACTAGGTCCATAGCAGTCATCCAACCTGGCCCAACAAATTCCCACTTACCTGAACCCAATAAATCTCCCTCCACCGACTCACACTCCCATCAAATCAAAAACCCCCAAATCAGCCAAAAAAAACCCCTAATGGAAAAAAAAAAAAAAAAAACCAAAAAAACCCTAGTCTCAATTCTGCATCAAATTCACCCAAAACAAACTACTCCCAACAATGATGACGATCTCGGCTGGTTTACTTTAACGAGTTGAGCTTGATACTTAAAATCTCGGCTCAACACTTGTTCATATAGATTTGGCTCATTTAAAGAAACTCGTTCAGGGATCGATTCCTTTACAACCAAGCTCGAGCTCAAATTTTAAGTTCGTTTAGTAAACGAGCCGAGCTTGAACACTACAAAGCTCTTGCCCGGGTATACACACCCCTACCTAAAAGCATACCAATAATCCAACCCGACCCGACAATTCTCCACTTACCCGAACCCATTAAAATCTCCCACCACCGAGTCACCGACTCATCCTCCCATCAAATCAAAAAAACCCCCAAATCAACCAAAGCCCTAATATTTTGCTCTTTCTTCTCTGTCAAATTCACCCAAATCCAAACCTCTCCCAAATCCAACAATGGCGACGATCAGCCTCCGCAAGGCCAACGCGCGCCTCCCTCCGGAGGTGAACCGCGTCCTGTACGTCCGCAACCTCCCCTTCAACATCTCGAGCGAGGAGATGTACGACATCTTCGGCAAGTACGGGGCCATCCGCCAGATCCGCATCGGCAACGGCAAGGACACCCGGGGCACCGCCTTCGTGGTCTACGAGGACATCTACGACGCCAAGACCGCCGTCGACCACCTCTCCGGCTTCAACGTCGCCAACCGCTACCTCATCGTGCTCTACTACCAGCACGCCAAGATGAGCAAGAAGTTCGACCAGAAGAAGAAGGAGGAGGAGATCGTCAAGTTGCAGGAAAAGTACGGAGTCTCCACTAAAGATAAGTGAACGAAACTAGGGTTTTATTTGTTTGTATTAATAGCCCCTGAATTCTACGATTAGCTGAAAAGAAGAAAGACAGAAACAGTTTGTCAGTCATGATTTCGATAACCTTGGAATTGGCTGTGTGGAAGGATTATAGTGGTTTCAGTGATTTGTTGATTTGCATCTATACACATGGCTTGAAGGGGTGAATTAGGATTTTGTTTCCATACTTGCATTTATTTCTGCCTAGCTTTGCTTGATTCCATCGATATATAAAAAGTCATGCTCTGTGATGCATTGAGGGTTTGCAGGAGAAGTACGGCGTCTCCTCTAAAGATAACTAGGGTTTTATTTGTTTGTATTAGCTAAAAAGAAGAAAGACAGGAACAGCTTGTCAGTCATGATTTCGATAACCTCACTTATTGCACACAACACTTCAAACTAGAAAAGTAATAGCTGGCATATGGTGATGACTTCAGTTTGAGTGAGAATCATCTGAGTCATACTGCTGGAGATAGACTTGATTGGATATATTGGGTGGTCTCGGTCTCGGTCTCTGTTATTCATGTCACACTGGGCATGAAATCCATCCAAAAGATACCGAATATTTTGGTGCCATACTTCTGGATATTCCATTGGACTTTTTATGTGATCGGCAAATTGTTAATTCATCTTCACGCTGCTTCACATCCTGCCACTGGTTATCTTCATCATCTTTCTTAAGTATATTATCATATATTTGTAGCGATAGAAGGGTTCTCTAAAAATGAATACCAATTGAAGACACAATAAGTAAAGCAAAGGAGTACAGGAAATCCCAATGCCCTATGAACCTAAGCATCATAAGCATTTGGATGCAGCCGCTGGGTAACCACAGCCGCGGGGTAATTATTAAAAGATTGTAGTTCACCGAGTGTAGTAAAAAGTATGAATACAAAAGAGTGCTTATATATTGAATTAATGTTATAGAAACATCATATAGATGGAGTAGTTATAGTTGATATTATTGCCTGCTCTTACCAGTTACCACTAATTTTGTAGTATACATCTCTTTCAATGTTCTGAATCTAAATTGGTTATACAAGAGTAGAGTTGAAGCTAAGTTGGTGTTTGGAGTAATGAAGTTGTTTAAAAAATCAATTTCATCAAGTTTAAGTGAAAAGGGCTTGACGCCCCTTGACTTCCTCGATTTTAGGAGGTATAGGGGTGCTGCTAATTTTGTGGTAAAATCCTTTGAGAGAAGCCACTTTGTGCATATATTATTAAAAGTTAGGTCTGTCTCCGGTCCTCCCTCCCCATACCCCCATCTGTTGGGGATTACATGGGTAATTTTTTTTTCTTTTTCTGGGGACTTTTATTGTGCATAAAAATTGCATGCCATTAGGGTATTCGTTACTTTTGCTGCAATACTAAAACAGGGTGCAAAGAGCCGAAAGCCCTTCTTTTAAGTTCCTCCCAGCTACATGGCAATGGCGTACATACCCTGCACAGCATTCTTCGAAAACCATCGAATCATGGACCTGAGGAAAATTGGCCATTAAATTTTGTGTGACTGTAAGATCTCACAGTGTCGGAATGAGTTGACAACTTTTTCCCATTTGAGGGCGGTCACTTGAACACCATATAGTACACAATACTACACATTGAGCTGCCATAACCCAAGTCCTAGCCAAGCCACACTATCGTCCCCTCTCTCCCTCGGTCCTTGTTGACTCATTCCTCTAACTCTCCATTGCCCCACCACCATCAACTACTCCCCTCGACCACCAAAATCACATACTCTACAGCCCAACACAGATATAGAACCAGCCCACCTGCACCCACCCTTCACTCACCCCAACCCTCCAATTTCTCCCATAATAGAGAAGAATAATTTAGGAAATCAACTAACAAAACTGAACTTTGAGGGCTCAATCAGGAACTAGAGGAAACGTTATTGGGGGCAAAGTGTTCTTTCGCTGTAACTTGACCTGAAGTGCAGGGTTTTGACTGAGACTATTTTGAGTGAAGGGGTGAAAGTGGTATTTGAGTCAAAAGTGTAAGGAAGGATACAAAGTCAAATTTACGCTTTCTCTTATATCACATACACCTAGTATTTCTTGTCCGCTATATTTCTGGACCACGTTTCGTGCTTCCGTTCCCCAATCGTTTCCTGTTTTCATATCCAATATTGGCGACCGTGTTATCCTTAGGCCTTATTAAGGGCATATTCATTCTTCCTTTGATCCACATGCATTAAAATTGACCAAGGGGATGAGGATCAAAAGGTTTTCATATCTTAATTGGCGACCGTGTTATGCTTAGACCTTATTAAGGGCATATTCATTCTTCCTTTGATCCACGTGCATAAAAATCATCCAAGGGGATGTGGATCAAAAGAAGACCTAAATGTAGAATTTAACCAATTTGGGATATCATCTTCACATGTATAAGTCAGTCAAATGCAGAATAGTGATTGGAAAGTGTGAAATGATGAACAATAAAAACAAAGACACTAGAAAATAGAGTATTACCATAACAGAATCATCCTGCTGATAGTGTTGATGTGGCTGCTTTTTAACCATAAGCTCCTGTTCATTTCCCAGACTATGACGATTGATGTCATTCTTTTGCTGCTTCTTGTTCGAGAAAACACCACCGAGTAGTCAGTAGCCCCTGGAGTCTTGCGATCCCACCCTCCGAATTCAGGAACAGAATTCCAACCAGGTTTCTGGAAACACAAAATATCAAAGAGTTTGTGAATATCATGTTCTGAAGCTCCTAATTCTTGAATGCAAAATATATGCACAATCATGTCACACTACTACAACAATAAAGACGAGTTTTTGTCTTTGAGTACACCCTAGGAATATCTGTATGCAGAGATAGGCTTGTTGCGTAAGCAAGCCAAACTTGTGTAGTAATTAATTCCCTCAACTTGCATACTTGGGCTTGGATTGGTCGACATCCCCTTGGTTAATGCACATCGACTGATACAGCTCAAGTATTCATTAAGGGCATATTCATTCTTCCTTTGATCCACGTGCATAAAAATCATCCAAGGGGATGTGGATCAAAAGAAGCCCTGAATGTAGAGTTTAACCAATTTGGGATATCATCTTCACATGTATAAGTCAGTCAAATGCAGAATAGTGATTGGAAAGTGTGAAATGATGAACAATAAAAACAAAGACACTAGAAAATAGAGTATTTACCATAACAGAATCATCCTGCTAATAGTGTTGATGTGGCTGCTTTTTAACCATAAGCTCCTGTTCATTTCCCAGACACTGTTAATTATCTCTGCATGTTTGAAGTGAGCATCACATTTACTCCCTATTTCAAACATTTAGTTTTCGTGTTATAAAGGGGACGCGACAAAACATCGACATATTTATTGAAGTTGCTAGGAAAGAGAAGTTTGAGAACAAGATGGATTTAATTTTTCAGCGTCATATAAACATAGAAAGTGTTTCCAAAACTTGCTCCTTTTCATTCCAATTTGTTTGGGAATAGCTTTTGGGAACTGCTAGATCTACTATTCAGAATGATATGTTCGTTTTGTATCTCAAAGGCGGAAAAAAAGAAGAAATCTAATAGGAAATAGAAACTAGTAGACACTCTTGAATCTATCTATGTAGTTGTTTTGGTTTCTGGACAATCTTAACCTTTTTGGTTGGTTGGGAGTCTTGGGACTGAGCTGGGTGGTTATTGACATCTCTGTTAAATTATTGTGACACTGATACGGAGACAGCCAGGGGAGGTGATGGCAGTTGGAAAATGGAGTCTCTAGACTTGTGGAAGGAGCAGAGCATTATGAGGGTGTTCGTTTCTTTCTGTCTTTTTATGTGGCGATGATTATTTAGTAGGTCGCTCCCTCTCTAAGACCTAAATTATATTTCTGTTTACTTACGGTCAGAACTCAGAAGTAGATGATTTTCTAGGTGAACTCCCACCTGTTACCACTGATCCAAAGTTCCGATCTGGTCCATGGGCCACAAAGTTGCTCGAGTTCCTCATGTTTTGTTTTGTTTTTGTTTTTTTTGAGATTCTTTCTTTTTGCTCCAAGCTTAGTGGTTAGTATGTAGCTTAACCATCTGGGGTGATCTCCTTGTGTGGTTGGTAGACCTTTATCAATTCTCTGCAGTTTGAGCATGCTTGGTTGTCCAGTGGAAAAAATGTTTCTACCACTTGGAAGTGTGAACCTACTGTTTTCCGTTTCTATGTGCAATATGATATGTTGTCTGACATTTATTATCGATAAAGCAATTCTTTTGTATGTTATCGATAAAAAATACTCCCTCCGTCCACAAAAATTGTTTAGTTACATAACGAGAACTTGAAAAAGTATGTGATTGTCAAGGAAAATGAAACTTTCTTTTGATAAATAAAAGAACTCATTGACTTATAGTAATCAGCAGAAAAAGTTTGAATTTTTCTATTATTTTTAAGTTTTCGTTTTGCCAACTAGACGTTTTTTTTTTTGGAATGGAAGCAGCACTCATTTACGGTGCAATTTTCTGTATGCCTAATGTGATTGAACCGACTTTAAGCAAAGGGCTACAAGTACAAAACATAACTTGAAGCTGGAAATTAACGTTGTCTTGATATCTTCTCTACTTGTTACCGTTGCATGGGTAAAGAAGTCATGTCTTTTTTGCGTAACTTTGTTGATAGCCTGCTGGATTCTATCGCCTGATGATGGATGGTGACACCTCTATGCATCCACCATTTTGCACTGCTTTCGAGTTAGACATGGGCTAAATAGCCACCTTGGTTTTTAATTTATGTGTTCTGTTCAACTGCTTTAAACTAGCATGGGAGAATTAGCTACCTTGGCAGATTGGCTTAGGGAGATTGGTGTGGCTCTTGTGGTCTGCTATGTTATAAGAAGTGATATTTCTAATACTTGGGCATTTGGAGTCATCATTTTCCAGACAATTTTTTTTTCTCATGAATTTCGGTCTTCCAGATTAGCCTTGATGCATCCTCTCATAAGATGCTCCGTCCATATCCTCCATGTTTGAATTCTCTTTAGAAGAGTTGTTTCCAATTTCCAGTTGGGATGGTGCCTCTAGATGCTCTCTGTTGATCAGTGGAAAGTATCCTGGTAGAGAACCCTCCGAATAAAGCCCGTGATTTTTCCCTCAAGTATATATCTGATAAGCAGTTCCAACCAGATAGATGCTATCATATCAAAAAACCAGGGAGATACTATCCTCGGAGTTGCGATACCATAGGTACCATCCCCTGGGTAAATTTGTGGCGGAGAAGAACAGCTTAGAGAGATGACTTCAGGATTGTAATGTTCGAAAGATGCCGACAAATGTGCAACTGGGAGTTTTGATGTTCCTCAATACACTATGTGGGAAACTCCCATGGAATTTGCCCAGATTCCCATAAAAAAGCATGCTGAAAGCTTAGATGATTTCCATTTCTCCTTCCAAATTTCCAATCTAAACCTCATGGCCTCTCCATCTTTCTTTCCGTCGCTTGAGGTGGTAAACGGAGCGTCATTTAGTTTTTTGGCAACTGAGTGTTTGAACACAATTGCAAAACTAATCAAAATCTAGTTTTGCAACAGAAATTTGTTCCGACAAATAAGATTTTAGTTGATCTCGAGTATAAAAATGATAACTCAATCATTAATACAATCTGTTAAAAAAAAAAAAAAACATTAATACAAGGCCAAGAAAGACCTACATAGGACTTGATCAAGAGAAAGAAAGGGGGTGACCACGCTATTGGAGGAAAAATTCTTCAATGTCTTGGGACATAGCACGTATCTTTTTCACCACACATTGTGGTGGATCCTATATACTTTGTCACGAGCCCATCTGTAATGTGTAATAATATGCAGTGGAAAAAGAGCACCATCAATCTGCCTCCAGTACTGCGGATCCCCATCCAGGCAACAGTGTTCAATTGAACACCCTTCAAAAAAAATTAGAATACAGTACTAATTTGGTTTTGCCATTTTTTCTACACCCAGTCGTAAAAATCTTGAACGCCCAACTCAAAAATAATTGAACACCAACCCAAAACACAATTGAACGCCCACAACCCAATTAAAAACCCTCAATCTAGGTAATTCATATTTGAACCCCTAATACATTAATTCAAAAAAAGCTCACAATCATAATGAAAGAATTTTTTTTAAAAAAAAGAAAGAGAAAAAGAAAAAGAAGAATCTATCGAAGTAAGTATTGTGTTGTACATTTTCTCTTCATGTTCACTACCAATATGCTAAATAGGTTGATTTTATATTGATGACATTAAATGCATTAGTTTATTTTTTTGTTGCATTAGCTTATAGAATTGCAAACAAGCTTAAGGAAATTCAATTTCATTGCAAAACTCCGTTAATTTGAACAATATTCTTTTGAATTCTGGTATACCATAAAAATTCTCATCATATCGTTCTATAGAAGAGCTTGTCTTCCAAAAAGTCCCCTCCAAGCTATTTGCCCCAATTTTTCAATAAGGTACTGTTAGTTTAATACGTCATTTTAATGTTAGCACAAATTATAAGAACTCGTCTAGGATAACTGTAAAAATTTGCTCCCTTCATTATCAAAACATTGTCCACTATGCAATAGGAGAACTTCAAAAATTGAATTATTGTTGACAAATACAAAGTATAATTTAAATTCTCATTTCGCGTGATAGATATTTTTTTCCAAATAAGTTTTTTTATATTGCACTAGTTATGCTAATATATGAGGTTTTGTACATATATTGTTGTTCAATTGTTCAACCAATAGAGTTAAGATAATTTCTAAACACTTTGTTACAAATTTCTGGAGCCGCAACTGTTTGTCTCCCCGCAGTTAAAAAAAAATGCCTCCCCCACATGATAAAAAAAAGGGAGTAAATTTAAGTGATAGCTAATGAGGATTTCTGTAGTTAATAACATACCTAGTCGCGTATGTAAAATTCTCAAAAAAAACCCTATGTTTTCAATGTTAATTTCTTTAACACTCAACTAACAATTAATCTACCAAATACGTGATGAAAGTAGTCAAAACTAGCTTATACTGTCAAATTCACCCATTTTTTTTTATAATAAAATAACTTATGAAACGGTTCTCGATTCGCTTTTTTTTAAATCCAAAAATAATAAATTTGTAATTTCTGAGCAAAATGATTCTTTCAAAAAATGAAAAATAAAGGGCTATGAATAAGTTTTACCATTGTTGGTCAAAATGACTCTTCCAGTGGTAAGTAAAGTCATTTTAATTCAAAAATAAATGAAAGTTGAATCTTTTTAGTACTGTAGTATGTATTTTATTACAAGACTAGACATGATGAATTTTTAGACTAGGGAAGTTTATTGTCATTTCAAAGAGGCTCGCATGATCTCACCTATTCGACCCATCGATCACCAAAAATCTCTAATTTAGGCTCTGTTTGGAACCTATGGAAAAGAAAAGAAAGGAAAAGAAAAAAAAGGGAGGAAAATGAAAGAAAAAATTACTATTCATATTTTTTTCTCTATTTCTCTTCCAACCAAATAATAAAAGAATTATTTTTTTAGTTTTCCTTTCTTTTCTTTTCTTTTATTTTCCCTTCCTTAAGTTCATCTGCGCTGAACCTTCTTCAAACAAAGGTAAGCCCTAGAAAATGTCGGACTACCTTCCTCAAGACGTGCTGATCGACATCCTCACACGACTACCCGCCGAGTCTCTGGTCCGACTCACTCCCGTTTCCAAGTCATGGCACTCTCTCATCACCAGCCCCAAATTCATCTCTCACCACCTCCATCGAACGGCTTCGAACCCCGACAACGACCGCCTCCTCGTTCGCTACCGCACTGATAAACCCAAGCAAGATCACTACTCTCTGGTGGTGGACGGTAACGACTCATTCCGTCAACTCAAAACCTTCGATTATCCTTTCGACTCTGTGGGTTACTCTGTTGTTGGTAGCTGTAATGGCTTGATTTGCCTATCTGATGATCTGGAATATGGTTACTTGGACGATATGTTTCTGTGGAATCCGTCAATTAGGAAGTTTTTTGCAATGCCTCGATATAATGTCACGTTTAAATCCCACGGTCCCTTTGCCCATTCTCTAGGGTTTGGATTCGATCCGGTCACTAACGACTTTAAGGTGGTTAGAGTTGTGCATACGGGTGTGGGTTGTGATAAGATTCCGCCTGAAGTCGAGATTTACACACTCAAGACTGGTCGTTGGCGATATATTAGTGAGAAAGCACTTCCGTTAATGATTACGGAGAGATATCGCCAGGCTTATGTCAATGGGGCTGCTCATTGGATGGCATTTCATCAGGGGACTCTATTGACCCATTTTCGCTATACGATCTTGTCGTTCAACATGAGTGATGAGATTTTTAACGAGATATTGGTTCCGGATAGTATTACCTCTGAGGGTAGCCTTGTTGTATTTAAGGAATCCCTGTGTTTGTTCCAGCAGTGTGTAAATGATAATGACCAGCATTATTCGGTTTGGATAATGAAGGAGTACGGCGTGGCAACTTCTTGGGCCAAACTATTCAGAATCGATCTTTGTGGAGGTTTGTGGAGGCCCCTTGGGTTGAGAAAAAACGGTGAAGTTATATTTTCCACTCGTGATGAGGATTTGGTTTCTTGCAATTACCAAAGCAAACGGATTAGCTATCTTGGAATACATGGCACATCTGGCGACGGATACTTGAACTGGCACGCATTTTACACGGATACTTATGTAGAGAGCCTGGTGTTGCTAAACAAGTTGGAAAGTCCTGAAAATACTGTTGTTACTTGTTAGTGGCCAGAACAAGAAGAACGAGGAGGAGGGGGAGCAAAAGGAAGCAGGTAGTAAATAGTGTCTCTCTCTACATGGGATTTTTTGTAACTCGTTGAGTTTTCACTTGCCATGGGGGTTGAAATCAGGAAGGTCGTTGAAATAGGAAAAGAAAAGTAGGAAGGGATTAGTTTGTTGTGTCATGGAAATAGGAGAAGAAAACTATTTTGGGTAGATATGGTAAGTTTTCAAGATATTTCCAATTAAGTAGTTGGCTTTCATATTTCCCTTGGAGAATGTGATGGAAATTGAGAGCAAGTCACTTTTCTCTAACTTGATGCATATCTGCTTAGTGCAATATATGGAATGAAGCTGGGTCTCTCATATAGGAGTATGAGGTTTTACCAATTATTTCTCTCGACTTTTGTGGGGCTTTACATTGTTCTGCATAGTTTAAATAGACAAGCGGCTTTTGTTGGTTCTTAATGTTAATTATCTAATAAGCTTGTTTGTCACTGAGCATCACATTTACTCCCTATTTCAAACATTTATTTTCATTGAGTTTTCGTGCTATAAAGGGAACGCGACAAAACATCGACATGTTTATTGAAGTTGTTAGGAAGGAGAAGTTTGAGAACAAGATGGATTTAATTTTTCAGCGTCATATAGACATAGAAAGTGTTTCCAGAACTTGCTCCTTTTCACCCCAATTTGTTTGGGAATAGCTTTTGGGAACTGCTAGATCTAATATTCAGAATGATATGTTCATTTTGTTTCTCAAAGGCGGAAAAAAAAGAAGAAATCTAATAGGAAATAGAAACTAGTAGACACTCTTGACATCTATCTTTTATTTTATTTTTTTATTTTTATTTTTTTTGAAAAGAACTCTTGACATCTATCTATGTACTCCAGTTGTTTTGGTTTCTGGACAATCTTCACCTTCTTGGTTGGTTAGGAATGAGCCGACTGGTTATTGGCATCTCTGTGAAATTATTGTGACACTGATACGGAGACAGCCAGGGGAGGTGATGGCAGTTGGAAAATGGAGTCTCTAGACTTGTGGAAGGAGCATAGGCATTATGAGGGTGTTCGTTTCTTTCTGTCTTTCTATGTGGCCATGATTATTTAGTAGGTTGCTCCCTCTCTAAGACCTAAATTATATTTCTGTTTACTTAGGGTCAGAACTCAGAAGTGGATGATTTTCTAGGTGAACTCCCATCTGTTACCACTGATCCAAAGGTCCGATCTGGTCCACGAGCCACGAAGTTGCTTGAGTTCCTCTATGTTTTGTTTTATTTTTGTTTTTTCTGAGATTCTTTCTTTTTGCTCCAAGCTTAGTGGTTAGTATGTAGCTTAACCATCTGGGGTCCTTGGGTGGTTGGTAGACCTTTATCAATTCTCTGCAATTTGAGCATGCTTGGGTGTCCAGTGGAAAAAATGTTTCTACCACTTGGAAGTGTGAACTGCTACTGTTTTCTGTTTCTATGTGCACTATGATATGTTGTCTGATTTTTATTATCGATAAAGCAATTCTTTTGTATGTCATTGATAAAAAAAATACTCCCATTGTTTGGTTACAAAAGAGAACTTAAAAAAGTACGTGTTTGTCAAGGAAATCAAACTTTCTTTTGATAAATAAAAGAAGGAAATTGATTTTGGCACTCCAGTTTTTACCACTGGCACTCCACTTTGTGTGTTAATCATGTGAGAAAATAAAACTACAAGTGGAGTGCCATTGGCTAAATTTAGAGTGCCAAAATCACCTCCCATAAAAGAACTCATTGACTTGTAGTAATCAGCAGAAAAAAGTTTGAATTTTTCTTGACTCATTGTATTATTTTTAAGTTTTTGTTTTGCCAACCAGACATTTTTTTTGGAATGGAAGCAGCACTCATTTACGGTGCAATTTTCTGAACGCCTAATGTGATTGAACCAACTTTAAGCAAAGGGCGGATCAAAAAAAAAAAAAAAAACTTTAAGCAAAGGGCTACAAGTACAAAACATAACTTGATGATGGTGACACCTCTATGCATCCACCATTTTGCACTGCTTTCCAGTTAGACATAGGCTAAATAGCCACCTTGGTTCTTAATTTATGTGTTCTGTTCAACTGCTTTAGACTAGCATGGGAGAATTAGCTACCTTGGCAGATTGGTTCTTTAGCCTTGATTGCATCCTCTCATAAGATGCTCCACCCGTATCTTCCATGTTTGAATTCTCTCTAGAAGAGTTGTTTCCAATTTCCAGTTGGGATGGTGCCGCTAGATACTCTCTGTTGATCAGTGGGAAGTACACGTAGTAGAACCCTCCGAATAAAGTCCGTGATTTTCCCCCTAAGTACGTATGTATCTGATAAGCAGTTCCAACCAGAGAGATACTACCTCGGAGTTGCGATACCATAGGCACCATCCCTCTGGTAAATTTGTGGCAGAGAAGAACAGCTTAGAGATGACTTCAGGATTGTTTGAAAGATGTTGACAAATGTGCAACTGGGAGTTTTGATGTTCCTCAATACAGTATGTGAGAAACTCCCATGAAATTTGCCCAGATTCCCGTAAAAAAAAGGCATGCTGAAAGCTTAGATGATTTCCATTTATCCTTCCAATCTAATCCTCATGGCCTCTCCATCTTTCTTTTTGTCGCTTAGTTTATGAACAGAAAGTAGTACCTGAGGTGGTAAACGGAACGTCATTTAGTTTTTGGCAACTGAATATTTGAACACATTGCTCTGTGAGGGATAGTTTCATGAACTTGAACATTCTTGTACCATGATTTTCGAAAGAACATATTAACACTTTGGGGCATTTGTTGACTAGAAATATTGCAAGGACTACATTATTAAAAACTCAGTTTGGTTAGGTAACTTACTTTCATTACTTACGTTTTGAACGAAACATGAAAATTGAGTTACGATAGTTTGATTATACTTGCTTATCTATTTACAAATGCAATACTCGTGCAAAATTGCGATGCTCATCCCAATTTCTTTCAACAATGTACCAGTAGTTTAAAGCACCGGTGCATTGCATAACGTTTACTTGTGTAAGAACTTAGGTCCAAAGCCTCCCCAATTCGGACTGTTTGATCCGACTTAGGTTGGTTAGTGCAACATTTCACTTTTAAAACCTATTGGGAACATCAATAATGCAAAAAATTTCAAGTTTTTGCCCAAAAAAGAAGAAGAAGAGATATCAATTGATACCCTTTAGAACACATTTTAGAACACATTTATGTTTTTTTTTAACAACAAAGAAAAGTTTCTCTATCATTAATAAAAATGATACAAAATAGAAATTCTGTAGTGATACATCAGGAAGCATCATGAACAGAAAGTAGTACCTCACCTATCACTACATCTCACCTCACAATTTTAAAAAAAAACAAAAAAAAAAAACACCCAAAAGTTGGTGTGTTTTTTTTTGGTAAGTAATTTCATTTCACCAAAAAACACGGCAACTACAAAAACAACGGGGCATCCCCCTGAACAACAATACAATGAACAACAAGGCTATACAAGTCAGCCATTATTTATCCTAAAAACTCTAGAGCTAAGTAACCAATCATCACAAAATTGTCTATTAAGGCAAGAAAACTTTACAGAATTGAAAGAACAAAGCTTGGTTCTAATCGCATCAAGAATCGCTACAGCTAGGCCATCTACATCCCTGCTCTTGTTCTGAAATATTCGCATGTTACGCTTCCCCCACAAGAAGTAAGAAGTTGCTGCCAAAGATAGCTTGTATACAATGCTACAAAAACTTTTACCTTTCCTTTTGAGCACTAGCCCAAACAAAAGTTGGTGTTTTCTTTCAACATAAATGTGTTATCTTCTTTCAACATAAAAAGAAAACACCCAAAATTATGGTCTACCATAAAAAATCTCATCATATCTTTCTATAGAAGAGCTTGTCTTCCAAAAAGTCCCTCCAACCTATTTGCCCCAATTTTTTCAACAAGGTAATAGTAGTTTAATACGTCAGTTTAATGTTAGCACAAATTATAAGAACTCGTCTAGGATAATTGTAAAAATTTGTTCCCTCCATTCCCGAAACATTGTCCACTACGCAATAGGAGAACTTTAAAAATTGAATTATTGTTGACAAATACATAGTAGTATAATTTAAGATCAAATTTTCGTTTGACCGAAAAAGAGAGTATAATTTAAGTTCTCATTTCATGTGATAGATATGCTTATATATGAGCTTTTGTACATATATTGTTGGTTAATTGTTCAACCAATAGGGTTAAGATAATTTCTGAACACCTTGTTACAAATTTTTGGAGCCGCAACTATTTGTCTCCTCACAGTTTTAAAAAAATGCCTCCCCACATGATAAAAAAGGGGTAAATTTAAGTGACAGCTAATGAGGATTTCTTTAGTGAAACATACCCAAGTCACGCATGTAAAATGACAACCCTATGTTTTCGATGTTAATTTCATTAACACTCAACTAACAATTAATCGACCAAATACGTGATGAAATTAGTAAAAAGTAGCTTATACCGCCAAATTCACCCTTTTCTTGATAATAAAATAACTTATGAAACAGTTCTCGATTCGATTTTTTTCCTTTATCCAAAAGTAATAAATTTGTACTTACAAAAAAAGTAATAAATTTGTAATTTCTGAGCAAAATGATTCTCTCTCTCTCTTGCCTCTCCTTCTGCGCAAAAACCTTAGAAAATGTCGGACTACCTTTCTCAAGACCTGCTGATCGACATTCTCACGCGACTACCCGCCGAGTCTCTGGTCCGACTCACTCCCGTTTGCAAGTCGTGGCACTCCCTCATCACCGGCCCCAAGTTCATCTCTCGACACCTCCATCGGACGGCTTCGAACCCCGACAACGACCGCCTCCTCGTTGGCTACCGCACCGACGAGCCCAAGAAAAATCACTACTCTCTGGTGGTGGACTGTAAGGACTCGTTCCGTCAACTCAAAACCCTCGATTTACCTGTCGGCGCTTTCGAGTCTTTGGGTTACTCTGTCGTTGGTAGCTGTAATGGGGTTATTTGCCTGTCTGATGATCAGGAATATGGTTACATGGACGATATGTTCCTGTGGAATCCCTCTATTAGGAAGTTTTTTGCTATTCCTAGATATAATGTCACGTTTCAATCGCACGGTCCTTTCATGCATTGTGTAGGGTTTGGATACGATCCCGTCACGGACGACTTTAAGGTGGTTAGAGTCGTGCATACGGGTGGGGATTGTGATAGGATTCTGCCGGAGGTTGAGATTTACAGTCTCAAGACTGGTCGTTGGCGGTATATAAGTGATAAGGCGCTCCCGGTAAAGATTATGGAGCGATATCGGCAGGCTTAATGGGGCTGCACATTGGATGGCATTTACTCGGGGCCCTATTCGGCGCCACACGATCTTGGCGTTCAACATGAGTGAGGAGGTTTTTAACGAGATATTGGTTCCGGAGAGTCTTACCCATGTCGTGAGTCCTTACAGAATGGTTATACTCCTTGTATTTAAGGAATCCCTTTGTTTGATACGGTGTGTATACGATAATGACCCGCATTGTTCGATTTGGAGTATGAAGGAGTATGGCGTGGCAACTTCTTGGGCCAAACTATTCAGAATCAATCTTTGTGGAGGTTTGAGTACGCCCCTTGGGTTAAGGAAAAACGGTGAAGTTATATTCGCGACTAGTGATGGGAATTTGGTTTCTTGCGATCACCAGAGCCAGAGCATTACGTATTTTGGAATACATGGCAAATTTGGCAACGAGTTCTCGCACACATTTTACCCGGATACTTATACAGAGAGCCTGGAATTGTTAAACAAGCTGGAAAGTCCTGAAAATGAAGTTATTAGTGGCCAGAAAGAAGAAGAAAAAGAAGAACAAGGAGGAGGAGGAGGAGTGGAGGAGAAGCAAAAGGAAGCAGGTAGTAGATAGTGTCTTACTCTACATGAGGTTTTTTGTTACTTGTTGAGTTTTCACTTGCCAAGGGAGTTGAAATCATGAAGGTTGTGGAAATAGGAATGGAAAAGTAGGAAGGGCTGGTTTTTAATGTCATGGAAATAGGAAAAGAAAACTATTTTGCATCGATATGGTCAGTTTTCAATATTTAGAATTAAGTAGTTGGCTTTCACATTTGCCTTAGAATCTATAGGAAATTGAGAGCAAGTTACTTTTCTCTAACTTAGTACATATCTGTTTAGTGCCTTATGTGGAAAGGAGCTGAGTCTCTCATATATGAGGTTTGACCTATTTGGGGGGGTTTATGTTGTTCTGCATACTTTAAATAGACATGAGGTTTTTGGTTGGTTTCTATTGTTAATTATCTAACCATGTTCCTCGCTGCTCCCGATTGCATACATTTGTATTCATTAAGTTTTCTTGTTGTAAAGAAAATACGACAAAACATAGACATGTTTGTTGAAGTTTCTAGGAAAGAGAAGTTTGATAACAAGATGGATTTTTTTTTTCAGTGTTGTATAAAAATAGGTAATGTTTCCATAACTTGCTCCTTTTCACCCCAAATTGTTTGGGAATAGCTTTTGGGAACTGCTAGATCAACCATTCTCAATCATAGGTTTGTTTTGTTTCTCAAAGGCAAAAAATAAGAAATATAATAGGAAAAAGGAACTAGTAGACACTTTTGACATCTATTTAGTTGTTTTGGTTCCTGGACATTCTTAACCTTCTTGGTTGGTGGAGACTATGTGGGCTGGTATATTGACATCTCTGCAAATTTATGGTGGCACTGAAATAGAGAGACAGGTCGAGGTGATTGCAGTCGGAAGATAGGGTCTCGGGACTTGTCGAAGGAGCAGACCATTATCCAATGAGAGCACGAGATTGTTATGTTTTCTTGGCCTGTTATTTGGAGATGATCATTTAGTTTGTGGCTCCCTCTGTAAGACCAATTATGTTTAATTGACTCAGTTTAGGGAGGACCAGAAGAGGATGTTTTTTGTGGTGAATTCTCGACTGTTTCCACTGATCCAAAAGTTGCGATCTGGTCCAAGGACCACGAAGTTGCTTGAGTGCCTCCTGATTTTGATTTTGTAAATTGTTTCCTCTCTTAATCATGGGCTTTGAATATTCGGTGTTGAGGTTGTATGTTTTTGCTCCAGCCTTTGTGAATAATAATATGTTTCCTCTCTTAATCATGGGCTTTGAATATTCAGTGTTGAGGTTGTATGTTTTTGCTCCAGCCTTTGTGAATGATATGTTGCTAGATTGTTGCATTAGAAATTTACAACCATCTGGGGTGGTGGCCGCTTTTGTGGTTGGTAGACCTTTATCAATTCTATGCCTTTTGAGCATGCTTGGGTGTCCCCATTGAGATTTATATTTTCGGTTGTACTTATCAATCTTTGTATATATATTTGATATGCCTACAGCCTACCACTTGGAAGTTGGAACTGCTATTGTATTTCTTGAACTTGTACAATTCATCTTGTCGTCTTCTTGTTTTACACACACACACGCGCGACAAAGCAAATCTGCTACTTCTCTGAATAAAGAAATACTCTTTACAATTCAATTTTCCGTTGAACCAACTTTAACCGAAGGGCCATACCTACACAACATATATTGTACACTTTCATTACTTGAAGGTGGAAGCATTATCTTCTCTACTTTGTTTCCTTTTCATGGGTAAGAAGTCATGTACTTTTTGTGTAAATTTTTTGCACATCCTGTTGAGAGCCGGGTACTATCTCCTGTGTCCTGAGGATGGTGACGCCTCTGGGCATCTCCCATTTTGCACTACATCCAGCTTGCCATAGGTCAAACAGCTACCTTCCTTAATTTGTAAACAGGCCACCAAATCTAGCTGTTCCTGAATTACCTTTCGCTCCGCCACCTGAGTTCAACTATTTTTAATTAGTTTGAGAGGATTAGCTACATTGGCTAAAGGAGATTGGAAAGGATCTTAGCCCCGTTTGATAACAGTGATAGATGAATGGGATTTGTAAGGAGATGGGATTAGGATTAGGATTGGGATTGGTAATGAGAAGGGATTGTTAATGAGAAGGGATTGATAATGAGTATGTTTGTTTAGGATGGGATTAGATGATGGGATTATTAATATCATGTTTGTTTGAGATGGGATTAGACGATGGGATTGGATTGATAGAAGAAATTGGTAATGAGAAGGGATTGGTAATGTGAAGGAGTTGTGATTGGACTGTCAATACCAAGTCCCACGGGGTATTGCTAATACCCCCTAAAGGCCGGATTGTTTATCCCATGGGACTACCAATCCGGACCAATTTTGGAAACCAAACAAAGAATTACTAATACCATCACCTTCGTAATCCAATCCCAACCTCCAATCCGTTTATCAAACGGGGCCTTATAGGAAGTGATATTTCTAATACTTGGGCATTTGGAGTCTGACATTTTCAAAACTTCTTTTGTTCTCTTGAATTTATGTCTTTCCAGATTTGCGGCGAGATGGTGGCAAAGAAGGTACGTAAACAAAATTTGATAACCTTGTTTTGGTTGGGCTATGAATCACCTATTGAGTACTAGGGTTAACTGAAAGCAGCCCAGATGAAATAACAGATTAAAATGATGTGGATGGAACTGGCTTTTGGGATCATTGCACTACAGATCAAGTTTCCAAAAGGGTTCCCTAGCTCTATGTCCTAAGCCTTGCATAAAAAAATTGCTCTATCAAGCCAGTGATTTTATTTTTGTCCGAAGGCAAGCCATGTGTCTTTAGCCTTGGTGCATCCTCTTCTAAGATGCCCCAATATCTTCCATGTTTTGGTGTGATAGATTGAGATTCCTCTTTAGCCTTGTTGCATCCTCTGCTCTAGCTGCTGAAGCTTGGACAATTCGGGTTGCTTGTTGTATAGCTGGGATTTTGGGAATTACAGATATCATGTTTGAATCAGATTGTGCTCGCTTGATAAACATCCTTACCGTATCAATTTCGGCTTCCAACTGGGAATTCATACTATGGTGGAGTCAACCCGGGGGAGGTGTTGTGCACATCCGGGCCGTCCGTTCGGTAATCCAATGGTCCATATTTCATCTCGGCAATGAACATGTTGGATGATATTCATTTTCTTTGCATACCGCTTAATTGTTCTTTCTCTTGGTGTAAGCTTGAATCCAACGAATGCGCTAAATTGGTAAGCGAAAAATGTTTCATCTAATTCTCTCTCTTCCCCGCCCCTTACTGTATTCCCTAGATCGCTGTAATTACCTTTTTACTGTATTCCCTCGATCTCTGTAATCACCTTTAAAAAAAATCCCAGTTATCGCAATAAAAATTGTGGACTGACCTTTCAACAAAAAAAAGAAGCTCTCCAAGACAATTCCCAATTGGGATAGTGCCCCTAGATGCTATTAGTTGTCAAGGGTTATCCGTTTTATCAGGGATTTGATTAATTTGTGTACGCTGAAACTATGGATATGACCGGTATAATGAATGTCTTATGAAATGCAAACCAAAAATTGTGTGTGTTGTGTAACAAATTCTTGCCGTTCAGATGTGTTTGGACGGTCTAGATTTTAAGTAAACTATTCACGCAAATAGTTTATTTATTCCCTTAGCGAATCTGGACCGTCCATTACAACAATGGATAGGTAGAAATCGGTTGTGCAAAGAGTTTTGCACAATCGTTGTGCGTGTAGCATTTTTGCAAACCAAAAATTTCGAAGGGTTAAGGACTTGAGATATACTGTATTGTTTCCATAAAAACCTTTGAGAAGCTCAAAATGACTTCTTTAACTTCCTAACATTTCAAATCTCAAGGAGGCCAAACATTTCAAACTAGCAACTGGTGGTTATGTCCGATCGTTATCTTTAGGGTCCTGGAATCAGTCGAGATTTGCGCAAGCTGGCCCGAACATCCGGTTATTAAAAAAAACATTTCAATTCCTCTTTTGCCTTTACTCGTTTCTTCTCTCTCAGGATCTCAAAAAATGTGGGTGAAATATCTTAGACCATATGTTATTGTTCCTACATATTTCTTTCATATCATGTTACTTACGTATGTGTGTGTGTGTTTTTAAGTTATGAAATTCCTTTGAAAAACAGAGTGCAACTTTTCTCCTAATTTCTTTTTAACTCTCTCCCTCATTTTGCTTCTTCATTATTTTCCCTTCTTTTCCATTTCTTTCTTCAAGTTTCAAACAAAGCCTAAATCTTTGCTTACTCTTTTCTTTCTCGGAAAAAGGTGGAGGAGTCATGTCAAAAAAAAAAGGTGGAGGAGAGGCGACCAATTTTATCAACCTTTTTTTGGCATGACCGAAAGAATTTCAGACCCGTAACGAGTTCCGTGAAAGACCAATCACTCATAAATTTCTACTGCTCTACTAAAAAACTAGTGAATCACAATTCACAATTAGACTTTGCAAGAAAACAAAGTTAAATAGACGTCAATTACCCGACTCGAACCTCGACCACCCAAACCACAATACGCACATCCTCTACCTTTACGACCTAACCTTCAATGTCGACACAAGTTTCTTCACACAATTTGGGGCCCCGACCATTTATCAATTATGCTATATGCGTTTAACGTCCGGATATGTAGGTCCATGAGCTGAGCTTGGGCCTAGATTCTTTTAACACTGGGGTGGTCCGGTCTAGCCCTAATTTTTTCGGGAGACTGATGGACTTGGGTAGGGCTAGTCCAAGCCCATACATTTGCGGACCAGGCCCAACCAGATTTACACCCCTCGACAAGCTCCATCCCCTTCCCTCCGAGAAATTTTTCAGTGCCGAGCGGGTACCACGTGGTGCCCGCTCGGCGCATCCGGATCGTCCATTTCGGTTTTGGACGACTCGGATTTGGAGAGAGAAAAAGTAGAGAGTTAAAGAAGAGAGAGAGTGGAGGGGTGAGAGGATAGAGAGTGTTTCAATCTGGGTCATCCAACACACTTTTGGATGACCCTGATGTGGGTGCTCGGCACCACGCCAGCCGGGTGACGTGGTACACACCCGACACCCAAAAATTTCTCCTTTCCTCCAGAATAGGATCTGGCTCTCCGTGGTTCAAAAAGAAAATCTGCCTCCCCACCAATAGGAAATTGAAAGACAATCCGATTCCCCATGATCTCACCCCTTGAAGAGGATATGTCATAAAAATCTAGGCATTTGGAACATGTGTGGAAATGAAAGAGAAAGAAGAATTATGCTGGCTTTAATGATAAGTCAATTCAATTGAAATTTTCCACTAACTTTTTTTTTTCACTTTTTTAGTTTTGTTTTTATTTGAATTTTTTTTCGCGTTTTGTTAGTTTTGTCCATCACTTTTTTGATTTTCCGATTCTTCTCGTCAAGGTAAATTGTAAAAATAAATTTTCTTTTACTTTTACTCAAATATTTTGGAAAATAACCACATTCAAGTATAAAAAAAAAATCAAAATTTTGACATTTTTTTTTCTCTTAAAAGTGGTTATTTTTCAAAATATTTGAGTAAAAGTAAAAAAAAAAAAAAAACTTTTCCGATTCGTCTTGGCGAAACTAATCAATAAATCATAGTAAAATTTTGGCGCAAAAGTAACGCTGAAAAAAAATCCAAATAAGGTACAAAATCATACTCCCTCCGTTTCAAATTGAGAGTCCCTCTTGGGGATTCCAACTATTTTAGGAGACATACAATAATTACACATATATTGCCTATCATTTCCACCATTACCCTATATTTTATCTACTTTTATAACACTTACATTCACTTGTGAGGGATACTTTTGGAAAATCACCAAATTTTTCTTTCCATTTTTGGAAAAGGGCCATCATTTTGGAACAACCCAAAATGGAATAATGGACTCTCAATTTGGAACGGAGGGAGTACTAACTTTTAGAAAAAATTTGGTGAAACAACAAATTAATTTTAGTGTCCTTTATTTCCATCCACACACTATTTCAATATTCATAGACAGAGATTACACCCGACCGTAAAAACCCTCATTGTAAGTCGAGTTATCACCGTCAGGGTTTTCCGACCCACTAGAGAAAGAAGAATTAGGGGTTTGCAGGAATGCAGATTGATGCGATAAACCCAACAAAAAGGTAAGCCAATGCTCTTCTGCCTCTACTTTCTGTGCAAAACCCGGGTTCTGTTTGAAACTTAAGGCAAAGGAAAGGGAAAACTAAATTTTTTTCCATTCTATTGTTTGGTTGGAAGAAAAAGAGAGAAGAAAATAACAATTTTCAGTTTTGTAAATAGTAAATTTTCCTTCCCCTTTTTTTTTTGGGTTCTCATTTTTCTTCCATTTTTCTTCCATTTTATTTTACATTTTCCTTTATTTTCTTTTCCATAGGTTGCAAACAGAGCCAAAAATGGCAGGACTACCTTCCTCAAGAACTGCTGATCGACATCCTCGCGCGACTTCCCGCAGAGACTCTGGTCCGACTCACCTCCGTTTGCAAGTCATGGCACTCTCTCATCACCGGCCCCAAATTCATCTCTCAACACCTCCATCGAACGGCTTCGAACCCCGACAACGATCGCCTCCTCGTTCGCTACCGCTCTGATAAACCCAAGCAAGATCACTACTCTCTGGTACTCGACGGTAACGACTCATTCCATCAACTCAAGACCTTCGATTATCCTTTCGACTCTGTTGTTGGTAGCTGTAATGGCTTGATTTGCCTTTCTGATGATCGGGAATATGGTTTACAGGAACAATATGTTTCTGTGGAATCCGTCAATTAGGAAGTTTTTTGCAATGCCTCGATATAATGTCACGTTTAAATCCCACGGTCCCTTTGCCCATTCTCTAGGGTTTGGATTCGATCCGGTCACTAACTACTTTAAGGTGGTTAGAGTTGTGCATACGGGTGTGGGTTGTGATAAGATTCCGCCTGAAGTTGAGATTTACACACTCGATCAAGACTGGTCGTTGGTGATATATTAGTGAGAAACCACTTTCGTTAATGATTACGGAGAGATATCGCCAGGCTTATGTCAATGGGGCTGCTCATTGGATGGCACGATTTTTCCCTTAAGTATGTATGTGTCTGGTAAGCAGTTCCAACCAGAGAGATACTATCCTCAGAGTTGCAATACCGTAGGCACCATTCCCCTGGGTAAATTTGTGGGAGAGAAGACGACTTCAGGATTGTGTTGTATGAAAGATGTGGACAAATTTTCAACTGGGAGTTTTGATGTTCCTCTCAGTACAGTATGTGGGAAACTCCCAAGAAGTTTGCCCAGATTCCCATAAAAAAGCATGCTGAAAGCTTATAGATGATTTCCATTTCTCTTTCCAATCTAAACCTCATGGCCTCTCCATCTTTCTTTCTGTCAGCTCGAGGTGGTAAACGGAACGTCATTTAGGCTCCGTTTGTTTAGGTGTAAAATGTTTTTTGGTAAAATATTTTACCTATTTTCCGGTGTTTGGTTGTGTAAAAAATGAGGAAAACATTTTACATGTAAAACATTTTCCATCAATTGGATGAAAATGACTTACCCTTAAATCTTCCGTAAGTTATTTTCCGAAATGAATCCGCTGCTTTCTACTGTAATTCTTACTGCTCAGTTTCCTCGATCGTCAGTCTTGACCTACGTCCAATTCCAATAATCTCATATCTCTCCACCGTTTAAGCTCCCCATCTCTCTCTCTTTACACTATTTTGTTGAATTCTGAAAATATTTTCAAGTGCCAACCAAACACCGGAAAATAAAAAGTTTGAAGTTTGTTTTCTGGAAAAACATTTTACATGGTAAATATTTTACATTGTAAAACATTTTACATCGAAACAAATGGAGCCCTAATTTTTGGCAACTGAGTATTTGAACACATTGCTCTGCATGTGAGGGATAGTTTTATGAACTTCAACAATCTTGTACCATGATTTTCGAAAGAACATTACAACACTATGGGGCATTTGTAGACTAGAAATATTGCAAGGACTACATTATTAAAAACTCAGTTTGGTTAGGTAACTTACTTTCCTTGCGTTTTGAACGAAACATGAAAATTGATTTCCGATGGTTTGATTATAAAACTAGCTTATCTATTTACAAATGTGATACTCGTGTAAAATTGTGATATTCTGTCTCAATTTCTCTCAACAATGTACCAGTAGTTTAAAGCACATCGACTTACATGTTTTAAAAATTGTATAGCGTTTACTTGTGTAAAAACTTAGGTTCAGAGCCTCTCCAATTCGGACTGTCCGGTCCGACTTATGTTGGTTAGTGCAATGATTCGCTTTTAAAACCTATTGAGATCATCAATAATGCAAAAAAATTCCACTTTTTAAATTTTCAGAGGGTGAGAAAAACGTGAAAAATGATTTGACTTTTCAAAAAAAAAAAAAGCGAGTGTAAAAGCCGATGTCAACGAGTGGTCCGTAGCGGGACAGTGGTATGGTGGTGGGAGGCTAGGGCTTGGAAAAGTGGAGGGGAATATTCGTGGAGGAAAGACCTTGGTGGGAGTTTTTGGAAGCGGGGAGAGAGAGGGGGGTGTTTTTTTTAGAAATTTTTGGGTGCCGAAAGGGCATCATGTGCTGCCGAGCAGCGCATCTAGACCGTCCATTTCGATTTTGGACGGTTCGGATTTAGAGAGAGAAAGAAGAGAGAGAATGGTGGGGCGAGAGGAGAGAAAAGGTTTTAATTTGGGCAGTCTAACACACTTTTGGACGGCTCGGGCACCACATGGGCATGGGCCACGTGGTACCCACCCGGCACCCAAAAATTTCTCGTGTTTTTTTGGCATTAAAGTTGAAGGAATCTTTTGTGGTGCATTTTGGTTTTGGGTTGGAGTTAGATATGGGTCCATAACTTGAACCGGCTGGTAAAAAGCCCATGGATAAATGGGTGAGAAATAACGAGGAATATGTGTAACAGAAATATTTACTACGGAGTATTTTGTTTTTCATAATTTCTCGTAAAACCATAACCATAACCATCTTCTGTTTTTTTTTTTTTACAAAAAGACTTTTTGCACAAATTACTTTGAATATATGTTGCACAGATTTTTTTTGAGGGGCTCACCTTGGGTCCTGAAAAAAATTTTGAGTTCTGAAAAAATGATCTGAGCCGGTTTTTTTTTATAATATTTTTTCGTAGCTTTCTATAAAAAATCGGCTCAGTCGAATGTCGATAAAGGCTTTTTCAGAATTCTTAGGGCAAAATTAAGTAATTCATCATCCTACAAACTCTGGAAAATCTCTTACCAAAATCTAATTGAGTCCTAAGATCCTCAAATTCTAATTGATTAATGAAGTTACTAAATTCATTCACATAGGGAGGACAAGATGCAGCACTCCCTACCTTCTCACATGGGAATATAATGGCGTTGAAATCTCCTAGGACAACCCAAGGGGGTGTGCACTGATGCTGCTGAATATCATGCCACAATTTTTGTCTATCAATACAGCAATTACTACCATAAACAAAAGAGGCAAAGAGCTGGAAAGTACCATCCTTGGCCACCACATCACAGTGCATGTATTGGTCCGATTGAGGACTTGTAATGACAAAACTAGTGGATCCCAATACACTAAAATTCTCCCCAACGGAGCCAATCTATAGTTATTCACAAATTTCCAACTAGGGAGTATGGATCTAGCGATGTTATCTATCCTAGAGTCCTTAACCTTATGCTCAAGAAGCGCCACTAGAAATAGCTTATGGAGTTTCACAAAATTGTTAACAGCTTTTTGTTTAATGGGGTCATTAAGACCCCTTATATTCTAGGAACGAAAATGCATTGAAGAACTAGACACAAAAACAAAAGTATTTAGACTGATAAAAGGTAATTCAGATGCTCAAAGCTTTTAAAGATAAGAGTTAATGTTCACAAAATCCGCACAACACAAAGGGTAAGCTGAGCTGAATATACTTATTGAGACAAATGGTAAATAGGAAAAAGTCAATTCCCTTAACGGTTGTTGGAGCCCTTTGATTTGCTCCAGTTCCCTCAGGATATGCCATTTTTCTTTGAGAATCTATACACCACTATTAACATCTGGAATTGAAGATCCAGAAATGGGTGCATCACACTCATGAACGGCTTCCTCTTCCAATTCAGAGCTGCGAGGGATGTTGGGGCTATCTCGTTCGGACTTGGAGTGATTGGATATCTCCAATCCAGCAATTTTGAATGGATCAGGCAGGCAGCAACAAAAGCACCGAGTCCCGATTTTAGTTGCAAGAATATTGATGGCATTAAACAAAACTAAGAAGCTGCTATGAGGTGGACACTTACTAACCTTATCTTCATCCTCGAGCGATTTATATGCTTTTGACCACAGCTTTGCTGCTCCGCGAGCCACAAATGAAATCTAATTATAAGACTGAGGGCATTCCTTTTCTTTGTGACAAGTTCTAGTAATAACAACTACAGATACTTTTAAATAATCAAATCTGACTATCTTCTCATTATGACAATTTGAAATTATGAACAAAGAGAATAAAGAGAGACAGAAACTGAGGGTGGTCAGCCAGAAAATTGAATAATTTGAAAGGTTTGATAGAAAGGGTAAGAAAAACCACTGCTGGAGAATGATCAGATACCCCTGTAGAAGGAAAATGGGTATGAGAATAGCTGGACATTGTAATCCATGCTTCATTAACCAATACACGATCAATTTTGGTAGTTACAAAATGAAATGAGTCTTATTGGTTGGCCCAAGTGAAGTAGCAGATTGAGATCCTAAGATCCACAAATTCTAATTGGTTAATGAAGTCACTAAATTCATTCACATAGGGAGGACAAGATGCAGCACTCCCTACCTTCTCACATGGGAATCTAATGACGTTGAAATCTCCTAGAACAACCCAAGGGGATGTGCACTGATGTTGCTGAATATCATGCCACAATATTTGCCTATCAATATAGCAATTACTACCATAAACAAAAGAGGCAAAGAGCTGGAAAGTACCATCCTTGGCCTCCACATCACAGTGGATGTATTGGTCCGAATGAGCTAGGACTTGTAATGACAAAACTAGTGGATCACAAGACACTAAAATTATCCCCAATGGAGCCAATCCATAGTTATACATAGCGATGATATCTATCCTAGAGTCCATAACCTTATGCTCAAGAAGCGCAACTAGAAATAACTTATGGAGTTTCACAAAAGTGTTAACAGCTTTTTGTTTAATGGGGTCATTAAGACCCCTTATGTTCCTGGAACGAAAATGCATTGAACAACAATACACAAAATCAGAAGTATTTAGACTGACAAAAGGTAATTCAGATGCTCAAAAACAGAAATGGGTGCATCACACTCATGAACGGTTTCCTCTTCCAATTTAGAACTGCGAGGGATGTTGGGGCAATCTGGTTCGAACTTGGTGTGATTGGATATATCCAATCCAGCAATTTTGAATGGATCAGCCAGGCAGCAACAAAAGCACCAAGTCCCGACTTTAGTTGCAAGAATATTGACGGCATTAAACAAAACTAAGAAGTTGCTATGAGGTGGACAATTACTAAACTTATCTTCATCTTCGAGCGATTTATATGCTCTTGACCATGGCTTTGCTGCTCTACGAGCTGCAAATGATATCTAATTATAAGACTGAGGGCATTCCTTTTCTTTGTGACAAGTTCAAGTAATAACAATTACGGGTAGTTTTAAATAATTAAATTTGACTATCTTCTCTTTATGACAATTTGAAATTATGAACGAAGAGAATCAAGAGAGACAGAAACTAAGGGTAGTCAGCCATAAAATTGAATAATTTGAATGGTTTGATTGTAGGGGTAAGAAAAACCACTGCTGGAGAATGATCAGATACCCCTGTAGAAGGAAAATGGGTATGAGAACAGCTGGACATTTTAATCCATGCTTCATTAACCAATACACAATCAATTTTGGTAATTACAAAATGAAGTGAGTCTTGTTTGTTGGCCCAATTGAAGTAGCAGATTGAATTCCTAAGATCCTCAAATTCTAATTGGTTAATGAAGTCACTAAATTCATTCACATAGGGAGGACAAGATGCAGCACGCCCTACCTTCTCACATGGGAATCTAATGGCGTTGAAATCTCATAGAACAACCCAAGGGGATGAGCACTGATGCTGCTGAATATCATGCCACAATTTTTGTCTATCAATATATCAATTACTAACATAAACAAAAGAGGCAAAGAGCTGGAAAGTACCATCCTTGGCCTCCACATCACAGTGGATGTATTGGTCCGATTGAGCTAGGACTTGTAATGACAAAACTAGTGGATCCCAAGACACTAAAATTCTCCCCAATGGAGCCAATCTATAGTTATTCACAAATTTCCAATTAGGGAGCATGGATCTAGCAATGTTATCTATCCTAGAGTCCTTAACCTTATGTTCAAGAAGCGCAACTAGAAATAGCTTATGGAGTTTCACAAAAGTGTTAACAGCTTTTTGTTTAATGGGGTCACTAGGACACCTGATATTCTAAGAACGAAAATGCAATGAAGAACTAGACACAAAAACAAAAGTGTTTAGACTGACAAAAGGTAATTCAGATGCTCAATGCTTTTAAAGATAAGAGTTAATGTTCACAAAATCCGCACAACACAAAGGGTAAGCTGAGCTCAATATACTTATTGAGACAAATGGTAAATAGGAAGAAGTCACTTCCGTTAACGGTAGTTGGAGCCCTTTGATTTGCTCCAGTTCCCACTGGATATACCATTTTTCTATGAGCCTCTATACACCACTTTTAACATCTGGAATTGAGGGTCCAGAAATGGTTGCATCACACTCATGAACGGTTTCCTCTTCCAATTCAGAGTTGCGAGGGATGTTAGGGCTATCTGGTTCGAACTTGGTGTGATTGGATATCTCCAATCCAGCAATTTGGAATGGATCAGGCAGGCAACAACAAAAGCACCGAGTCCCAACTTTAGTTGCAAGAATATTGACGGCATTAAACAAAACTAAGAAGTTGCTATGAGGTGGACACTTACTAACCTTATCTTCATCTTCGAGCAATTTATAAGCTCTTGACCACGGCTTTCCGGCTCCGCGAGCTGCAAATGATATCTAATTATAAGACTGAGGGCATTCCATTTCTTTTGACAAGTTCTAGTAAAAACAACTATGGGTACTTTTAAATAATTAAATTTGACCATCTTCTCTTTATGACAATTTGAAATTAAGAACAAAGAGAATCAAGAGACAGAAACTGAGGGTGGTCAGCCAGAAAATTGAATAATTTGAAAGGTTTGATAGTAGGGGTAAGAAAAACCATTGCTGGAGAATGATCAGATACCCAGTAGAAGGAAAATGGGTATGAGAACAGCTGGACAATTTAATCCATGCTCCATTAACCAATACACGAACAATTTTGGTAGTTACAATATGAAGTGAGTCTTGTTTGTTGGCCCAAGTGTAGTAGTAGATTGAATTCCTAAGATTCACAAATTCCAATTGGTTAATGAAGTCACTAAATTCATTCACATAGGGAAGACAAGATGCAGCACTCCTTATGTTCTCACATGGGAATCTAATGGCGTTAAAATCTCATAGATTAACCCAAGGGGATGTGCACTGATGCTGCTGAATATCATGCCACAATTTTTTTCTATCAATATAGCAATTACTACCACAAACAAAAGAGGCAAATAGCTGGAAAGTACCATATTTGGCCTCCACATCACAGTGGATGCATTGGACCGATTGAGGACTTGTAATGACAAAACTAGTGTATTCCAAGACACTAAAATACTCCCCAATGGAGCCAATCTATAGTTATTCACAAATTTCCAATTAGGGAGCATGGATCTAGCGATGTTATCTATCCAAGAGTCCTTAACCTTATGCTCAAGAAGCGCAACTAGAAATAGCTTATGGAGTTTCACAAAAGTGTTAACAGCTTTTTGTTTAAAGGGATCACTAGGACACTTTATATTCCAAGAACGAAAATGCATTGAAGAACTAGACACAAAAACAAAAGTGTTTAGACTGACAAAAGGTAATTCAGATGCTCAATGCTTTTAAAGATAAGAGTTAATGTTCACAAAATCCGCACAACACAAAGGGTAAGCTGAGCTGAATATACTTATTGAGACAAATGGTAAATACGAAGATGTCACTTCCCTTAACGGTTGTTGGAGCCCTTTGATTTACTCCAGTTCCAATTGGATATGCCATTTTTCTTTGAGCCTCTATACACCACTGTTAACATCTGGAATTGAGGGTCCAGAAATGGGTGCATCACACTCATGAACGGCTTCCTCTTCCAATTCAGAGCTGCGAAGGATGTTGGGGCTATCTGGTTCGGACTTGGTGTGATAGGATATCTCCACTCTAGCAATTTTGCATGAATCAGGCAGGCAACAACAAAAGCACCGAGTCCCGACTCTAGGTGCAAGAATTTTGACGGCATTAAACAAAACTAAGAAGTTGCTACGAGGTGGACACTTACTAACCTTATCTTCATCTTCGAGCGATTTATATGCTCTTGACCACCACATTGCTGACCCGCGAGCTGCAAATGATATCTAATCATAAGACTGAGGGCATTCATATTCTTTGTGACAAGTTCTATTAATAACAACTACGGGTACTTTTAAATAAATAAATTTGACTATCTTCTCTTTATGACAATTTGAAATTAAGAACAAAGAGAATCAAGAGAGACGGAAACTGAGGGTGGTCATCCAGAAAATTGAATAATTTGAAAGGTCTGATAGTATGGGTAAGAAAAACCACTGTTGGAGAATGATCAGATACCCCTGTAGAAGGAAAATGGGTATGAGAACAGCTGGACATTTTAATCCATGCTTCTTTAACCAATACATGCTCAATTTTGGTAGTTACAAAATGAAGTGAGTCTTGTTTGTTTGCCCAAGTGAAGTGGCAGATTGAATTCCTAAAACCCTGAAATTCTAATTGGTTAATGAAGTCACTAAATTCATTCACATGGGGAGGACAAGATGCGGCAATCCCTACCTTCTAACATGGGAATCTAATGGCGTTGAAATCTCCTAGAACAACCCAAGGGGATGTGCACTGATGCTGCTGAATATCATGCCACAATTTTTGTCTAACAATATAGAAATTACTAACATAAACAAAAGAGGCAAAGAGCTGGAAAGTACCATCCTTGGCCTCCACATCACAGTGGATGTATTGGTCCGATTGAGGACTTGTAATTACAAAACTCGTGAATCCCAATAAACTAAAATTCTCCCCAATGGAGCCAATCTATAGTTATTCACAAATTTCCAATTAGGGAGCATGGATCCAGCGATGTTATCTATCCTAGAGTCCTTAACCTTATGCTCAAAAAGCGCAATTAGAAATAGCTTATGGAGTTTCACAAAAGTGTTAACAGCTTTTTGTTTAATGGGGTCATAAGGACCCCTTATATTCGAAGAACGAAAATGCATCGAAGAACTTGACAAAAAACAAAAGTATTTAGACTGACAAAATATAATTCAGATGCTCAATGCTATTAAAAATAAGAGTTAATGTTCGAAAAATCCGCACAACACAAAGGGTAAGCTGAGCTGAATATACTTATTGAGACAAATGGTAAATACGAAGATGTCACTTCCCTTAACGGTTGTTGGAGCCCTTTGATTTGCTCCAGTTCCCATTGGATATGCCATTTTTCTTTGAGCCTCTATACACCACTGTTAACATCTGGAATTGAGGGTCCAGAAATGGGTGCATCACACTCATGAACGGCTTCCTCTTCCAATTCAGAGCTGCGAGGGATGTTGGGGTTATCTGGTTCGGACTTGGTGTGATTGGATATCTCCACTCTAGCAATTTTGCATGAATCAGGCAGGCAGTAACAAAAGCACCGAGTCCCGTCTCTAGTAGCAAGAATTTTGACGGCATTAAACAAAACTATGAAGTTGCTACGAGGAGGACACTTACTAACCTTATCTTTATCTTCGAGCGATTTATATGCTCTTGACCACCGCTTTGCTGCTCTGCGAGCTGCAAATGATATCTTATCATAAGACTGAGGGCATTCCTTTTCTTCGAGACAAGTTCTAGTAATAACAACTACAGGTACTTTTAAATAAATAAATTTGACTATCTTGTCTTTATGACAATTTGAAATTAAAAACAAAGAGAATCAAGAGAGACGGAAACTGAGGGTGGTCAGCTAGAAAATTGAATAATTTGAAAGGTTTGATAGTAGGGGTAAGAAAAACCATTGCTGGAGAATGATCAGATACTCCTGTAGAAGGAAAACGGGTATGAGAACAGCTGGACATTTTAATCCATGCTTCATTAACCAATACACGATCAATTTTGGTAGTTACAAAATGAAGTGAGTCTTGTTTGTTGGCCTAAGTGAAGTGGCAGATTGAATTTCTAAGATCCCTCAAATTCTAATTGGTTAATGAAGTCACTAACTTCATTCACATAGGGAGGACAAGATGCAGCACTCCCTACCTTCTCACATGGGAATCTAATGGCGTAGAAATCTTCTAGAACAACCCCAGGGGATGTGCACTGATGCTGCTGAATATCATGCCACAATTTTTGTCTATCAATATAGCAATTACTAACATAAACAAAAGAGGCAAAGAGCTGGAAATTACCATCCTTGGCCACAACATCACAGTGGATGTATTGGTCCGATTGAGGACTTGTAATGACAAAACTCGTGGATCCCAAGACACTAAAATTCTCCCCAATGGAGCCAATCTATAGTTATTCACAAATTTTCAATTAGGGAGCATGGATCTAGCGATGTTAACAGCTTTTTGTTTAATGGGGTCACTGGGACGCCTTATATTCCAAGAACGAAAATGTATTGAAAAACAAGACACAAAAACAAAAGTCTTTAGACTGACAAAAGGTAATTCAGATGCTCAAAGCTTTTAAAGATAAGAGTTAATGTTCACAAAATCCGCAAAACACAAAGGGTATGCTGAGCTGAATATACTTATTGAGACAAATGGTAAATACGAAGAAGTCACTTCCCTTAACGGTTGTTGGAGCCCTTTGATTTGCTCCAGTTTCCATTGGATATGCCATTTTTCTTTGAGCCTCTATACACCACTTTTAACATCTGGAATTGAGGGTCTAGAAATGGGTGCATCACACTCATGAACGGCTTCCTCTTCCAATTCAGAGCTGCGAGGGATGTTGGGGCTATCTGGTTCGGACTTGGTGTGATTGGATATCTCCACTCTATCAATTTTGCATGAATCAGGCAGGCAGCAACAAAAGCACCGAGTCCCGACTCCAGTTGCAAGAATTTTGACAGCATTAAACAAAACTAAGAAGTTGCTACGAGGTGGACACTCACTAACCTTATCTTCATCTTCGAGCAATTTATATGCTCTTGACCACCGCTTTGCTGCTTTGCGACCTGCAAATGATATCTAATCATAAGACTGAGGGCATTCCTTTTTTTGTGACAAGTTGTAGTAATAACAACTATGGGTACTGTTAAATAAATAAATTTGACTATCTTCTATTTATGACAATTTGAAATTAAGAACAAAGAGAATCAAGAGAGACGGAAACCGAGGGTGGTCAGCCAGAAAATTGAATAATTTGAAAGGTTCGATAGTAGGGGTAAGAAAAACCACTGCTAGAGAATGATCAGATACCCCTGTAGAAGGAAAATGGGTATGAGAACAGCTGGACATTTTAATCCATGCTTCATTAACCAATACACGATCAATTTTGGTAGTTACAAAATGAAGTGAGTCTTGTTTGTTGGCCCAAGTGAAGTGGCAGATTGAATTCCTAAGATCCCTCAAATTCTAATTGGTTAATGAAGTCACTAACTTCATTCACATGGGGAGGACAATATGCGGCAATCCCTACCTTCTCACATGGGAATCTAATGGCGTTGAAATCTTCTAGAACAACCCAAGGGGATGTGCACTGATGCTGCTGAATATCATGCCACAATTTTTGTCTATCAATATAGCAATTACTAACATAAACAAAAGAGGCAAAGAGCTGGAAAGTACCATCCTTGGCCTCCACATCACAGTGGATGTATTGGTCCGATTGAGCTAGGAATTGTAATAACAAAACTAGTGGATCCCAAGTCACTAAAATTCTCCCCAATGGAGCCAATCTATAGTTATTCACAAATTTCCAATTAGGGAGCATGGATATAGCGATGTTATCTATCCTAGAGTCCTTAACCTTATGCTCAAGAAGCGCAACTTGAAATAGTTAATCGAGTTTCACAAATGTATTAACAGCTTTTTGTTTAAAGGGGTCATTAAGACCCCTTATATTCCAGGAACAAAAATGCATTGAAGAACTAGACAGAAAAACAAAAGTATTTAGACTGACGAAAGGTAATTCAAATGCTCCAAGCTTTTAAAGATAAGTGTTAATGTTCACAAAATCCGCACAACACAAAGGGTAAGCTGAGCTGAATATACTTATAGAGACAAATGGTAAATAGTAAGAAGTCACTTCCCTTAATGGTTGTTGGAGTCCTTTGATTTGCTCCAGTTCCCACTAGATATGCCATTTTTCTTTGAGCCTCTATACACCACTTTTAACATCTGGAATTAAGGGTCCAGATATGGGTGCATCACACTCATGAACGGCATACTCTTCCAATTCAGAGCTGCGAAGGATGTTGGGGCGATCTGGTTCGGACTTATTGTGGTTGGATATCTCCTATCCAGCAATTTTGAATGGATCAGGCAGCAACAAAAGCACCGAGTCCCGATTTTAGTTACAAGAATATTAACGGCATTAAACAAAACTAAGATGTTGCTATGAGGTGGACATTTACTAACCTTTTCTTCATCTTCGAGCGATTTATATGCTCTTGACCACGGCTTTACTGCTCTGCGAGCGGCAAATGATATCTAATTATAAGACTGAGGGCATTCCTTTTCTTCGTGACAAGTTCTACAAATAACAACTACGGGTACTATTAAATAATTAATTAAATTTGACTGTCATCACTTTATGACAATTTGAAATTAAGAACAATGATAATCAAGAGAGACAGAAACCGAGGGTGGTCAGCTAGAAAATGGAATAATTTGAAACGTTTGATAGTAGGGGTAAGAAAAACCACTGCTGGAGAATGATCAGATACCCCTGTAGAAGGAAAATGGGTATGAGAACAGCTGGACATTTTAATCCATGCTTCATTTACCAAAACACGATCAATTTTCGTAGTTACAAAATGAAGTGAGTCTTGTTTGTTGGCCCAAGTGAAGTAGCAGATTGAATTCCTAAGATCCACAAATTCTAATTGGTTAATGATGTCACTAACTTCATTCACATAGGGAGGACAGGATGCAGCACTCCCTACCTTCTCACATGGGAATCTAATGGCGTTGAAATCTCCTAGAACAACCCAAGGGGATGTGCACTGATTCTGCTGAATATCATGCCACATTTTCAGTCTATCGATATAGCAATTACTACCACAAACAAAAGAGGCAAAGAGCTGGAAAGTACCATCCTTGGCCTCTACATCACAGAGGATGTATTGGTCCGATTGAGTTAGGACTTGTAATAACAAAACTAGGGGATCCCAAGACCCTAAAATTCTCCCCTATGGAGCCAATCTATAGTTATTCACAAATTTCCAATGAGGGAGCATGGATCTAGCGATGTTATCCATCCTAGAGTCCTAAACCACACAACACAAAGGTAAGAGTTAATATTCACTAAATCCGCACAACACAAAGGGTAAGCTGAGCTGAATATACTTATTGAGAAAAATTGTAAATAGGAAGAAGTCACTTCCTTTAACGGTTGTTGGAGCCCTTTGATTTGTTCCAGTTCGCACGTGATATGCCATTTTTTTTGAGCCTCTATACACCACTTTTAACATCTGGAATTGAAGGTCCAGAAATGGGTGCATTATACTCATGAATGGCTTCCTCTTCCAATTCAAAGTTGCGAGGGATGTTGGGGCTATCTGGTTCGGACTTGGTGTGATTGGATATCTCCAATCCAGCAATTTTGAATGGATCAGGCAGGTAGCAACAAAAGCACCGAGTCCCGACTTTAGTTGCAAGAATATTGACGACATTAAACAAAACTAGTAAGTTGCTATGAGGTGGACACTTACTAACCTTATCTTCATCTTCGAGCAATCTATAAGCTCTTGACCACGGCTTTGCTAATCCGCGAGCCGCAAATGATATCAAAATATAAGACTGAGGGCATTCCTTTTCTTTGTGACAAGTTCTATTAATAACAACAACGGGTACTTTTAAATAAATAAATTTGACTATCTTCTCTTCATGACAATTTGAAATTATGAACGAAGAGAACAAAGAGTGACAGAAAACTGAGGGTGGTCAGCCGTAGAATTGAATTATTTGAAAGGTTTGATAGTAGGAGTAAGAAAAACCACTGCTGGAGAATGATCAGATACCCCTTAGAAGGAAAATGGGTATGAGAATAGCTGGACATTTTAATCCATGCTTCATTAACCAATACACGATCAATTTTGGTAGTTACAAAATGATGTGAGTCTTGTTTGTTGGCCCAAGTGCAGTTGCAGATTGAATTCCATAGATCCTCAAATTCTAATTGGTTAATGAAGTCACTAATTCATTCACATAGGGAGGACAAGATGCAGCACTCACTACCTTCTCACATGGGAATCTCATGGCGTTGAAATCTCCTAGAACAACCCAAAGGGATGTGCAACGATGCTGCTGAATATCATGCCACAATTTTTGTCTATCAATATAGCAATTACTACCATAAACAAAAGAGGCAAAGAGCTAGAAAATACCATCCTTGGCCTCAACATCACAGTGGATGTATTGGTCCGATTGAGGACTTGTAATGACAAAACTAGTGGATTCCAAGACACTAAAATTTTCCCCAATGGAGCCAATCTATAGGTATTCACAAATTTCCAATTAGGGAGAATGGATCGAGCGATGTTATCTATCCTAGAGTCCTTAACCTTATTCTCAAGAAGTGCAACTAGAAATAGCTTATGGGGTTTCAAAAAAGTGTTAACGGCTTTTTGTTTAACGTGGTCATTAGGACCCCTTATATTCCAGGAACGAAAATGAATTGAAGAACTAGACACAAAAATAGAAGTATTTTGACTTACAAAAGGTAATTCAGATGCTCAAAACTTTTAAAGATAAGAGTTAATGATAACAAAATCCGCACAACACAAAAGGTAAGCTGAGCTGAATATACTTATTGAGACAAATGATAAATAGGAAGAAGTCACTTCCCTTACCGGTTGTTGGAGCATTTTGATTTGCTCTATTTCCCACTTGATATGCCACTTTTCCTTGAGCCTTTATACACTACTTTTAACATCTGGAATTGAAGGTCTAGAAATGGGTGCATCTCACTCATGAACGGCTTCCTCTTCCAATTCAGAGCTGCGAGGGATGTTGGGGCTATCTGGTTTGGTCTTGGTGTGATTGGATATCTCCAATCCAACAATTTTGAATGGATCAGACAGGCAGCAACAAAAGCACCGAGTCCCGACTTTAGTTGCAATAATATTGACGACATTAAACAAAACTAAGAAGTTGCTATGAGGTGGACACTTACTAATTATATGCTCTTGACCACGGCATTGCTGCTCCGCGAGCTGCAAATGAAATCTAATTATAAGACTGAGGGCATTCCTTTTCTTTGTGACAAGTTCTAGTAATAACAACTAAGGGTAATTTTAAATAACAAAATTTGACTATCTTCTCTTTATGACAATTTGAAATTATGAACAAATAGAATCAAGAGAGACAGAAATTTAGGGTGGTCAGCCATACAATCGAATAATTAGAAAGGTATGATAGTAGGGGTAAGAAAAACCACTGCTGGAGAACGATCAGATACCCCTGTAGAAGGAAAATGGGTATGAGAACAGTTGGACATTTTAATCCATGCTTCATTAACCAATACACGATCAATTTTGGTAGTTACAAAATGAAGTGAGTCTTGTTTGTTGGCCCAAGTGAAGTGGCAGATTGAATTCCTAAGATCCCTTAAATTCTAATTGGTTAATGAAGTCACTAACCTCATTCACATGGGGAGGACAAGATGCGGCAATCCCTACCTTCTCACATGGGAATCTAATGGCGTTGAAATCTTCTAGAACAACCCAAGGGGATGTGCACTGATGCTGCTGAATATCATGCCACAATTTGTGTCTATCAATATAGCAATTACTAACATAAACAAAAGAGGCAAAGAGCTGGAAAGTACCATCCTTGGCCACCACATCACAGTGGATGTATTGGTCCGATTGAGGACTTGTAATGACAAAACTCGTGGATCCCAAGACACTAAAATTCTCCCCAATGGAGCCAATCTATAGTTATTCACAAATTTCTGTAGATGATTGCTTCTTTGAGGACCTTAGGACTTTCGGTGAGAACTTTGACCATTTAGAGGACCCAATTCAGAGTCATACAGCCTTTCAGACAGAAATACAGAAGCCTAGGAGAATCCATCTGACGGCTGTGACATCGATCCCACGGCCCTAACATCAATCCCTCACCCGAGCAACCTGTTGCCAGCAAAATCTCCCGGAGAGATCAATCTCTCGGCCGCAAGATCTATCCTTCGGCCGAGACATCCATTCCACGGCCGCGACATCCATTGCTCGGCCGCCAGATCGACCTTTTTCCAGACTCTGGAACGTTCTGTCAGACGTTTGGTTTGATCCAACTACACTACCTTTCCGATGCGTTCGGGCTACGTTCGGAGATCACGATGTAGAGTTAGAGATGCATTGCAATTGCAATTGCCATCTCGTGATTTGATTGGCCGGAGTGAGTCATCCCTATGCCTATATAAAGGGGCCTTTGGGCTCCGAAATTAACACACAGAAATTGAGATACCCACACACTCAATCAAACCTCGAAACTCTGCAAAAATACTCCCTCAATCCCATACTCTAAAAGCCCTAACCTTCCGAAGGCAGTCGTCAATCCGGCGATCAAACCCCGAAGTTCAAACCCTAACTCTAGGGTTCTCGATCAAGCAATCAATCAATCACACCCAATCCGAAGCAATCAAGCAACTGAGGGATCAAGGCGGTGAGGCCCAACGGCCTCTGGTTTGTCTATATTCACTGTATCTCTAACTAACCGTAGCATTTTGATTATCTGTTAATCTTTCTGTCTGGTGTGAGGAAGAACACCGACCGGGGCTTCGATCCCTCGGCCGGTACATCAAACCAGGAGGATCTCTCGGCCGTGAGATCCATTCACCGGCCGCGAGATCCATCTCCCTGGGACATTTTGTTTGTTTCCTGCTTTCTAATGCATGCTTCAATTATCGCACTGGCTCACTTTGCTTACTGTTTAAAGGAATAATTAAACAGACTATGTGTTAGAATTAGACAAAGCATCTATACGTTTTATGTTGAACGATTATGGGCCAGTCTCACGACTGGGCAAAGAGGGGTGCCTAACACCTTCCCCTTATTGTACTTTTGGCTCCCGTATCCAGAATCTCTATCTATTTTCCCAGTTTTAATAAACTGGGTGCCGACTCTATTTGATGATAACCGTTATCATGTGGCGATGTTCCTAGCCATGGGAATGTCCATGATTTTGGTTTATGAAGTGAGCAACCAATCGAGCAAACACAACGTGATCAATCTGTATGGCGATGCCCCGCTTGGGAGGTGTCTACAATTTCCAATTAGGGAGCATGGATCTAGCGATGTTATCTATCCTAGAGTCCTTAACCTTATGCTCAAGAAGCGCAACTAGAAATAGCTTATGGAGTTTCACAAAAGTGTTAACAGCTTTTTGTTTAATGGGGTCACTAGGACACCTTATATTCCAAGAACGAAAATGCATTGAAAAACTAGACACAAAAACAAAAGTCTTTAGACTGACAAAAGGTAATTCAGATGCTCAATGCTTTTAAAGATAAGAGTTAATGTTCACAAAATCCGCAAAACACAAAGGGTAAGCTGAGCTGAATATACTTATTGAGACAAATGGTAAATACGAAGAAGTCACTTCCCTTAACGGTTGTTGGAGCCCTTTGATTTGCTCCAGTTTCCATTGGATATGCCATTTTTCTTTGAGCCTCTATACACCACTTTTAACATCTGGAATTGAGGTTCCAGAAATGGGTGCATCACACTCATGAACGGCTTCATCTTCCAATTCAGAGCTGCGAGGGATGTTGGGGCTATCTGGTTCGGACTTGGTGTGATTGGATATCTCCACTCTATCAATTTTGCATGAATCAGGCAGGCAGAAACAAAAGCACCGAGTCCCAACTCCAGTTGCAAGAATTTTGACGGCATTAAACAAAACTAAGAAGTTGCTACGAGGTGGATACTCACTAACCTTATCTTCATCTTCGAGCGATTTATATGCTCTTGACCACCGCTTTGCTGCTCCGCGAGCTGCAAATGATATCTAATCATAAGACTGAGGGCATTCCTTTTCTTTGTGACAAGTTCTAGTAACAACAACTATGGGTACTGTTAAATAAATAAATTTGACTATCTTCTCTTTATGACAATTTGAAATTAAGAACAAAGAGAATCAAGAGAGACGGAAGCCGAGGGTGGTCAGCCAGAAAATTGAATAATTTGAAAGGTTTGATAGTAGGGTTAAGAAAAACCACTGCTGGAGAATGATCAGATACCCCTGTAGAAGGAAAATGGGTATGAGAACAGCTGGACATTTTAATCCATGCTTCATTAACCAATACACGATCAATTTTGGTAGTTACAAAATGAAGTGAGTCTTGTTTGTTGGCCCAAGTGAAGTGGCAGATTGAATTCCTAAGATCCCTCAAATTCTAATTGGTTAATGAAGTCACTAACTTCATTCACATGGGGAGGACAAGATGCGGCAATCCCTACCTTCTCACATGGGAATCTATTGGCGTTGAAATCTTCTAGAACAACCCAAGGGGATGTGCACTGATGCTGCTGAATATCATGCCACAATTTTTGTCTATCAATATAGCAATTACTAACATAAACAAAAGAGGCAAAGAGCTGGAAAGTACCATCCTTGGCCTCCACATCACAGTGGATGTATTGGTCCGATTGAGCTAGGACTTGTAATAACAAAACTAGTGGATCCCAAGACACTAAAATTCTCCCCAATGGAGCCAATCTATAGTTATTCACAAATTTCCAATTACGGAGCATGGATATAGCGATGTTATCTATCCTAGAGTCCTTAACCTTATGCTCAAGAAGCGCAACTTGAAATAGTTAATGGAGTTTCACAATTGTATTAACAGCTTTTTGTTTAATGGGGTCATTAAGACCCCTTATATTCCAGGAACAAAAATGCATTGAAGAACTAGACACAAAAACAAAAGTATTTAGATTGACGAAAGGTAATTCAAATGCCCCAAGCTTTTAAAGATAAGTGTTAATGTTCACAAAATCCGCACTACACAAAGGGTAAGCTGAGCTGAATATACTTATAGAGACAAATGGTAAATAGGAAGAAGTCACTTCCCTTAACGGTTGTTGGAGCCCTTTGATTTGCTCCAGTTCCCACTAGATAAGCCGTTTTTCTTTGAGCCTTTATACAGCACTTTTAACATCTGGAATTGAGGGTCCAGAAATGGGTGCATCACACTCATGAACGGCTTACTCTTCCAATTCAGAGCTGCGAGGGATGTTGGGGCTATCTGGTTCGGATTTGTTGTGGTTGGATATCTCCTATCCAGCAATTTTGAATGGATCAGGCAGGCAGCAACAAAAACACCGAGTCCCGATTTTAGTTGCAAGAATATTGACGGCATTAAACAAAACTAAGAAGTTGCTATGAGGTGGACATTTACTAACCTTATCTTCATCTTCGAGCGATTTATATGCTCTTGACCACGGCTTTACTGCTCCGCGAGCTGCAAATGATATCTAATTATAAGACTGAGGGCATTCCTTTTCTTCGTGACAAGTTCTACAAATAACAACTACGGGTACTATTAAATAATTAATTAAATTTGACTGTCATCTCTTTATGACAATTTGAAATTAAGAACAAAGATAATCAAGAGAGACAGAAACCGAGGGTGGTCAGCCAGAAAATGGAATAATTTGAAACGTTTGATAGTAGGGGTAAGAAAAACCACTGCTGGAGAATAATCAGATACCCCTGTAGAAGGAAAATGGGTATGAGAACAGCTGGAAATTTTAATCCATGCTTCATTTACCAATACACGATCAATTTTCGTAGTTACAAAATGTAGTGAGTCTTGTTTGTTTGCACAAGTGAAGTAGCAAATTGAATTCCTAAGATCCACAAATTCTAATTGGTTAATGAAGTCACTAAATTCATTCACATGGGGAGGACAAGATGCGGCAATCCCTACCTTCTCACATTGGAATCTAATTGCGTTGAAATCTCTTAGAACAACCCAAGGGGATGTGCGCTGATGCGGCTGAATATCATGCCACAATTTCAATCTATCAATATATCAATTACTAACATAAACAAAAGAGGCAAAGAGCTGGAAAGTACCATCCTTGGCCTCCACATCACAGTGGATGTATTGGTCCGATTGAGGACTTGTAATGACAAAACTCGTGAATCCCAAGACACTAAAATTCTCCCCAATGGAGCCAATCTATAGTTATTCACAAATTTCCAATTAGGGAGCATGGATCTAGCGATGTTATCTATCCTAGAGTCCTTAACCTTATGCTCAAGAAGCACAACTAGAAATAGCTTATGGAGTTTCACAAAAGTGTTAACAGCTTTTTGTTTAAAGGGGTCACTAGGACACCTTATATTCCAAGAACGAAAATGCATTGAAGAACTTGACACAAAAACAAAAGTGTTTAGAGTGACAAAAGGTAATTCAGATACTCAAGGCTTTTAAAGATAAGAGTTAATGTTCACAAAATCCGCACAACACAAAGGGTAAGCTGAGCTGAATATACTTATTGAGACAAATGGTAAATACGAAGAAGTCACTTCCCTTAACGGTTGTTGGAGCCCTTTGATTTGCTCCAGTTCCCACTGGATAAGCCATTTTGAGGGTCCAGAAATTGGTGCATCACACTCATGAACGGTTTCCTCTTCCAATTCAGAGCTGCGAGGGATGTTGGGGCTATCTGGTTCGGACTTGGTGTGATTGCATATCTCCACTCTAGCAATTTTGCATGAATCAGGCAGGTAGCAACAAAAGCATCGAGTCCCGACTCTAGTTGCAAGAAATTTGACGGCATTAAACAAAACTAAGAAGTTGCTATGAGGTGGACACTTACTAAACTTATCTTCATCTTCGAGCGATTTATATGCTCTTGACCACCGCCTTGCTGCTCCGCGAGCGGCAAATGATATCTAATCATAAGACTGAGGGCATTCCTATTCTTTGTGACAAGTTCTAGTAATAACAACTACGGGTACTGTTAAATAAATAAATTTGACTATCTTCTCTTTATGACAATTTGAAATTAAGAACAAAGAGAATCAAGAGAGACGGAAACCGAGGGTGGTCAGCCAGAAAATTGAATAATTTGAAAGATTTGATAGTAGGTGTAAGAAAAACCACTGCTGGAGAATGATCAGATACCCCTGTAGAAGGAAAATGGGTATGAGAACAGCTGGACATTTTAATCCATGCTTCATTAACCAATACACGATCAATTTTGGTAGTTACAAAATGAAGTGAGTCTTGTTTGTTGGCCCAAGTGAAGTAGCAGATTGAATTCCAAAGATGCTAAAATTAAAATTGGTTAATGAAGTCACTAAATTCATTCACATAGGGAGTACAAGATAAAGCACACTCTACCTTCTCACATGGGAATCTAATGGCGTTGAAATCTCCTAGAACAACCCAAGGGGATGTGAACTGATGCTGCTAAATATCATGCCACAATTTTTGTCTATCAATATAGCAATTACTACCATAAACAAAAGAGGCAAAGAGCTGGAAAGTACCATCCTTGGCCTCCGCATCACAGTGGATGTATTGGTCCGACTGAGCTAGGAATTGTAATAACAAAACTAGTGGATCCCAAGACACTAAAATTCTCCCCAATGGAGCCAATCTATAGTTATTAACAAATTTCCAATTAGGGAGCATGGATATAGCGATGTTATCTATCCTAGAGTCCTTAACCTTATGCTTAAGAAGCGCAACTAGAAATAGTTTATGTAGTTTCACAAATGTATTAACAGCTTTTTGTTTAATGGGGTCATTAAGACCCCTTATATTCCAGGAACGAAAAATGCATTGAAGAACTAGACACAAAAACAAAAGTATTTAGACTGACGAAAGGTCATTCAAATGCTCCAAGCTTTTAAATCATAAAATCCGCACAACAGAAAGGGTAAGCTGAGCAGAATATACTTATAGAGACAAATGGTAAATAGGAAGACGTCACTTCCCTTAACGGTTGTTGGAGCCCTTTGATTTGCTTCAGTTCCCACTAGATATGCCATTTTTCTGTGAGCCTCTATACGCCACTTTTAACATCTGGAATTGAGGGTCCAGAAATGGGTGCATCAGACTCATGAACGGCTTACTCTTCCAATTCAGAGCTGCGAGGGATGTTGGGGCTATCTGGTTCGGACTTGGTGCGGTTGGATATCTCCTATCCAGCAATTTTGAATGGATCAGGCAGGTAACAACAAAAGCACCGAGTCCCGATTTTAGTTGCAAGAATATTGACGGCATTAAACAAAACTAAGAAGTTGCTATGAGGTGGACATTTACTAACCTTATCTTCATCTTCGAGCGATTTATATGCTCTTGACCACGGCATTACTGCTCCGCAAGCTGCAAATGATATCTAATTATAAGACTGAGAGCATTCCTTTTCTTTGTCACAAGTTCTAGTAATAACAACTATGTGTACTACTAAATAATTAATTAAATTTAACTGTCATCTCTTTACGACAATTTGAAATTAAGAATAAAGTTAATCAAGAGAGACAGAAACTGAGGGTGGTCAGCCAGAAAATTGAATAATTTGAAAGGGTTGATAGTAGGGGTAAGAAAAACCACTGCTGGAGAATGATCAGATACCCCTGTAGAAGTAAAATGGGTATGAGATCAGCTGGACATTTTAATCCACGCTTCATTAACCAATACACGATCAATTATCGTAATTACAAAATGAAGTGAGTCTTGTTTGTTGGCCCAAGTGAAGTAGCAGATTGAATTCTAAGATCCACAAATTCTAATTGGTTAATGATGTCACTAAATTGATTCACATAGGGAGGACAAGATGTAGCACTCCTTACCTTCTCCCATGGGAATGTAATGGCGTTGAAATCTCCTAGAACAACCCAAGGGGATGTGCACTGATGCTGCTGAATATCATGCCACAATTTCAGTCTATCGATATAGCAATTACTACCACAAACAAAAGAGGCAAAGAGCTGGAAAGTACCATCCTTGGCCTACACATCACAGAGGATGTATTGGTCCGATTGAGTTAGGACTTGTAATGACAAAACTAGGGGATCCCAAGACCCAAAAATTCTCCCCTATGGAGCCAATCTATAGTTATTCACAAATTTCCAATTAGGGAGCATGGATCTAGCGATGTTATCCATCCTAGAGTCCTAAACCTCACAACACAAAGGTAAGAGTTAATATTCACTAAATCCGCATAACACAAAGGGTAAGCTGAGCTGAATATACTTATTGAGACAAATGGGAAATAGGAAGAAGTCACTTCCCTTAACGGTTGTTGGAGCCCTTTGATTTGCTCCAGTTCGCACGTGATATGCCATTTTTTTTGAGCTGTATACTCAACTTTTAGCATATGGAATTGAAGGTCCAGAAATGGGTGCATCACACTCATGAACGGCTTCCTTTTCCAATTCAAAGTTGCATGGGATGTTGGAGCTATCTGGTTCGGACTTGGTGTGATTGGATATTGTTAGTACTAGTATTATGTGTTTAGTCCCACATTGCTTGATTACATTATGTAACGACTATCTCTTTATATAAATAAATGATTATGTGTGAGGGTTAATTTAAGACCCTACACACTTTTCCCTTCCAAACAACATGGTATCAGAGCGGGTTCTTAAACCGCCCTTGAAACCCTAAACCCTAACCTTCGACAGCCACCCCCAACCCTAAACCCCAACCCATAACCTCCACAACCCTAATCAACCCTAAATAATCCCATCACTGCCGTACATCAGCCCTAATCAATACCGTACATTACCCACGCCCACCATCTTCCTCAGCCTCGTCCATACAACCATACCCAGCCACTGCCCAGTCTCCGGCGACCCTCGCCGGCCATCTCCAGTCACCGGCGACCCTCCGGCGACTCTCTCACTGATTGTTAGATCCCTGTCGGCACCTCCATCGACCATACCCAGCCATTGCCGACCCTCGAAACCCTAACCCTCCACCTTCGAATCCAACACCCAGCCACCCCGACAGCACCCAGTGCTCGGCGACCCTCCGGCGACCCTCGCCGCCCGTCGTCCACCCTCTGGCGACCCTCGCCGCCCGTCGTCCACCCTCCGGCGACCCTCGCCGACCCTCGTCAACCCTCCGGTGACCCTCGCCGCTTGTCACCCAACCTCAGGCGACCCTCGCCGCTAGTCGCCAGTCTCCGGCGAGCTCTCCAGTCCCCTCCTGGCTGCTGATTCTGCGATCTGTTGTTACTTTCGTTGATTTCGTAGTCTATTCAGCTTGTGTCCAACAACTGAATGGTCTGATTTCTACTCTCCATGACTGTAAGTTGGGTATTTTTCGTTTGGTATTCATGATTTGGCTCTTATACTCGTGATTTGGGGTCCTGTTGCTGCTATTACTGTTCGGAGTCCTTTGCTACTGCTGTTGCTGTTTATTTCAGCATCTGTTTGATCTCATGTGCTGCTCTTGTTCGCTGGTTATAGTGCCATATTGATGTTCGTGGCCGCCTCTGGGTTATTGACTTAATTTCTTGTTGTTTGCTTTGCTTTTTGGGTTACTTGGTCTATTTGCCATGGGCTCCGGCACCGAATCTGTTGTTAGTTCTCTATCTACAGGTAGTACTATGACTTCCGCTATTAGTCGCTCTTCTCGATCTCGTGAGAGGTTATCTATTACCTCCACCTTGTTGAATGGTCGAAATTATGCTGTTTGGGCTAAGGCTGTTGAAGTTTATTATTTGGGGGAGTCAGAATATCATTTCCTTACTGATGATCCTCCCGCGGCGACTGCCGCATCATATGGTGCTTGGGTCCCTGCGGATGCTAAGATTCGGGTTGAGTTATGGAATAGTATGGAGGACACTATTAAGAATACTCTAGTTTTCTTACCTACAGCAAAAAATGTGTGGTTGAAGGTTAAGGAGATGTTTTCTGGGGCTGATAATCTTCGTCGCACATATGATCTTCATCAACAATTCTTTTCTCTTGATCTTGGCAGCTCATCCTTGGAGGAGTATTATGCCAAGTTTTGCGGTGTTTGTGAGGAGCTCAACACTTGTGAGCCAATTTCTTCAGATATTCAGGTTATGGAGCACCAACGTGAGCGTTTACAGGTGGCTCGATTTCTGTTTGGGTTACCTTCTCCGGCATATGATTCTATCCGATCTAATCTTTTGGGTGATAAAGATTTACCTTCCCTCAGTGCGGTGTTCAGTCGCGTTCGCCAGGCATCTGTTTCTGACACTAGTGTTGATTTGACACCGGCTGCCCGCTCGGCTTTGGTTACCACGGTCTCTCGTGGTGGTTCTTCTTATCGTGGTTTTGACCGTGGTGGTCGAGAGACAGGGGGAGGCAGTCGGGGTACTTTTGGCCGTGGATTTAGTCGTGATTCCAGTAGCGGTGGTCGAGTGTCGCCTGTTGGGGGGCGTGATTTTGGCAGTAGTAGTCGTGGTCGTGGGCCTCGTTACTGCACATATTGCCATGGTACTAATCATACTGTTGAGTACTGTTGGATTCTTCATGGCCGTCCATCTGCTCATCAAGCTATAGTTTCTGAGGATGATGGGTCCATGCTGTCTAGTTCTATGACCAGCTCAGCCCCACGTGTTGTTACTATTCCAGAGGATGAGTACCATTGCCTGATTTCCCAGCCGACTTCTCACGTGTCTTCCTCCTCCACTGCTACGTTTGCTCAGAAAGGCTCCACTTTTGCTGGTCTGGTCTCTAATAACTCGTGGGTTATTGATTCTGGTGCTACCGATCATATGACAGGTCACTCCATCCACCTCTCTGACTCTCGGCCTCTTGCGAAACCTTCTCGTGTCGCCTTAGCCGATGGTTCCTCTTCTGATATTGCTGGTTTGGGTTCTGTTATTTTACATTCTTCCCTTAAATTAGACTCTGTTTTACATGTTCCTCGTTTTCCCCATAGTCTTATGTCTGTTAGTCAACTTACCCAATCTTTAAATTGTTCGGTCACATTCTTTCCTGGTTATTGTGTCTTTCAGGATCTCCAGACGGGGAAGAAGATTGGTGGCGGTGTTGAGCGTGGTGGTTTGTACTACTTTGATACTGGCGAGCTTCCTACCTCTGTTGCCCTTCAGACTTCCATATCTCCGTATGAGCATCACTGCCGTCTTGGTCACCCATCTCTTCAGACTCTCAAACAGTTAGTTCCGTTGTGTCGTAGTCTTCAGTCTTTGCCATGTGAGGCCTGTGAGTTCAGTAAACATCGTCGTGTTTCTTTTCCACCTAGAGTAGAGAGTCGGGTGTCTCGTCCTTTTCATTTAGTTCACTCAGATATTTGGGGTCCTGTGCGTGTTGCTTCTTGTGGTGGCTTTCAGTATTTTGTTATTTTTGTGGATGACTATTCTAGGCTCACTTATGTTTATCTCATGAAAAACCGGTCGGACTTGTACTCAATTTTTAAATCTTTTTATATGGAAATAAAAACTCAGTTTGATGTTTCTCTTCGTATCATCCGTTCTGATAATGCTGGTGAATATTTCTATAGTGTTTTGTCTGCCTTTTTTAATGAGCATGGTATTATTCATCAATCTTCGTGTTCTCGCACTCCCCAACAGAATGGGGTTGCAGAACGCAAGATCCGTCATTTAACTGAGGTTGCCCGCGCCCTTTTAATCCAGATGACAGTTCCCAAATCCTATTGGGGCGACGCCGTTCTTACTGCCGGATATCTCGTGAATCGAATGCCCTCTCGCGTTCTGGGGGGCCAGATTCCCTATAGTATTTTGCACCCTGATTGTTCTTTATATTCCTTACCGCTTAAAATTTTTGGGTGCACGTGTTTTGTTCATGCCCTAGATCCTGGTCGTGATAAACTTGATCCACGCTCTATCAAGTGTGTATTCCTGGGATACTCTCGGACTCAAAAAGGTTATAAGTGTTATTCTCCCACTCTGCGTCGCGAGTTTGTCTGTGCTGATGTTACGTTTCATGAGTCGTTACCCTATTTTCCGCCTTCATCTCATGAGGATCAGTCTGAGTATATGCGTATTTTAGTTCCTTCTGGACAACCTCAGCTGCAGCACCCTATTATGCAGCAGGTATATGTTCGCCGTGCCAAAACTGCACCACCACCACCTCCGCCTGCCACTGAGCCAACTCCCCCGTTGCGAGATCCGAGTCCAATTTCTTTGGCTCCTACTGCTCCACCTTCTCCTCCCATTGCTCTTCGTAAAGGTATTCGCTCTTGTACTATTTCTCATCCTATTGCTAAATTTGTCTCTTATGATCATCTGTCCCCCACCCTACGTGCTTTTACTGCTTCTGTTTCCTCTGTCTTTGTTCCTAAAACTGTTCAGGAGGCCTTGACTATTTCTGAGTGGCGGACAGCTATGGAGGAGGAGATTTCTGCGCTCCATGATAATGGGACTTGGGAGTTGGTTCATCTACCCTTTGGAAAGACAACTGTGGGGTGCCGCTGGGTATTTACTGTGAAATATCATCCTGATGGGTCTGTTGAGCGTTACAAAGCTCGCCTTGTTGGTAAGGGCTACACCCAGACGTATGGTGTTAACTACGCTGAGACCTTTTCCCCGGTTGTGAAACTTGGTTCTGTTCGTCTCCTTATTTCTCTTGCAGCTAACCTTGGCTGGCCTTTATTCCAATTGGATGTCAAGAATGCTTTCTTACATGGCGACCTTCTCGAAGAGGTTTATATGGAGCAACCACCTGGGTTTGTTGCTCAGGGGGAGCGTTCTCAGGTATGTCGCCTTCGTAAAGCTCTTTATGGGCTTAAACAATCTCCCAGGGCCTGGTTTGGCAAGTTCAGTGATGCGGTTTTGAAATTTGGTATGAGTCGATGTCAGTCTGATCATTCTGTTTTCTCTCTCACATCTACTCGAGGCAAAGTGTTATTAATTGTGTATGTTGATGATATTATTATTACGGGTGATGACCAGAAAGGTATTGATGCGTTGAAGGCCTTTCTGCAGAGCCAATTTCATACTAAAGACTTGGGTAGATTGCGATACTTTTTAGGTATCGAGGTGGCACGATCTAAAGATGGTATTAGTTTATCGCAGAGGAAATATGTGCTGGATATCATAGATGAGACTGGTTTGTTGGGGGCGAAACCTGTCGATACCCCTATGGATCCCAATGTCAAGCTATGTGTTGATCAGGGGGAGGCACTGTCTAGTCCTGATCAATATCGCCGTTTGGTTGGTAAATTGAATTATCTCACTATTACACGTCCTGATATTTCATTTGCAATGAGTATTGTGAGTCAGTTTATGTCTGCTCCTCGTTTGCCACATTGGGAGGCTGTTCTCAGAATTGTCAAGTATCTCAAGTCTCATCCTGGACGTGGTCTATTTTATAGAGCTAATGGTCATTTGCGTATTGAGGCCTTCACTGATTCTGATTGGGCAGAAGGCCCATCTGACAGGAGATCAACCACTGGATATTGTGTTTTTCTTGGCGGCAATCTTGTTAATTGGAAGAGTAAGAAACAGACCGTGGTTGCACAGTCTAGTGCAGAGGCCGAATATAGAGCCATGGCTCACACCACATGTGAGATTGTGTGGGTGCGACCTTTTCTTGAGGAGATAGGATTCAGTGTGCGATTGCCTATGAATTTGTATTGTGATAACCAAGCAGCAATTCACATTGCATCTAACCCCGTATTTCATGAGCGGACTAAGCATATCGAAGTTGATTGTCATCTGGTGCGAGAGAAGTTAACTGATGGTGTTATAGCAACTCCCTTCGTATCTACAAATGCTCAATTGGCTGACATATTCACCAAGTCATTATTTAAGCACCCGTTGGAGATGTTATGTGACAAGCTGGGTTTGTGTGACATCTATTTCCCAGCTTGAGGGGGAGTGTTAGAATACTAGTATATTAGTATACTAGTATTATGTGTTTAGTCCCACATTGCTTGATTACATTATGTAACGACTATCTCTTTATATAAATAAATGATTATGTGTGAGGGTTAATTTAAGACCCTACACACTTTTCCCTTCCAAACAACAGATATCTCCAATCTAGCAATTTTGAATGGATCAGGCAGGTAGCAATAAAAGCACCGAGTCCCGACTTTAGTTGCAAGAATATTGACGGCATTAAACAAAACTAATAAGTTGCTATGAGGTGTACACTTACTAACCTTATCTTCAACTTCGAGCGATTTATATGCTCTTGACCACGGCTTTGCTGCTCCGCGAGCTGCAAATGATATCTAATTATAAGACTGAGGGCATTCCTTTTCTTTGTCACAAGTTCTAGTAATAACAACTATGGGTACTACTAAATAATTAATTAAATTCGACTGTCATCTCTTTACGACAATTTGAAATTAAGAACAAAGTTAATCAAGAGACACAGAAACTGAGGGTGGTCAGCCAGAAAATTGAATAATTTGAAAGGGTTGATAGTAGGGGTAAGAAAAACCACTGCTGGAGAATGATCAGATACCCCTGTAGAAGGAAAATGGGTATGAGATCAGCTGGACATTTTAATCCACGCTTCATTAACCAATACACGATCAATTATCGTAATTACAAAATGAAGTGAGTCTTGTTTGTTGGCCCAAGTGAAGTAGCAGATTGAATTCTAAGATCCACAAATTCTAATTGGTTAATGATGTCACTAAATTCATTCACATAGGGAGGACAAGATGCAGCACTCCCTACCTTCTCCCATGGGAATGTAATGGCGTTGAAATCTCCTAGAACAACCCAAGAGGATGTGCACTGATGCTGCTGAATATCATGCCACAATTTCAGTCTATTGATATAGCAATTACTACCACAAACAAAAGAGGCAAAGAGCTGGAAAGTACCATCCTTGGCCTACACATCACAGAGGATGTATTGGTCCGATTGAGTTAGGACTTGTAATGAAAAAACTAGGGGATCCCAAGACCCTAAAATTCTCCCCTATTGAGCCAATCTATAGTTATTCACAAATTTACAATTAGGGAGCATGGATGTAGCGATGTTATCCATCCTAGAGTCCTAAACCTCACAGCACAAAGGTAAGAGTTAATATTCACTAAATCCGCACAACATAAAGGGTAAGCGGAGCTGAATATACTTATTGAGACAAATGGTAAATAGGAAGAAGTCACTTCCCTTAACGGTTGTTGGAGCCCTTTGATTTGCTCCAGTTCGCACGTGATATGCCATTTTTTTTGAGCCTCTATACACCACTTTTAACATCTAGAATTGAAGGTCCAGAAATGGGTGCATCAAACTCTTGAACGGCTTCCTCTTCCAATTCAAAGTAGCGTGGGATGTTGGGGCTATCTGGTTCGGACTTGGTGTGATTGGATATCTCCAATCCAGCAATTTTGAATGGATCAGGCGGGTAGCAACAAAAGCTCCGAGTCCCGACTTTAGTTGCAAGAATATTTACGGCATTAAACAAAACTAATAAGTTGCTATGAGGTGGACACTTTACTAACCTTATCTTCATCTTCGAGCGATTTATATGCTCTTGACCACGGCTTTGTTGCTCCGCGAGCTACAAATGAAATCTAATTATAACACTGAGGGCATTCCTTTTCTTTGTGACAAGTTCTAGTAATAACAACAACGGGTACTTTTAAATAATTAAATTTGACTATCTTCTCTTCATGACAATTTGAAATTATGAACGAAGAGAATAAAGAGTGACAGAAAACTGAGGGTGGTCAGCCATAGAATTGAATAATTTGAAAGGTTTGATAGTAGGAGTAAGAAAAACCACTGCTGAAGAATAATCAGATACCCCTGTAGAAGGAAAATGGGTATGAGAATAGCTGGACATTTTAATCCATGCTTCATTAACCAATACACGATCAATTTTCGTAGTTACAAAATGAAGTGAGTCTTGTTTGTTGGCCCAAGTGAAGTAACAGATTAAATTCCTAAGATGCTAAAATTCAAATTGGTTAATGAAGTCACTAAATTCATTCACATAGGGAGTACAAGATAAAGCACACCCTACCTTCTCACATGGGAATCTAATGGCGTTGAAATCTCCAAGAACAACCCAAGGGGATGTGCACCGATGCTACTGAATATCATGCCACAATTTTTGTCTATCAATATAACAATTACTACCATAAACAAAAGAGGCAAAGAGCTGGAAAGTACGATCCTTGGCCTCCACATCACAGTGGATGTATTGGTCCGATTGAGCTAGGACTTGTAATAACATAATTAGTAGATCCCAAGACACTAAAATTCTCCCCAATGGAGCCAATTTATAGTTATTCACAAATTTCCAATTAGGGAGCATGGATATAGCGATGTTATCTATCCTAGAGTCCTTAACCTTATGCTCAAGAAGCGCAACTAGAAATAGTTTATAGAGTTTCACAAATGTATTAACAGCTTTTTGTTTATTGGGGTCATTAAGACCCCTTATATTCCAGGAACGAAAATGCATTGAAGAACTAGACACAAAATCAAAAGTATTTAGACTGACGAAAGGTAATTCAAATGCTCCAAGCTTTTAAAGATAAGAGTTAATGTTCACAAAATCCGCACAACACAAAGGTAAGCTGAGCTAAATATACTAATAGAGACAAATGGTAAATAGGAAAAAGTCACTTCCCTTAACGGTTGTTGGAGCCCTTTGATTTGCTCCAGTTCGCACGTGATATGCCATTTTTTTTGAGCCTCTATACACCACTTTTAACATCTAGAATTGAAGGTCCAGAAATGGGTGCATCAAACTCTTGAACGGCTTCCTCTTCCAATTCAAAGTAGCGTGGGATGTTGGGGCTATCTGGTTCGGACTTGGTGTGATTGGATATCTCCAATCCAGCAATTTTGAATGGATCAGGCGGGTAGCAACAAAAGCTCCGAGTCCCGACTTTAGTTGCAAGAATATTTACGGCATTAAACAAAACTAATAAGTTGCTATGAGGTGGACACTTTACTAACCTTATCTTCATCTTCGAGCGATTTATATGCTCTTGACCACGGCTTTGTTGCTCCGCGAGCTACAAATGAAATCTAATTATAACACTGAGGGCATTCCTTTTCTTTGTGACAAGTTCTAGTAATAACAACAACGGGTACTTTTAAATAATTAAATTTGACTATCTTCTCTTCATGACAATTTGAAATTATGAACGAAGAGAATAAAGAGTGACAGAAAACTGAGGGTGGTCAGCCATAGAATTGAATAATTTGAAAGGTTTGATAGTAGGAGTAAGAAAAACCACTGCTGAAGAATAATCAGATACCCCTGTAGAAGGAAAATGGGTATGAGAATAGCTGGACATTTTAATCCATGCTTCATTAACCAATACACGATCAATTTTCGTAGTTACAAAATGAAGTGAGTCTTGTTTGTTGGCCCAAGTGAAGTAACAGATTGAATTCCTAAGATGCTAAAATTCAAATTGGTTAATGAAGTCACTAAATTCATTCACATAGGGAGTACAAGATAAAGCACACCCTACCTTCTCACATGGGAATCTAATGGCGTTGAAATCTCCTAGAACAACCCAAGGGGATGTGCACCGATGCTACTGAATATCATGCCACAATTTTTGTCTATCAATATAACAATTACTACCATAAACAAAAGAGGCAAAGAGCTTGAAAGTACGATCCTTGGCCTCCACATCACAGTGGATGTATTGGTCCGATTGAGCTAGGACTTGTAATAACATAATTAGTAGATCCCAAGACACTAAAATTCTCCCCAATGGAGCCAATTTATAGTTATTCACAAATTTCCAATTAGGGAGCATGGATATAGCGATGTTATCTATCCTAGAGTCCTTAACCTTATGCTCAAGAAGCGCAACTAGAAATAGTTTATAGAGTTTCACAAATGTATTAACAGCTTTTTGTTTATTGGGGTCATTAAGACCCCTTATATTCCAGGAACGAAAATGCATTGAAGAACTAGACACAAAATCAAAAGTATTTAGACTGACGAAAGGTAATTCAAATGCTCCAAGCTTTTAAAGATAAGAGTTAATGTTCACAAAATCCGCACAACACAAAGGTAAGCTGAGCTAAATATACTAATAGAGACAAATGGTAAATAGGAAAAAGTCACTTCCCTTAACGGTTGTTGGAGCCCTTTGATTTGCTCCAGTTCCCACTTGATATGCCATTTTTCTACGAGCTTCTATACACCACTTTTAACATCTGGAATTGAAGGTCCAGAAATGGGTGCATCACACTCATGAACGGCTTCCACTTCAAATTCAGAGCTGTGAGGGATGTTGGGGCTATGTGGTTTAGACTTGATGTGATTGGATATCTCCAATCCAGCAATTTTGAATGGATCAGGCAGGCAGCAACACAAGCACCGAGTCCCGACTTTAGTTGCAAGAATATTGACGGTATAATACAAAACTAAGAAGTTGCTATAAGGTGGACACTTACTAACCTTATCTTCATCTTTGAGCGATTTATATGCTCTTGACCACAGCTTGGCTACTACGCGAGCTACAAATGAAATCTAATTATAAGACTGAGGGCATTCCTTTTCTTTGTCACAAGTTCTAGTAATAACAACTACGGGTATTTTAGTAATTAAATTTGACTATCCTCTCTTCATGACAATTTGAAATTATGAACGAAGAGAATAAAGAGTGACAGAAACTGAGGGTAGTCAGCCATAAAATTGAATAATTTGAAAGGTTTGATAGTAGGGGTAAGAAAAACCACTGCTGGAGAATGATCAGATAACCCTGTAGAAGGAAAATGGGTATGAGAATAGCTGGACATTTTAATTCATGCTTCATTAACCAATACACAATCAATTTTGGTAGTTAGAAAATGATGTGAGTCTTGTTTGTTGGCCCAAGTAAGGTAGCAGATTGAATTCCAAAGATCCTCAAATTCTAATTGGTTAATGAAGTCACTAAATTCATTCACATAGGGAGGACAAGATGGAGCACTCCTTACCTTCTCATATGGAAATCTAATGGCGTTGAAATCTCCTAGAACAATCCAAGGGGATGTGCCCCAATGCTGTTGAATATCATGCCACAATTTTTGTCTATCAATATATCAATTACTACCCTAAACAAAAGAGGCAAAGAGCTGGAAAGTACCGTCCTTGGCCCCAATATCACAGTGGATGTATTGGTCCGATTGAGTACTTGTAATGACAAAACTAGTGGATCACAAGACACTAAAATTCTCCCCAATGGAGCCAATCTATAGTTATTCACAAATTTTCAACTACGGAGCATTGATCTAGCGATGTTATCTATCCTAGAGTCCTTAACCCTATGCTCAAGAAGCGCAACTAGAATTAGCTTATGGAGTTTCACAAAAGAGTCAACAGCTTTTTGTTTAATGGGGTTATATTCGAGGAACAAAAATGCATTGAAGAACTAGACACAAAAACGGAAGTATTTAGACTGACAAAAGGTAATTCAGATGCTCAAAGCTTTTAAAGATGAGAGTCAACGTTCACAAAATCAGCACAACACAAAGTGTAAGCTGAGCTGAATATACTTATTGAGACAAATGGTAAATAGGAAGAAGTCACTTCCCTTAACGGTTGTTGGAGCCCTTTGAGTTGCTCCAGTTCCCACTGGATATACCATTTTTCTTTGAGGGTCCATAAATGGGAGCATCACGCTCATGAATAGCTTCGTCTTCCAATTAAGAGCAGCGACGGATGTTGGGGCTATCTGGTTCGGACTTGGTGTGATTGGACATCTCCAATCCAGCAATTTTGAATGGATCAGGCAGGCAGCAACAAAAGCACCGAGTCCCGACATTAGTTGCAAGAATATTGATGGCATTAAACAAAACTAAGAAGTGGCTATGAGGTGGACACTTAATAACCTTAACTTCATCTTCGAGCGATTTATAGGCTCTTGACCACGGCTTTGCTGCTCCGCGAGCTACAAATGAAATCTAATTATAAGACTGAGAGCATTCCTTTTCTTTGTGACAAGTTCTAGTAATAACAACTACGGGTACTTTTAAAAAATTAAATTTGACTATCTTCTCTTTATTACAATTTAAAATTATGAACGAAGAGAATCAAGAGAGACAGAATTTGAGGATGGTCGGCCAGAAAATTGAATAATTTGAAAGGTTTGATAGTAGGGGTAATAAAAACCACTGCTGGAGAATGATCAGATACCCTGTAGAAGGAAAATGGGTATGAGAACAGCAGGACATTTTAATCCATGCTTCATTAACCAATACACGATCAATTTTGGTAGTTACAAAATGAAGTGAGTCTTGTTTGTTGGCCCAAGTGAAGTAGCAGATGGAATTACTAAGATCTTCAAATTCTAATTGGTTAATGAAGTCACTAAATTCATTCACAATGGGAGGACAAGATGCAACACTCACTACCTTCTCAGATGGGAAACTAATGGCGTTAAAATCTCCTAGAACAACCCAAGGGGATGTGCACAGACGCTGCTGAATATCATGCCACAATTTTTGTCTATCAATATAGCAATTACTACCATTAACAAAAGAGGCAAAGAACTGGAAAGTACCATCCTTGGCCTCCCCATCACAGTGGATGTATTGGTCCGATTGAGGACTTGTAATGACAAAACTAGTGGATCCCAAGACACTAAAATTCTCCCAAATGGAGTCAATCTATTGTTATACACAAATTTCCATTTAGGGAGCATGGATCTAGCGATGTTATCTATCCTAGATTCCTTAACCTTATGCTCAAGAAGCGCAACAAGAATTAGCTTATGGGGTTTCACAAAAGTGTTAAACAGCTTTTTGTTTAATGGGGTCATTAAGACCCCCTATAGTCCAGGAACGAAAATGCTTTGAAAAACTAAACACAAAAACATAAGTATTTAGATTTACAAAAGGTAAATCAGATGCTCAAAGCTTTTAAAGACAAGTGTTAATGTTCACAAAATCCGCACAACACAAAGGGTAAGCTGAGCTGAATATACTTATTGAGACAAATGGTAAATAGGAAAAAGTCACTTCCCTTAACAGTTATTGGAGCCCTTTGATTTGCTCCAGTTCCCACTAGATTTGCCATTTTTCTTTGAGCCTCTATACACCACTTTTAACATCTGGAATTGAGGGTCCAGAAATGGGCGAATCACACTCATGAACTGCGAGGGATGTTGGGGCTCTCTGGTTCGGACTTGGTGTGATTAGATATCTCCAATCCAGCTATTTTGAATGGATCAGACAGGCAGCAACAAAAGCACCGAGTCCCGACTTTAGTTGCAAAAATATTGATGGCATTAAACAAAACTAAGATGTTGCTATGAATTGGACACTTACTAACCTTATCTTCATCTTCGAGCGATTTTTATCCTCTTGACCACGGCTTTGCTGCTCCGCGAGCTGCAAATGAAATCTAATTATAAGACTAAGGGCATTCCTTTTCTTTGTGACAAGTTCTAGTAATAACAACTACGGGTACTTTTAAATAATAAAATTTTACTATCTTCTCTTTATGACAATTTGAAATTAGGAACCAAGAGAATAAAGAGTGACAGAAACTGAGGGTGGTCAGCCATAAAATCGGATAATTAGAAAGGTTTAATAGTAGGGGTAAGAAAAACCACTGCTGGAGAATGATCAGATACCCTGTAGAAGTAAAATGGGTATGAGAACAGCTGGACATTTTAATCCATGCTTCATTAACCAATACACGATCAATTTTGGTAGATACAAAATGAAATGAGTCTTGTTTGTTGGCCCAAGTGAAGTAGCAGACTGAATTCCTAAGATCCACAAATTCTAATTGGTTAATGAAGTCACTAAATTCATTCACAAAGGTAGGACAAGATGCAACACTCCCTACCTTCTCACATGGGAATCTAATGGCGTTGAAATCTCCTAGAACAATCCAAGGGGATGTGCTCTAATGTTGCGGAATATCATGCCATAATTTTTGTCTAACAATTTATCAATTACTACCATAAACAAAAGAGGCATAGAGTTGGAAAGTACCGTCCTTGGCCCCCACATCACAGTGGATGTAATGGTCCGACTGAGTACTTGTAATGACAAAACTAGTGGATCACAAGACACTAAAATTCTCCCCAATGGAGCCAATCTATAGTTATTCACAAATTTTCAACTAGGGAGCATGGATCTAGCGATGTTATCTATCCAAGAGTCCTTAACCTTATGCCCAAGAAGCGCAACTAGGATAAGCTAATGGAGTTTCACAAAATTGTTAACAGCTTTTTGTTAAATGGGGTTATATTCCAGGAACGAAAATGCAATGAAGAACTAGACACAAAAATAGAAGTATTTAGACGGAAAAAAGGTAATTCGGATGCTCATAGCTTTTAAAGATGAGAGTTAATGATCACAAAATCCGCACAACACAAAGGGTAAGCTGAGCTAAATACACTTATTGAGACAAATGGTAAATAGGAAGAAGTCACTTCCCTTAACGGTTGTTGGAGCCCTTTAATTTGCTCCAGTTCCCACTGGATAAGCCATTTTTTTTTTAGCCTCTGTACACCACTTTTAACATCTGGATTTGAGGGTCCATAAATGGGTGCATCACACTCATGAACAGCTTCGTCTTCCAATTAAGAGCTGCGAGGGATGTTGGGGCTATCTGGTTCGGACTTGGTGTGATTGGATATCTCCAATCCAGCAATTTTGAATGGATCAGGCAGGCAGCAAAGAAAGCACCGACTCCCGACTTTAGTTGCAAGAATATTGAAGGCATTAAACAAAACTAAGAAGTGGCAATGAGGTGGATACTTACTAACCTTATCTTCATCTTCGAGCGATTTATATGCTTTTGACCACAGCTTTGCTGCTCCGTGAGCTGCAAATGAAATCTAATTATAAGACTAAGGGCATTCTTTTTCTTTGTGACAAGTTCTAGTAATAACAACTAAGGGTAATTTTAAATAATTAAATTCGACTGTCTTCTCTTTATGACAATTTAAAATTATGAACGAAGAGAATCAAGAGAGACAGAAACTGAGGGTGGTCAGCCAGAAAATTGAATAATTTGAAAGGTTTGGTAGTAGGGGTAAGAAAAACCACTGCTGGAGAATGATCAGATACCCTGTAGAAGGAAAATGGGTATTAGAACAGCTGGACATTTTAATCCATGCTCCATTAAACAATACACGATCAATTTTGGTAGTTACAAAATGAAATGAGTCTTGTTTGTTGGCCCAAGTGAAGTAGCAGATTGAATTCCTAAGATCCTCAAATTCTAATTGGTTAATGAAGTCACTAAATTCATTCACATTGGGAGGACAAGATGCAGCACTCCCTACCTTCTCACATGGGAATCTAATGGCGTTGAAATCTCCTAGAACAACCCAAGGGGATGTGCACTAATGCTGCTGAATATCATGCCACAAGTTTTGTCTATCAATATATCAATTACTACCATAAACAAAAGAGGCAAAGAGCTGGAAAGTACCATCCTTGGCCCCCACATCAAAGTAGATGTATTAGTCATATTGAGGACTTGTAATGACAAAACTAGTGGATCCCAAGACAATAAAATTCTCCCTAATGGAGCCAATCTATAGTTATTCACAAATTTCCAACTATGGAGCATGGATCTAGCGATGTTATCTATCCTAGAGTCCTTAACCTTATGCTCAAGAAGCGCAACTAGAATTGGTTTATGGAGATTCACAAAAGTGTTAAAAGCTTTTTTTTAATGGGGTTATATTCCAGGAACGAAAATGCATTGAAGAACTAGACACAAAAACAGAAGTATTTAGACTGACAAAAGGTAATTCAGATGCTTAAAGCTTTTAAAGATGAGAGTTAATGTCCACAAAATCCGCACAACACAAAGGATAAGCTGAGCTGAATATACTTATTGCGACAAATGGTAAATAGAAAGAAGTTACTTCCCATAACGGTTGTTGGAGCACCTTTGAATTGAGGATCCATAAATGGGTGCATCACGCTCATGAATAGCTTCCTCTTCCAATTAAGAGCTACGAGGGATGTTGGGGCTATCTGGTTCGGACTTGGTGTGATTGGATATCTCTAATCCCGCAATTTTGAATGGATTAGGCAGGCAGTAACAAAAACACCGAGTACCGACTTTAGTTGCAAGAATATTGATGGCATTAAACAAAATTAAGAAGTGGCTATGAGGTGGACACTTACTAACCTTATCTAAATCTTCAAGCGATTTATATGCGCTTGACCATGGCTTTGCTGCTCCGCGAGCTACAAATGAAATCTAATAGTATGACTGAGGGCATTCCTTTTCTTTGTGACAAGTTCTAATAATAACTACGGGTACTTTTAAATAATTAAATTTGACTATTTTCTCTTTATGAGAATTTGAAATTATGAACGAAGAGAATCAAGAGAGACAGAAACTGAGTGTGGTCAGCCAAAAAATTGAATAATTTGAAAGGTTTGATGGTAGGGGTAAGAAAAACCACTGCTGGAGAATGATCCGATACCCCTGTAGTAGGAAAATGGGTATTAGAACAGCTGGACATTTTAATCCATGCTTCATTAACCAATACACGATCAATTTTGGTAGTTACAAAATGAAGTGAGTCTTGTCTGTTGGCCCAAGTGAAGTAGCAGATTAAATTCCTAAGATCCTCAAATTCTAATTGGTTAATGAAGTCACTAAATTCATAAACATTGGGAGGACAAGATGCAGCACTCCCTACCTTCTCACATGGGAATCTAATGGGGTTGAAATCTCCTAGAACAACCCAAGGGGATGTGCACTGATACTGCTGAATATCATGCCACAATTTTTGTCTAACAATATAGCAATTACTACCACAAACAAAAGAGGCAAAGAGCTGGAAAGTACCATCCTTGGTCTCTACATCACAGTGGATGTATTGGTCCGATTGAGGAGTTGTAATGAGAAAACTAGTGGATCCCATGACACTAAAATTCTCCCCAATGGATTCAATCTATTGTTATACACAAATTTCCATTTAGGGAGCATAGATCTAGCGATGTTATCTATCCTAGAGTTCTTAACCTTATGCTCAAGAAGCGCAACTAGAAATTGCTAATGGAGTTTCACAAAAGTGTTAAATAGCTTTTTGCTTAATGGGGTCATTAAGACCCGTTGTATTCCAGGAACGAAAATGCATTGAAGAACTAGACACAAAAATAAAAGTATTTAGACTGACAAAAGATGATTCAGAATCTCAAAGCTTTTAAAGATAAGAGTTAATGTTCACAAAATCCGCACTACACAAAGGGTAAGCTGAGCTGAATATACTTGTTGAGACAAATGGTAAATAGGAGGAAGTCACTTCCCTTAACGGTTGTTGGAGCCCTTTGATTTGCTCCAGTTCCCACTGGATATGCCATTTTTCTTTGAGCCTTTATACACCACTTTTAACATCTGGAATTGAGGGTCCAGAAATGGGTGCATCACACTAATGAACGGCTTCCTCTTTCAATTCAGAGCTGCGAGGGATGTTGGGGCTATTTGGTTCGGACTTGGTGTGATTGGATATCTCCAATCCAACAATTTTGAATGGATCAAGCAGGCAGCAACAAAAGCACTGAGTCCCGACTTTAGTTGCAAGAATATTGACGGCTTTAAACAAAACTAAGAAGTTGCTATGAGGTGGACACTTACTAACCTTATCTTCATCTTCGAGCGATTTATATTCTCTTGACCACAGCTTTGCTGCTCCGCGAGCTGCAAATGAAATCGAATTATAAACCTGAGGGCATTCCTTTTCTTTGTGACAAGTTCTAGTAATAACAACTACGGGTACTTTTAAATAATACAATTAAATTAAACTATCTTCTCTTTATGACAATTTGAAATTAAGAACGAAGAGAATCAGAAACTGAGGGTTGTCAGCCAGAAAATTGAATAATTTAAAAGGTTTGATAGTAAGGGTAAGAAAAACCACTGCTGGAGAATGATCAGATATCCCTGTAGAAGGAAAATGGGTATGAGAACAGTTGGACATTTTAATCCATGCTTCATTAACCAATACACGATCAATTTTGGTACTTACAAAATGAAGTGAGTTTTGTTTGATGGCCCAAGTGAAGTAGCAGATTGAATTCCTAAGACCCTCAAATTATAATTGGTTAATGAAGTCACTAAATTCATTCACATAGGGAGGACAAGATGCAGCACACCCTACCTTCTCACATGGGAATCTAATGGCATTGAAATCTCCTAGATCAACCCAAGGGGGTGTGCACCGATGCTGCTGAATATCATGCCACAATTTTTGTCAATCAATATTGCAATTACTACCACAAACAAAAGAGGCAAAGAGCTGGAAAGTACCAACCTTGGCCTCCACATCACAGTGGATGTATTGGTCCGATTGAGGACTTGTAATGACAAAACTAGTGGATCCCAAGACACTAAAATTCTCCCCAATGGAGTCAATCTATTGTTATACACAAATTTCCATTTAGGGAGCATGGATCTAGCGATGTTATCTATCCTAGAGTCCTTAACCTTATGCTCAAGAAGCGCAACTAGAAATAGCTTAAGGGGTTTCACAAAAGTGTTAAAAGCTTTTTGTTTAATGGGGTCATTAAGACCCCCTATATTCGAGGAACGAAAATGCTTTGAAAAACAAGACACTAAAACAGAAGTATTTAGACTGACAAAAGGTAATTCAGATGCTCAAAGCTTTAAAGACAAGAGTTAATTTTCACAAAATCCGCACAACACAAAGGGTAAGCTGAGCTGAATATACTTATTGAGATAAATGGTAAATAGGAAGAAGTCACTTCCCTTAACGGTTGTTGGAGCCCTTTGATTTGCTCCAGTTCCCACTGGATATGCCATTTTTCTTTGAGCCTTTATACACCACTTTTAACATCTGGAATTGAGGGTCCAGAAATGGGTGCATCACACTCATGAACGACTTCCTCTTTCAATTCAGAGCTGCGAAGGATGTTGGGGCTATTTGGTTCGGACTTGGTGTGATTGGATATCTCCAATCCAACAATTTTGAATGGATCAAGCAGGCAGCAACAAAAGCACCGAATCCCGACTTTAGTTGCAAGAATATTGACGGCTTTAAACAAAACTAAGAAGTTGCTATGAGGTGGACACTTACTAACCTTATCTTCATCTTCGAGCGATTTATATGCTCTTGACCACAGCTTTGCTGCTCCGCGAGCTGCAAATGAAATCGAATTATAAACCTAAGGGCATTCTTTTTCTTTGTGACAAGTTCTAGTAATAACAACTACGGGTACTTTTAAATAATATAATTAAATTAAACTATCTTCTCTTTATGACAATTTGAAATTAAGAACGAAGAGAATCAGAAACTGAGGGTGGTCAGCCAGAAAATTGAATAATTTAAAAGGTTTGATAGTAAGGGTATGAAAAACCACTGCTGGAGAATGATAAGATACCCCTGTAGAAGGAAAATGGGTATGAGAACAGCTGGACATTTTAATCCATGCTTCATTAACCAATACACGATCAATTTTGGTACTTACAAAATGAAGTGAGTCTTGTTTGTTGGCCCAAGTGAAGTAGAAGATTGAATTCCTAAGATCCTCAAATTCTAATTGGTTAATGAAGTCACTAAATTCATTCACATAGGGAGGACAAGATGCAGCACTCCCTACCTTCTCACATGGGAATCTAATGGCGTTGAAATCTCCTAGATCAACCCAAGGGGATGTGCACTGATGCTGCTGAATATCATGCCACAATTTTTGTCTATCAATATATCAATTACTACCACAAACAAAAGAGGCAAAGAGCTGGAAAGTACCATACTTGGCCTCCACATCACAGTGGATGTATTGGTCCGATTGAGGACTTGTAATGACAAAACTAGTGGATCCCAAGACACTAAAATTCTCCCCAATGGAGTCAATCTATTGTTATAAACAAATTTCCATTTAGGGAGCATGGATCTAGCGATGTTATCTATCCTACAGTCCATAACCTTATGCTCAAGAAGCGCAACTAGAAATAGCTTAAGGGGTTTCACAAAAGTGTTAACAGCTTTTAGTTTAATGGGTTCATTAAGACCCCCTATATTCTAGGAACGAAAATGCTTTGAAAAACTAGACACAAAAACAGAAGTATTTAGACTGACAAAAGGTAATTCAGATGCTCAAAGCTTTTAAAGACAAGAGTTAATGTTCACAAAATCCGCACAACACAAAGGGTAAGCTGAGCTGAATAAACTTATTGAGACAAATGGTAAATAGGAAGAAGTCAGTTCCCTTAACAGTTATTGGAGCCCTTTGATTTGCTTCAGTTCCCACTGGATATGCCATTTTTCTTTGAGCCTCTATACACCACTTTTAACATCTGGAATTGAGGGTCCAGAAATGGGTGAATCACACTCATGAACAGCTTCCTCTTCCAATTCAGAGCTGCGAGGGATGTTGGGGCTCTCTGGTTCGGACTTGGTGTGATTAGATATCTCCAATCTAGCTATTTTGAATGGATCAGACAGGCATCAACAAAAGTACCGAGTCCCGACTTTAGTTGCAAAAATATTGATGGCATTAAACAAAACTAAGAAGTTGCTATGAATTGGACACTTACTAACCTTATCTTCATCTTCGAGCGATATATATCCTCTTGACCACGGCTTTGCTGCACCGCGAGCTGCAAATGAAATCTAATTATAAGACTAAGGGCATACCTTTTCTTTGTGACAAGTTCTAGTAATAACAACTAAGGGTAATTTTAAATAACAAAATTTGACTATCTTCTCTTTATGGCAATTTGAAATTATGAACGAAGAGAATCAAGAGAGACAGAAATTGAGGGTGGTCAGCCATAAAATCGAATAATTAGAAAGGTTTGATAGTAAGGGTAAGAAAAACCACTGCTGGAGAATGATCAGATACCCTGTAGAAGGAAAATGGGTATGAGAACAGCTGGACATTTTAATCCATGCTTCATTAACCAATACACGATCAATTTTGGTAGTTACAAAATGAAATGACTCTTGTTTGTTGGCCCAAGTGAAGTAGCAGACTGAATTCCTAAGATCCTCAAATTCGAATTGGTTAATGAAGTCACTAAATTCATTCACATAGGGAGGACTAGATGCAAGACTCCCTACCTTCTCACATGGGAATCTAATGGCGTAAATCTCCTAGAACAATCCAAGGGGATGTGCACTAATGCTGCTAAATATCATGCCACAATTTTTGTCCATCAATATATCAATTACTACCATAAACAAAAGAGGCAAAGAGCTGGAAAGTACCGTCCTTGGCCCCCACATCACAGTAGATGTATTGGTCCGATTGAGTACTTGTAATGACAAAACTAGTGGATCACAAGACACTAAAATTTTCCCCAATGGAGCCAATCTATAGTTATTCACAAATTTTCAACTAGGGAGCATGGATCTAGCGATCTTATCTATCGAAGAGTTCTTAACCTTATGCTCAAGAAGCGAAACTAGGATAAGCTAATGGAGTTTCACAAAAGTGTTAACAGCTTTTTGTTTAATGGGGTTATATTCCAGGAACGAAAATGCATTGAAGAACTAGACACAAAAATAGAAGTATTTAGACGGAAAAAAGGTAATTCGGATGCTCATAACTTTTAAAGATGAGTGTTAATGTTCACAAAATCCGCACAACACAAAGGGTAAGCTGAGCTGAATATACTTATTGAGACAAATGGTAAATAGGAAGAAGTCACTTCCCTTAACGGTTGTTGGAGCCCTTTGATTTGCTCCAGTTCCCATTGGATATGCCATTTTTCTTTGAGTCTATACACCACCTCCAACATCTGGAATTGAGGGTCCAAAAATGGGTGCATCACGCTCATGAACAGCTTCCACTTCCAATTAAGAGCTGCGATGGATGTTGGGGCAATCTTGTTCGGACTTGGTGAGATTAGATATCTCCAATTTAGCAATTTTGAATGGAACAGGCAGGCAGCAACAAAAGCACCGAGTCCCGACTTTAGTTGCAAGAATATTGATGGCTTTAAACAAAACTAAGAAGTGGCTATGAGGTGGACACTTACTAACCTTATCTTCATCTTCGAGCGATTTATATGCTCTTGACCACGGCTTTGCTGCTCCGCGAGCTACAAATGAAATCTAAATATAAGACTGAGAGCATTCCTTTTCTTTGTGACAGGTTCTAGTAACAACAACTACGGGTACTTTTAAATAATTAAATTTGACTATCTTCTCTTTATGACAATTTAAAATTATGAACGAAGAGAATCAAGAGAGACAGAAACTGAGGGTGGTCGGCCAGAAAATTGAATAATTTGAAAGGTTTGATAGTAGGGGTAAGAAAAACCACTGCTGGAGAATGATCAGATACCCTGTAGAAGGAAAATGGGTATGAGAACAGCAGGACATTTTAATCCATGCTTCATTAACCAATAAACGATCAATTTTGGTAGTTACAAAATGAAGTGAGTCTTGTTTGTTGGCCCAAGTGAAGTAGCAGATTGAATTCCAAAGATTCTCAAATTCTAATTGGTTAATGAAGTCACTAAATTCATTCACAAAGGGAGCACAAGATGCAGCACTCACTACCTTCTCACATGGGAATCTAATGGCGTTGAAATCTCCTAGAACAACCCAAGGGGATGTGCACTGATGCTGCTGAATATCATGCCACAATTTTTGTCTATCCATATAGCAATTACTACCATAAACAAAAGATGCAAAGAGCTGGAAAGTACCATCCTTGGCCTCCACATCACAGTGGATGTATTGGTCCGATTGAGGACTTGTAATGACAAAACTAGTTGATCCCAAGACACTAAAATTCTCTCCGATGGAGCAAATCTATAGTTATTCACAAATTTCCAATTAGGGATCATGGATCTATCGATGTTATCTATCCTAGTGTCCTTAACCTTATGCTCAAGAAGCGCAACTAGAAATAGCATATGGAGTTTCACAAAAGTGTTAACAGCTTTTTGTTTAATGGCGTCACTAAGACCCCTTATATTCCAAGAACGAAAATGCATTGAAAAACTAGACACAAAAAAAGAAGTATTTAGACTTGAAAAAAGGTAATTCAGATGCTCAAAAGCTTTAAAGATAAGAGTTAATGCTAACAAAATCCGCACAACACAAAGGGTAAGCAGAGCTGAATATACTTATTGAGACAAATGGTAAATAGGAAGAAGTCACTTCCCTTAACGGTTGTTGGAGCCCTTTGATTTGCTCCAGTTCCCATTGGATATGCCATTTTTCTTTGAGTCTCTATACACCACCTCCAACATCTGGAATTGAGGGTCCATAAATGGGTGCATCACACTCATGAACAGCTTCCACTTCCAATTAAGAGCTGCGATGGATGTTGGGGCAATCTGGTTCGGACTTGGTGAGATTAGATATCTCCAATTTAGCAATTTTGAATGGATCAGGCAGGCAGCAACAAAAGCACCGAGTCCCGACTTTAGTTGCAAGAATATTGATGGCATTAAACAAAACTAAGAAGTGGCTATGAGGTGGACACTTACTAACCTTATCTTCATCTTCGAGCGATTTATATGCTCTTGACCACGGCTTTGCTGCTCCGCGAGCTACAAATGAAATCAAATTATAAGACTGAGAGCATTCCTTTTCTTTGTGACAGGTTCTAGTAACAACAACTACGGGTACTTTTAAATAGTTAAATTTGACTATCTTCTCTTTATGAAAATTTAAAATTATGAATGAAGAGAATCAAGAGAGACAGAAACTGAGGGTGGTCGGCCAGAAAATTGAATAATTTGAAAGGTTTGATAGTAGGGGTAAGAAAAACCACTGCTGGAGAAAATGATCAGATACCCTGTAGAAGGAAAATGGGTATGAGAACAGCAGGACATTTTAATCCTGGTTTCATTAACCAATAAACGATCAATTTTGGTAGTTACAAAATGAAGTGAATCTTGTTTGTTGGCCCAAGTGAAGTAGCAGATTGAATTCGTAAGATTCTAAGATTCTAATTGGTTAATGAAGTCACTAAATTCAATCACAAAGGGAGGACAAGATGCAGCACTCACTACCTTCTCACATGGGAATCTAATGGCGTTGAAATCTCCTAGAACAACCCAAGAGGATGTGCACTGATGCTGCTGAATATCATGCCACAATTTTTGTCTATCAATATAGCAATTACTACCATAAACAAAAGATGCAAAGAGCTGGAAAGTACCATCCTTGGCCTCCACATCACAGTGGATGTATTGGTCCGATTGAGGACTTGTAATGACAAAACTAGTTGATCCCAAGACACTAAAATTCTCCCCAATGGAGCAAATCTATAGTTATTCACAAATTTCCAATTAGGGATCATGGATCTATCGATGTTATCTATCCTAGAGTCCTTAACCTCATGCTCAAGAAGCGCAACTAGAAATAGCATATGGAGTTTCACAAAAGTGTTAACAGCTTTTTGTTTAATGGCGTCACTAAGACCACTTATATTCCAAGAACAAAAATGCATTGAAAAACTAGACACAAAAAAAGAAGTATTTAGACTTGACAAAAGGTAATTCAGATGCTCAAAGCTTTTAAAGATAAGAGTTAATGCTAACAAAATCCGCACAACACAAAGGGTAAGCTGAGCTGAATATACTTATTGAGACAAATGGTAAATAGGTAGAAGTCACTTCCCTTAACGGTTGTTGGAGCCCTTTGATTTGCTCCAGTTCCCACTGGATATGCCATTTTTCTTTGAGCCTCTATACACCACTTTTAACATTTGGAATTGAGGGTCCATAAATGGGTGCATCACACTCATGAACAGCTTCGTCTTCCAATTAAGAGTTGCGAGGGATATTGGGGCAATCTGGTTCGGACTTGGTATGATTGGATATCTCCATTCCAGCAATTTTGAATGGATCAGGCAGGCAGCAAAGAAAGCACCGACTCCCGACTTTAGTTGCAAGAATATTGAAGGCATTAAACAAAACTAAGAAGTGGCTATGAGGTGGACACTTACTAACCTTAACTTCATCTTCGAGCGATTTATATGCTCTTGACCACGGCTTTGCTGCTCCGCAAGCTACAAACGAAATCTAATTATAAGACTGAGGGCATTCTTTTTCTTTGTGACAAGTTCTAGTAATAACAACTACGGGTAATTTTAAATAATTAAATTTGACTATCTTCTCTTTATGACAATTTAAAATTATGAACGAAGAGAATCAAGAGAGACAGAAACTGAGGGTGGTCGGCCAGAAAATTGAATAATTTGAAAGGTTTGGTAGTAGGGGTAAGAAAAACCACTGCTGGAGAATGATCAGATACCCTGTAAAAGGAAAATGGGTATGAGAACAGCTGGACATTTTAATCAATGCTTCATTAAACAATACACGATCAATTTTGGTAGTTACAAAATGAAATGAGTCTTGTTTGTTGGCCGAAGTGAAGTAGCAAATTGAATTCCTAAGATCCTCAAATTCTAATTGGTTAATGAAGTCACTAAATTCAGTCACATAGGGAGGACAAGATGCAGCACTCCCTACCTTCTAACATGGGAATCTAATGGCGTTGAAATCTCCTAGAACAACCCAAGGGGATGTGCACTAATGCTGCTGAATATCATGCCACAAGTTTTGTCTACCAATATAGCAATTACTACCATAAACAAAAGAGGCAAAGAGCTGGAAAGTACCGGCCTTGGCCCCCACATCAAAGTAGATGTATTAGTCCGATTGAGAACTTGTAATGACAAAAGTAGTGGATCCCAAGACACAAAAATTCTCCCCAATGGAGCCAATCTATAGTTATTCACAAATTTCCAACTATGGAGCATGGATCTAGCGATGTTATCTATCCTAGAGTCCTTAACCTTATGCTCAAGAAGCGCAACTAGAATTAGCTTATGGAGTTTCACAAAAGTGTTAAACAGCTTTTTGTTTAATGGGGTTATATTCCAGGAACGAAAATGCATTGAAGAACTAGACACAAAAACAGAAGTATTTAGACTGACAAAAGGTAATTCAGATGCTTAAAGCTTTGAAAGATGAGAGTTAATGTCCACAAAATCCGCACAACACAAAGGATAAGCTGAGCTGAATATACTTATTGAGACAAATGGTAAATAGGAAGAAGTCACTTCCCTTAACGGTTGTTGGAGCCCTTTGATTTGCTCCAGTTCATATTGGATAGGACATTTTTCTTTGAGTCTCTATACACCAACTCCAACATCTGGAATTGAGGGTCCATAAATGGGTGCATCACGCTCATGAACAGTTTTCACTTCCAATTAAGAGCTGCAATGGATGTTGGGGCAATCTGGTTCGGACTTGGTGAGATTAGATATCTCCAATTTAGCAATTTTGAATGGAACAGGCAGGCAGCAACAAAAGCACCGAGTCCCGACTTTAGTTGCAAGAATATTGATGGCATTAAACAAAACTAAGAAGTGGCTATGAGGTGGACACTTACTAATCTTATCGTCATCTTCGAGCGATTTATATGCTCTTGACCACGACTTTGCTGCTCCGCAAGCTACAAATGAAATCTAATTATAAGACTGAGAGCATTCATTTTCTTTGTGACAAGTTCTAGTAATAACAACTACGGGTACTTTTAAATAATTAAATTTGACTATCTTCTCTTTATGTCAATTTAAAATTATGAACGAAGAGAATCAAGAGAGAGAAACTGAGGGTGGTCGGCCAGAAAATTGAATAAAATTTGAAAGGTTTGGTAGTAGGGGTAAGAAAAACCACTGCTGGAGAATGATCAGATACCCTGTAGAAGGAAAATGGTTATGAGAACAGCTGGACATTTTAATCAATGCTTCATTAAACAATACACGATCAATTTTGGTAGTTACAAAATGAAATGAGTGTTGTTTGTTGGCCCAAGTGAAGTAGCAAATTGAATTCCTAAGATCCTCAAATTCTAATTGGTTAATGAAGTCACTAAATTCATTCACATAGGGAGGACAAGATGCAGCACTCCCTACCTTCTAACATGGGAATCTAATGGCGTTGAAATCTCGAAGAACAACCCAAGGGGATGTGCACTAATGCTGCTGAATATCATGCCACAAGTTTTGTCTACCAATACAGCAATTACTACCATAAACAAAAGAGGCAAAGAGCTGGAAATTACCATCCTTGGCCCCCACATCAATGTAGATGTATTAGTCCGATTGAGGACTTGTAATGACAAAACTAGTGGATCCCAAGATACTAAAATTCTCCCCAATGGAGCCAATCTATAGTTATTCACAAATTTCCAACTATGGAGCATGGATCTAGCGATGTTATCTATCCTACAGTCCTTAACCTTATGCTCAAGAAGCGCAACTAGAATTAGCTTATGGAGTTTCACAAAAGTGTTAACACCTTTTTGTTTAATGGGGTTATATTCCAGGAACGAAAATACATTGAAGAACTTGACACAAAAACAGAAGTATTTAGACTGACAAAAGGTAATTCAGATGCTGAAAGCTTTTAAAGATGAGAGTTAATGTCCACAAAATCCGCACAACACAAAGGATAAGCTGAGCTGAATATACTTATTGAGACAAATGGAAAATAGGAAGAAGTTACTTCCCTTAACGGTTGTTGGAGCCCCTTTGATTTGCTCCAATTCCCACTGGATATGCCATTTTTCTTTGAGCCTCTATACACCACTTTTAATATCTTGAATTGAGGGTCCAAAAATGGGTGCATCACGCTCATGAATAGCTTCCTTTTCCAATTAAGAGCTGCGAGGGATGTTGGGGCTATGTGGTTCGGACTTGGTGTGATTGGATATCTCCAATCCCGCAATTTTGAATGGATTAGGCAGGCAGTAACAAAAGCACCGAGTCCCGACTTTAGTTGCAAGAATATTGATGGCATTAAACAAAATTAAGAAGTGGCTATGAGGTGGACACTTACTAACTTTATCTTCATCTTCAAGCGATTTATATGCTCTTGACCATGGCTTTGCTGATCCGCGAGCTACAAATGAAATCTAATTGTAAGACTGAGGGCATTCATTTTCTTTGTGACAAGTTCTAATAATAACTACGGGTACTTTTAAATAATTAAATTTGACTATCTTCACTTTATGACAATTTGAAATTATAAACGAAGAGAATCAAAAGAGACAAAAACTGAGTGTGGTCAGCCAAAAAATTGAATAATTTAAAAGGTTTGATAGTAGTGGTAAGAAAAACCACTGTGGGAGAATGATCCGATACCCCTGTAGTAGGAAAATGGGTATTAGAACAGCTGGACATTTTAATCCATGCTTCATTAACAAATACACGATCAATTTTGGTAGTTACAAAATGAAGTGAGTCTTGTCTGTTGGTCCAAGTGAAGTAGCAGATTGAATTCCTAAGATCTTTAAATTCTAATTAGTTAATGAAGTCACTAAATTCTTTCACATAGGGAGGACAAGATGTAGCACTCCCTACCTTCTCACATGGGAATCTAATGGCGTTGAAATCTCCTAGAACAACCCAAGGGGATGTGCACTGATGCTGCTGAATATCATGCCACAATTTTTGTCTATCAATATAGCAATTACTACCACGAACAAAAGAGGCAAAGAGCTGGAAAGTACCATCCTTGGCCTCCACATCACAGTGGATGTATTGGTCCGATTGAGGAGTTGTAATGAGAAAACTAGTGGATCCCATGACACTAAAATTCTCCCCAATGGAGTCAATCTATTGTTATAAACAAATTTCCATTTAGGGAGCATGGATCTAGCGATGTTATCTATCCTAGAGTCCATAACCTTATGCTCAAGAAGCGCAACTAGAAATAGCTTAACGGGTTTCACAAAAGTGTTAACAGCTTTTTGTTTAATGGGTTCATTAAGACCCCTATATTCTAGGAACGAAAATGCTTTGAAAAACTAGACACAAAAACAGAAGTATTTAGACTGACAAAAGGTAATTCAGATGCTCAAAGCTTTTAAAGACAAGAGTTAATGTTCACAAAATCCGCTCAACACAAAGGGTAAGCTGAGCTGAATAAACTTATTGAGACAAATGGTAAATAGGAAGAAGTCACTTCCCTTAACAGTTATTGGAGCCCTTTGATTTGCTCCAGTTCCCACTGGATATGCCATTTTTCTTTGAGCCTCTATACACCACTTTTAACATCTGGAATTGAGGGTCCAGAAATGGGTGAATCACACTCATGAACAGCTTCCTCTTCCAATTCGAAGCTGCGAGGGATGTTGGGGCTCTGTGGTTCGGACTTGGTGTGATTAGATATCTCCAATCCAACTATTTTGAATGGATCAGACAGACAGCAACAAAAGCACCGAGTCCCGACTTTAGTTGCAAAAATATTGATCGCATTAAACAAAACTAAGAAGTTGCTATGAATTGGACACTTACTAACCTTATCTTCATCTTCGAGCGATATATATTCTCTTGACCACGGCTTTGCTGCATCGCGAGCTGCAAATGAAATCTAATTATAAGACTAAGGGCATTCCTTTTCTTTGTGACAAGTTCTAGTAATAACAACTAAGGGTAATTTTAAATAACCAAATTTGACTATCTTCTCTTTATGACAATTTGAAATTATGAACAAGGAGAATCAAGAGAGACAGAAATTGAGGGTGGTCAGCCATACAATCGAATAATTAGAAAGGTATGATAGTAGGGGTAAGAAAAACCACTGCTGGAGAATGATCAGATACCCTGTAGAAGGAAAATGGGTATGAGAACAGCTGGACATTTTAATCCATGCTTCATTAACCAATACACGATCAATTTTGGTAGTTACAAAATTAAAATGAGTCTTGTTTGTTGGCCCTAGTGAAGTAGCAGACTGAATTCCTAAGATCCTCAAATTCTAATTGGTTAATGAAGTCACTAAATTCATTCACACAGGGAGGACAAGATGCAACACTCCATACCTTCTCAAATGGGAATCTAATGGCGTTGAAATCTCCTAGAACAATCCAAGGGGATGTGCACTAATGCTGCTAAATATCATGCAATAATTTTTGTCTATCAATATATCAATTACTACCATAAACAAAAGAGGCAAAGAGCTAGAAAGTATCGTCCTTGGCCACCACATCACAGTGGATGTATTGGTCCGATTGAGTACTTGTAATGACAAAACTAGTGGATCACAAGACACTAAAATTCTCCCCAATAGAGCCAATCTATAGTTATTCACAAATTTTCACCTAGGGAGCATGGATCTAGCGATGTTATCTATCCAAGAGTCCTCAACCTTATGCTCTAGAAGCGCAACTAGGATAAGCTAATGGAGTTTCACAAAAGTGTTAACAGCTTTTGGTTTAATGGGGTTATATTCCAGAAACAAAAATGCATTGAAGAACTAGACACAAAAATAGAAGTATTTAGACGGAAAAAAGGTAATTCGGATGCTCATTGCTTTTAAAGATGAGAGTTAATGTTCACAAAATCCGCACAACACAAAGGGTAAGTTGAGCTGAATATACTTATTGAGACAAATGGTAAATAGGAAGAAGTCACTTCCCTTAACGGTTGTTGGAGCCCTTTGATTTGCTCCAGTTCCCATTGGATATGCCATTTTTCTTTGAGTCTCTATACACCAACTCCAACATCTGGAATTGAGGGTCCATAAATGGGTTGCATCACGCTCATGAACATTTTCCACTTCCAATTAACAGCTGCGATGGATGTTGGGGCAATCTGGTTCAGACTTGGTGAGATTAGATATCTCCAATTTAGCAATTTTGAATGGAACAGGCAGGCAGCAACAAAAGCACCGAGTCCCGACTTTAGTTGCAAGAATATTGATGGCATTACACAAAACTAAGAAGTGGCTATGAGGTGGACACTTACTAACCTTATCTTCATCTTCGAGCGATTTATATGCTCTTGACCACGGCTTTGCTGCTAAGCGAGCTACAAATGAAATCTAATTATAAGACTGAGAGCATTCCTTTTCTTTGTGACAAGTTCTAGTAATAACAACTACGGGTACTTTTAAATAATTAAATTTGACTATCTTCTCTTTATCACAATTTAAAATTATGAACGAAGAGAATTAAGAGAGACAGAAACTGAGGGTGGTCGGCCAGAAAATTGAATAATTTGAAAGGTTTGGTAGTAGGGGTAAGAAAAACCACTGCTGGAGAATGATCAGATACCCTGTAGAAGGAAAATGGTTATGAGAACAGCTGGACATTTTAATCAATGCTTCATTAAACAATACACGATCAATTTTGGTAGTTACAAAATGAAATGAGTCTTGTTTGTTGGCCCAAGTGAAGTAGCAAATTGAATTCCTAAGATCCTCAAATTCTAATTGGTTAATGAAGTCACTAAATTCATTCACATAGGGAGGACAAGATGCAGCACTCCCTACCTTCTAACATGGGAATCTAATGGCGTTGAAATCTCCTAGAACAACCCAAGGGGATGTGCACTAATGCTGCTGAATATCATGCCACAAGTTTTGTCTACCAATATAGCAATTACTACCATAAACAAAAGAGGCAAAGAGCTGAAAAGTACCATCCTTGGCCCCCACATCAAAGTAGATGTATTAGTCCGATTGAGGACTTGTAATGACAAAACTAGTGGATCCCAAGACACTAAAATTCTCCCCAATGGAGCCAATCTATAGTTATTCACAAATTTCCAACTATGGAGCATGGATCTAGCGATGTTATCTATCCTAGAGTCCTTAACCTTATGCTCAAGAAACGCAACTAGAATTAGCTTATGGAGTTTCACAAAAGTGTTAACACTTTTTTGTTTAATTAATGGGGTTATATTCCAGGAACGAAAATGCATTGAAGAACTAGACACAAAAACAGAAGTATTTAGACTGACAAAAGGTAATTCAGATGCTTAAAGCTATTAAAGATGAGAGTTAATGTCCACAAAATCCGCACAACACAAAGGATAAGCTGAGCTGAATATACTTATTGAGACAAATGGTAAATAGGAAGAAGTTACTTCCCTTAACGGTTGTTGGAGCCCCTTTGATTTGCTCCAATTCCCACTGGATATGTCATTTTTCTTTGAGCATCTATACACCACTTTTAACATCTTGAATTGAGGGTCCATAAATGGGTGCATCATGCTCATGAATAGCTTCCTCTTCCAATTAAGAGCTGCGAGGGATGTAAGGGCTATCTGGTTCGGACTTGGTGTGATTGGATATCTCCAATCCCGCAATTTTGAATGGATTAGGCAGGCAGTATCAAAAGCACCGAGTCCCAACTTTAGTTGCAAGAATATTGGTGGCATTAAACAAAATTAAGAAGTGGCTATGAGGTGGACACTTACTAACCTTATCTTCATCTTCAAGCGATTTATATGCTCTTGACCATGGCTTTGCTACTCCGCGAGCTACAAATGAAATCTAATTGTAAGACTGAGGGCATTCATTTTCTTTGTGACAAGTTCTAATAATAACTACGGGTACTTTTAAATAATTAAATTTGACTATCTTCTCTTTATGACAATTTGAAATTATAAACGAAGAGAATCAAGAGAGACAGAAATTGAGTGTGGTCAGCCAAAAAATTGAATAATTTTAAAGGTTTGATAGTAGTGGTAAGAAAAACCACTGCTGGAGAATGATCCGATACCCCTGTAGTAGGAAAATGGGTATTAGAACAGCTGGACATTTTAATCCATGCTTCATTACCAATAAACGATCAATTTTGGTAGTTACAAAATGAAGTGAGTCTTGTCTGTTGGCCTAGGAGAAGTAGCAGATTGAATTCCTAAGATCCTCAAATTCTAATTGGTTAATGAAGTCACTAAATTCATTCACATAGGGAGGACAAGATGCAACACTCCCTACCTTCTCACATGGGAATCTAATGGCGTTGAAATCTCCTAGAACAATCCAAGGGGATGTGCACTAATGCTGCTAAATATCATGCCATAATTTTTGTCTATCAATATATCAATTACTACCATAAACAAAAGAGGCAAAGAGCTGGAAAGTACCGTCCTTGGCCCCCACATCACAGTGGATGTATTGGTCCGATTGAGTACTTGTAATGACAAAACTAGTGGATCACAAGACACTAAAATTTTCCCCAATGGAGCCAATCTATAGTTATTCACAAATTTTCAACTAGGGAGAATTGATCTAGCGATGTTATCTGGACTTGGTGAGATTAGATATCTCCAATTTAGCAATTTTGAATGGAACAGGCAGGCAGCAACAAAAGCACCGAGTCCCGACTTTAGTTGCAAGAATATTGATGGTATTAAACAAAACTAAGAAGTGGCTATGAGGTGGACACTTACTAACCTTATCTTCATCTTCGAGCGATTTATATGCTCTTGACCACGGCTTTGCTGCTCCGCGAGCTACAAATGAAATCTAATTATAATACTGAGAGCATTCCTTTTCTTTGTGACAGGTTCTAGTAACAACAACTACGGGTACTTTTAAATAATTAAATTTGACTATCTTCTCTTTATGACAATTTAAAATTATGAACGAAGAGAATCAAGAGAGACAGAAACTGAGGGTGGTCGGCCAGAAAATTGAATAATTTGAAAGGTTTGATAGTAGGGGTAAGAAAAACCACTTCTGGAGAATGATCAGATACCCTGTAGAAGGAAAATGGGTATGAGAACAGCAGGATATTTTAATCCAGGCTTCATTAACCAATAAACGATCAATTTTGGTAGTTACAAAATGAAGTGAATCTTGTTTGTTGGCCCAAGTGAAGTAGCAGATTGAATTCCTAAGATTCTCAAATTCTAATTGGTCAATGAAGTCACTAAATTCAATCACAAAGGGAGGACAAGATGCAGCACTCACTACCTTCTCACATGGGAATCTAATGGCGTTGAAATCTCCTAGAACAACCCAAGGGGATGTGCACTGATGCTGCTGAATATCATGCCACATTTTTTATCTATCAATATAGCAATTACTACCATAAACAAAAGATGCGAAGAGCTGGAAAATACCATCCTTGGCCTCCACATCACAGTGGATGTATTGGTCCGATTGAGGACTTGTAATGACAAAACTAGTTGATCCCAAGACACTAAAATTCTCCCCAATGGAGCAAATCTATAGTTATTCACAAATTTCCAATTAGGGATCATGGATCTATCGATGTTATCTATCCTAGAGTCCTTAACCTTATGCTCAAGAAGCGCAACTAGAAATAGCATATGGAGTTTCACAAAAGTGTTAACAGCTTTTTGTTTAATGGCGTCACTAAGACCACTTATATTCCAAGAACGAAAATGCATTGAAAAACTAGACACAAAAAAAGAAGTATTTAGACTTGACAAAAGGTAATTCAGATGCTCAAAGCTTTTAAAGATAAGAGTTAATGCTAACAAAATCCGCACAACACAAAGGGTAAGCAGAGCTGAATATACTTATTGACACAAATGGTAAATAGGAAGAAGTCACTTCCCTTAACGGTTGTTGGAGCCATTTGATTTGCTCCAGTTCCCACTGGATATGCCATTTTTCTTTGAGCCTCTATACACCACTTTTAACATTTGGAATTGAGGGTCCATAAATGGGTGCATCACTCATGAACAGCTTCGTCTTCCAATTAAGAGCTGCGAGGGATGTTGGGGCTATCTGGTTCGGACTTGATGTGATTGGATATCTCCAATCCAGCAATTTTGAATGGTTCAGGCAGGCAACAAAGAAAGCACAGACTCCCGACTTTAGTTGCAAGAATATTGAAGGCATTAAACAAAACTAAGAAGTGGCTATGAGGTGGACACTTACTAACCTTAACTTCATCTTCGAGCGATTTATATGCTCTTGACCACGGCTTTGCTCCTCCGCGAGCTACAAATGAAATCTAATTATAAGACTGAGGGTATTCTTTTTCTTTGTAACAAGTTCTAGTAATAACAACTACGGGTAATTTTAAATAATTAAATTTGACTATCTTCTCTTTATGACAATTTAAAATTATGAACGAAGAGAATCAAGAGAGACAGAAACTGAGGGTGGTCGGCCAGAAAATTGAATAATTTGAAAGGTTTGGTAGTAGGGGTAAGAAAAACCACTGCTGGAGAATGATTAGATAACCTGTAAAAGGAAAATGGGTATGAGAACAGCTGGACATTTTAATCAATGCTTAATTAAACAATACACGATCAATTTTGGTAGTTACAAAATGAAATGAGTCTTGTTTGTTGGCCCAAGTGAAGTAGCAAATTGAATTCCTAAGATCCTCAAATTCTAATTGGTTAATGAAGTCACTAAATTCAGTCACATAGGGAGGACAAGATGCAGCACTCCCTACCTTCTAACATGGGAATCTAATGACGCTGAAATCTCCTAGAACAACCCAAGGGGATGTGCACTAATGCTGCTGAATATCATGCCACAAGTTTTGTCTACAATATAGCAATTACTACCGTTAACAAAAGAGGCAAAGAGCTGGAAAGTACCGTCCTTGGCCCCCACAACAAAGTAGATGTATTAGTCCGATTGAGGACTTGTAATGACAAAACTAGTGGATCCCAAGACACTAAAATTCTCCCCAATGGAGCCAATCTATAGTTATTCACAAATTTGCAACCATGGAGCATGGATCTAGCGATGTTATCTATCCTAGAGTCCTTAACCTTATGCTCAAGAAGCGCAACTAGAATTAGCTTATGGAGTTTCACAAAAGTGTTTACACCTTTTTGTTTAATGGGGTTATATTCCAGGAACGAAAATGCATTGAAGAACTAGACACAAAAACAGAAGTATTTAGACTGACAAAAGGTAATTCAGATGCTTAAAGCTTTTAAAGATGAGAGTTAATGTCCACAAAATCCGCACAACACAAAGGATAAGCTGAGCTGAATATACTTATTGAGACAAATGGTAAATAGGAAGAAGTCACTTCCCTTAACGGTTGTTGGATCCCTTTGATTTGCTCCAGTTTCCATAGGATATGCCATTTTTCTTTAAGTCTCAATACACCAACTCCAACATCTGGAATTGAGGGTCCATAAATGGGTGCATCACGCTCATGAACAGTTTCCACTTCCAATTAAGAGCTGCGATGGATGTTGGGGCAATCTGGTTCGGACTTGGTGAGATTAGATATCTCCAATTTAGCAATTTTGAATGGAACAGGCAGGCAGCAACAAAAGCACCGAGTCCCGACTTTAGTTGCAAGAATATTGATGGCATTAAACAAAACTAAGAAGTGGCTATGAGGTGGAGACTTACTAACCTTATCTTCATCTTCGAGCGATTTATATGCTCTTGACCACGGCTTTGCTGCTCCGCGAGCTACAAATGAAATCTAATTATAAGACTGAGAGCATTCCTTTTCTTTGTGACAAGTTCTAGTAATAACAACTACGGGTACTTTTCAATAATTAAATTTGACTATCTTCTCTTTATGACAATTTAAAATTATGAACGAAGAGAATCAAGAGAGACAGAAACTGAGGGTGGTCGGCCAGAAAATTGAATAATTTGAAAGGTTTGATAGTAGGGGTAAGAAAAACCACTGCTGGAGAATGATCAGATACCCTGTAGAAGGAAAATGGTTATGAGAACAGCTGGACATTTTAATCAATGCTTCATTAAACAATACACGATCAATTTTGGTAGTTACAAAATGAAATGAGTCTTGTTTGTTGGCCCAAGTGAAGTAGCAAATTGAATTCCTAAGATCCTCAAATTCTAATTCGTTAATGAAGTCACTAAATTCATTCACATAGGGAGGACAAGATGCAGCACTACCTACCTTCTAACATAGGAATCTAATGGCGTTGAAATCTCCTAGAACAACCCAAGGGGATGTGCACTAATGCTGCTGAATATCATGCCACAAGTTTTGTCTACCAATATAGCAATTACTACTGTAAACAAAAGAGGCAAAGAGCTGGAAAGTACCGTCCTTGGCCCCCACATCAAAGTAGATGTATTAGTCCGATTGAGGACTTGTAATGACAAAACTAGTGGAATCCAAGACACTAAAATTCTCCCCAATGGAGCCAATCTATAGTTATTCACAAATTTCCAACTATGGAGCATGGATCTAGCGATGTTATCTATCCTAGAGTCCTTAACCTTATGCTCAAGAAGCGCAACTAGAATTAGCTTATGGAGTTTCACAAAAGTGTTAACACCTTTTTGTTTAATGGGGTTATATTCCAGGAACGAAAATGCATTGAAGAACTAGACACAAAAAACAGAAGTATTTAGACTGACAAAAGGTAATTCAGATGCTTAAAGCTTTTAAAGATGAGACTTAATGTCCACAAAATCCGCACAACACAAAGGATAAGCTGAGCTGAATACACTTATTGAGACAAATGGTAAATAGGAAGAAGTCACTTCCCTTAACGGTTGTTGGAGCCCTTTGATTTGCTCCAGTTTCCATTGGATATGCCATTTTTCTTTAAGTCTCAATACACCAACTCCAACATCTGGAATTGAGGGTCCATAAATGGGTGCATCACGCTCATGAACAGTTTCCACTTCCAATTAAGAGCTGCGATGGATGTTGGGGCAATCTGGTTCGGACTTGGTGAGATTAGATATCCCCAATTTAGCAATTTTGAATGGAACAGGCAGGCAGCAACAAAAGCACCGAGTCCCGACTTTAGTTGCAAGAATATTGATGGCATTAAACAAAACTAAGAAGTGGCTATGAGGTGGAGACTTACTAACCTTATCTTCATCTTCGAGCGATTTATATGCTCTTGACCACGGCTTTGCTGCTCCGCGAGCTACAAATGAAATCTAATTATAAGACTGAGAGCATTCCTTTTCTTTGTGACAAGTTCTAGTAATAACAACTACGGGTACTTTTAAATATTTAAATTTGACTATCTTCTCTTTATGACAATTTAAAATTATGAACGAAGAGAATCAAGAGAGACAGAAACTGAGGGTGGTCGGCCAGAAAATTGAATAATTTGAAAGGTTTGGTAGTAGGGGTAAGAAAAACCACTGCTGGAGAATGATCAGATACCCTGTAGAAGGAAAATGGTTATGAGAACAGCTGGACATTTTAATCAATGCTTCATTAAACAATACACGATCAATTTTGGTAGTTACAAAATGAAATGAGTCTTGTTTGTTGGCCCAAGTGAAGTAGCAAATTGAATTCCTAAGATCCTCAAATTCTATTTGGTTAATGAAGTCACTAAATTCATTCACATAGGGAGGACAAGATGCAGCACTACCTACCTTCTAACATGGGAATCTAATGGCGTTGAAATCTCCTAGAACAACCCAAGGGGATGTGCACTAATGCTGCTGAATATCATGCCACAAGATTTGTCTACCAATATAGCAATTACTACCGTAAACAAAAGAGGCAAAGAGCTGGAAAGTACCATCCTTGGCCCCCACATCAAAGTAGATGTATTAGTCCGATTGAGGACTTGTAATGACAAAACTAGTGGATCCCAAGACACTAAAATTCTCCCCAATGGAGCCAATCTATAGTTATTCACAAATTTCCAACTATGGAGCATGGATCTAGCGATGTTATCTATCCTAGAGTCCTTAACCTTATGCTCAAGAAGCGCAACTAGAATAAGCTTATGGAGTTTCACAAAAGTGTTAACACCTTTTTGTTTAATGGGGTTATATTCCAGGAACGAAAATGCATTGAAGAACTTGACACAAAAACAGAAGTATTTAGACTGACAAAAGGTAATTCAGATGCTGAAAGCTTTTAAAGATGAGAGTTAATGTCCACAAAATCCGCACAACACAAAGGATAAGCTGAGCTGAATATACTTATTGAGATAAATGGAAAATAGGAAGAAGTTACTTCCCTTAACGGTTGTTGGAGTCCCTTTGATTTGCTCCAATTCCCACTGGATATACCATTTTTCTTTTAGCCTCTATACACCACTTTTAATATCTTGAATTTAGGGTCCATAAATGGGTGTATTACGCTCATGAATAGCTTCCTCTTCCAATTAAGAGCTGCGAGGGATGTTGCGGCTATGTGGTTCGGACATGGTGTGATTGGATATCTCCAATCCCGCAATTTTGAATGGATTAGGCAGGCAGTAACAAAAGCACCGAGTCCCGACTTTAGTTGCAAGAATATTGATGGCATTAAACAAAATTAAGAAGTGGCTATGAGGTGGACACTTACTAACCTTATCTTGATCTTCAAGCGATTTATATGCTCTTGACCATGGCTTTGCTGCTCCGCGAGCTACAAATGAAATCTAATTGTAAGACTGAGGGCATTCATTTTCTTTGTGACAAGTTCTAATAATAACTACGGGTACTTTTAAATAATTAAATTTGAGTATCTTCTCTTTATGACAATTTGAAATTATAAACGAAGAGAATCAAGAGAGACAAAAACTGAGTGTGGTCAGCCAAAAAATTGAATAATTTAAAAGGTTTGATAGTAGTGGTAAGAAAAACCACTGCTGGAGAATGATCCGATACCCCTGTAGTAGGAAAATGGGTATTAGAACAGCTGGACATTTTAATCCATGCTTCATTAACCAATACACGATCAATTTTGGTAGTTACAAAATGAAGTGAGTCTTGTCTGTTGGCCCAAGTGAAGTAGCAGATTGAATTCCTAAGATCCTTAAATTCTAATTGGTTAATGAAGTCACTAAATTCTTTCAGATAGGGAGGACAAGATGCAGCACTCCCTACCTTCTCACATGGGAATCTAATGGCGTTGAAATCTCCAAGAACAACCCAAGGGGAAGTGCACTGATGCTGCTGAATATCATGCCACAATTTTTGTCTATCAATATAGCAATTACTACCACAAACAAAAGAGGCAAAGAGCTGGAATGTACCATCCTTGGCCTCTACATCACAGTGGATGTATTGGTCCGATTGAGGACTTGTAATGACAAAACTAGTGGATCCCAAGACACTTAAATTCTCCCCAATGGAGTCAATCTATTGTTATACAGAAATTTCCATTTAGGGAGCATGGACCTAGCGATGTTATCTATCCTAGAGTCCTTAACCTTATGCTCAAGAAGCGCAACTAGAAATTGCTTATGGAGTTTCACAAAAGTGTTAAACAGCTTTTCGCTTAATGGGGTCATTAAGACCCCTTGTATTCCAGGACCGAAAATGCATTGAAGAACTAGACACAAAAACAAAAGTATTTAGACTGACAAAAGATAATTCAGAAGCTCAAAGCTTTTAAAGATAAGAGTTAATGTTCACAAAATCCGCACTACACAAAGGGTAAGCTGAGCTGAATATACTTGTTGAGACAAATGGTAAATAGTAAGAAGTCACTTCCCTTAACGATTGTTGGAGCCCTTTGATTTGCTCCAGTTCCCACTGGCTATGCCATTTTTCTTTGAGCCTTTATACACCACTTTTAACATCTGGAATTGAGGGTCCAGAAATGGGTGCATCACACTCATGAACGGCTTCCTCTTTCAATTCAGAGCTGCGAGGGATGTTGGGGCTATTTGGTTCGGACTTGGTGTGATTGGATATCTCCAATCCAAAAATTTTAAATGGATTGAGCAGGCAGCAACAAAAGCACCGAGTCCCAACTTTAGTTGCAAGAATATTGACGGCTTTAAACAAAACTAAGAAGTTGCTATGAGGTGGACACTTACTAACCTTATCTTCATCTTCGAGCGATTTATATGCTCTTGACCACAGCTTTGCTGCTCCGCGAGCTGCAAATGAAATTGAATTATAAGACTGAGGGCATTCCTTTTCTTTGTGACAAATTCTAGTAATAACAACTACGGGTACTTTTAAACAATATAATTAAATTAAACTATCTTCTCTTTATGACAATTTGAAATTAAGAACGAAGAGAATCAGAAACTGAGGGTGGTCAGCCAGAAAATTGAATAATTTAAAAGGTTTGATAGTAAGGGTAAGAAAAACCACTGCTGGAGAATGATCAGATACCCCTGTAGAAGGAAAATGGATATGAGAACATCTGGACATTTTAATCCATGCTTCATTAACCAATACACGATCAATTTTGTTACTTACAAAATGAAGTGAGTCTTGTTTGTTGGCCCAAGTGAAGTAGCAGATTGAATTCCTAAGATCCTCAAATTATAATTGGTTAATGAAGTCACTAAATTCATTCACATAGGGAGGACAAGATGCAGCACTCCCAACCTTCTCACATGGGAATCTAATGGCATTGAAATCTCCTAGATCAACCCAAGGGGATGTGCACTGATGCTGCTGAATATCATGCCAGAATTTTTGTCTATCAATATAGCAATTACTACCACAAACAAAGGAGGCAAAGAGCTGGAAAGTACCATCCTTGGCCTCCACATCATAGTGGATGTATTGGTCCGATTGAGGACTTGTAATGACAAAACTAGTGGATACCAGGACAATAAAATTCTCCCCAATGGAGTCAATCTATTGTTATACACAAATTTCCATTTAGGGAGCATGGATCTAGCGATGTTATCTATCCTAGAGTCCTTAACCTTATGCTCAAGAAGCGCAACTAGAAATAGCTTAAGGGGTTTCACAAAAGTGTTAACAGCTTTTTGTTTAATGGGGTCATTAAGACCCCCTATATTCTAGGAACGAAAATGCTTTGAAAAACTAGACACAAAAACAGAAGTATTTAGACTGACAAAAGGTAATTCAGATGCTCAAAGCTTTCAAAGACAAGAGTTAATGTTCACAAAATCCGCACAACACAAAGGGTAAGCTGAGCAGAATATACTTATTGCGACAAATGATAAATAGGAAGAAGTCACTTCCCTTAACAGTTATTGGAGCCCTTTGATTTGCTCCAGTTCCCACTGGATATGCCATTTTTCTTTGAGCCTCTATACACCACTTTTAACATCTGGAATTGAGGGTCCAGAAATGGGTGAATCACACTCATGAACAGCTTCCTCTTCCAATTCAGAGCTGGGAGGGATGTTGGGGCTCTCTGGTTCGGATTTGGTGTGATTAGATTTCTCCAATCCAGCTATTTTGAATGGATCAGACAGGCAGCAACAAAAGCACCGAGTCCCGACTTTAGTTGCTAAAATATTGATCGCATTAAACAAAACTAAGAAGTTGCTATGAATTGGACATTTACTAACCTTATCTTCATTTCGACCAATATATATCCTCTTGACCACGGCTTTGCTGCTCCGCCAGCTACAAATGAAATCTAATTATAAGAGTAAGGGCATTCCTTTTCTTTGTGACAAGTTCTAGTAATAACAATTAAGGGTAATTTTAAATAACAAAATTTGACTATCTTCTCTTTATGACAATTTGAAATTATGAACGAAGAGAATCAAGAGAGACAGAAATTGAGGGTGGTCAGCCATAAAATCGAATAATTAGAAAGGTTTGATAGTAGGGGTAAGAAAAACCACTGCTGGAGAATGATCAGATACCCTGTAGAAGGAAAATGGGAATGAGAATAGCTGGACATTTTAATCCATGCTTCATTAACCAATACACGATCAATTTTGGTAGTTACAAAATTAAAATGAGTCTTGTTTGTTGGCCCTAGTGAAGTAGCAGACTGAATTCCTAAGATCCTCAAATTCTAATTGGTTAATGAAGTCACTAAATTCATTCACACATGGAGGACAAGATGCAACACTCCCTACATTCTCACATGGCAATCTAATGGCGTTGAAATCTCCTAGAACAATCCAAGGGGATGTGCACTAATGCTGCTATATATCATGCCATAATTTTTGTCTATCAATATATCAATTACTACCATAAACAAAAGAGGCAAAGAGCTGGAAAGTACCGTCCTTGGCCCCCACATCACAGTGGATGTATTGGTCCGATTGAGTACTTGTAATGACAAAACTAGTGGATCACAAGACACTAAAATTCTCCCCAATGGAGCCAATATATACTTATTCACAAATTTTCCCCTAGGGAGCATGGATCTAGCGATGTTATCTATCCAAGAGTCCTTAACCTTATGCTCAAGAAGCGCAACTAGGATAAGCTAATGGAGTTTCACTAAAGTGTTAACAGCTTTTTGTTTAATGGGGTTATATTCCAGGAACGAAAATGCATTGAAGAACTAGACACAAAAATAGAAGTATTTAGACGGAAAAAAGGTAATTCGGATGCTCATAGGTTTTAAAGATGAGAGTTAATGTTCACAAATCCGCACAACACAAAGGGTAAGCTGAGCTGAATATACTTATTGAGACAAATGGTAAATAGGAAGAAGTCACTTCCCTCAACGGTTGTTGAAGCCCTTAGATTTGCTCCAGTTCCCATTGGATATGCCATTTTTCTTTGAGTCTCTATACACCAACTCCAACATCTGGAATTGAGGGTCCATAAATGGGTGCATCACGCTCATGAACAGTTTCCACTTCCAATTAAGAGCTGCGATGGATGTTGGGGCAATCGAGTTCGGACTTGGTGAGATTAGATATCTCCAATTTAGCAATTTTGAATGGAACAGGTAGGCAGCAACAAAAGCACCGAGTCCCGACTTTAGTTGCAAGAATATTGATGGCATTAAACAAAACTAAGAAGTGGCTATGAGGTGGACACTTACTAACCTTATCTTCATCTTCGAGCGATTTATATGCTTTTGACCACGGCTTTGCTGCTCCGCGAGCTACAAATGAAATCTAATTATAAGACTGAGAGCATTCCTTTTCTTTGTGACAAGTTCTAGTAATAACAACTACGGGTACTTTTAATTAATTAAATTTGACTATATTCTCTTTATGACAATTTAAAATTATGAACGAAGAGAATCAAGAGAGACAGAAACTGAGGGTGGTCGGCTAGAAAATTGAATAATTTGAAAGGTTTGGTAGTAGGGGTAAGAAAAACCACACTGCTGGAGAATGATCAGATACCCTGTATAAGGAAAATGGTTATGAGAACAGCTGGACATTTTAATCAATGCTTCATTAAACAATACACGATCAATTTTGGTAGTTACAAAATGAAATGAGTCTTGTTTGTTGGCCCAAGTGAAGTAGCAAATTGAATTCCTAAGATCCTCAAATTCTAATTTGTTAATGAAGTCACTAAATTCATTCACATAGGGAGGACAAGATGCAGCACTCCCTACCTTCTAACATGGGAATCTAATGGCGTTGAAATCTCCTAGAACAACCCAAGGGGATGTGCACTAATGCTGCTGAATATCATGCCACAAGTTTTGTCTACCAATATAGCAATTACTACCATAAACAAAAGTGGCAAAGAGCTGGAAAGTACCATCCTTGGCCCCCACATCAAAGTAGATGTATTAGTCCGATTGAGGACTAGTAATGACAAAACTAGTGGATCCCAAGACACTAAAATTCTCCCCAATGGAGCCAATCTATAGTTATTCACAAATTTACAACTATGGAGCATGGATCTAGCGATGTTATCTATCCTAGAGTCCTTAACCTTATGCTCAAGAAGCGCAACTAGAATTAGCTTATGGAGTTTCACAAAAGTGTTAACACTTTTTTGTTTAATGGGGTTATATTCCAGGAACGAAAATGCATTGAAGAACTAGACACAAAAAGAGAAGTATTTAGACTGACAAAAGGTAATTCAGATGCTTAAAGCTTTTAAAGATGAGAGTTAATGTCCACAAAATCCGCACAACACAAAGGATAAGCTGAGCTGAATATACTTATTGAGACAAATGGTAAATAGGAACAAGTTACTTCCCTTAACGGTTGTTGGAGCCCCTTTGATTTGCTCCAATTCCCACTGGATATGCCTTTTTTTTTTGAGCCTCTATACACCACTTTTAACATCTTGAATTGAGGGTCCATAAATGGGTGCATCACGCTCATGAATAGCTTCCACTTCCAATTAAGAGCTGCGAGGGATGTAAGGGCTCTCTGGTTCGGACTTGGTGTGATTGGATATCTCCAATCCCGCAATTTTGAATGGATTAGGCAGGCAGTAACAAAAACACCGAGTACCGACTTTAGTTGCAAGAATATTGATGGCATTAAACAAAATTAAGAAGTGGCTATGAGGTGGACACTTACTAACCTTATCTACATCTTCAAGCGATTTATATGCTCTTGACCAAGGCTTTGCTGCTCCGCGAGCTACAAATGAAATCTAATTGTAAGACTGAGGGCATTCATTTTCTTTGTGACAAGTTCTAATAATAACTACGGGCACTTTTAAATAATTAATTTTGACTATCTTCTCTTTATGACAATTTGAAATTATAAACGAAGAGAATCAAGAAAGACAGAAACTGAGTGTGGTCAGCTAAAAAATTGAATAATTTGAAAGGTTTGATAGTAGTGGTAAGAAAAACCCCTGCTGGAGAATGATCTGATACCCCTGTAGTAGGAAAATGGGTATTAGAACAGCTGGACATTTTAATCCATGCTTCATTAACCAATACACGATCGATTTTGGTAGTTACAAAATGAAGTGGGTCTTGTTTGTTGCCCCAAGTGAAGTAGCAGATTGAATTCCTAAGATCCTTAAATTCTAATTGGTTAATGAAGTCACTAAATTCTTTCACATAGGGAGGACAAGATGCAGCACTCCCTACCTTTTCACATGGGAATCTAATGGCGTTGAAATCTCCTAGAACAACCCAAGGGCATGTGTACTGATGCTGCTGAATATCATGCCACAATTTTTGTCTATCAATATAGCAATTACTACCACAAACAAAAGAGGCAAAGAGCTGGAAAGTACCATCCTTGGCCTCTACATCACAGTGGATGTATTGGTCCGATTGAGGACTTGTAATGACAAAACTAGTAGATCCCAAGACACTAAAATTCTCCCCAATGGAGTCAATCTATTGTTAAACACAAATTTCCATTTAGGGAGCATGGATCTAGCAATGTTATCTATCCTAGAGTCCTTAACCTTATGCTCAAGAAGCGCAACTAGAAATTGCTTATGGAGTTTCACAAAAGTGTTAAACAGCTTTTCGCTTAATGGGGTCATTAAGACCCCTTGTATTCCAGGAACGAAAAATGCATTGAAGAACTAGACACAAAAACAAAAGTATTTAGACTGACAAAAGATAATTCAGAAGCTCAAAGCTTTTAAAGATAAGAGTTAATGTTCACAAAATCCGCACTACACAAAGGGTAAGCTGACCTGAATATACTTGTTGAGACAAATGGTAAATAGTAAGAAGTCACTTCCCTTAACGGTTGTTGGAGCCCTTTGATTTGCTCCAGTTCCCACTGGATTGCCATTTTTCTTTGAGCCTTTATACACCACTTTTAACATCTGGAATTGAGGGTCTAGAAAAGGGTGCATCACACTCATGAACGGCTTCCTCTTTAAATCAGAGCTGCGAGGGATGTTGGGGCTATTTGGTTCGGACTTGGTGTGATTTGATATCTCCAATCCAACAATTTTAAATGGATCAAGCAGGCAGCATCAAAAGCACCGAGTCCCGACTTTAGTTGCAAGAATATTGACGGCTTTAAACAAAACTAAGAAGTTGTTATGAGGTGGACACTTACTAACCTTATCTTCATCTTCGAGCGATTTATATGCTCTTGAGTACAGCTTTGCTGCTCCGCGAGCTGCAAATGAAATCGAATTATAAGACTGAGGGCATTCCTTTTCTTTGTGACAAGTTCTAGTAATAACAACTACGGGTACTTTTAAATAATATAATTAAATTAAACTACCTTCTCTTTATGACAATTTGAAATTAAGAACGAAGAGAATCAGAAACTGAGGGTGGTCAGCCAGAAAATTGAATAATTTAAAAGGTTTGATAGTAAGGGTAAGAAAAACCACTGCTGGAGAATGATCAGATACCCCTGTAGAAGGAAAATGGGTATGAGAACATCTGGACATTTTAATCCATGCTTCATTAACCAATACACGATCAATTTTGGTACTTACAAAATGAAGTGAGTCTTGTTTGTTGGCCCAAGTGAAGTAGCAGATTGAATTCCTAAGATCCTCAAATTCTAATTGGTTAATGAAGTCACTAAATTCATTCACATAGGGAGGACAAGATGCAGCACTCCCTACCTTCTCACATGGGAATCTAATGGCATTGAAATCTCCTAGATCAACCCAAGGGGATGTGCACTGATGCTGCTGAATATCATGCCACAATTTTTGTCTATCAATATAGTAATTACTACCACAAACAAAAGAGGCAAAGAGCTGGAAAGTACCATCCTTGGCCTCCACATCACAGTGGATGTATTGGTCCGATTGAGGACTTGTAATGACAAAACTAGTGGATCCCAAGACACTAAAATTCTCCCCAATGGAGTCAATCTATTGTTATACACAAATTTCCATTTAGGGAGCATGGATCTAGCGATGTTATCTATCCTAGAGTCCTTAACCTTATGCTCAAGAAGCGCAACTAGAAATAGCTTAAGGGGTTTCACAAAAGTGTTAACAGCTTTTTGTTTAATGGGGTCATTAAGACCCCCTTTATTCTAGGACGAAAATGCTTTAAAAAACTAGACACAAAAACAGAAGTATTTAGACTGACAAAAGGTAATTCAGATGCTCAAAGCTTTTAAAGACAATAGTTAATGTTCACAAAATCCGCACAACACAAAGGGTAAGCTGAGCAGAATATACTTATTGCGACAAATGATAAATAGGAAGAAGTCACTTCCCTTAACAGTTATTGGACCCCTTTGATTTGCTCCAGTTCCCACTGGATATGCCATTTTTCTTTGAGCCTCTATACACCACTTTTAACATCTGGAATTGAGGGTCCAGAAATGGGTGAATCACACTCATGAACAGCTTCGTCTTCCAATTCAGAGCTGCGAGGGATGTGGGGGCTCTCTGGTTCGGATTTGCTGTGATTAGATATCTCCAATCCAGCTATTTTGAATGGATCAGACAGGCAGCAACAAAAGCACCAAGTCCCGACTTTAGTTGCAAAAATATTGATGGCATTAAACAAAACTAAGAAGTTGCTATGAATTGGACACTTACTAACCTTATCTTCATCTTCGACCAATATATATCCTCTTGACCACGGCTTTGCTGCTCCACGAGCTGCAAATGAAATCTAATTATAAGACTAAGGGCATTCTTTTTCTTTGTGACAAGTTCTAGTAATAACAACTAAGGGTAATTTTAAATAACAAAATTTGACTATCTTCTTTTTATGACAATTTGAAATTATGAACGAAGAGAATCAAGAGAGACAGAAATTGAGGGTGGTCAGCCATAAAATCGAATAATTAGAAAGGTTTGATAGTAGGGGTAAGAAAAACCACTGCTGGAGAATGATCAGATACCCTGTAGAAGGAAAATGGGTATGAGAACAGCTGGACATTTTAATCCATGCTTCATTAATCAATACACGATCGATTTTGGTAGTTACAAAATTAAAATGAGTCTTGTTTGTTGGCCCTAGTGAAGTAGCAGACTGAATTCCTAAAATCCTCAAATTCTAATTGGTTAATGAAGTCACTAAATTCATTCACACAGGGAGGACAAGATGCAACACTCCCTACCTTCTCACAAGGGAATCTAATGGCGTTGAAATCTCCTAGAACAATCCAAGGGGATGTGCACTAATGCCGCTAAATATCATGCCATAATTTTTGTCTACCAATATATCAATTACTACCATAAACAAAAGAGGCAAAGAGCTGGAAAGTACCGTCCTTGGCCCCCACATCATAGTGGATGTATTGGTCCGATTGAGTACTTGTAATGACAAAACTAGTGGATCACAAGACACTAAAATTCTCCCCAATGGAGCCAATCTATAGTTATTCACAAATTTTCACCTAGGGAGCATGGATCTAGCGATGTTATCTATCCAAGAGTCCTTAACCTTATGCTCAAGAAGCGCAACTAGGATAAGCTAATGGAGTTTCACTAAAGTGTTAACAGCTTTTTGTTTAATGGGGCTATATTCCAGGAACGAAAATGCATTGAAGAACTAGACACAAAAATAGAAGTATTTAGACGGAAAAAAGGTAATTCGGATGCTCATAGCTTTTAAAGATGAGAATTAATGTTCACAAAATCCGCACAACACAAAGGGTAAGCTGAGCTGAATATACTTATTGAGACAAATAGTAAATAGGAAGAAGTCACTTCGCTTAACGGTTGTTGGAGCCCTTTGATTTGCTCCAGTTCCCATTGGATATGCCATTTTTCTTTGAGTCTCTATACACCAACTCCAACATCTGGAATTGAGGGTCCATAAATGGGTGCATCACGCTCATGAACAGTTTCCACTTCCAATTAAGAGCTGCGATGGATGTTGGGGCAATCGGGTACGGACTTGGTGAGATTAGATATCTCCAATTTAGCAATTTTGAATGGAACAGGCAGGCAGCAACAAAAGCACCGAGTCCCGACTTTAGTTGCAAGAATATTTATGGCATTAAACAAAACTAAAAAGTGGCTATGAGGTGGACACTTACTAACCTTATCTTCATCTTCGAGCGATTTATATGCTCTTGACCACGGCTTTGCTGCTCCGCGAGCTACAAATGAAATCTAATTATAACACTGAGAGCATTCCTTCTCTTTGTGACAAGTTCTAGTAATAACAACTACGGGTACTTTTAAATAATTAAATTTGACTATCTTCTCTTTATGACAATTTAAAATTATGAACGAAGAGAATCAAGAGAGACAGAAACTGAGGGTGGTCGGCCAGAAAATTGAATAATTTGAAAGGTTTGATAGTAGTGGTAAGAAAAACCACTGCTGGAGAATGATCAGATACCCTATAGAAGGAAAATGGTTATGAGAACAGCTGGACATTTTAATCAATGCTTCATTAAACAATACACGATCAATTTTGGTAGTTACAAAATGAAATGAGTCTTGTTTGTTGGCCCAAGTGAAGTAGCAAATTGAATTCCTAAGATCCTCAAATTCTAATTGGTTAATGAAGTCACTAAATTCATTCACAAAGGGAGGACAAGATGCAGCACTCCCTACCTTCTAACATGGGAATCTAATGGCGCTGAAATCTCCTAGAACAACCCAAGGGGATGTGCACTAATGCAGCTGAATATCATGCCACAAGTTTTGTCTACCAATATAGCAATTACTACCATAAACAAAAGAGGCAAAGAGCTGGAAAGTACCATCCTTGGCCCCCACATCAAAGTAGATGTATTAGTCCGATTGAGGACTTGTAATGACAAAACTAGTGGATCCCAAGACACTAAAATTCTCCCCAATGGAGCCAATCTGTAGTTATTCACAAATTTCCAACTATGGAGCATGGATCTAGCGATGTTATCTATCCTAGAGTCCTTAACCTTATGCTCAAGAAGCGCAACTAGAATTAGCTAATGGAGTTTCACAAAAGTGTTAACACTTTTTTGTTTAATGGGGTTATATTCCAGGAATGAAAATGCATTGAGGAACTAGACACAAAAACAGAAGTATTTAGACTGACAAAAGGTAATTCAGATTCTTAAAGCTTTTAAAGATGAGAGTTAATGTCCACAAAATCCGCACAACACAAAGGATAAGCTGAGCGGAATATACTTATTGAGACAAATGGTAAATTGGAAGAAATTACTTCCCTTAACGGTTGTTGGAGCCCCTTTGATTTGCTCCAATTCCCACTGGATATGCCATTTTTCTTTGAGCCTCTATACACCACTTTTAACATCTTGAATTGAGGGTCCATAAATGGGTGCATCATGCTCATGAATAGCTTCCTCTTCCAATTAAGAGCTGCGAGGGATGTTGGGGCTATCTGGTTCGGACTTGGTGTGATTGGATATCTCCAATCCCGCAATTTTGAATGGATTAGGCAGGCAGTAACAAAAGCACCGAGTCCCGACTTTAGTTGCAAGAATATTGATGGCATTAAACAAAATTAAGAAGTGGCTATGAGGTGGACACTTACTAACCTTATCTTCATCTTCAAGCGATTTATATGCTCTGACCATGGCTTTGCTGCTCCGCGAGCTACAAATGAAATCTAATTGTAAGACTGAGGGCATTCATTTTCTTTGTGACAAGTTCTAATAATAACTACGGGTACTTTTAAATAATTAAATTTGACTATCTTCTATTTATGACAATTTGAAATTATAAACGAAGAGAATCAAGAGAGACAGAAACTGAGTGTGGTCAGCCAAAAAATTGAATAATTTGAAAGGTTTGATAGTAGTGGTAAGAAAAACCACTGCTGGAGAATGATCCAATACCCCTGTAGTAGGAAAATGGGTATTAGAACAGCTGGACATTTTAATCCATGCTTCATTAACCAATACACGATCAATTTTGGTAGTTACAAAATGAAGTGAGTCTTGTCTGTTGGCCCAAGTGAAGTAGCAGATTGAATTCATAAGATCCTTAAATTCTAGTTGGTTAATGAAGTCATTAAATTCTTTGACATAGGGAGGACAAGATGCAGCACTCCCTACCTTCTCACATGGGAATCTAATGGCGTTGAAATCTCCTAGAACAACCCAAGGGGATGTGCACTAATGCTGCTGAATATCATGCCACAATTTTTGTCTATCAATATAGCAATTACTACCACAAACAAAAGAGGCAAAGAGCTGGAAAGTACCATCCTTGGCCTCTACATTACAGTGGATGTATTGGTCCGATTGAGGACTTGTAATGACAAAACTAGTGGATCCCAAGACATTAAAATTCTCCCCAATGGAGTCAATCTATTGTTATACACAAATTTCCATTTAGGGAGCATGGATCTAGCGATGTTATCTATCCTAGAGTCCTTAACCTTATGCTCAAGAAGCGCAACTAGAAATTGCTTATGTAGTTTCACAAAAGTGTTAAACAACTTTTCGCTTAATGGGGTCATTAAGACCCCTTGTATTCCAGGAACGAAAATGCATTGAAGAACTAGACACAAAAACAAAAGTATTTAGACTGACAAAAGATAATTCAGAAGCTCAAAGCTTTTAAAGATAAGAGTTAATGTTCACAAAATCCGCACTACACAAAGGGTAAGCTGAGCTGAATATACTTGTTGATACAAATGGTAAATAGAAAGAAGTCACCTCCCTTAACGATTGTTGGAGCCCTTTGATTTGCTCCAGTTCCACTGGATATGCCATTTTTCTTTGAGCCTTTATACACCACTTTTAACATCTGGAATTGAGGGGCCAGAAATGGGTGCATCACTCATGAACAGCTTCCTCTTTCATTTCAGAGCTGCGAGGGATGTTGAGGCTATTTGGTTCGGACTTGGTGTGATTGGATATCTCCAATCCAACAATTTTAAATGGATCAAGCAGGCAGCAACAAAAGCACCGAGTCCCGACTTTAGTTGCAAGAATATTGACGGCTTTAAACAAAACTAAGAAGTTGCTATGAGGTGGACACTTACTAACCTTATCTTCATCTTCGAGCGATTTATATGCTCTTGACCACAGCTTTGCTGCTCCGCGAGCTGCAAATGAAATCGGATTATAACACTGAGGGCATTCCTTTTCTTTGTGACAAGTTCTAGTAATAACAACTACGGGTACTTTTAAATAATATAATTAAATTAAACTATCTTCTATTTATGACAATTTGAAATTAAGAACGAAGAGAATCAGAAACTGAGGGTTGTCAGCCAGAAAATTGAATAATTTAAAAGGTTTGATAGTAAGGGTAAGAAAAACCACTGCTAGAGAATGATCAGATACCCCTGTAGAAGGAAAATGGGTATGAGAACATCTGGACATTTTAATCCATGCTTCATTAACCAATACACGATCAATTTTGGTACTTACAAAATGAAGTGAGTCTTGTTTGTTGGCCCAAGTGAAGTAGCAGATTGAATTCCTAAGATCCTCAAATTCTAATTGGTTAATGAAGTCACTAAATTCATTCACATAGAGAGGACAAGAGGCAGCACTCCCTACCTTCTCACATGGGAATCTAATGGCATTGAAATCTCCTAGATCAACCCAAGGGGATGTGCACTGATGCTGCTGAATATCATGCCACAATTTTTGTCTATCAATATAGCAATTACTACCACAAACAAAAGAGGCAAAGAGCTGGAAAGTACCATCCTTGGCCTCCACATCACAGTGGATGTATTGGTCCGATTGAGGACTTGTAATGACAAAACTAGTGGATCCCAAGGCACTAAAATTCTCTCCAATGGAGTCAATCTATTGTTATACACAAATTTCCATTTAGGGAGCATGGATCTAGCGATGTTATCTATCCTAGAGTCCTTAACCTTATGCTCAAGAAGCGCAACTAGAAATAGCCAAGGGGTTTCACAAAAGTGTTAACAGCTTTTTGTTTAATGGGGTTATATTCCAGGAACGAAAATGCATTGAAGAACTAGACACAAAAATAGAAGTATTTAGACGGAAAAAAGGTAATTCGGATGCTCATAGCTTTTAAAGATGAGAATTAATGTTCACAAAATCCGCACAACACAAAGGGTAAGCTGAGCTGAATATACTTATTGAGACAAATAGTAAATAGGAAGAAGTCACTTCGCTTAACGGTTGTTGGAGCCCTTTGATTTGCTCCAGTTCCCATTGGATATGCCATTTTTCTTTGAGTCTCTATACACCAACTCCAACATCTGGAATTGAGGGTCCATAAATGGGTGCATCACGCTCATGAACAGTTTCCACTTCCAATTAAGAGCTGCGATGGATGTTGGGGCAATCTGGTTCGGACTTGGTGAGATTAGATATCTCCAATTTAGCAATTTTGAATGGAACAGGCAGGCAGCAACAAAAGCACCGATTCCCGACCTTAGTTGCAAGAATATTGATGGCATTAAACAAAACTAAGAAGTGGCTATGAGGTGGACACTTACTAACCTTATCTTCATCTTCGAGCGATTTATATGCTCTTAACCACGGCTTTGCTGCTCCGCGAGCTACAAATGAAATCTAATTATAAGACTGAGAGCATTCCTTTTCGTTGTGACAAGTTCTAGTAATAACAACTACGGGTACTTTCAAATAATTAAATTTGACTATCTTCTCTTTATGACAATTTAAAATTATGAACGAAGAGAATCAAGAGAGACAGAAACTAAGGGTGGTCGGCAAGAAAATTGAATAATTTGAAAGGTTTGATAGTAGGGATAAGAAAAATCACTGCTGGAGAATGATCAGATACCCTGTAGAAGGAAAATGGGTATGAGAACAGCAGGACTTTTTAATCCAGGCTTCATTAACCAATACACGATCAATTTTGGTAGTTACAAAATGAAGTGAGTATTGTCTGTTGGCCCAAGTGAAGTAGCAGACTGAATTCCTAAGATTCTCAAATTCTAATTGGTTAATGAAGTCACCAAATTCAAACACAAAGGGAGGACAAGATGCAGCACTCACTACCTTCTCACATGGGAATCTAATGGCGTTGAAATCTCCTAGAACAACCCAAGGGGATGTGCACTGATGCTGCTGAATATCTTGCCACAATTTTTGTCTATCAATATAGCAATTACTACCATGTACAAAAGATGCAAAGAGCTGGAAAGTACCATCCTAGGCCTCCACATCACAGTGGATGTATTGGTCCGATTGAGGACATGTAATGACAAAACTAGTAGATACCAAGACACTAAAATTCTCCCCAATGGAGCAAATCTATAGTTATTCACAAATTTCCAATTAGGAATCATGGATCTATCGATGTAATTTATCCTAGAGTCCTTAACCTTATGCTCAAGAAGCGCAACTAGAAATAGCATATGGAGTTTCACAAAAGTATTAACGGCTTTTTGTTTAATGGCGTCACTAAGACCACTTATATTCCAAGAACGAAAATGCATTGAAGAACTAGACACAAAAATAGAAGTATTTAGACTTGACAAAAGGTAATTCAGATGCTCAAAGCTTTTAAAGATAAGAGTAAATGCTAACAAAATCCGCACAACACAAAGGGTAAGCTGAGCTAAATATACTTATTGAGACAAATGGTAAATAGGAAGAAGTCACTTCCCTTAACGGTTGTTGGAGCCCTTTGATTTGCTCCAGTTCCCACTGGATATGCCATTTTTCTTTGAGCCTCTATACACCGCTTTTAACATTTGGAATTGAGAGTCCATAAATGGGTGCATCACACTCATGAACAGCTTCGCCTTCCAATTAAGAGCTGCGACGGATGTTGGGGCTATCTGGTTCGGACTTGGTGTCATTGGATATATCCAATCCAGCAATTTTGAATGGGTCAGGCAGGCAGCAAAGAAAGCACCGACTCCCGACTTTAGTTGCAAGAATATTGAAGGCATTAAACAAAACTAAGAAGTGGCTATGAGGTGGACACTTACTAACCTTAACTTCATGTTAGAGCGATTTATATACTCTTGACCACGGCTATGCTGCTCCGCAAGCTACAAATGAAATCTAATTATAAGACTGAGGGCATTCTTTTTCTTTGTGACAAGTTCTAGTAATAACAACTACGGGTACTTTTAAATAATTAAATTTGACTATCTTCTCTTTATGACAATTTAAAATTATGAACGAAAAGAATCAAGAGAGACAGAAACTGAGGGTGGTCGGCCAAAAAATTGAATAATTTGAAAGGTTTGGTAGTAGGGGTAAGAAAAACCACTGCTGGAGAATGATCAGATACCCTGTAGAAGGAAAATGGGTATTAGAACAGCTGGACATTTTAACCCATGCTTCAATAAACAATACACGATCAATTTTGGTAGTTACAAAATGAAATGAGTCTTGTTTGTTGGCCCAAGTGAAGTAGCAGATTGAATTTCTAAGATCCTCAAATTCTAATTGGTTAAAGAAGTCACTAAATTCATTCACATAGGGAGGATAAGATGCAGGACTCCCTACCTTCTCAAATGGGAATCTAATGGCGTTGAAATCTCTTAGAACAACCCAAGTGGATGTGCACTGATGCTGTTGAATATCATGCCACAATTTTTTTCTATCAATTTAGCAATTACAAACATAAACAAAAGACAAAGAGCTAAAAAGTACCATCCTTAGCCTTCACATCACAGTGGATATATTGGTCCGATTGAGCTAGGACTTGTAATAACAAAACTAGTGGATCCCAAGACACTAAAATTCTACCCAATGGAGCCAATCTATAGTTATGCACAAATTTCCAATTAGGGAGCATGAATCTAGCGATGTTTTCTATCCTAGAGTCCTTAACCTTATACTCAAGAAGCGCAACTAGAAATAGCATATGGAGTTTCACATAAGTGTTAACAGCTTTTTGTTTAATGGGGTCACTAAGACCCCTTATATTCCAAGAACTAAAATGCATTGAAGAACTAGACACAAAAACAAAATTATTTAGATTGACAAAAGGTAATTCAGATGCTCAATGCTTTTAAAGATAAGAATTAATGTTCACCAAATCCGCACAACACAAAGGGTAAGCAAACCTGAATATACTTATTGAAACAAATGGTAAATAGGAAGAAGTCACTTCCCTTAACGGTTGTTGGGGCCCTTTGATTTGTTCTAGTTCCCACTGGATATGCCATTTTTCTTTTAGCCTCTATACACCACTTTTAACATCTGGAATTAAGGGTTCAGAAATGGGTGAATAACACTCATGAACGGCTTCCTCTTTCAATTCAGAGCTGCGAGGGATGTTGGGGCTATCTAGTTCGGACTTGGTGTGATTGGATATCTCCAATCCAACAATTTTAAATGGATCAAGCAGGCAGCAAAAAAAGCACCGAGTCCCGACTTTAGTTGCAAGAATATTGACGGCTTTAAACAAAACTAAAAAGTTGCTATGAGGTGGACACTTACTAAACTTATCTTCATCTTCGAGCGATTTATATGCTCTTGACCACAGCTTTGCTGCTCCGCGAGCTGCAAATGAAATCTAATTATAAGACTGAGGGCATTCCTTTTCTTTGTGACAAGTTCAAGTAATAACAACTACGGGTACTTTAAATAATATAATTAAATTAAACTATCTTCTCTTTATGACAATTTGAAATTAAGAACGAAGAGAATCAGAAACTGAGGGTGGTCAGCCAGAAAATTGAATAATTTAAAAAGTTTGATAGTAAGGGTAAGAAAACCACTACTCGAGAATGATCAGATACCCCTGTAGAAGGAAAATGGGTATGAGAACAGCTGGACATTTTAATCCATGCTTCATTAACCAATACACGATCAATTTTGGTGCTTACAAAATGAAGTGGGTCTTGTTTGTTGGCCCAAGTGAAGTAGCAAATTGAATTCCTAATATCCTCAAATTCTAATTGGTTAATGAAGTCACTAAATTCATTCACATAGGGAGGACAAGATGCAGCACTCTCTACCTTCTCACATGGGAATCTAATGGCGTTGAAATCTCCTAGATCAACCCAAGGGGATGTGCACTGATACTGCTGAATATCATGCCACAATTTTTGTCTATCAATATAGCAATTACTACCACAAACAAAAGAGGCAAAGAGCTGGAAAGTACCATCCTTGGCCTCCACATCTCAGTGGACGTATTGGTCCGATTGAGGACTTGTAATAACAAAACTAGTGGATCCCAAGACACTAAAATTCTCCCCAACGGAGTCAATCTATTGTTATACACAAATTTCCATTTAGGGAGCATGGATCTAGCGATGTTATCTATTCTAGAGTCCTTAACCTTATGCTCAAGAAGCGCAACTAGAAATAGCTTATGGGGTTTCACAAAAGTGTTAACAGCTTTTTGTTTAATGGGGTCACTAAAACCCTCTATATTCCAGGAACGAAAATGCTTTAAAAAACTAGACACAAAAACAGAAGTATTTAGACTGACAAAAGGTAATTCAGATGCTCAAAGCTTTTAAAGACAAGAGTTAATGTTCACAAAATCCGCACAACACAAAGGGTAAGCTGAGCTGAATATACTTATTGAGACAAATGGTAAACAGGAAGAAGTCACTTCCCTTAACAGTTATTGGAGCCCTTTGATTTGCTCCAGTTCCCACTGGATATGCCATTTTTCTTTGAGCCTCTACACACCACTTTTAACATCTGGAATTGAGGGTCCAGAAATGGGTGAATCACACTCATGAACGGCTTCCTCTTCCAATTCAGAGCTGCGAGGGATGTTGGGGCTCTCTAGTTCGGACTTGGTGTGATTAGATATCTCCAATCCAGCTATTTTGAATGGATCAGACAGGCAGCAACAAAAGCACCGAGTCCCGACTTTAGTTGCAAAAATATTGATGGCATTAAACAAAACTAAGAAGTTGCTATGAATTGGATACTTACTAACCTTATCTTCATCTTCGAGCGATTTATATCCTCTTGACAACGGCTTTGCTGCTCCGCGAGCTGCAAATGAAATCTAATTATAAGACTAAGGGCATTCCTTTTCTTTGTGACAAGTTCTAGTAATAACAACCAAGGGTAATTTTAAATAATAATAATTTTTTTTTTTGGCGTATTATATAGTCAGCGGGGGTTAGCGGGGTAGTTAGATTAGCACCAGGGGAGTCCAGTAGCTATCCATAGCTCTGGGTCCCAACCGCCCCCAAGGGGGCTCGAACCTCTACCTCCAGGATGGAGGAGAGGCAAGGTTGCCAACTGCACTAGGCAGTGACTATCTTCTCTTTATGACAAATTGAAATTATGAACGAAGAGAATCAAGAGAGAAAGAAATTGAGGGTGGTCAGCCATAAAATCGAATAATTAGAAAGGTTTGATAGTAGGGGTAAGAAAAACCACTGTTGGAGAATGATCAGCCATAAAATGAGAACAGCTGGACATTATAATCCATGCTTCATTAACCAATACACAATCAATTTTGGTAGTTACAAAATGAAATGAGTCTTGTTTGTTGGCCCAAGTGAAGTAGCAGATTGAATTCCTAAGATCCTCAAATTCTAATTGGTTAATAAAGTCACTAAATTCATTCACACAGGGAGGACAAGATGCAACACTCCCTACCTTCTCACATGGGAATATAATGGCGTTGAAAGTTCCTAGAACAATCCAAGGGGATGTGCACTAATGCTGCTGAATATCATGCCACAATTTTTGTCTATCAATATATCAATTACTACCATAAACAAAAGAGGCAAAGAACTGGAAAGTACCGTCCTTGGCCCCCACATCACAGTGGATGTATTGGTCCGATTGAGTACTTGTAATGACAAAACTAGTGGATCACAAGACACTAAAATTCTCCCCAATGGAGCCAATCTATAGTTATTCACAAATTTTCAACTAGGGAGCATGGATCTAGCGATGTTATCTATCAAAGAGTCCTTAACCTTATGCTCAAGAAGCGCAACTAGAATAAGCTAATGGAGTTTCACAAAAGTGTTACCAGCTTTTTGTTTAATGGGGTTATATTCCAGAAACGAAAATGCATTGAAGAACTAGACACAAAAACAGAAGTATTTAGACTGAAAAAAGGTAATTCGGATGCTCATAGCTTTTAAAGATGAGAGTTAATGTTCACAAAATCCGCACAACACAAAGGGTAAGCTGAGCTGAATATACTTATTGAGACAAATGGTAAATAGGAAGAAGTCACTTCCCTTAACGGTTGTTGGAACCCTTTGATTTGCTACAGTTCCCATTGGATAAGCCATTTTTCTTTGAGTCTCTATACAATACCTCCAACATCTGGAATTGAGGGTCCATAAATGGGTGCATCACGCTCATGAACAGCTTCCACTTCCAATTAAGAGCTGTGATGGATGTTGGGGCAATCTGGTTCGGACTTGGTGAGATTGGATATCTCCAATTTAGCAATTTTGAATGGATCAGGCAGGCAGCAACAAAAGCACCGAGTCCGGACTTTAGTTGCAAGAATATTGATGACATTAAACAAAACTAAGAAGTGGCTATGAGGTGGACATTTACTAACCTTATCTTCATCTTCGAGTGATTTATATGCTCTTGACCACGGCTTTGCTGCTCCGGGAGCTACAAATGAAATCTAATTATAAGACTGAGGACATTCCTTTTCTTTGTGACAAGTTCTAGTAATAACTACGGGAACTTTTAAATAATTAAATTTGACTATCTTCTCTTTATGAAAATTTGAAATTATGAACGAAGAGAATCAAGAGAGACAGAAACTGAGGGTGGTCGGCCAGAAAATTGAATAATTTGAAAGGTTTGGTAGTAGGGGTAAGAAAAACCACTGCTGGACAATGATCAGATACCCTGTAGAAGGAAAATGGGTATGAGAACAGCTGGACAATTTAATCAATGCTTCATTAAACAATACACGATCAATTTTGGTAGTTACAAAATGAAATGAGTCTTGTTTGTTGGCCCAAGTGAAGTAGCAGATTGAATTCCTAAGATCCTCAAATTCTAATTGGTTAATGAAGTAACTAAATTCATTCACATAGGAAGGACAAGATGCAGCACTCCCTACCTTCTAACATGGGAATCTAATGGCGTTGAAATCTCCTAGAACAACCCATGGCGTTGAAATCTCCTAGAACAACCCAAGGGGATGTGCACTAATGCTGCTGAATATCATGCCACAAGTTTTGTCTATCAATATAGCAATTACTACCATAAACAAAAGAGGCAAAGAGCTGGAAAGTACCATCCTTGGCCCCCACATCAAAGTAGATGTATCAGTCCGATTGAGGACTTATAATAACAAAACTAGTGGATCCCAAGACACTAAAATTCTCCCCAATGGAGCCAATCTATAGTTATTCACAAATTTCCAACTATGGAGCATGGATCTAGCGATGTTATCTATCCTAGAGTTCTTAACCTTATGCTCAAGAAGCGCAACTAGAATTAGCTTATGGAGTTTCACAAAAGTGTTAACAGCTTTTTGTTTGATGGGGTTATATTCCAGGAACGAAAATGCATTGAAGAACTAGACACAAAAAGAGAAGTATTTAGACTGACAAAAGGTAATTCAGATGCTTAAAGCTTTTAAAGATGAGAGTTAATGTCCACAAAATCCGTACAACACAAAGGGTAAGCTGAGCTGAATATACTTATTGAGACAAATGGTAAATAGGAAGAAGTTACTTCCCTTAACGGTTGTTGGAGCCCCTTTGATTTGCTCCAATTCCCACTGGATATGCCATTTTTCTTTGAACCTCTATACACCACTTTCAACATCTTGAAATGAGGGTCCATAAATGGGTGCATCACACTCATGAACGGCTACCTCTTCCAATTAAGTGCTGCGAGGGATGTTGGGGCCATCTGGTTCGGACTTGGTGTGATTGGATATCTCAAATCCAGCAATTTTGAATGGATTAGGCAGGCAGTAACAAAAGCACCGAGTCCCGACTTTAGTTGCAAGAATATTGATGGCATTAAACAAAATTAAGAAGTGGCTATGAAGTGGACACTTACTAACCTTATCTTCATCTTCGAGCGATTTATATGCTCTTGACCACGGCTTTGCTGCTCCGCGAGCTACAAATGAAATCTAATTGTAAGACTGAGGGCATTCCTTTTCTTTGTGACAAGTTCTAATAATAACTACGGGTACTTTTAAATAATTAAATTTGACTATCTTCTCTTTATGACAATTTGAAATTATGAACGAAGAGAATCAAGAGAGATAGAAACTAAGTGTGGTCAGCCAAAAAATTGAATAATTTGAAAGGTTTGATAGTAGGGGTAAGAAAAACCACTGCTAGAGAATGATCTGATACCCCTGTAGTAGGAAAATGGTTATTAGAACAGCTGGACATTTTAATCCATGCTTCATTAACCAATACACGATCAATTTTGGTAGTTACAAAATGAAGTGAGTCTTGTCTGTTGGCCCAAGTGAAGTAGCAGATTGAATTCCTAAGATCCTTAAATTCTATTGGTTAATGAAGTCACTAAATTCATTCACATAGGGAGGACAAGATGCAGCACTCCCTACCTTCTCACATGGGAATCTAATGGCGTTGAAATCTCCTAGAACAACCCAAGGGGATGTGCACTGATGCTGTTGAATATCATGCCACAATTTTTATCTATCAATATAGCAATTACTACCATAAACAAAATAGGCAAAAGCTGGAAAGTACCATCCTTGGCCTCCACATCACAGTGGATGTATTGGTCCGATTGAGCTAGGACTTATAATGACAAAACTAGTGGATCCCAAGACACTAAAATTCTCCCCAATGGAGCCAATCTATAGTTATGCACAAATTTCCAATTAGGGAGCATGGATCTAGCGATGTTATCTATCCTAGAGTCCGTAACCTTATGCTCAAGAAGCGCAACTAGAAATTGCTTATGGAGTTTCACAAAAGTGTTAAACAGCTTTTTGCTTAATGGGGTCATTAAGACCCCTTGTATTCCAGGAACGAAAATGCATTGAAGAACTAGACACAAAAACAAAAGTATTTAGACTGACAAAAGATGATTCAGAAGCTCAAAGCTTTTAAAGATAAGAGTTAATGTTCACAAAATCCGCACTACACAAAGGGTAAGCTGAGCTGAATATACTTGTTGAGACAAATGGTAAATAGGAAGAAGTCACTTCCCTTAACGGTTGTTGGAGCCCTTTGATTTGCTCCAGTTCCCACTGGATATGCCATTTTTCTTTGAGCCTTTATACACCACTTTTAACATCTGGAATTGAGGGTCCAGAAATGGGTGCATCACACTCATGAACGGCTTCCTCTTTCAATTCAGAGCTGCGAGGGATGTTGGGGCTATTTGGTTCGGACTTGGTGTGATTGGATATCTCCAATCCAGCAATTTTGAATGGATCAAGCAGGCAGCAACAAAAGCACCGAGTCCCGACTTTAGTTGCAAGAATATTGACGGCATTAAACAAAACTAAGAAGTTGCTATGAGGTGGACACTTACTAACCTTATCTTCATCTTCGAGCGATTTATATGCTCTTGACCACGGCTTTGCTGCTCCGCGAGCTGCAAATGATATCTAATTATAAGGTTGAGGGCATTCCTTTTCTTTGTGACAAGTTCTAGTAACAACAACGGGTACTTTTAAATAATTAAATTTGACTATCTTCTCTTTATGACAATTTGAAATTATGAACGAAGAGAATCAAGAGAGACAAAAACTGTGGGTGGTCAGCCAAAAAATTGAATAATTTGAAAGGTTTGATAGTAGGGGTAAGAAAAATGATTATTATTTCCAGAAATCAAAAAATGATTTCAATATTATTTCCATCTTCAATCGTTACTTTAGCTGCAGAAGATATTTCAACTGACATGAAAAGTTATCCTCAAGGTAAATGGTACAACATTACAAGCCAACAATGAAATTACCAAGTTGAACCTGCTATTTCTAGTCACTCAGTTGGTACCATCAATTTGCTTGAGTACAAGCATACCTCCCATAGCTAAAGCACAATAACCATTTCTACTTACACTACTGAAAAATCAATTTAAGATAAAGTCCAAACTACATTTTCTCCTTTTGGGTTGCAGTTGGATTCATGCTACAATTTATCCCAGTGCCAAGCCTGTTAGCCACCATGAACAATAGTTTCTTCAAAATATAATGATATAGCATTGTTGTTTTGGTAAAACATGCACAGTAATCCAAATATTCCTCATTCATTGTGGTTAAAATTGTCAAACAAGTCCACACAGTTGAACTCATCATACCTAAGAACAGAAGATGACCATAAAAAGCCACCAACTAACATTGTGGGGACTCCCTGTTCACAAGGGTTTAATCTTATTTGTATAGTAATTAGAACCAATCACTGGAACTGATCTACTAAAGGTCAACTATACATAAACTATAAAAACGTAAATATCCCCCGTAATATACATATGTACAGTATATTTTTATTGTGGAGATGACACTGATGATTACTTCTTGTAAATAACAGTATAACACTGCATACGATTCCAAAGTTATTGTAGAGCGTCTTTCACAAATGGGTGGTAGAATAGAAGATTAAACACATGACTAAAGTCAAGCAAATGCAACAGGAATTTCCCACCCTTAGATATAATCAATTCTTTAGTTTTCAAGTCTCAATCAATTAAGACGATTAGAAGCAGCTAACCTTAAATGTGTAACATAAAGGATTGGGTTGCTTTATCTCCTCTGCCAAATGAACTTGGACCTCTCCATCTTTTCCTGAAGCTGGCAGCACATCGAAAATGATTATATCCAAAAGGTTGGTGTCAAAAGGATCTTCCAGTAAGGCCAAGAACCCAGGCTTCAAAACAGCCCAAAAACCTACATAAGCAACAGATTGATTGGTTATGCTTATTGTGATGCAAGTGTGTGCGCGCGCGCGTGTGGGCGGGTGCATGTGTATAAATTCATATTCATGTATACTAAATCTCGATTGTGAACTACACATTAGCTTGAACACTTGCTGTCCTAACACACACTAAAGCACACATAGATCATTACAACAGTACTTCAAATCCAATTTGAATCGGGCAACAAGAGAAGAATTCAAAACAACTTTGAGAAAAGTGGTCGAAGTGTGAGTGTGATGAAGCGTGCAAAAGGAGCAGTTGATAATCGGCCATCTTTGAATGCAAAATCAGTCCACAATGTGGATAATTTTGACTTCAAATAGCAAATTTCCCTGATAGACAAACCATCAGCGGGCATTTTTTTTACTGGAACTGGAAGACGTTGAAGATTATGGGCATCACACGATACAGACGCGCGCACATGCATTTATCATGCGAATATTGTGCTTCTATTTTTTACACTGAAAATATAGCAAAACCTTGTACTCGTAAGTTAAGTTACCTTTTGCCAGTTTTGTAACAACAGTTAAACCAACGACACACATAACAATCATCATCCTTTGGAATTTTTGCGAGATGCTTAACCATTACATAACCTTCTTTCAATTTTGGACCATGTTCTTTCAGAAAAGAGAGCTTAGAGACCTCCAAAAACTTGCAGACCTACAAAACACAAAAATGTGTTATGGACTAGAATGGACGCAGGATACTAAAAATAAAAAGAATCACTGATATAAATCAAGAAAATACAAACTGAAAAAAAGAATAGAAAAGTATAAAGTAATCTGATTTGATTAAAGGGAGCTCTGTCTTCACCCCATTGAAAACGTGTAAGAGGAACAAGGATCATGTTCTCGCCATGAATTAAGACAAAATGTGGTATAATCAACGCTCAAAAAAACGCAAAAGCAGTAGTAGCCAGGAAAATGTGGGGAGTCATTTGGAAGACACCTATCACAGAGGGAGGGGGAGGGAGGAGGTGCAGGGAAAAGAGGGAGTTTATATCCAACCAATAGCTAATGTTCCAGATTATCTTCGACATAATCACATTCTCTATATGGGGTCAAACATTTGAGAGAGGTTTATTACACAGAGGACTCCCTTGTTTAATTGGAAAAGGAAGCAAAGTAGACCGCAAAAGTGATAGGATGTCAACATTCATGGCGCAATGTGTGAGTTTCAAAGGCGACATTTTTATTTGGATTGGTGTAGTTAGAGAAGAAACTTGGGTACAGAGATCGATATGAAATGATACCAATATTCCAGCTTACGGATATTATGATGTGCCAGGGCAGGGGCATTATAAGAATAACAATCCTTTTTATTCATATAGATGAAAACAGTACTCCTTATTACTTTCTCACTTCCATGTTGCAAAGACATCTATTATTTACTATATCAGAATAGTGAGGAACTCCTCTAAACACCGTGAAAAGAAGCCTGAATGAAGAGTTCTAATGTTTATTTGACACCATCAAACTTACCAATGAACTAAACTAAAAGCTTTAAAGTTCAGAAACCAAAAAGATTAAAGGGTAAGGGTGAATAGATATAAATCAGAATGCTTCAAATCATTAGCACCTAAGTTACTTTCTTGAAACTCAGAAGTGTGTTGTTTCTATGTCAAAGTAATAGACAAGTGTGGTGTGTCACAGAAATGTCTGTTCTAGACATTTCATAACAGGGCAAGTTTGGATGCCTGACTAACAATTGGTGGGGCATGTCCCACCCGGACAGGGTGCTTTCTTAGGCGTGTCCATGCTTTTCAGTTTAGTAAAATGTTTTTGGCAATGCAAATAATTATTAACAGTAGGTATGATAAATTACCCCCCTTCTCGTGAAACATTAGAAAGATCATACAAGTACCTGAGTTCAATTGTGAGTAATTATCCTACAATTACAATGATTAGAACTTATCTTCTCATTACAATTGGCGTTCTTACTCAAATTATTGTTGTGCATAACCAAACGTGCAAGTTAAAAATAGAATGACCATAGCTAAGGGGCAGAAGAACGGTTTTCCATCATAATGCGGAGACATCACCAATCCATACAGCAAGCCCACATGAAACAATAGATAAGGAACATGGTGACATAGTTTAACAGAAGCTTGGGAGTTGGGCCTACAAGGATCTTCCGTATTAACTCGATAAATACTAATCACCAAACCATATTAATTTGGAAAAATCCTTAAATTTCTAATGAAGTAAAATTAACCAAAAATAAATAAAAAGGGAGTTGGGCAGACGGTAAGATGCCTTTTCCTATTCTGAACAAAGGATAGGTTAATCAGAAAGAGGAAATTGATCCGTGTGGCCAATAACAAGTTAATCAGACAGAGGCTTGTTTAGTTGAGTTGACTTGTGAGAAATGAGAATATACGGTTCCTTATCTACCAGATTTCGATATGGCATCAATCATCAACTTACTCCTTAAAAACAAGAACAAAAATGACACAATTTATCCGTCTTCAATAAAAGGTAACATAATTTTGCAACGTTTGCCCATGTGATGTAATAGTAATTACATCATTGTGGATAGGAAAGGCACTGAAGTTCATAATTACAGCATCAAGATAGTGAGTGATAAACCAGCAAAACTTTTAATACTACTAATAGTGAAAAACAATGGAAAGAGAAGGATTCTACAGATTTATGCCTTGGTAGCTACTAGCAAGTGAGCTATAACTGGAATTATATCCCAGGTAGTATTTTGGTAAAATACTCGTCCCCAAGGTCCTGCTAATCCCGTTAATAAGATAAACTTTCATCAGATTATGTCATTATGCCAAATTTCGAAAATACATCCCAGTTTCCTAGTATAACAGCTGATTTTACATCAATGCACCCCAGAATGAACTTTTAGTTCATACATGTATGACAAAATAGTAGATTCTACAAGACACGAATAGAAATCCATAAATAGTGAAGTCTTTGGATTAAGTAGAATTTCAAGTAAAATTTGTAATCACAAAAAAATAGGGAAACTACAAATTTCAATTACGAAGGTGATGAAGTCAAGAAAAACTATCCTGCTGAATATAAATTTCCATAACTTTGTCCATAAGACCAGCAGCACAGATTAGTAGAGGCAAGAGTTTTGTGTGCACCTCTCAAGAATTCACAATGTCCAGGTTTCCTAAAATGTGATTCAGATACCCTTGCATCGCAACTTTTAAATTTTCCGAAATGGTCTGCTGTGCTCCCAGCTGCATGAATGAATGGCAAAGCAGCCCTCGATGGAATGTATCTGTGCAAAATTCATTCTGTAAATGTAATGGACAAAACTTGGTAGGATAAACACTAAATGGAATAGGCAAAATGGTTTAACAATCCCCTATTTTTCACACCATCTCCATGATGTACGGGAACAGCACCATCATCAGGCTCCTCATTGTCATGCACAACTGCTGTCTGATCTCCTATTCCTATGTTATGAAGCCATTCTCTTGCCTTTCATATGAAGATTCAATGAACAAAAACTTGTGTTAAACAAGAAATAATGGCCCCATAACCCATCAGGTGCTGCTATATATGGGTACAAGGTACTTCAAAAAAGTCCATGCCGATGAACCAAACATGCTGGCAAAAATGTAATGAACACACAAACACACACACACAGATTATAGAGAGAGAGAGAGAGTAAAAGACAGGGGAACAAGTCAAAAGAAACCTGCTCTTGTTTCTCGTGAAATTCTTCAATTATTGCACGCTTCTTCAAAGCAAAGTGTACATAGATAACTTGTGAAGCTTTCTTCAGTAATGAAAGCGAGTCCTAGAGGTACTAATGACTGAAACCCTATTTCAGTGCCAAAACAAAACAACAGAGGAAAGGGGAAACCCTAACACGCTAGGAAACCTGACTCGTTGAACACCTAGACTTTAGGAAATCTAAAGAGGGATTGATGGCTGAAACCCTACATTAGAATGGAACGTGAAATTCAGAGGGAGATGACTGAAACCCTATTCAACAAATCAAGTAAATCGACGATTTGAGTACTGATGACTGAAACCCTATCAAAATCAAATCGAAACCCTATTCAAAATCAAACCAGGGACGGGGAAACCCTAACACGCTAGTAAACCTCACCCAGACGGAAATCAATAACCTATTACCGGGATTTATGAGAGGGAGTGACGACTGAAACGCTAGATTGGAGATAATGACGTTCACCGAAGAGAGAGAGAGAGAGAGAGAGAGAGAGAGAGAGAGAGAGCCGTTAGAACTTGGAACCGACGTAAGAGAGAAAATCCCAAATACGGAGTATGAAATATGTTCGTGTGAGTTGTGCGCTGGGAAGGGAAGGGGAAATTTTATTTTGATTTTAAATGTTAACAAGCGGATAAAAAAAAATGTTAACAAGTGTTATTACGCTATTGGTTTCCGGAAAATGCTACTGGTACTACAATATTGTACCGAATGTGCACTACATGCCTAGGTGGAATGGGGCCCATTCCAAAAATTTCAAAATGAATCAAAACACAAGTTAACCCGGGAAATTTTAGAGAAAAAGTAACCCAGCTTCTGAAGAAAAAGTAAACCCAACTTTTTATCCCAAATCCTCCAGAAGACCCACCCCCAATGCCAAACTCCATTGACACCAAATTTCATTGAAGCCGACAAAACCCCCAAAGGGCCATTAATGGCGACCATGAACCTTCCCCATCTTTCTCCCGAAAATCGATTTTTGTTTTCCACACCCTCTCTTTTAACTTCTACTCCCCTATTCTCTCCATCTCTAACACATTTTCCAGAGACCACCGATTTTAGGTTGGTGGTTAAAATTAACTCTTTAATGTTGTCTTGTTCATATCGTTAATGTGCTCTCTATATGTATTGTTGACTATTACAGTTTTTTTTTTTTGTGGTCTTTTGGCTTCTTTTTTTTGGTGTAAAAAAAAAAAAAAAACTCTGCCGGTTGGAGGGGATAGTGGTAGTTTCATGTGGTTAACAGAAATTGCCACTATAACCAGTATTTGCACGATTTCAAAGACAAGAAACTTTGGCTTTTTGGTTCTATAAAGAGAATGTGGTCCCTTGCTTGTCTTTAATGAAATAAAGAGGCTAAGAAAGGAATTGAATAAAGAGGAAAATAGATCATTGATATCTGTAGTTGCATGGTCTGTAATGAATTGTTTATTCGTTCGTTCAGTGATTATTGAGATCGAACAAAAGAATTGTTTACGGTGATCGATCATGCTAAATATGATTTATCTGTCCTCCTGCTCATCCTAGTGGCTTAATTATGGCTAGTTGCATAATCACATTTCTATTTCGACGTAATAAAAGAGTGACTAAGGATTACATTATCTGAATATTTAGTTAAGCATAACATTTGATATTGAGAATTGATTTTCACACTATCTTTTTATTCAAATGCACTCACATTTTTGTCTTTGTTTCATGAAAACACATATAACTCTACTTACTTGTGTCTAAAATTGATATTTGCTTGTTTGTAGAAATGCGGGAATACATGAATCATCACTCGAATTTGATGGAGATGACAATGACACTATTTTGGGAGTGAGTTGTGATGATTATCCAATGGAGGAAGTTCCAAATTTGGAGGATGTATGGGAACCTAAGGTTGGAATGTCCTTTGATTCAGAAGATGAAGCCCGTAAGTACTATGCTACTTATGCCAAAGCGCAAGGTTTTGCAGTGATTACAAGAAGCTCTAGGAAGCATGATGACGGACAAAAGGGATATGTAACTTATTGTTGTCATAAGGGTGGAAAGGCGAGGACAAAAGCACTCAACCCAATTAAAGCCCATCCAACAGCGAAAACAGAATATAAAGCATCAATGAATATCTGTTTGCATACCGACGGGAAGTGGATATTGAGTAGAATTGAACTCGAGCATAATCATGAAATGTGCCCGGACAAAGCTCGGTATCTCAAGTTCTATCGGGTCATTCCAGAACATACGAAAAGGATGATGGAATTCAATCGTTTAGCCGGAATAAAAATGAGCCAAACTATTAGCTCATGTGTGATTGAGGCTAAGGGGCATGAGAATATGACATTTTTGGCAAAAGATGCAAGGAACTACATGGATCAAGTGAGACGCTCAGAACTCAAGGAAGGGGATGCCGAGGCAATGCATAAGTATTTCAAAAGGATGCAAGCAGACAATGGTAATTTTTTTTTATGCCATGGATGTAGATGAGGAAAATTGCTTATGTAACGTTTTTTGAGCCGATGCGAGGAGTAGGGAGGCATACAAAGAATTTGGTGATATGATTACATTTGACACCACTTATTTGGTTAATAGGTGGAATATGCCTTTTGCTCCATTTGTAGGTGTAAACCACCATGGCCAGTCAATCTTGTTAGGGTGTGGGTTAATATTACGAGAGGACACTGCTTCATTTGTATGGTTGTTTGAAACGTGGCTTGCTTGCATGTCCAGGTGTTCTCCTAATGCCATCATCACCGACCAATGCAAGGCCATGCAAAATGCAATAAGTATCGTATTTCCAAATGCGCGGCATCGTTGGTGTTTGTGGCATATCTTGAAAAAGGTACCTATAAAGTTGAATACATATGAGGCTTATGAATCGATTAAATCTAGACTTCGTAATACTGTGTTTGATTCATTGCCTGTTGGGGAATTTGAAGAAAATTGGAAGAACATCATTCTTACATATCAGTTAGGGGATAATCAGTGGCTAAGTGGCTTGTATGAGGAGAGGCATCGATGGGTGCCGGCATTTGTGAAAGATATTTTTTGGGCGGGGATGTCAACAACCCAGCGGAGCGAGAGCATGAATGCCTTCTTTGATGGCTACATCCATTCTAAGACCACATTGAAAGAATTTGTAGGGCAATATGATAATGCCTTGCGTAATAAGGTGCAAAAAGAAGATGAGGAAGACGCTCGTAGTTTCAATGTACAAGTTAAGAATGTGTCTCCATATGGCTTTGAAAATCAATTTCAAGAAGCATACACAATTGGCAAATGCAAGGATTTTCGAACTCAATTAGCTGGAAAGATTGCTTGCACCTTGATCGCTGTGAAGACAATAGATGGTATTTCTGAATTTGAGATAGAAGAAGACATCAAATGTGGTGAGACTGAATATTTAAAAACTGCGACCTTCCATGTCCGCTTCAATAAGGCATCAATAGAAAGTAGTTGTACTTGTCGGTTGTTCGAGTGTAAGGGTATCGTGTGCAAGCATATCCTCGTGGTTTGGACAAAAGAGAAGCTTAATAGAGTACCAGAGAAATACGTTCTACGAAGATGGAGAAAAAATGTGAGGAGGAGTCACACAAATGTCAAGATTAGTTATGTAAATGGGGAACGCAAGCCCGAATGGCGTCGCTTTGACATGATGATGACTGTTTTCCATGAGGCCGCTGATAATGCCACATATTCTGACGCCAAGAGCGCGAGGGTGGTGGCTAAGTTACGAGAAGCGATAGCGGAGAATGAAGTGTGTGACGATGAGTGTCTAACGCCACCAATGCCCATTGATGTGCAAGATAGTTCTGTGAGTCCCAAAGATAAACAAAAACCCATAGGTGATCCAAACAAACCTCGTCGAAGAGGGCGACCACCAATAAATAGGAAACAACCAAGGATTGAGAAGATCATTAAGAAAATTCGGGAATCAAGCAATAAGATTCAATGTCGTCGAGCCAATGCAAAGAATAGACTGGTATACCTACTGACTTCTTATCATTTCTTAATTGAATTAATCAAATAAGTTGCTTAATAACCACAGTCATTGTTTGTTTGACTTTATGTATGAGTAGGCTTTGGTAAATGAAGGGGATGTTGGGGTTGCCACACAAGAGAGTGTGAATTTTGGTGTAAGTATGCATATATATTTTTTATGTTGTAAATGATGGGTCCGGGGGTATATATATATATATGACATTTGGTTTTCTTTTTCAGATGTCAAGTGGTTCACATATTGGTATTTGGAGCTATGACCTTAATGAGACTCCGATTAATTTGGAAAACTGAGGTATAAGACTTTGTATTTCCCTTATATTTAGCTAAAGTATAATTTATATTCTGTTCGAATGATCTTAGTTAACTCTAAATGCAATATTTACTGTAATTTTATTGATTCTTGAACCCTTGTACCTTGGTGTTTCAGGTTTTCGCAATTGGTGGTATAGGTTTTTGAAACTGTTGGGTGCTGCATTTGGTGTTTGTTGCAGCTGTTTTGCTTGCTCGGAGTTTGCAATATGTGGGACATCATTCTAAATTTATGCCTTTTTGTATTGTTCATTGGGATGCCCCGTAGATTTGTAGTTGTTGCACTTTTTTGTGTTCTTAAAAGTTGTCCATATCGTGTCCTATGTTTTGTGTCCTTAAAAGCTATCCATTTCCTTTTTTGCTTGTTGGTCTTGTAATGACCTTTAATGAGGTAAATGATATGGAGATTTCTGTTTCAAATTTACTTCTTTGATGAGACACATTTATTTTTGTTCATAAATTACGCCACTCTAATTGTTGTCTATGATGGATCAAATTTTTTTTTGACTACTGGAAATGGACATAGACTTGGTAGAGTGTCAAAACGAATAACAAAGGTAGGTTATGGAAATTTTTTGGCAAAGTCTCCCTTGATTTTGGTCCTAACCCGACGTCTCGCGTCTCAGTCAGTACCGCAATAACAACAGCAGGAATAACATTAGGTTACTTATAAGCCCACACCGGACATTTCTCATTCTACATCACCATTTACAAGTCACATTCATAGCCAAAATCCATTGTCATATTATTAATTAAAACCCACACCGGGCCGTTCTCATCACAATTATAAATTACATACAAAGTTAGATTTCACAAAACTAAAACTTTGATACTACAACCTGATATTCCAACAAATTACAACTTTATATTTCAAATTACAACAAATTGATCATTTTTCATGGCCTTTGATTCACTTGAATAGCTTCAACGGCTTGCCACATTTCCTGCACTTGAAGAGCTTGACCCCATGCTTTGATTCACTGGTGGCTGTTACACTTTCCATAGCTCCATAGCTACTGCCTTGTGCCACGGGGCTGCCAGGCTCCGACACTTCCACAAACGCCATTTCTTCGGTATGGTCCTTTATAATTTGGCCAAGGGTATAACCTTGGGAGCCAGCCAAAGGAAACAATGAAAAAAAAAACAAGCCGAAACTGGCCACTGACTCACTACAACAAATATTGGCATTCCCGGGACAAGCATCCCGGCGTTTGTTAAAACTCCCGTTTATAGTCCCTTTTTCACTCGCGTCCCGGAGAAAGGAAAAAACCGCTTACAATTTCATTTTCCCCCAATTCTTTCCCCTTAAAATTTGAAAGACGTTTGTAGGTCTAAAAGAGGTGAAAATATTTCCCCCGGTTCTTCACATAGCGCCGACTCCAGATCCAACCCTAGCTTGCCTCTCTCCCGTTTATAGTCTACATCGACTTCCCGTTTCTCCAGCGACGACCTCGACAGCTCGGAGAGACGTTCAAAACATTCGTCTCGTCTTGGGAGTCTTCGAAGATCAGATCTGTGACTGTGCGTGTGGCCATTCACGAACTCGCCTCTCCCTCTTGGGTACCGCTAAGGTAACTTGCTAGCTCAAAGTCTTCTTCTTCGTCTAAAGATTAGGGCTTTTTAAAATTAATCCCCAATCTCTCTTCTATTTTTTTTTGGTGTGCAATTTTTGTTTAGTTTTCGTTTATTTGTGGTATTTATGTATAATCGGCTTATAATTTCTGTTTATTTTTTGTTTCGGTCATTCATAATTTTTTTCAAGGTTTTGTCTCTCACTGTACCTCTCAAAGATCCAGCTCTTCTTTCCGGCATCATCGTTGTCGCATATTTCCTTAGGTAATTATCTGACTTCTATGTTTTGTCCTTCCTTTGTTATGTCGTGGATCGATCTTTGTTGGTCTTTTCTATATTATTTTGGAAAAGCAACAAATCGAGAGAATGAGCTTTATTCTTTCTAGAGTTCATGCTCACCTTTTGGATAATGGCCTTGATAAAACTATTGTGGGTTAGTTGATGCTACACCTTGATAAAACTATTCATGTCTGGGGCCTATAAGTTCTTAGATGATGCTACATGTTTGGTTGCTTCGGCTGTTGTGGCCTGTCCTGCCTTGTTTGATGCTCTGCCTTTGCCATGGCTGACTTGTCTTGGTATTGGCATACCTTGTTTTGAATAGAGTAGTCCTTGTTGATGCTTCACATTGCTAGTTTGGTCTGTTGTGCAATTTGCAATTACTAATAAGCAATGCACTGACTTTCAATTTATGGTTTTTGTTTTGAATCCATTTGTTTCTTTTAGAGATATTAGAGCATGAGCTTTATATGGACCAAATACCTATATGAAAAGGCACTGAAAATTCTTCCTTTTTTCTTTGCACTTCATTTATTTTCTTGCGCGTAGTGTATGGTTCATGTGACCCTTATTCTTCCCTTGTAAAGAAGGAAGTAGAGCGACTGTTGTAATGATGGTTGTAAATCAGGTAAGAGCGACTGTTGTAAGAAGAAGGATTTGTCATTTCCATTATCTAATAGCTTTGATTTATTTTTATAGGTGAATGTTTAACGTGAGAACTACTGAACTAGTAGTCTTGCTAGCTTGTTTGAAAGTTAACTAATAATATGCAGATGACTTTTTTCTGATTGGCAATATACAGATGACTTGGTTGTGGTTTTACAGGCTTGCAATGAATTGAACCAGACATGGATGGAGTCTCGTAAGAATCCTTGAGGGAACATGTTTGCTGTGCATATGCTGGCATGACATGGTGAAAATGTGCACATGTTTGTATTGTTTCCTTTACTCAGGTATGTTAGAACGGCTACTTATTTTTTCCTTTGACTATCCTTCTAGCGTGTAGGTTCTTCACATCAATAGAGGGCACTCATCTTCCTCATATTCTTGTTCCAAGTCGATTTCTTCTTGATCCAATTGTGCTTGCGTGATTTACTTCTTGTAATATCACTTGGATAATATTGTATCAACAAGGTCAGAAATGAATCTTGCTTGGATTAGATATTGCCTTTGGCATTCTCAGTCATGTTTATTTTGGGGACTTAGTGTTTATTTTCTTTGACTTGTTTGTCTTCCCTTGACTGTATTTTATTGAGTATGGTTTCATATGAACATGAATTTGGATTGCAAAAGTATGAATTATTGTTTCTTTTTGCTAGTATATGGATTCTAAAGTTTTGTTGTTTGGATATCAAAAGGTGGTCATGAAGCTACTCTCATATGAGGTTAATTTGATTCTTGGTGATATTCTTAACTTTGATATTCTTAACTTGGATTCTAAAGTGTGTTCTTTTTTGCTACAATGTTAACATATCTTTTGGCATTATGTTATGTGCAGGTTATTTGATGACATTGAAAGACATCTGATGAAGGGAACTTCTTTTTCCTATTATGTTTGTGATTGGTTGCAAAATATTCCACTTATGTGGATGAGACAATGTAATATAAATTGTTAGAAATTTATGTATTTCATAGTTTTGATGGATTAGTAATGAATTTAGAAGCTTTAGACATCCTATTTTGTAATATTTGTCAATCGTTGGTGTACAATAATTGCAAGTTTTTATTGTACAGAAATTCCCCATATTAATAGACTAAAAAAATAAGAAAAAGAAAAAGAAATACCCAAGATTTTTTTTTACCAGGGAAAACTTTTCCCAGCGTTTTTGTAAACGCCGGTAATGTCCTGCCGGATCGGAAAAGTTTGCCGGCCATGGAGGTATTTCCGGGGTTTTCATAAACGCCGGCAATGATGTTAAAAACGCTAGGACTATTACCGGGGTTTTAATAAACGCCGGGAACTATTCCCGACTACGGCAGTCGCGGCGTTTACGACAAACGCCGGGAAAAACGCCGGGAAGACTTTTACCGGCGTTTATTTCACTTTTTCCGGCGTTTTATAAACGCCGGGAAAGCCAATATTTCTTGTAGTGACTGTAGAACTCTTTAATTCTAGCTTTTGTTTCATGTAATCACATGGTAGTCTTGCCATCATCGTAAGCCTGCAAAATCCCATCATGTTACAAGGGTTCAATGCCAGAAAATAGGGAAAAATTCTAAGTACATGATCATTGGCATAGTGAAAGAAGGCGCATAAAAAATGTAAATGATCTTGTAAATAGGGTTTCTAAGAAATCCGAGGGCACCGACAAGGTTACAAATTGGTCCATAGAACAAGAAAGAGAAAAAAGCATGCCCAAGGACTATAAGATAATCTCATATGAAGGCAAGCACCGACAAGGATTTTTTAACACAAAGGAATGAAAAGTGAGTACACAAGCGCATGAATAAGAAAATAGAAGGTGGATTTGAGGACATATAAATGAACTGATGCTTCTATACACTATTATAGGTTTCTAAGTATCAAACGAATATAATCAAATAGATCAGTCTGGAATATTGGGTGAGTATTATGCCGCTTCCCTCACACCCATTCATAAAACTAACCAAAGATGAGACCAGAATTTTCATGAATCAACAGCAAGACATATCACACAAATTCAACACACCCCCTCTGACACTCAAATTCAAACTATTTTATGGTTACTAAATGTCCATCGCGCAACAAGGCCACGTAACAAAACTACAACCAGTTTAAGCCGCCACACACACGCACATACCAATAAAAAAACACATACCATTACAGAACCTAGCAGTAATAAAGCAGCAGTAAAAACACAACAATCACACCCATGACCCACCTCATTCCAAATTAGGGGCGGCTTCAGAATTTTAGCTCAGCGGTGACATAAACATGAAGAACAATTTTGTATAGCTCTATATAAAATACATACTTATAGTTAATTGAAAATTTGTTAGGCTGAGTTTATTTTGTTTATCTGCTCTATCACAAATTTAAGTGAATTATCAATTACTTTGGCAATTCATGAATGATTCAGTGCCGAGAATAATAAAGAAAAACTAAATTATATGTAAAAAAATACAAAATTTTAGTGCATTCTTTGAACTCAGAGGATTCACTAGAACTCCCTGGGATTATAGTGGAGCCGCCCCTGTTCCAAATTCAATTAAACTTCTAGCATAGACATTCAAAAATCATGCAAAGCTGCAGGTTAACAAAGTTCTTGTTTTTCCTCGAAGAGCTCAGATCTAGCTCTAATGTCATTCGTTACTCTGTCAATAGTCTTCTCGGTTCTTGAAGCTTTCAGTTGAAAATTCATATAATTTTTTTTTTCCCCATTCATCTGAACTTTCTGAAAAAATTAGTCCAACAATCACATAGGAAGCCTATGAGTACAGGGGAAGTAAATAATTTGGGGAAAACAGAGCAAAACCCAATCAATCCTCCAAATTTAAGCCCCTGGTATAAGATTTGTTTTTTTGAAAAAAAAAAAAAAAAACTAGAGCAAACTGAATCTTTAACATGTACACATAGGCAGTTAAGAAATCTACCTTTGTAGACAGGCAACCACGGCGAAAATAATGTGGAAGAGTAACGTCTCCGACGACGACGGCTACAAAGAAGGGTTGTCAGCGGTGGTGTGGTAGAGAGAGAGAGAGATGGAAGTCGGGAGAAAGAATGGCTACTGGTCGGTGGTGGATCATCGTCAGTTGCGGTGGTGGCTCGTGGTCGATCCAGACATTGCGGAGGTGCGTCGTCGTCGGTTGCCGTGTTTGGCATTCCAGAGGTGATATTTGGGTGGAAATTGAACGCGAATTTAGGGCTTTCTCCTTCCTGAATTTCCACGCAAATTTAGGGTTGTGTTTTGGTTCATTTTGAGATTTTTGGAGTGGGCGATGGGGAAGGTCCATGGTCGCCATTAGGGCAATTTACCTCTAGGTCCAGAAAATAGAAAGTAATTCCCACCAAGTCTTCTCTAATTAATGAAACACTAAAACCCTATGAAAGTGCCTAAAACCCTAAATATTGAAAGTGCCTAACCCCTAGGGCACCCTATGAAAGTGCCTAAACCTTAGGGTACCCTATAAAAGTGCCTAAAATCCTAGGGTACCCAATGAAAGTGCCTAAACCGCTAAAACCCAATAATAGGAAAGTGCACCCTAAAACTCCTATGAAAGTGCCTAAACCTAAACCCTAGGGCTCTATAAAAGCGCCTAAATCTAAACCCTAGGGTACCTTAAACCCTAGGGTATCCTAAAACCTAAAATCTTAAAGTGCCCTAAAACCCTAGGGTACCCTAAAACTCTAAAATCCTAGGGTATCCTAAGATTTTAGGGTACCCAAGGGTACTAGGGTACCCATTAGGGTACCATTATACCCTAGCATACCCTAAAACCCTAAGGTGACACTTCCATTAATGTTAAATGTATTTTTGTAAAAGTGGACTTAGTGGTAATTAAGTATTTCATCTCTCCTTAATGGGAATTAAGTGTCACTTTTCTGTACTTAGAGGTAATTTTCTGTCGCCATTAATGGTGCTTTGGGGGTTTTGTCGGCTTCAATGAAGTTTGGTGTCAATGGAGTTTGGCATTGGGGTGGGTCTTCTGAAGGATTTGGGATAAAAAGTTGGGTTTACTTTTTCTCTAAAATTACCCGGGTTAACTTGTGTTTTGGTTCATTTTGAAATTTTTGGAATGGGCCCCATTCCACCTAGGCATGTAGTGCACATTCGGTACAATATTGTAGTACCAATAGCAAAATTGTTGATTTGCCGAGTAAAAGTCACTTTCATGTGTTTTTTTTCTTTATTCAAAAAAATATTACAATGGTAAGTTTTACGCTAAATTTTTGTGACTTTTTGATTCGTCTCGATAAGAGTAATCGAAAAAAATTGTAATGAAAACTCCTAATTTTTTTCGAAAAGACACTTATTTTTTTAATCCAAAAAATGATGAGTTTAGATATAATTGTGTACTTTTCCGATTCTGTCTCGGTAATTAATAGCTTAACACTTGTCTCTCAATCTCACCGTCCGCTTCGGCAATCAATGGTCTAGATTTTAAAAAAACAGCGAAGAGTTAACTCTTTCCTGAAAGAGTTCTTTTAAAATCCGGTTAACTCTTTTCTAGAAGAGTTCTTTTAAAATTCGAACCATTGATTGCCAAGACGGACGGTGAGATTGGGAGACAAGTGCTTATGGTGAGAATGAGTGCGGTGGGGGGAGGAGTGAAAAGGAGCGGTAGGCGTAGACTTTTGGTCCCAAAAACACTCCTAGGATTGGAAGGTAACATCATATCAGTACGTGGTGACCATGAGCAAGGACAAAAAGTTTTGAGTAGATCTTTTATCTTGTAGTGGGATGTGCAATCTGCTCAAAATGATTACTCCCTTCATCCGCGTTTGTTAGTTCATAAACATGTTTTTTTATGTCCCACGAAGATTGCCCATGTAGTCACATCAATGTGCAAAAGAGAGTAAATTTTCTTTCTTGCCCTTCCTTTTTCGTGTAGTAACATCAATATTTAAAAATTCACTCTTGAGCCAAATTTTTTATTGAAGGACAAAAAAGAAAATTTATCTTCCAAAAAGCAACATTGTAATCACTCTCCAGTTTCCAATTCATCGGCTAACAAACAGAAAATTCATGGATCTACAGCATCCATGAAATAGCTAACAAAATATGCACTGCTTGCATACTTGTGTTTGTACTTCTCTTGTGTTTTTTGCGTAGGTTCCTCTTCACCCCCAAAAGGGCAGTTGATAATCAAGCATTAAACCTCCCCATCACTATTAGCTATGTTCTCTTGTACAAGAAGCAAGTTCAATATTGAAGTCAAAAGAGCCATTAAACACCAACTACATTGCAAGCCGAAAGTTTAACTTCCCTAGCTAAGTCTGGCGTTTTGGTTACCAATTACCAGCTTAGGGCCCAAGTACACTACTCCTAAACTTCCAGAATTGGCCGCTACACTCTAGTGAATCTGGACATTTATCTTGGTCCCAATTCTAGGACGATAGCTTTGCATAAATACAAAGAGTCAATTATTTACCTCAAAAAAAATACAAAGAGTCAATCACTCTATTTGAAGCCAATTTGAACCTCATAATTTGGTGATAATCTCTAGTTATATGAATCTCCAAACATAATCCTACGGTACAGGGTACTAGAAAAATGAGCCATGTATTTTTGGGATAAAAGATCAACTAGAGGCCACACAATGAGCCCTCCGTGGAAAAGGCAATAAATACTAAGTACTATCAGTAACATAGTAGAGAAGTTTTTTTTTGGAAGTCGTAATATAGAAGCTTAGAAAACCATCTTCATTGGGGCAATTAACTCAAGTCTCTATATAGTATAACACAGGGGAATCAAAGTGCAAAGCCCACGTAAAAAGTAAAAATGAGAAACACCTATAAATACCAACCACATACAGGCATTTTGGTCAACTAGAGCATTTTTCACAGAACAAAATAATAGCTTGTGGAGAGGCTCTTAGCAAACACAACTTTTCCTTGTCAGCTTACAATCCCCAGTTTTTCTAAAACCCAAGCGTTTCTAAAACCCAAGCAGTTTTTCATTGGGCATCCGCACTTCTATTAGCTCCGGGGTAAACGTGTTTGGCTTTCACTGCTTCAAACTTTTCGAGGAAGAACCTGCTGTCAAGCAAAATATTACCAAATGGATGATTTGCAATGTCAGTTGTGTGATGCCCAAGTAATCCACTTCAACTTCCAGTTTTTTTATACTATCTTCCACTGCCAATTTCAGTCCATCTCTCAAAGCCCAAAGTTCGGCCATGATGCTCGAGTCTCCACGCATGTCCTGTTCGAAACCCCCCAACCATCTGCCATTGTGATCGCATAGTAATCCTCCCAAAGAAGCTTTGCCGGTGTTGGAATGGAATGCTCCGTCACTTTTCAGTTTAGCACAATTTTCTGCTAGGGGTACCCAACCAACTAGGATTGAGTCCCTTTCGTTACTGACCCGATGATACTCTATAAAAGACTCTCATTCTGTAAGCGTGTTGGACACCCAAAATAGGTATCCTAGCTTTTGTTCTTCGTTCTAGTCAGAAATCCAGAGGCAGTGGCGGACCCAGAAATTATTTATAATGGGGGCACATAATCATTCATAACCTTAAAGAATTTCACCGTCAATTATAATCATATACCATTCCAAAAGTTTTTAACATATCCACACATATGTATTCTCTGCTAGATTTTTTCACTTGAGTGGTGAAGTGACAAAATACATTTCCCAAAATTTTGTTTTAATGTTCTGTTCTTTCTTATTCTTTCCTAACTTAATAAAAGGACCCAGATTCCCTACAAGTGCATGCTATTTGCCCACAAGTATATCTTCTCTCGTCAATCCAAACTGTTCATATGATAGGGCTCGTCATATAATTTGTCCATTAAAAAATCTATGTTGATTAGACTTTAAGTTAAAATAACTTCATCGAAAATACTTATACTCATAAAAAATACACGGTCTAACAATTTTTTGCATAAATAAAATGTTCTTATCAAGTTGTTATCAGTGTCCAATCAACTTGATTTTTTGGGTGAACAAATTATTTGACAATCTCTACGTTATATATGTCTTGAATCATCGAGAAAAGATTCACAATTGTGCGAAATATACTTCGCACCTCTAAATCAAACAAAAAAAAACCTTAGTTGAAAAAAATAGTATGAGAGGGTGTGGGGGCACGTGACCCCACGTGCCCCTTAGTAAGTCCGCCTATGCCCAGAGGTACTTACTAAGCTATACTCTGAAGCGGTACTCTCTTTAACACAAATATGAACTTAGTTTGATCGGATTTTGCGTGTGTTAAATTAATGTGCATTTAGAATTGAGCTTGGGCTTGCAGATTCTTTTAACGTAATGGCATTGAACTTTTCTACCTACCTTTTAATTTGGGCATCAAATTTTTCTTTGTTTGTTGGATCCTTAATCAACTGAACAAGATGTAAAATGTTTTACAATAAGATTGAAAAGCGGTGTGAAACAAGCAGACAATTTTTCAGCCAATTGCGTTAGACAATGATGCACCATGCATATGCATAGGGGACAATGATCTTACCAAAAACAGTTTGGGCATTATCGTTTTTCGTACACAACGTAGAAACATAGAAAGCACCTTTAATAGGTTAATTATCACAAGACTCTTTAACGAAATTGGGTCATCACTAAGTTCACACATATTCCTGCCATAGGAAAACCAAAGTCAATTAGCTCTTTTTGTTTCGATGTAAAATGTTTTACAATATAAAATATTTTCCATGTAAAATATTTTTTCAGAAAATAAACTTCAAACTTTTATTTTCCAGTTTTGGTTGACACTTGAAAAATATTTTCAGAAATTGACAAAATAGTGTAGAGAGAGGGGGCTTAAACGGCAGAGAGAGATGAGAATATTGGAATAGAATGTGAGTCAGGATTGACAATCGAGGAAACTGAATAGTGAGAATTGCAGTAGAAGGTAGCGGGTTCATTTCGAAAAATAACTTACGGAAGATTTAAGGGTAAGTCATTTTCATCTAATTAATGGAAAATGCTTTACATGTAAAATGTTTTCCTCATTTTTTTTACACAACCAAATACTAAAAAGTAGGTAAAATATTTTACCAAAAAACATTTTATGCCCAAACAAACGGAGCCTTTCAAAAGCTTCTACGATTATGACAACAACATAATTAAAATCATGTGCCATACACACCACCACTCATGCAGCAAAACTATCATATATTTGTATGACGAATCCGAAAAAGACCAAGATACATAGATATAGACCAGGTACTTAACAAAGTAGCCTGAACCACTAGATATAGATACATCCATAATTTAGACATCTGCGGCAAAAATACTGGTATCAAGATAGCACTAAAGCAGGGAGTAAACTTAATTTTACAAGGATTATCTGTTGGCCATCTGCAAATTAGTCCCTACAGTTTCAGTTGAATGATATTTGAGAGGCTTGAGAAGCTCTGGGGAATGCTAGCAACTCCTGAGTAAGCTGGAACAGTAGCTTGAATTTCTTACTCTCCGAGTGGCGCCCGAATTTAACATTCTTGAACGTTGTGATGGTCATTCTCTCCATCACCTTGGATTTCTTGAGCAGGAACCTCAGAAAATTCATATCGTTTTGTACATGTGCAAGGACGTACTCAATGGTACTTATCTGCTTGCTTCCAAGATTCTTCATGAAGTTGTAGATTTTGACATCCTTTAGGTTGCACAAAAGATCGACAAAAATTGGCTCCTGGAGTTTCCAATATTCTCCTCCTTCCGAATTGTCATTAAACTGAAAATTATGAAATTAGCATGTCACACACAACACGAAAATAATAAGTTCACGACAAAATGAAATTTAACCCCAAAAAAAATAGTTGTTCGCAATATTTGTATTGAACAACTCACGTTTTTTGCATGGATCTTTTCGATACTGATGATCAGAGTCTTAATATTTGGTGAATGCCCTAGCATGCAGCTAATTCCTGGTAGCTCTCCTTTTGTTAGACCAGTCTTTATCTCTAGGCATGTAGCATCAAACGACAGGCAATTTAGTCTTTGCTCCTCGTTATGGCACAGAGCCTGGCCATGAGGCAGGAAACACAGTAAAACAAAAACGTCAGAAGTTTAAGAGACAATATTCACGGTCCTTCCCTTCCACACATTGTCGTGGGACTGTGGTAACCAGTGGCCACTGAATAATATTTACCCACAGTTAAAAGTAAAATTCAACTGTCAAAGGACTTGATGTTTTACCTGAATGTAGCAGCTACACAACCTAAGAAGTTTAGCATGACGGACACTATCAAGAATCTCGAAAACGGTATTTTCCTTATCCGTTTCATATTGCCCACAGTTCAGTTTGTTACAACCAAAGCTCGCACTTTCAAGAGGTCTCATTCCATCGATGAAATAATACTTCCTAGACATCTTACAAGTGACAAAACCGTCAGTGATGTCGAGCTGAATAGAAAGTGTGGCAACCTGTAGCGATGTACATGGCGTATGTCACCGAAATCAAGATTGAGTTCGTTGACATTGCGAATTTTGGCAAAGTAAATCCATGAATCAATATGGTGAGTTTCTGCATCAGGTTGCAGGAAAGCAAGGCTAAACTTTTGAATTGCTGGACCCTTGTGAAGAAGCAAGGACTGATTGATGAAAGCTACTTCTTTAGATCTCGAGATTTTCATGGGGGAAAACTTTAAGCAAGGGACATACAACCACATGTATCTCCACCTCTTTGCAAGAACACTTATCCTGATCACATCCTTCATTGTTAAGTATGACAAAATGTGGTGAAGCAAAGGTTCAGGTAAACTTGTCCGAGGATCATGTTTCTCTTCAAGGTTTTTGTGAGTTTTCTTCAATATCTGTGGCTGCTTTAGCGTTGCTGCCTCCATGTCCTTGCAAAACCCAGAAACAATGGAAAGTTAAAAAGGAACCGAACAACCCTAGGAAGTATTGGATACAAATTGAATAGGACAAAACAAGGATTTTAGAAGACTAGACGAGGCAAATACTTGAGTAGACTCCATTTCTGTACTCTCTAATCCAACAAGTTGATTAAGTAGTCCAGCGAAGAGCAAGAAACACTGAGCACTTATACATATAGCCAGCAAAATGGTCTGACTTCCCTACGGCAGTTGGCGCTTCGGTTCCATAAATGCTAGTAATTGATTGACTGTGGTGCATGAATGCATTTAACCGAATGTATCAGGTTATGAGTACCCACACTTCTGGGAGCAAATCTTATGAACAGGTGACTCTTTCTTTCTACCAGGATAGTTGGCCAGCCCTTTTCTTTCGTCTTCTTGCCACACTTCTGGGAGCAAATCTTATGAACAGGTGACTCTTTCTACCAGGATAGTTGGCCAGCCCTTTTCTTTCGTCTTCTTGCTTAATTGCACACATCTCAGTGTGTTAATTTCCTTACCCTAGGGTCTATACTCAGCGTAAGCAAGCAACTCGAGTTACAAGTCCCGATTCACTCGTCAAAACTTCGTCCAACATCAGTTTGTTACTTAAACAAACAAAACTTAAATTTTTTACAAAGTTTGTTAAACTTTTAAACCAAATTCGAACAAGTTACTATTCTATTCAATCTGTTAGTGACCTATAAAAATTTAGGCTACTCAAGATCGGCTCGTCCCAACTGAAATTTGAGTACTAGACATCGAGGCATTGCAAAAAACTTCCTAATTAACGGATTCCACAGAAACATATTGTTCCTATAACCACATTCCCGATCATCAGAAAGGCAAATCAAGCCATTACAGCTACCAACAACAGAGTAACCAACAGAGTCGAAAGGATAATCGAAGGTTTTGAGTTGACGGAATGAGTTGTTGTCATAATAGTAGAAGCTTTTCAAAGGCTCCGTTTGTTTGGGCGTAAAATGTTTTTTGGTAAAATATTTTACCTACTTTTCAGTATTTGGATGTGTAAAAAATAAGGAAAACATTTTACATGTAAAGCATTTTCCATTAATTAGATGAAAATGATTTACCCTTAAATCTTCCGTAAGTTATTTTTCGAAATGAACCCGCTGCCTTCTACTGCAATTCTCACTATTCAGTTTCCTCGAGTACCAGAGAGTAGTGATCTTGCTTGGGTTTATCAGTGCGGTAGCGAACAAGGAGGCGGCGATCGTTGTCGGGGTTCGAAGCCGTTCGATGGAGGTGGTGAGAGATGAACTTGGGGCTGGTGATGAGGGAGTGCCACGACTTGGAAACGGGAGTGAGTCGGACCAGAGACTCGGCGGGTAGTCGTGTGAGGATGTCGATCAGCAGGTCTTGAGGAAGGTAGTCCGACATTTCTCTAGGGCTTACCTTTGTTTGAAGAAGGTTCAGTGCTAATTAGAATGACTGTACTTACCACTGGAAGAGTCATTTTGACCAACAAAGGTCTAAAACTTATTCATTGCCCTTTATTTTTCATTTTTTGAAAGAATCATTTTGCTCAGAAATTACAAATTTATTATTTTTGGATTAAAAAAAAAACCGAATCGAGAACTATTTCATAAGTTATATTATTATAAAAAATGGATGAATTTGATAGTATAAGCTACTTTTGACTACTTTCATCACGTATTTGGTAGATTAATTGTTAGTTGAGCGTTAAAGAAATTAACATTGAAAACATAGGGGGTTTTTTGGGCATTTTACATACGCGACTAGGTATGTCGTTAACTACAGAAATCCTCATTAGCTGTCACTTAAATTTACTCCCTTTTTTTTATCAGTGCGGTAGCGAACGAGGAGTTGATCGTTGTCGGTGTTCGAAGCCGTCGATGGAACTGGTTATCCTTATTTAAGATGTTTTCCTTATTTGTTTGATTATCAATGGAACTGGTTATCCTTTTGGCAAAAAAAAAAAAAAAACCTCTTTAACTCCACCACTTTTGATTCCAGCCCATACCTAATTGACTAGTAGTTCGATATAAAGCCCATACCTAATTGACTAGTAGTTCGATATAATGTCACGTTTAAATCCCACGGTCCTTTTGCCCATTCTCTAGGATTTGGATTCGATCCGGTCACTGACGACTTTAAGGTGGTTAGAGTTGTGCATACGGGTGTGGGTTGTGATAAGATTCCGCCTGAAGTCGAGATTTACGCACTCAAGACTGGTCGTTGGCGATATATTAGTGAGAAAGCACTTCCGTTAATCATTACGGAGAGATATCGACAGGCTTATGTCAATGGGGCTGCTCATTGGATGGCATTTCATCAGGGGACTCTATTGACCCATTTTCGCTATACAATCTTGTCGTTCAACATGAGTGATGAGATTTTTAACGAGATATTGGTTCCGGATAGTATTACCTCTGAGGGTAGCCTTGTTGTATTTAAGGAATCCCTGTGTTTGTTCCAGCAGTGTGTAAATGATAATGACCGGCATTATTCGATTTGGATAATGAAGGAGTACGGCGTGGCAACTTCTTGGGCCAAACTATTCAGAATCGATCTTTGTGGAGGTTTGTGGAGGCCCCTTGGGTTGAGAAAAAACAGTGAAGTTATATTTTCCACTCGTGATGAGGATTTGGTTTCTTGCAATTACCAAAGCAAACGGATTAGCTATCTTGGAATACATGGCACATCTGGCAACGCGTTTTACACGGATACTTATGCAGAGAGCCTGGTGTTGCTAAACAAGTTGGAAAGTCCTGAAAATACAATTGTTAGTGGCCAGAACAAGGAGGAGGAGAAGCAGCAAAATGAAGCAGGTAGTAAATAGTGTCTCTCTCTACATGGGGTTTTTTGTAACTTGTTGAGTTTTCACTTGCCATGGGGGTTGAAATCAGGAAGGTCGTTGAAATGGGAAAAGAAAAGTAGGAAGGGGTTAGTTTGTTATGTCATGGAAATAGGAAAAGAAAACTATTTTGGGTAGATATGGTCAGTTTTCAAGATATTTCAAATTAAGTAGTTGGCTTTCATATTTCCCTTAAACAATGTGATGGAAATTGAGAGCAAGTCACTTTTCTCTAACTTGATGCATATCTGCTTAGTGCAATATATGGAATGAAGCTGGGTCTCTCATATAGGAGTATGAGGTTTGACCAATTATTTCTCTCGACTTTTGTGGGGCTTTACATTGTTCTGCATAGTTTAAATAGACAAGCGGCTTTTGTTGGTTCTTAATGTTAATTATCTAAGCATGTTTGTCACTGAGCATCACATTTACTCCCTATTTCAAACATTTATTTTCATTGAGTTTTCGTGCTATAAAGGGAATGCGACAAAACATTGACTTGTTTATTGAAGTTGCTAGGAAAGAGAAGTTTGAGAACAAGATGGATTTAATTTTTCAGGGTCGTATAAACATAGAAAGTGTTTCCAGAACATGCTCATTTTCACCCCAAATTGTTTGGGAATAGCTTTTGGGAACTGCTAGATCTACTATTCAGAATGATATGTTCGTTTTGTTCTCAAAGGCGGGAAAAAAGAAGAAATCTAATAGGAAATAGAAACTAGTAGACACTCTTGACATCTATCTATGTAGTTGTTTTGGTTTCTAGACAATCTTAACCTTCTTGGTTGGTTGGGACTGAGCCAGCTGGTTATTGACATCTCTGTGAAATTATTGTGACACTGATACGGAGACAGCCAAGGGAGGTGATGGCAGTTGGAAAATGGTGTCTCTAGACTTGTGGAAGGAGCAGAGCATTATGAGGGTTTTCATTTCTTTCTGTCTTTTCAGCGATGATTATTTAGTAGGTCGCTCCCTCTCTAAGACCTAAATTATATTTCTGTTTACTTAGGGTCAGAACTCAGAAGTGGATGATTTTCTAGGTGAACTCCCATCTGTTACCACTGATCCAAAGGTCCGATCTGGTCCATGGGCCACGAAGTTGCTCGAGTTCCTCTATGTTTTGTTCTGTTTTTGTTTTTTTTTGAGATTCTTTCTTTTTGCTCCAAGCTTAGTGGTTAGTATGTAGCTTAACCATCTGGGGTGGTCTCCTTGTGTGGTTGGTAGACCTTTATCAATTGTTTGCAGTTTGAGCATGCTTGGGTGTCCAGTGGAAAAAATGTTTCTACCACTTGGAAGTGTGAACTGCTACTATTTTCCGTTTCTATGTGCAATATGATATGTTGTCTCCCATTGTTTAGTTACAGAAGAGAACTTTAAAAAGTACGTGTTTGTCAAGGAAAATCAAACTTTCTTTTGATAAATAAAAGGACTTATAGTAATCAGCAGAAAAAAGTTTAAATTTTCTTGACTCATTGTATTATTTTTAAGTTTTTTTTTTTTGCCGACCAGTCATTTTTTTTGGGAATGGTAGCAACACTCATTTACGGTGCAATTTTCCCCGTTCCAGAACACCTTAAAAAATAAGTACTTATTTCACATTTTCAAACTCATAAATAATGTAAATAAAAAATTATTTTTTTAGTTTTTTTGCACCGTATAAAAGATCTCGATAAGATCTATCAAACAAGATCCATATTGCTAGGAAAATTATTTGCGTAAACACATTATTTTGTAGCTTGAAATTGCCTTATTAAAAAATAGTAAGTACTTATTTTCAGTTCCGAAACGGGGCCTAATGTGTGATTGAACCGACTTAAGCAAAGGGCTACAAGCACAAAACATAACTTGAAGCTGGAAATTAACGTTGTCTTGATGTCTTCTCTACTTGTTACCGTTTCATGGGTAAAGAAGTCATGTCTTTTTTGCGTAAATTTGTTGATAGCCTGCTGGATTCTATCTCCTGATGACGGTGACACCTCTATGCATCCACCATTTTGCACTGCTTTCCAGTTACACATAGGCTAAATAGCCACCTTGGTTCCTAATTTATGTGTTATGTTCTACTGCTTTAGACTAGCATGGGAAAATTAGCTACCTTGGCAGATTGGCTTAGGGAGACTGGTGTGGCTCTTGCGGTTTGCTATGTTATAAGAAGTGATTTCCAAAGAAATTTTGTTCTCATGAATTGCGGTATTCCAGATTTGCCATATAATGCTGGCAAAGAAGGTACTACCTTGATAAAGATCACCAATTTTTTGGTTGGGCTAGAATCAATTCTTTTGTATATCTTCCTTGTTTGAATACTCTCTAAAAGAGTTGTTTCCAATTTCCAGTTGGGATGGTGCCTCTAGATGGCTTTCTGTTGATCAATGGGAAGTATACCTAGTAGAACCGTCCGAATAAAGCCCATGATTTTCCTCTCAAGTATATATCTGATAAGCAGTTTCAACAAGAGAAAACAGCTTAGAGATGACTTCAGGATTGTGTTGTTTGTTGTTTTGATGTTCCTCAATGGAATATGTGGGAAACTCCCATGAAATTTGCCCAAATTCCCATAAAAAAAGAAAAAAGAAAAAAAAAACATGCTGAAAGCTTCGATGATTTCCATTTCTCATTCCAATTAAAAAACGAAAAAAGCCTCCCCAACATGAAAAAAGGGGGTAAATTTCAGTGACACTTAATGAAGATTTCTGTAATGACAAATATCCTATTCTCGTATGAAAAATGACCACACAAAAAAAAAAAAAAAACCCCATGTGTGGTCAATGTTAATTTTATTAACAACCAACTTATAGCTGTTTGACCTAACATGTGATATAAGTAGTCAAAAGTAGCTTATGTAGTCAAATTCACCCTTTTTTAGGATGAAATAAATTATAGGAAAGCTCTTGATTCTCATTTATTTGGACCCGAAAGTAATGAATTTGTAACTTTTGATAAAAATGATTTTTTCAACAAGTGAAAAATAAAGGGCTATGAATAAGTTTTAGTAAATTTGTTTGGTCAAAATAACTCTTCCAATGAGTAAAAAAAAGTCATCGATTCAAAATAAGTAAAATTTGATATTTTTATTGCTAGAGATAATCAAATTTTCTGTATAGCTTTTACTTGTGTAAAAACTTATGGTGGAGAGTCTCCCTGGCTCAAACCGTCCAGTTTGCGGGCTATTTTTTATTTTGGGAAAATGACGGCCAAGGATGTGTTTTGATAATTAATACCCGCCAAGGACATTTTCAGCATTAACAAATGTTCTCAGCATGTCCTTGGCGGGTATTAATTATCAAAACACGTCCTGGGCCGTCATTTTCCTTTTTATTTTTGTATTGATCTGCAACGAGTTGTGGGCCACTCTTTTTGTCCCGCATTGGTTATCGGAACCCTTCAATTTTGATACTCATTGAGAACATCAACAAAGGAAAACTTTCGACTTTTTTCCGCGAAAAAGAAAGAAAAAGAGAGATATCAATTAATATGCTTTTAGAACACATGATTAAGATTGAAAAACTAATCAAGATCTATTGGAAAATTTTCATATAAGCCCCTGACTTTTCACCCAAATCACACATAGACACATGACCTTAACGAAACATTACATAAATATCTGACCTATTAAAGAACTCATCAATTAAACCCTTACCGTCAACCTACATCCAAAAACAAATGGAACTACTAAATAAAAGGTTTGAACTTTCTGTGCAAAAACGTCACACCATTATTGTTTAAAGCCCAAACATGGCCTCAAATCTCTTGGATTTGCACACTACAAACCCTAATTTTTGAAAGCCCTAAATCGCTCTCTCTCTCTCTCTCTCTCTCTCTCTCTCTCTCTCTCTCTCTCTCTCTCTCTCTCTCTCTCTCTCTCTCTCTCTCTCTCTCTCTCTCTCTCTCTCTCTCTCTCTCCAAGAATGATTTTGGTGCTAACCTCTTACTCTACTTTGAAGCACTGATTTTTATTTTGGGCAAGTCCTTTGAAGCCCAAAATTAGTTTTGCACACACGTGTTCTGCGCCATGTATGCATACACGTGTTATCCACCTAACCAAAAAAAAACCACATGTACTACAGGTTAGTAGTTTCGTTTGTTTCTGGACTGAGGTTGACAGTAGGGGTTTAATTGATGAGTTTTTTAATAGGTTAGATATTTATGTGAAGTTTCGTTAAGGTTAGGAGTCAATGTGTGATTTGCGTGAAACGTCATGTGCTAATATGAAATTTTCCCACATAATTTGTTCCAACTAATACTCCTAGCTAGGATTTTTGCAATCCTAGATATTCTCGAGTTCTAAAAACAACTAACTCAATCATTAATACAAGGCCAAAAAAGACCTTCAGAAAGACCGAATAGGACTTGATTTAAGAAAATAAAGAAAAGAGGACTCAACGGATAGCGTATGGGTTGGGGGACCCTATTCCACCCCGACCTCCAATTGAGAATTCTTTCTCACTCCCATCTAAGTTATACTATGCAATTCTATTTATTCAGTATAGCAGAGCACTTGAACATTGCATTTTGCAACCTATCATTCCGATCAAGGTGAGTGGTTAAATATGTGATCCATTTCTTTAGAATTCTCTTGAGCCTATCTATACTTGAAAGTTCGTTTATTTGTTGTGATCCGATAATAATATTATTCTTATTCATTGCTCTCATGTTTATTGACAAATAGTTATTTCCATGAACAATCCTTCAACTATCATGTTTTGTCAACATGACCCATTCATGTTTAAAACTCATCAATCTCACCCTATCGTCTATCAAAACTCATCAACTACACCCCTTCCGTCCAATTCTGTTAAGAAATGTTAACTTTTTAGCCTAAATTGGATGAAAAATAAATTTTGAGCCTAAAATGCCCTTGCCTTGGGCTGAAAATATATCCTTGGGGCTATTATACTAACTCAAACGTATATTGTTCCATCTCTATTGCCCTCTCCCTCTTTCTACTGTTCTCTCCCATCTCCATCTCCATCTCCATCTCCCCATTTCACCATCCGGCAAAATGAAAACCCACCAAACCCCTTCAAACCAGCCAACCCTAATTGTCTCTCACAACCCCATCTTATTCTTCTTTCCAACCCCACCAAAACCCTGTATTTGAATTTCAAAAACTCAGATTTTCAAACAAAATCCAAATTGTGAAAAAACCCCAAAATTGAAAATCTGTACTGTTCTCTCTCTCTCTCTCTCATCTCTACTATCATCTTCTCTCATCTTGCATCTCCCAACCATCTTCTGTGATGGGTTTGGGTTTAACGTCCTCAGTTGGGTTTTAGGGTTTCAATTTTTTGGGTTTCATCCATGTCGGCCAAAGAGAGAAAGACAGAGGAGAGAGAGGGGGAAGAGGAAAGGAAAAGGGAGGCGTGTGTTTTTTTCGAAGTCCCAAACCCTATTTCTTTCACAGACCAAAGAAAATGGTAACTTAGTCTTTTCGTGTGTTTCCGTCCAAGTTTTTAACGGAAATAAGGAAAGGGGGTGTAGTTGATGAGTTTTGATAGATGATAGGGTGAGGTTGATGAGTTTTAAACGTGAGGGGGTCATGTTGACAAAATGTAATAATTGAAGGTGTGTTCTTGAAAATAACCCTATTGACAATTGAGTAGTCTTTGACATACTACGTTTATTCATAATATTTTCGAATTGATATTCTGCCCTTATTTTGTCTATTCGTTATCTCCATGATATTGTTTCGACTATGCAAAGGCACGTGAATATGTATGGCATTTTCATATCCAAGCTCCCGTTCAGTCTTTCTTATTGTCGAGTTTCGGCCAATCGGCCATTTTCCTATGAACATCGGTTTTGTTTAATGATTGGATCCATTCATCTTGTAGATCTCATCGAAATGCCTAACAATATCAAAAATCATATCCATCGGATATTATTTAAACACGATTGTAATCCATTTATTGTGGAAAAAAATACTACCCACACTGGATTGGAACCCCTTTTATCCATTTTTCCAAAATAAATGTGTTAGACATACAAGATGAATGAATCCGATTATTGAACGAAACAGATGTTCTCCAGAAAATGGCCGACCTGGACAATAACATTAACAGCCCATTTGGATGGTGAGAAAGGGTGAGATAAGAAATGAGAGTCATTTAGGCCCCGTCCTGCTTTCTTTTTAAACCTTCATTTTCAAAAAGAAGGTAATTTCAAGCTCAAATATAATGAAAATGAAAAATAATTTTTTAATTTTTTTTGCACCATTTAAAAGATCTCAATGAGATTTATCAAACAAGATCTATATTGGTAGAAAAATTATTTGGATACACACATAATTTTTGAGCTTGAAATTACCTTCATTTCCTAAAAGTTCATTTTTTAAGAAATCGGAACACCCCCTTATCACAAAATTGCACCATTTTTTGTGAGATTATATGAGAAAGAGGAGAAGCCAATCAAAATATTTTATTTTTATATTTTTCCCTCTATTTCTCATCAAAATAATCCATCCAAATGAGTGATTTAGCTAAAAATCAAAACCCTTTTTCCTTTCTCTTAAAATCACTCCATCAAGAAATACTAGACGGGAGCTTGACCCCCAAATAGACCCATTAGCTTGGGGGAAATCTGACTCATCATGATCGTGAATCTTGGAGAGGAAATATACCCCCCAAAAATCTAGCTCTGAACTTGCCTGCATAATCATTCTTCAAACTCTTGCTTTTAAGGGAAGCCGACGAGACTGATGGGATAAAGTTTATCCGATAAACCCAAGAAAAAGGTAAATCAACGCTCTCCTGCGCAAAAACCTAGAAATGTCGGACTACCTTCCTCAAGACGTGCTGATCGACATCCTCACACGACTACCCGCCGAGTCTCTGGTCCGACTCACTCCCGTTTCCAAGTCATGGCACTCTCTCATCACCAGCCCCAAATTCATCTCTCACCACCTCCATCGAACGGCTTCGAACCCCGACAACGACCGCCTCCTCGTTCGCTACCGCACTGATAAACCCAAGCAAGATCACTACTCTCTGGTGGTGGACGGTAACGACTCATTCCGTCAACTCAAAACCTTCGATTATCCTTTCGACTCTGTGGGTTACTCTGTTGTTGGTAGCTGTAATGGCTTGATTTGCCTATCTGATGATCTGGAATATGGTTACTTGGACGATATGTTTCTGTGGAATCCGTCAATTAGGAAGTTTGTTGCTTTGCCTACGTATAATGTCACGTTTCATTCGCACGGTCCCCATAAGCATTGCCCAGGGTTTGGATTTGATCCGGTCACAAATGACTTCAAGGTGGTTAGAATTGTGCACACGGGTGTGGGTTGTGATAGTATTCCGCCTGAGGTTGAGATTTACACGCTCAAGACTGGTCGTTGGCGATATATTAGTGAGAAAGCACTTCCGTTAATGATTGAGGAGCGATATCGACAGGCTTATGTCAATGGGGCTGCCCATTGGATGGCATTTCATCAAGGGACTCTATTGACCCGTTTTCGCTATACGATCTTGTCGTTCAACATGAGTGATGAGGTTTTTAACGAGATATTGGTTCCGGATAGTATTACCTTTGAGGGTAGCCTTGTTGTATTTAAGGAATCCCTGTGTTTGCTCTAGCACTGTGTAAATGATAATGACCAGCATTATTTGGTGATGCAACCCAAAATATGAAAGGAATCCAAGATTCAAAGAAAGGAGCAAAATCCCATTCAAGGGGATAAATCCCAAAGGGTAGAGAGAGAAACTATGTCTCAATCAATATATTCAATATTCTTAATAATCAAAAAGCTACCTGATGAGGGTACAAGACACCTATTTATAGACTCAAAACTCTACACACACTAAAGACTATAAAAATGACAACAATACTCCTAAATCCTACTGTATCATACACCCCCTCTAAAAAAAATAACTTGTCCTCAAGTTGGACAACAAGACTCAAGACTACTACTTAAGTAAGAACAAAACAAAGTCTTTATTAAACAGCTTCGGATTCGGCATGTGGCTGCACTTCCTCGATCACATCTCCCTCATCAAATCAAGGGATAGATTCATAAGAGAGATAAATCCCAAAATGGGATACAAGGAGCAAAAGCTCTCTATATTCTTTTATCAATACATCAAAAACTACCTAATGAGCACTCTTGACTCCTATTTATAGACCCTCTACTACAAAGGACTCTAAAGACATACATACCCTTAAACCTACTGCATCAGACTCACCCTCTTAAAAAAAAACTTGTCCTCAAGTTGGACACAAGACTCAAGACAACTAAGTAAAGAAAACACAGAACTATAGAACTATTTATTATGCAGCTTCGAAGTAGGCATGTGACTGCATTTCCTTAATTCACGTCACCCTCATGCAATAACCCATCTTCAATACGAGCTTTCGTTTGTGTACATCCACCGTGTCCTTGCTTATGTGCCAAGAAATCACCCATTTACCATGCCTCTTAAGGCTCAACACTTCCTCAACATAAGTGACTACACTTGGTTCCAAAACGTCAAAAGAATTATCAACCTTCGCATAGAGAAGCTTCAACTTCACCACATGCCCAAGACTTTCTCGAGTGAACACCATTCCCAAAGGATCTTCAAGGTGTTCTAAATAGTCTCTACCCTCTTTTGGTAACTTTGTAGCTAGATGAGGTACCAACGCAACACACACTTGAACATCTTGAGCCATAGACAATTCAAGAGGCATCTCATAGAAGCAACTATCAAGCTTTGGCTCAATGAAATCTTCTAAAACAAGCGGGACATCAAAAGCAACCTCTTCCAGCTTTGGTAACATACCAACTCCATTCTCTTCTTGTGCTTGTTTACTATCGTCCCATTGTAAGAAGCGAGGTTCATTGGTAATAAGAAGGGGCATTTCTTGTTCTTCATTGGAGCTTCCAACGTTCTCAAGTCCATCTTCATCACCATCAATAACCTCACTTGGATACTCATCATAGATGGGAACATCTTCCACGTCAATATCCCCCTTTGAAGACTCGTCAAATATGAGAACTCTTTCAAATTCACCTCCAACATCTTCATTTGGAGACTCATCAAAGATGGAGAAATCTCCAAACTCATCTTCAATCTCAAAGGCGCAATCATCTTGAAGAACACCTTCAAGGTCTTCACTAGGATATTGATCAAAGATAGGAAAATCATTGAAATAACCGAGTTCCATCCCCCCTTCAAACTCATCCGAATTGAGGCTCACATCCTCCTCAATCTCGTTTGGATTAAACTTTCTATAAGATTCAACAAGGCCAACATCAATGTTGCTCTCCTCCTTGTAGTTAAAACTAGACTTAAATTGACTATAAGAATTATCAATACCTCCACGAGGTAGTAAACGATGCACCTTCGTAATCAAGGTAGCAACTTGTCTTTTCAACATCAACAATAGCACCTTATCGTTTAAGGTAGCAATTTGTGTACTCAACTCTTCAATCTCATTCCTATAACAATTTTGGTTGCCAAAGTTATCAATTCTATCACCATTATTCACCACCAAGCCTCTACCTCTTCTACCTCTAGCCCGATAAGCCATTACAACACCAACAACCAACTCCAAACAAGCAAATCAACCCCAAATAATGAAAACCCAGTCAACTCAGCCACCAATTTCAACAGAAACAACCCAAAAACACTTAATCACCAGTAATTATACTCGAATCAACAACTACGGAGCAATCTAGTAACAACCCAACAAAGAAAATAAGGATTCGACACTTACCCACCTTAGATCTTGTCCGAAATCAGCAAAAATGGGTTGAAATCAGTCCGAAAACCCTCAAAACCCACGGATCTGACTTGAAATCACTGTAGCAGTTCCGAAATCACTGTAGCAGGCTCGAAATCACTGTAGCAGCTCCAAAATGGTCCGAAACAGGCAGATCTGGGTTTGAAACTTCTATTTGAGTTCCGAAATGACAGATTCAAGCTCGAACAAGGCTGGATGTTGTCGAAATCAGCTGTTTGAGGTCCGAAACAGGTCAGATCTGAAGGTTTTTGGTTCGATTCAGGGCTGAATAGGGACGAAATCGAAGTATAAGGTGTTGGGTTGGATAGATCTGAGGATTTGGAGTGATTTGGGGGCTCCGGCGAGATTTTCCGGCACCGTTTTAGGTTTCCGGCGATATTTAGGTTTCCGGTGAAGTCTCCGGCGAGATGAACGGTGGGGATCAAGCCTAGAAACTCTAATACCAAATGATGCAAATCAAATCAAGGGATAGATTCATAAGAGAGATAAATCCCAAAATGGGATACAAGGAGCAAAAGCTCTCTATATTCTTTTATCAATACATCAAAAACTACCTAATGAGCACTCTAGACTCCTATTTATAGACCCTCTACTACAAAGGACTCAAAAGACATACATACCCTTAAACCTACTGCATCATTTGGTTTGGATAATGAAGGAATACGGCGTGGCAACTTCTTGGGCCAAACTATTCAGAATCGATCTTTGTGGAGGTTTGTGGAGGCCCCTTGGGTTGAGAAAAAACGGTGAAGTTATATTTTCCACTCGTGATGAGGATTTGGTTTCTTGCAATTACCAAAGCAAACGGATTAGCTATCTTGGAATACATGGCACATCTGGCAACGGATAATTGAACTGGCACGCATTTTACACGGATACTTATGTAGAGAGCCTGGTGTTGCTAAACAAGTTGGAAAGTCCTGAAAATACTGTTGTTAGTGGCCAAAACAAGAAGAACGAGGAGGAGGGGGAGCAAAAGGAAGCAGGTAGTAAATAGTGTCTCTCTCTACATGGGATTTTTTGTAACTCGTTGAGTTTTCACTTGCCATGGGGGTTGAAATCAGGAAGGTCGTTGAAATGGGAAAAGAAAAGTAGGAAGGGATTAGTTTGTTGTGTCATGGAAATAGGAGAAGAAAACTATTTTGGGTAGATATGGTAAGTTTTCAAGATATTTCCAATTAAGTAGTTGGCTTTCATATTTCCCTTAGAGAATGTGATGGAAATTGAGAGCAAGTCACTTTTCTCTAACTTGATGCATATCTGCTTAGTGCAATATATGGAATGAAGCTGGGTCTCTCATATAGGAGTATGAGGTTTTACCAATTATTTCTCTCGACTTTTGTGGGGCTTTACATTGTTCTGCATAGTTTAAATAGACAAGCGGCTTTTGTTGGTTCTTAATGTTAATTATCTAATAAGCTTGTTTGTCACTGAGCATCACATTTACTCCCTATTTCAAACATTTATTTTCATTGAGTTTTCGTGCTATAAAGGGAACGCAACAAAACATCGACATGTTTATTGAAGTTGCTAGGAAAGAGAAGTTTGAGAACAAGATGGATTTAATTTTTCAGCGTCATATAGACATAGAAAGTGTTTCCAGAACTTGCTCCTTTTCACCCCAATTTGTTTGGGAATAGCTTTTGGGAACTGCTAGATCTAATATTCAGAATGATATGTTCATTTTGTTTCTCAAAGGCGGAAAAAGAAGAAGAAATCTAATAGGAAATAGAAACTAGTTGACACTCTTGACATCTATCTATGTACTCCAGTTGTTTTGGTTTCTGGACAATCTTAACCTTCTTGGTTGGTTAGGAATGAGCCGGCTGGTTATTGGCATCTCTGTGAAATTATTGTGACACTGATACGGAGACAGCCAGGGGAGGTGATGGCAGTTGGAAAATGGAGTCTCTAGACTTGTGGAAGGAGCATAGGCATTATGAGGGTGTTCGTTTCTTTCTGTCTTTCTATGTGGCCATGATTATTTAGTAGGTTGCTCCCTCTCTAAGACCTAAATTATATTTGTGTTTACTTAGGGTCAGAACTCAGAAGTGGATGATTTTCTAGGTGAACTCCCATCTGTTACCACTGATCCAAAGGTCCGATCTGGTCCACGAGCCACGAAGTTGCTCGAGTTCCTCTATGTTTTGTTTTGTTTTTGTTTTTCTGAGATTCTTTCTTTTTGCTCCAAGCTTAGTGGTTAGTATGTAGCTTAACCATCTGGGGTCCTTGGGTGGTTGGTAGACCTTTATCAATTCTCTGCACTTTGAGCATGCTTGGGTGTCCAGTGGAAAAAATGTTTCTACCACTTGGAAGTGTGAACTGCTACTGTTTTCTGTTTCTATGTGCACTATGATATGTTGTCTGATTTTTATTATCGATAAAGCAATTCTTTTGTATGTCATTGATAAAAAAAATACTCCCATTGTTTGGTTACAAAAGAGAACTTAAAAAAGTATGTGTTTGTCAAGGAAATCAAACTTTCTTTTGATAAATAAAAGAACTCATTGACTTGTAGTAATCAGCAGAAAAAAGTTTGAATTTTTCTTGACTCATTGTTTTATTTTTAAGTTTTTGTTTTGCCAACCAGACATTTTTTTTGGAATGGAAGCAGCACTCATTTACGGTGCAATTTTCTGTACGCCTAATGTGATTGAACCAACTTTAAGCAAAGGGCTACAAGTACAAAACATAACTTGATGATGGTGACACCTCTATGCATCCACCATTTTGCACTGCTTTCCAGTTAGACATAGGCTAAATTGCCACCTTGGTTCTTAATTTATGTGTTCTGTTCAACTGCTTTAGACTAGCATGGGAGAATTAGCTACCTTGGCAGATTGGTTCTTTAGCCTTGATTGCATCCTCTCATAAGATGCTCCATCCGTATCTTCCATGTTTGAATTCTCTCTAGAAGAGTTGTTTCCAATTTCCAGTTGGGATGGTGCCGCTAGATGCTCTCTGTTGATCAGTGGGATGTACACCTAGTAGAACCCTCCGAATAAAGTCCGTGATTTCCCCCCTAAGTACGTATGTATCTGATAAGCAGTTCCAGCCAGAGAGATACTACCTCGGAGTTGCGATACCATAGGCACCATCACCTGGGTAAATTTGTGGCAGAGAAGAACAGCTTAGAGATGACTGCAGGATTGTTTGAAAGATGTTGACAAATGTGCAACTGGGAGTTTTGATGTTCCTCAATACAGTATGTGGGAAACTCCCATGAAATTTGCCCAGATTCCCGTAAAAAAAGGCATGCTGAAAGCTTAGATGATTTCCATTTATCCTTCCAATCTAATCCTCATGGCCTCTCCATCTTTCTTTTTGTCGCTTAGTTTATGAACAGAAAGTAGTACCTGAGGTGGTAAACGGAACGTCATTTAGTTTTTGGCAACTGAGTATTTGAACACATTGCTCTGTGAGGGATAGTTTCATGAACCTTGAACATTCTTGTACCATGATTTTCGAAAGAACATATTAACACTTTGGGGCATTTGTTGACTAGAAATATTGCAAGGACTACATTATTAAAAACTCAGTTTGGTTAGGTAACTTACTTTCATTACTTACGTTTTGAACGAAACATGAAAATTGAGTTACGATAGTTTGATTATACTTGCTTATCTATTTACAAATGCAATACTCGTGCAAAATTGCGATGCTCATCCCAATTTCTTTCAACAATGTACCAGTAGTTTAAAGCACCGGTACATTGCATAACGTTTACTTGTGTAAGAACTTAGGTCCAAAGCCTCCCCAATTCAGACTGTTTGGTCCGACTTAGGTTGGTTAGTGCAACATTTCACTTTTAACAGAAAATTACCTCTAAGTACAGAAAAGTGACACTTAATTCCCATTAAGGAGAGATGAAATACTTAATTACCACTAAGTCCACTTTTACAAAAATACATTTAACATTAATGGAAGTGCCACCTTAGGGTTTTAGGGTATGCTAGGGTATAATGGTACCCTAATGGGTACCCTAGTACCCTTGGGTACCCTAAAATCTTAGGATACCCTAGGATTTTAGAGTTTTAGGGTACCCTAGGGTTTTAGGGCATTTTAAGATTTTAGGTTTTAGGATACCCTAGGGTTTAAGGTACCCTAGGGTTTAGGTTTAGGCGCTTTTATAGAGCCCTAGGGTTTAGGTTTAGGCACTTTCATAGGAGTTTTAGGGTGCACTTTCCTATTATTGGGTTTTAGCGATTTAGGCACTTTCATTGGGTACCCTAGGATTTTAGGCACTTTTATAGGGTACCCTAAGGTTTAGGCACTTTCATAAGATGCCCTAGGGGTTAGGCACTTTCAGTATTTAGGGTTTTAGGCACTTTCATAGGGTTTTAGTGTTTCATTAATTAGAGGAGACTTGGTGGGAATTACTTTCTATTTTCTGGACCTAGAGGTAAATTGCCCCACTTTTAAAACCTATTGGGAACATCAATAATGCAAAAAATTTCAAGTTTTTGCCCAAAAAAGAAGAAGAAGAGATATCAATTGATACCCTTTAGAACACATTTTAGAACACATTTATGTTTTTTTTTAACAACAAAGAAAAGTTTCTCTATCATTAATAAAAATGATACAAAATAGAAATTCTGTAGTGATACATCAGGAAGCATCATGAACAGAAAGTAGTACCTCACCTATCACTACATCTCACCTCACAATTTTTAAAAAAAACAAAAAAAAAAAAACCACCCAAAAAAAACCACACAAAAATGATTCTTTCAACAAATGAAAAAATTAATGGCTATGAATAAGTTTTACAATTCCTAGACTACCATTACCAGATTGACGGGATAAACCCTAAAAAAAGGTAAGCTCTCTCTCTCTCTCTCTCTTGCCTCTCCTTCTGCGCAAAAACCTTATAAAATGTCGGACTACCTTCCTCAAGACCTGCTGATCGACATTCTCACGCGACTACCCGCCGAGTCTCTGGTCCGACTCACTCCCGTTTGCAAGTCGTGGCACTCCCTCATCACCGGCCCCAAGTTCATCTCTCGACACCTCCATCGGACGGCTTCGAACCCCGACAACGACCGCCTCCTCGTTCGCTACCGCACCGACGAGCCCAAGAAAAATCACTACTCTCTGGTGGTGGACTGTAAGGACTCGTTCCGTCAACTCAAAACCCTCGATTTACCTGTCGGCGCTTTCGAGTCTTTGGGTTACTCTGTCGTTGGTAGCTGTAATGGGGTTATTTGCCTGTCTGATGATCAGGAATATGGTTACATGGACGATATGTTCCTGTGGAATCCCTCTATTAGGAAGTTTTTTGCTATTCCTAGATATAATGTCACGTTTCAATCGCACGGTCCTTTCATGCATTGTGTAGGGTTTGGATACGATCCCGTCACGGACGACTTTAAGGTGGTTAGAGTCGTCCATACGGGTGGGGATTGTGATAGGATTCTGCCGGAGGTTGAGATTTACAGTCTCAAGACTGGTCGTTGGCGGTATATAAGTGATAAGGCGCTCCCGGTAAAGATTAGAGAGTGATATCGGCAGGCTTATTTTAATGGGGCTGCACATTGGATGGCATTTACTCGGGGCCCTATTCGCCACACGATCTCGGCGTTCAACATGAGTGAGGAGGTTTTTAACGAGATATTGGTTCCGGAGAGTCTTACCCATGTCGTGAGTCTTTACAGAATGGTTATACTCGTTGTATTTAAGGAATCCCTTTGTTTGATACGGTGTGTATACGGTATGTATACGGTAATGACCCGCATTGTTCGATTTGGAGTATGAAGGAGTATGGCGTGGCAACTTCTTGGGCCAAACTATTCAGAATCAATCTCTGTGGAGGTTTGAGTACGCCCCTTGGGTTAAGGAAAAACGGTGAAGTTATATTTGCGACTAGTGATGGGAATTTGGTTTCTTGCGATCACCAGAGCCAGAGCATTACGTATTTTGGAATACATGGCAAATTTGGCAACGAGTTCTCGCACACATTTTACCCGGATACTTATACAGAGAGCCTGGAATTGTTAAACAAGCTGGAAAGTCCTGAAAATGAAGTTATTAGTGGCCAGAAAGAAGAAGAAAAAGAAGAACAAGGAGGAGGAGGAGTGGAGGAGAAGCAAAAGGAAGCAGGTAGTAGATAGTGTCTTACTCTACATGAGGTTTTTTGTTACTTGTTGAGTTTTCACTTGCCAAGGGAGTTGAAATCATGAAGGTTGTGGAAATCATGAAGGTTGTGGAAATAGGAATGGAAAAGTAGGAAGGGCTGGTTTTTAATGTCATGGAAATAGGAAAAGAAAACTATTTTGCATCGATATGGTCAGTTTTCAATATTTAGAATTAAGTAGTTGGCTTTCACATTTGCCTTAGAATCTATAGGAAATTGAGAGCAAGTTACTTTTCTCTAACTTAGTACATATCTGTTTAGTGCCTTATGTGGAAAGGAGCTGAGTCTCTCATATATGAGGTTTGACCTATTTGGGGGGGTTTATGTTGTTCTGCATACTTTAAATAGACATGAGGTTTTTGGTTGGTTTCTATTGTTAATTATCTAACCATGTTCGTCGCTGCTCCCAATTGCATACATTTGTATTCATTAAGTTTTCTTGTTGTAAAGAAAATATGACAAAACATAGACATGTTTGTTGAAGTTTCTAGGAAAGAGAAGTTTGATAACAAGATGGATTTTTTTTTTCAGTGTTGTATAAAAATAGGTAATGTTTCCATAACTTGCTCCTTTTCACCCCAAATTGTTTGGGAATAGCTTTTGGGAACTGCTAGATCAACCATTCTCAATCATAGGTTTGTTTTGTTTCTCAAAGGCAAAACATAAGAAATATAATAGGAAAAAGGAACTAGTAGACACTTTTGACATCTATTTAGTTGTCTTGGTTCCTGGACATTCTTAACCTTCTTGGTTGGTGGAGACTATGTGGGCTGGTATATTGACATCTCTGCAAATTTATGGTGGCACTGAAATAGAGAGACAGGTCGAGGTGATTGCAGTCGGAAGATAGGGTCTCGGGACTTGTCGAAGGAGCAGACCATTATCCAATGAGAGCACGAGATTGTTATATTTTCTTGGCCTGTTATTTGGAGATGATCATTTAGTTTGTGGCTCCCTCTGTAAGACCAATTATGTTTAATTGACTCAGTTTAGGGAGGACCAGAAGAGGATGTTTTTTGTGGTGAATTCTCTACTGTTTCCACTGATCCAAAAGTTGCGATCTGGTCCAAGGACCACGAAGTTGCTTGAGTGCCTCCTGATTTTGATTTTGTAAATTGTTTCCTCTCTTAATCATGGGCTTTGAATATTCGGTGTTGAGGTTGTATGTTTTTGCTCCAGCCTTTGTGAATAATAATATGTTTCCTCTCTTAATCATGGGCTTTGAATATTCAGTGTTGAGGTTGTATGTTTTTGCTCCAGCCTTTGTGAATGATATGTTGTGTTGGAAGTGTGGCTCATTCTTTGGAGTTGGGAACAGAGCTGTGGGTAGCGCTACATGGTTTTGTGTGTAGCGCTACCGGATTGGTTCGGGCTAGGGGTAGCGCTATAGGGGTTTCCTTGTAGCGCTACCGGATTGGTTCGGGTTAGGGTTTGTATAGAGCGGGTATATAAGGCTCTCTATTGTAAAACCCTAAAGTACTGTAACTGTGATAATAAGAACAGTAGCCGCTCCCGTGGACGTACCCGGTTTTGGGGAACCACGTATATTGCTGTGTTGATTTCTTTACTGTTTATACTCGTAAATCATGTGTGTGTGTGTTTCGATCCTAACATGTTGCTAGATTGTTGCATTAGAAATTTACAACCATCTGGGGTGGTGGCTGCTTTTGTGGTTGGTAGACCTTTATCAATTCTATGCCTTTTGAGCATGCTTGGGTGTCCCCATTGAGATTTATATTTTCGGTTGTACTTATCAATCTTTGTATATATATTTGATATGCCTACAGCCTACCACTTGGAAGTTGGAACTGCTATTGTATTTCTTGAACTTGTACAATTCATCTTGTCGTCTTCTTGTTTTACACACACACGCGCGCGACAAAGCAAATCTGCTACTTGTCTGAATAAAGAAATACTCTTTACAATTCAATTTTCCGTTGAGCCAACTTTAACCGAAGGGCCATACCTACACAACATATATTGTACACTTTCATTACTTGAAGGTGGAAGCATTATCTTCTCTACTTTGTTTCCTTTTCATGGGTAAAGAAGTCATGTACTTTTTGTGTAAATTTTTTGCACATCATGTTGAGAGCCGGGTACTATCTCCTGTGTCCTGAGGATGGTGACGCCTCTGGGCATCTCCCATTTTGCACTACATCCAGCTTGCCATAGGTCAAACAGCTACCTTCCTTAATTTGTAAACAGGCCACCAAATCTAGCTGTTCCTGAATTACCTTTCGCTCCGCCACCTGAGTTCAACTATTTTTAATTAGTTTGAGAGGATTAGCTACATTGGCTAAAGGAGATTGGAAAGGATCTTATAGGAAGTGATATTTCTAATACTTGGGCATTTGGAGTCTGACATTTTCAAAACTTCTTTTGTTCTCTTGAATTTATGTCTTTCCAGATTTGCGGCGAGATGGTGGCAAAGAAGGTACGTAAACAATATTTGATAACCTTGTTTTGGTTGGGCTATGCTATGAATCACCTATTGAGTACTAGGGTTAACTGAAAGCAGCCCAGATGAAATAACAGATTAAAATGATGTGGATGGAACTGGCTTTTGGGATCATTGCACTACAGATCAAGTTTCCAAAAGGGTTCCCTAGCTCTATGTCCTAAGCCTTGCATAAAAAAATTGCTCTATCAAGCCAGTGATTTTATTTTTGTCCGAAGGCAAGCCATGTGTCTTTAGCCTTGGTGCATCCTCTTCTAAGATGCCCCCATATCTTCCATGTTTTGGTGTGATAGATTGAGATTCCTCTTTAGCCTTGTTGCATCCTCTGCTCTAGCTGCTGAAGCTTGGACAATTCGGGTTGCTTGTTATTCATTCCCTTTGCATACCGCTTAATTGTTCTTTCTCTTGGTGTAAGCTTGAATCCAACGAATGCGCTAAATTGGTAAGCGAAAAATGTTTCATCTAATTCTCTCTCTTCCCCGCCCCTTACTGTATTCCCTAGATCGCTGTAATCACCTTATTACTGTATTCCCTCGATCTCTGTAATCACCTTCAAAAAAAATCCCAGTTATCGCAATAAAAATTGGGACTCAACTGACCTTTCAACAAAATAAAGAAGCTCTCCAAGACAATTCCCAATTGGGATAGTGCCCCTAGATGCTATTAGTTGTCAAGGGTTATCCGTTTTATCAAAAAATGTGGGTGAAATATCTTAGACCATATGTTATTGTTCCTACATATTTCTTTCATATCATGTTACTTACGTATTTGTGTGTGTGTTTTTAAGTTATGAAATTCCTTTGAAAAACAGAGTGCAACTTTTCTCCTAATTTCTTTTTAACTCTCTCCCTCCTTTTGCTTCTTCATTATTTTCCCTTCTTTTCCATTTCTTTCTTCTAGTTCCAAACAAAGCCTAAATCTTTGCTTAATCTTTTCTTTCTCGGAAAAAGGTGGAGGAGAGGCGACCAATTTTATCAACCTTTTTTTGGCATGACCGAAAGAATTTCAGACCCGTAGCGAGTTCCGTAAAAGACCAATCACTCATAAATTTCTACTGCTCTACTAAAAAACTAGTGAATCACAATTCACAATTAGACTTTGCAAGAAAACAAAGTTCAATAGACGTCAATTACCCGACTCGAACCTCGACCACCCAAACCACAATACGCACATCCTCTACCTTTACGACCTAACCTTCAATGTCGACACAAGTTTCTTCACACAATTTGGGGCCCCGACCATTTATCAATTATGCTATATGCGTTTAACGTCTGGATATGTAGGTCCATGAGCTGAGCTTGGGCCTAGATTCTTTTAACACTGGGGTGGTCCGGTCTAGCCCTAATTTTTTCGGGAGACTGATGGACCTACATATCCGGACGTTAAACGCATATATTTGCGGACCAGGCCCAACCAGATTTACACCCCTCGACAAGCTCCATCCCCTTCCCTCCGAGAAATTTTTCAGTGCCGAGCGGGTACCACGTGGTGCCCGCTCGGCACATCCGGATCGTCCATTTCGGTTTTGGACGACTCGGATTTGGAGAGAGAAAAAGTAGAGAGTTAAAGAGGAGAGAGAGTGGAGGGGTGAGAGGATAGAGAGTGTTTCAATCTGGGTCATCCAACACACTTTTGGATGACCCTGATGTGGGTGCTCGGCACCACGCCAGCCGGGTGACGTGGTACACACTCGACACCCAAAAATTTCTCCTTTCCTCCAGAATAGGATCTGGCACTCCGTGGTTCAAAAAGAAAATCTGCCTCCCCACCAATAGGAAATTGAAAGACAATCCGATTCCCCATGATCTCACCCCTTGAAGAGGATATGTCATAAAAATCTAGGCATTTGGAACATGTGTGGAAATGAAAGAGAAAGAAGAATTATGCTGGCTTTAATGATAGACTATTAATCAATTCAATTGAAATTTTCCACTAACAACTTTTTTCACTTTTTTAGTTTAGTTTTTATTTGAATTTTTTTTCGCGTTTTGTTAGTTTGTCCATCACTTTTTTGATTTTCCGATTCTTCTCGTCAAGATAAATTGAAAAAATAAATTTTCTTTTACTTTTACTCAAATATTTTGGAAAATAACCACATTCAAGTATAAAAAAAAAATCAAAATTTTGACATTTTTTTTCTTCTTAAAAGTGGTTATTTTTCAAAATATTTGAGTAAAAGTAAAAAAAAACAAAAAACTTTTCCGATTCATCTCGGCGAAACTAATCAATAAATCATAGTAAAATTTTGGCGCAAAAGTAACGCTGAAAAAAAATCCAAATAAGGTACAAAATCATACTAACTTTTAGAAAAAGTTTGGTGAAACAACAAATTAATTTTAGTGTCCTTTATTTCCATCCACACACTATTTCAATATTCATAGACAGAGATTACACCCGATCGTAAAAACCCTCATTGTAAGTCGAGTTATCACCGTCAAGGTTTTCCGACCTACTAGAGAAAGAAGAATTAGGGGTTTGCAGGAATGCAGATTGATGCGATAAACCCAACAAAAAGGTAAGCCAATGCTCTTCTGCCTCTACTTTCTGTGCAAAACCCGGGCTCTGTTTGAAACTTAAGGCAAAGGAAAGGGAAAACTAAAAATTTTTCCATTCTATTGTTTGGTTGGAAGAAAAAGAGAGAAGAAAATAACAATTTTCAGTTTTGTAAATAGTAAATTTTCCTTCCCGTTTTTTTCTCATTTTTCTTCCATCTTATTTTACATTTTCCTTTATTTTCTTTTCCATAGGTTGCAAACAGAGCCAAAAATGACAGGACTACCTTCCTCAAGAACTGCTGATCGACATCCTCGCGCGACTTCCCGCAGAGACTCTGGTCCGACTCACCTCCGTTTGCAAGTCATGGCACTCTCTCATCACCGTTCCCAAATTCATCTCTCAACACCTCCATCGAACGGCTTCGAACCCCGACAACGATCACCTCCTCGTTCGCTACCGCTCTGATAAACCCAAGCAAGATCACTACTCTCTGGTACTCGACGGTAACGACTCATTCCATCAACTCAAGACCTTCGATTATCCTTTCGACTCTGTTGGTTACTCTGTTGTTGGTAGCTGTAATGGCTTGATTTGCCTTTCTGATGATCGGGAATATGGTTTACAGGAACAATATGTTTCTGTGGAATCCGTCAATTAGGAAGTTTTTTGCAATGCCTCGATATAATGTCACGTTTAAATCCCATGGTCCCTTTGCCCATTCTCTAGGGTTTGGATTCGATCCGGTCACTAACTACTTTAAGGTGGTTAGAGTTGTGCATACGGGTGTGGGTTGTGATAAGATTCCGCCTGAAGTTGAGATTTACACACTCAAGACTGGTCGTTGGTGATATATTAGTGAGAAACCACTTTCGTTAATGATTACGGAGAGATATCGCCAGGCTTATGTCAATGGGGCTGCTCATTGGATGGCATGATTTTCCCCTTAAGTATGTATGTGTCTGGTAAGCAGTTCCAACCAGAGAGATACTATCCTCAGAGTTGCAATACCGTAGGCACCATTCCCCTGGGTAAATTTGTGGGAGAGAAGACGACTTCAGGATTGTGTTGTATGAAAGATGTGGACAAATTTTCAACTGGGAGTTTTGATGTTCCTCTCAGTACAGTATGTGGGAAACTCCCAAGAAGTTTGCCCAGATTCCCATAAAAAAGCATGCTGAAAGCTTATAGATGATTTCCATTTCTCTTTCCAATCTAAACCTCATGGCCTCTCCATCTTTCTTTCTGTCAGCTCGAGGTGGTAAACGGAACGTCATTTAGGCTCCGTTTGTTTAGGCGTAAAATGTTTTCTGGTAAAATATTTTACCTATTTTCCGGTGTTTGGTTGTGTAAAAAATGAGGAAAACATTTTACATGTAAAACATTTTCCATCAATTGGATGAAAATGACTTACCCTTAAATCTTCCGTAAGTTATTTTCCGAAATGAATCCGCTGCTTTCTACTGTAATTCTTACTGCTCAGTTTCCTCGATCGTCAGTCCTGACCTACGTCCAATTCCAATAATCTCATATCTCTCCACCGTTTAAGCTCCCCATCTCTCTCTTTACACTATTTTGTTGAATTCTGAAAATATTTTCAAGTGCCAACCAAACACCGGAAAATAAAAAGTTTGAAGTTTGTTTTCTGGAAAAACATTTTACATCGAAACAAATGGAGCCCTAATTTTTGGCAACTGAGTATTTGAACACATTGCTCTGCATGTGAGGGATAGTTTTATGAACTTCAACAATCTTGTACCATGATTTTCGAAAGAACATTGCAACACTATGGGGCATTTGTAGACTAGAAATATTGCAAGGACTACATTATTAAAAACTCGGTTTGGTTAGGTAACTTACTTTCCTTGCGTTTTGAACGAAACATGAAAATTGATTTCCGATGGTTTGATTATAAAACTAGCTTATCTATTTACAAATGTGATACTCGTGTAAAATTGTGATATTCTGTCTCAATTTCTCTCAACAATGTACCAGTAGTTTAAAGCACATCGACTTACATGTTATAAAAATTGTATAGCGTTTACTTGTGTAAAAACTTAGGTTCAGAGCCTCTCCAATTCGGACTGTCCGGTCCGACTTATGTTGGTTAGTGCAATGATTCGCTTTTAAAACCTATTGAGATCATCAATAATGCAAAAAAATTCCACTTTTTAAATTTTCAGAGGGTGAGAAAAACGTGAAAAATGATTTGACTTTTCAAAAAAAAAAAAAGCGAGTGTAAAAGCCGATGTCAACGAGTGGTCCGTAGCGGGACAGTGGTATGGTGGTGGGAGGCTAGGGCTTGGAAAAGTGGAGGGGAATATTCGTGGAGGAAAGACCTTGGTGGGAGTTTTTGGAAGCGGGGAGAGAGAGGGGGGTGTTTTTTTTAGAAATTTTTGGGTGCCGAAAGGGCATCATGTGCTGCCGAGCAGCGCATCTAGACCGTCCATTTCGATTTTGGACGGTTCGGATTTAGAGAGAGAAAGAAGAGAGAGAATGGTGGGGCGAGAGGAGAGAAAATGTTTTAATTTGGGCAGTCTAACACACTTTTGGACGGCTCGGGCACCACATGGGCATGGGCCACGTGGTACCCACCCGGCACCCAAAAATTTCTCGTGTTTTTTTGGCATTAAAGTTGAAGGAATCTTTTGTGGTGCATTTTGGTTTTGGGTTGGAGTTAGATATGGGTCCATAACTTGAACCGGCTGGTAAAAAGCCCATGGATAAATGGGTGAGAAATAACGAGGAATATGTGTAACAGAAATATTTACTACGGAGTATTTTGTTTTTCATAATTTCTCGTAAAAAATGGTGGAATATGATGAGAAACCATAACCATCTTCTGTTTTTTTTTTTTACAAAAAGACTTTTTGCACAAATTACTTTGAATATATCTTGCACAGATTTTTTTTGAGGGGCTCACCTTGGGTCCTGAAAAAAATTTTGAAATCTGAAAAAATGATCTGAGCCGGTTTTTTTTTTATAATATTTTTTCGTAGCTTTCTATAAAAAATAGGCTCAGTCGAATGTCGATAAAGGCTTTTTCAGAATTCTTAGGGCAAAATTAAGTAATTCATCATCCTACAAACTCTGGAAAATCTCTTACCAAAATCTAATTAAGTCCTAAGATCCTCAAATTCTAATTGATTAATGAAGTTACTAAATTCATTCACATAGGGAGGACAAGATGCAGCACTCCCTACCTTCTCACATGGGAATATAATGGCGTTGAAATCTCCTAGGACAACCCAAGGGGATGTGCACTGATGCTGCTGAATATCATGCCACAATTTTTGTCTATCAATACAGCAATTACTACCATAAACAAAAGAGGCAAAGAGCTGGAAAGTACCATCCTTGGCCACCACATCACAGTGCATGTATTGGTCCGATTGAGGACTTGTAATGACAAAACTAGTGGATCCCAATACACTAAAATTCTCCCCAACGGAGCCAATCTATAGTTATTCACAAATTTCCAACTAGGGAGCATGGATCTAGCGATGTTATCTATCCTAGAGTCCTTAACCTTATGCTCAAGAAGCGCCACTAGAAATAGCTTATGGAGTTTCACAAAATTGTTAACAGCTTTTTGTTTAATGGGGTCATTAAGACCCCTTATATTCTAGGAACGAAAATGCATTGAAGAACTAGACACAAAAACAAAAGTATTTAGACTGACAAAAGGTAATTCAGATGCTCAAAGCTTTTAAAGATAAGAGTTAATGTTCACAAAATCCGCACAACACAAAGGGTAAGCTGAGCTGAATATACTTATTGAGACAAATGGTAAACAGGAAAAAGTCAATTCCCTTAACGGTTGTTGGAGCCCTTTGATTTGCTCCAGTTCCCTCAGGATATGCCATTTTTCTTTGAGAATCTATACACCACTATTAACATCTGGAATTGAAGATCCAGAAATGGGTGCATCACACTCATGAACGGCTTCCTCTTCCAATTCAGAGCTGCGAGGGATGTTGGGGCTATCTCGTTCGGACTTGGAGTGATTGGATATCTCCAATCCAGCAATTTTGAATGGATCAGGCAGGCAGCAACAAAAGCACCGAGTCCCGATTTTAGTTGCAAGAATATTGATGGCATTAAACAAAACTAAGAAGCTGCTATGAGGTGGACACTTACTAACCTTATCTTCATCCTCGAGCGATTTATATGCTTTTGACCACAGCTTTGCTGCTCCGCGAGCCACAAATGAAATCTAATTATAAGACTGAGGGCATTCCTTTTCTTTGTGACAAGTTCTAGTAATAACAACTACGGATACTTTTAAATAATCAAATTTGACTATCTTCTCATTATGACAATTTGAAATTATGAACAAAGAGAATCAAGAGAGACAGAAACTGAGGGTGGTCAGCCAGAAAATTGAATAATTTGAAAGGTTTGATAGAAAGGGTAAGAAAAACCACTGCTGGAGAATGATCAGATACCCCTGTAGAAGGAAAATGGGTATGAGAATAGCTGGACATTTTAGACCATGCTTCATTAACCAATACACGATCAATTTTGGTAGTTACAAAATGAAATGAGTCTTATTGGTTGGCCCAAGTGAAGTAGAATATTGAGATCCTAAGATCCACAAATTCTAATTGGTTAATGAAGTCACTAAATTCATTCACATACGGAGGACAAGATGCAGCACTCCCTACCTTCTCACATGGGAATCTAATGACGTTGAAATCTCCTAGAACAACCCAAGGGGATGTGCACTGATGTTGCTGAATATCATGCCACAATATTTGCCTATCAATATAGCAATTACTACCATAAACAAAAGAGGCAAAGAGCTGGAAAGTACCATCCTTGGCCTCCACATCACAGTGGATGTATTGGTCCGAATGAGCTAAGACTTGTAATGACAAAACTAGTGGATCCCAAGACACTAAAATTCTCCCCAATGGAGCCAATCCATAGTTATACATAGCGATGTTATCTATCCTAGAGTCCATAACCTTATGCTCAAGAAGTGCAACTAGAAATAACTTATGGAGTTTCACAAAAGTGTTAACAGCTTTTTGTTTAATGGGGTCATTAAGACCCCTTATGTTCCTGGAACGAAAATGCATTGAACAACAATACACAAAATCAGAAGTATTTAGACTGACAAAAGGTAATTCAGATGCTCAAAAACAGAAATGGGTGCATCACACTCATGAACGGTTTCCTCTTCCAATTTAGAGCTGCGAGGGAGGTTGGGGCAATCTGGTTCGAACTTGGTGTGATTGGATATATCCAATCCAGCAATTTTGAATGGATCAGCCAGGCAGCAACAAAAGCACCAAGTCCCGACTTTAGTTGCAAGAATATTGACGGCATTAAACAAAACTAAGAAGTTGCTATGAGGTGGACACTTACTAAACTTATCTTCATCTTCGAGCGATTTATATGCTCTTGACCACGGCTTTGCTGCTCTACGAGCTGCAAATGATATCTAATTATAAGACTGAGGGCATTCCTTTTCTTTGTGACAAGTTCAAGTAATAACAATTACGGGTAGTTTTAAATAATTAAATTTGACTATCTTCTCTTTATGACAATTTGAAATTATTGACGAAGAGAATCAAGAGAGACAGAAACTAAGGGTAGTCAGCCAGAAAATTGAATAATTTGAATGGTTTGATTGTAGGGGTAAGAAAAACCACTGCTGGAGAATGATCAGATACCCCTGTTGAAGGAAAATGGGTATGAGAACAGCTGGACATTTTAATCCATGCTTCATTAACCAATACACAATCAATTTTGGTAATTACAAAATGAAGTGAGTCTTGTTTGTTGGCCCAATTGAAGTAGCAGATTGAATTTCTAAGATCCTCAAATTCTAATTGGTTAATGAAGTCACTAAATTCATTCACATAGGGAGGACAAGATGCAGCACTCCCTACCTTCTCACATGGGAATCTAATGGCGTTGAAATCTCATAGAACAACCCAAGGGGATGTGCACTGATGCTGCTGAATATCATGCCACAATTTTTGTCTATCAATATATCAATTACTAACACAAACAAAAGAGGCAAAGAGCTGGAAAGTACCATCCTTGGCCTGAACATCACAGTGGATGTATTGGTCCGATTGAGCTAGGACTTGTAATGACAAAACTAGTGGATCCCAAGACACTAAAATTCTCCCCAATGGAGCCAATCTATAGTTGTTCACAAATTTCCAATTAGGGAGCATGGATCTAGCAATGTTATCTATCCTAGAGTCCTTAACCTTATGTTCAAGAAGCGCAACTAGAAATAGCTTATGGAGTTTCACAAAAGTGTTAACAGCTTTTGGTTTAATGGGGTCACTAGGACACCTGATATTCCAAGAACGAAAATGCAATGAAGAACTAGACACAAAACAAAAGTGTTTAGACTGACAAAAGATAATTCAGATGCTTAATGCTTTTAAAGAAAAGAGTTAATGTTCACAAAATCTGCACAACACAAAGGGTAAGCTGAGCTCAATATACTTATTGAGACAAATGGTAAATAGGAAGAAGTCACTTCCGTTAACGGTAGTTGGAGCCCTTTGATTTGCTCCAGTTCCCACTGGACATGCCATTTTTCTATGAGCCTCTATACACCACTTTTAACATCTGGAATTGAGGGTCCAGAAATGGTTGCATCACACTCATGAACGGCTTCCTCTTCCAATTCAGAGCTGCGAGGGATGTTAGGGCTATCTGGTTCGAACTTGGTGTGATTGGATATCTCCAATCCAGCAATTTTGAATGGATCAGGCAGGCAACAACAAAAGCACCGAGTCCCAACTTTAGTTGCAAGAATATTGACGGCATTAAACAAAACTAAGAAGTTGCTATGAGGTGGACACTTACTAACCTTATCTTTATCTTCGAGCAATTTATAAGCTCTTGACCACGGCTTTCCGGCTCCGCGAGCTGCAAATGATATCTAATTATAAGACTGAGGGCATTCCATTTCTTTTGACAAGTTCTAGTAAAAACAACTATGGGTACTTTTAAATAATTAAATTTGACCATATTCTCTTTATGACAATTTGAAATTAAGAACAAAGAGAATCAAGAGACAGAAACTGAGGGTGGTCAGCCAGAAAATTGAATAATTTGAAAGGTTTGATAGTAGGGGTAAGAAAAACCATTGCTGGAGAATGATCAGATACCCAGTAGAAGGAAAATGGGTATGAGAACAGCTGGACAATTTAATCCATGCTCCATTAACCAATACACGAACAATTTTGGTAGTTACAATATGAAGTGAGTCTTGTTTGTTGGCCCAAGTGTAGTAGCAGATTGAATTCCTAAGATTCACAAATTCCAATTGGTTAATGAAGTCACTAAATTCATTCACATAGGGAAGACGAGATGCAGCACTCCCAACGTTCTCACATGGGAATCTAATGGCGTTAAAATCTCATAGATTAACCCAAGGGGATGTGCACTGATGCTGCTGAATATCATGCCACAATTTTTGTCTATCAATATAGGAATTACTACCGTAAACAAAAGAGGCAAAGAGCTGGAAAGTACCATCTTTGGCCTCCACATCACAGTGGATGCATTGGATCGATTGAGGACTTGTAATGACAAAACTAGTGGTTGCCAAGACACTAAAATACTCCCCAATGGAGCCAATATATAGTTATTCACAAATTTCCAATTAGGGAGCATGGATCTAGCGATGTTATCTATCCAAGAGTCCTTAACCTTATGCTCAAGAAGCGCAACTAGAAATAGCTTATGGAGTTTCACAAAAGTGTTAACAGCTTTTTGTTTAAAGGGATCACTAGGACACTTTATATTCCAAGAACGAAAATGCATTGAAGAACTAGACACAAAAACAAAAGTTTTTAGACTGACAAAAGGTAATTCAGATGCTCAATGCTTTTAAAGATAAGAATTAATGTTCACAAAATCCGCACAACACAAAGGGTAAGCTGAGCTGAATATACTTATTGAGACAAATGGTAAATACGAAGATGTCACTTCCCTTAACGGTTGTTGGAGCCCTTTGATTTGCTCCAGTTCCCATTGGATATGCCATTTTTCTTTGAGCCTCTATACACCACTGTTAACATCTGGAATTGAGGGTCCAGAAATGGGTGCTTCACACTCATGAACGGCTTCCTCTTCTAATTCAGAGCTGCGAGGGATGTTGGGGCTATCTGGTTCGGACTTGGTGTGATAGGATATCTCCACTCCAGCAATTTTGCATGAATCAGGCAGGCAAAAACAAAAGCACCGAGTCCCGACTCTAGGTGCAAGAATTTTGACGGCATTAAACAAAACTAAGAAGTTGCTACGAGGTGGACACTTACTAACCTTATCTTCATCTTCGAGCGATTTATATGCTCATGACCACCACTTTGCTGACCCGCGAGCTGCAAATGATATCTAATCATAAGACTGAGGGCATTCATATTCTTTGTGACAAGTTCTATTATTAACAACTACGGGTAATTTTAAATAAATAAATTTGACTATCTTCTCTTTATGACAATTTGAAATTAAGAACAAAGAGAATCAAGAGAGACGGAAACTGAGGGTGGTCATCCAGAAAATTGAATAATTTGAAAGGTTTGATAGTATGGGTAAGAAAAACCACTGTTGGTGAATGATCAGATACCCCTGTAGAAGGAAAATGGGTATGAGAACAGCTGGACATTTTAATCCATGCTTCATTAACCAATACATGATCAATTTTGGTAGTTACAAAATGAAGTGAGTCTTGTTTGTTCGCCCAAGTGAAGTGGCAGATTGAATTCCTAAAACCCTCAAATTCTAATTGGTTAATGAAGTCACTAAATTCATTCACATGGGGAGGACAAGATGCGGCAATCCCTACCTTCTAACATGGGAATCTAATGGCGTTGAAATCTCCTAGAACAACCCAAGGGGATGTGCACTGATGCTGCAGAATATCATGCCACAATTTTTGTCTAACAATATAGAAATTACTAACATAAACAAAAGAGGCAAAGAGCTGGAAAGTACCATCCTTGGCCTCCACATCACAGTGGATGTATTGGTCTGATTGAGGACTTGTAATGACAAAACTCGTGAATCCCAAGAAACTAAAATTCTCCCCAATGGAGCCAATCTATAGTTATTCTCAAATTTCCAATTAGGGAGCATGGATCCAGCGATGTTATCTATCCTAGAGTCCTTAAACTTATGCTCAAAAAGCGCAATTAGAAATAGCTTATGGAGTTTCACAAAAGTGTTAACAGCTTTTTGTTTAATGGGGTCATAAGGACCCCTTATATTCGAAGAACGAAAATGCATTGAAGAACTTGACAAAAAACAAAAGTATTTAGACTGACAAAATATAATTCAGATGCTCAATGCTTTTAAAAATTAGAGTTAATGTTCACAAAATCCGCACAACACAAAGGGTAAGCTGAGCTGAATATACTTATTGAGACAAATGGTAAATAGGAAGAAGTCACTTCCCTTAACGGTTGTTGGAGCCCTTTGATTTGCTCCAGTTCCCATTGGATATGCCATTTTTCTTTGAGCCTCTATACACCACATTTAACATCTGGAATTGAGGGTCCAGAAATGGGTGCATCACACTCATGAACGGCTTCCTCTTCCAATTCAGAGCTGCGAGGGATGTTGGGGCTATCTGGTTCGGACTTGGTGTGATTGGATATCTCCACTCTAGCAATTTTGCTTGAATCAGGCAGGCAGCAACAAAAGCACCGAGTCCCGTCTCTAGTAGCAAGAATTTTGACGGCATTAAACAAAACTATGAAGTTGCTACGAGGTGGACACTTACTAACCTTAACTTTATCTTCGAGCGATTTATATGCTCTTGACCACCGCTTTGCTGCTCTGCGAGCTGCAAATGATATCTTATCATAAGACTGAGGGCATTCCTTTTCTTCGAGACAAGTTCTAGTAATAACAACTACAGGTACTTTTAAATAAATAAATTTGACTATCTTGTCTTTATGACAATTTGAAATTAAAAACAAAGAGAATCAAGAGAGACGGAAACTGAGGGTGGTCAGCCAGAAAATTGAATAATTTGAAAGGTTTGATAGTAGGGGTAAGAAAAACCATTGCTGGAGAATGATCAGATACTCCTGTAGAAGGAAAATGGGTATGAGAACAGCTGGACATTTTAATACATGCTTCATTAACCAATACACGATCAATTTTGGTAGTTACAAAATGAAGTGAGTCTTGTTTGTTGGCCTAAGTGAAGTGGCAGATTGAATTTCTAAGATCCCTCAAATTCTAATTGGTTAATGAAGTCACTAACTTCATTCACATGGGGAGGACAAGATGCGGCAATCCCTACCTTCTCACATGGGAATCTAATGGCGTTGAAATCTTCTAGAACAACCCAAGGGGATGTGCACTGATGTTGCTGAATATCATGCCACAATTTTTGTCTATCAATATAGCAATTACTAACATAAAAAAAAAAGGCAAAGAGCTGGAAATTACCATCCTTGGCCACAACATCACAGTGGATGTATTGGTCCGATTGAGGACTTGTAGTGACAAAACTCGTGGATCCCAAGACACTAAAATTCTCCCCAATGGAGCGAATCTATAGTTATTCACAAATTTCCAATTAGGGAGCATGGATCTAGCGATGTTATCTATCCTAGAGTCCTTAACCTTATGCTCAAGAAGCGCAACTAGAAATAGCTTATGGAGTTTCACAAAAGTGTTAACAGCTTTTTGTTTAATGGGGTCACTGGGACGCCTTATATTCCAAGAACGAAAATGCATTGAAAAACTAGACACAAAAACAAAAGTCTTTAGACTGACAAAAGGTAATTCAGATGCTCAATGCTTTTAAAGATAAGAGTTAATGTTCACAAAATCCGCAAAACACAAAGGGTAAGCTGAGCTGAATATACTTATTGAGACAAATGGTATATGCGAAGAAGTCACTTCCCTTGACGGTTGTTGGAGCCCTTTGATTTGCTCCAGTTTCCATTGGATATGCCATTTTTCTTTGAGCCTCTATACACCACTTTTAACATCTGGAATTGAGGGTCCAGAAATGGGTGCATCACACTCATGAACGGCTTCCTCTTCCAATTCAGAGCTGCGAGGGATGTTGGGGCTATCTGGTTCGGACTTGGTGTGATTATCTCCACTCTATCAATTTTGCATGAATCAGGCAGGCAGCAACAAAAGCACCGAGTCCCGACTCCAGTTGCAAGAATTTTGACAGCATTAAACAAAACTAAGAAGTTGCTACGAGGTGGACACTCAGTAACCTTATCTTCATCTTCGAGCGATTTATATGCTCTTGACCACCGATTTGCTGCTCTGCGACCTGCAAATGATATCTAATCATAAGACTGAGGGCATTCCTTATTTTTGTGACAAGTTCTAGTAATAACAACTATGGGTACTGTTAAACAAATAAATTTGACTATCTTCTATTTATGACAATTTAAAATTAAGAACAAAGAGAATCAAGAGAGACGGAAACCGAGGGTGGTCAGCCAGAAAATTGAATAATTTGAAAGGTTTGATAGTAGGGGTAAGAAAAACCACTGCTGGAGAATGATCAGATACCCTTGTAGAAGGAAAATGAGTATGAGAACAGCTGGACATTTTAATCCATGCTTCATTAACCAATACACGATCAATTTTGGTAGTTACAAAATGAAGTGAGTCTTGTTTGTTGGCCCAAGTGAAGTGGCAGATTGAATTCGTAAGATCCCTCAAATTCTAATTGGTTAATGAAGTTACTAACTTCATTCACATGGGGAGGACAAGATGCGGCAATCCCTACCTTCTCACATGGGAATCTATTGGCGTTGAAATCTTCTAGAACAACCCAAGGGGATGTGCACTGATGCTGCTGAATATCATGCCACAATTTTTGTCTATCAATATAGCAATTACTAACATAAACAAAAGAGGCAAAGAGCTGGAAAGTACCATCCTTGGCCTCCACATCACAGTGGATGTATTGGTCCGATTGAGCTAGGACTTGTAATAACAAAACTAGTGGATCCCAAGACACTAAAATTCTCCCCAATGGAGCCAATCTATAGTTATTCACAAATTTCCAATTAGGGAGGATGGATATAGCGAAGTTATCTATCCTAGAGTCCTTAACCTTATGCTCAAGAAGCGCAACTTGAAATAGTTAATGGAGTTTCACAAATGTATTAATAGCTTTTTGTTTAAAGGGGTCATTAAGACCCCTTATATTCCAGGAACAAAAATGCATTGAAGAACTAGACACAAAAACAAAAGTATTTAGCCTGACGAAAGGTAATTCAAATGCTCCAAGCTTTTAAAGATAAGTGTTAATGTTCACAAAATCCGCACAACACAAAGGGTAAGCTGAGCTGAATATACTTATAGAGACAAATGGTAAATAGGAAGAAGTCACTTCCCTTAACAGTTGTTGGAGCCCTTTGATTTGCTCCAGTTCCCACTAGATATGCCATTTTTCTTTGAGCCTCTATACACCACTTTTAATATCTGGAATTAAGGGTCCAGATATGGGTGCATCACACTCATGAACGGCATACTCTTCCAATTCAGAGCTGCGAGGGTTGTTGGGGCGATCTGGTTCGGACTTGTTGTGGTTGGATATCTCCTATCCAGCAATTTTGAATGGATCAGGCAGGTAGCAACAAAAGCACCGAGTCCCGATTTTAGTTACAAGAATATTGACGGCATTAAACAAAACTAAGATGTTGCTATGAGGTGGACATTTACTAACCTTATCTTCATCTTCGAGCGATTTATATGCTCTTGACCACGGCTTTACTGCTCCGCGAGCGGCAAATGATATCTAATTATAAGACTGAGGGCATTCCTTTTCTTCGTGACAAGTTCTACAAATAACAACTACGGGTACTATTAAATAATTAATTAAATTTGACTGTCATCTCATTATGACAATTTGACATTAAGAACAAAGATAATCAAGAGAGACAGAAACCGAGGGTGGTCAGCTAGAAAATGGAATAATTTGAAACGTTTGATAGTAGGGGTAAGAAAAATCACTGCTGGAGAATGATCAGATACCCCTGTAGAAGGAAAATGGGTATGAGAACAGCTGGACATTTTAATCCATTCTTCATTTACCAATACACGATCAATTTTCGTAGTTACAAAATGAAGTGAGTCTTGTTTGTTGGCCCAAGTGAAGTAGCAGATTGAATTCCTAAGATCCACAAATTATAATTGGTTAATGATGTCACTAACTTCATTCACATAGGGAGGACAAGATGCAGCACTCCCTACCTTCTCACATGGGAATCTAATGGCGTTGAAATCTCCTAGAACAACCCAAGGGGATGTGCACTGATGCAGCTGAATATCATGCCACATTTTCAGTCTATCGATATAGCAATTACTACCACAAACAAAAGAGGCAAAGAGCTGGAAAGTACCATCCTTGGCCTCCACATCACAGAGGATGTATTGGTCCGATTGAGTTAGGACTTGTAATGACAAAACTAGGGGATCCCAAGACCCTAAAATTCTCCCCTATGGAGCCATTCTATAGTTATTCACAAATTTCCAATGAGGGAGCATGGATCTAGCGATGTTATCCATCCTAGAGTCCTAAACCACACAACAGAAAGGTAAGAGTTAATATTCACTAAATCCGCACAACACAAAGGGTAAGCTGAGCTGAATATACTTATAGAGACAAATGGTAAATAGGAAGAAGTCACTTCCCTTAACGGTTGTTGGAGCCCTTTGATTTGCTCCAGTTCGCACGTGATATGCCATTTTTTTGAGCCTCTATACACCACTTTTAACATTTGGAATTGAAGGTCCAGAAATGGGTGCATTATACTCATGAATGGCTTCCTCTTCCAATTCAAAGTTGCGAGGGATGTTGGGGCTATCTGGTTCGGACTTGGTGTGATTGGATATCTCCAATCCAGCAATTTTGAATGGATCAGGCAGCTAGCAATAAAAGCACCGAGTCCCGACTTTAGTTGCAAGAATATTGACGGCATTAAACAAAACTAATAAGTTGTTATGAGGTGGACACTTACTAACCTTATCTTCATCTTCGAGCAATTTATAAGCTCTTGACCACAGCTTTGCTAATCCGCGAGCCGCAAATGATATCTAATTATAAGACTGAGGGCATTCCTTTTCTTTGTGACAAGTTCTATTAATAACAACAACGGGTACTTTTAAATAATTAAATTTGACTATCTTCTCTTCATGACAATTTGAAATTATGAACGAAGAGAACAAAGAGTGACAGAAAACTGAGGGTGGTCAGCCGTAGAATTGAATTATTTGAAAGGTTTGATAGTAGGAGTAAGAAAAACCACTGCTGGAGAATGTTCAGATACCCCTTAGAAGGAAAATGGGTATGAGAATTGCTGGACATTTTAATCCATGCTTCATTAACCAATATACGATCAATTTTGATAGTTACAAAATGATGTGAGTCATGTTTGTTGGCCCAAGTGCAGTTGCAGATTGAATTCCATAGATCCTCAAATTCTAATTGGTTAATGAAGTCACTAATTCATTCACATAGGGAGGACAAGATGCAGCACTCACTACCTTCTCACATGGGAATCTCATGGCGTTGAAATCTCCTAGAACAACCCAAAGGGATGGGCAACGATGCTGCTGAATATCATGCCACAATTTTTGTCAATCAATATAGCAATTACTACCATAAACAAAAGAGGTAAAGAGATGGAAAATACCATCCTTGGCCTCAACATCACATTGGATGTATTGGTCCGACTGAGGACTTGTAATGACAAAACTAGTGGATTCCAAGACACTAAAATTCTCCCCAATGGAGCCAATCTATAGGTATTCACAAATTTCCAATTAGGGAGAATGGATCAAGCGATGTTATCTATCCTAGAGTCCTTAACATTATTCTCAAGAAGTGCAACTAGAAATAGCTTAGGGAGTTTCAAAAAAGTTTTAACGGCTTTTTGTTTAACGTGGTCATTAGGACCCCTTATATTCCAGGAACGAAAATGAATTAAAGAACTAGACACAAAAATAGAAGTATTTTGACTTACAAAAGGTAATTCAGATGCTCAAAACTTTTAAAGATAAGAGTTAATGATAACAAAATCCGCACAACACAAAGGGTAAGCTGAGCTGAATATACTTATTGAGACAAATGATAAATAGGAAGAAGTCACTTCCCTTAACGGTTGTCGGAGCATTTTGATTTGATCTATTTCCCACTTGATATGCCTTTTTTCCTTGAGCCTTTATACACTACTTTTAACATCTGGAATTGAAGGTCTAGAAATGGGTGCATCTCACTCATGAACGGCTTCCTCTTCCAATTCAGAGCTGCGAGGGATGTTGGGGCTATCTGGTTTGGTCTTGGTGTGATTGGATATCTCCAATCCAACAAATTTGAATGGATCAGACAGGCAGCAACAAAAGCACCGAGTCCCGACTTTAGTTGCAATAATATTGACGACATTAAACAAAACTAAGAACTTGCTATGAGGTGGACACTTACTAACCTTATCTTCAACTTCGAGTGATTTATATGCTCTTGACCACGGCATTGCTGCTCCGCGAGCTGCAAATGAAATCTAATTATAAGACTGAGGGCATTCCTTTTCTTTGTGACAAGTTCTAGTAATAACAACTACGGGTACTTTTCAGTAATTAAATTTGACTATCTTCTCTTCATGACAATTTGAAATTACGAACGAAGAGAATAAAGAGTGACAGAAACTGAGGGTGGTCAGCCATAAAATTGAATAATTTGAAAGGTTTGATAGTAGGGGTAAGAAAAACCACTGCTGGAGAATGATCAGATACCCCTGTAGAAGGAAAATGGGTATGAGAACAGTTGGACATTTTAATCCATGCTTCATTAACCAATACACGATCAATTTTGGTAGTTACAAAATGAAGTGAGTCTTGTTTGTTGGCCCAAGTGAAGTGGCAGATTGAATTCCTAAGATCCCTCAAATTATAATTGGTTAATGAAGTCACTAACCTCATTCACATGGGGAGGACAAGATGCGGCAATCCCTACCTTCTCACATGGGAATCTAATGGCGTTGAAATCTTCTAGCACAACCCAAGGGGATGTGCACTGATGCTGCTGAATATCATGCCACAATTTTTGTCTATCAATATAGCAATTACTAACATAAACAAAAGAGGCAAAGAGCTGGAAAGTACCATCCTTGGCCACCACATCACAGTGGATGTATTGGTCCGATTGAGGATTTGTAATGACAAAACTCGTGGATCCCAAGACACTAAAATTCTCCCCAAAGGAGCCAATCTATAGTTGTTCACAAATTTCCAATTAGGGAGCATGTATCTAGCGATGTTATCTATCCTAGAGTCCTTAACCTTATGCTCAAGAAGCGCAACTAGAAATAGCTTATGGAGTTTCACAAAAGTGTTAACAGCGTTTTGTTTAATGGGGTAACTAGGACACCTTATATTCCAAGAACAAAAATGCATTGAAAAACGAGACACAAAAACAAAAAGTCTTTAGACTGACAAAAGGTAATTCAGATGCTCAATGCTTTTAAAGATAAGAGTTAATGTTCACAAAATCCGCAAAACACAAAGGGTAAGCTGAGCTGAATATACTTATTGAGACAAATAGTAAATACGAAGAAGTCACTTCCTTTAACGGTTGTTGGAGCCCTTTGATTTGCTCCAGTTTCCATTGGATATGCCATTTTTCTTTGAGCCTCTATACACCACTTTTAACATTTGGAATTGAGGTTCCAGAAATGGGTGCATCACACTCATGAACGGCTTCATCTTCCAATTCAGAGATGCGAGGGATGTTGGGGCTACATGGTTCGGACTTGGTGTGATTCGATATCTCCACTCTATCAATTTTGCATGAATCAGGCAGGCAGCAACAAAAGCACCGAGTCCCGACTCCAGTTGCAAGAATTTTGACGGCATTAAACAAAACTAAGAAGTTGCTACGAGGTGGACACTGACTAACCTTATCTTCATCTTCGAGCGATTTATATGCTCTTGACCACCGCTTTGCTGCTCCACGAGCTGCAAATGATATCTAATCATAAAATTGAGGGCATTTCTTTTCTTTGTGACAAGTTCTAGTAATAACAACTATGGGTACTGTTAAATAAATAAATTTGACTATCTTCTTTTTATGACAATTTGAAATTAAGAACAAAGAGAATCAAGAGAGACGGAAGCCGAGGGTGGTCAGCAAGAAAATTGAATAATTTGAAAGGTTTGATAGTAGGGGTAAGAAAAACCACTGCTTGAGAATGATCAGATACCCTTGTAGAAGGAAAATGAGTATGAGAACAGCTGGACATTTTAATCCATGCTTCATTAACCAATACACGATCAATTTTGGTAGTTACAAAATGAAGTGAGTCTTGTTTGTTGGCCCAAGTGAAGTGGCAGATTGAATTCCTAAGATCCCTCAAATTCTAATTGGTTAATGAAGTCACTAACTTCATTCACATGGGGAGGACAAGATGCGGCAATCCCTACCTTCTCACATGGGAATCTATTGGCGTTGAAATCTTCTAGAACAACCCAAGGGGATGTGCACTGATGCTGCTGAATATCATGCCACAATTTTTGTCTACCAATATAGCAATTACTAACATAAACAAAAGAGGCAAAGAGCTGGAAAGTACCATCCTTGGCCTCCACATCACAGTGGATGTATTGGTCCGATTGAGCTAGGACTTGTAATAACAAAACTAGTGGATCCCAAGACACTAAAATTCTCCCCAATGGAGCCAATCTTTAGTTATTCACAAATTTCCAATTACGGAGCATGGATATAGCGATGTTATCTATCCTAGAGTCCTTAACCTTTTGCTCAAGATGCGCAACTTGAAATAGTTAATGGAGTTTCACAAATGTATTAACAGCTTTTTGTTTAATGGGGTCATTAAGACCTCTTGTATTCCAGGAACAAAAATGCATTGAAGAACTAGACACAAAAACAAAAGTATTTAGATTGACGAAAGGTAATTCAAATGCCCCAAGCTTTTAAAGATAAGTGTTAATGTTCACAAAATCCGCACAACACAAAGGGTAAGCTGAGCTGAATATACTTATAGAGACAATGGTAAATAGGAAGAAGTCACTTCCCTTAACGGTTGTTGGAGCCCTTTGATTTGCTCCAGTCCCACTAGATATGCCGTTTTTCTTTGAGCCTTTATACACCACTTTTAACATCTGGAATTGAGGGTCCAGAAACGGGTGCATCACACTCATGAACGGCTTACTCTTCCAATTCAGAGCTGCGAGGGATGTTGGGGCTATCTGGTTCGGACTTGTTGTGGTTGGATATCTCCTATCCAGCAATTTTGAATGGATCAGGCAGGTAGCAATAAAAGCACCGAGTCCCAATTTTAGTTGGAAGAATATTGACGGCATTAAACAAAACTAAGAAGTTGCTACGAGGTGGACATTTACTAACCTTATCTTCATCTTCGAGCGATTTATATGCTCTTGACCACGGCTTTACTGCTCCGCGAGCTGCAAATGATATCTAATTATAAGACTGAGGGCATTCCTTTTCTTCGTGACAAGTTCTACAAATAACAACTACGGGTATTATTAAATAATTAATTAAATTTGACTGTCATCTCTTTATGACAATTTGAAATTAAGAACAAAGATAATCAAGAGAGACAGAAACCGAGGGTGGTCAGCCAGAAAATGGAATAATTTGAAACGTTTGATAGTAGGGGTAAGAAAAACCACTGCTGGAGAATGATCAGATACCCCTGTAGAAGGAAAATGGGTATGAGAACAGCTGGACATTTTAATCCATGCTTCATTTACCAATACACGATCAATTTTCGTAGTTACAAAATGTAGTGAGTCTTGTTTGTTGTCCCAAGTGAAGTAGCAAATTGAATTCCTAAGATCCACAAATTCTAATTGGTTAATGATGTCACTAAATTCATTCACATAGGGAGGACAAGATGCAGCACTCCCTACCTTCTCACATGGGAATCTAATGGCGTTGAAATCTCCTAGAACAACCCAAGGGGATGAGCACTGATGCTGCTGAATATCATGCCACAATTTCAGTCTATCGATATAGCAATTACTACCACAAACAAAAGAGGCAAAGAGCTGGAAAGTACCATCCTTGGCCTCCACATCACAGAGGATGTATTGGTCCGATTGAGTTAGGACTTGTAATGACAAAACTAGGGGATCCCAAGACCCTAAAATTCTCCCCAATGGAGCCAATCTATAGTTATTCACAAATTTCAAATTAGGGAGCATGGATCTAGCGATGTTATCCATCCTAGAGTCCTAAATCTCACAACACAAAGGTAAGAGTTAATATTCACTAAATCCGCACAACACAAAGGGTAAGCTGAGCTGAATATACTTATTGAGACAAATGGTAAATAGGAAGAAGTCACTTCCCTTAACGGTTGTTGGAGCCCTTTGATTTGCTCCAGTTCGGACGTGATATGCCATTTTTTTTGAGCCTCTATACACCACTTTTAACATCTGGAATTGAAGGTCCAGAAATGGGTGCATTACACTCTTGAACGGCTTCCTCATCCAATTCAAAGTTGCGAGGGATGTTGGGGCTATCTGGTTCGGACTTGGTGTGGGATTTCTCCAATCCAACAATTTTGAATGGATCAGGCAGGTAGCAACAAAAGCACAGAGTCCCAACTTTAGTTGCAAGAATATTGACGGCATTAAACAAAACTAATAAGTTGCTATGAGGTGGACACTTACTAACCTTATCTTCATCTTCGAGCGATTTATAAGCTCTTGACCACGGCTTTGCTAATCCGTGAGCCGCAAATGAAATCTAATTATAAGACTTAGGGCATTCCTTTTCTTTGTGACAAGTTCTATTAATAACAACAACGGGTACTTTTAAATAATTAAATTTGACTATATTCTCTTCATGACAATTTGAAATTATGAACGAAGAGAACAAAGAGTGACAGAAAACTGAGGGTGGTCAGCCGTAGAATTGAATTATTTGAAAGGTTTGATAGTAGGAGTACGAAAAACCATTGCTGCAGAATGATCAGATACCCCTTAGAAGGAAAATGGGAATGAGAATAGCTGGACATTTTAATCCATGCTTCATTAACCAATACATGATCAATTTTGGTAGTTACAAAATGATGTTAGTCTTGTTTGTTGGCCCAAGTGCAGTTGCAGATTGAATTCCATAGATCCTCAAATTGTAATTGGTTAATGAAGTCACTAATTCATTCACATAGGTAGGACAAGATGCAGCACTCACAACCTTCTCACATGGGAATCTCATGGCGTTGAAATCTCCTAGAGCAACCCAAAGGGACGTGCAACGATGCTGCTGAATATCATGCCACAATTTTTGTCTATCAATATTATAATTACTACCACAAAAGAGGCAAAGAGCTGGAAAATACCATCCTTAGCCTCCACATCACAGTGGATGTATTGGTCCGATTGAGGACTTGTAATGACAGAACTGGTGGATTCCAAGACACTAAAATTCTCCCCAATGGAGCCAATCTATAGGTATTAACAAATTTCCAATTAGGGAGAATGGATCGAGCGATGTTATCTATCCTAGAGTCCTTAACCTTATTCTCAAGAAGTGCAACTAGAAATAGCTTATGGAGTTTCACAAAAGTGTTAACAGCTTTTTGTTTAACGTGGTCATTAGGACCCCTTATATTCCAGGAACGAAAATGAATTGAAGAACTAGACACAAAAATAGAAGTATTTTGACTTACAAAAGGTAATTCAGATGCTCAAAACTTTTAAAGATAAGAGTTAATGATAACAAAATCTGCACAACACAAAGGGTAAGCTGAGCTGAATATACTTATTGAGACAAATGATAAATAGGAAGAAGTCACTTCCCTTAACGGTTGTTGGAGCATTTTGATTTGCTGTATTTCCCACTTGATATGCCACTTTTCCTTGAGCCTTTATACACTACTTTTAACATCTGGAATTGAAGGTCCAGAAATGGGTGCATCTCACTCTTGAACGGCTTCCTCTTCCAATTCAGAGCTGCGAGGGATGTTGGGGCTATCTGGTTTGGTCTTGGTGTGATTGGATATCTCTAATCCAACAATTTTGAATGGATCAGGCAGGCAGCAACAAAAGCACCGAGTCCCGACTTTAGTTGCAATAATATTGATGACATTAAACAAAACTAAGAAATTGCTATGAGGTGGACACTTACTAACCTTATCTTCAAATTCGAGTGATTTATATGCTCTTGACCACGGCATTGCTGCTCCGCGAGCTGCAAATGAAATCTAATTATAAGACTGAGGGCATTCCTTTTCTTTGTGACAAGTTCTAGTAATAACAACTTTGGGTACTTTTAAATAATTAAATTTGACTATCTTCTCTTCATGACAATTTGAAATTACGAACGAAGAGAATAAAGAGGGACAGAAACTGAGGGTGGTCAGCCATAAAATCGAATAATTTGAAAGGTTTTATAGTAGGGGTAAGAAAAACCACTGCTGGAGAATGATCAGATACCCCTGTAGAAGGAAAATGGGTATGAGAACAGCTGGACATTTTAATCCATGCTTCATTTACCAATACAAGATCAATTTTCGTAGTAACAAAATGAAGTGAGTCTTGTTTGTTGGCCCAAGTGAAGTAGCAGATTGAATTCTTTAGATCCACAAATTCTAATTGGTTAATAATGTCACTAAATTCATTCACATAGGGAGGACAAGATGCAGCACTCCCTACCTTCTCACATGGGAATCTAATGGCGTTGAAATCTCCTAGAACAACCCAAGGGGATGTGCACTGATGCTGCTGAATATCATGCCACAATTTCAGTCTATCGGTATAGCAATTACTACCACAAATAAAAGAGGCAAAGAGCTGGAAAGTACCATCCTTGGCCTCCACATCACAGAGGATGTATTGGTCCGATTGAGTTAGGACTTGTAATGACAAAACTAGGGGATCCGAAGACCCTAAAATTCTCCCCTATGGAGCCAATCTATAGTTATTCACAAATTTCCAATTAGGGAGCATGGATCTAGCGATGTTATCCATCCTAGAGTCCTAAACCTCACAACACAAAGGGTAAGCTGAGCTGAATATACTTATTGAGACAAATGGTAAATAAGAAGAAGTCACTTCCCTTAACGGTTTTTGGAGCCCTTTGATTTGCTCCTGTTCGCACGTGAGATGCCATTTTTTTTGAGCCTCTATACACCACTTTTGACATCTGGAATTGAAGGTCCAGAAATGGGTGCATTGAACGGCTTCCTCTTCCAATTCAAAGTTGCGAGGGATGTTGGGGCTTTCTGGTTAGGACTTGGTGTGATTGGATATCTCCAATCCAACAATTTTGAATGGATCAGGCAGGTAGCAACAAAAGCACCGAGTCCCGACTTTAGTTGCAAGAATATTGACGGCATTAAACAAAACTAATAAGTTGCTATGAGGTGGACACTTACTAACCTTATCTTCATCTTCGAGCGATTTACAAGCTCTTGACCACGGCTTTGCTAATCCGCGAGCTGCAAATGAAATCTAATTATAAGACTGAAGGCATTCCTTTTCTTTGTGACAAGTTCTAGTAATAACAACGGGTACTTTTAAATAATTAAATTTGACTATCTTCCCTTCATGACAATTTGAAATTATGAACGAAGAGAACAAAGAGTGACGGAAAACTGAGGGTGGTCAGCCGTAGAATTGAATAATTTGAAAGGTTTGATAGTAGGAGTAAGAAAAACCACTGCTGGAGAATGATCAGATACCCCTTAGAAGGAAAATGGGTATGAGAATAGCTGGACATTTTAATCCATGCTTCATTAACCAATACACGATCAATTTTGGTAGTTACAAAATGATGTGAGTCTTGTTTGTTGGACCAAGTGCAGTTGCAGAATGAATTGCATAGATCCTCAAATTCTAATTGGTTAATGAAGTCACTAATTCATTCACATAGGGAGGACAAGATGCAGCACTCACTACCTTCTCACATGGGAATCTCATGACGTTGAAATCTCCAAGAACAACCCAAAGGGATGTGCAACGATGCTGCTGAATATCATGCCACAATTTTTGTCTTTCAATATAGCAATTACTACCATAAGCAAAAGAGGCAAAGAGCTGGAAAATACCATCCTTGGCCTCCACATCACAGTGGATGTATTGGTCCGATTGAGGACTTGTAATGACAAAACTAATGGATTCCAAGACACAAAAATTCTCCCCAATGGAGCCAATCTATAGGTATTCACAAATTTCCAATTAGGGAGAATGGATCAAGCGATGTTATCTATCCTAGAGTCCTTAACCTTATTCTCAAGAAGTGCAACTAGAAATAGCTTATGGAGTTTCACAAAAGTGTTAACGGCTTTTTGTTTAACGTGGTCATTAGGACCCCATATATTCCAGGAACGAAAATGAATTGAAGAACTAGACAAAAAAATAGAAGTATTTTGACTTACAAAAGGTAATTCAGATGCTCAAAACTTTTAAAGATAATAGTTAATGATCACAAAATCCGAACAACACAAAGGGTAAGCTGAGGTGAATATACTTATTGAGACAAATGATAAATAGGAAGAAGTCACTTCCCTTAACGGTTGTTGGAGCATTTTGATTTGCTCTATTTCCCACTTGATATGCCACTTTTCCTTGAGCCTTTATACACTACTTTTAACATCTGGAATTGAAGGTCCAGAAATGGGTGCATCTCACTCATGAACGGCTTCCTCTTCCAATTCAGAGCTGCGGGGGATGTTGGGGCTATTTGGTTTGGTCTTGGTGTGATTGGATATCTCCAATCCAACAATTTTGAATGGATCAGGCAGGCAGCAACAAAAGCACCGATTCCCGACTTTAGTTGCAAATATATTGACGACATTAAACAAAAGTAAGAAGTTGCTATGAGGTGGACACTTACTAACCTTATCTTCAACTTCGAGTGATTTATATGCTCTTCACCACGACATTGCTGCTCCGCGAGCTGCAAATGAAATCTTATTATAAGACTGAGGGCATTCCTTTTTTTGTGACAAGTTCTAGTAATAACAACTACGGGAACTTTTAAATAATTAAATTTGACTATCTTCTCTTCATGACAATTTAAAATTACGAACGAAGAGAATAAAGAGTGACAGAAACTGAGGGTGGTCAGCCATAAAATTGAATAATTTGAAAAGTTTGATTGTAGGGTTAAGAAAAATCACTGCTAGAGAATAATCAGATACCCCTGTAGAAGGAAAATGGGTATGAGAACAGCTGGACATTTTAATCCATGCTTCATTAACCAATACACGATCAATTTTGGTAGTTACAAAATGAAGTGAGTATTGTTTGTGGGCCCAAGTGAAGTAGCAGATTGAATTCCTTAGATCTTCAAATTCTAATTGGTTAATGAAGTCACTAAATTCATTCACATAGGGAGGACAAGATGCAGCACTCACTACCTTCTCACATGGAAATCTAATGGCGTTGAAATCTCCTAGAACAACCCAAGGGGATGTGCACTGATGCTGCTGAATATCATGCCACAATTTTTGTCTATCAATATAGCAATTACTAACACAAACAAAAGAGGCAAAGAGCTGGAAAGTACCATCCTTGGCCTCCACATCACAGTGGATGTATTTGTCCGATTGAGGACTTTTAATGAGAAAACTCGTGAATCCCAAGACACAAAAATTCTCCCCAATGGAGCCAAACTATAGTTTTTCACAAATTTCCAATTAGGGAGCATGGATCTAGCGATGTTATCTATCCTAGAGTCCTTCACCTTATACTCAAGAAGCGCAACTAGAAATAGCTTATGGAGTTTCACTAAAGCGTTAACAGCTTTTTGTTTAATGGGGTCACTAAGACCCCTTATATTCCAAGAACGAAAATGCATTGAAGAACTAGACACAAAAATAAAAGTATTTAGACTTACAAAAGGTAATTCAGATGCCCAATGCTTTTAAAGATAAGAGTTAATGCTCACAAAATCCGTACAACACAAAGGGTAAGCAAAGCTGAATATACTTATTAAGACAAATGGTAAATGGAAGAAGTCTCTTTCCACGGTTGATGGAGCCCTTTGATTTGCTCCAGTTCCCACTGGATAAGCCATTTTTCTTTGAGCCTCTATACACCACTTTTAACATCTGGAATTGAGGGTCCAGAAATGGGTGCATCACACTCATGAACGGCTTCCTCTTCCAATTCAAAGCTGCGCGAGATGTTGGGGCTATCTGGTTGGACTTGGTGTGATCGGATATCTCCAATCCAGCAATTTCGAATGGATCAGGCAGGCAGCAACAAAAGCACTGGGTCCCAACTTTATTTGCAAGAATATTGACGGCATTAAACAAAACTAAGAAGTTCTATGAGGTGGACACTTACTAACCTTATCTTCATTTTTGAGCGATTTATATGCTCTTGACCACGGCTATGCTGCTCTGCGAGTTGCAAATAATATATAATTATAAGACCGAGGGAATTCCCTTTCTTTGTGACAAGTTCTAGTAATAACAATTACGGGTACTTTTAAATAATGAAATTTGACTATCATCTCTTTATGACAATTTGAAATTAAGAACAAAGAGAATCAAGAGAGATAGAAACTGAGGGTGGTCTGCAAGAAAATTGAATAATTTGAAAGGTTTGATAGTAGGGGTATGAAAAACCACTGCTGGAGAATGATCAGATACCCTTGTAGAAGGAAAACGGGTATGAGAACAGCTGGATATTTTAATCCATGCTTCATTAACCAATACATGATCAATTTTGGTAGTTACAAAATGAAGTGAGTCTTGTTTGTTTGCCCAAGTGAAGTGGCAGATTGAATTCCTAAAACCCTCAAATTCTAATTGGTTAATGAAGTCGCTAAATTCATTCACATGGGGAGGACAAGATGCGGCAATCCCTACCTTCTCACATTGGAATCTAATGGCGTTGAAATCTCCTAGAACAACCCAAGGGGATGTGCGCTGATGCGGCTGAATATCATGCCACAATTTTTGTCTATCAATATATCAATTACTAACATAAACAAAAGAGGCAAAGAGCTGGAAAGTACCATCCTTGGCCTCCACATCACAGTGGATGTATTGGTCCGATTGAGGACTTGTAATGTAATGACAAAACTCGTGAATCCCAAGACACAAAAATTCTCTCCAATGGAGCCAATCTATAGTTATTCACAAATTTCCAATTAGGGAGCATGAATCTAGCGATGTTATCTATCCTAGAGTCCTTAACCTTATGCTCAAGAAGCGCAACTAGAAATAGCTTATGGAGTTTCACAAAAGTGTTAACAGTTTTTTGTTTAATGGGGTCACTAGGACACCTTATATTCCAAGAACGAAAATGCATTGAAGAACTAGACACAAAAACAAAAGTGTTTAGAGTGACAAAAGGTAATTCAGATGATCAAGGCTTTTAAAGATAAGAGTTAATGTTCACAAATTCCGCACAACACAAAGGGTAAGCTGAGCTGAATATACTTATTGAGACAAATGGTAAATACGAAGAAGTCACTTCCCTTAACGGTTGTTGGAGCCCTTTGATTTGCTCCAGTTCCCATTGGATATGCCATTTTTCTTTGAGCCTCTATACACCACTCTTAACATCTGGAATTGAGGGTCCAGAAATTGGTGCATCACACTCATGAACGGTTTCCTCTTCCAATTCAGAGCTGCGACGGATGTTGGGGCTATCTGGTTCGGACTTGGTGTGATTGCATATCTCCCCTCTAGCAATTTTGCATGAATCAGGCAGGTAGCAACAAAAGCATCGAGTCCCGACTCTAGTTGCAAGAATTTTGACGACATTAAACAAAACTAAAAAGTTGCTACGAGGTGGACACTTACTAACCTTATCTTAATCTTCGAGCGATTTATATGCTCTTGACCACTGCCTTGCTGCTCCGCGAGCTGCAAATGATATCTAATCATAAGACTGAGGGCATTCCTTTTCTTTGTGACAAGTTCTAGTAATAACAACTACGGGTACTGTTAAATAAATAAATTTGACTATCTTCTCTTTATGACAATTTGAAATTAATAACAAAGAGAATCAAGAGAGACAGAAACTGAGGGTGGTTAGCCAAAAAATTGAATAATTTGAAAGATTTGATAGTAGTTGTAAGAAAAACCACTGCTGGAGAATGATCAGATACCCCTGTAGAAGGAAAATGGGTATGAGAACAGCTGGACATTTTAATCCATGCTTCAGTAACCAATACACGATCAATTTTGGTAGTTACAAAATGAAGTGAGTCTTGTTTGTTGGCCCAAGTGAAGTAGCAGATTGAATTCCAAAGATGCTAAAATTAAAATTGGTTAATGAAGTCACTAAATTCATTCACATAGGGAGTACAAGATAAAGCACACTCTACCTACTCACATGGGAATCTAATGGCGTTGAAATCTCCTAGAACAACCCAAGGGGATGTGAACTGATGCTGCTAAATATCATGCCACAATTTTTGTCTATAAATATAGCAATTACTACCATAAACAAAAGAGGCAAAGAGCTGGAAAGTACCATCCTTGGCCTCCGCATCACAGTGGATGTATTGGACCAATTGAGCTAGGAATTGTATTAACAAAACTAGTGGATCCCAAGACACTAAAATTCTCCCCAATGGAGCCAATCTATAGTTATTCACAAATTTCCAATTAGGGAGCATGGATATAGCGATGTTATCTATCCTAGAGTCCTTAACCTCCGCATAACAACTTTTTGTTTAATGGGGTCATTAAGACCCCTTATATTCCAGGAACGAAAATGCATTGAAGAACTAGACACAAAAACAAAAGTATTTAGACTGACGAAAGGTAATTCAAATGCTCCAAGCTTTTAAAGATAAGAGTTAATGTTCATAAAATCCGCACAAGAAAAAGGGTAAGCTGAGCAGAATATACATATAGAGACAAATGGTAAATAGGAAGACGTCACTTCCCTTAACGGTTGTTGGAGCCCTTTGATTTGCTCCAGTTCCCACTAGATATGCCATTTTTCTGTGAGCCTCTATACACCACTTTTAACATCTGGAATTGAGGGTCCAGAAATGGGTGCGTCAGACTCATGAACGGCTTACTCTTCCAATTCAGAGCTGCGAGGGATGTTGGGGCTATCTGGTTCGGACTTGGTGCGGTTGGATATCTCCTATCCAGCAATTTTGAATGGATCAGGCTGGCAACAACAAAAGCACCAAGTCCTGATTTTAGTTGCAAGAATATTGACGGCATTAAACAAAACTAAGAAGTTGCTATGAGGTGGACATTTACTAACCTTATCTTCATCTTCGAGCGATTTATATGCTCTTGACCACTGCATTACTGCTCCGCGAGCTGCAAATGATATCTAATTATAAGACTGAGGGCATTCCTTTTCTTTGTCACAAGTTCTAGTAATAACAACTATGGGTACTACTAAATAATTAATTAAATTCGACTGTCATCTCTTTACGACAATTTGAAATTAAGAACAAAGTTAATCAAGAGAGACAGAAACTGAGGGTGGTCAGCCAGAAAAGTGAATAATTTGAAAGGGTTGATAGTAGGGGTAAGAAAAACCACTGCTGGAGAATGATCAGATACCCCTGTAGAAGGAAAATGGGTATGAGATCAGCTGGACATTTTAATCCACGCTTCATTAACCAATACACGATCAATTATCGTAATTACAAAATGAAGTGAGTCTTGTTTGTTGGCCCAAGTGAAGTAGCAGATTGAATTCTAAGATCCACAAATTCTAATTGGTTAATGATGTCACTAAATTGATTCACATAGGGAGGACAAGATGTAGCACTCCCTACTTTCTCCCATGGGAATGTAATGGCGTTGAAATCTCCTAGAACAACCCAAGGGGATGTGCACTGATGCTGCTGAATATCATGCCACAATTTCAGTCTATCGATATAGCAATTACTACCACAAACAAAAGAGGCAAAAAGCTGGAAAGTACCATCCTTGGCCTACACATCACAGAGGATGTATTGGTCCGATTGAGTTAGGACTTGTAATGACAAAACTAGGGGATCCCAAGACCCTAAAATTCTACCCTATGGAGCCAATCTATAGTTATTCACAAATTTCCAATTAGGGAGCATGGATCTAGCGTTGTTATCCATCCTAGAGGCCTAAACGTCACAACACAAAGGTAAGAGTTAATATTCACTAAATCTGCATAACACAAAGGGTAAGCTGAGTGGAATATACTTATTGACACAAATGAGAAATAGGAAGAAGTCACTTCCCTTAACGGTTGTTGGAGCCCTTTTATTTGCTCCAGTTCGCACGTGATATGCCATTTTTTTTGAGCTTTATACTCAACTTTTAGCATCTGGAATTGAAGGTCCAGAAATAGGTGCATCACACTCATGAACGGCTTCCTCTTCCAATTCAAAGTTGCATGGGATGTTAGAGCTATCTGGTTCGGACTTGGTGTGATTGGATATCTCCAATCCAGCAATTTTGAATGGATCAGGCAGGTAGCAATAAAAGCACCGAGTCCCGACTTTAGTTGCAAGAATATTGACGGCATTAAACAAAACTAATAAGTTGCTATGAGGTGTACACTTACTAACCTTATCTTCATCTTCGAGCGATTTATATGCTCTTGACCACGGCTTTGCTGCTCCGCGAGCTGCAAATGATATCTAATTATAAGACTGAGGGCATTCCTTTTCTTTGTCACAAGTTCTAGTAATAACAACTATGGGTACTACTAAATAATTAATTAAATTCGACTGTCATCTCTTTACGACAATTTGAAATTATGAACAAAGTTAATCAAGAGAGACAGAAACTGAGGGTGGTCGGCCAGAAAATTGAATAATTTGAAAGGGTTGATAGTAGGGGTAAGAAAAACCACTGCTGGAGAATGATCAGATACCCCTGTAGAAGGAAAATGGGTATGAGATCAGCTGGACATTTTAATCCACGCTTCATTAACCAATACACGATCAATTATCGTAATTACAAAATGAAGTGAGTCTTGTTCGTTGGCCCAAGTGAAGTAGCAGATTGAATTCTAAGATCCACAAATTCTGATTGGTTAATGATGTCACTAAATTCATTCACATAGGGAGGACAAGATGCAGCACTCCCTACCTTCTAACATAGGAATCTAATGGCGTTGAAATCTCCTAGAACAACCCAAGGGGATGTGCACTGATGCTGCTGAATATCATGCCACAATTTCAGTCTATCGATATAGCAATTACTACCACAAACAAAAGAGGCAAAGAGCTGGAAAGTACCATTCTTGGCCTACACATCACAGAGGATGTATTGGTCCGATTGAGTTAGGACTTGTAATGACAAAACTAGGGGATCCCAAGACCCTAAAATTGTCCCCTATTGAGCCAATCTATAGTTATTCACAAATTTACAATTAGGGAGCATGGATGTAGCGATGTTATCCATCCTAGAGTCCTAAACCTCACAACACAAAGGTAAGAGTTAATATTCACTAAATCCGCACAACACAAAGGGTAAGCGGAGCTGAATATACTTATTGAGACAAATGGTAAATAGGAAGAAGTCACTTCCCTTAACGGTTGTTGGAGCCCTTTGATTTGCTCCAGTTCGCACGTGATATGCCATTTTTTTTGAGCCTCTATACACCACTTTTAACATCTAGAATTGAAGGTCCAGAAATGGGTGCTTCCTCTTCCAATTCAAAGTAGCGTGGGATGTTGGGGCTATCTGGTTCGGACTTGGTGTGATTGGATATCTCCAATCCAGCAATTTTGAATGGATCAGGCGGGTAGCAACAAAAGCACCGAGTCCCGACTTTAGTTGCAAGAATATTTATGGCATTAAACAAAACTAATAAGTTGCTATGAGGTGGACACTTTACTAACCTTATCTTCATCTTCGAGCGATTTATATGCTCTGGACCACGGCTTTGTTGCTCCGCGAGCTACAAATGAAATCTAATTATAAGACTGAGGGCATTCCTTTTCTTCGTGACAAGTTCTAGTAATAACAACGGGTACTTTTAAGTAATTAAATTTGACCATCTTCTCTTCATGACAATTTGAAATTATGAACGAAGAGAATAAAGAGTGACAGAAAACAGAGGGTGGTCAGCCATAGAATTGAATAATTTGAAAGGTTTGATAGTAGGAGTAAGAAAAACCACTGCTGAAGAATAATCAGATACCCCTGTAGAAGGAAAATGGGTATGAGAATAGCTGGACATTTTAATCCATGCTTCATTAACCAATACACGATCAATTTTCGTAGTTACAAAATGAAGTGAGTCTTGTTTATTGGCCCAAGTGAAGTAACAGATTGAATTCCTAAGATGCTAAAATTCAAATTGGTTAATGAAGTCACTAAATTCATTCACATAGGGAGTACAAGATAAAGCACACCCAACCTTCTCACATGAGAATCTAATGGCGTTGAAATCTCCTAGAACAACCCAAGGGGATGTGCACCGATGCTACTGAATATCATGCCACAATTTTTGTCTATCAATATAGCAATTACTACCATAAACAAAAGAGGCAAAGAGCTGGAAAGTACGATCCTTGGCCTCCACATCACAGTGGATATATTGGTCCGATTGAGCTAGGACTTGTAATAACATAATTAGTAGATCCCAAGACACTAAAATTCTCCCCAATGCAGCCAATTTATAGTTATTCATAAATTTCCAATTAGGGAGCATGGTTATAGCGATGTTATCTATCCTATAGTCCTTAACCTTATGCTCAAGAAGCGCAACTAGAAATAGTTTATGGAGTTTAACAAATGTATTAACAGCTTTTTGTTTAATGGGGTCATTAAGACCCCTTATATTCCAGGAACGAAAATGCATTGAAGAACTAGACACAAAATCAAAAGTATTTAGACTGACGAAAGGTAATTCAAATGCTCCAAGCTTTTAAAGATAAGAGTTAATGTTCACAAAATCCGCACAACACAAAGGTAAGCTGAGCTAAATATACTTATAGAGACAAATGGTAAATAGGAAAAAGTCACTTCCCTTAACGGTTGTTGGAGCCCTTTGATTTGCTCCAGTTCCCACTTGATATGCCATTTTTCTACGAGCTTCTATACACCACTTTTAACATCTGGAATTGAAGGTCCAGAAATGGGTGCATCACACTCATGAACGGCTTCCACTTCAAATTCAGAGCTGTGAGGGATGTTGGGGCTAGGTGGTTCAGACTTGATGTGATTGGATATCTCCAATCCAGCAATTTTGAATGGATCAGGCAGGCAGCAACACAAGCACCGAGTCCCGTCTTTAGTTGCAAGAATATTGACGGTATAATACAAAACTAAGAAGTTGCTATAAGGTGGACACTTACTAACCTTATCTTCATCTTTGAGCGATTTATATGCTCTTGACCACAGCTTGGCTACTACGCGAGCTGCAAATGAAATCTAATTATAAGACTGAGGGCATTCCTTTTCTTTGTCACAAGTTCTAGTAATAACAACTACGGGTATTTTAATAATTAAATTTGACTATCCTCTCTTCATGACAATTTGAAATTATGAACGAAGAGAATAAAGAGTGACAGAAACTGAGGGTAGTCAGCCATAAAATTGAATAATTTGAAAGGTTTGATAGTAGGGGTAAGAAAAACCACTGCTGGAGAATGATCAGATAACCCTGTAGAAGGGAAATGGGTATGAGAATAGCTGGACATTTTAATCCATCCTTCATTAACCAATACACAATCAATTTTGGTAGTTAGAAAATGATGTGAGTCTTGTTTGTTGGCCCAAGTAAGGTAGCAGATTGAATTCCAAAGATCCTCAAATTCTAATTGGTTAATGAAGTCACTAAATTCATTCACATAGGGAGGACAAGATGCAGCACTCCCTACCTTCTCATATGGAAATCTAATGGCGTTGAAATCTCCTAGAACAATCCAAGGGGATGTGCCCCAATGCTGCTGAATATCATGCCACAATTTTTGTCTATCAATATATCAATTACTACCCTAAACAAAAGAGGCAAAGAGCTGGAAAGTACCGTCCTTGGCCCCAATATCACAGTGGACGTATTGGTCCGATTGAGTACTTGTAATGACAAAACTAGTGGATCACAAGACACTAAAATTCTCCCCAATGGAGCCAATCTATAGTTATTCACAAATTTTCAACTACGGAGCATGGATCTAGCGATGTTGTCTATCCTAGAGTCCTTAACCTTATGCTCAAGAAGCGCAACTAGAATTAGCTTATGGAGTTTCACAAAAGAGTCAACAGCTTTTTGTTTAATGGGGTTATATTCGAGGAACGAAAATGCTTTGAAGAACTAGACACAAAAACGGAAGTATTTAGACTGACAAAAGGTAATTCAGAAGCTCAAAGCTTTTAAAGATGAGAGTCAATGTTCACAAAATCAGCACAACACAAAGTGTAAGCTGAGCTGAATATACTTATTGAGACAAATGGTAAATAGGAAGAAATCACTTCCCTTAACGGTTGTTGGAGCCCTTTGATTTGCTCCAGTTCCCACTGGATAAGCCATTTTTCTTTGAGGGTCCATAAATGGGAGCATCACGCTCATGAACAGCTTCGTCTTCCAATTAAGAGCAGCGACGGATGTTGGGGCTATTTGGTTCGGACTTGGTGAGATTGGATATCTCCAATCCAGCAATTTTGAATGGATCAGGCAGGTAGCAACAAAAGCACCGAGTCCCGACATTAGTTGCAAGAATATTGATGGCATTAAACAAAACTAAGAAGTGGCTATGAGGTGGACACTTACTAACCTTAACTTCATCTTCGAGCGATTTATAGGCTCTTGACCACGGCTTTGCTGCTCCGCGAGCTACAAATGAAATCTAATTATAAGACTGAGAGCATTCCTTTTCTTTGTGACAAGTTCTAGTAATAACAACTACGGGTAATTTTAAAAAATTAAATTTGACTATCTTCTCTTTATTACAATTTAAAATTATGAACGAAGAGAATCAAGAGAGACAGAATTTGAGGGTGGTCGGCCAGAAAATTGAATAATTTGAAAGGTTTGATAGAAGGGGTAATAAAAACCACTGCTGGAGAATGATCAGATACCCTGTAGAAGGAAAATGGGTATGAGAACAGCAGGACATTTTAATCCATGCTTCATTAACCAACACACGATCAATTTTGGTATTTACAAAATGAAGTGAGTCTTGTTTGTGGGCCCAAGTGAAGTAGCAGATGGAATTCCTAAGATCCTCAAATTCTAATTGGTTAATGAAGTCACTAAATTCATTCAAAAAGGGAGGACAAGATGCAACACTCACTACCTTCTCACATGGGAATCTAATGGCGTTAAAATCTCCTAGAACAACCCAAGGGGATTTGCACAGACGCTGCTGAATATCATGCCACAATTTTTGTCTATCAATATAGCAATTACTACCATAAACAAAAGAGGCAAAGAGCTGGAAAGTACCATCCTTGGCCCCCACATCAAAGTAGATGTATTAGTCCGATTGAGGACTTGTAATGACAAAACTAGTGGATCCCAAGACACTAAAATTCTCCCCAATGGAGACAATCTATTGTTATACACAAATTTCCATTTAGGGAGCATAGATCTAGCGATGTTATCTATCCTAGATTCCATAACCTTATGCTCAAGAAGCGCAACAAGAATTAGCTTATGGGGTTTCACAAAAGTGTTAAAATGGTTTTTGTTTAATGGGGTCATTAAGACCCCCTATATTTAAGGAACAAAAATGCTTCGAAAAACTAGACACAAAAACATAAGTATTTAGACTTACAAAAGGTAATTCAGATGCTGAAAGCTTTTAAAGACAAGAGTTAATGTTCACAAAATCCGCACAACACAAAGGGTAAGCTGAGCTGAATATACTTATTGAGACAAATGGTAAATAGGAAAAAGTCACTTCCCTTAACAGTTATTGGAGCCCTTTGATTTGCTCCAGTTCCCACTAGATATGCCATTTTTCTTTGAGCCTCTATACACCACTTTTAACATCTGGAATTGAGGGTCCAGAAATGGGCGAATCACACTCATAAACTGCGAGGGATGTTGGGGCTCTCTGGTTCGGACTTGGTGTGATTAGATATCTCCAATCCAGCTATTTTGAATGGATCAGACAGGCAGCAACAAAAGCACCGAGTCCCGACTTTAGTTGCAAAAATATTGATGGCATTAAACAAAACTAAGAAGTTGCTATGAATTGGACACTTACTAACCTTATCTTCATCTTCGAGCGATTTTTATCCTCTTGACCATGGCTTTGCTGCTCCGCGAGCTGCAAATGAAATCTAATTATAAGACTAAGGGCATTCCTTTTCTTTGTGACAAGTTCTAGTAATAACAACTACGGGTACTTTTAAATAATAAAATTTTACTATCTTCTCTTTATGACAATTTGAAATTAGGAACGGAGAGAATAAAGAGTGATAGAAACTGAGGGTGGTCAGCCATAAAATCGGATAATTAGAAAGGTTTGATAGTAGGGGTAAGAAAAACCACCGCTGGAGAATGATGAGATACCCTGTAGAAGGAAAATGGGTATGAGAACAGCTGGACATTTTAATCCATGCTTCATTAACCAATACATGATCAATTTTGGTAGTTACAAAATGAAATGAGTCTTTTTTGTTGGCCCAAGTGAAGTAGCAGACTGAATTCCTAAGATCCTCAAATTCTAATTGGTTAATGAAGTCACTAAATTCATTCACACAGGTAGGACAAGATGCAACACTCCCTACCTTCTCACATGGGAATCTAATGGCGTTGAAATCTCCTAGAACAATCCAAGGGAATGTGCACTAATGTTGCTGAATATCATGCCATAATTTTTGTCTATCAATTTATCAATTACTACCATAAACAAAAGAGGCATAGAGCTGGAAAGTACCGTCCTTGGCCCCCACATCACAGTGGATGTAATGGTCCGATTGAGTACTTGTAATTACAAAACTAGTGGATCACAAGACACTATAATTCTCCCCAATGGAGCCAATCTATAGTTATTCACAAATTTTCAACTAGGGAGCATGGATCTAGCGATGTTATCTATCCAAGAGTCCTTAACCTTATGCCCAAGAAGCGCAACTAGGATAAGCTAATGGAGTTTCACAAAATTGTTAACAGCTTTTTGTTAAATGGGGTTATATTCCAGGAACGAAAATGCAATGAAGAACTAGACACAAAAATAGAAGTATTTAGACTGAAAAAAGGTAATTCGGATGCTCATAGCTTTTAAAGATGAGAGTTAATGTTCACAAAATCCGCACAACACAGAGGGTAAGCTGAGCTAAATATACTTATTGAGACAAATGGTAAATAGGAAGAAGTCACTTCCCTTCACGGTTGTTGGAGCCCTTTGATTTGCTCTAGTTCCCACTGGATAAGCCATTTTTTTTTGAGCCTCTGTACACCACTTTTAACATCTGGAATTGAGGGTCCATAAATGGGTGCATCACACTCATGAACAGCTTCGTCTTCCAATTAAGAGCTGGGAGGGATGTTGGGGCTATCTGGTTCGGACTTGGTGTGATTGGATATCTCCAATCCAGCAATTTTGAATGGATCAGGCAGGCAGCAAAGAAAGCACCGACTCCCGACTTTAGTTGCAAGAATATTGAAGGCATTAAACAAAACTAAGAAGTGGCAATGAGGTGGATACTTACTAACCTTATCTTCATCTTCGAGCGATTTATATGCTCTTGACCACAGCTTTGCTGCTCCGTGAGCTGCAAATGAAATCTAATTATAAGACTGAGGGCATTCTTTTTCTTTGTGACAAGTTCTAGTAATAACAACTAAGGGTACTTTTAAATAATTAAATTCGACTATCTTCTCTTTATGACAATTTAAAATTATGAACGAAGAGAATCAAGAGAGACAGAAACTGAGGGTGGTCGGCCAGAAAATTGAATAATTTGAAAGGTTTGGTAGTAGGGGTAAGAAAAACCACTGCTGGAGAATGATCAGATACCCTGTAGAAGGAAAATGGGTATTAGAACAGCTGGACATTTTAATCCATGCTTCATTAAACAATACACGATCAATTTTGGTAGTTACAAAATGAAATGAGTCTTGTTTGTTGGCCCAAGTGAAGTAGCAGATTGAATTCCTAAGATCCTCAAATTCTAATTGGTTAAAGAAGTCACTAAATTCATTCACATAGGGAGGACAAGATGCATGACTCCCTACCTTCTCAAATGGGAATCTAATGGCGTTGAAATCTCCTAGAACAACCTAAGTGGATGTGCACTGATGCTGCTGAATATCATGCCACAATTTTTTTCTATCAATATAGCAATTACAAACATAAACAAAAGACAAAGAGCTGAAAAGTACAATCCTTGCCCTTCACATCACAGTGGATGTATTGGTCCGATTGAGCAAGGACTTGTAAAACAAAACTAGTGGATCCCAAGACACTAAAATTCTACCAAATGGAGCCAATCTATCGTTATGCACAAATTTCCAATTAGGGAGCATGGACCTAGCGATGTTATCTATCCTAGAGTCCTTAACCTTATGCTCAAGAAACGCAACTAGAAATAGCTTATTTAGTTTCACATAAGTGTTATCAGCTTTTTGTTTAATGGGGTCACTAAGACCCCTTATATTCCAAGAACGAAAATGCAATGAAGAACTAGACACAAAAATAAAATTATTTAGACTGACAAAAGGTAATTCAGATGCTCAATGCTTTTAAAGATAAGAGTTAATGTTCACCAAATCCGCACAACACAAAGTGTAAGCTGAGCAGAATATACTTATTGAGACAAATGGTAAATAGGAAGAAGTCACTTCCCTTAACGGTTGTTGGGACCCATTGATTTGCTCTAGTTCCCACAGGATATGCCATTTTTCTTTCAGCCTCTATACACCACTTTTAACATCTGGAATTAAGGGTTCAGAAATGGGTGCATCACACTCATGAACGGCTTCCTCTTCCAATTCAGAGCTGCGAGGGATGTTGGGGCTATCTAGTTCGGACTTGGTGTGATTGGATATCTCCAATCCAACAATTTTGAATGGATCAACCAGGCAGCAACAAAAGCACCGAGTCCCGACTTTAGTTGCAAGAATATTGACGGTATAAATCAAAACTAAGAAGTTGCTATGAGGTGGACACTTACTAACCTTATCTTCATCTTCGAGCGATTTATATGCTCTTGACCACAGCTTTGCTGCTCCGGGAGCTGCAAATGAAATCTAATTATAAGACTGACGGCATTCCTTTTATTTGTGAAATGTTCTAGTAATAACAACTACGGGTACTTTTAAATAATATAATTAAATTAAACTATCTTCTCTTTATGACAATTTGAAATTAAGAACGAAGAGAATCAGAAACTGAGGGTGGTCAGCCAGAAAATTGAATAATTTAAAAGGTTTGATAATAAGGGTAAGAAAAACCACTGCTGGAGAATGATCAGATACCCCTGTAGAAGGAAAATGGGTATGAGAACAGCTGGACATTTTAATCCATGCTTCATTAAACCAATACACGATCAATTTTAGTACTTACAAAATGAAGTGAGTCTTGTTTGTTGGCCCAAGTGAAGTAGCAGATTGAATTCCTAAGATCCCCAAATTCTAATTGGTTAATGAAGTCACTAAATTCATTCACATAGGGAGGACAAGATGCAGCACTCCCTACCTTCTCACATGGGAATCTAATGGAGTTGAAATCTCCTAGATTACTGCTGAATATCATGCCACAATTTTTGCCTCTCAATATAGCAATTACTACCACAAACAAAAGAGGCAAAGAGCTGGAAAGTACCATCCTTGGCCTCCACATCACAGTGGATGTATTGGTCCCATTGAGAACTTGTAATAAGAAAACTATTGGATCCCAAGACACTAAAATTCTCCCCAATGGAGTCAATCTATTGTTATACACAAATTTCCATTTAGGGAGCATGGATCTAGCGATGTTATCTATCCTAGAGTCATTAACCTTTTGCTCAAGAAGCGCAACTAGAAATAGCTTATGGGGTTTCACAAAAGTGTTAAAAGCTTTTTGTTTAATGGGGTCATTAAGATCCCCTATATTCCAGGAACGAAAATACTTTGAAAAACTAGACACAACAATAGAAGTATTTAGACTGACAAAAGGTAATTCAGGTGCTCAAAGATTTTAAAGACAAGAGTTAATGTTCTCAAAATCCGCACAACACAAACGGTAAGCTGAGCTGAATATACTTATTGAGACAAATGGTAAATAGGAAGAAGTCACTTCCCTTAACAGTTATTGGAGCCCTTTGATTTGCTCCAGTTCCCGCTGGATATGCCATTTTTCTTTGAGCCTCTATACACCACTTTTAACATCTGGAATTGAGGGTCCAGAAATGGGTGAATCACACTCATGAACAGCTTCCTCTTCCAGTTCAGAGCTGCGAGGGATGTTGGGGCTCTCTGGTTCGGACTTGGTGTGATTAGATATCTCCAATCCAGCTATTTTGAATGGATCAGACAGGCAGCAACAAAAGCACCGAGTCCCGACTTTAGTTGCAAAAATATTGATGGCTTTAAACAAAACTAAGAAGTTGCTATGAATTGGACACTTACTAACCTTATCTTCATCTTCGAGCGATATATATCCTCTTGACCACGGCTTTGCTGCACCGCGAGCTGCAAATGAAATCTAATTATAAGACTAAGGGCATTCCTTTTCTTTGTGACAAGTTCTAGTAATAACAACTAAGGATAATTTTAAATAACAAAATTTGACTATCTTCTCTTTATGACAATTTGAAATTATGAACAAAGAGAATCAAGAGAGACAGAAATTGAGGGTGGTCAGCCATAAAATCGAATAATTAGAAAGGTATGATAGTAGGGGTAAGAAAAACCACTGCTGGAGAATGATCAGATACCCTGTAGAAGGAAAATGGGTATGAGAACAGCTGGACATTTTAATCCATTCTTCATTAACCAATACACGATCAATTTTGGTAGTTACAAAATTGAAATGAGTCTTGTTTGTTGGCCCTAGTGAAGTAGCAGACTGAATTCCTAAGATCCTCAAATTCTAATTGGTTAATGAAGTCACTAAAAATTCATTCACACAGGGAGGACAAGATGCAACACTCCCTACCTTCTCACATGGGAATCTAATGGCGTTGAAATCTCCTAGAACAATCCAAGGGGATGTGCACTAATGCTGCTGAATATCATGCAATAATTTTTGTCTATCAATATATCAATTACTACCATAACCAAAAGAGGCAAAGAGCTGGAAAGTACCGTCCTTGGCCCCCACATCACAGTGGATGTATTGGTCCGATTGAGTACTTGTAATGACAAAACTAGTGGATCACAAGACACTAAAATTCTCCCCAATGGAGCCAATCTATAGTTATTCACAAATTTTCAACTAGGGAGCATGGATCTAGCGATGTTATCTATCCAAGAGTCCTCAACCTTATGCTCTAGAAGCGCAACTAGGATAAGCGAATGGAGTTTCACAAAAGTGTTAACAGCTTTTTGTTTAATGGGGTTATATTCCAGGAACGAAAATACAGTGAAGAACTAGACACAAAAATAGAAGTATTTAGACGGAAAAAAGGTAATTCGGATGCTCATAGCTTTTAAAGATGAGAGTTAATGTTCACAAAATCCGCACAACACAAAGGGTAAGCTGAGCTGAATATACTTATTGAGACAAATGGTAAATATGAAGAAGTCACTTCCCTTAACGGTTGTTGGAGCCCTTTGATTTGCTCCAGTTCCCATTGGATATGCCATTTTTCTTTGAGTCTCTATACACCAACTCCAACATCTGGAATTGAGGGTCCATAAATGGGTTGCATCACGCTCATGAACAGTTTCCACTTCCAATTAAGAGCTGCGATGGATGTTGGGGCAATCTGGTTCGGACTTGGTGAGATTAGATATCTACAATTTAGCAATTTTGAATGGAACAGGCAGGCAGCAACAAAAGCACCGAGTCCCGACTTTAGTTGCAAGAATATTGATGGCATTAAACAAAACTAAGAAGTGGCTATGAGGTGGACACTTACTAACCTTATCTTCATCTTCAAGCGATTTATATGCTCTTGACCAAGGCTTTGCTGCTCCACGAGCTACAAATGAAATCTAATTATAAGACTGAGAGCATTCCTTTTCTTTGTGACAAGTTCTAGTAATAACAACTACGGGTACTTTTAAATAATTAAATTTGACTATCTTCCCTTTATGACAATTTAAAATTATGAACTAAGAGAATCAAGAGAGACAGAAACTGAGGGTGGTCGGCCAGAAAATTGAATAATTTGAAAGGTTTGGTAGTAGGGGTAAGAAAAACCACTGCTGGAGAATGATCAGATACCCTGTAGAAGGAAAATGGTTATGAGAACAGCTGGACATTTTAATCAATGCTTCATTAAACAATACACGATCAATTTTGGTAGTTACAAAATGAAATGAGTCTTGTTTGTTGGCCCAAGTGAAGTAGCAAATTGAATTCCTAAGATCCTCAAATTCTAATTGGTTAATGAAGTCACTAAATTCATTCACATAGGGGGGACAAGATGCAGCACTCCCTACCTTCTAACATGGGAATCTAATGGCGTTGAAATCTCCTAGAACAACCCAAGGGGATGTGCACTAATGCTGCTGAATATCATGCCACAAGTTTTGTCTACCAATATAGCAATTACTACCATAAACAAAAGAGGCAAAGAGCTGAAAAGTACCATCCTTGGCCCCCACATCAAAGTAGATGTATTAGTCCGATTGAGGACTTGTAATGACAAAACTAGTGGATCCCAAGACACTAAAATTCTCCCCAATGGAGCCAATCTATAGTTATTCACAAATTTCCAACTATGGAGCATGGATCTAGCGATGTTATCTATCCTAGAGTCCTTAACCTTATGCTCAAGAAGCTTAACTAGAATTAGCTTATGGAGTTTCACAAAAGTGTTAACACTTTTTTGTTTAATGGGGTTATATTCCAGTAACAAAAATGCATTGAAGAACTAGACACAAAAACAGAAGTATTTAGACTGACAAAAGGTAATTCAGATGCTTAAGGCTATTAAAGATGAGAGTTAATGTCCACAAAATCCGCACAACACAAAGGATAAGCTGAGCTGAATATACTTATTGAGACAAATGGTAAATAGGAAGAAGTTACTTCCCTTAACGGTTGTTGAAGCCCCTTTGATTTGCTCCAATTCCCAATGGATATGCCATTTTTCTTTGAGCCTCTATACACCACTTTTAACATCTTGAATTGAGGGTCCATAAATGGGTGCATCACGCTCATGAATAGCTTCCTCTTCCAATTAAGAGCTGCGAGGGATGTAAGGGCTATCTAGTTCGGACTTCGTGTGATTGGATATCTCCAATCCCGCAATTTTGAATGGATTAGGCAGGCAGTAACAAAAGCACCGAGTCCCAACTTTAGTTGCAAGAATATTGATGGCATTAAACAAAATTAAGAAGTGGCTATGAGGTGGACACTTACTAACCTTATCTTCATCTTCAAGCGATTTATATGCTCTTGACCATGGCTTTATTGCTCCGCGAGCTACAAATGAAATCTAATTGTAAGACTGAGGGCATTCATTTTCTTTGTGACAAGTTCTAATAATAACTACGGGTACTTTTAAATAATTACATTTGACTATCTTCTCTTTATGACAATTTGAAATTATAAACGAAGAGAATCAAGAGAGACAGAAACTGAGTGTGGTCAGCCAAAAAATTGAATAATTTGAAAGGTTTGATAGTAGTGGTAAGAAAAACCACTGCTGGAGAATGATCCGATACTCCTGTAGTAGGAAAATGGGTATTAGAACAGCAGGACATTTTAATCCAGGCTTCATTAACCAATAAACGATCAATTTTGGTAGTTACAAAATGAAGTGAATCTTGTTTGTTGGCCCAAGTGAAGTAGCAGATTGAATTCCTAAGATCCTTAAATTCTACTCCCTCCGTCCCTTTTTAAATGTCTTGCTTCGTAACTCCAACTTATTAAAAAGACATCATCATTATACCTTTCACATCAACTTTTTCCTCCACTTTCCCTACTTACCCATCATCATTACACTTTTACTCACTAACTTTTCAAAATGGAATCTACTTTTAGGGACAAAATAGACAATTCACCAACTTTTACCCACTAACTTTACAAAATGGACACTTATTAAGGTACATCCCAAAATGGAATACTGGACTGTAATAAAGGGACGGAGGGAGTAATTGGTTAATGAAGTCACTAAATTCTTTCACATAGGGAGGACAAGATGCAGAACTCCCTACCTTCTCACATGGGAATCTAGTGGCGTTGAAATCTCCTAGAACAACCCAAGGGGATGTGCACTGATGCTGCTGAATATCATGCCACAATTTTTGTCTATCAATATTGCAATTACTACCACAAACAAAAGAGGCAAAGTGCGGGAAAGTACCATCCTTGGCCTCTACATCACAGTGGATATATTGGTCCGATTGAGGACTTGTAATGACAAAACTAGTGGATCCCATGACACTAAAATTCTCCCCAATGGAGTCAATCTATTGTTATACACAAATTTCCATTTAGGGAGCATGGATCTAGCGATGTTATCTATCCTAGAGTCCTTAACCTTATGCTCAAGAAGCGCAACTAGAAATTGCTTATGGAGTTTCACAAAAGTGCTAAACAGCTTTTTGCTTAATGGGGTCATTAAGACCCCTTGTATTCCAGGAACGAAAATGCATTGAAGAACTAGACACAAAAACTAAAGTATTTAGACTGACAAAAGATGATTCAGAAGCTCAAAGCTTTTAAAGATAAGAGTTAATGTTCACAAAATCCGCACTACACAAAGGGTAAGCTGAGCTGAATATACTTGTTGAGACAAATGGTAAATAGGAAGAAGTCACTTCCCTTAACGGTTGTTGGAGCCCTTTGATTTGCTCCAGTTCCCACTGGATATGCCATTTTTCTTTGAGCCTTTATACACCACTTTTAACATCTGGAATTGAGGGTCAAGAAATGGGTGCATCACACTCATGAACGGCTTCCTCTTTCAATTCAGAGCTGCGAGGGATGTTGGGGCTATTTGGTTCGGACTTGGTGTGATTGGATATCTCCAATCCAACAATTTTGAATGGATCAAGCTGGCAGCAACAAAAGCACTGAGTCCCGACTTTAGTTGCAAGAATATTGACGGCTTTAAACAAAACTAAGAAGTTGCTATGAGGTGGACACTTACTAACCTTGTCTTCATCTTCGAGCGATTTATATGCTCTTAACCACAGCTTTGCTGCTCCGCGAGCTGCAAATGAAATCGAATTATAAACCTGAGGGCATTCCTTTTCTTTGTGACAAGTTCTATTAATAACAACTACGGGTACTTTTAAATAATATAATTAAATTAACCTATCTTCTCTTTATGACAATTTGAAATTAAGAACGAAGAGAATCAGAAACTGAGGGTGGTCAGCCAAAAAATTGAATAATTTAAAAGGTTTGATAGTAAGGGTAAGAAAAACCACTGTTGGAGAATGATCAGATACCCCTGTAGAAGGAAAATGGGTATGAGAACAGCTGGACATTTTAATCCATGCTTCATTAACCAATACACGATCAATTTTAGTACTTACAAAATGAAGTGAGTCTTGTTTGTTGGCCCAAGTGAAGTAGCAGATTGAATTCCTAAGATCCTCAAATTCTAATTGGTTAATGAAGTCACTAAATTCTTTCACATAGGGAGGACAAGATGCAGCACTCCTTACCTTCTCACATGGGAATCTAATGGCGTTGAAATCTCCTAGATCAACCCAAGGGGATGTGCCCCGATGCTGCTGAATATCATGCCACAATTTTTGTCTATCAATATAGCAATTACTACCACAAACAAAAGAGGCAAAGAGCTGGAAAGTACCATCCTTGGCCTCCACATCACAGTGGATGTATTGGTCCGATTGATGACTTGTAATGACAAAACTAGTGGATCCCAAGACACTAAAATTTTTCCCAATGGAGTCAATCTATTGTTATACACAAATTTCCATTTAGGGAGCATGGATCTAGCGATGTTATCTATCCTAGAGTCCTTAACCTTATGCCCAAGAAGCACAACTAGAAATAGCTTAAGGGGTTTCACAAAAGTGTTAAAAGCTTTTTGTTTAATGGGGTCATTAAGAACCCCTATATTCGAGGAACGAAAATGCTTTGAAAAACTAGACACAAAAACAGAAGTATTTAGACTGACAAAAGGTAATTCAGATGCTCAAAGCTTTTAAAGACAAGAGTTAATGTTCACAAAATCCGCACAACAAAATGGGTAAGCTGAGCTGAATATACTTATTGAGACAAATGGTAAATAGGAAGAAGTCACTTCCCTTAACAGTTATTGGAGCCCTTTGATTTGCTTCAGTTCCCACTGGATATGCCATTTTTCTTTGAGCCTCTATACACCACTTTTAACATCTTGAATTGAGGGTCCAGAAATGGGTGAATCACACTCATGAACAGCTTCCTCTTCCAATTCAGAGCTGCGAGGGATGTTGGGGCTCTCTTGTTCGGACTTGGTGTGATTAGATATCTCCAATCCAGCTATTTTGAATGGATCAGATAGGCAGCAACAAAAGCACCGAGCCCCGACTTTAGTTGCAAAAATATTAATGGCATTAAACAAAACTTTGCTATGAATTGGACACTTACTAACCTTATCTTCATCTTCGAGCGATATATGTCCTCTTCACCACGGCTTTGCTGCACCGCGAGCTGCAAATGAAATCTAATTATAAGAGTAAGGGCATTCCTTTTCTTTGTGACAAGTTCTAGTAATAACAACTGAGGGTAATTTTAAATAACAAAATTTGACTATCTTCTCTTTATGACAATTTGAAATTATGAACGGAGAGAATCAAGAGAGACAGAAATTACGGGTGGTTAGCCAAAAAATCGAATAATTAGAAAGGTTTGATAGTAAGGGTAAGAAAAACCACTGCTGGAGAATGATCAGATACCTTGTAGAAGGAAAATGGGTATGAGAACAGCTGGACATTTTAATCCACGCCTCATTAACCAATACACGATCAATTTTGGTAGTTACAAAATGAAATGAGTCTTGTTTGTTGGCCCAAGTGAAGTAGCAGACTAAATTCCTAAGATCCTCAAATTCTAATTGGTTAATGATGTCACTAAATTCATTCACACAGGGAGGACAAGATGCAACACTCCCTACCTTCTCACATGGGAATCTAATGGCGTTGAAATCTCCTAGAACAATCCAAGGGGATGTGCCCTAATGCTGCTAAATATCATGCCATAATTTTTGTCTATCAATATATCAATTACTGCCTTAAACAAAAGAGGCAAAGAGCTGGAAAGTACCGTCCTTGGCCCCCACATCACAGTGGATGTATTGGTCCGATAGAGTACTTGTAATGACAAAACTAGTGGATCACAAGACACTAAAATTTTCTCCAATGGAGCCAATCTATAGTTATTCACAAATTTTCAACTAGGGAGCATGGATCTAGCGATGTTATCTATCCAAGAGTTCTTAACCTTATGCTCAAGAAGCGCAACTAGGATAAGCTAATGGAGTTTCACAAAAGTGTTAACAGCTTTTTTTTAATGGGGTTATATTCCAGGAACGAAAATGCATTGAAGAACTAGACACAAAAATAGAAGTATTTAGACTGAAAAAAGGTAATTCGGATGCTCATAACTTTTAAAGATGAGAGTTAATGTTCACAAAATCCGCACAACACAAAGGGTAAGCTGAGCTGAATATACATATTAAGACAAATGGTAATTAGGAAGAAGTCACTTCCCTTAACGGTTGTTGGAGCCCTTTGATTTGCTCCAGTTCCCATTGGATATGCCATTTTTCTTTGAGTCTCTATACACCACTTCCAACATCTGGAATTGAGGGTCCATAATTGGGTGCATCACACTCATGAACAGCTTCCACTTCCAATTAAGAGCTGCGATGGATGTTCGGGCAATCTGGTTTGGACTTGGTGAGATTAGATATCTCCAATTTAGCAATTTTGAAGGGAACAGGCAGGCAGCAACAAAAGCACCGAGTCCCAACTTTAGTTGCAAGAATATTGATGGCATTAAACAAAACTAAGAAGTGGCTATGAGGTGGACACTTACTAACCTTATCTTCATCTTCGAGCGATTTATATGCTCTTGACCACGGCTTTGCTGCTCCGCGAGCTACAAATGAAATCTAAATATAAGACTGAGAGCATTCCTTTTCTTTGTGACAGGTTCTAGTAACAACAACTACGAATACTTTTAAATAATTAAATTTGACTATCTTCTCTTTATGACAATTTAAAATTATGAACGAAGAGAATCAAGAGAGACAGAAACTGAGGGTGGTCGGCCAGAAAATTGAATAATTTGGAAGGTTTGATAGTAGGGGTAAGAAAAACCACTGCTGGAGAATGATCAGATACCCTGTAGAAGGAAAATGGGTATGAGAACAGCAGTATATTTTAATCCAGGCTTCATTAACCAATAAACGATCAATTTTGGTAGTTACAAAATGAAGTGAATCTTGTTTGTTGGCCCAAGTGAAGTAGCAGATTGAATTCCTAAGATTCTCAAATTCTAATTGGTTAATGAAGTCACTAAATTCAATCACAAAGGGAGGACAAGATGCAGCACTCACTACCTTCTCACATGGGAATCTAATGGCGTTGAAATCTCCTAGAACAACCCAAGGGGATGTGCACTGATGCTGCTGAATATCATGCCACAATTTTTGTCTATCAATATAGCAATTACTACCACAAACAAAAGATGCAAAGAGCTGGAAAGTACCATCCTTGGCCTCCACATCACAGTGGATGTATTGGTCCGATTGAGGACTTGTAATGACAAAACTAGTTGATCCCAAGACACTAAAATTCTCCCCAATGGAGCAAATCTATAGTTATTCACAAATTTCCAATTAGGGATCATGGATCTATCGATGTTATCTATCCTAGAGTCCTTAACCTTATGCTCAAGAAGCGCAACTAGAAATAGCATATGGAGTTTCACAAAAGTGTTAACAGCTTTTTGTTTAATGGCGTCACTAAGACCACTTATATTCCAAGAACGAAAATGCATTGAAAAGTTAGACACAAAAAAAGAAGTATTTAGACTTGACAAAAGGTAATTCAGATGCTCAAAGCTTTTAAAGATAAGAGTTAATGCTAACAAAATCCGCACAACACAAAGGGTAAGCAGAGCTGAATATACTTATTGAGAAAAATGGTAAATAGGAAGAAGTCACTTCCCTTAACGGTTGTTGGAGCCATTTGATTTCCTCCAGTTCCCACTGGATATGCCATTTTTCTTTGAGCCTCTATACGCCACTTTTAACATTTGGAATTGAGGGTCCATAAATGGGTGCATCACACTCATGAACAGCTTCGTCTTCCAATTAAGAGCTGCGAGGGATGTTGGGGCTATCTGGTTCGGAATTGGTGTGATTGGATATCTCCAATCCAGCAATTTTGAATGGATCAGGCAGGCAGCAAAGAAAGCACCGATTCCCGACTTTAGTTGCAAGAATATTGAAGGCATTAAACAAAACTAAGAAGTGGCTATGAGGTGGACACTTACTAACCTTAACTTCATCTTCGAGCGATTTATATGCTCTTGACCACGGCTTTGCTGCTCCGCGAGCTACAAATGAAATCTAATTATAAGACTGAGGGCATTCTTTTTCTTTGTGACAAGTTCTAGTAATAACGACTACGGGTAATTTTAAATAATTAAATTTGACTATCTTTTCTTTATGACAATTAAAAATTATGAACGAAGAGAATCAAGAGAGACAGAAATGAGGGTGGTCGGCCAGAAAATTGAATAATTTGAAAGGTTTGGTAGTAGGGGTAAGAAAAACCACTGCTGGAGAATGATCAGATACCCTGTAAAAGGAAAATGGGTATGAGAACAGCTGGACATTTTAATCAATGCTTCATTAAACAATACACAATCAATTTTGGTAGTTACAAAATGAAATGAGTCTTGTTTGTTGGCCCAAGTGAAGTAGCAAATTGAATTCCTAAGATCCTCAAATTCTAATTGGTTAATGAAGTCACTAAATTCATTCACGTAGGGAGGACAAGATGCAGCACTCCCTACCTTCTAACATGGGAATCTAATGGCGTTGAAATCTCCTAGAACAACCCAAGGGGATGTGCACTAATGCTGCTGAATATCATGCCAAAAGTTTTGTCAAACAATATAGCAATTACTACCATAAACAAAAGAGGCAAAGAGCTGGAAAGTACCGTCCTTGGCCCCCACATCAAAGTAGATGTATTAGTCCGATTGAGGACTAGTAATGACAAAACAAGTGGATCCCAAGACACTAAAATTCTCCCCAATGGAGCCAATCTATAGTTATTCACAAATTTCCAACCATGGAGCATGGATCTAGCGATGTTATCTATCCTAGAGTCTTTAACCTTATGCTCAAGAAGCGCAACTAGAATTAGATTATCGAGTTTCACAAAAGTGTTAACACCTTTTTGTTTAATGGGGTTATATTCCAGGAACGAAAATGCATTGAAGAACTAGACACAAAAACAGAAGTATTTAGACTGACAAAAGGTAATTCAGATGCTTAAAACTTTTAAAGATGAGAGTTAATGTCCACAAAATCCGTACAACACAAAGGATAAGTTGAGCTGAATATACTTATTGAGACAAATGGTAAATAGGAAGAAGTCACTTCCTTTAACGGTTGTTGGAGCCCTTTGATTTGCTCCACTTCCCATTGGATATGCCATTTTTCTTTAAGTCTCTATACACCAACTCCAACATCTGGAATTGAGGGTCCATAAATGGTTGCATCACGCTCATGAACAGTTTCCACTTCCAATTAAGAGCTGCGATGGATGTTGGGGCAATCTGGTTCGGACTTGGTGAGATTAGATATCTCCAATTTAGCAATTTTAAATGGAACAGGCAGGCAGCAATAAAAGCACCGAGTCCCGACTTTAATTGCAAAAATATTGATGGCATTAAACAAAACTAAGAAGTGGCTATGAGGTGGAGACTTACTAACCTTATCTTCATCTTCGAGCGATTTATATGCTCTTGACCACGGCTTTGCTGCTCCGAGAGCTACAAAAGAAATCTAATTATAAGACTGAGAGCATTCCTTTTCTTTGTGACAAGTTCTAGTAATAACAACTACGGGTACTTTTAAATAATTAAATTTGACTATCTTCTCTTTATGACAATTTAAAATTATGAACGAAGAGAATCAAGAGAGACAGAAACTGAGGGTGGTCGGCCTGAAAATTGAATAATTTGAAAGGTTTGGTAGTAGGGGTAAGAAAAACCACTGCTGGAGAATGATCAGATACCCTGTAGAAGGAAAATGGTTATGAGAACAGCTGGACATTTTAATCAATGCTTCTTTAAACAATACACGATTAATTTTGGTAGTTACAAAATGAAATGAGTCTTGTTTGTTGGCCCAAGTGAAGTAGCAAATTGAATTCCTAAGATCCTCAAATTCTAATTGGTTAATGAAGTCACTAAAGTCATTCACATAGGGAGGACAAGATGCAGCACTCCCTACCTTCTAACATGGGAATCTAATGGCGTTGAAATCTCCTAGAACAACCCAAGGGGATGTGCACTAATGCTGCTGAATATCATGCCACAAGTTTTGTCTACCAATATAGCAATTACTACCATAAACAAAAGAGGCAAAGAGCTGGAAAGTACCTTCCTTGGCCCCCACATCAAAGTAGATGTATTAGTCCGAATGAGGACTTGTAATTACAAAACTAGTGGATCTCAAGACACTAAAATTCTCCCCAATGGAGCCAATCTATAGTTATTCACAAATTTCCAACCATGGAGCATGGATCTAGCGATGTTATCTATCCTAGAGTCTTTAACCTTATGCTCAAGAAGCGCAACTAGAATTAGCTTATGGAGTTTCACAAAAGTGTTAACACCTTTTTGTTTAATGGGGTTATATTCCAGGAACGAAAATGCATTGAAGAACTAGACACAAAAACAGAAGTATTTAGACTGACAAAAGGTAATTCAGATGCTTAAAGCTTTTAAAGATGAGAGTTAATGTCCACAAAATCCGTACAACACAAAGGATAAGCTGAGCTGAATATACTTATTGAGACAAAAGGTAAATAGGAAGAAGTCACTTCCCTTAATGGTTGTTGGAGCCCATTGATTTGCTCCAGTTCCCATTGGATATGCCATTTTTCTTTAAGTCTCTATACACCAACTCCAACATCTGGAATTGAGGGTCCATAAATGGTTGCATCACGCTCATGAACAGTTTCCACTTCCAATTAAGAGCTGCGATGGATGTTGGGGCAATCTGGTTCGGACTTGGTGAGATTAGATATCTCCAATTTAGCAATTTTGAATGGAAGCAGCAACAAAAGCACCGAGTTCCGACTTTAATTGCAAAAATATTGATGGCATTAAACAAAACTAAGAAGTGGCTATGAGGTGGAGACTTACTAACCTTATCTTCATCTTCGAGCGATTTATATGCTCTTGACCACGGCTTTGCTGCTCCGCGAGCTACAAAAGAAATCTAATTATAAGACTGAGAGCATTCCTTTTCTTTGTGACAAGTTCTAGTAATAACAACTACGGGTACTTTTAAATAATTAAATTTGACTATCTTCTCTTTATGACAATTTAAAATTATGAACGAAGAGAATCAAGAGAGACAGAAACTGAGGGTGGTCGGCCAGAAAATTGAATAATTTGAAAGGTTTGGTAGTAGGGGTAAGAAAAACCACTGCTGGAGAATGATCAGATACCCTGTAGAAGGAAAATGGTTATGAGAACAGCTGGACATTTTAATCAATGCTTCTTTAAACAATACACGATTAATTTTGGTAGTTACAAAATGAAATGAGTCTTGTTTGTTGACCCAAGTGAAGTAGCAAATTGAATTCCTAAGATCCTCAAATTCTAATTGGTTAATGAAGTCACTAAATTCATTCACATAGGGAGGACAAGATGCAGCACTCCCTACCTTCTAACATGGGAATCTAATGGCGTTGAAATCTCCTAGAACAACCCAAGGGGATGTGCACTAATGCTGCTGAATATCATGCCACAAGTTTTGTCTACCAATATAGCAATTACTACCATAAACAAAAGAGGCAAAGAGCTGGAAAGTACCTTCCTTGGCCCCCACATCAAAGTAGATGTATTAGTCCGAATGAGGACTTGTAATTACAAAACTAGTGGATCTCAAGACACTAAAATTCTCCCCAATGGAGCCAATCTATAGTTATTCACAAATTTCCAACCATGGAGCATGGATCAAGCGATGTTATCTATCCTAGAGTCTTTAACCTTATGCTCAAGAAGCGCAACTAGAATTAGCTTATGGAGTTTCACAAAAGTGTTAACACCTTTTTGTTTAATGGGGTTATATTCCAGGAACGAAAATGCATTGAAGAACTAGACACAAAAACAGAAGTATTTAGACTGACAAAAGGTAATTCAGATGCTTAAAGCTTTTAAAGATGAGAGTTAATGTCCACAAAATCCGTACAACACAAAGGATAAGCTGAGCTGAATATACTTATTGAGACAAATGGTAAATAGGAAGAAGTCACTTCCCTTAATGGTTGTTGGAGCCCTTTGATTTGCTCCAGTTCCCATTGGATATGCCATTTTTCTTTAAGTCTCTATACACCAACTCCAACATCTGGAATTGAGGGTCCATAAATGGTTGCATCACGCTCATGAACAGTTTCCACTTCCAATTAAGAGCTGCGATGGATGTTGGGGCAATCTGGTTCGGACTTGGTGAGATTAGATATCTCCAATTTAGCAATTTTGAATGGAACAGGCAGGCAAAAGCACCGAGCTCCGACTTTAATTGCAAAAATATTGATGGCATTAAACAAAACTAAGAAGTGGCTATGAGGTGGAGACTTACTAACCTTATCTTCATCTTCGAGCGATTTATATGCTCTTGACCACGGCTTTGCTGCTCCGCGAGCTACAAAAGAAATCTAATTATAAGACTGAGAGCATTCCTTTTCTTTGTGACAAGTTCTAGTAATAACAACTACGGGTACTTTTAAATAATTAAATTTGACTATCTTCTCTTTATGACAATTTAAAATTATGAACGAAGAGAATCAAGAGAGACAGAAACTGAGGGTGGTCGGCCAGAAAATTGAATAATTTAAAAGGTTTGGTAGTAGGGGTAAGAAAAACCACTGCTGGAGAATGATCAGATACCCTGTAGAAGGAAAATGGTTATGAGAACAGCTGGACATTTTAATCAATGCTTCATTAAACAATACACGATCAATTTTGGTAGTTACAAAATGAAATGAGTCTTGTTTGTTGGCCCAAGTGAATTAGCAAATTGAATTCCTAAGATCCTCAAATTCTAATTGGTTAATGAAGTCACTAAATTCATTCACATAGGGAGGACAAGATGCAGCACTCCCTACCTTCTAACATGGGAATCTAATGGCGTTGAAATCTCCTAAAACAACCCAAGGGGATGTGCACTAATGCTGCTGAATATCATACCACAAGTTTTGTCTACCAATATAGCAATTACTACCATAAACAAAAGAGGCAAAGAGCTGGAAAGTACCATCCTTGGCCCCCACATCAAAGTAGATGTATTAGTCCGATTGAGGACTTGTAATGACAAAACTAGTGGATCCCAAGACACTAAAATTCTCCCCAATGGAGCCAATCTATAGTTATTCACAAATTTCCAACTATGGAGCATGGATCTAGCGATGTTATCTATCCTAGAGTCCTTAACCTTATGCTCAAGAAGCGCAACAAAAATTAGCTTATGGAGTTTCACAAAAGTGTTAACACCTTTTTGTTTAATGGGGTTATATTCCAGGAACGAAAATGCATTGAAGAACTAGACACAAAAACAGAAGTATTTAGACTGACAAAAGGTAATTCAGATGCTTAAAGCTTTTAAATATGAGAGTTAATGTCCACAAAATCCGCACAACACAAAGGATAAGCTGAGCTGAATATACTTATTGAGACAAATGGTAAATAGGAAGAAGTCACTTCCCTTAATGGTTGTTGGAGCCCTTTGATTTGCTCCAGTTCCCATTGGATATGCCATTTTTCTTTAAGTCTCTATACACCAACTCCAACATCTGGAATTGAGGGTCCATAAATGGTTGCATCACGCTCATGAACAGTTTCCACTTCCAATTAAGAGCTGCGATGGATGTTGGGGCAATCTGGTTCGGACTTGGTGAGATTAGATATCTCCAATTTAGCAATTTTGAATGGAACAGGCAGGCAAAAGCACCGAGCTCCGACTTTAATTGCAAAAATATTGATGGCATTAAACAAAACTAAGAAGTGGCTATGAGGTGGAGACTTACTAACCTTATCTTCATCTTCGAGCGATTTATATGCTCTTGACCACGGCTTTGCTGCTCCGCGAGCTACAAAAGAAATCTAATTATAAGACTGAGAGCATTCCTTTTCTTTGTGACAAGTTCTAGTAATAACAACTACGGGTACTTTTAAATAATTAAATTTGACTATCTTCTCTTTATGACAATTTAAAATTATGAACGAAGAGAATCAAGAGAGACAGAAACTGAGGGTGGTCGGCCAGAAAATTGAATAATTTAAAAGGTTTGGTAGTAGGGGTAAGAAAAACCACTGCTGGAGAATGATCAGATACCCTGTAGAAGGAAAATGGTTATGAGAACAGCTGGACATTTTAATCAATGCTTCATTAAACAATACACGATCAATTTTGGTAGTTACAAAATGAAATGAGTCTTGTTTGTTGGCCCAAGTGAATTAGCAAATTGAATTCCTAAGATCCTCAAATTCTAATTGGTTAATGAAGTCACTAAATTCATTCACATAGGGAGGACAAGATGCAGCACTCCCTACCTTCTAACATGGGAATCTAATGGCGTTGAAATCTCCTAAAACAACCCAAGGGGATGTGCACTAATGCTGCTGAATATCATACCACAAGTTTTGTCTACCAATATAGCAATTACTACCATAAACAAAAGAGGCAAAGAGCTGGAAAGTACCATCCTTGGCCCCCACATCAAAGTAGATGTATTAGTCCGATTGAGGACTTGTAATGACAAAACTAGTGGATCCCAAGACACTAAAATTCTCCCCAATGGAGCCAATCTATAGTTATTCACAAATTTCCAACTATGGAGCATGGATCTAGCGATGTTATCTATCCTAGAGTCCTTAACCTTATGCTCAAGAAGCGCAACAAGAATTAGCTTATGGAGTTTCACAAAAGTGTTAACACCTTTTTGTTTAATGGGGTTATATTCCAGGAACGAAAATGCATTGAAGAACTAGACACAAAAACAGAAGTATTTAGACTGACAAAAGGTAATTCAGATGCTTAAAGCTTTTAAATATGAGAGTTAATGTCCACAAAATCCGCACAACACAAAGGATAAGCTGAGCTGAATATACTTATTGAGACAAATTGAAAATAGGAAGAAGTTACTTCCCTTAACGGTTGTTGGAGCCCCCCTTTGATTTGCTCCAATTCCCACTGGATATGCCATTTTTCTTTGAGCCTCCATACACCACTTTTAATATCTTGGATTTAGGGTCCATAAATGGGTGCATCACGCTCATGAATAGCTTCCTCTTCCAATTAAGAGCTGCGAGGGATGTAAGGGCTATCTGGTTCGGACTTGGTGTGATTGGATATCTCCAATCCCGCAATTTTGAATGGATTAAGCAGGCAGTAACAAAAGCACCGAGTCCCGACTTTAGTTGCAAGAATATTGATGGCATTAAACAAAATTAAGAAGTGGCTATGAGGTGGACACTTACTAACCTTATCTTCATCTTCGAGCGATTTATATGCTCTTGACCAAGGCTTTGCTGCTCCGCGAGCTACATATGAAATCTAATTGTAAGACTGAGGGCATTCATTTTCTTTGTGACAAGTTCTAATAATAACTACGGGTACTTTTAAATAATTAAATTTGACTATCTTCTCTTTATGACAATTTGAAATTATAAACGAAGAGAATCAAGAAAGACAAAAACTGAGTGTGGTCAGCCAAAAAATTGAATAATTTAAAAGGTTTGATAGTAGTGGTAAGAAAAACAACTGCTGGAGAATGATCCGATACCCCTGCAGTAGGAAAATGGGTATTAGAACAGATGGACATTTTAATCCATGCTTCATTAACCAATACACGATCAATTTTGGTAGTTACAAAATGAAGTGAGTCTTGTCTTTTGGCCCAAGTGAAGTAGCAGATTGAATTCCTAAGATCCTTAAATTCTAATTGGTTAATGAAGTCACTAAATTCTTTCACATAGGGAGGACAAGATGCAGCACTCCCTACCTTCTCACATGGGAATCTAATGGCGTTGAAATCTCCTAGATCAACCCAAGGGGATGTGCTCTGATGCTGCTGAATATCATGCCACAATTTTTGTCTATCAATATAGCAATTACTACCACAAACAAAAGAGGCAAAGAGCTGGAAAGTACCATCCTTGGCCTCTACAACACAGTGGATGTATTGGTCCGATTGAGGACTTGTAATGACAAAACTTGTGGATCCCAAGACACTAAAATTCTCCCCAATGGAGTCAATCTATTGTTATACACAAATTTCCATTTAGGGAGCATGGATCTAGCGATGTTATCTATCCTAGAGTCCTTAACCTTATGCTCAAGAAGCGCAACTAGAAATTTCTTATGGAGTTTCACAAAAGTGTTAAACAGCTTTTCGCTTAATGGGGTCATTAAGACCCCTTGTATTCCAGGAACGAAAATGCATTGAAGAACAAGACACAAAAACAAAAGTATTTAGACTGACAAAAGATAATTCAGAAGCTCAAAGCTTGTAAAGATAAGAGTTAATGTTCACAAAATCCGCACTACACAAAGGGTAAGCTGAGCTGAATATACTTGTTGAGACAAATGGTAAATAGTAAGAAGTCACTTCCCTTAACGATTGTTGGAGCCCTTTGATTTGCTCCAGTTCCCACTGGATATGCCATTTTTCTTTGAGCCTTTATACACCACTTTTAACATCTGGAATTGAGTGTCCAGAAATGGGTGCATCACACTCATGAACGGCTTCCTCTTTCAATTCAGAGCTACGAGGGATGTTGGGGCTATTTGGTTCGGACTTGGTGTGATTGGATATCTCCAATCCAACAATTTTAAATGGATCAAGCAGGCACCAACAAAAGCACCGAGTCCCGACTTTAGTTGCAAGAATATTGACGGCTTTAAACAAAACTAAGAAGTTGCTATGAGGTGGACACTTACTAACCTTATCTTCATCTTCGAGCGATTTATATGCTCTTAACCACAACTTTGCTGCTCCGCGAGCTGCAAATGAAATCGAATTATAAGACTGAGGGCATTCCTTTTCTTTGTGACAAATTCTAGTAAAAACAACTACGGGTACTTTTAAACAATATAATTAAATTAAACTATCTTCTCTTTATGACAATTTGAAATTAAGAACGAAGAGAATCAGAAACTGAGGGTGGTCAGCCAGAAAATTGAATAATTTAAAAGGTTTGATAGTAAGGGTAAGAAAAACCACTACTGGAGAATGATCAGATACCCCTGTAGAAGGAAAATGGGTATGAGAACATCTGGACATTTTAATCCATGCTTCATTAACCAATACACGATCAATTTTGGTACTTACAAAATGAAGTGAGTCTTGTTTGTTGGCCCAAGTGAAGTAGCAGATTGAATTCCTAAGATCCTCAAATTCTAATTGGTTAATGAAGTCACTAAATTCATTCACATAGGGAGGACAAGATGCAGCACTCCCTACCTTCTCACATGGGAATCTAATGGCATTGAAATCTCCTAGATCAACCCAAGGGGATGTGCACTGATGCTGCTGAATATCATGCCACAATTTTTGTCTATCAATATAGCAATTACTACCACAAACAAAAGAGGCAAAGAGCTGGAAAGTACCATCCTTGGCCTCCACATCACAGTGGATGTATTGGTCCGATTGAGGACTTGTAATGACAAAACTAGTGGATCCCAAGACACTAAAATTCTCCCCAATGGAGTCAATCTATTGTTATACACAAATTTCCATTTAGGGAGCATGGATCTAGCGATGTTATCTATCCTAGAGTCCTTAACCTTATGCTCAAGAAGCGCAACTAGAAATGGCTTAAGGGGTTTCACAAAAGTGTTAACAGCTTTTTATTTAATGGGGTCATTAAGACCCCCTATATTCTAGGAACGAAAATGCTTTGAAAAACTAGACACAAAAACAGAAGTATTTAGACTGACAAAAGGTAATTCAGATGCTCAAAGCTTTCAAAGACAAGAGTTAATGTTCACAAAATCCGCACAACACAAAGGGTAAGCTGAGCTGAATATACTTATTGAGACAAATGATAAATAGGAAGAAGTCACTTCCCTTAACAGTTATTGGAGCCCTTTGATTTGCTCCAGCTCCCACTGGATATGCCATTTTTCTTTGAGCCTCTATATACCACTTTTAACATCTGGAATTGAGGGTCCAGAAATGGGTGAATCACATTCATGAACAGCTTCCTCTTCCAATTCAGAGCTGCAAGGGATGTTGGGGCACTCTGGTTCGGATTTGGTGTGATTAGATATCTCCAATCCAGCTATTTTGAATGGATCAGACAGGCAGCAACAAAAGCACCGAGTCCCGACTTTAGTTGCAAAAATATTGATGGCATTAAACCAAACTAAGAAGTTGCTATGAATTGGACACTTACTAACCTTATCTTCATCTTCGACCAATATATATCCTCTTGACCACGGCTTTGCTGCTCCGCGAGCTGCAAATGAAATCTAATTATAAGACTAAGGGCATTCCTTTTCTTTGTGACAAGTTCTAGTAATAACAACTAAGGGTAATTTTAAATAACAAAATTTGACTATCTTCACTTTATGACAATTTGAAAGTATGAACGAAGAGAATCAAGAGAGACAGAAATTGAGGGTGGTCAACCATAAAATCGAATAATTAGAAAGGTTTGATAGTAGGGGTAAGAAAAACCACTGCTGGAGAATGATCAGATACCCTGTAGAAGGAAAATGGGTATGAGAACAGCTGGACATTTTAATCCATGCTTCATTAACCAATACACGATCAATTTTGGTAGTTACAAAATTAAAATGAGTCTTGTTTGTTGGCCCTAGTGAAGTAGCAGACTGAATTCCTAAGATCCTCAAATTCTAATTGTTTAATGAAGTCACTAAATTCATTCACACAGGGAGGACAAGATGCAACACTCCCTACCTTCTCACATGGGAATCTAATGGCGTTGAAATCTCCTAGAACAATCCAAGGGGATGTGCACTAATGCTGCTAAATATCATGCCATAATTTTTGTCTATCAATATATCAATTACTACCATAAACGAAAGAGGCAAAGAGCTGGAAAGTACCGTCCTTGGCCCCCACATCACAGTGGATGTATCGGTCCGATTGAGTACTTGTAGTGACAAAACTAGTGGATCACAAGACACTAAAATTCTCCCCAATGGAGCCAATCTATAGTTATTCACAAATTTTCACCTATGGAGCATGGATCTAGCGATGTTATCTATCCAAGAGTCCTTAACCTTATGCTCAAGAAGCGCAACTAGGATAAGCTAATGGAGTTTCACTAAAGTGTTAACAGCTTTTTGTTTAATGGGGTTATATTCCAAGAACGAAAATGCATTGAAGAACTAGACACAAAAATAGAAGTATTTAGACGGAAAAAAGGTAATTCGGATGCTCATAGCTTTTAAAGATGAGAGTTAATGTTCACAAAATTCGCACAACACAAAGGGTAAGCTGAGCTGAATATACTTATTGAGACAAATGGTAAATAGAAAGAAGTCACTTCCCTTAACGGTTGTTGGAGCCCTTTGATTTGCTCCAGCTCCCATTGGATATGCCATTTTTCTTTGAGTCTCTATACACCAACTCCAACATCTGGAATTGAGGGTCCATAAATGGGTGCATCACGCTCATGAACATTTTCCACTTCCAATTAAGAGCTGCGACGGATGTTGGGGCAATCGGGTTCGGACTTGGTGAGATTAGATATCTCCAATTTAGCAATTTTGAACGGAACAGGTAGGCAGCAACAAAAGCACCGAGTCCCGACTTTAGTTGCAAGAATATTGATGGCATTAAACAAAACTAAGAAGTGGCTATGAGGTGGACACTTACTAACCTTATCTTCATCTTCGAGCGATTTATATGCTCTTGACAACGGCTTTGCTGCTCCGCGAGCTACAAATGAAATCTAATTATAAGACTGAGAGCATTCCTTTTCTTTGTGACAAGTTCTAGTAATAACAACTACGGGTACTTTTAAATAATTAAATTTGACTATCTTCTCTTTATGACAATTCAAAATTATGAACGAAGAGAATCAAGAGAGACAAAAACTGAGGGTGGTCGGCCAGAAAATTGAATAATTTGAAAGGTTTGGTAGTAGGGGTAAGAAAAACCACTGCTGGAGAATGATCAGATACCCTGTAGAAGGAAAATGGTTATGAGAACAGCTAGACATTTTAATCAATGCTTCATTAAACAATACACGATCAATTTTGGTAGTTACAAAATGAAATGAGTCTTGTTTGTTGGCCCAAGTGAAGTAGCAAATTGAATTCCTAAGATCCTCAAATTCTAATTGGTTAATGAAGTCACTAAATTCATTCACATAGGGAGGACAAGATGCAGCACTCCCTTCCTTCTAACATGGGAATCTAATGGCGTTGAAATCTCCTAGAACAACCCAAGGGGATGTGCACTAATGCTGCTGAATATCATGCCACAAGTTTTGTCTACCAATATAGCAATTACTACCATAAACAAAAGAGGCAAAGAGCTGGAAAGTACCATCCCTGGCCCCCACATCAAAGTAGATGTATTAGTCCGATTGAGGACTAGTAATGACAAAACTAGTGGATCCCAAGACACTAAAATTCTCCCAAATGGAGCCAATCTATAGTTATTCACAAATTTCCAAATATGGAGAATGGATCTAGCGATGTTATCTATCCTAGAGTCCTTAACCTTATGCTCAAGAAGCGCAACTAGAATTAGCTTATGGAGTTTCACAAAAGTGTTAACACTTTTTTGTTTAATGGGGTTATATTCCAGGAACGAAAATGCATTGAAGAACTAGACACAAAAACAGAAGTATTTAGACTGACAAAAGGTAATTCAGATGCTTAAAGCTTTTAAACATGAGAGTTAATGTCCACAAAATCCGCACAACACAAAGGATAAGCTAAACTGAATATACTTATTGAGACAAATGGTAAATAGGAAGAAGTTACTTCCCTTAACGGTTGTTGGAGCCCCTTTGATTTGCTCCAATTCCCACTGGATATGCCATTTTTCTTTGAGCCTCTATACACCACTTTTAACATCTTGAATTGAGGGTCCATAAATGGGTGCATCACGCTCATGAATAGCTTCCACTACCAATTAAGAGCTGCGAGGGATGTAAGGGCTATCTGGTTCGGACATGGTGTGATTGGATATCTCCAATCCCGCAATTTTGAATGGATTAGGCAGGCAGTAACAAAAGCACCGAGTCCCAACTTTAGTTGCAAGAATATTGATAGCATTAAACAAAATTAAGAAGTGGCTATGAGGTGGACACTTACTAACCATATCTTCATCTTCAAGCGATTTATATGCTCTGGAACAAGGCTTTGCTGCTCCGCGAGCTACAAATGAAATCTAATTGTAAGACTGAGGGCATTCATTTTCTTTGTGACAAGTTCTAATAATAACTACGGGCACTTTTAAATAATTAAATTTGACTATCTTCTCTTTATGACAATTTGAAATTATAAACGAAGAGAATCAAGAGAGACAAAAACTGAGTGTGGTCAGCCAAAAAATTGAATAATTTGAAAGGTTTGATAGTAGTGGTAAGAAAAACCCATGCTGGAGAATGATCCGATACCCTTGTAGTAGGAAAATGGGTATTAGAACAGCTGGACATTTTAATCCATGCTTCATTAACCAATACACGATCAATTTTGGTAGTTACAAAATGAAGTGAGTCTTGTCTGTTGGCCCAAGTGAAGTAGCAGATTGAATTCCTAAGATCCTTAAATTCTAATTGGTTAATGAAGTCACTAAATTCTTTCACATAGGGAGGACAAGATGCAGCACTCCCTACCTTCTCACATGGGAATCTAATGGCGTTGAAATCTCCTAGAACAACCCAAGGGGATGTGCACTGATGCTGCTGAATATCATGCCACAAGTTTTGTCTATCAATATAGCATTTACTACCACAAACAAAAGAGGCAAAGAGCTGGAAAGTACCATCCTTGGCCTCTACATCACAGTGGATGTATTGGTCTGATTGAGGACTTGTAATGACGAAACTAGTAGATCCAAAGACACTAAAATTCTCCCCAATGGAGTCAATCTATTGTTATACACAAATTTCCATTTAGGGAGCATGGATCTAGCAATGTTATCTATCCTAGAGTCCTTAACCTTATGCTCAAGAAGCGCAACTAGAAATTGCTTATGGAGTTTCACAAAAGTATTAAACAGCTTTTCGCTTAATGGGGTCATTAAGACCCCTTGTATTCCAGGAACGAAAAATGCATTGAAGAACTAGACACAAAAACAAAAGTATTTAGACTGACAAAAGATAATTCAGAAGCTCAAAGCTTTTAAAGATAAGAGTTAATGTTCACAAAATCCGCACTACAGAAAGGGTAAGCTGACCTGAATATACTTGTTGAGACAAATGGTAAATAGGAAGAAGTCACTTCCCTTAACGATTGTTGGAGCCCTTTGATTTGCTCCAGTTCCCATTGGATATGCCATTTTTCTTTGAGCCTTTATACACCACTTTTAACATCTGGAATTGAGGGTCCAGAAATGGGTGCATCACACTCATGAACGGCTTCCTCTTTCAATTCAGAGCTGCGAGGGATGTTGGGGCTATTTGGATCAGACTTGGTGTGATTGGATATCTCCAATCCAACAATTTTAAATGGATCAAGCAGGCAGCATCAAAAGCACCGAGTCCCGACTTTAGTTGCAAGAATATTGACGGCTTTAAACAAAACTAAGAAGTTGCTATGAGGTGGACACTTACTAACCTTATCTTCATCTTCGAGCGATTTATATGCTCTTGACCACAGCTTTGCTGCTCCGCGAGCTGCAAATGAAATCGAATTATAAGACTGAGGGCATTCCTTTTCTTTGTGACAAGTTCTAGTAATAACAACTATGGGTACTTTTAAATAATATAATTAAATTAAACTATCTTCTCTTTATGAAAATTTGAAATTAAGAACAAAGAGAATCAGAAACTGAGGGTGGTCAGCCAGAAAATTGAATAATTTAAAAGGTTTGATAGTAAGGGTAAGAAAAACCACTGCTGGAGAATGATCAGATACCCCTGTAGAAGGAAAATGGGTATGAGAACATCTGGACATTTTAATCCATGCTTCATTAACCAATACACGATCAATTTTGGTACTTACAAAATGAAGTGAGTCTTGTTTGTTGACCCAAGTGAAGTAGCAGATTGAATTCCTAAGATCCTCAAATTCTAATTGGTTAATGAAGTCGTTAAATTCATTCACATAGGGAGGACAAGATGCAGCACTCCCTACCTTCTCACATGGGAATCTAATGGCATTGAAATCTCCTAGATCAACCCAAGGGGATTTGCACTGATGCTGCTGAATATCATGCCACAATTTTTGTCTATCAATATAGCAATTACTACCACAAACAAAAGAGGCAAAGAGCTGGAAAGTACCATCCTTGGCCTCTACATCACAGTGGATGTATTGGTCCGATTGAGGACTTGTAATGACAAAACTAGTGGATCCCAAGACACTAAAATTCTCCCCAATGGAGTCAATCTATTGTTAATACACAAATTTCCATTTAGGGAGCATGGATCTAGCGATGTTATCTATCCTAGAGTCCTTAACCTTATGCTCAAGAAGCGCAACTAGAAATAGCTTAAGGGGTTTCACAAAAGTGTTAACAGCTTTTTGTTTAATGGGGTCATTAAGACCCCCTATATTCTAGGAACAAAAATGCTTTGAAAAACTAGACACAAAAACAGAAGTATTTAGACTGACAAAAGGTAATTCAGATGCTCAAAGCTTTTAAAGACAAGAGTTAATGTTCACAAAATCCGCACAACACAAAGGGTAAGCTGAGCTGAATATACTTATTGAGACAAATGATAAATAGGAAGAAGTCACTTCCCTTAACAGTTATTGGAGCCCTTTGATTTGCTCCAGTTCCCATTGGATATGCCATTTTTCTTTGAGCCTCTATACACCACTTTCAACATCTAGAATTGAGGGTCCTGAAATGGGTGAATCACACTCATGAACAGCTTCCTCTTCCAATTCAGAGCTGCGAAGGATGTTGGGACTCTCTGGTTCGGATTTGGTGTGATTAGATATCTCCAATCCAGCTATTTTGAATGGATCAGACAGGCAACAACAAAAGCACCGAGTCCCGACTTTAGTTGCAAAAATATTGATGGCATTAAACAAAACTAAGAAGTTGCTATGAATTGGACACTTACTAACCTTATCTTCATCTTCGACCAATATATCCTCTTGACCACGGCTTTGCTGCTCCGCGAGCTGCAAATGAAATCTAATTATAAGACTAAGGGCATTCCTTTCTTTGTGACAAGTTCTAGTAATAACAACTAAGGGTAATTTTAAATAACAAAATTTGACTATCTTCTCTTTATGACATAATGCTGCTATATATCATGCCATAATTTTTGTCTATCAATTTATCAATTACTACCACAAACAAAAGAGGCAAAGAGCTGGAAAGTACCGTCCTTGGCACCCACATCACAGTGGATGTATTGGTCCGATTGAGTACTTGTAATTACAAAACTAGTGGATCACAAGACACTAAAATTCTCCCCAATGGAGCCAATCTACAGTTATTCACAAATTTTCACCTAGGGAGCATGGATCTAGCGATGTTATCTATCCAAGAGTCCTTAACCTTATGCTCAAGAAGCGCAACTAGGATAAGCTAACGGAGTTTCACAAAAGTGTTAAACAGCTTTTCGCTTAATGGGGTCATTAAGACCCCTTGTATTCCAGGAACGAAAATGCATTGAAGAACTAGACACAAAAATAGAAGTATTTAGACGGGAAAAAGGTAATTCGGATGCTCATAGCTTTTAAAGATGAGAGTAAATGTTCACAAAATCCGCACAACACAAAGGGTAAGCTGAGCTGAATATACTTATTGAGACAAATGTTAAATAGGAAGAAGTCACTTCGCTTAATGGTTGTTGGAGCCCTTTGATTTGCTCCAGTTCCCATTGGATATGCCATTTTTCTTTGAGTCTCTATACACCAACTCCAACATCTGGAATTGAGGGTCCATAAATGGGTGCATCACGCTCATGAACAGTTTCCACTTCCAATTAAGAGCTGCGATGGATGTTGGGGCAATCTGGTCCGGACTTGGTGAGATTAGATATCTCCAATTTAGCAATTTTGAACGGAACAGGCAGGCAGCAACAAAAGCACCGAGTCCCGACTTTAGTTGCAAGAATATTGATGGCATTAAACAAAACTAAGAAGTGGCTATGAGGTGGACACTTACTAACCTTATCTTCATCTTCGAGCGATTTATATGCTCTTGACCACGGCTTTGCTGCTCCGCAAGCTACAAATGAAATCTAATTATAAGACTGAGGGCATTCCTTTTCTTTGTGACAAGTTCTAGTAATAACAACTATGGGTACTTTTAAATAATTAAATTTGACTATCTTCTCTTTATGACAATTTAAAATTATGAACGAAGAGAATCAAGAGAGACGGAAGCCGAGGGTGGTCAGCCAGAAAATTGAATAATTTGAAAGGTTTGATAGTAGGGGTAAGAAAAACCACTGCTTGAGAATGATCAGATACCCCTGTAGAAGGAAAATGGGGATGAGAACATCTGGACATTTTAATCCATGCTTCTTTAAACAATACACGATCAATTTTGGTAGTTACAAAATGAAATGAGTCTTGTTTGTTGGCCCAAGTGAAGTAGCAAATTGAATTCCTAAAATCCTCAAATTCTAATTGGTTAATGAAGTCACTAAATTCATTCACATAGGGAGGACAAGATGCAGCACTCCCTACCTTCTAACATGGGAATCTAATGGCGCTGAAATCTCCTAGAACAACCCAAGGGGATGTGCACTAATGCTGCTGAATATCATGCCACAAGTTTTGTCTACCAATATAGCAATTACTACCATAAACAAAAGAGGCAAAGAGCTGGAAAGTACCATCCTTGGCCCCCACATCAAAGTAGATGTATTAGTCCGATTGAGGACTTGTAATGACAAAACTAGTGGATCCCAAGACACTAAAATTCTCCCCAATGGAGCCAATCTATAGTTATTCACAAATTTCCAACTATGGAGCATGGATCTAGAGTCCTTAACCTTATGCTCAAGAAGCGCAACTAGAATTAGCTAATGGAGTTTCACAAAAGTGTTAACACTTTTTTGTTTAATGGGGTTATATTCCAGGAACGAAAACGCATTGAAGAACTAGACACAAAAACTGAAGTATTCAGACTGACAAAAGGTAATTCAGATGCTTAAAGCTTTTAAAGATGAGAGTTAATGACCACAAAATCCGCACAACACAAAGGATAAGCTGAGCTGAATATACTTATTGAGACAAATGGTAAATAGGAAGAAGTTACTTCCCTTAACGGTTGTTGGAGCCCCTTTGATTTGCTCCTATTCCCACTGGATATGCCATTTTTCTTTGAGCCCCTATACACCACTTTTAACATCTTGAATTGAGGGTCCATAAATGGGTGCGTCATGCTCATGAATAGCTTCCTCTTCCAATTAAGAGCTGCGAGGGATGTTGGGGCTATCTGGTTCGGACTTGGTGTGATTGGATATCTCCAATCCCGCAATTTTGAATGGATTAGGCAGGCAGTAACAAAAGCACCGAGTCCTGACTTTAGTTGCAAAATATTGATGGCATTAAACAAAATTAAGAAATGGCTATGAGGTGGACACTTACTAACCTTATCTTCATCTTCAAGCGATTTATATGCTCTTGACCATGGCTTTGCTGCTCCGCGAGCTACAAATGAAATCTAATTGTAAGACTGAGCGCATTCCTTTTCTTTGTGACAAGTTCTAATAATAACTACGGGTACTTTTAAATAATTAAATTTGACTATCTTCTCTTTATGACAATTTGAAATTATAAACGAAGAGAATCAAAAGAGACAGAAACTGAGTGTGGTCAGCCAAAAAATTGAATAATTTGAAAGGTTTGACAGCAGTGGTAAGAAAAACCACTGCTGGAGAATGATCCGATACCCCTGTAGTAGGAAAATGGGTATCAGAACAGCTGGACATTTTAATCCATGCTTCATTAACCAATACACGATCAATTTTGGTAGTTACAAAATGAAGGTGAGTCTTGTCTGTTGGCCCAAGTGAAGTAGCAGATTGAATTCCTAAGATCCTTAAATTCTAATTGGTTAATGAAGTCACTAAATTCTTTCACATAGGGAGGACAAGATGCAGCACTCCCTACCTTCTCACATGGGAATCTAATGGCATTGAAATCTCCTAGAACAACCCAAGGGGATGTGCACTGATGCTGCTGAATATCATGCCACAATTTTTGTCTATCAATATAGCAATTACTACCACAAACAAAAGAGGCAAAGAGCTGGAAAGTACCATCCTTGGCCTCTACATCACAGTGGATGTATTGGTCCGATTGAGGACTTGTAATGACAAAACTAGTGGATCTCAAGACATTAAAATTCTCCCCAACGGAGTCAATCTATTGTTATACACAAATTTCCATTTACGTAGCATGGATCTAGCGATGTTATCTATCCTAGAGTCCTTAACCTTATGCTCAAGAAGCGCAACTAGAAATTGCTTATGGAGTTTCACATAAGTGTTAAACAGCTTTTCGCTTAATGGGGTCATTAAGACCCCTTGTATTCCAGGAACGAAAATGCATTGAAGAACTAGACACAAAAACAAAAGTATTTAGACTGACAAAAGATAATTCAGAAGCTCAAAGCTTTTAAAGATAAGAGTTAATGTTCACAAAATCCGCACTACACAAAGGGTAAGCTGAGCTGAATATACTTGTTGATACAAATGGTAAATAGGAAGAAGTCACTTCCCTTAACGATTGTTGGAGCCCTTTGATTTGCTCCAGTTCCCACTGGATATGCCATTTTTCTTTGAGCCTTTATACACCACTTTTAACATCTGGAATTGAGGGTCCAGAAATGGGTGCATCACACTCATGAACGGCTTCCCCTTTCAATTCAAAGCTGCGAGGGATGTTGGGGCTATTTGGTTCGGACTTGGTGTGATTGGATATCTCCAATCCAACAATTTTAAATGGATCAAGCAGGCAGCAACAAAAGCACCGAGTCCCGACTTTAGTTGCAAGAATATTGACGGCTTTAAACAAAACTAAGAAGTTGCTATGAGGTGGACATTTACTAACCTTATCTTCATCTTCGAGCGATTTATATGCTCTTGACCACAGCTTTGCTGCTCCGCGAGCTGCAAATGAAATCGAATTATAAGACTGAGGGCATTCCTTTTCTTTGTGACAAGTTCTAGTAATAACAACTACAGGTACTTTTAAATAATATAATTAAATTAAACTATCTTCTCTTTATGACAATTTGAAATTAAGAACGAAGAGAATCAGAAACTGAGGGGGGTCAGCCAGAAAATTGAATAATTTAAAAGGTTTGATAGTAAGGGTAAGAAAAACCACTGCTGGAGAATGATCAGATACCCTTGTAGAAGGAAAATGGGTATGAGAACATCTGGACATTTTAATCCATGCTTCATTAACCAATACACGATCAATTTTGGTACTTATAAAATGAAGTGAGTCTTGTTTGTTGGCCCAAGTGAAGTAGCAGATTGAATTCCTAAGATCCTCAAATTCTAATTGGTTAATGAAGTCGTTAAATTCATTCACATAGGGAGGACAAGATGCAGCACTCCCTACCTTCTCACATGAGAATCTAATGGCATTGAAATCTCCTAGATCAACCCAAGGGGATGTGCACAGATGCTGCTGAATATCATGCCACAATTTTTGTCTATCAATATAGCAATTACTACCACAAACAAAAGAGGCAAAGAGCTGGAAAGTACCATCCTTGGCCTCCACATCACAGTGGATGTATTGGTCCGATTGAGGACTTGTAATGACAAAACTAGTGGATCCCAAGACACTAAAATTTTCCCCAATTGAGTCAATCTATTGTTATACCCAAATTTCCATTTAGGGAGCATGGATCTAGCGATGTTATCTATCCTAGAGTCCTTAACCGTATGCTCAAGAAGCGCAACTAGAAATAGCTTAAGGGGTTTCACAAAAGTGTTAACAGCTTTTTGTTTAATGGGGTCATTAAGACCCCCTATATTCTAGGAACGAAAATGCTTTGAAAAACTAGACACAAAAACAGAAGTATTTAGACTGACAAAAGGTAATTCAGATGCTCAAAGCTTTTAAAGACAAGAGTTAATGTTCACAAAATCCGCACAACAAAAAGGGTAAACTGAGCTGAATATACTTATTGAGACAAATGATAAATAGGAAGAAGTCACTTCCCTTAAAAGTTATTGGAGCCCTTTGATTTGCTCCAGTTCCCACTGGATATGCCATTTTTCTTTGAGCCTCTATACACCACTTTTAACATCTGGAATTGAGGGTCCAGAAATGGGTGAATCACACTCATGAACGGCTTCCTCTTACAATTCAGAGCTGCGAGGGATGTTGGGGCTCTCTGGTTCGGATTTGGTGTGATTAGATATCTCCAATCCAGCTATTTTGAATGGATCAGACAGGCAGCAACAAAAGCACCGAGTCCCGACTTTAGTTGCAAAAATATTGATGGCATTAAACAAAACTAAGAAGTTGCTATGAATTGGACACTTACTAACCTTATCTTCATCTTCGACCAATATATCCTCTTGACCACGGCTTTGCTGCTCCGCGAGCTGCAAATGAAATCTAATTATAAGACTAAGGGCATTCCTTTTCTTTGTGACAAGTTCTAGTAATAACAACTAAGGGTAATTTTAAATAACAAAATTTGACTATCTTCTCTTTATGACAATTTGAAATTATGAACGAAGAGAATCAGGAGAGACAGAAATTGAGGGTGGTCAGCCATAAAATCGAATAGTTAGAAAGGTTTGATAGTAGGGGTAAGAAAAATCACTGCTGGAGAATGATCAGATACCCTGTAGAAGGAAAATGGGTATGAGAACAGCTGGACATTTTAATCCATGCTTCATTAACCAATACACGATCAATTTTGGTAGTTACAAAATTAAAATGAGTCTTGTTTGTTGGCCCTAGTGAAGTAGCAGACTGAATTCTTAAGATCCTCAAATTCTAATTGGTTAATGAAGTCACTAAATTCATTCACACAGGGAGGACAAGATGCAACACTCCCTACCTTCTCACATGGGAATATAATGGCGTTGAAATTTCCTAGAACAATCCAAGGGGATGTGCACTAATGCTGCTGAATATCATGCCACAATTTTTGTCTATCAATATATCAACTACTACCATAAACAAAAGAGGCAAAGAGCTGGAAAGTACCGTCCTTGGCCCCCACATCACAGTGGATGTATTGGTCCGATTGAGTACTTGTAATGACAAAACTAGTGGATCACAAGACACTAAAATTCTCCCCAATGGAGCCAATCTATAGTTATTCACAAATTTTCACCTAGGGAGCATGGATCTAGCGATGTTATCTATCCAAGAGTCCTTAACCTTATGCTCAAGAAGCGCAACTAGAATAAGCTAATGGAGTTTCACAAAAGTGTTACCAGCTTTTTGTTTAATGGGGTTATATTCCAGAAACGAAAATACATTGAAGAACTAGACACAAAAACAGAAGTATTTAGACTGAAAAAAGGTAATTCGGATGCTCATAGCTTTTAAAGATGAGAGTTAATGTTCACAAAATCCGCACAACACAAAGGGTAAGCTGAGCTGAATATACTTATTGAGACAAATGGTAAATAGGAAGAAGTAACTTCCCTTAACGGTTGTTGGAACCCTTTGATTTGCTCCAGTTCCCATTGGATAAGCCATTTTTCTTTGAGTCTCTATACACCAACTCCAACATCTGGAATTGAGGGTCCATAAATGGGTGCATCACGCTCATGAACAGCTTCCACTTCCAATTAAGAGCTGCGATGGTTGTTGGGGCAATCTGGTTCGGACTTGGTGAGATTGGATATCTCCAATTTAGCAATTTTGAATGGATCAGGCAGGCAGCAACAAAAGCACCGAGTCCCGACTTTAGTTGCAAGAATATTGATGGCATTAAACAAAACTAAGAAGTGGCTATGAGGTGGACATTTACTAACCTTATCTTCATCTTCGAGCGATTTATATGCTCTTGACCACGGCTTTGCTGCTCCGGGAGCTACAAATGAAATCTAATTATAAGTCTGAGGGCATTCCTTTTCTTTGTGACAAGTTCTAGTAATAACGACTACGGGAACTTTTAAATAATTAAATTTGACTATCTTCTCTTTATGAAAATTTGAAATTATGAACGAAGAGAATCAAGAGAGACAGAAACTGAGGGTGGTCGGCCAGAAAATTGAATAATTTGAAAGGTTTGGTAGTAGGGGTAAGAAAAACCACTGCTGGAGAATGAACAGATACCCTGTAGAGGGAAAATGGGTATGAGAACAGCTGGACAATTTAATCAATGCTTCATTAAACAATACACGATCAATTTTGGTAGTTACAAAATGAAATGAGTCTTGTTTGTTGGCCCAAGTGAAGTAGCAGATTGAATTCCTAAGATCCTCAAATTCTAATTGGTTAATGAAGTCACTAAATTCATTCACATAGTGAGGACAAGATGCAGCACTCCTTACCTTCTAACATGGGAATCTAATGGCGTTGAAATCTCCTAGAACAACCCAAGGGGATGTGCACTAATGCTGCTGAATATCATGCCACAAGTTTTGTCTATCAATATAGCAATTACTACCATAAACAAAAGAGGCAAAGAGCTGGAAAGTACCATCCTTGGCCCCCACATCAAAGTAGATGTATCAGTCCGATTGAGGACTTGTAATGACAAAACTAGTGGATCCCAAGACACTAAAATTCTCCTCAATGGAGCCAATCTATAGTTATTCACAAATTCCCAACTATGGAGCATGGATCTAGCGATGTTATCTATCCTAGAGTTCTTAACCTTATGCTCAAGAAGCGCAACTAGAATTAGCTTATGGAGTTTCACAAAAGTGTTAACAGCTTTTTGTTTAATGGGGTTATATTCCAGGAACGAAAATGCATTGAAGAACTAGACACAAAAACAGAAGTATTTAGACTGACAAAAGGTAATTCAGATGCTTAAAGCTTTTAAAGATGAGAGTTAATGTCCACAAAATCCATACAACACAAAGGGTAAGCTGAGCTGAATATACTTATTGAGACAAATGGTAAATAGGAAGAAGTTACTTCCCTTAACGGTTGTTGGAGCCCCTTTGATTTGCTCCAATTCCCACTGGATATGCCATTTTTCTTTGAACCTCTATACACCACTTTCAACATCTTGAATTGAGGGTCCATAAATGGGTGCATCACGCTCATGAACGGCTACCTCTTCCAATTAAGAGCTGCGAGGGATGTTGGGGCTATCTGGTTCGGACTTGGTGTGATTGGATATCTCCAATCCAGCAATTTTGAATGGATTAGGCAGGCAGTAACAAAAGCACCGAGTCCCGATTTTAGTTGCAAGAATATTGATGGCATTAAACAAAATTAAGAAGTGGCTATGAGGTGGACACTTACTAACCTTATCTTCATCTTCGAGCGATTTATATGCTCTTGACCACGGCTTTGCTGCTCCGCGAGCTACAAATGAAATCTAATTGTAAGACTGAGGGCATTCCTTTTCTTTGTGACAAGTTCTAATAATAACTACGGGTACTTTTAAATAATTAAATTTGACTATCTTCTCTTTATGACAATTTGAAATTATGAACGAAGAGAATCAAGAGAGATAGAAACTAAGTGTGGTCAGCCAAAAAATTGAATAATTTGAAAGGTTTGATAGTAGGGGTAAGAAAAACCACTGCTGGAGAATGATCCGATACCCCTGTAGTAGGAAAATGGTCATTAGAACAGCTGGACATTTTAATCCATGCTTCATTAACCAATACACGATCAATTTTGGTAGTTACAAAATGAAGTGAGTCTTGTCTGTTGGCCCAAGTGAAGTAGCAGATTGAATTCCTAAGATCCTTAAATTCTATTGGTTAATGAAGTCACTAAATTCATTCACATAGGGAGGACAAGATGCAGCACTCCCTACCTTCTCACATGGGAATCTAATGGCGTTGAAATCTCCTAGAACAACCCAAGTGGATGTGCACTGATGCTATTGAATATCATGCCACAATTTCTATCTATCAATATAGCAATTACTACCATAAACAAAACAGGCAAAAGCTGGAAAGTACCATCCTTGGCCTCCACATCACAGTGGATGTATTGGTCCGATTGAGCTAGGACTTGTAATGACAAAACTAGTGGATCCCAAGACACTAAAATTCTCCCCAATGGAGCTAATCTATAGTTATGCACAAATTTCCAATTAGGGAGCATGGATCTAGCGATGTTATCTATCCTAGAGTCCGTAACCTTATGCTCAAGAAGCGCAACTAGAAATTGCTTATGGAGTTTCACAAAAGTGTTAAAACAGCTTTTTGCTTAATGGGGTCATTAAGACCCCTTGTATTCCAGGAACGAAAATGCATTGAAGAACTAGACACAAAAACAAAAATATTTAGACTGACAAAAGATGATTCAGAAGCTCAAAGCTTTTAGAGATAAGAGTTAATGTTCACAAAATCCGCACTACACAAAGGGTAAGCTGAGCTGAATATACTTGTTGAGACAAATGGTAAATAGGAAGAAGTCACTTCCCTTAACGGTTGTTGGAGCCCTTTGATTTGCTCCAGTTCCCACTGGATATGCCATTTTTCTTTGAGCCTTTATACACCACTTTTAACATCTGGAATTGAGGGTCCAGAAATGGGTGCATCACACTCATGAACGGCTTCCTCTTTCAATTCAGAGCTGCGAGGGATGTTGGGGCTATTTGGTTCGGACTTGGTGTGATTGGATATCTCCAATCCAGCAATTTTGAATGGATCAAGCAGGCAGCAACAAAAGCACCGAGTCCCGACTTTAGTTGCAAGAATATTGACGGCATTAAACAAAACTAAGAAGTTGCTATGAGGTGGACACTTACTAACCTTATCTTCATCTTCGAGCGATTTATATGCTCTTGACCACGGCTTTGCTGCTCCGCGAGCTGCAAATGATATCTAATTATAAGGCTGAGGGCATTCCTTTTCTTTGTGACAAGTTCTAGTAACTACGGGTACTTTTAAATAATTAAATTGGACTATCTTCTCTTTATGACAATTTGAAATTATGAACGAAGAGAATCAAGAGAGACAAAAACTGTGGGTGGTCAGCCAGAAAATTGAATAATTTGAAAGGTTTGATAGTAGGGGTAAGAAAAATGATTATTATTTCCCGAAATCAAAAAATGATTTCAATATTATTTCCATCTTCAATCGTTACTTTAGCTGCAGAAGATATTTCAACTGACATGAAAAGTTATCCTCAAGGTAAATGGTACAACATTACAAGCCAACAATGAAATTACCAAGTTGAACCCTGCTATTTCTAGTCACTCAGTTGGTGCCATCAATTTGCTTGAGTACAAGCATACCTCCCATAGCTAAAGCACAATAACCATTTCTACTTACACTACTGAAAAATCAATTTAAGATAAAGTCCAAACTACATTTTCTCCTTTTGGGTTGCAGTTGGATTCATGCTACAATTTATCCCAGTGCCAAGCCTGTTTAGCCACCATGAACAATAGTTTCTTCAAAATATAATGATATAGCATTGTTGTTTTGGTAAAACATGCACGGTAATCCAAATATTCCTCATTCATTGTGGTTAAAATTGTCAAACAAGTCCACACAGTTGAACTCATCATACCTAAGAACAGAAGATGACCATAAAAAGCCACCAACTAACATTGTGGGGACTCCCTGTTCACAAGGGTTTAATCTTATTTGTATAGTAATTAGAACCAATCACTGGAACTGATCTACTAAAGGTCAACTATACATAAACTATAAAAACGTAAATATCCCCCGTAATATACATATGTACAGTATATTTTTATTTTGGAGATGACACTGATGATTACTTCTTGTAAATAACAGTATAACACTGCATACGATTCCAAAGTTATTGTAGAGCGTCTTTCACAAATGGGTGGTAGAATAGAAGATTAAACACATGACTAAAGTCAAGCAAATGCAACAGGAATTTCCCACCCTTAGATATAATCAATTCTTTAGTTTTCAAGTCTCAATCAATTAAGACGATTAGAAGCAGCTAACCTTAAATGTGTAACATAAAGGATTGGGTTGCTTTATCTCCTCTGCCAAATGAACTTGGACCTCTCCATCTTTTCCTGAAGCTGGCAGCACATCGAAAATGATTATATCCAAAAGGTTGGTGTCAAAAGGATCTTCCAGTAAGGCCAAGAACCCAGGCTTCAAAACAGCCCAAAAACCTACATAAGCAACAGATTGATTGGTTATGCTTATTGTGATGCAAGTGTGTGCGCGCGCGCGTGTGGGCGGGTGCATGTGTATAAATTCATATTCATGTATACTAAATCTCGATTGTGAACTACACATTAGCTTGAACACTTGCTGTCCTAACACACACTGAAGCACACATAGATCATTACAACAGTACTTCAAATCCAATTTGAATCGGGCAACAAGAGAAGAATTCAAAACAACTTTGAGAAAAGTGGTCGAAGTGTGAGTGTGATGAAGCGTGCAAAAGGAGCAGTTGATAATCGGCCATCTTTGAATGCAAAATCAGTCCACAATGTGGATAATTTTGACTTCAAATAGCAAATTTCCCTGATAGACAAACCATCAGCAGGCATTTTTTTTACTGGAACTGGAAGACGTTGAAGATTATGGGCATCACACGATACAGACGCGCGCACATGCATTTATCATGCGAATATTGTGCTTCTATTTTTTACACTGAAAATATAGCAAAACCTTGTACTCGTAAGTTAAGTTACCTTTTGCCAGTTTTGTAACAACAGTTAAACCAACGACACACATAACAATCATCATCCTTTGGAATTTTTGCGAGATGCTTAACCATTACATAAACCTTCTTTCAATTTTGGACCATGTTCTTTCAGAAAAGAGAGCTTAGAGACCTCCAAAAACTTGCAGACCTACAAAACACAAAAATGTGTTATGGACTAGAATGGACGCAGGATACTAAAAATAAAAAGAATCACTGATATAAATCAAGAAAATACAAACTGAAAAAAAGAATAGAAAAGTATAAAGTAATCTGATTTGATTAAAGGGAGCTCTGTCTTCACCCCATTGAAAACGTGTAAGAGGAACAAGGATCATGTTCTCGCCATGAATTAAGACAAAATGTGGTATAATCAACGCTCAAAAAAACGCAAAAGCAGTAGTAGCCAGGAAAATGTGGGGAGTCATTTGGAAGACACCTATCACAGAGGGAGGGGGAGGGATGAGGTGCAGGGAAAAGAGGGAGTTTATATCCAACCAATAGCTAATGTTCCAGATTATCTTCGACATAATCACATTCTCTATATGGGGTCAAACATTTGAGAGAGGTTTATTACACAGAGGACTCCCTTGTTTAATTGGAAAAGGAAAAAAAGGAAGCAAAGTAGACCGCAAAAGTGATAGGATGTCAACATTCATGGCGCAATGTGTGAGTTTCAAAGGCGACATTTTTATTTGGATTGGTGTAGTTAGAGAAGAAACTTGGGTACAGAGATCGATATGAAATGATACCAATATTCCAGCTTACGGATATTATGATGTGCCAGGGCAGGGGCATTATAAGAATAACAATCCTTTTTATTCATATAGATGAAAACAGTACTCCTTATTACTTTCTCACTTCCATGTTGCAAAGACATCTATTATTTACTATATCAGAATAGTGAGGAACTCCTCTAAACACCGTGAAAAGAAGCCTGAATGAAGAGTTCTAATGTTTATTTGACACCATCAAACTTACCAATGAACTAAACTAAAAGCTTTAAAGTTCAGAAAACCAAAAAGATTAAAGGGTAAGGGTGAATAGATATAAATCAGAATGCTTCAAATCATTAGCACCTAAGTTACTTTCTTGAAACTCAGAAGTGTGTTGTTTCTATGTCAAAGTAATAGACAAGTGTGGTGTGTCACAGAAATGTCTGTTCTAGACATTTCATAACAGGGCAAGTTTGGATGCCTGACTAACAATTGGTGGGGCATGTCCCACCCGGACAGGGTGCTTTCTTAGGCGTGTCCATGCTTTTCAGTTTAGTAAAATGTTTTTGGCAATGCAAATAATTATTAACAGTAGGTATGATAAATTACCCCCCTTCTCGTGAAATATTAGAAAGATCATACAAGTACCTGAGTTCAATTGTGAGTAATTATCCTACAATTACAATGATTAGAACTTATCTTCTCATTACAATTGGCGTTCTTACTCAAATTATTGTTGTGCATAACCAAACGTGCAAGTTAAAAATAGAATGACCATAGCTAAGGGGCAGAAGAACGGTTTTCCATCATAATGCGGAGACATCACCAATCCATGCAGCAAGCCCACATGAAACAACAGATAAGGAACATGGTGACATAGTTTAACAGAAGCTTGGGAGTTGGGCCTACAAGGATCTTCCGTATTAACTCGATAAATACTAATCACCAAACCATATTAATTTGGAAAAATCCTTAAATTTCTAATGAAGTAAAATTAACCAAAAATAAATAAAAAGGGAGTTGGGCAGACGGTAAGATGCCTTTTCCTATTCTGAACAAAGGATAGGTTAATCAGAAAGAGGAAATTGATCCGTGTGGCCAATAACAAGTTAATCAGACAGAGGCTTGTTTAGTTGAGTTGAATTGTGAGAATATATGGTTCCTTATCTACCAGATTTCGATATGGCATCAATCATCAACTTACTCCTTAAAAACAAGAACAAAAATGACACAATTTATCCGTCTTCAATAAAAGGTAACATAATTTTGCAACGTTTGCCCACGTGATGTAATAGTAATTACATCATTGTGGATAGGAAAGGCACTGAAGTTCATAATTACAGCATCAAGATAGTGAGTGATAAACCAGCAAAACTTTTAATACTACTAATAGTGAAAAACAATGGAAAGAGAAGGATTCTACAGATTTATGCCTTGGTAGCTACTAGCAAGTGAGCTATAACTGGAATTATATCCCAGGTAGTATTTTGGTAAAATACTCATCCCCAAGGTCCTGCTAATCCCGTTAATAAGATAAACTTTCATCAGATTATGTCATTATGCCAAATTTCGAAAATACATCCCAGTTTCCTAGTATAACAGCTGATTTTACATCAATGCACCCCAGAATGAACTTTTAGTTCATACATGTATGACAAAATAGTAGATTCTACAAGACACGAATAGAAATCCATAAATAGTGAAGTCTTTGGATTAAGTAGAATTTCAAGTAAAATTTGTAATCACAAAAAAATAGGGAAACTACAAATTTCAATTACGAAGGTGATGAAGTCAAGAAAAACTATCCTGCTGAATATAAATTTCCATAACTTTGTCCATAAGACCAGCAGCACAGATTAGTAGAGGCAAGAGTTTTGTGTGCACCTCTCAAGAATTCACAATGTCCAGGTTTCCTAAAATGTGATTCAGATACCCTTGCATCGCAACTTTTAAATTTTCCGAAATGGTCTGCTGTGCTCCCAGCTGCATGAATGAATGGCAAAGCAGCCCTCGATGGAATGTATCTGTGCAAAATTCATTCTGTAAATGTAATGGACAAAACTTGGTAGGATAAACACTAAATGGAATAGGCAAAATGGTTTAACAATCCCCTATTTTTCACACCATCTCCATGATGTACGGGAACAGCACCATCATCAGGCTCCTCATTGTCATGCACAACTGCTGTCTGATCTCCTATTCCTATGTTATGAAGCCATTCTCTTGCCTTTCATATGAAGATTCAATGAACAAAAACTCGTGTTAAACAAGAAATAATGGCCCCATAACCCATCAGGTGCTGCTATATATGGGTACAAGGTACTTCAAAAAAGTCCACGCCGATGAACCAAACATGCTGGCAAAAATGTAATGAACACACAAACACACACACACACACAGAGATTATAGAGAGAGAGAGAAAGAGAGTAAAAGACAGGGGAACAAGTCAAAAGAAACCTGCTCTTGTTTCTCGTGAAATTCTTCAATTATTGCACGCTTCTTCAAAGCAAAGTGTACATAGATAACTTGTGAAGCTTTCTTCAGTAATGAAAGCGAGTCCTAGAGGTACTAATGACTGAAACCCTATTTCAGTGCCAAAACAAAACAACAGAGGAAAGGGGAAACCCTAACACGCTAGGAAACCTGACTCGTTGAACACCTAGACTTTAGGAAATCTAAAGAGGGATTGATGGCTGAAACCCTACATTAGAATGGAACGTGAAATTCAGAGGGAGATGACTGAAACCCTATTCAACAAATCAAGTAAATCGACGATTTGAGTACTGATGACTGAAACCCTATCAAAATCAAATCGAAACCCTATTCAAAATCAAACCAGGGACGGGGAAACCCTAACACGCTAGTAAACCTCACCCAGACGGAAATCAATAACCTATTACCGGGATTTATGAGAGGGAGTGACGACTGAAACGCTAGATTGGAGATAATGACGTTCACCGAAGAGAGAGAGAGAGAGAGAGCCGTTAGAACTTGGAACCGACGTAAGAGAGAAAATCCCAAATATGAAGGCTTTGTTTGGTTACCCATTTAGTTTTAGTTTTTGTTTTGTTTTCAATCATTACTCTATTTCTTTTTTCAATCATTACCCTATTTTTTCAATTATTACTTTCTCATCTCTCTCTATCTCTCTCCAATCATTACCCCTATCTTCAATCATTACTCTATTTCTCTCTCCACCCACTACCAAAACTAAACTAAACTAAACTCTCAACCAAACACAACGGAAATATGTTCGTGTGAGTTGTGCGCTGGGAAGGGAAGGGGAAATTTTATTTTGATTTTAAATGTTAACAAGCGGATAAAAAAAAATGTTAACAAGTGTTATTACGCTATTGATTTGCCGAGTAAAAGTCACTTTCATGTGTTTTTTTCTTTATTCAAAAAAATATTACAATGGTAAGTTTTACGCTAAATTTTTGTGACTTTTTGATTCGTCTCGATAAGAGTAATCGAAAAAAATTGTAATGAAAACTCCTAATTTTTTTCGAAAAGACACTTATTTTTTTAATTCAAAAAATGATGAGTTTAGATATAATTATGTACTTTTCCGATTCTGTCTCGGTAATTAATAGCTTAACACTTGTCTCTCAATCTCACCGTCCGCTTCGGCAATCAATGGTCTAGATTTTAAAAAAACAGCGAAGAGTTAACTCTTTCCTAAAAGAGTTCTTTTAAAATCCGGTTAACTCTTTTCTAGAAGAGTTCTTTTAAAATTCGAACTATTGATTGCCAAGACGGACGGTGAGATTGGGAGACTAGTGCTTATGGTGAGAATGAGTGCGGTGGGGGGAGGAGTGAAAAGGAGCGGTAGGCGTAGACTTTTGGTCCCAAAAACACTCCTAGGATTGGAAGGTAACATCATATCAGTACGTGGTGACCATGAGCAAGGACAAAAAGTTTTGAGTAGATCTTTTATCTTGTAGTGTGATGTGCAATTCGCTCAAAATGATTACTCCCTTCATCCGCGTTTGTTAGTTCATAAACATGTTTTTTTATGTCCCACGAAGATTGCCCATGTAGTCACATCAATGTGCAAAAGAGAGTAAATTTTCTTTCTTGTTTCCTTTTTCATGTAGTAACATCAATATTTAAAAATTCACTCTTGAGCCAAATTTTTTATTGAAGGACAAAAAAGAAAATTTAACTTCCAAAAAGCAACATTGTAATCACTCTCCAGTTTCCAATTCATGGGCTAACAAACAGAAAATTCATGGATCTACAGCATCCATGAAATAGCTAACAAAATATGCACTGCTTGCATACTTGTGTTTGTACTTCTCTTGTGTTTTTTGCGTAGGTTCCTCTTCACCCCCAAAAGGGCAGTTGATAATCAAGCATTAAACCTCCCCATCACTATTAGCTATGTTCTCTTGTACAAGAAGCAAGTTCAATATTGAAGTCAAAAGAGCCATTAAACACCAACTACATTGCAAGCCGAAAGTTTAACTTCCCTAGCTAAGTCTGGCGTTTTGGTTACCAATTACCAGCTTAGGGCCCAAGTACACTACTCCTAAACTTCCAGAATTGGCCGCTACACTCTAGTGAATCTGGACATTTATCTTGGTCCCAATTCTAGGACGATAGCTTTGCATAAATACAAAGAGTCAATTATTTACCTCAAAAAAAATACAAAGAGTCAATCACTCTATTTGAAGCCAATTTGAACCTCATAATTTGGTGATAATCTCTAGTTATATGAATCTCCAAACATAATCCTACGGTACAGGGTACTAGAAAAATGAGCCATGTATTTTTGGGATAAAAGAACAACTAGAGGCCACACAATGAGCCCTCCGTGGAAAATGCAATAAATACTAAGTACTATCGGTAACATAGTAGAGAAGTTTTTTTTTGGAAGTCGTAATATAGAAGCTTAGAAAACCATCTTCATTGGGGCAATTAACTCAAGTCTCTATATAGTATAACACAGGGGAATCAAAGTGCAAAGCCCACGTAAAAAGTAAAAATGAGAAACACCTATAAATACCAACCACATACAGGCATTTTGGTCAACTAGAGCATTTTTCACAGAACAAAATAATAGCTTGTGGAGAGGCTCTTGGCAAACACAACTTTTCCTTGTCAGCTTACAATCCCCAGTTTTTCTAAAACCCAAGCGTTTCTAAAACCCAAGCAGTTTTTCATTGGGCATCCGCACTTCTATTAGCTCCGGGGTAAACGTGTTTGGCTTTCACTGCTTCAAACTTTTCGAGGAAGAACCTGCTGTCAAGCAAAATATTACCAAATGGATGATTTGCAATGTCAGTTGTGTGATGCCCAAATAATCCACTTCAACTTCCAGTTTTTTTATACTATCTTCCACTGCCAATTTCAGTCCATCTCTCAAAGCCCAAAGTTCGGCCATGATGCTCGAGTCTCCACGCATGTCCTGTTCGAAACCCCCCAACCATCTGCCATTGTGATCGCATAGTAATCCTCCCAAAGAAGCTTTGCCGGTGTTGGAATGGAATGCTCCGTCACTTTTCAGTTTAGCACAATTTTCTGCTAGGGGTACCCAACCAACTAGGATTGAGTCCCTTTCGTTACTGACCCGATGATACTCTATAAAAGACTCTCATTCTGTAAGCGTGTTGGACACCCAAAACAGGTATCCTAGCTTTTGTTCTTCGTTCTAGTCAGAAATCCAGAGGCAGTGGCGGACCCAGAAATTATTTATAATGGGGGCACATAATCATTCATAACCTTAAAGAATTTCACCGTCAATTATAATCATATACCATTCCAAAAGTTTTTAAACATATCCACACATATGTATTCTCTGCTAGATTTTTTCACTTGAGTGGTGAAGTGACAAAATACATTTCCCAAAATTTTGTTTTAATGTTCTGTTCTTTCTTATTCTTTCCTAACTTAATAAAAGGACCCAGATTCCCTACAAGTGCATGCTATTTGCCCACAAGTATATCTTCTCTCGTCAATCCAAACTGTTCATATGATAGGGCTCGTCATATAATTTGTCCATTAAAAAATCTATGTTGATTAGACTTTAAGTTAAAACAACTTCATCGAAAATACTTATACTCATAAAAAATACACGGTCTAACAATTTTTTGCATAAATAAAATGTTCTTATCAAGTTGTTATCAGTGTCCAATCAACTTGATTTTTTGGGTGAACAAATTATTTGACAATCTCTACGTTATATATGTCTTGAATCATCGAGAAAAGATTCACAATTGTGCGAAATATACTTCGCACCTCTAAATCAAACAAAAAAAAACCTTAGTTGAAAAAAATAGTATGAGAGGGTGTGGGGGCACGTGACCCCACGTGCCCCTTAGTAAGTCCGCCTATGCCCAGAGGTACTTACTAAGCTATACTCTGAAGCGGTACTCTCTTTAACACAAATATGAACTTAGTTTGATCGGATTTTGCGTGTGTTAAATTAATGTGCATTTAGAATTGAGCTTGGGCTTGCAGATTCTTTTAACGTAATGGCATTGAACTTTTCTACCTACCTTTTAATTTGGGCATCAAATTTTTCTTTGTTTGTTGGATCCTTAATCAACTGAATTAACAAGATGTAAAATGTTTTACAATAAGATTGAAAAGCGGTGTGAAACAAGCAGACAATTTTTCAGCCAATTGCGTTAGACAATGATGCACCATGCATATGCATAGGGGACAATGATCTTACCAAAAACAGTTTGGGCATTATCGTTTTTCGTACACAACGTAGAAACATAGAAAGCACCTTTAATAGGTTAATTATCACAAGACTCTTTAACGAAATTGGGTCATCACTAAGTTCACACATATTCCTGCCATAGGAAAACCAAAGTCAATTAGCTCTTTTTGTTTCGATGTAAAATGTTTTACAATATAAAATATTTTCCATGTAAAATATTTTTTCAGAAAATAAACTTCAAACTTTTATTTTCCAGTTTTGGTTGACACTTGAAAAATATTTTCAGAAATTGACAAAATAGTGTAGAGAGAGGGGGCTTAAACGGCAGAGAGAGATGAGAATATTGGAATAGAATGTGAGTCAGGATTGACAATCGAGGAAACTGAATAGTGAGAATTGCAGTAGAAGGTAGCGGGTTCATTTCGAAAAATAACTTACGGAAGATTTAAGGGTAAGTCATTTTCATCTAATTAATGGAAAATGCTTTACATGTAAAATGTTTTCCTCATTTTTTTTACACAACCAAATACTAAAAAGTAGGTAAAATATTTTACCAAAAAACATTTTATGCCCAAACAAACGGAGCCTTTCAAAAGCTTCTACGATTATGACAACAACATAATTAAAATCATGTGCCATACACACCACCACTCATGCAGCAAAACTATCATATATTTGTATGACGAATCCGAAAAAGACCAAGCTACATAGATATAGACCAGGTACTTAACAAAGTAGCCTGAACCACTAGATATAGATACATCCATAATTTAGACATCTGCGGCAAAAATACTGGTATCAAGATAGCACTAAAGCAGGGAGTAAACTTAATTTTACAAGGATTATCTGTTGGCCATCTGCAAATTAGTCCCTACAGTTTCAGTTGAATGATATTTGAGAGGCTTGAGAAGCTCTGGGGAATGCTAACAACTCCTGAGTAAGCTGGAACAGTAGCTTGAATTTCTTACTCTCCGAGTGGCGCCCGAATTTAACATTCTTGAACGTTGTGATGGTCATTCTCTCCATCACCTTGGATTTCTTGAGCAGGAACCTCAAAAAATTCATATCGTTTTGTACATGTGCAAGGACGTACTCAATGGTACTTATCTGCTTGCTTCCAAGATTCTTCATGAAGTTGTAGATTTTGACATCCTTTAGGTTGCACAAAAGATCGACAAAAATTGGCTCCTGGAGTTTCCAATATTCTCCTCCTTCCGAATTGTCATTAAACTGAAAATTATGAAATTAGCATGTCACACACAACACGAAAATAATAAGTTCACGACAAAATGAAATTTAACCCCAAAAAAAATAGTTGTTCGCAATATTTGTATTGAACAACTCACGTTTTTTGCATGGATCTTTTCGATACTGATGATCAGAGTCTTAATATTTGGTGAATGCCCTAGCATGCAGCTAATTCCTGGTAGCTCTCCTTTTGTTAGACCAATCTTTATCTCTAGGCATGTAGCATCAAACGACAGGCAATTTAGTCTTTGCTCCTCGTTATGGCACAGAGCCTGGCCATGAGGCAGGAAACACAGTAAAACAAAAACGTCAGAAGTTTAAGAGACAATATTCACGGTCCTTCCCTTCCACACATTGTCGTGGGACTGTGGTAACCAGTGGCCACTGAATAATATTTACCCACAGTTAAAAGTAAAATTCAACTGTCAAAGGACTTGATGTTTTACCTGAATGTAGCAGCTACACAACCTAAGAAGTTTAGCATGACGGACACTATCAAGAATCTCGAAAACGGTATTTTCCTTATCCGTTTCATATTGCCCACAGTTCAGTTTGTTACAACCAAAGCTCGCACTTTCAAGAGGTCTCATTCCATCGATGAAATAATACTTCCTAGACATGGTTGTAACAAGTTCATATCGTTTTGTACATGTGCAAGGACGTACTCATCTGCTTGCTTCCAAGATTCTTCATGAAGTTGTAGATTTTAACATCCTTTAGGTTGCACAAAAGATCGACAAAAATTGGCTCCTGGAGTTTCCAATATTCTCCTCCTTCCGAATTGTCATTAAACTGAAAATTATGAAATTAGCATGTCACACATGACACGAAAATAATAAGTTCACGACAAAATGAAATTTAACCCCCAAAAAAAATAGTTGTTCGCAATATTTGTATTGAACAACTCACGTTTTTTGCATGGATCTTTTCGATACTGATGATCAGAGTCTTAATATTTGGTGAATGCCCTAGCATGCAGCTAATTCCTGGTAGCTCTCCTTTTGTTAGACCAGTCTTTATCTCTAGGCATGTAGCATCAAACGACAGGCAATTTAGTCTTTGCTCCTCGTTATGGCACAGAGCCTGGCCATGAGGCAGGAAACACAGTAAAACAAAAACGTCATAAGTTTAAGAGACAATATTCACGGTCCTTCCCTTCCACACATTGTCGTGGGACCGTGGTAACCAGTGGCCACTGAATAATATTTACCCACAGTTAAAAGTAAAATTCAACTGTCAAAGGACTTGATGTTTTACCTGAATGTAGCAGCTACACAACCTAAGAAGTTTAGCATGACGGACACTATCAAGAATCTCGAAAACGGTATTTTCCTTATCCGTTTCATATTGCCCACAGTTCAGTTTGTTACAACCAAAGCTCGCACTTTCAAGAGGTCTCATTCCATCGATGAAATAATACTTCCTAGACATGGTTGTAACAAGTTCAAACGAAGCAATATAATGACCACCAATTGACAGCACAGAATCTGAAGAGCCTTGGTCACTTTCATGTACCTTTAAGGTCTTCATTGTACTCCCATGATAGATACATATGGACTCTAAGGTCGGCAGATCTTTGGCAATTCGTCAGTGATAAGGATTCAAGAATTGGAGTAGACTTAATCAAATCATTAATCTCCCCTCCAGAAAAGTAGACCTGCTCAAGTGAGAGCGTTTCAAGGGAACCGAGTTCAAACTTGACCAGAAAGTGTATCTCACATCTTACAAGTGACAAAACCGTCAGTAATGTCGAGCTGAATAGAAAGTGTGGCAACCTGTAGCGATGTACATGGCGTATGTCACCGAAATCAAGATTGAGTTCGTTGACATTGCGAATTTTGGCAAAGTAAATCCATGAATCAACATGGTGAGTTTCTGCATCAGGTTGCAGGAAAGCAAGGCTAAACTTTTGAATTGATGGACCCTTGTGAAGAAGCAAGGACTGATTGATGAAAGCTACTTCTTTAGATCTCGAGATTTTCATTGGGGAAAACTTTAAGCAAGGGACATACAACCACATGTATCTCCACCTCTTTGCAAGAACACTTATCCTGATCACATCCTTCATTGTTAAGTATGACAAAATGTGGTGAAGCAAAGGTTCAGGTAAACTTGTCAGAGGATCATGTTTCTCTTCAAGGTTTTTGTGAGTTTTCTTCAATATCTGTGGCTGCTTTAGCGTTGCTGCCTCCATGTCCTTGCAAAACCCAGAAACAATGGAAAGTTAAAAAGGAACCGAACAACCCTAGGAAGTATTGGATACAAATTGAATAGGACAAAACAAGGATTTTAGAAGACTAGACGAGGCAAATACTTGAGTAGACTCCATTTCTGTACTCTCTACTCTCTAATCCAACAAGTTGATTAAGTAGTCCAGCGAAGAGCAAGAAACACTGAGCACTTATACATATAGCCAGCAAAATGGTCTAACTTCCCTACGGCAGTTGGCGCTTCGGTTCCATAAATGCTAGTAATTGATTGACTGTGGTGCATGAATGCATTTAGCCGAATGTATCAGGTTATGAGTACCCACACTTCTGGGAGCAAATCTTATGAACAGGTGACTCTTTCTTTCTACCAGGATAGTTGGCCAGCCCTTTTCTTTCGTCTTCTTGCCACACTTCTGGGAGCAAATCTTATGAACAGGTGACTCTTTCTACCAGGATAGTTGGCCATCCCTTTTCTTTCGTCTTCTTGCTTAATTGCACACATCTCAGTGTGTTAATTTCCTTACCCTAGGGTCTATACTCAGCGTAAGCAAGCAACTCGAGTTACAAGTCCCGATTCACTCGTCAAAACTTCGTCCAACATCAGTTTGTTACTTAAACAAACAAAACTTAATTTTTTTACAAAGTTTGTTAAGCTTTTAAACCAAATTCGAACAAGTTACTATTCTATTCAATCTGTTAGTGACCTATAAAAATTTAGGCTACTCAAGATCAGCTCGTCCCAACTGAAATTTGAGTACTAGTCAATTAGGTATGGGCTGGAATCAAAAGTGGTGGAGTTAAAGAGGTTTTTTTTTTTTTTTTGCCAAAAGGATAACCAGTTCCATTGATAATCAAACAAATAAGGAAAACATCTTAAATAAGGATAACCAGTTCCATCGAACGGCTTCGAACCCCGACAACGATCAACTCCTCGTTCACTACCGCACTGATAAACCCAATCAAGATCACTACTCTCTGGTACTCGACGGTAACGACTCATTCCGTCAACTCAAAACCTTCGATTATCCTTTCGACTCTGTTGGTTACTCTGTTGTTGTAGCTGTAATGGCTTGATTTGCCTTTCTGATGATCAATATTGTTACAGGGACAACATGTTTCTGTGGAATCCGTCAATTAGGAAGTTTTTTGCTATGCCTCAATATAATGTCACGTTTAAATCGCATGGTTGCTTTGACCATTGTCTAGGGTTTGGGTTCGATCCGGTCACTGACGACTTTAAGGTGGTTAGAGTTGTGCAGACGGGTTGTGATAGTATTGAGGTTGAGATTTACACGCTGAAGACTGGTCGTTGGCGATATATTAGTGAGAAAGCACTTCCGTTAATGATTGAGGAGCGATATCGACAGGCTTATGTCAATGGGGCCGCCCATTGATGGCCTTTCATCAGGGGACTCCATTGACCCATTTTCGCTATACGATCATGTCGTTCAACATGAGTGATGAGGTTTTTAACGAGATAATGGTTCCGGATAGTATTACCGATTTGGGTAGCCTTGTTGTATTTAAGGAATCCCTGTGTTTGTTCCAGCGCTGTGTTAATGATAATGATCAGCATTATTTGGTTTGGATGATGAAGGAGTACGGTGTGGCAACTTCTTGGGCCAAACTATTCAGAATCGATCTTTGTGGAGATTTGTGGAGGCCCTTGGGTTGAGAAAAAACGGTGAAGTTATATTTTCCACTAGTGATGAGGATTTGGTTTCCTGCGATTGCCAGAGCAAACGAATTAGCTATCTTGGAATACATGGCACATCCGGCAACGCGTGGCACGCATTTTACACAGATACTTATGCAGAGAGCCTGGTGTTGCTAAACAAGTTGGAAAGTCCTGAAAATACAGTTGTTAGTGGCCAGAGCAAGGAGGAGGAGAAGCAGCAAAATGAAGCAGGTAGTAAATAGTGTCTCTCTCTACATGGGGTTTTTTGTAACTCGTTGAGTTTTCACTTGCCAAGGGGGTTGAAATCAGGAAGGTCGTTGAAATGGGAAAAGAAAAGTAGGAAGGGGTTAGTTTGTTATGTCATGGAAATAGGAAAAGAAAACTATTTTGGGTAGATATGGTCAGTTTTCAAGATATTTCAAATTAAGTAGTTGGCTTTCATATTTCCCTTAGAGAATGTGATGGAAATTGAGAGCAAGTCACTTTTCTCTAACTTGATGCATAGCTGCTTAGTGCAATATATGGAATGAAGCTGGGTCTCTCATATAGGAGTATGAGGTTTGACCAATTATTTCTCTCGACTTTTGTGGGGCTTTACATTGTTCTGCATAGTTTAAATAGACAAGCAGTTTTTCTTGGTTCTTAATGTTAATTATCTAAGCATGTTTGTCGCCGAGTTTACTCCCTATTTCAAACATATATTTTCATTGAGTTTTTGTGCTATAAAAGGAATGCGACAAAACATCGACATGTTTATTGAAGTTGTTAGGAAAGAGAAGTTTGAGAACAAGATGGATTTAATTTTTCAGGGTCGTATAAACATAGAAAGTGTTTCCAGAACATGCTCATTTTCACCCCAAATTGTTTGGGAATAGCTTTTGGGAACTGCTAGATCTACTATTCAGAATGATATGTTCGTTTTATTCTCAAAGGCGGAAAAAAAGAAGAAATCTAATAGGAAATAGAAACTAGTATACACTCTTGACATCTATGTATGTAGTTGATTTGGTTTCTAGACAATCTTAACCTTCTTGGTTGGTTGGGACTGAGCCAGCTGGTTATTGACATCTCTGTGAAATTATTGTGACACTAATGCGGAGACAGCCAAGGGAGGTGATGGCAGTTGGAAAATGGAGTCTCTAGACTTGTGGAAGGAGCAGAGCATTATGAGGGTGTTCGTTTCTTTCTGTCTTTTTATGTAGCGATGATATGGCTTGTCGTTTGCTATGTTATAAGAAGTGATATTTCTAATACTCGGCATTTGGAGTCATCATTTTCCAAACAATTTTTGTTCTCCTGAATTTCGGTCTTCCAGAGTTGCCATATAATGCCGGCAAAGAAGGTACCTAGATCAAGATCACCATTTTTTGGTTGGGCTAGAATCAGCTACGGGGGACTACGGTTTAACTGGAAGCAGCCCAAATGGTAGTACAACGGATTGAACAAACGTGGATGGAACTGGTGTTTGAGATTAGTTAGTACATTATCCCAATTCCAATAAGGCAAGCCATTCTTCTTTAGACTTGACGCATCCTCTCAAAAAATGCCTTCCATGTTTGAATTCTCTATAGAAGAGTTGTTTCCAATTTCCAGTTGGGATGGTGCCTCTAGATGGCTCTGTTTATCAGTGGGAAGTATACCCAGCAGAACCCTCCGAATAAAGCCCATGATTTTTCCCATAAGTACGTAGGTGTCTGATAAGCAGTTCCAACCAGAGAGATACTATCCTCAGAGTTGCAATACCATAGGCACCATTTCCCTGGGTAAATTTGTGGCAGAGAAGACGACTTCAGGATTGTGTTGTTTGAAAGATGTGGACAAATTTTCAACTGGGAGTTTTGATGTTCCTCAGTACAGTATGTGGGAAACTCCCTTGAAATTTGCCCAGATTCCCATAAGAAAGCATGCTGAAAGCTTAGATGATTTCCATTTCTCTTCCCAATCTAAACCTCATGGCCTCTCCATCTTTCTTTCTGTCAGCTCGAGGTGGTAAACGGAACGTCATTTAGTTTTTGGCAACTGAGTATTTGAACACATTGCTCTGCATGTGAGGGATAGTTTTATTAACTTCAACAATCTTGTACCATGATTTTCGAAAGAACATTAACACTTTGGAGCATTTGTTGACTAGAAATATTGCAAGGACTATACATTATTAAAAACTCAGTTTGGGTAGGTAACTTTCGAAACGTGAAAATTGAGTTGCGATGGTTTGATTATAATACTAGCTTATCTATTTACAAATGCGATACTCGTGTGAAATTGTGATACTCGTCCCAATTTCTTTCAACAATGTACCAGTAGTTTAAAGCACATCGACTTACATATTTTGAAAATTGTATAGCGTTTAATTGTGTAAAAACTTAGGTTCAGAGCCTCTCCAATTCGGACTGTCCGGTCCGACTTAGGTTGGTTAGTGCAATGTTTTCGCTTTTAAAACCTATTGAGATCATCAATAATGCAAAAAAAATTCCACTTTTTTGCCCAAAAAAGAAAAGAAAAGAAGAGATATCATGTGATACCCTTTTAGAACACATTCATTTTGATAGGAAAAAAAATAAAAAAACTAATCAAAATCTATTTTTGCAACAGAAATTTGTTCCTACAAATAAGATTTTAGATGATCCCGAGTATTAAAAATGATAATGTGTGTGTATAGTATATTATACTATAACCAAATTTAGTTGGACCCCAAACCCCCAATCCTAAATACTACTTACAAGTTTATTTTTTTTGTAACAAATTTTATGCTATACTATAAGTAAATGTATTTCTGGAAGCGGGGGGAGAGAGGGGGGGGTGTTTTTTTGAGAAATTTTTGGGTGTCAAGCGAGCATCATGTGCTGCCGAGCAGCGCATCTAGACCGTCCATTTCAATTTTGACGGTTCGAATTTGGAGAGAAAAAGAGGAGAGAGAATGGTGAGGCAAGAGGAGAGAAAATGTTTCAATTTGGATAATTCAACACACTTTTAAACAGCTCGGGCACCACATGGGCACAAGCCACGTGGTACCCACCTGGCACCCAAAAATTTATCGTGTTTTTTTGGCATAAAAGTTGAAGGAATCTTTTGTGGTGCATTTTGGCTTTGGGTTGGAGTTAGATACGGGTCCATAACTTGAATCGGCTGGTAAAGCCCATGGATAAAAATGGGTGAGAAATAACGAGGAATATGTGTAATGGAAAGATTTACTACGGAGTATTTTGTTTTCCATAATTTCTCGTAAAAAATGGTGGAATATGATGAGAAACCATAACCCTCTTCTGTTTTTTTTTTATTACAAAAAGTCTTTTTGCACAAATTACTTTGAACATATCTTGCACAGATTTTTGTTGAGGAGCTCACCTTGAGTCCTAAAAAAATCTTGGGTTCTGAAAAAATGATCTGAGTCGGGTTTTTTTTAATAATATTTTTCCGTGGCTTTCTATAAAAAATCAGCTCAGTCGAATGTCGATAAAAGCATTTTTAGAATTCTTATGGCAAAACTAAGTAATTCACCCTACAAACTCTAAAAAATCTCTTACTGAAATTTAATTGAGTTGATTTTTTGCATAAATTTGTAAAATAATAATATTTTTAAAAAAATGAATGGTTCCGTCAAATTTGCGAAACCCGACCCCAAAAAAAACAACTGTCATGATCTTTGCAAAGTTTATTTGTGTGCATAGCACTTCTGTTTGGATTGGAATAGCTAAAATGAGAAAATCTTGTTTACTAAGCAGCGGAAAACAAATGTTTATAGAGCTCAATCTTGACTATCCAAAAGTGTTTTGAATGATTCAAATTTTAACAAAACTAATTGCGTGGGAATAGTTTTTTTAAAATTCTAACCATTGATTATCGAAACAAATGACTGAGATTGTACAACTTCGTAAATAAGTTGTTTACAGCTGCCCCGGAAATAAATTTCTCCCTGGCCAAATTCCAAAGGTTGGTAGGCGCTGGAGCCGCTGAACTTCGTTCTTCACCCCCAAAGCACAGGCTAAATCAATACTCCCATCAGAGTTTTCGACCGACTAGAGAAAGAATTAGGGTTTATGGGGACGCAGATTGATGCGATAAACCCTAACAATCGCTAAACCAACGCTCTTTTGCCTCTACATTCTGCGCAAAACCCTAGATAAAATGTCGGACTACCTTCCCCAAGACGTGCTGATCGACATCCTCACACGACTACCCGCCGAGTCTCTGGTCCGACTCACTCCCGTTTGCAAGTCATGGCACTCCCTCATCACCTGCCCCAAATTCATCTCTCAACACCTCCATCGAACGGCTTCGAACCCCGACAACGACCGCCTCCTCGTTCGCTACCGCACCGACGAGCCCGAGCAAGATCACTACTCTCTGGTACTCGACGGTAACGACTCATTCCGTCAACTCAAAACCTTCGATTATCCTTTCGACTCTGTTGGTTACTCTGTTGTTGGTAGCTGTAATGGCTTGATTTGCCTTTCTGATGATCAATATTGTTACAGGGACAATATGTTTCTGTGGAATCCGTCAATTAGGAAGTTTTTTGCTATGCCTCGATATAATGTCACGTTTAAATCGCATGGTTGCTTTGACCACTGTCTAGGGTTTGGGTTCGATCCGGTCACTGACGACTTTAAGGTGGTTAGAGTTGTGCTGACGGGTTGTGATAGTATTGAGGTTGAGATTTACACGCTGAAGACTGGTCGTTGGCGATATATTAGCGAGAAAGCACTTCCATTAATGATTGAGGAGCGATATCGACAGGCTTATGTCAATGGGGCTGCCCATTGGATGGCCTTTCATCAGGGGACTCCATTGACCCATTTTCGCTATACGATCATGTCGTTCAACATGAGTGATGAGGTTTTTAACGAGATATTGATTCCGGATAGTATTACCGATTTGGGTAGCCTTGTTGTATTTAAGGAATCCCTGTGTTTGTTCCAGCGCTGTGTTAATGATAATGACAAGCATTATTCGGTTTGGATGATGAAGGAGTACGGCGTGGCAACTTCTTGGGCCAAACTATTCAGAATCGATCTTTGTGGAGGTTTGGGGAGGCCCCTTGGGTTGAGAAAAAACGGTGAAGTTATATTTTCCACTCGTGATGAGGATTTGGTTTCCTATGATTGCCAGAGCAAACGAATTAGCTATCTTGGAATACATGGCACATCCGGCAACGCGTGGCACGCATTTTACACAGATACTTATGCAGAGAGCCTGGTGTTGCTAAACAAGTTGGAAAGTCCTGAAAATACAGTTGTTAGTGGCCAGAACAAGGAGGAGGAGAAGCAGCAAAATGAAGCAGGTAGTAAATAGTGTCTCTCTCTACATGGGGTTTTTTGTAACTTGTTGAGTTTTCACTTGCCAAGGGGGTTGAAATCAGGAAGGTCGTTGAAATGGGAAAAGAAAAGTAGGAAGGGGTTAGTTTGTTATGTCATGGAAATAGGAAAAGAAAACTATTTTGGGTAAATATGGTCAGTTTTCAAGATATTTCAAATTAAGTAGTTGGCTTTCATATTTCCCTTAGACAATGTAATGGAAATTGAGAGCAAGTCACTTTTCTCTAACTTGATGCATATCTGCTTAGTGCAATATATGGAATGAAGCTGGGTCTCTCATATAGGAGTATGAGGTTTGACCAATTATTTCTCTCGACTTTTGTGGGGCTTTACATTGTTCTGCATAGTTTAAATAGACAAGCAGTTTTTGTTGGTTCTTAATGTTAATTATCTAACCATGTTTGTCGCTGAGTTTACTCCCTATTTCAAACATTTATTTTCATTGAGTTTTAGTGCTATAAAGGGAACGCGACAAAACATCGACATGTTTATTGAAGTTGCTAGGAAAGAGAAGTTTGAGAACAAGATGGATTTAATTTTTCAGGGTCATATAAACATAGAAAGTGTTTCTGGAACATGCTCATTTTCACCCCAAATTGTTTGGGAATAGCTTTTGGGAACTGCTAGATCTACTATTCAGAATGATGTGTTCGTTTTATTCTCAAAGGTGGAAAAAAAAGAAGAAATCTAATCGGAAATAGAAACTAGTAGACACTCTTGACATCTATGTATGTAGTTGTTTTGGTTTCTAGACAATCTTAACCTTCTTGGTTGGTTGGGACTGAGCCAGCTGGTTATTGACATCTCCGTGAAATTATTGTGACACTGATATGGAGACAGCCAGGGGAGGTGATGGCAGTTGGAAAATGGAGTCTCTAGACTTGTGGAAGGAGCAGAGCATTATGAGGGTGTTCGTTTCTTTCTGTCTTTTTAGCGATGATTATTTAGTAGGTCGCTCCCTCTCTAAGACCTAAATTATATTTCTGTTTACTTAGGGTCAGAACTCAAAAGTGGATGATTTTCTAGCTGAACTCCCATCTGTTACCACTGATCCAAAGGTCCGATCTGGTCCATGGGCCACGAAGTTGCTCTAGTTCCTCTATGTTTTGTTCTGTTTTTGTTTTTTTGAGATTCTTTCTTTTTGCTCCAAGCTTAGTGGTTAGTAACTTAGTATGTAGCTTAACCATCTGGGGTGGTCTCCTTGTGTGGTTGGTAGACCTTTATCAATTGTCTGCAGTTTGAGCATGCTTGGGTGTCCAGTGGAAAAAATGTTTCTACCATTTGGAAGTGTGAACTGCTACTATTTTCCTTTTCTATGTGCAATATGATATGTTGTCTGACATTTATTATCGTTAAAGCAATTCTTTTGTATGTCATCGATCAGAACATACTCCCATTGTTTAGTTACAGAAGAGAACTTTAAAAAGTACGTGTTTGTCAAGGAAAATCAAACTTTATTTTGATAAATAAAAGAACTCGTTCACTTATAGTAATCAGCAGAAAAAAGTTTGAATTTTTCTTGACTCATTGTATTATTTTTTAGTTTTCGTTTTGCCAACCAGACATTTTTTTTTGGAATGGAAGCAGCACTCATTTATGGTGCAATTTTCTGTACGCCTAATGTGATTGAACCGACTTTATGCAAAGGGCTACAAGCACAAAACATAACTTGAAGCTGGAAATTAACGTTGTCTTGATGTCTTCTCTACTTGTTACCGTTTCATGGGTAAAGAAGTCATGTCTTTTTTGCGTAAATTTGTTGATAGCCTGCTGGATTCTATCTCCTGATGATGGTGACACCTCTATGCATCCCCCATTTTGCACTGCTTTCCAGTTACACATAGGCTAAATAGCCACCTTGGTTCCTAATTTATGTGTTATGTTCTACTGCTTTAGACTAGCATGGGAAAATTAGCTACCTTGGCAGATTGGCTTAGGGAGACTGGTGTGGCTCTTGCGGTTCGCTATGTTATAAGAAGTGATTTCCAAACAAATTTTGTTCTCATGAATTGCGGTATTCCAGATTTGCCATATAATGCTGGCAAAGAAGGTACCTTGATAAAGATCACCAATTTTTTGGTTGGGCTAGAATCAATTCTTTTGTATATCTTCCATGTTTGAATACTCTCTAAAAGAGTTGTTTCCAATTTCCAGTTGGGATGGTGCCTCTAGATGGCTCTCTGTTGATCAGTGGGAAGTATACCTAGTAGAACCGTCCGAATAAAGCCCATGATTTTCCTCTCAAGTATATATCTGATATGCAGTTCCAACAAGAGAAAACAGCTTATAGATGACTTCAGGATTGTGTTGTTTGTTGTTTTGATGTTCCTCAATGGAATATGTGGGAAACTCCCATGAAATTTGCCCAAATTCCCATTAAAAGAAAAAAGAAAAAAAAAACATGCTGAAAGCTTCGATGATTTCCATTTCTCATTCCAATTAAAAAACGAAAAAAGCCTCCCCCACATGAAAAAAGGGGGTAAATTTCAGTGACACTTAATGAGGATTTCTGTAATGACAAATAAGGTTCTCGTATGAAAAATGACCACACACACAAAAAAAAAAAAAAAACCCCATGTGTGGTCAATGTTAATTTTATTAACAACCAACTAATAGCTGTTTGACCAAACACGTGATCTAAATAGTCAAAAGTAGCTTATGTAGTCAGATTCACCCTTTTTTAGGATGAAATAAATTATAGAAAAGCTCTTGATTCTCATTTATTTGGACCCGAAAGTAATGAATTTGTAACTTTTGATAAAAATGATTTTTTCAACAAGTGAAAAATAAAGGGCTATGAATAAGTTAGTATATTTGTTTGGTCAAAATAACTCTTCCAATGAGTAAAAAAAAGTCATTGATTCAAAATAAATAAAATTTGATAGTTATTTTTATTTTTTTTATTAGAGATAATCAAATTTTCTGTATAGCTTTTACTTGTGTAAAAACTTATGGTGGAGAGTCTCCCTGGCTCAAACCGTCCAGTCTAGCTCTTTGCGGGCTGTTTTTTATTTTGGGAAAAGGACGGTCAATGACGTGTTTTGATAATTAATACCCACCAAGAACATTTCAGCATTAACAAATGTTCTCAGCATGTCCTTGGCGGGTATTAATTATCAAAACACGTCCTGGACCGTCATTTTCCTTTTTATTTTTGTATTGATTTGCAACGAGTTGTGGGCCACTCTTTTTGTCCCGCGTTGGTTATCGAAACCCTTCAGTTTTGATACTCATTGAGAACATCAACAAAGGAAAACTTTCGACTTTTTTCCGCGAAAAAGAAAGAAAAAGAGAGATATCAATTAATATGCTTTTGGAACGCATTTTATTGGAGGAATAAGATTGAAAAACTAATCAAGATCTATTGGAAAATTTCCATATAAGCCCCTGACTTTTCACGCAAATCACACACATGACCTTAACGAAACATTACATAAACATCTGACCTATTAAAGAACTCATCAATTAAACCCTTACCGTCAACCTACGTCCAAAAACAAATGGAACTACTAAATAAAAGGCTTGAACTTTCAGTGCAAAAACGTCACACCATTGTTGTTTGAAGCCCAAACATGGCCTCAAATCTCTTGGATTTGCACACTACAAACCCTAATTTTTGAAAGCCCTAAATCGCTCTCTCACACACACTCTCTCTCTTTATCCAAGAATGATTTTGGTGCTAACCTCTAACTCTACTTTGAAGCACTAATTTTTATTTTGAGCAAGTCCTTTGAAGCCCAAAATTAGTTTTGCACACATGTGTTCTACGCCATGTATGCATACATGTGTTATCCACCTAACCAAAAAAAAACCACATGTACTACAGGTCAGTAGTTTCGTTTGTTTCTAGACTGAGGTTGACAGTAGGGGTTTAATTGATGAGTTCTTTAATAGCTTAGGTGTTTATGTGAAGTTTCGTTAAGGTTAGGAGTCAATGTGTGATTTGCGTGGAACGTCATGTGCTAATATGAAATTTTCCCACATAATTTGTTCCAACTAAATACGGAATAGGATTTTTGACATCCTAGATATTCTCGAGTTCTAAAAATAACAAACCCAATCATTAATACAAGGCCAAAAAAGACCTTCAGAAAGACCGAATAGGACTTGATTTAAAAAATAAAGAAAAGAGGACTCAATGGATAGCGTATGGGTTGGGGGACCCTATTCCACCCTGACCTCCAATTGAGAATTCTTTTCCACTCCCATCTAAGTTATATACTATGCAATTCTATTTATTCAGTATAGCAAAGCACTTGAACATTGCATTTTGCCACCTATCATTCCGATCAAGGTGAGTGGTTAAATATGTGATCCATTTCTTTAGAATTCTCTTGAGCCTATCTATACTTGAAAGTTCGTTTATTTGTTGTGATCTGATAAAAATATTATTCTTATTCATTGCTCTCATGTTTATTGACAAATAGTTATTTCCAAGAACAACCCTTCAACTATCAAGTTTTGTCAACATGACTCATTCACGTTTAAAACTCATCAATCTCACCCTATCGTCTGTCAAAACTCATCAACTACACCCCTTCTGCTTCGTTCGTCGATATATCCAATAGATCACCCCAAGCATAGGGCATAAGCGTCCAATTGAAGCATAATAATCCGGAAATCCGGGATCGTACCAACAGGGATAATTAAAACGGCTTTGCTGGATTTGTAGATGCAAGTAAGGTTTCCGGCTTTTAGGCAGCCAACTTGGTTTTACGTGTGTGGTGGAAAGTAAAAAGGGCTAAATTAAACGAGAATAAACTAGAATAAAAAGCAGGTTAGGTCTAGGAATCACTAACACCCACGACTCAAGCAAAACTACATTTTCCACCCAAATACACGGTTTAAGATGCTCAACTAAGGCTCTTAATTCTGGAAAATAGAATGGTTCGATCACCAAGCTAGCTCTAGAATTTATTTAGCAAATGCCTCGAGCGTTAGAGCTCCAATCATCATGTGTGGTAAGTAGGCGAGACTCTTACCTACACATGATCAAGGAGGTTAACACCTCAACTATTTGATAAACAAACCCGAACTACACATCAATTTTTGAACCAAAGTTGCAAACTTTATGGTGAAAAATGCAATTTTTACTCAAGTCATGGGGTGCTAATTATCCCATGACCCAACCTTGAAAACTACTCACACATATCTATAAAGATAAGAGCAAGAAAAAATCTACTAGGCATAATTGTAAACACAACCCTAAAAGATAATTAGATGGAAAGATAGATCAAGTAATTTAGAACAACTTTAATGAAGGTGACAAGAGTTAAAACTAACTTACTTGAGTAGAAAATACAGAAATAAAGGTTGAAAATGAAGAACACCTCAAGAACAAGTAAGAACAATTCAAATCTAGATCTAAATCTATGCAATACAAAATTACTACTTGTTTTCCTACAATGACATCATTCCTATTTATATTCCTCATGGTACGCGCACGGAATATTCCCAAAAGATGCTCTAGAAATCTGCTACGTAGGCATCCAGTATCGATACAAAGAATTGGTGTATCGATACCGGATCACTTTCGTCCAAAACTTTTGGATTGCAGAAGACCAACCAGTATCGATACAGCAAAAGCTTGTATCGATACCGCATCGCAATCTCTGGCCTTGACTGCACGTTGACTTTCCTTACTGCCTCGCTGCTTTGCCTTGTTGCATTGGCCGTGCTTGCTCTTGCTCGGGCTGCTTTGGCTGGGCTGCCATGCTTTGCCATGTCATCGGGTCTTGACTAACTTTGGCACACCTTGGCTTTTAAAACCCCTGTTTTGGAATGATTTTCTACAAAACACAACTAAACTACCTTACGAGCAAAAGTAATTAAAAGCAACTAATTTAAGCGATAAAGTAAACTAAAACTAGATACTAGCGCACCCTTCATTACATTCTCGGGTGCTTATCACCTTCCGTCCAATTCTGTTAAGAAATGTTAACTTTTTAGCCTAAATTGGATGAAAAATAAATTTTGAGCCTAAAATACCCTTGCCTTGGGCTGAAAATATATCCTTGGGGCTATTATACTAACTCAAACGTATATTGCTCCATCTTTATTGCCATCTCCCTCTTTCTACTGTTCTCTCCCATCTCCATCTCTCCATTTCACCATCCAGAAAAATGAAAACCCACCAAACCCCTTCAAACCAGCCACCCATAATTGTCTCTCCCAACCCCATCTTATTCTTCTTTCCAACCCCACCAAAACCCTGTATTGGAATTTCAAAAACTCAGATTTTCAAACAAAATCCAAATTGTGAAAAAACCCCAAAATTGAAAATCTGTATTGTTCTCTCTCTCTCTCTCTCTCTCTCTCTCTCTCTCTCTCTACTATCATCTTCTCTTCTTCTCCTCTCATCTCGCATCTCCCAACCATCTTCTGTGATGGGTTTGGGTTTGACGTCCTCAGTTGGGTTTTAGGGTTTCGATTTTTTGGGTTTCATCCATGTCGGCCAAAGAGAGAAAGACAGAGGAGAGAGAGGGGGAAGAGGAAAGGAAAGGGAGCCTGTGTGTTTTTTTCGAAGTCCCAAACCCTATTTCTTTCACAGACCAAAGAAAAGGGCAACTTAGTCTTTTCATGTGTTTCCGTCCAAGTTTTTAACGGAAATAAGGAAAGGGGGTGTAGTTGATGAGTTTTGATAGATGATGAAGTGAGATTGATGAGTTTTAAATGTGAGGGGGTCATGTTGACAAAATGTAATAATTGAATGGGTGTCCTTAAAAATAACCCTATTGACAATTGACGTAGACTTTGACATACGACGTTTATTCATAATATTTTCGAATTGATATTCTGCCCTTATTTTGTCTATTCGTTTTCTCCATGATATTGTTTCGACTATGCAAAGGCACGTGAATATGTATGGTATTTTCATATCCAAGCTCTCGTTCAGTCTTTCTTATTGTCGAGTTCCGGCCAGTTGGCCATTTTCCTGTGAACATCGGTTTTGAACAACAATGCTACTCACACAATAATTCAAACACAACAACTTACACAACCTCTCACATATATGTGGGTTCCACACACACTACTATGTGTGGACCCCACATGAATGTGAGAGGTTGTGTAAGTTGTTGTGTTTGGATCGTTGTGTGAGTAGCATTATCCTTGATGATCGGATCCATTCATCTTGTAGATCTCATCGAAACGCCTAACAATTTCAAAAATCATATCCATCGGATATTATTTAAACAAGATTGTAATCCATTTATTGTGGAAAAAAATACTACCCACACTGGATTGGAACCCCTTTTATCTATTTTTCCAAAATAAATGTGTTAGACATACAAGATGAATGAATCCGATTATTGAACGAAACAAATGTTCTCCAGAAAATGGCCAACCTGGACAATAACAGCCCTTTTGGATAGTGAGAAAGTGTGAGATAAGAAAGGGAAGATTGGGTGAGAAAGGGGAGAAGCCAATCAAAATATTTCATTTTTATACTTTTCTCTTTATTTCTCACCAAAATAATCAATCCATATGAGTGATTTGGCTAAAAATCAAAACCATTTATTTTCATTTCTCTTGAAATCACTCCATCAAGAAATACAGACGGGAGCTTGATCCCCCAAATAGACCCATATATAGCTTGGGGGAAATCTGACTCATCATGATCGTGAATCTTGGAGAGGAGCAATTGTCTAGGTGAGTTTGATATGTAAAATTACCCTCTTGGCCTCCCTAAAAAAAAAAAAAAAAATCTTGGAGAGGAAATATACCCCAAAAAATCTAGTTCTGAACCTGCCTGCATAATCATTCTTCAAACTCTTGCTTTTAAGGGAGGCCGACGAGGGGAGACTGATGGGATAAACCCAAGAAAAAGGTAAATCAACGCTCTCCTGCGCAAAAACCTAGAAATGTCGGACTACCTTCCTGAAGACGTGCTGATCGACATCCTCACACGACTACCCGCCGAGTCTCTGGTCCGACTCACTCCCGTTTCCAAGTCATGGCACTCTCTCATCACCAGCCCCAAATTCATCTCTCACCACCTCCATCGAACGGCTTCGAACCCCGACAACGACCGCCTCCTCGTTCGCTACCGCACTGATAAACCCAAGCAAGATCACTACTCTCTGGTGGTGGACGGTAACGACTCATTCCGTCAACTCAAAACTTTCGATTATCCTTTCGACTCTGTGGGTTACTCTGTTGTTGGTAGCTGTAATGGCTTGATTTGCCTATCTGATGATCTGGAATATGGTTACTTGGACGATATGTTTCTGTGGAATCCTTCTATTAGGAAGTTTGTTGCTTTGCCTACGTATAATGTCACGTTTCATTCGCACGGTCCCCATAAGCATTGCCTAGGGTTTGGATTTGATCCGGTCACAAATGACTTTAAGGTGGTTAGAATTGTGCACACGGGTGTGGGTTGTGATAGTATTCCGCCTGAGGTTGAGATTTACACGCTCAAGACTGGTCGTTGGCGATATATTAGTGAGAAAGCACTTCCGTTAATGATTGAGGAGCGATATCGACAGGCTTATGTCAATGGGGCTGCCCATTGGATGGCATTTCATCAAGGGACTCTATTGACCCGTTTTCGCTATACGATCTTGTCGTTCAACATGAGTGATGAGGTTTTTAACGAGATATTGGTTCCGGATAGTATTACCTTTGAGGGTAGCCTTGTTGTATTTAAGGAATCCCTGTGTTTGCTCCAGCACTGTGTAAATGATAATGACCAGCATTATTTGGTTTGGATAATGAAGGAGTACGGTGTGGCAACTTCTTGGGCCAAACTATTCAGAATCGATCTTTGTGGAGGTTTGTGGAGGCCCCTTGGGTTGAGAAAAAACGGTGAAGTTATATTTTCTACTCGTGATGAGGATTTGGTTTCTTGTAATTACCAAAGCAAACGGATTAGCTATCTTGGAATACATGGCACATCTGGCGACGGATACTTGATCTGGCACGCATTTTACACGGATACTTATGTAGAGAGTCTGGTGTTGCTAAACAAGTTGGAAAGTCCTGAAAATACAGTTGTTAGTGGCCAGAACAAGGAGGAGGAGGAGGAGAAGCAAAAGGAAGCAGGTAGTAAATAGCGTCTCTCTCTACTTGGGGTTATTTTGTAACTTGTTGAGTTTTCACTTGCCATGGGGGTTGAAATCAGGAAGGTCGTGGAAATAGGAAAAGAAAAGTAGGAAGGGCTTAGTTTGTTATGTCATGGAAATAGGGAAAGAAAACTGTTTTGGATAGATATGGTCGGTTTTCAAGATATTTCAAATTAAGTAGTTGGCTTTCATATTTCCCTTAGAGAATGTGATTGAAATTGAGAGCGAGTCACTTTTCTCTAACTTGATGCATATCTGTTTAGTGCATTATATGGAAAGAAGCTGAGGTTTGACCAAATATTTCTCTAGACTTTTGTGGGGCTTTACGCTGTTCTGGATAGTTTAAATAGACAAGCGGTTTTTGTTGGTTCTTAATGTTGATTATCTAAGCATGTTTGTCGCTGAGCATCACATTTACTCCCTGTTAATCATTTATCTTCATTGAGTTTTCGTGCTATAAAGGGTATGCGACAAAACATCAACATGTTTATTGACGTTGCTAGGAAAGAGAAGTTTGAGAACAAGATGGATATAATTTTTCAGCATCATATAAACATAATAAGTGTTTCCAGAACTTGCTCCTTTTCACCCCATTTTGTTTGGGAACTGCTAGATCTACTATTCTGAATGATATGTTGGTTTTGTTTCTCAAAGGTGGAGAAAAAGAAGAAATCTAATAGGAAATAGAAACTAGTAGACACTCTTGACATCTATGTAGTTGTTTTGGTTTCTGGACAATCTTAACCTTCTTGGTTGGTTGGGACTAAGGCAGCTGGTTATTGACATCTCTGTGAAATTATTGTTACACTGATACGGAGACAGCAGGGGGAGGTGATGACAGGTTGAAAATGGAGGTCTCTAGACTTGTGGAAGGAGCAGAGCATTATGAGGGTGTTCCGTTTCTTTCTGTCCTTTAATGTGGCGATGATTGTTTAGTAGGTCGCTCCCTCTCTAAGACCTAAATTATATTTCTGTTTACTGAGGGTCAGAACTCAGAAGTAGATGATTTTCTAGGTGAACTCCCATCTGTTACCACTGATCCAAAGGTCGTCCATGGGCCATGAAGTTGCTTGAGTGCTTTATGTTTTGATTTTGTTTTGAGATTCTTTCTTTTTGCTCCAAGTTTTGTGAATAATATGTAGCTAGATTGTTGGCATTAGAACCATCTGGGGTGGTCTCCTTGTGTGGTTGGTAGACCTTTATCAATTCTCTGCAGTTTGAGCATGCTTGGGTGTCCTGTGGATAAAATGTTTCTACCACTTGGAAGTGTGAACTGCCACTGTTTTCTATTTCTATATGCAATATGATATGTTTTCTGACATTTCGTATCGATAAAGCAACTCTTTTGCATGTTATTGATAAAAAAATACTCCTCTGTCCCAAAAAGATTGTTCAGTCCACAGAACGAGAACTTAAAAAATATGTGTTTGTCTAGGAAAATCAAACTTTCTTTTGATAAACAAAAGAATTTATTGACTTTATAGTAATCAGTAGAAAAAAGTTTGAAATTTTGTTGACACAATGTATTATTTTTAAGTTTTCGTTTTGCAATCCAGACAATTTTTTTTTGGAATGGAAGGAGCACTCATTTACAGTGCAATTTTCCGTACGCCTAATGTGGTTGAACCGACTTTAACCAAAGGGCTACAAGTACAAAACACAATTACTTGAAGGTGGAAATTAATGTGCCTTCTCTACTTGTTACCTTTTGATGGGTAAGAAGTCATGTCTTTTTTACGTAACTTTGTTGATAGCTGGATTCTATCTCCTTATCATGGGGACACCTCTATGCATCCACCATTTTGCACTGCTTCCCAGTTAGACATAGGCTAAATAGCCACCCTGGTTCTTGATTTATGCGTTCTGTTCAACTGCTTTAAACTAGCATGGGAGAATTAGCTACCTTGGCAGATTGGCTTTGGGAGATTGGTGCTGCTCTTGCGGTTCGCTATGTTATGAGAAGTGATATTTCTAATACTTGGGCATTTGGAGTCATCATTTTCCAGACAATTTTTTTTCTCATGAATTTCGGTCTTCCAGATTAGCCTTGATGCATCCTCTCATGAGATGCTCCATCCGTATCTTCCATGTTTGAATTCTCTCTAGAAGAGTTGTTTCCAATTTCCAGTTGATCGGTTGGAAGTACACCTAGTAGAACACTCCGAATAAAGTCCGTGATTTTTCCCTCAAGTACGTATGTATCTGATAAGCAGTTCCAACCAGAGAGATACTATCCTTGGAGTTGCGATACCATAGGCACCATCCCTCTGGTAAATTTGTGGCGGAGAAGAACAGCTTAGATATGACTTCAGGATTGTTTGAAAGATGTTGACAAATGTGCAACTGGGAGTTTTGATGTTCCTCAATACTGTATGTGGGAAACTCCCATGAAATTTGCCCAGATTCCCATAAGAAAGCATGCTGAAAGCTTAGATGATTTCCATTTCTCCTTCCAATCTAAACCTCATGGCCTCTCCATCGTTCTTTTTGTCGCTCGAGGTGGTAAACGGAACGTCATTTGGTTTTTGGCAACTGAGTATTTGAACGCATTGCTCTGTGAGGGATAGTTTTATGAACTTCAACAATCTTGTGCCATGATTTTCGAAAGAACATTAACACTTTGGGGCATTTGATGACTAGAAATATTGCAAGGACTACGTTATTAAAAACTCAGTTTGGTTAGGTAACTTGCTTTCATTATTTACGTTTTGAACGAAACATCAAAATTGAGTTACGATAGTTTGATTATAATACTAGCTTATCTATTTACAAATGTGATACTCGGGTAAAATCGTGATACTCGTACCAATTTCTTTCAACAATGTACCAGTAGTTTAAAGCACATCGACTTATATATTTTGAAAATTGTATAGCATTTACTTGTGTAAAAACTTAGGTCTAAAACCTCTCCAATTCGGACTGTCCGGTCCGACTTAGGTTGGTTAGTGCAACGTTTCGCTTTTAAAACCTATTGAGAACATCAATAATGCAAAAATTCCACTTTTTTTGCCCAAAAAAGAAAAGAAAAGAAAAGAAGAGATATCAATTGATACCCTTTTAGAACACATTTATTTTGAAAGAAAAAAAAAAACAAAACTAATCAAAATCTATTTTTGCAACAGAAATTTGTTCCTACGAATAAGATTTTAGATGATCTCGAGTATTAAAAATGATAACTCAATCATTAATACAAGCTGTTCAAAAAAACAAAATCATTAATACAAGGCCAAGAAAGACCTACAGTGGACTGAATAGAACTTGATCAAGAGAAAGGGAGGGGTGACCACCCTATTGGAGGAAAATTCTTCATTGCCTTGGGACACAGCACGTATCTTTTTCACTACATATTGAGGAAGACTCTATGGTCACGAGTCCAACCGTAATGTGTAATAATATGCAGTGGAAAAAGAGCACCGTCAATCTGCCTCTAGTACTGGCGGATCCACATCTAGGCAACAGTGTTCAATTGAATACCCTTAAAAAAAAAAAAATTAGAATACATGTACTAATTTGGTTTAACCATTTTTTCTACACCCAATCGTAAAAATCTTGAACGCCCAGCTCAAAAATAATTGAACACCAGCCCAAAAACAAATTGAACACCCACAATCCAATTACAACCCCTCAATCCAGGTAATTCATATTTGAACACCTAATACATTAATTCAAAAAAAGCTCACAATCATAATGAAAGAAACTTAAAAAAAAAAAAAACAAGAAATAGAAAAAGAAGAATCTATCGGTGTAAGTATTGTATTGTACATTTTCTATTTATGTTCATAACCGATATGCTAAATAGGTTGATTTCATATTCATAACATTAACTGCATTAGTTTATTTTTTTGTTAAAATTAGCTTACAGAATTATGAACAAGCTTAAGAAAATTCAATTTTGTTGCACAATTCCGTTAATTTGAAACAATTTTCTTTTGAATTCTGGTATACCATAAAAATTCTCATCATATCGTTCTATAGAAGAGCTTGTCTTCCAAAAAGATCCCACCAACCCATTCGCCCCAATTTTTTCAACAAGGTAATAGTAGTTAATACGTCAATTTAATATTAGCACAAATTATAAGAACTCGTCTAGGATAACTGTAAAAATTTGCTCCCTCCATTCTTGAAATATTGTCCACTATGCAATAGGAGAACTTTAAAAAAGTGAATTATTGTTGACAAATACATAGTATAATTTAAGTTCTCATTTTGCGTGATAGATATTTTTTTCAAACAATTTTTTTTTATATTGCACTAGTTATGCTAAAATGTGAGGTTTTGTACATATATTGTTGGTTAATTGTTCAACCAATAGAGTAAAAGATAATTTCTGAACACCTTGTTACATATTTCTGCAACCGCAACTGTTTGCCTTCCTACAGTTTTAAAAAAAATGCCTCCCCCACATGATACAAAAAGGGGCAGCTAATGGGGGTTTCTGTAGTGAAACATACCCTAGTCACGTATGTAAAATGACCAAAAAAAACCTATGTTTTCAATGCTAATTTCATTATCACTGAACTAACAATTAATCGACCAAATACGTGATGAAAGAAGTCAAGAGTAGCTTATACTGTCAAATTCACCTTTTTTATGATAAAATAACTTATGAAACAGCTCTCAATTCGCTCTTTTTTTAATTATCCATAAGAAATAAATTTGTAATTTCTGAGCAAAATGATTCTTTCAACAAATGAAAAATAAAGGGCTATGAATGAGTTTTACCTTTTGTCACGCCCTCGATTTTCAACATAAATAAATAATCTTTTCGATATATAATCCTCTCACACGGCTATTAAAACCCAAAATGAGCTTTCCCACCTGTTTAATTACAAATGAAGTCCCCAAGTTTGAAAGAAGTACATTCTTGGCACTGTGGCCCAAATTAAGTTAAATACAAGTGCAAAGTATTTAGAATATTACAGTCTTATGTCAAAAGATCAAACAAGGTAAATTAGTTACAATACCATCTCTAACCAAAAGTAGACTAATACAAAGATGGATGAATAACTAAGTCATGTTAGCTTCCAAAAGTTTTCGTTTCCAAATACACCATGTCATGCAACCTATTCCCTGTGTTGAATCTGAAAAGAAGGATTTTGCTGAGTTACACTAGCCCAGTAGAAAATTCTCTACAAAATCTATATGCAATGAGATGATAAGCATGACAAAGGTGAATCAAATTAAACGACAAATCTAAATAATACACATCAACACCCTTTTACAAATGTCATAACAATTCTCAATCACAAACCCATACGTACATACACACGCACACACTTCTTCCAACGAATTTCCACCCCTTGCGTGATTGTGTTTCCTCCCCTTACGTCACAATAGACTCCACCCCTTGCGAATCGTGTGTTCCCACCCCTTGCGTCACACTAAAACCCCCATTCACCTCACAACAACAACAACCACACTATCATCACAATTGATACCCATGCCACAACTACATTTCACACACACGGACAACATCAAATGCGTCACAAATAGCTCATGTACCTTAGCAATCAAGGCCACTATATCATTTACAAGGAATATGCAACCCTCAAGCCATAAAACATTCCGTTCGACCATATATAGCAAAATGAACACCCGTATCACACATAATCACGACAAAACATGTAGAGGAAGAGAAAAATCCCTACCGAAGTGGGTTTTGAGCAAAACCCTAGGTCTACCAAGAGCAAAAAGCTTGAATCCTTCAAAGACATGCCTCACCCAAGCTTGGATACAAGATCTAGAGTGAATAAAGTCTAAAAACATGAATAACAAGCAAAAATCAACCAATAATCGAGAGAAAAACGTGGGTAAGCATCAAGGAGTGAGAACAAGAACATAAAACTCACCATTGGTTCACCAAATGCAAGAATCTTGTGATTTTGAGGAAGAAAACCCTTGGATCTTGAAGATTTGAGGTTGAAATCAAGAATCTTAGGTGAGATTGGAGTTGGGTAGGTGAGAGGGGGTGTTTCTAGGTGTTTTTCGTGGGTTTTGGAGTGAGAAATGACAAAAGGGGGTCTTTAAAGAAGTCCAAAAAGCGTGTTGTAAATTGCAGAAAAACACAGCATGTACCGGTACTGGGCGACTCCCAGTACCAGTTCAAGAGCCTTCAAAATGCCAAAAACACAACCTCTGGACATCATGTACCGGTACTGGGCAACAGCCAGTACCGGTTCAAGTTGGTCAGAAAATGAATTTTTTTGCAACGGTCGCCGAATCAAACCCCACTTGCTACCAACACTTCCAAACAACATTATAACATCAAAACTCACGTTTTACTATTTTCCGAGAGTCCGATACGCAACCGAATACATATATCCGTACACCCCCACAAACGTACGTACAACTTTATAAAAAAAATACGATCCTTTCACGCATTAAACGATTTTCAAAACTATAATAAATCACGAGTCTCTACGCCTTTGTTGGTCAAAATAACTCTTCCAGTGGGTAATAAAAGTCATTTTAATTTAAAAAAAATGAAAGTTGAAGGTTGTGTTTGGTTGGCATTTTAGTTTAGTTTAGTTTTGGTAGTGGGTGGAGAGAGAAATAGGGTAATGATTAGAGATAGATAGAGAGAGAAATGAAATTAATAATTGAAGATATAGGATAATGATTGAGAAAAGATATATGGTAATTATTGAAAAACAAAACAAAAACTAAAACAAAAGTAAAATGGCAATCGAACATGGCGGAAACTTTTTAGTACTGTAGTATGTATTTTATTACTAGAGCGAAATGATGAATTTTTAGACTAGGGGAGTTTATTGTCATTTCGAAGAGGCTCCCATGATTTCACCTTAGCCTATTCGACCCATCGATCTACCCAAAATCTCTAATTAGCACTGAACCTTCTTCAAATTCAAACGAAGGTAAGCCCTAGAGAAATGTCGGACTACCTTCCTCAAGACGTGCTGATCGACATCCTCACACGACTACCCGCCGAGTCTCTGGTCCGACTCACTCCCGTTTGCAAGTCGTGGCACTCCCTCATCACCAGCCCCAAGTTCATCTCCCGACACCTCCTTCGAACGGCTTCGAACCCCGACAACGACCGCCTCCTCGTTCGCTACCGCACCGACGAGCCCGAGCGAGATCACTACTCTCTGGTGGTGGACGGTAAGGACTCGTTCCATCTACTCAAAACCCTCGATTTACCTGTCGGCGCTTTCGAGTCTTTGGGTTACTCTGTTGTTGGTAGCTGTAATGGGGTTATCTGCCTGTCTGATGATCAGGGATATGGTTACATGGACGATATGTTCCTGTGGAATCCCTCTATTAGGAAGTTTTTTGCTATTCCTAGATATAATGTCACGTTTCAATCGCACGGCCCCTTTATGCATTGTGTAGGGTTTGGATACGATCCCGTCACAGACGACTTTAAGGTGGTTAGAGTTGTGCATACGGGTGTGGATTGTGATAGGATTCCGCCGGAGGTTGAGATTTACACTCTCAAGACTGGTTGTTGGCGGTATATAAGTGATAAGGCGCTTCCGGTAAAGATTATAGAGCGATATCGGCAGGCTTATTTTAATGGGGCTGCACATTGGATGGCATTTACTCGGGGCCCTTTTCGCCACACAATCTTGGCGTTCAACATGAGTGAGGAGGTTTTTAACGAGATATTGGTTCCGGAGAGTATTACCCATGATGTGAGTCTTTACAAAATGATTACACTCTCTGTATTTAAGGAATCCCTTTGTTTGATCCAGTGTGTATATAGCAATGCCCGGCATTGTTCGGTTTGGATTATGAAGGAGTATGGCGTGGCAGCTTCTTGGGCCAATCTATTCAGAATTGATCTTTGTGGAGGTTTGAGCAGGCCCCTTGGGTTGAGGAAAAACGGCGAAGTTATATTTGCAACTGATGATGGGAATTTGGTTTCTTGCGATCACCAGAGCAAGCACATTACATATGTTGGAATACATGGCAAATTTGGCGACGGGTTCTCGCACACATTTTACCCGGATACTTATACGGAGAGCCTGGAATTGCTAAATATGCTGGAAAGTCCTGAAAATGAAGTTGTTAGTGGCCAGAAAGAAGAAGAAGAAGAAGAAGAAGAAGAAGCAAAAGGAAGCAGGTAGTAGATAGTGTCTCCCTGTACTTGAGGTTTTTGTTAATGTGTTGAGTTTTCATTTGCCAAGGGGAGTTGAAGCCGTGAAGGTTGTTGAAATAGGAATGGAAAAGTAGGAAGGGCTAGTTTGTTATGTCATGACAATAGGAAAAGAAAACTATTTTGCATCGATATGGTCAGTTTTCTAGATATTTCGAATTAAGTAGTTGGCTTTCAAATTTGCCTTAGAGAATCTATAGGTAATTGAGAGCAAGTCACTTTCTCTAACTTTGTACATATCTGTTTAGTGCCTTATGTGGAAAGGAGCTGAGTCTCATATGTGAGGTTGGACCCATTATTTTTCTAACTTAGTATGTATTTGCTTTATGTTCTGCATAGTTTAAATAGACATGAGGTTTTTGTTTTGGCTTCTATTGTTAATTATCCAACCATGTTCGTCGCTGAGAATTACATATACTCCCGATTGCATACATTTATATTCATTAAGTTTTCTTGCTGTAAAGAAAATACGACAAAATACCTAGACATGTATTATTGAAGTTGCTAGGAAAGAGAGGTTTGATAACAAGTTGGATTTAATTTTTCAGCGTTGTTAAAATTAGGTAATGTTTCCATAACTTGCTCCTTTTCACCTCAAATTGTTTGGGTACTGCTAAATCGACTATTCGGAACTGCTAAATTGACTTCTCGCAATAATAGGTTTGTTTTGTTTCTCAAAGGCGAAAAATTAGAAGAAATATAATAGGAAAAGGAACTAGTAGACACTTTTGACATCAATTTAGTTGTTTTGGTTCCTGAACATTCTTAACCTTCTTGGTTGGTGGAGACTAAGTGGGCTGGTATATTGACATCTCTGCAAAGTTTTGGTGGCACTGAAATAGACTACAGGTAGAGGTGATTGCAGTAGGAAAATAGGGTCTCGGGACTTGTCGAAGGAGCAGAGCATTATCCAATGAGAGCAAGAGATTGTTATGTTTTCTTGGCCTTTTATTTGGAGATGATCATTTAGTTTGTGGCTCCCTCTGTAAGACCAACTATGTTTAATGACTCAGTTTAGGGAGGACCAGAAGAGGATGTTTTTTGTGGTGAACTCTCAACTGTTGCCACTGATCCAAGAGTTACGATCTGGTCCAAGGACCGCGAAGTTACTTGAGTTCCTCCTGATTTTGATTTTGTCGACTGTTTCCTGACTGTTTCCTCTCTTAATCATGGGCTCTGAGTATTCGGTGTTGAGGTTGTATCTTTTTGCTCCAACCTTTGTGAATAATATGTTGCTAGATTGTTGCATTAGAAACTTACCACCATCTGGGGCAGTGGCTAGATTGTTGCTAGATTGTGGTTGGTAGACCTTGATCATTTCTATGCCTTTGAACATGCTTGGGTGTCCATTGAGAATTATATTCTCGGGTGTACTATCGATCTTTATAGATATATTTGATATGCCTACAGCCTACCACGTGGAAGTTGAACTGCTATTGTATTTCTTCAATTTGTACAATTTACCTTGTCGTCGTCTTGTTTAAAAGACAAACACACACACCCTATCGACGAAGCAAATCTGCTACTTGTTCTGAATAAAGAAATACTCTTTACAATTCAATTTTCTGTTGAACCAACTTTAACCGAAGGGCCATAGCTACACAACATATGTTGTACACTTTCATTACTGAAGGTGGAAATATTATCTTCTATACTTTGTTTTCTTTTCATGGGTAAGAAGTCATGTACTTTTTGTGTAAATTTTTTGCACATCCTGTTGAGAGCCGGGTACTATCTCCTGAGTCCTGATGATGGTGACGCCTCTGGGCATCTCCCATTTGCACTACATCCAGCTTGCCATAGGTCAAATAGCTACCTACCTTCTTAATTTCTGAACAGGCCACCAAATCTAGCTGTTTCTGAATTACCTTTCGCTCCGCCACCTGAGTTCAACTATTTTTACTTTGTTTGAGAGGATTAGCTACATTGGCTAAAGGAGATTGGAAAGGCTCTTGGATCTCTATGGTATAGGAAGTGACTAATTATCTTAGCATGTTTTTTGCTGAGCATCACGTTTACTCCGTATTTCAAACATTTATTTTCATTAATTTTTTTTACTATAAAGGAAACACGACGAAACATCGACATGTTATTGAAGTAGCTAGGAAAGAGAAGGTTGAGAAGAAGATCGATTTAATTTTTCAGCGCTATATGAAAATAGATAATGTTTCCAGAACTTTACTTCATTTTGCACAGATACTTGTGCAGAGAGCCTGGTAATGCTAAACAAGTTGAAAAGTCCTGAAAATAAAGTTATTAGTGGCAAGAAGAAGAAGAAGAAGAAGAAAGAAGAAGAAGAAGAAGAAGCAGAAGGTGGTAGTACATAGTGTCTCACTCTACATGAGTTTTTTTAAACATGTTGAGTTTTCACTTGCCAAGTAAGGGCTTAGTTTGTTGTGTCATGGAAATTGGAAAAGAAAACTATTTTGCATTAGTATAGTCAGTTTTCAGAATATTTCAAATTAAGTTGTGGCTTTTATATTTGCCTTGGAGAATGTGTAGGAAATTTAGAGCAAGTCACTTTTCTCTAACTGAATACATATGTATAGTTCCTTAAGTGGCAAGAAGATTTATGAGGTTTGATCCATTATTTCTCTCTCGACTTGTTTAGGGCTTCATGTTGTTGTACATAGCTTAACTAGGCAAGAGGTTATTTGTTGGTTTTTAATGTTGATTATCTAAGCATGTTTGTGCATTTACTCCCTGTTTCAGACATTTATTTTCCCTAAGTTTTTCGCTGTAAAGAAAACACGAAGAAACATAAACATGCTTATTGAAGTTGTGAGGAAAGAGAAGCTCGAGAACAAGATGTATTTAATTTTTCCGCGTGATCTAAAATGAGATAAAGAACAGAATGCATCATTGTCATGTTTCTAGAACTTACTCCTTTTCACCTCAAATTGTTTGGGAATAGCTTTTGGAACTGCTAAATCAAACTATTATCAATCTTAGGTTCGTTTTGTTTCTCAAAGATGAAGAATAAAGAAGAAATATAGTAGTAGAAAAGGAACTAGTACACAGTTTTGACATCTACTTAGTTGTTTTGGTTTCTGGACAACCTTAACCTTCTTGGTTGGTGGAGAGTCTGGAGACTGTGGGCTGGTTATTGACATCTCTGCAGAGTTATAGTGGCAATGAAAGCACAAGCATTTTACGTTTTCTTGGCCTTTTATTTGTAGATGATTATTTAGTAGGTGGCTCCCTCTGTTAGACGAATTGAGTTTTATGTCTGTTTGGTGAGGGCCAAATAGGGATGTTTTTCATGGCGACCTCTCTACTGTTGCCACTGATCCAAAAGTTTTGACCTGGTCCAAGGGCCACGAGGTTGCTTGAGTGCCTCATGATTTTGATTTTGTCGACTGTTTCCTCTCTTAATCACGGGCTCTGAATATTCAGTGTTGAGGCTGTTTCTTTTTGCTCTAACCTTCGTGAATACTATCTTGTTAGATTGTTGGCATTTCATCTGGGGTGTTGGCTGCTTTTGTGGTTGGTAGACCTTTATCAATTCTATGCCGTTTGAGCATGCTTGGGTGTCCATTCAAAACTATATTCTCCATTATACTTATCACTCTTTGTAGATGTTTTTGAGGAACCATCGTACATGTATGTGATATAATATCGATGCATTTTGCTGTCGTCTTGTTATATAATATCGATGAAGCAAATCTGCTATTCATTATTGATAAAGCAATACTCCTACTCTTTTACAGCTCAGTTTTCCGGTGAACCAACTTTAACCGAAGGGCCATAACTACATAACAGATATTGTACGCATCCCATACTTGAAGATGGAAACATTATCTTCTGGACTTTGTTTCCTTTTCATGGGTAATAAGTCAGGTCTTTTCTGTGTAATTTTTTTGCGCAGCCTGTTGCGAGCCGGATACCATCTCCTGAGTCCTAATAGGCTGCCAAATAGCTACCTTCTTGATTTCTGAACAGGCTATCAAATCTAGCTGCTCCTGGATTGCCTGTCGCTCCACCACTTGAGTCTACTGTTTTTTTTTTTGTTTTTTGTTTAGAATGAGAGAATTAGGTACATTTGCTAAAGGAGATTGGAACGGCTGTTTCTATCGTATAGGAAGTGATATTTCTAATACTTGGGCATTTGGAGTCAACATTTGCAATTAGAACCTTTGTTATAAGCGAAGGCGAGAGATTAGTCAGTTCTAAGTAACCTCGCTAGCTAGTGTTTAATTCATGTTCATCTAGCTCGTGATGGTACTTGTATATATATGTGTGTTTGTAATTGTATACATATGTAACTCCATGTAGATATGCATATAATGAGGATCGAATTGAACGCACTCTTTTTGGCATTTCTGTGTACCTGTATTGATCTTTAATGTGTCTTTGGATTCATGATGCAATGGTATTATGTAGGTTCTTTTCTTTTCTTTCTTTTCTTTTTGACAAGAAGAAAGACAAAGGTTAAAGGAAGGGAGCTATCAAAGCTTCAACGATCTTATTATTTACCATAAGCTCATCTTATATAGGGAATGTTCTGGTCATCAGACTCAATCAACTTATGGCGGAGGCAAAACCAGAATTTCTGATTCAGGTGTCTCGAGATCCAGAAGTAAGTGGAACTTATTGGGTTGTGGAGCCATGTTGATTGAAAATACCAAAACTCAAAAGTGATACCTAGTTGATTGCAAGATTTACTTTAATTAGGTAAAAAGTAAAATATAATAAATTTATAAAACTCATGTGAGAGTGTAAGTACTCTATAACTCATATAGGAGCATTCCATTGGAAAAGCAAACCTAGAGGAAGAAGGCAACATGAATACTGTACTATATGTCTTAACAATGACTATCGAGAAATTAAACAAAGAAAATACAAGTACTACTACCTAGGATTAAATGAAAATAAGTTATTTATCATGGGAGGCCCTTATTTATTTATTTTTTCTTTTTTGATCCCCTGCCCTTATTGGCAACCCTGTTAGTATCCATTGCGTGGCATAAGTTCCTTTAGCATGAATTCCTTCACCACGTGGTTTGACACCAATGGTTTTTTTTTTTTTGTTTTTTTTTTTATCACTGGATAGATTTATGAACATCAATGGACCACAAGTACTTGAGAGAGATCGAGAAATAAACAAAAAAAAAAAGGAATAGAAAGTACGTAAGAGCATCTCCAATCAATGGTTATGGCTATTTTTAGAGACCCAAACTCATTTTCCGGCTTTGAAATTCGATCCGAAACGACACGATGGGCGAACCTTTGTGCATATATAAACAATGTAGTCAAAATACGAAAGAGAGAGAAATTGAAATAATCACGACACGAAAAGCGGAACGATGTCAGTGTGGATGGAACTTTGTGATTAGATTAACAATTGTGTTCAAAGATGAAACAGAGAGGAATAGAATCGTGGCACGAATAACATGTAGACGAACGAATACATAATGAGTCATTAGCATGTTACGAATGAAATAGAGCTTCATTGTCAATCATGTACTTAGCAAGAGTATATAAATAACCAGGAGTATAAAACATCTGTCTGATCAACAACAACAAAAAAAAAAAAAAATTCATAAAAAATATGGTGGCCATGAAAAACATCACTGAGGATGGAAATCACTTGGTGGATTTTAATGGTTATGTATATAGGGGAGGGATTTAGGGACAAAAGATTTGCCAATACTTTTGACACTAAATCCTAACCATTGCTTTGGATGGCTAGGATTAAAGTAAAAAAACCACACTCTCTCTCTTCCCCTCTTTTCTCTCGTGTTGTACCTCTCTCTCTCTCTCTAACATTCTCATTGTACAACACGTGAGAAAAGAGGGAAAGAGAGAGAGTGTGGTCTTTTTACTTTAATCCCAGTCATCCAAAGCAATGGTTAAGATTTAGTATCAAAAGTATTGGCAAATCTTTTGTCCCTAGATCCCTCCCCATATACCTACTTCTATTGAATATTTTATTGGTCGATAACATCACTGAGGATGAAACGTATGTTACCAAGAAATACGATCCAATCAAACTATCACAAGTATGAATTTAAAGACCAGATACATAAATCTGTTGTTTTCATTAAATTGTATCGAGGACATCGTGTTCCTTCAAAACCAAGAAACCTATTGATCACTTGAATTCTAATGTTTCTCTGAAAATGAAAGATCAGCCAATCCAAAAGACTGGAAACCATCCAGAAATTTCGCATTCATGGACATACAGAAAAACAAATAGTTTGTACAAGTCTCTTTATTCCTCCTCTAGATTGTATATTTCACTCTCAGGGTCACCCACAGCACCAGCACCACAAACGTGTCGAAACAACTAATCGCGACAAAGAAACAATAGTTCGATTGACAAATAATCATTGCCAATTCTAGTCCTACCAAAACACTGTATTAAGAGGAACTAAAGGTGATTTAGTTGACGACATCAAGCACCAGCTTACGAGACTTGAGAACAGACCACTTCATGCGCTTGTAATAACCAGCTTGAAGCAATGCTAGTGACAGTACGAAAATCTACTTGAATCCCATCTGCATTAAGCAAAAGCACATCAAGTGAGAGATTTGATTATCTCCTACAATAATAAGGTGCAATGATTTTGAAGCCAGCATACCAGTTTCCTTTCTTCCATTTTGGGTTCTGCAGCCCACGACAGAAAGGTCACAACATCTTGTACGACATTTTGAATTGTTCATTTTGTAGGTCTTAATGGACTTCAAAAACAAGATGATCCAACATCGTGAACAAAAACACTATTGGATCTCAATGGAATGGAAAATCAGCTCACTCTGTAAGGTAAAAAGTCAATAACTCCAAAACTTCACACGTTAAAAAGGGAACAAAACATATCAATACTTGGAAAATTTCTGAACTGCAAATCAGCAAATTTGAGATTCATAACCACATCATTTCACACCACATAACCTTAGTTAACAGATGAATAGCCATACAACATCTCTACCAATGCGCAACACGAATTTTAGAGCTTTGTTACGCAGAAAACCCACAAGAAAATAAAAAGTAGCTCCCCGGAAAAGGATACCTTGAAGACCTAATCACTTGAAGATCCAGCATCATCATCTTCATGGTCTCTAACAACTTTCTCTATGAGCCTTTGCCGAACGCCATCAAGGACTGCTTTTCTTGATTGATCGCTTCCACTTTGCCCGTCGACGAGAACAGGATTGGATTGGCAGAGAACCAAGGCAACACCTACCAATATGGAAATGTACGAGGGGAAAAGTAACGACCAATTTAAATCAGAATGCACACAAAGGAATACTGGGAGTATCGATGGTTAAAATAGGTCCAAGACCAATTGACATTTGGAGGGGAAATCAGAGAGTTAAAGAAGGAAGTAGAGCAGAATATTTGATTCATATATATCTTACTTGTTATCATTTTTCATACTCACCAGTAATAGTATGATCTTATAGAATCCACTGGGAAAACCAACAAAGACCTTATTGGACTCATCAAAATAACGGTGGTATTCATTGAGGAATTAGTCAAAGCAAAAAAACGTCGGTTCATGTGACTGTAGTTCCAAAACGAGTAACAAGATAGAGGCTAAAAATATAAATCATGCTGCAAATGAGAAGTTTGGTTTATCCATACGGTTCGTTTTAGACCAAGTAACAAATGGTTAAAGATGTTCAGGGCTGATATATCACAGAAGCATTGCATGTGGACATAACACATAAATACCCAAAGAAAACAACAGGTGCCATTATGTGCATTAGAGAACCTTACATTTCCAGGTTTAACTTCCATCCTCAAAGAAGATGCAAAAATCAATAGTAAAATTCCTAATCCCATGTTCCATCATAGAGGACAGAAACAGTGCAACTGTGATGGCTAACTATTATTCACACCCCTTCTGACAGGAACCATCGACAAGAAAACATATCAGAAAGCTGATATGTACGCACATCATTGGTGCATAACCTCTAGTTCTAGGAGAAGCAACAACTCAATGCCACATTTCAAGGGGCCAAAGTTAAAAAAATAAAATAAAATGATAAAGCATATTTGAGATATACCTTCTGGAGTACACCTGCGACCAAAACTATGCAATCCTGCATAATTCCCCTTGACAGCACCATTATTGTAGACCAAAAGAGTGGGAAGATTTCGATCGGGATAGTTAGGTATGCAGTCAGTAGATATGATCTTCACAAATTTTGTTCCTGGATATTTTGTTGCCAGGTCTTCCAAACATTGCAGAAGAAGCCCACATTCTGGGTATCTATAGAAAATCAAAACAGAGATCAAAACACACATGAATAATCACATAGGGGTACCCATGAAAGCTAACGAAAGAGATTAAGACACACATGCATGATCATATAGAAATGCATACACATCCAAAGACATCTATAGCGGACAGAATGCTGCTAAGAACCTAACAAATAATGACAATAAGTTCCAGAAGTAGCACAAGTGCACAACAATCACTTCCATAAGTAGCAGATCAACAGGAAGTATCAAATTTTGAAACATAGTTATGACTGCAGTCGGTAGACATCATCTTAACAAGAAGTAGCACAATAAGTAGTAAAACAGTTGAAACAGTTGAAGTGTCAGATTTTCAAAAATCAGTTATTACCCATCTTTGTATAAAATCACCACGACCCAAACATCTTCTGGAGCTTGAGAAACCTCACGTACAAAATCGGATCCAGAAATGGGAATCACTGATCCATACCTCCGAACCTTAGCTACTTCTCTCATCTCTGCCAACCTCTTCTTCCTAAACCAATCAAATTTCAAAAGAATTAGGGCTCCAAATCATGTAGAGTGGAACATCACACTAGCTTCACTACGGATTCTCATAAGTGTTCATCTTTCTTCATGGGTTTTCACTTATTCGAGATAAAATATCTAACAACCAGATTTTACCTCTTTCCTGGAATAATTACCAGGCAATTTACAAAACAACACAGAAATACTTGATCAATGGAGCTAGTAGCTACCAATCACCAGTATCTTGGATGAACATACCACCAGCTTCACAACAAATTATCATAGGTGTTCATTTTTCTTCACGGGTGTTCATTTTAAACCTCTATCTCCACCTAAAATATCACATTTCCTGGAAATAAGTTACCTGGATGTCTGTCTAAAAATACCTAAACACGGATTCTTTTCAACTAATTTACCTCCAATTTACCTATTTCCTGGAAATAAGTTACCAAGAAACCTTCTTGTCGAACAAAACAAACAGAATAAAAGGAAACTTGATTAATTGAGCTAACATTACCGGTACTCTTCGAGGAAGCGATCATCGTCGAGATTGGGGTCGTCTTCGAGATCTTCGAGCTGATCCTCGGTCTTGTCATCGATCCATGATTTGTCTTTGGGTTTGGAGTCTTGGCCTTCGGATGGGGTAAAAGGAGGAGGCTTGAACGGAGGAGGTTTGGGAGGGAGGTTTCCCAGTTTTCTCTGGATGTCATCCCATTGCGTCGACGCTCCTTCCACATCTTTGTACACATAATGGTAATCCATTTCTCACAACTACCTACATCACCAAGGAACAATACATATTTTTTCATTTAGCCAGCCACCTTTCTTGTCCACACTCCAACAATAGTAGCTACTTCACCAACCACCTAAAAGGGCAAAACCTAGTGCACGAGGCTCCCGCCATTGCGGGGTCTGGGGAAGAGTTGATGTACGTAGCCCTGCAAGCAGAGGCTGTTTCCGTGACTCGAACCCGATGGAGCAACTTTACAGTTGCGCCAAGCCCGTACTCGGTACTTCAACCATCTATAAAAAATAAAAACCTTTTTTCCTCTTTCTTTTCCGCCCTTTTTTTTCCTTGATTCCTTCCAACCTAAATCTTTAAGCCGACAAAAAATCCTTAAATTTTCTGTGATAAAAAAAAAAAAACAGTTTCCGCATAGAATCAGACTACCTACTCAAAGATTACCAGATATCTCCGTTGGTAATTCCAAATTAACAACCAAAGATCATGTGAATCGTCAGAAAAAAAAAAAGAAAAAAAGTTCGTGATAACAAGAAACGACTCCCTTTGACTGAGCAAATTCGTTAGATTAGGGATGCCGATCAAAAAGATATGATTCGCGCTCAAAATCGCAGCAACAGAAATTCGAGCCCTAATTTTGGCTATCAAAACCCCACTAGAAATATTGAAGAGCGGAGAATTCACACCTGTTATTGGATGAAAGATGAATGGAGAGGGGACAGATCACCGGACTCACTGCACTTGCTTCTCACTCTTCTCTCTCTCTTTTCGGTCAGATTCTCTCTGAAAAATTTTCCCACTGGGAGGGAGTTAATTGTTAGGCTCCGTTTGTTTGAGCGTTTTATCTATTTTTCGGTATTTGGTTGTGTAAAAATGAAGTTTTTAATTAATTGGATGAAAATAATTTATCCTTAAATCTTCGGTAAGTTATTTTTCAAAATGAACCCGCTACCTTATATTACAATTCTTACTGCTCAGTTTCTTCAATCGTCAATCCTGACCCACACGTTCAATTCCAATATTTTCAGATCTCTCTGCCATTTAAGCCCCCTCTCTCTATACTATTTTATTGATTTTTGAAAATATTTTTAAGTTCCAACCAAACACAAGAAAATAAAAAATAAAAAATTTATTTTCTGAAAAAATATTTTACATTATAAAACATTTTACATCATAACAAACGGAGCCTTAGTTAACTTTTGCATTTTGGAAGGGCCAGGCAATGGGCTAAAGTGTTGCATGGTTTGTGTGGGTTGGCCCATCAGATGGGCCGATCCTAGATCCTGGCGTAAAGGCCTTTTATCACTCAGCCCATTTCTCACCGAGTCTACGACTCAGACAAAAATGAGTATACTCCCGAGTTCCCATTCTCCTACTCACATATATATAACACTCATCTCACTCGTTTTCCTTCCGAAACCTGAGAAATCGACTGGTTCGATCAAAAAACCAATCGGTGAATCTGAACATGAACACGAACTACGCGGAGTCTCTGGTGCTTCAGACCAAGAGGCTATCGGGCACCACTCCCGAAGACATCAATTGCCTTCATAGCCTCCTCAAGCAATCCGAGGACACCCTCCAGACTAAGTCGGCTTGTTTCGCTTCTTCTCTTGTCGACCTCAACCCCTTCAAAGCACTCTCTCGGTTACCTTTACATCCTGTAAGCATCCGTTTCTCTTCGACCATACGTCTACAATCCGTACGTATGCATAAAGTGTAAGCAATTCGTGTATGTTTGTGTCTGCAAGCGCGCATGTTTGGTTGTGGGAGGTCGATTGCGTGGGGCGTTGCGTTAGCCATTAGGGTTAGGGTTTGAGTGCATATCCATTTGTGTACTGCCTACTTGGTGTTGTTTTGTGTTTCATGTTGGTGCATTGGAAATGATATTTGTAATTCGTATGCGTCTTGGTGCTTGTATGTATGCCTTTTTAGTTGTTGGAGTTCTGAAATTCTTGCGAAGGCGTGGGGCGTCGTTTTAGTGTTGTTCTATGTTGATGTATACGTGTTGGAGAATATATTTGTGATTGATTGCGTGGGGAGTTGTGTTAAGGTTTGGGTTTGAGTGCATATCAATTGGTGTACTGCCTACGGGGCGTATTTGTGCTTGTCATTGTCTGTATGCGTGTTTAGTTGTTGGAGTTCTGACATTTTTCCGAAGGAGTGGGGCGTCGTTTTAGTGTTGTAGTTTGTTGATGTATATGTACTCGAGAATGTGTTTGTGAATTGTATGCATACTCGTGCATTTGTGTATATGGTGATTAGTTGTTTTGAAATCTACGGGATTGATATCTCCTAAGGTGGGCATGGATTTAGCCATTTAGGGCTAGGATTTGGTAACATCTCTTTGACTTTTTATTAATTACTAGTAGTAATTTTTTTTCCCCCTGTTTTGAATCCTAATGCAAATATTGAATGATTTATTATTATTGATGAAGAGAAAGTATATAGTAGTTAGGATGTATTCGGCATGCAATTTATTTATTCTTGGTTTGCTTAATAAAAAGAAGGGTTTAGGGTTTAGTAATGTTGCTACATTATTCAATTATGAGCCACATATATATTATCTTAAAGTACTGCACTCAATAAAAATACTGTTATGTGATTCATGTAGTTAAAAATGTGCTTCATTTTCAAATAATCAAAATAATAAATTCACCCGAAGATTATTTTCACTTTATCTGAAATTCTAAGAAAAAAGCCCGGATATATAGGGGCAGAGGGCTGGGCTTGGGCCTAGTTTTTTAAAATTGAGCGGGTCCGGCCCAATTTTATCGTGATCCTGATGGGGCTTGGGCCGAGCCAGCCCAATCATTTTCTTGTCGGGCCGGGCCAAATTTGCACCCCTCCACAAGATCCATCCCCTTTTCTCTAGAATTCTGCCTCCCAGGCTCCCAGCACTCCCCACCATAGGGGGGAAAAAAAAAAAAAAATCCCACTCCCCACATGTGTAATTTGTAAAATCCTCTCTCTTATTTGGTTCTAAATGAAAGAAAGAAGAAAGTATCTCACACGGAGAAAAATTTGGATCTCTCTCTAAAATGAGAGCTTCTCTCTCTAAAATGAGAGACTGTGCCCTACGTCGTTAGTGGCTCCTTTCCACCATTGTACCACCAATACGCCTCACTACCTCCACCTCTTTCCCTTATCCTCTATCTCTACCTTTCTCTCTCTCTCTCTCTCTCTCTCTCTCCACACCCCCCTCCTTTTTTCTTCCCTTATCTGCGTCTCTGTTTCATCAACATCTCCATCCTTTGTTCCGTCCCTATTAACCATTCAGCGCCCTTTCACCTCTCCACCCCCTCTTACCCAAGATGACTGAGGCTGAAATTTTAGACCTAGAAGAAGGTTCTGGTGAAACAGGGGAGATTCGTAACCTCTGTTTGGTGGGACGGATTCTGAGCCCCAAAACCCTAAACCCAACAGCCATTACAAACGTGGTTACTTCTGCTTGGAAGACGAGAGCTTCGTTTTCTGTTGTTCCATGGCAGAATAACACCTTCCTGTTCCGCTTTGAGGATAAAGAAGATAAGGACTCCATTCTTCAGGAGGGCCCTTGGTCTATAATGAACAATCTGCTGATTCTTAATCCTTTGAAGGAAGGTGGAGTTGTTTCTGATATGGAGTTTGAGCATTGCCCTTTTTGGGTCCAGATCCATGGGCTCCCACTGGAAAAGATGACTAGGGCAAACGCAGAAATCATTGGAAGACGTTTTGGAAAGCTGTTAGCGGTGGAAACCTCTACGGATGGAATGTTACTTGGTCGGAGCTTCCTCCGAGTTCGAGTTGCAGTCAAGATCACTGATCCCCTCCCAAAAGGATTTTGGCTAAGAAGGAAGCCAGAATCCAATGGAGACCTGTGGATTTCTTACAAATACGAGAAGCTCAGTGACTATTGTTACGATTGTGGGAGAATAGGGCATGATAATAGGAGCTGTAGGTTCGTCAACCGAGAAGATGGGATGAACTCTGGCTACGGGCCGGAGCTCCGCACTGGGCGTGTGAGGCGTTCACAGATTCCGATCGAAATAATCAGGCAGCAGGTGGATGAGGCGGAGATTCGGGTAAATCAACTCCTAGCTCGGCGGCCGGAGCGTATGACAAGGAGAAATGACGCGTGCACTGATAGTCTTTTGGATGAGCGCGTGGCGATTCCAAATCCAAACCAGAATCATCCTCGGCCTGAGGGAGTGACGGTGCCACATTCCTCGGACCATGCTGGTGTCCTCCAATTGCCAGGTGGCAATCCGCCAAAAATGACAGGTAATAGTCCTCCTTTGTCCTCACTTGGCACCAAAGGAATTTCAATTTCTACCCCTCGTGCTCATAGCGACTTGATTCGGAATGATGGTGTGGATTGGACCTTCCTCCCCAAAATGCATGTTAGCCCAGAGAGTTCCTCTAGCCCAAGCCCATCTTTATCCACAAATAGAACCCAACCCTACTTTGTCACTGAGCCGGACAGCCCAAAGTCTTCTAAATCTGGGTTGTCCACTGGCATTATCTCCCCAAATACAACTCAACCCCCAATCTTTGATTCCATTACCCCTTCGAACCCCACTCATAAGCCAACTTCCAACTCAATCCCAGTCACCACCACTCATACAATCCCTAGCCCTTCCAAACCTAATCTTACCCAATATCTTGATGTCTCTCTTGCAAATGTTTTCAAATCTCTTGCAATCAAGAGAAAAGCTTGTGAGGATGTGGAAACTAGTGAGAGATCCAAGATCCTTCGCCTTTGTGCACCTGAACCCCCAACCAAACCCCCCAACCCTACTCTAAAAACTAAAACAACCAAAAGCTCCCGTAAACCTTATAGAGGAGGAAGGTCCTCTGGCTCAGCTAGAAACTCCACTGGAGCTCATGAAATCGCCCAGGCTATTGACACTGATCTTGGTAATGTCTCGGTCCAACAACAATTTGAGACTTTGGATGGGGAGTCAGATTTGGTCCCAGTTGAAGTGGTCATGGAAGAATTTGCGGTTCAGGAAGGGTTGGTGGCTGGCCCTAAACAGCCACCTCCCCAATGTTGATCCTAACCTGGAACTGTCAAGGCCTTGGGCGTACCTTGACAATCCAGGCTTTGGGTGATATGGTGCGCAGAAATCGCCCCTCCATCGTCTTTCTGATGGAGACAAAGAACAATAAGGTCAAGTTAGAGACCATCCGCCGTAGGTTTCATTTCGCTTTTAGTAAGTATGTAGAACCTGAAGGATTATCTGGAGGGTTGGCTTTATGGTGGAATAATGACGTTTCTATTGACGTTGAAGTTGCCAATAAAAATGTGATGCACACGGTGATCTCATCTTCGGTTGATTCTCGATGCTGGGCATCCACTTTCGTCTACGGAAGCCCATCGCATGCAGGGAAAGAGCTAGTCTGGAACATGATTAGGGGGATTGCTTGCTCGGAGAATGTCCCATGGATGTGTATTGGGGATTTCAATCAAGTGCTAAGTGTGGAGGACAAAAGGGGTGGTAATATTCCCAACCTGGGGAGGATTAGAGTATTTCGGGAAATGCTAGAAGACTGTGGATTGACAGATTTGGAGTGCAAGGGCCCAAGATTTACGTGGAGAAATAACAGGAACGATGGGGATTTCATTATGGAAAGGATCGACATAGCTTTTGCTAATGCAAAGTGGAGGGAGACCTTTGACACAGCTCTAGTAATGGTGGAAGTGGCTGTGGGGTCTGATCATAACCCTCTGATATTAAACACTGATTTCTCCCTGAATAAAGTAAAGAAACCATTTAAGTTTGAGTCATTTTGGACTACGGAGGAGGCTTGCAAGCAGATTATTGCTGATACGTGGGCTCAGAATGTGGTTGGTAGTGATATGTTTCGAATGTGCAAAAAATTGAGGGGATGCAAAGATAAGCTCAAGGAATGGCATAAGGATAACTTTGAAGACCTTCGTTTACAGATTGCAGTACTTAAAGACCATCTGACGAACATTCAGAAGAAGTCTGAGGCAGGGTTTAATCCAGAGCTTTATGTTGAGGAAAAAGTCGTGATTACAAAGCTGGCTGATCTCTGGCAAAAGGACTCCATGTTTTGGCATCAAAGATCGCGTGTGAATTGGCTAAGAATGGGAGATAGGAATACGCGCTTTTTCCACCTAACAACGATTCAGAGGAGGCAACGAAACCAAATAGCCAAGCTGAAAGATGAGAATGGTGAGTGGCAAACAGACCCTGTCCTCATTGCTAACACTATCCAAAGTCACTTTTCCAAGTTGTACGCCCATCCTCCCTCCAGAGAGCTTGAGGATATTATTTCCTTGGTGGATCCAATTGTCTCAGACGAGGTTAATGCTGCTCTTACAAAGACTGTCTCAATGGAGGAGGTTCGAAAAGCTGTTTTCCAAATGGGGCCTTTGAAAGCTCCGGGCTCGGATGGATTCCCTGGTCTTTTTTACCAAAAGTATTGGGAGGTGGTAGGGGATGATGTTTTCAATGCAGTTAAGGAGTTCTTTCAAAATGGCCATATATTGAAGGAGATGAACCACACCAATGTTGCTCTTATACCCAAAGTCAGTAACCCTGAGTCCATGAGCCAATTTCGTCCAATTAGTCTATGCCGTTTCAATTACAAGATTGTATCCAAGGTGCTTGCAAATAGACTCCAACCCTACATGCATAACATGATCACGGAGCAACAATCAGCCTTCATCCCGGGTAGACAGATCCATGATAATGTCATTGTGGCCCATGAAGTTTTTCATTTCCTCAAGAAGAAGAAGTCCGGAAAGAAAGGATATGTGGCTATAAAGCTGGATCTGAATAAGGCGTACGATCGATTATGTTGGGATTTTCTGTTTGCAGTTCTAAAAAAGATGGGTTTTAATGAGACCTGGATAGGGTGGATCAAGGAATGTGCCAGTACAGTTAAGTATTCAATTAATGCAAATGGGGAGCAGGTTTGCAATATCATTCCCAACAGAGGGCTTCGCCAAGGAGACCCTTTGTCTCCTTATTTGTTCCTTATAGCTGCTAATGTCTTTTCCACGCTGATGAATAAGGCAGTTAGTTCTAAAGCCTTAGTTGGTATTCGAATGAAGAGAAAATGCCCCATTGTGTCCCACCTACTATTTGCAGATGATTCTCTTGTATTCTTGGAGGCAACCGCTACGTATTGCTCCAACTTTTGGGACCTGATCTCCTGCTTCAGTGCGGCCTCGGGTTTGGAGGTAAATGCCCAAAAATCAAGTCTGTTCTTCTCCCTAAACACCCCTCAAGTTTTGAAAGAAGAAATTAAGACCCTCTTAGGAATGAATGAGATGGATAGTAATGCCAAGTACCTGGGCCTTCCAACTTTTTGGGGGAAATCGAAGAAAGAATCGTTGACGTTTGTAAAGGAAAAAGTCATGAAGAAAATCCAAGGATGGAACAAGAAAACCCTGCCACAAGCTAGCAAAGAAGTCCTTATCAAAGCCGTGGCCCAAGCTGTGCCAATGTACCCTATGACGTGCTTCAAGATGCCCTTATCTTTGTGTACTGCTCTAAACTCGGTGATTGGTGCGTTCTGGTGGGAGAATGGTGAAAGTGGAGGAAAAATCCATTGGGGATCTTGGGACAAGCTTACTGCTCCAAAGGGATGTGGGGGTTTGGGGTTTAGAGATTTCGAATCCTTCAACTGTGCACTCCTAGCCAAGCAATATTGGAGAATGATCTCAAACCCTGAGACGTTCTGGGCAAGCATTTTGAAGGGGCTGTATTTTCCCAATGGGTCAGGTTTGGATGCAAAAAAGGGGGCCTCGCCTTCATGGTTATGGAGTAGTCTGATGGAAGGAAAGGACTTGCTTGATAAGGGACTCAGATGGAATGTTGGAAATGGGGAGAAGATTCAATTCTGGGGAGATCACTGGATTCCGAGTTGGGAAGAGGGTAAAATTTTTTCAAGGACTCCTACTGATTGCGTTTGGGATAGAGTTTCCGACTTCATTGACAAACCAGCGATGACATGGAATGAAGGAAAGCTTAGGAGCTGCGTGAGTAATGAAGAAACTGAAGCCATCTTGAAAATCCCCATCAGTATTACGGGATCAGAAGACAAGATAATCTGGAAACACAACAAATCTGGGAAATTCACTGTCAAGTCAGGCTATCACCAAGCTTACGATGCCAAAGCCAGAAGGAAAGTTCAGAGGCCTTCTTCCTCACGATGCATTCCCAGAAAGGTGTGGACGAAACTGTGGTCCACTCCTACTATCCCAAAGGTACGCCATTTCATTTGGAGAATTGTTCGTAACTGGTTGGCGTCAAAAGAGAACTTGTTTAGGAAACAATGCTCCCCTACGCCCATGTGTCCAATTTGTGAGAAAGAAGTAGAAACGATTGAGCACATCCTCTTCCGGTGCTCTTGGGCAGTTGCTGTTTGGTTTGGAAGTGGGCTTTCGTACTGGGTTCAGGAACAGTGGACAGAAACTACTGATAAATGGGTGGAGGAGGTTCTATGTGGTAGGTTGGGAAAGGAAGCTGGACCGGAGGTGGTGGGCCTTCTATTTCAAACCTGCTGGGCAATTTGGAAGACAAGGAATGATAGTATTTTCAATGCAGTGCTCCCTAACCCCGAGAGCACTATGATCATGGCTCATCATGGGAATTCAGATTATCTCCAAGCTGTCTTCAAGTTGCCTAAGGAGTCCGGGACAATCAGCCAACCTAGCAGGGATGGAAAGTGGATCCCCCCTCCTGATTCGGTTATTAAATTCAATTGTGACGGAGCGTATTCGTCTTCCCGCAGCAAGGCTGCCTTTGGCTTCTTAGCCAGGGATAGTGGTGGACAAGCTCTATTTTGGAGGACTGGGAAGGTTGTAGCATCGTCAGCTTTATTCACAGAGGCTTGGGCTCTGCGTATAGCTTGTGTTACAGCGGTTGACCAGGAAATAACAAGAGCAGTTTTTGAGTTGGACTGCAAGGAAATTATTGACTGTCTATCTAGAAAGGACTACAAATGCCCCTGGGAAATTGAAGTGGTAATTGCTGATGTTAAGCGTTGGGCAGCCCAAAGGGAGTGGAGCTTCTCATGGGTAAATAGAGAGAAGAACCGAGTTGCTCACTGGCTTGCATCCCAGCACCTAGCTAGGAATTTTGTTTATTCCCCAAGTTGTATTTTGCCTGATATGGAGATCCTCCTTGCAAAGGATAGGCCTCCTTAATTTTGCTGTTTTTCTCTTCTTGTATTTGTTTGTCCTTTCAAAAAAAAAAAAAAAATGAAAGAAAGAAAATTTTCAAAAAAACAAGGGATATGATTTTGCCACTTCCTTTTTTTTTGTTAGACACTTCCTTACAAGTGTAATACACTTGCAGGGAAGTGCCGTTAATAAAAAAAGGAGTGGCAAAATCAGCAGTAAAAAACAAATGCAACATTTTCCTTCGGAGACGGCTTTACTGCAGTTCTGGAGCAAACTGCATAGTGTTGAGTTCTGCATTTTCAGTGCCTTTTTTGGGCCTCGCTCGATGATTAGAACCGTTCATATGATAGAGCTCTACGAGTACTTCGGCCATACCAAAAATCATATTCATCAGATTTCGATCGATATCCAATTGACACGCGTTTATCTTCAAACAGAAGGGTTGAAGATGGGTTTAATCCAGTGTGCATGGAACATTTTTTCAAAGAGAAACGTGTTTCGATTGGATATTGATCGGAATCCTATTAACATGGTTTTTGGTCTGGTCGAAGTATTCGTCGAGCTCCATCATATGAACGATTCCGATCTCCAAAACTGCAGTAAAGCCATCTCCTTTCCTAATTTCCATTTCCTTAGGTCCAAACAGAGCCCTAGTTTCGGGTTAAGCCCCAGGAACCGTTGATCTTCGTTCTCCACACAAAGCACACACCAATGCTCCAGCTATTCAATTCAATACACCATCAGGGTTTTCCGACCGACAAAAGAAACAAGAATCATGGGTTTGTGGGTATGCAGATTGATGCGATAAACCCTGCGAAAACGTAAGCCAAACGCTCTCCTTTCTGCGCGAAACCCCAGAAATGTCGGACTACCTTCCTCAAGACGTGCTGGTCGACATCCTCACGCGACTTCCCGCAGAGACTCTGGTCCGACTCACCTCCGTTTGCAAGTCATGGCACTCTCTCATCACCAACCCCAAGTTCGTCTCCCACCACCTCAATCGAAACGCCAATGACCGCCTCCTCCTCGTTCGCCACCGCACCGATGAGCCCAGGACAGATCACTACTCCCTCGTGCTCGACGGTAACGACTCTTTCCATCACCGCAAAGCTCTCGATTTACCTTTCGACTCTGTGGGCTACTCTATTGTTGGTAGCTGTAATGGGGTTATTTGCCTTTCTGATGATCTGGAAAATGGTTACTCGGACGACATGTTTCTGTGGAATCCCTCTATTAGGAAATTTGTTGCTTTGCCTAAATATAATGTCACGTGTCGCTCGCACGGTCCATTTATGCACTGTCTGGGATATGGCTTTGATCCGGTCACAAACGACTTTAAGATCGTTAGAGTAGTGCACACAGGTTTCTACTGTGATAGGATTCTGCCTTTGGTTGAGCTGTACACGCACAAGACTAGTCGTTGGCGGGATATTAGTGAGAAAGCGCTTCCGTTGATGATTATGGAGCGATGTCGACAGGCCTGTGTTAATGGTGCTGCAATTGATGGCAATTACCGAGGAGACTCCATTGACCCCTTTACGCAACACAATCTTGTCGTTCAACATGAGTGAGGAGGTTTTTAACGAGATATTGGTTCCAGAGAGTATTGCCCATGATGATAACTTTATGGAAAGGATGATACTCGTTGTATTTAAGGAATCCCTTTGTTTGATCCAGCAGTGTCCATGTGATGCTGAACCACATTGTGCGGTTTGGATTATGAAGGAGTACGGTGTGTCAACTTCTTGGTCCAGGCTATTCAGAATCGATCTTTCTAGAGGTTTGAGGAGGCCCCTTGGGTTGAGAGAAAACGGTGAAGTTATATTCACGACTAAAGATGGGAATTTGGTTTCTTGTGATCACAAGAGCAGACGTCTTACATATCTTGGAATATGGGGCACAATTAGCGGCGGGTACTCGCACTGGCACACCTTTTACACGGATACTTATAAAGAAAGCCTGGAGTTGCTAAACAAGCTCGAAAGTCCTGAAAATACAGTTGTTAGTGGCCAAAAGAAGAAGACAAACAAGAACAAGAAGAAGGAGGACGAGAAGAAGGAGCAACACGAAGCAGGTAGTATTTAGTGTCTCACTCTACATGAGTTTTTTTTTAATATGTTTGAGTTTTCACTTGCCAAGGAAGGGCTTAGTTTTTTTATGTCATGGAAATAGGAAAAGAAAACTATTTTGCATTAGTATGGCCAGTTTTCAGAATACTTCAAATGATGTAGTTGGCTTTCGTATTTGCCTTAGAGTATGTATTGGAAATTGAGAGCAAAACACTTTTTCTCTAACTTTATACATATCTGTTTAGTGCCTTATATGGAAAGAAAAGAAGCAGAGTCTCTCATATATGAGGTTTGACCTCCTAACTTTTGTGGGGCTTTATGTTTTTCTGCATAGTTTAAGTAGACTAGCGGTTTTTGGTCGGTTTTTAGTGTTAATTATCTAAGCATGTTTGTCATTGAGCATCACATTTACTCCCTATTTCGAACATTTATTTTCATAAGTTCTCTTGCTGTAAGGGAAACACGACAAAACATCGATATGTTCATTGAAGTAGCTAGGAAAGATAAGTTTGAAGAAGATGGATTTAATTTTTCAGTGTTTTATGAAAATAGTTATCGTTTCCAGAGCTTTTACTCCATTTTACACGGATACTTATGCAGAGAGCCTGATAATGCTAAACAAGTTGGAAAGTCCTGAAAATTCAGTTGTTAGTGGGCAGAAGAAGAAGAAAAAGAAGAACAAGAAGAAGGAGGAGGAGGAGGAGGAGGAGAAGGAGCAAGAGGAAGCAGGTAGTACATAGTGTCTCACTCTACATGAGCTTTTTTGCAACGTGTTGAGTTTTCACTTGCCAAGGAAGGGCTTAGTTTGTTAGGTCATGGAAATAGGAAAAGAAAACTAATTTGCATTAGTATGGTCCGTTTTTAAGTTGTGGCTTTCTCGCATTTGAGTAGCTTTTGTTTGCTTGTATTTGTTTTTACCTTAGTTTGTGTCTTATGTGTTCACTTGTCTGTATTTGGTTTTGTTGTACTACACTACTATTGAATAAAATGATGCTATTATGAATTTTCTTTTTCCCTATGTTAGTTCTTGTTTTTCTTTTGTATTCGTGTATGTATTGTTGTTAACAAAGTGCAAGTTGACAATTTTCTATCACTCGTGTTCTACTCTATTTCTGCATCCTGCCCTGTTTTCCCCTGAGGTGGTAAACTTTCCAACTTCACTATGCAATCGATCAATTGTTATTACTGTCATTGCGGACAATGTCATTTTAAGTTGGGGGTAGTGGAATACCACTTTATTTTTATGTAGTATTAGTATTAAAAAAACTATTTCTACAAAAAGAAAAAGTCCTTCATCGAGCTCATAATTTTCTGTCATTTTATGAGATGGTCATGATCTTGTTGACTTAACTTAGAATTTTATTGAAGTTTTTTCTGCTAGTCGCTTATTAAAATATCCCATGTGTTCAAATTTAGATCAATGCACTTTCACTTTGGCCATATGAATATAATTCTTGGTTGATGACATGTGTAACTTAATAATCTTGATGAAAAATAGTGGAGACTAGCAACCCTTGTGAGTTTCGAGCCATTCTTTTTCTTGGAGGGTCAATTACATTTACTCTTATATTTTTTTTTGAAAGCACATCAATTTGTTGAGAACTCTCATTATTTCTTTCATTTTGGTTGAATATTGAGAATTTCTACTTATAGTACCTCATTTTCTTCCCCTGATATTATAAAATAAAATAAAAAACTATATTAATCCCTAAGAAGTGATTGAAGGCCATTTTTTTTTGTTTGAGCTCCCGAGTTTTATTATACTTTCACAACCACTTATAGCCTTGTTGAGCCATGTATACATTGAACCTTTCTTTGTGAGCCCCTCATCCAAATTAGCATTGGAATATTGTTTAGTATGAAATTCAATTTGAAGTGAGGCATCGAAGTTTCTAGTTATCAAGATTGGTGATCTATACGAAGTCCTACTCCTTCACCAAAAAAAAAATCAAAATCAATTAAAAAAATAAAAATATATATACAAAAGGAGAAAGGTTTCAAGCAAAAAAAAAAGAAGAGAAAAGTTTGTAGCAATGAAGACTTTTATTCTTCATATTGGTGTTAATTTCATATATACATACCTGGACACACCAAGCTATAGTCTATCATTTTCTTGACCCGTTCCCTACCTTATATATACCTCTTTCCCATACCCCTACATTACAACCTAATAAAAGTCCTACTTGATCTTGAGGAGATGATATAGATACCATTATAATTGATGGGGACAATAATGTGGTACTCCCTCCGTCCCTTATTTAGAGTCAAGTATTCCATTTTCGGCTGTCCCTTAATAAGTGTCTATTTTGTAAAGTTAGTGGGTAAAAGTTGGTACATTGTCTATTTTGTCCCTAAAAAGTATATTCCATTTTGAAAAGTTAGTGAGTAAAAGTGTAATGATGATGGGTAAGTAGGGAAAGTGGAGGAAAAAGTTGATGTGAAAGGTATAATGATGATGTCTTTTTAATAAGTTAGAGTTACGAAGCAGAACACTTAAAAAGAGACGGAGGGGGTACTACTTTTTTCTTAGTATTTGGCATTCTTTCCATGAGACTATTCGTTGATTCCTACAATTTATCGTCTTTCTGAACAAGGTAATATGCGAGATATTTTTTATTTGTTTTACATAAACTCCACTTGCATGTATTGAGAGTAGTCATGCACTAGTTTCAGAGTGATTCATTTGTTGAGTGAAAATACTAGTGAGATTTGAGTCAAAGCGCATTTCAGATAGAAAATGAGTTATGTTATGTTATGAGATTGTGTTCATATTGGCCAAACTATTCACACACTCTAAGTTATGAATACTGCGGGATGTTTTTAATTGCTAATAGCATTTTAAACTTTGATAGTTCTTTTGTTGAGAAAATAAGATTGTTTGCTCTACTCTTTATCAATGAATAATTGAAAACTTAAGTTTAATAAAATAAAATAAATAAAATTGATGTTTGTGAGTCCACCACCACCACCAACAAAAAAAATTTGCTAGGTTGTTCAATAAAATCTTTGTCGTCTTAATTTATTTTTGCTGGAGGACTAGCAAAGTTTAAGTTTGGGGGTATTTGATATACACGTTTTAGTGTATATTACAACCCTTAAATTAGTACTCTGTTAGACCTGTTTTATATTCTAATAAAGTTATTTTTATGTTTGCAGGTATCAAATAAGATTGCTTAATAAATTGAAATCTAGAGAGGAAGAATAAGTAATAAACTTGGAGCAAATTGGAACAAGTATTCTTGTTGCTCAAATGGCAAAGATTGGTGTAGAAGAAGCAAAAAGACAAATCCAGATGCCCATATTTGTTTCCATCTTCCCAATTTCCTTATCCCCCATTACTCCCTGTATTTTTTCCTTTTCCCAAATTTTTCCCCATTACTCCTTTCATTTATTTCTATCAACTACATTGACTCTTCCTAAAAGACAACATTATACATCTTTAAAAGGAGGAAAGCTTCGGCAGTGAAGGAGGAGTGAGCTAGAGACTGAAAAAAATCCCACACTCCATTTTCTACCTTTTTCTTTTGGTTCTTTCTTTTCTTATTCTTTGATACTTTGTGATCAAAGAAATCAAGGACAATTGCTTGTAAGTTTGATTCATGCATTTCAATAAAGTTGTTTTCAATTATTGTCTTTCATTTCAATTACGAGTAGCTAAATTAGTTGCTAGAGCTAGGATGAAATTACATGCTTAAATATCTATTTTATTTACGTGACTTAATTTCTCCAAACAAAAGCATGGTTTAAATTGTTAAGAGTTCTTCTTGTTCACTTGCCTATTTTTCATCGAACTTTTAAAATTGGATTTTCATTGTGCTTTGTTGGATTCAATTTATGATTTGTGGAAAATGGATATAAATTGTGTTTTGATGGATTTAATGAATGTTTTGATTTTATATATCTGTTTGGCAAAAGAAGAACTAAAATAATAAAAGCTAAGAAAAAGAGTTGTCTTGTATATTTTCCACAATAAAAGAGTTTTGCCGCCAACTTATTGTGTAGAGAAATTGGAGAATCGAGAAACATAAATATATAAATATTATGGATATGATGCATGTAATGGATTCCAATGCCCTAGTACTTTTATCATCACTTTTAGTACTTTTATTTCTTGTAAGTTTATTTTTTCTCAACCCAAACAAAATATTACTCCCTCTGTCCCTTTATTACAGTCCAGTATTCCATTTTGGGCTGTCCCTTAATAAATGTTCATTTTGTAAAGTTAGTGGGTAAAAGTTGGTGAATTGTCTATTTTGTCCCTAAAAGTAGATTCCATTTTGAAAAGTTAGTGAGTAAAAGTGTAATGATGATGGGTAAGTAGGGAAAGTGGAGGAAAAAGTTGATGTGAAAGATATAATGATAATGTCTTTTTAATAAGTTGGAGTTACGAAACAGGACACTTAAAAAGGGACGGAGGGAGTATTGAACTTGATTAGAAAATTTATTTGAGATTCTTAGAGTTATTCAATTGCGTTCTATCTGTAATAGCCCCTGTGGGTTCGACCTCGCACTTGCTAAACTATACTTTGATACGATTTGTGCACTTGCGAGTACATTAAAATTATCACAACACAACAGAAGAAAGAAACCATCTAGATACAACTGGCAAAAGTAGAGCGTACAAAGAAAAGAAACGAAAGAGACTGGAATAAAAGACAGAGAGCACAAGCAGAAGCAGTCTATAAATTGTCAAACTAAGGAAGAAAAAAGATATACTCCCTCTGTCCCTTTTTAAGAGTCCAGTATTCCATTTTGGGTTGTCCCTTAATAAGTGTCCATTTTGTAAAGTTAATGGGTAAAAGTTGGTGCATTTTCCATTTTGCCCCTAAAAGTATATTCCATTTTGAAAAGTTAGTGAGTAAAAGTGTAATGATGATGTCTCCATAGAGGGTAAGTAAGGAAAGTGGAGATAAAAGTTAATGTGAAATGTGTAATGATGATGTTTCCTTAATAAGTTGGAGTTACGAAGCAGGACAGTTAAAAAGGGACAGAGGGAGTAGCATAACACGAAGAAGACGAAAGACAAAAATGATGATGATGACAAAGAAGAATAAGAAGATAAGACTAAGAAGGCAACGGATTCATAAATAGTCAAACTCAAGGTAGAAGAACCAAAGTGTAGTAGAAGAAGAAAGAGACAAAGTCTTCGAAAAAGAACAAGAAGCAACCAAGAAAAAGTTAGGAAAAAAATAGACCTCAAGAAGAAGAAGAAATCTAGAAAAAAAAACAAGCAAACTATTATAACCAATCAAACTCGGGAAAAACAAAAAACGTGTAGAATAAAAAAAAAAACCCACACCCACACCTATAGAAATAAAACTCATGCATAGGGTAAATTAAAAATTGTACTTAAATTACCAAACCCCTAGTGAAGTGAGTGATGGTATAGAAAGAATGGAGATTTGAAACACCAAATATAATAGGCAGTCACAAGCGTAAATATCATATGGATGTATCAATGAACGGAAAAAAAAAAATTCCCTCCCACATAATGTCATTATACCAAAACCCCAAATCCAATTACGCTATATATATTCAACCACAAATAGAATTCATATATTCTATCTATCTATGTGTGTAGATATGTATATGAAGGCATTACATGTAATTTTTAAAGAATTCATACTTTGGTTAGGAGATTGTTTTTCCTGATTCAAAAGAAAGTCTAAGAGAATATCTCTAAACATTTCCATTCCGAGCAAGGGATGGGGGTGAGATTTAAACCCTCACCACATGAACAGCCTATTGTCTGCCCTACAATTGGATTAGGAGACATCTTCAATTGGGTTGAAGGCTTGAATAGATTATCATTCACAAAGGTTATATATTGTATTATTTTCATACTCTCAAATAATAAATAAATAAAAAGAACATACAAACTATAGTATTAAGTTTGGGATATATATATATATATATATATATATATATAGAGAGAGAGAGAGAGAGAGAGAGAGAGAGAGAGAGAGAGAGATTATTGTTGTGGAGTTAATAAATGGGTGAATTGGTGGCCGTAACATGGGATTTCCAATAGCTTGAAGAGATGGATTGAAAAGGAGGGTAAAAGTGTCATTTGATAGTGTAGTTATGACTGTCCCAGCCTTCTCTATTTGGTCAACTAACAGTCAATGAATGAGTGGGCCAAAGTGTTGCACATTCTTTTAAAGTGAGGGCGTGAAGCGTGATTTCAGAGAATGAACAAGTGGAAGAGTGATATCAGTGTAACGAACGAGGGTTTTGAGAAATTTATCCATCCATAAAAAGCAAACTTGGGGGTAAGAAACGGAGCATGAGAGGAAGAAGATAATGAAATTTACACGACAAGGATTTTTTTTTTGATAGGCAATAGTAACATTTTATTAGGGGAAAGGGGAAGGGAATCCAACAAAAAGTTGGACAAATACAGCCAAATGGGACAAAGCCCAACCTCAAAGGGACAAAGCCCAGAACACCCAAGGGCCTAGAAGCCCAGATCAAACAAATACAAGCACAAAACCGCAAAAGGCCAAAAGCCCAGATCAAAACAATTAAGCCCAAATACAAAGAAAACCCTAAACCTAACCCACTAATTTGAGCACATCCGAACACCGCCACCCTCCGCCGCCCACCGCTTCAGACAGCAACCACCAGCCGACAGAACTCTGCCACCATGCTCCGCCACACCACCACCGGTAAACCCCATGGAAGCAAACAGAACTGTCACCCACAAACACTGCCGCGGAGGAATCCCAGCCGTTAAGCAAAAGCCAAAATCACCCAACAGTGATATGGCGGACACCCAACGCCAACCATCACCACCGCCGCGAGCCCACCCAAGCCGTTAGGCACACCTCGGAGAACCCATCAGAAAACCGAAGGGGAAAGCAACACAGACGATTTGATGAAAGAGAAACGGGGGAAACAGAGGGTAACCCGAAATCGATGTACTAAAACTAGCAGCCAGGGGGTCGAAAAAAGAGAGTGAGAAGAGAGAGATCTGAAGAAAACTAGAGATCCTTACCAGTGCCGCCCTCGTCGCCAACCGAAATCCCTCGAAACGACCGCCGAGTAGCCGCCAAACCAGTACCCACAAACGATCAGAAGGAAAAACGGGTGTCGAGAACCATAACTCCGGTCAAAACCACCAGCATCGCCGCCTCACGCCGTCTCGTTACCGGTGCCCATCATTTTGTGAATAAACAGAAAAAAGCCGAGATCAGAAAATGAATGGTGGAAGAGGATGGGAAGGCGGAGAGAAAGAGTTCAGGGAGGGAGAGGAGGAGAGGGAAACAGAGGAGGGGAGGAGGAGGCGCGGCTCCGGCGAGGGGGCGCCCCCCCGCCCAAGAAAACCCTAGGCGGCTGAAAAGTTTAGAGAGAAGGCAGAGGGTATCCTAGAGAGAGAGAGAACAAGGATTACGAAGAAGAAGGCTATGACTCCACAAATAACAAAACTAGAAGAAGTTAAGAAAGATGGGGAAACAAATTGACAGCGAAAAAACAGAGCAAAACAAGAATATACACAACCAAAAAATATTTCAAGAACAACCAACACTCCTTACACATCAAACTCCAAAAAAAAATGTGTAAGAAGAGGAAGAAAAGGAAAACTAGTCTAGAAACCGCCAGAAAACCATATACAATCAAACTCGGCAAAAAACAACATACGCTATAAGAAGAGAAGAAGAGGAAGTAGAAACAGAGAGCTAGGTCTTTAAGATGCAAAATTGCAACTTATTCTACCCCAGTAGATTCAGATTGATCCATAGCCTATTCTTTCGCTGTGCTAGTGGAAAGTTCTCCCAAGTTTGTTATCGAGTAATATTTTCCTATAAATGTGTGAAGCAAGGAAAGTAAATGGGCAGATGATAGGTTGTACCTTTTTTTTTGAGTATATGGGGCATTTAGAGAGATACAAAGAGAGCAATCCACAGAGAAACAAAGAATTGAAATTGAGATGAGAACCTTTTCTGTACCTCTTTTGTTTTTGAAATTGAAGATGCATAGTGGTTGAAAACACCCAATTAATCTCTCCTGCAACACAAGCCTACACAACAATACAAATGACTTAATCAACGTCTTGGGGATGGAGAGTCTAAGTAAAAAGCAAAAATATAAATTCTAATTGCCGAAACCAAGTCTAGAAGTCTTACAATTGAGAGTAATAATCATTACGGCATCACAATTATCTTAACATTCAAACTAATAGCCCTCCGGCAGGGTTGAGCAAAAAAAAAACTCCTCTCCGGTGGGCACCCTTAAGAAGAAGAAAATGTCACAAAGAATTGTATGGACAAAAACTGAACCCTAACATCTGGAACTTACATTTGGTAAACACATCGTGCCACCGAATTCCCATTAGCAACAAAACTACATCATTATACAGCCTCTAACCATCAGATTCCAGCAACAAACACAATATGTCAAACATATAATCAAATATTCCAAAATAGGACTCTAAGTTTTAGTATAGATCCTATCAAATTGTGCATTGATTTCAGCTCCAAAATGTGCTATTTTTAGCCTCTAAACAGGAGGTTTCAAATGTATAGCATGGTTCATGGGCACAGATGCAGATAAAGACTGCAAGAAGAAGAAGCAATCTAGAAAAAACAAGCATCAAACTCCGGAAAAAAACAGCATGTAGCATGTAAGAAGACAAAGAAGATGAAAATGAGGATTCAAAAGGCGGCAAACACTAAAAAGACGATGACACGACCATTAATAATCATACTCGACGATGAAGGAGGAGGAGGAGGAAGAACAAGTATTTAATACTTTCCTACTCCTGTCAAACTTGAAGGTTTTGGATTGCAAACTCCTCTGGTGCAAAGTTGAGGGAAATGGTAAGAAATGAACAAACTACATAGTTTTGCTTTCATCTTTTGATGTCGATATTAGTTTTTGTGTTAAGAACAACTACCTATATTTTTGCAGGTCCGTCTATTTCGACTCCTACAATCTATTCTAATATATAAAGGGAGAGCACCACTTTGGTGTCTCCCTTCTGTCATATATTTTCCTTTTCCAAAAATGCCATCTAAAAAAAACCAACACAATACAAAACAATTAGTAACTACCCACCCTTATCATCACACCCTCAAATCACGTTAAAATATCTCTCTCTCTCTCTCTCTCTCTCAGTTGCAATTCTACAGTTTTTTTATATTTCGCGTTATGAAGTTTAAATCTTAATTTAACTTTTACATTCTTATTTCATTTGATGTCAATTTCATTGTTCTATGCAGTCTTGAAAACTCAATTTGCACGCCTATTGCGTGTACCCGGCCTCTGTTTAGCATAAAACATGAAATTGAATTAGTTTGGCAATTTCCGAAAAACAAAAATTTTGTGCTTAGGATAATCATAACGGGTGGCGAACAATTTTAAGATCTTAAACAAAAACCAACTTTCTTAAGCAACACATGTGCCTGGCCAATAAAGAGGCTCTTGAGATGTGAGTGTGGCCGTGCCTTCTCTACGAAGGCTGTGGCACTTGCACACACATCGCGTATGTCCCAGCCTCTTTATTGGAATTAGAAGCCGAGGCACACGCGATGCGTGTCCAAGTCGAATTTTCACAACATTTGTGAAAATATGAACAAACAATAAGTGGGAAGTATTTTTACAAAAATGTTGTGAAAATCCGACTTGCACACGCATCGCGTGTGCCCGCCCCGGCCTCTAGTGAATGTATATGCTCTTATGTGCTATTGAGGTTAGTTGTGCTATATGCCCATGCCCTTGTAATAATCAAAAACAGTCAACTTAGGGGGTGTTTGGAAGCTCCACTACAAGACACGGATAGCAAAATGTAGCTGTCGTATGAGGTCACAAAGACATATCTAAGTGCTCATTGCTTCTAGTATGTACCATATTGAGCTGTTTAGTTCCTTTTTGGGCGGTTCTGATTCTAATAAAGTTTTGCTGTTTTTTTCTAGTCGGCAATAAAGTTTTGCTGTTGCCATGTTAATTTGGATGGTCAATTCTACTGCGTGCATTTGAAACAAAAAACAATGTTTAGGTCCGTTGTTTTCTTTGAGGGGCATGTATTGTAATGAATTCTGTAGTTTCCCTATTTAAATGTTGATAAACAGTATGAAAATGTCACGGTATTTTCAGCCCAATGTTGTTTCCTTATCGCATAAACCGACTACCAATACTACTATGTTTCTTGTTATTAACACTAAAAGCAGACTTGAACTTCATTCTTCTAAGAGAACAAATCGAAAAAAGTGGGCCAAGCATGTATCGAGTGGCTAAGCTTAAGGTAAGTTTCCCAAAAAACTCACCACGAATAGTGCACACCTCTGTCAAAAAGATGTGATACACACTGGAAATGCCCTTATTAAATTGTACAATAAATTGTGCCGTGTTCCAGATGCCCTCCAAAGCTCTGGAATCCAAAACATAGAATGTAAACGTCTAGATCACTCCAATCATTTCCATCAAAACCGTGGCACATCTCTTGCGTATATTACCCAATTTCCTCTGTGTATATCTTGGCTAGAAACTTTGTACCAGACAGATTTTGTATGCATGCCATGGCTTTAGAGTGTATAAGCCCCCCGAATTATTCGAGAGTCCAAATTTTTAAGCCTCGCCACTGACTCTACATGTCCTCTCAAAGTATGCAATTCTCGTAGCCTACAAATCCATGTAGAAGGCTTACACACTAAATCCATGAGAAGTCCCAGTTGTTGAATAAGTACAATACATCTGACCATAAAATCTATAGAACAAAACTACGCCAAGCCCAATGAGTGAAAGTGAGAGTCTAGCATACCTGGCTATTTCAGCACGACGCCTGGCCTATTCAGCAATCAGAGAAGATGTCCTATTGATTTCCAACTCTCCAGGACATCAGTCCTTGGATTGTTCTTTGAGAAAGTACCCCCTTAGCCTCCCTATCGTCCTTTCCATAATCATGTTTAGATGTGAAAGCCGTCTGATAAAGAAACTGTGAAACAATGTCGCCTAAATAAGGATAGCCCCATACGAATAAACATAAAAATGTAAGAAAAACAAAGTTGTCGCACTAACCTTCCTATCAAACACGAGATTCCAAGCCTCTCCACTCCAAGCATAGCGAACTGCAAACTTGATTATGTTGAGGGGAATGTAGAAAATCAAACTATATAACCATATAATACCTGCCCATCCCCATCCAATGACACTAATTGAAGCAAAGCTTATCTCTGCATAGACTGCAAATAAGGTAGCGACCTACACGAGAAAGAAAACGAAGAAGTGTAAATCATTTATATCTGAACTCATTTGACCTCTTGTTTCACAATCGAGTTAAAACTGTGGCATTATTCAAACGTAGGACCAACAAAATGCAAGTCCAAGCATAAATTGAAACATGTAGGAAAAGAAAAGAGGAGGACCAACTAATGGAGGAGCCTCTTCACCGGTTTAATAACCCTTACCAGTTGAGCCAACACAAATGCACACATCAGGAGACTCCCAGGCCTCTCCATGAATGACCAATTTTGACTGCGAGTAACAAATATAAGAGCTTGGCTGATAATGCTGACTTGCAAATATATAGCAGAAGAAATTTCTTTGGAATTTCCGGATAAGGACCTTACATGAAAATGGTCCTGCAGTCAGCAATTGGATAAGCCCAATATTAGTGGAAACAGAAAGCAAAACAAGAATTGTATTTGGTGGTCTTTCCTGCCAAACATAGTGAATAACCCATGTTGTGATTATATTACCTCAAAGAAAGAAGTGCCTTCTGCAACCCAGTAAAACAAAACAGTAACTAAAGCAAGATAAGTGCCAATGACAATGCCAGTTGCAAATATTTCATTAAGCTTCCAACTCAGGTCCAGGAGTTGGCTTTACTGTCTTGGGAAATAGTCATTATGGTCCCTGTTCATAAACGACAAAGAAACATATTTTAGCATGCATTTTACGCCAAGTTACTTTCCTGGAGATGGCTAGAAATCGCAAGTTTATACTGGAAAAGCAGAATATTAATTTAGTTTTATGGGCAGCAGTCCGTGGAAGGGGTACGTTTACCCCTTACCTAACAGGATAAAAATCTGTATTGTTTGTGTTAAGTTTCATTAGTTTTGGTCTTTTGTGGATACAATATTAACGTGCACAAAAGATGCAACTAAAGCAAGTTAGATTTTAACAGACTTTTTTTTTTTGCAACTAAACCAACTTTATCTCTATGAATATCTACACTCGGGTTAATTTAAGGACGAAGCCAAATGAAAACTTATTGGAGAAAACTAATAAGGCATATCCGTAACAAATTGAACATTTTATGTTGACGACAATATGTAAGAACCCGATACAGATCCCAAAGAAACTTAACTATCACAGAGATAGGCAAACGCAAAGTCTAACCACATTCGAACATTACCATCATTCAATATTGCTATTATCAAAACCATGAAAGGCGGAAAGTCGTATTCCCATATCAATGCCAGGAGCATAAAACCAAGCTGCAAGAAGATAACACCATAGATTTATTGATTCAAGACCGATAAAGGAAACCTCTAACTTGATTGATATAAAACAAGTTAGAAGTTTCAAACAAAACCAAGGCACAGAAGATAATCCTGACTTACCACAATCCAAATTGTTATGCAGACAGCATATATCTGCATATTCATTAGCAACCCATGTAAATGCTGAAACATTAATCGGTCCAAGAACTACAAAAAATACAGACATGAAAGAGGCATTGGTGGTGCCATAAGTTCTCTGATGCACCACGCAATCTTATGGATAGGCCATTTGGCTCGGCATTGGTGGTGCCGTAGGTTCTCTGATGCACCACGCAATTTTATGCATAGGCCATCTGGCTCCTCATACACGGTGTAGGACTATTAGGTCATGCAAAACCAGCTCATTGCAAGCAGCAATCATGGAACTATTTCTGCGGAAGGGTTCATTTCTAAGTCCACATGTTTTCTGGGTTCATTATTTCTTTGGAAGGGATTCTGTTGCTTGGTAGCATTCATGCAAGTAGTTCTAAATTTATGCTACTAATTTGCTGAAGAAGAGAATATCATTACTGAACTGTATAGTTCTTCATTCTTTGGAATATAGCTCAGCTGGTTAAAACAGCATTGATAATCATGTTTAAGCCTGGCTCTGTCAATACAATATCAGAGGCACTCCTTGCTGCATCTGTAGCATCTGCCACTGCTATTCCAATATCTGCTTTCTTTAAAGCAGGTGCGTCATTCACACCATCTCCAGTCATTCCAACAACATGCTTCTTTTGTTGCAGAATCTTCACAATCTCATATTTATGTTCTGAAAATCGCATGGAAGTAATATCTAGAATCAGACCAGGAGATGGAAGACATCCCTTACCTCAGTAATATCATTAAGGCTGAAAATAGGAATGGGACTTAAAGGTCTGGACTGCAAGTATGCAAACATGGATGATGTAGAAACCTGTCACAGTGGATTTGTGTTCATTAGTACTATGAACCACACTTTTTTGGGGGCTGTCAACAAGCGTTCTCTGCAAACTTGCCAAAAACCGTACTTTTGGTCCCATTTATGTAAAAGAAAATGACGGTTCTAGAAGAACAAAAGAGAAGTCTAAGGTCCCATTTTCATGGGACAGGCAGTTTATTCAAGTACCAGGAAATACACCCGCAAAGCCATCTGCCTTTTCGATGAGCTCATCCACCGGAAGGGCTTCAATTCCATCCCTTTCACGGCCCAACAACGATGAGGAGGGGTACATATTAGTTCCTATGCCAAGTCGTTGACCTGTCTCCTTTGCAATTGACAACTGATCACCTATTTTAGCACATGAAATAATTTAATAATTTTCTTTACTGTTTGTGTCCTACGTTTCTCAAATGCAACCAAAAGAATTGGTTCTATATGTCATTTGAAAGCTACTTGCAAATGTGCTATATTTATTAAGCTCAGTCAGTAGCATCGTAAACGTACACTATTGTTTGGTTATCCTTTTGATTACCCAATAGAAGGATGTGCCAATGTTACAACTTTCATATTCAAATTGACTTTATTGTGCTTTCCACTAGTCTGTTCTGCTCTGCAGCTTTGTTAAGTTCAATGTTAACAGTTGCTGTAAATGTCATTTTTAAGTCACTTGTTATCCCAATTCTTTTCTTACTAGTAAATGTCTAAATGAATCCACAAAGAAAACGTACAAAGCATCTGCTTATGGCAAACTAAGTGAACTCTGATATGCCATCTCCAAAACATGTCTCCATGTTAAGCAGCCAAAAGGAAAGAAAGAAAAGCAAATCAGCGCATTATCTGGTAACTAAGAATTACCGGATAATGACTTATCAAAAAAAAAAAAAAGAATTACCGGATAATGGAGAAGAGACTCCCCCTAGAGCGAAGCCATTTCAGTATTGCCGAACTGTATTTGTCACCTACAAGGTAGCAGAAACCAGGCCCATCAAAAAAAAAAGGTAGCAGAAACCAGGATAAAAAGCTTCCATTTACCTGTAATCATCTTAACACAAACCCCAAGGTGAAGTGCTTTTCGAATGGTCTCTGCACTATCATGCCTTGGAGGATCAAACAAAGGCAACAAGCCACAAAATTTCCAAGGACCACCAGGACTCTCCTTTGATTTTTCTGGAACTTCCTGGAAAAATAATCGCAAACCAGAAATCTATTGTTTAACGGTTTGAGTAGAACAAATAGTTACCATCCTAGCAATGTCTTTTAAACTGAGCAACTAATTGTTAACAAACTGTCTGTTTGCCTTGACCATTCCAAATGTGCGACACAAAGAAGGCATGTGTAGCTAATCACCACCTTTCCAGGACAAATAATGTAGTTAGACACATATTCTGGTCTTCCACTAAAATTTGTTCATCTACCGGCAACCTCATTAAAACAGAAGTGAAATGATACAAAGAAAATAAGATATTGTTTGTTCTGGTTGCCAATTCCAACTTCAACCCAACAGAAAGGAAAAGAAATAAGACACCGATGTGTTCATACATGAATAGCAACTCCAAGAGACCGCAAGCCACGTTCAGCGAACTTGTCAATAATGGCATGCACTTTTCCAGCAATCTGTTCTTTCTCTTCACAGAAGTTTAGAATCTGGATTTAAGGAGGGGGAAAGCAGAAAGAGCGAGAAACGATGATTACTGTTCCGTTTTGGAGAAGATGAATCAATCTTACGATGGCATACCATATAAGCAATTGTCCCTCTAAGAAGAAGCATAATACTATTGACAGAAAATTTGCAAATCAATAGATGTTCTTATTGGTGTTACTTGTTTTTACCCCTATTGTCACCTTAAAAGATTGGAGAGAGCTCCAAGCAGGATCTTAAAAAGCAATTAGTGTGATCTCCTTTCGCAATCTAAAGCTAGTTAATGTACTAGTTCAAATGGAACTCTAGTGGCAGCTCGGATGATCGTAACTCCTGACTAAATAAGCAGAAACTTAACTGTGTATATGATAAATTGGCAAAATTGACCGTGGTACTTATGATGTAGTATTTTATTCATTATTTCCTAGTTTGACTCGCAATTTCCATTCCCTTCCAATGATCCTTAAGGCCCTAAGTTCTCTTTCGTTACCAGAATGTATTTATCCAATGAAAACTATAACCAATGAGAACTTCAAATTTTTCATCATCGTATTTTAGAGAAACTTCATGTGCACAATTTTTCTCATAAGGTTCATAGCTATTTGGTGCCAGCAGCAACCATCCAATAAGGTATTCCTGTGACTCTTTATTCCTTTGCTAGCCCGATACCAGTTGTCATCAGAATCAATGTACGTAATGGCCGTGCGTTTGTCCACAGGATTGAAAGGCAGGAAATGTACTTCTGAGATGTTTGCGCGTGCCTATAGACAAAAGGATTGTTTTCATCCTTGAATAAACTACAAGTGAAAAAGGGAAAGAAGAAAACTATGAACTTAATAGCTCTATTTTCTAGTTCACCTCCTTTGGATCAGCAAGCATGCTAACGATGGCTGTATCAATGGCATCCTGATTCTCCAGCCTTGATGCTCTGGCAGCAAGCAAGACAACCATGTATTTGTCCATATCTTTATGAACAACCTACAGAAGTTGAAAAAAAAAAAAACCTTAGAACACAAATAATATTGGTTTGAGGCGATTCTGAGGCGATTTTCTCGTAACTTTTTCCCCCCGTTTCTCTGCGCTCTTGATTAGGGTTTCTTTCTTCGTTTTCCTTGAAGATTTCTCCTCCCTGGCCTTCATGGCTGGGGATCTCGTAGATACTTTTCCAGATCTTTTCCGGTCCAACCCTCCTCGCATTAGGGGTTCGGACTTGTCGATTTCTAGGGTTTCTCCAAAAACTGACATCATCAGTATGCTTGAGAAGGCGACGATCCCTACTTTCGAGCACTTGAAGGTGGATGCAATTGATGGCCATGCTGCGACGCAGATCAAGGAACTTAATGCTGAGGTGCTCAAGTTGAACAGGATTTTGGAGGAAAAAGAGAAGCTCCTGGTCTTGAAGTCACTGGCGGTGCCTGGGATGCCATCTTCTCCTACTCCTACATGAAAGGATAAGGTAACTATCGTATGCATCTTCAATACTATGCTCCTTCAATTGTTGATGATAAGGTTGTTGTTAGCCCTCCCCCTGATGTGGTTAATTTAGGGTTGGACAAATGGAAGGATTGTGTCGTAGGGTATTTCCTTGATCGTAAGCTTCATTTTAAGGCTGTTAAGTCCATTGCTGAAAGTGCTTGGGCTAGGTTTGGTTTGGTGGATGTATTATCCAATGAGGAGGGATTCTTCTTCTTCCAGTTTAACAAGGCTGGGGCCTTTCGAGACATTGTTGAGGCTGGTCCATGGCATTTTGGGGGTAAGCTTCTGATTCTGAAACAATGGCACACACAGATGAATTTGGAAAAGGATCAACTCAAGAATATTCCCATTTGGGCACAATTTTATAATGTTCAGTTGGAATTGTGGACTGCACCAGGTTTGAGCTATGTGGCTAGTGCAGTCGGGAGACCTTTATATGCTGATCAGATGACAGAGGGTTGTAAGCGCCTCAACTATGCCAAGGTCTGTGTAGAAGTTGATGTTAATTCTGAGTTGCCTGACAGTTTCGAGGTTGCTTTGGAGGATGGGACTAGGTACACTATTAAGGTGTGGTATCCTTGGAAACCTTTCAAATGTGACAAATGCAAGGTCTTTGGGCATAAGACCTGCCAAGAGGTGCTTCGGAAACCAACTCATGTGCAGCAGAATCAAGTTTGGATGGTTAAAGGTGGGGCTAAGGCAGTAGAGGAGGGCTCTCTGTTTAAGCCAGTGGGGAATGGGGTTCACCTGGCTCTTGACACTGCTGGTCCTGTTGAAGATATAGCAGATATGGTTGCTCATAGTATTAATAATGAGGGTGATATTCTGCATTATAAGGAGGAACTTGTGAAGGATGCTTCATCTCTTGAACAACTCAGAGTTCACAGGGGTGATGGGGCTGGTGGTTCTGGTTCTGTCCAGGTGGGAGTCATTGACAGTGCTAGTAATAAATTTGCTGTTCTTCAAGATGCCTCTGGGCTTCTGGAGGAGATACCGACTATCCTCCCTTATGTTGAGGAGTTTGATGCTGGCCTGGTGCAAGACATGGTTGCAGAGGATCTTGTCCCTGAGCAAGGTAAGAGTAAAGCCAAAGGAAACTCAGGAAAGGTTACTGGTAAAGCAAAAGGAGGTAAGAATAAACGTTAAAATGGTTAAGATTGGTGCGTGGAACATTAGGGGTTTGAATGATCCCCTCAAGCAAAAAGAGGTCAGGAGTATTATTTTTTCAAATAAGTTTAGCCTGATGGGTGTAGTTGAGACTAAAGTTAGATTCCCTAACATTCAAGCTACTATTACTAACTGTTTTCCTAAAGATTGGTTGTGGATGGATAACTTCACTAATGGCCCAGTGGCTAGGATTTTGTTGGGTTGGGATAAGGAAGTATTTTCTGTTCACCTGGAGTTTAAATCTGAACAAATGCTGGTTGTAAAAGTGGAGCTTTGTCAGGGCAACAAAAGTTTTCTACTCTCTGTAGTCTATGGTCACAATAGTATCATTGATCGAAGAGTTTTATGGCAAGATCTTAGGGCTGTTCATCAGAGTCACCTTAATAGTGCTTGGCTTCAAATGGGTGACTTTAATACTGTTAGGCTCAGCTCCAGTTGGGTTTGATCCCTTAGCTGCATCAGAGTTTAATCAGTGCCTTAGAGATATCTATCAGGATGACCTTCCCATCAAAGGTTTCTGGTACACTTGGACTAATAAAAGGGGAGGGGCAGGTGACAATAAAAGCAAACTGGATAGAGTCCTTTCTAATATTGACTGGCTTGATTCTTTTCCACATGCTGAAGCTGTGTTTTTTCCAGGCATCTCTGACCATTGTCTCATATCTGTTACTATGGTTCCTCCACTTGGAGGAAGAAAGCCATTTAAATTTTTTAACTTTTGGTTACAACATCCCCAGTTTCAACAAATTCTGGTTTCTTCTTGGAATGAGGGAGTGGATGGTACCCCAATGTATGTTTTGACTACTAAATTGAAGAGACTTAAGGGTGTGTTGAAAAGCATGAACTTGAAATGCTATTCTAACATTAGTAGAAGGGTTGCAGAGGCTAGAGAGAAACTTCTGTTCACTCAATCTCTCTTGTTTGCTACCCCTTTTGATGCAATCCTGTGTCAGCAAGAAAAAGAGCTAGTGGGCAAGTATGTGGAGCTAAGGACTGCTGAGGAGTCGTTTATGAGACAAAGATCAAGGATTAAATGGTTGGCATTGGGGGATCAGAACACTAGGTTTTTTCACCAAAAAGTTTGTGCTAGAAGAGCTAAAAATACTATTCTCAGTTTAAATGATGCAAATGGCAACAGAATTGAAGATCCTGAAGCTATTAAAACTCTTATCATTGATTATTACACAAGACTTTTGGGTACAGCCGTACAGCTCATGAGGGTAGAGTGGATGCTACAAATCAACTGCAGAATGCTATTACTACTAGGATTTCTGATCCTGATCAGCTCATGTTGATTAAGCCTGTCACTGATGAGGAAATCAAGAAAGCACTGTGGTCTATAAATGGGGATAAAGCACCAGGACCAGATGGCTACAACTCTATGTTCTATCAGAAAATTTGGGAGGTGGTGGGTCCTAGCTTGATTGCTGCTGTCTCACCTTTTTTCAAGTCTGGATTCTTGCTCAAAGAATGGAATACAACTGCAATTTCTCTGATTCCCAAAGTGAGTGCCCCTCTGAGTGCTAAAGACTTTAGGCCTATTTCTTGTTGTAATGTTTCTCTCAAATGTGTTACTAAAGTCTTAGCAAATAGATTACAAACTCTTCTCCCTCACATCATCAACAAGTCGCAATCTGCTTTTGTGAAAGGCAGATCTATCATTGATAATGTGTTATTAATGCAAGAGTTAGTGCGAGGGTATCATAGAGACAATGATGTTCCTAGATGTGCCCTCAAGCTTGATCTGATGAAGGCCTATGACTCAGTGGACTGGTCTTTCCTTTTTGATACTATGAAGGTTATGGGTTTCCCCGATTTATATATCCATTGGGTTCATCAATGTGTGACCACAGTCAGATATTCAGTTGTGATTAATGGGTCTTTAGAAGGTTTCTTTCAAGGCCAAAGAGGATTGAGACAGGGAGATCCTATCTCCCCCTACCTATTTCTCATTGTAATGGAAGCCTTCTCTGCTTTGTTGCAACATAGAATTTCTTTGGGACAGTTCACCTACCATCCCAAATGCAGGGAGATTAATCTTCACCATTTAGTGTTTGCTGATGATTTGTTTGTCCTCTGTGGTGCTACTGGTCCTTCTTTCTCTCTTCTTAATCAATTGCTTAAGGACTTTCATGCCTATTCTGGGCTTCAACCTAACATGGCTAAGAGCTCAGTTTTTTTTGCTGGGGTTTCTGAGGAGATTAAGGGATCCTTAAAGGACATTCTACCTATTCCTGAAGCTAGCCTTCCTGTAAAATACTTAGGGGTACCCCTTATCTCTACAAGGTTAAAAGCTGCTGATTGTTTAGTACTTAAAGAAAAGATTCTAAGAAGACTCCATGGGTGGTCTCACATGCAGTTGACTTATGGAGGGAGAGCTCAGCTTATTCAGTTGTATTGTTTAGTATTCAGGTCTATTGGAGTTCTATCTTCATTATTCCTAGTAAAACAGTGAAGGAGATTGAGAGAACTCTGATGGCATTTCTCTGGTCAGGATTTGATCTGAATCACAAAGCTGAAAAGGTTAAATGGGAGCATGTCTGTTGTCCAAAAGAAGAAGGGGGCCTGGGTTTTAGAAGAATCAAAGAATGGAATAAAGCAGCAATGATGCGACACCTATGGGCTCTGAGCATGAAAGCTGACACTCTATGGGTTAAATGGGTCCACACCTACATCATCAAGGATCAGAATATTTGGGCTATGGAGGTCCCTAGTGATGCCTCCTGGACCATCAGGAAAGTGTTCGGAATTAGGGAGTTGGGGCAACCTCTGATCCAATACAAGGTTGGCAATGGACAAGGGACTTTCTTATGGCATGACAATTGGCATCCCTTGGGACCTTTACACAAGCGATTTGGTGAAGAGGTGGTCTTTAATATGGGGAGATCCCTTCAAGCTAAGATTTCTTCCATTATTCACCAAGGAAATTGAAGATGGCCTAGAATCCGCAATAGGGTCACTCAAGAGATAATCAGGCACACACCTGATGAGCTAAAACCTGACAGTTTGAGGAAGGATTATGTTGTTTGGTTGCCTCATCCAAGTGGCAAATATTCAGTTGCATCTGCGTGGGAAGTTCTGAGAAGCAAAAGACCAAGTATGCCATGGGCTCCAATTGTTTGGTCCAAGCAAATGGTCCCACGGTGGGCTTTTGTACTTTGGTTGGCAGTTCAGCATAAGATGAACACTAAGGATAGATTAGTGAGTTGGGGAATGCAGATGGATGATACGTGCGTACTGTGCAAGAACACCAGGGAAACCCATCACCATCTTTTTTTCCAGTGCTCCTTTTCTTCTATAGTTTGGCACCATGTTTTGGGGACAACTTCCATACCTGGTATGCCTGATACTCTAGCAGATATTGTGGAACGGTTTGTCTGGAATGTGAAAAACAAGGATTTCAGGAGCTTGATCCTATGATTGATTCCATCTCTGTATGAACAATGCTGTATAGGGTACATGACAACGATTTCCAGAAGCATCCCCACAGCTATAGAACAGATGCAGAAATTCCCAATGGAAGTAAGAACCTGCAGCAACAACATGTTACATTCCCTGCAATCACGTATTCCACCCTAGCTTTGGTTGGATATTGAAAGCTCCCCAGTTCATTTCTTTTCAACAAATTTTTTATTTTTATTGCCAACAAGTTAAATTTTTCCTGGGCTTGGTGCGAAATTTCTTCGATTTAACATAATCCTTAAGTACTACTAGAATTCTTGTACATGTTGAGCAAAAATGCAGTAGGCACAAGTGTTTCGGAATTCACATGTATAAGGCAAGACTCAAGAGGCAAAGTCTACGACCTTGTCATTCTAATAAAGATGGAAGAGTTCTAATTTATAAATCACCTGTTGGAAGTGACCAACTACTTCTGTTGAATCAACTAGATGTGCAGCTTTTCCAAACAAAGAGTGAACTCCAGTTGCTACCACTACAGCTTCAAACTCTCCGTGCTTACATGTCGAACCAGAAAAAACTTCATCACCGGTCCTCTTGGTGACAGGCAGTGATTCTCCAATAAGAGCTAACTGTATGAAGAAAAAAGGAAAAACACTATCATATAGCTATATGCCAATACCACTTAAATAAAGAAGCGTACAATAATTTAAAACTTCATGGAATTTCCATTGCAATGCCAAGAAAGGGCACTAAAATAAAACATCGGATAGAACTATCAAACCTAAAATACCAAAAAGAACATATGTAGCGCATTAATTAGCTCATCAGAAAAGTATATTGCATGTCAATTTTTTGAGAATCTCCCTCAAGCAGACGAGCATCTGCAGGTATGATATCTCCTAGCTTTATGCTGATAATATCTCCAGGTACTAAAACAGCTGCATCTTGCTCTTGCCAACGGCCATCTCTAAGGCCCTGCCAAAATTCAGGTCATTCAATCTTTAGTCGAAAAGAAAAATATGATAGTGTAATTGTTGAATGCTCAAAACACCAGACCACCACTGTAAGGTTACTAACTTACTATACTACCCTCTTTGGTGAAGGTTGGAATGCAACAAAAAAGGCTAGGCTGTACTACCCTCTTTGGTGAAGGTTGGAATGCAACAAAAAAGGCTAGGCTGTACAGTGCATTTTCAATCGTTAAGCACACATCGAAGAACCCCAAAATTACTAAAAATTCGGTCTTTCCATCAAAAAAGTTTCATCAGTCAATTTATTCTAGTCCAATTTGAAGTGTTGGTCTGTCTTGTTATATCCTTAAGCTAGAGAGGTTAGATGTTTGGGGTTTCCACATAGTCAGCCGATGTAGACCCAGGAAGCAGTGAGGCACTGATCACAACACATTCCACCACATAAAAACTGAGGGAAGACCTTCCAGTGCTCTTCTAAAGACTTTCTTGCCATATTCAAATGCTTAGTGAGCCAAGGGACCAGTTAAATAAACATACACACCTTTGTTTTTGGAGCTAAATGTGCCATAAGGGATGCCGCTGCATTACCAGCATTGTTTTCCTCAATGAAGCTAATCGTTGAATTTATTAGAAGCAGGCAAACAATCCCTATGAAGTCTTGCCCGTCAGGACCTTGCCCCTGGAATAATATTAGCAGAAACACGGTAATGGAACAGAAACTATAGACCATATATTTAGGATTGTGTGGTAAGAAAGAGAAACTCTAATGCCCTAGGGAAGAAAGATCAGAAGCAATTCCAGGGTTCGATAAACTCACTCCTCTATTTGCAAGGACAATTGCCATCACTGCTGCTGCTTCCATGGCCCATGACAAAGGATTCCACATGAAACTGAGAAACTTTAAAATTTTGTTCTCCTGCATGGAAAACATAATGGAAGGTCAAGATTCAGGCAGTGTAATAACTCCTTTTACTGAAGCAACAGCAATCGTCGTTTTTCTTGTGCCGTGGAAAGTTTTAGTCGTAATACCTTCCGTTTGAATTTCTTTATTCTGAGCCTTATGAATACCGAGTGAAAGTTAACAAGTGAGGATCAGATATGATGAGAAGTTTGATGCTTACTGTCTTTTCTTCAAGCTTATTTGGGCCGAATATCTGCAATCGAACCTCTGCATCTTCAGAGGTAAGTCCTCCTCGGGATGTTCTCAATTGTTTGAAAACATCTTCCAATGGAAAGCGTTCCTGTTCAACCAAATTGACTTGGCCTGGTTGAGTCTAATCACTTATAAATTGCGTGATTTGGACATTTCACATGTGCTTGTTCACTTCTTCCCTACTGAAATTCCCAACTAGAGTAAATTTACTTGGTAATTTGTTTCGCTAAACAAATCCACATGTATTTAGAAGTAATTTAAGTGCCTTCAGCAGGCCCAACAGGCAGACTGTATCAAGTAGATTTGATGTTCTGTCATTTGGAAGAGTTGGACTCCACCATAATTATGAGCATTAACTCAATTGGTGTGTACAACTCATTAACGTATACATATTCCTCCAGAATAGATAATAGGCTATAGGCGTTCTACAAAACCCATCGAGAGTACTTTCTACAATCACTTCTAAATAGAGTACTTTCTACAATCACTTCTAAATAACATTGTGCTCCCTTTTACAACTAGACAATACACAAAGCCATTAGCTATTTTTAACCCCACTGATGTGAATTGCTAGGAGGGTGGTCCAGACCTAATTATCAGCACAAACTGGTTGCCCTCAAACTTAGCCGGTATATCAATTCTTGGTAACTTCTATCATTGAAGTGAAAAATGCCTCCTGTGGATTCCATATTTTCCACACAAAAATGTACATAACATAGTCCAAACATACTTATTTCCCACTCATCCATTAAATAAGTTACCAATCTCTTAGAAGTAAATGAAAGGAAACATGCTTATTGAAAGATTTTGCAAAATTGCCCTTCAAATTACAGTTCCCCAATCATGATGCAAGAAAACAAGATTTTCCCATGCTTCCACTATGACCCAATTACTTGGAAGCGGGGATGGTTTTAATCACTTGGTCTTAACTAATTAATGCAACCCTCGTATCAGGGTCCATATTATTCTGCATTCACAATCAAAAAATCTGAAGTCTTTATCCATGTAAGATATGGCTCTGGGAAACCGCCAGCAATACACTACAAAATACGTGAAATTGAAGATAAAATAAGAGAAACGACATACTTTGTTGATCTTCCGGCAGCAGAAAATAAATCTGCCCAATGTCGGCCATCAGTTTTTCTTGCAATGCTAAACAACCACATCAAAATACTCCAGAAACCTTTTAATTAAACCACAGGTCTTCTCCAAAAGAGAGAACTTTGCAGCACGTGTGGGGAGTGAGATTTGGTTTTTATTTGCACTCTGCCTGTAAGACAGTAGTCAGAAATCAGAATCAATCAAACACTGAAACATGATAATGTAGATTATAGTCACAACATGAAGGGAAAGAGATGCAATATTAGAAAATTGTGGTAGAGCTCCAAAGCCAAGCACTCCCTCCCTCTCTACCCACCCAGTATCTCAAGCGTTATAACCCCATCCCAATCACAGCAAAATGGATCGTGTTTTCCGAGTACCAGATGATTTAAAAAACAGCAAGGATGAAACATTTGTGTCTGAAGTAAGTGAAGATGACTCAAACTTTTAGGGGAAACCGTTTCAGTAAATGGGGTTTTCCCTAGGGGGAAAACTGCAAGAGTGGATCATAGTGAAGTAACTCCCTCTCCACCATACCAGCCCCAAAGCCATTTCCTTGATTGAATCTTGAAATATGTAGTCTAAAAAACACTTGAACCAACAGGGTTCGGAATTGGACTATTGATCAAGTAGAGTTACTTGGAAATCTCTGCATCGAATAATGTAAAAAGAAGCCACTCCAGGCAATGGAAAAAATTAGGCTTCTTAGCTGATAGTACTGAACGCAGAGCTTCCTCACTCTTGTCCCTCTGGCGAACATATAAATAAGAAACACAAGTGGAAATTCTTTAGAAGAAAGAAATCTAAACAGAACAAATAGAGCGATCTCATCATGCTGCCACAACAAACTTATGAAACAACTGAACACCCTACCAATAAAAGTATGAAGAGATGACAACTTGCTCATAGTGTACTACGAGTTAATGGGTCCAAGTGGTACCTAAAGAAGGTGTCTGAATAGGCAATCCAATAGAGTTTGAGCCTGTGGAGATGGCTCAAAACATGGGAACTCCGTGCAAGCTGAAAACGACATCCTCTGAGAAACACCAACAACAACTCCGGCAGTTGGAAGAAGACCAAGAGGGTATACCTCACGGTCAAATTCCAATTCAGGGTCTAACTGAGAAAATTGATATCAAGTTACTCGATTATCTCAGAATACCTGACCTCGATGATCAGATCAAGAATATAAGTCCACAAATACTAAACCATCGCCTTCATGGTACTTTATTGTCTAACCAAGTCCACCTGACAACATAGTACTCATCAATATAAAAGTCAAGACGAGCTAAACAGCATAAACAACAATCCAAATGTACCTGCAAGAAATCTTCCTATTTGAAAGGGTCAACACCTGGAGACGGATACCAAACCTGCAATGATCAGATAGGTAGAACAAAGAGAGCACTTGAAACGAAGATGTATTTGCCGAAGAGAATTTTACTTGCATCCCTCTGAGGGCCATAATCTAACCAGGAAACCTTTTCAATCAAGTTTGTCTTCTCCTCTGATAGACCACAGGTCACCCAAAACAATTCAACAGAGTCAGTCAGCTCTCTTTCCTGCCCATCATCCAAATCAAGCTGTGAAAGTTCACCATTCACCCTCAATATCAAACACCTAAAGAAATAAAAAACAAAAAACAACAGCTTCATAGTTTGTGAATCTGTAGTGCAAATTTATATTGTATATAACATTTTCGACCATAAGTGCATACCTCACAGGCTCTTTTCCTAACACTAGTGTAATGCCCGTGCTCCGCACATTTTCGCGTGCTCATTGGATTCAATGGTAATCGTTTTTTTTTTTGTTCAGAAATTTCTGACTTGCATAAAAGACCCAGAAAACCTGGATATGCAACAATATGGAGAATCAACCTTAGAAACAGAGAGATGAAAACATACATAAAAGATGTACCCACTGACACCAACTTGATATTTTGAACTTCATTCATAAAGTTTAAATTTCACTACTAAGTACTAACTGGAAAATGTCATTTGTAATAACTCCCCAAGAAAGAAAACGCAAAGCCTGACCAAAAGAGCCCTATCCTTGTATCCTACATCTTTGAATGGATAAAAGCCGCCTCGCTCACTCCCGGAACTTCAACATACATCCCAAGTATGGAGGACCCTGTTAGAATAAGAGTTTAGACTTAGTCCCACATTGGTTGGTTACGTTATGTAATTAGCTCTCACATAATATAAAAAAAGCTCTCTTGTGTTAGGGTTAGTTAACACCCTATACACTTCTTTCTGTCCCACATTGGTTGGTTATGTTTCTGCTGATGTTTAGGTTATGAAGCGCCAGCATGAGCATATTCAGGTGACTCGGTTCATATCTGGTGCGTCATCGACTACTTATGGTCCTGTCTGTAATCAACTTTTGGGGTCTCGAGATTTACCTTCTCTCAGCGAGGTTTTTAGTCGACTTCGTCAGTCTTCTGTATCTGTGCCTGTGCCACCTCCTGATCGTTCAGCATTGGCTTCCGCTGTATTTGGTGGTTCTGGCTCTTCCTTCAGCCGTGGCCGTGGTCGCAGCCGTAATTCTGGGTTTAGTGGTCGTGATCGTGATTCTGGGTTCAGTGGAGATAGTGGTCGTAGTTCTGGTGGTCGTGACTCTGGTTATGGTACTCGTGGGGGTCGCATATCCAGGGGAGGTAGCCGTGGTCGCGACCGTGATTCCAATCATACAGTGGAGTTCTATTATAATCTTCACAGTTTCCCTCAGGTTCATCAAGTTGCTATCTCTCAGGATGCTGGACAATGCGGTGACTATCTCTGCAGAGGAGTACCAGCACCTTATGTCATTTTAATCTCCTGCTGCGAGTTCTTCCTCCACTGCTACGCTTGCTCAGAAAGGTCCATCTGTTGCTTGTGTTGCATCTTCTCTTACTTCTACTCCTTGGGTTATCGATTCTGGTGCCTCTGATCATATGACTGGTACTTCCTACTCTATTTTCTAGTCACTTGGTAAACCACCTCATGTTACCTTAGCAGATGGCTTTACCACAGAACTTACTGGTTTGGGTTTTGTTCCTGTCACTTCTGCCTTGTTCACTTCACTACTCTACTCAAAATATTTCTCAACTCAATCATTACTCTCATTTCTCTCTCTTACTTTTCTATCATTACTCTCATTTCTCACTCTATCTCTCTCCACTTTTTACCTCTCTCCAATCATTACTCTCATTTCTCTCTCCACTCATTATCCATAAACACTACTCAAATCACAAACCAAACAAAGCATTCATCTCTTACTTTGGACTCTGTGTTACATGTTCCTCGCTTTCCTTTTAATCTTATGTCTGTTAGTAAGCTTACAAAGTCCTTAAACTGCTCCGTCACATTTCTTCCTCATGGTTGTGTGTTTCAGGATCTAAAGACGGGGAGGAAGATTGGTGGGGGTACTGAATGTGGCAGCCTATATTACTTTGCCGATGACATCTATCCTACGTCTGCTGCCCTTCGGTCATCGGTATCACCATATCAACAACATTGTCGTCTAGGTCATCCTTCTCTTTTAAATTTGAAGCGTCTGGTTCCATCATGTAGCACTATTAAGGATTTACAATGTGAGGTCTGTGAGTTTAGTAAACACCGTCGAGTGTCTTTTTATCCTAGGATTGAGCGTCGTGTATCACGTCCTTTTCAGTTAGTACATTCGGATATTTGGGGTCCTATTCAAGTTCCCACTGTCTCTGGTTTTCAGTATTATGTTATTTTTGTCGACGATTTCTCTCGTATTACATATCTTTATCTTATGAAAACGAGATCAAAATTGTCTTCTGTTTTTAAGTCATTTTATACCGAAATAAAGACTCAGTTTGATACTTGCATTCGTATATTTCATTCAGATAATGCACGTGAATATTTTCATAATGCTCTTTCTCGCTTTTTTGATGATCATGGGATACTTCACCAGTCTTCTTGCGCTCAGACTCCACAACAAAATGGGGTTGCCGAACCTAAGATCAGACACATATCTGAGGTTATGCGTGCCAAGTTAATACAGATGCAGGTCCCTAAATCTTACTGGAGTGATGTTGTTCTTACAGCCTGTTACTTAATTAACCGTATGCCCTCAATTGTTCTTGGTGGTCAGATACCTCACAAAGTTTTATTTCCTGGTCGTCCTCTCCACTCATTATCCCCTCGGGTATTTGGGTGCACATGTTATGTTCATGCGCTTGATCCTGACCGAGACAAACTTGACCCTCGATCGATTCCGTGTGTCTTTCTAGGTTATTCGCGCACTCAGAAAGGGTATAAGTGTTACCCTCTCTTCGTCGTCACTTTGTGTGTGCTGATGTCACCTTTAATGAGTCATTGCCCTTCTTCTCGGGTACACCTGAGTCTAAGTGTGTACTTTCTAAATCTGAGTATGTTATTCCAGTAGATATTCCTCTTGTTGTTCCTATGCCACCCATGCAGGTATATATTCGTCGGCGACATGTATTAACAGCCCCACCGGTGCCTACCACCTTGCCTCCTCCTCCGTCCCAAGATCCGGTTCCTCCATCCCCCCTACCACCACCACCACCACCACCTCTTATCGCTCTTCTCAAAGGTATTCGGTCTTGTACTTTGCATCCTATTGCTCGGTTTGTTTCCTATGATCATCTGTCTCCGTCTCTTTGTGCTTTTACTATTTCTGTTTCGTCCATTTCTGTTCCTAACAATGTTCAGGAGGCCTTATCGGTTTCTGAGTGGCGGACAGCTATGGAGGCTGAGATGTCTGCTTTTCATGACAATGGCACTTGGGCGTTGGTTCCTCATTCGCCAGGGAAGTCTACCGTTGGATGTCGGTGGGTATTTACAGTCAAGTATAATCCAGATGGCACAATCGAATGGTACAAGGCCCGTCTTGTGGCCAAAGGCTATACTCAGACGTATGGAGTTGATTATGCAGAGACTTTCTCTCCGGTGGCCAAAATTGCCTCTGTTTGGGTTCTTATTTCTATGGCTGCCAATCTTGGTTGGCCCTTGTTTCAGTTGGATGTCAAGAATGCGTTTCTACACGGTGATCTGCTCGAGGAGGTGTATTTGGAGCAACCTCCTGGGTTAGTTGCTCAGGGGGAGCGTTCTCAGGTGTGTCGCCTTCACAAAGCTCTATATGGTCTTAAACAGTCACCTCGAGCTTGGTTTGGCAGATTTAGTGATGTTGTGTTGCAGTTTGGTATGCATCGCTCTCATTCTGATCATTTTGTCTTTTCTATTCAGTCCAATCGGGGGAAAGTAGTGTTGATTGTGTATGTGGATGATATCATTATTACTGGGAATGATCATAAAGGTATTGATGAGCTAAAACACTTTCTACAATGTCAATTTCACACCAAAGATATGGGTAAGTTGCGATATTTCTTGGGTATTGAGGTAGCAAGATCCAAGGAGGGGATTAGTCTATCCCAAACGAAGTATACGCTTGATATTCTAGAGGAGATTGGTTTATTGGGAGCAAAACCTGTGGAGATATTTCCTCATCCAGACCGTTATTGTCGCTTGGTAGGCAAATTGAATTATCTCACCAATACACGGCCTGATATCTCATTTGCTGTCAGTATGATAAGTCAGTTCATGTTAGCCCCTCGTCTACCACATTGGGAAGCTTGTCTTCATATTGTGAAGTATCTCAAGGCTAATCCTGCACGTGGTCTATTCTATCGTTCAAATGGTCATTTGTGTGTTGAGGCCTTTACTGATGCTGATTGGGCAGGATCACCATATGATAGATGGTCAACAATTGGATACTGTACTTTTGTTGGTGGAAATCTAGTTACCTGGAAGAGCAAGAAACAAACTATTGTTGCTCGGTCTAGTGCTGAAGTAGAATATCGCGCCATGGCTCATACTACATGCTATTGGGTTTTTGCCCATGAAAATAGCCCAATAGTGTTTGGCCCAAAAAGATTTATTTGTGGAAGTTTCTACACACCATTTGGCACATTTTTGGCACATGAGTAACTTAGCTTCTCTTAGAAGCTAAAAAGGGTTTTTGGTCTCCAAAAAAAAAGCAGTAGCCTAAGAGGTGTGTGAGAGATTAGGAAAACAAAAAAAAAAGGAAAAGGGTTTGGTGTTGTGTGTGCTTTCAATGGAAAAGTGAAAACCGTGAGTGCATCAGTGTGTGAGTGTGCTACGGTGACTAAGGAGAAGGCTTGGGGCAGCCATCTTTCTTCTCTGTTGAAGCAGATTTGGAAAAGCTACTTCGGGCTCATTTGGGGCAGATTTGTTCTTGGTTTCGGGCTCCAAATTCAGCTGCTTTTGGAGGGTTTGAAAAGCACTAGTTTGGTGAGATATTTCCACTATTTTGTTGTATTTGGTTGGATACATTTAGGGGGTGTGTGAGATTGTTTGATCTCTTTGGAAACCCACTTGTAATCTTTGGTGATAGTGGAAATTGCTTTCTCTCTCCCGTGGACGTACCCGAGTTTGGGGAACCACGTAATATTGGTTGTTCTTGTTGTGCCTTGTTTATTGCATATTTAATTTTTTCCGATTACGCTTCCGTTTGCGGGTGGGATTGATTAGGGGAAATAATCCCAACACATGCGAGGTTGTATGGTTGAAAGCTTTGCTCAAGGAGTTGGGATTTGGCGTACAGTTACCTATTCCTATGTATTGTGATAATCAGGCAGCAATACACATCACTTCGAATCCGGTATTTCATGAGAGAACCAAACATATTGAAGTAGATTGTCATATTGTTCGGGAGAAGATAGATAATGGCGTGTTGGCTACCCCTTTCGTGTCTACAGGAGCTCAGTTGGCAGATATCTTCACCAAACCATTATTTAAACCACATTTAGAGTTATTATGTAACAAGCTGGGATTTTGTAATATATATTCTCCAGCTTGAGGGGGAGTGTTAGAATAAGAGTTTAGACTTGGTCCCACATTGGTTGGTTACGTTATGTAATTAGCTCTCACGTAATATAAATAAAGCTCTCTTGTGTTAGGGTTAGTTAACACCCTATACACTTCTTTCTATCTCTAATAACAAACCCCATGCATACCAACACCGTCAAGACGTAGACAACTCGAAGACCAATCCAAACATGCAGATAACCTGTCCTACCCCCATAACATGCAAACGGAAGGAAACTGCTCGCCGTCTCCAAAATCTGAATGGCATTCTCCAATAGCATGGTATTGGACCTCAAGAAGTGGGAAAGTTCCTTTCTCCTGACCACACCAAGATATGCCGCGGTAAAATATACCATGACAAACCATCTTGGCAATCTGTCAAAAGCCCGGTAAAATCCGGATGTCAAGAAGTCGACCCGAGAATGGGTAGAGACAATACGCTGCTTCCCAATACTTCCATGTATCGCGAACGGATATGATCTATGGGAGACATGCTAGAGTTCTCCACCACCACTTTACCTTCTCGCCTTTTGAAGCAGGGTAACGAATACTCCAAGGCATCTCGATGGAAGATCTTGGTGGGGCCAGAAAAGGTTGTAGCTTCCGCCTACCAACTGTGGGTATCGTACTACATGAAAAGCTACAATCATTACCACTAAAGAGTGGTGGTGATGCAGCCGCAAGATGCTGGAAAGGAGTATTCCATGCGATATGAATTGAAAATATTCCACATGAGCATTCCCAGGGAAAAAGATAATTGACTTTAGAAAAGAAGGAAAAAAAAAAAAAAGCACACCCATATCCCTGTTTTCATATAATTTTTATAGTACTATTATAAGCCTATATTAAAAGATTATATGTATTTACGTGTAAAATGTAACCCAAGTTTTGAAATCTAGAAGTGCCTCGGGATACATAGTACACAAATTTTAAGGCTATCCAACGCCCATTGAGCAGTGGTTACCATTTCCCATTATAATTATAGGCTAGACAGGCATATGAATAGAGACAGCACAAGGTGATAAGTGATGTCTATACATTTTCGAAGAGCAAAATCAAGACCCCAGATAGACCAAGTCATTCAGCATTACAAGATAAGAATTTTAATACTTACCAAAGACAGCTTGAAGGGTGGGGAGCGATAGGAAAACGTGAAGATAATGTTTTGTACCTGAATCATATGCCAAACACAGCGCCATGCGTCTCGAGAAAACACAGGTGCCATGATTTCAACAAATCTGTGAATTTTCAACAAAAGATAATCAGCAAGACAATTTACCATATGAAGAAGCTATGTGAAAACCCAAAAACGAGTTTGTACATATAAAATAGATGTAAACTGAATACATATGCTGCACATGGTGGCAAGTGTGGATCAGTGCACCGTCTCTCTTTGGTTTCTCTAGAGGACAAACTTTAAATAAAAAAATCAAAAGAGTATCTAGCAACAGTGCAAGCTTATCTGACGAAGCAACAATAAATGCAGATTATCTTACTTGTGAACTTCATTGTCATCCCTCTTGTTGGTCATCTGCCATGTAAAACCACCATTTGGCTCCAAAAAACCTAGCTGAGAAATTTCCAATCCATACTTCCTCACCAGTTTAATATATCTACATTTAATTGATAACATTAATAAACCCGATCCATTTAAACAACATCTTCATTCAAAAAGATACTGAAATTTTCACTCACTCCTCTGGATCAAAATGCTCGACCCCAAGGTCGTCATCCCTAACAAAAACATAATCGTAGGTTGCCACGATCCTAGGATGCAGAAAACGTTTAGCATACCACCTTGCACAAATTTCAGCGAGTTTAGATATAAAATTAGGTAAAAATTTGTTAATCTAAATGCTTCAATAACAAGTCAATACAGCCTATCTAAAAACGTTGTTAGGAGGCAAAAGTAGGCATAACAAATTTACCATTTAGTTTGTTTCTGGACACTTATGTGGATAGCCCGCTTTGACCACTCAAATTCATCACACACTTGTCCAACCATCATAATGGAATAGCAAAATGGTGAAGTTCTGTGATATCTGTAAAACCATGGAATCACGATGTGAGAGAGAGAGAGAGAGAGAGAGAAATCAGCCCAACCTTTTTTTACTACTGCATCAATATTCTTCTTTTGATCATAACCATCAATGAAGGCCATGAGATACTTTGGTTTGACAACTAAGTCTGACAATCATTACTTAACTTAATTCAAAATAACAAAACCATTCACTAATCATGAGAGAAAGTGCAGTCATCCGCAGCATTTTGGGTTAAGAACGGGAAGTTTCTGGGAGCCATCCATGTTATGAAGACCCAATACAAGTTGAATTTGGCATTTATTTTCCGCATTACTCTTATCCTAGAGCTCATGTTTTATGACAAAAACTTTTTTCCTGCCACTCTTGCTTCTATAACTCATTTTTCTTTGCCTTTAGTGACCTACAAAACATATTACTGTTCATGTATCTACTATAGTGAGTAGTGACAGAACAGAAGATACCATTTTTAGCCATTTTAGGACGTTTTGTACTTCTTCTAGTTTTCCTTCTCTCTTTCCCCAATGGAGAGAGAGATCGTCAAAGATTTTATCACCCACCAGACCACCACCAAAAGGGAAAAATCAAAAAGTCAAATTTATGGTATACCTCTCCGTTGGTTCTATGGTAGAAGGTACATACCTCATTAGGCAGACCCCACAAGCTGTGGAGATAGAAATCTGACTCAGATACAATGATGCCTAGGGCAAGCCTCTCAGCCCCTCCAGGATTTGTGGGTACCCAAATCTGCATATAATCACGAGGTTGCAAGTTAACATGAAAACAGAAAATCAAGAACTTACATGAGTACATGCCTACTTACAATCGCTAAAAAATTTACAAAAACAGAAAAAGTCACTGCTAACTGTGATTAGATGACTTAATCAACCGAATAATAATTGAATATTGTAACCACAGCTAATAAATAGCAGGGAAGGAAAGTATCATCTCATCTCAACTCAACTCAACTCAACAAAGCCTTCCCCTATCTATTTAGGATAAGCTTCACAATCCTGTTGGCTATTTCGTTTGAACACATGTCCATAAATTCAATAGGTATGTCACACAGTCAAAGCTTATGACAGATGTCTTAATGGTTATGTACTACGCATTATGGGACCCATTCCAATCTGGATATATAATCCTAGAGCAGCAATGTGAAGGCAATACTTCTGTTCCATGGCCTTAACACTCTCTGACAACTTCAATCTACCATAACATATGCCCCTAGATATATGCAGTACTACATTATTACATGCCTCCTATATATATGCACTAGAAATTGCATCTGCATATATAATCCTAGAGCAGCAATGTGAAGGCAATACTTCTATTCCATGGCCTTAACACTCTCTGACAACTTCAATCTACCATAACATATGCCTCCTAGATATATTCAGTACTACACTACTACACTATTACATGCCTCCTATATAGCACGGCGCAACACATTTTTGAACACGACGGAAATGAATTATCAAAGAGTGTGTAATTATTTTTCTTGGTCGAGGAGTGTGTAATTTTGGTAAAAAATGAAATAGTCAAAACAAAAGTTACAGACACCAACAGGTTGAACACCAAAGAAATGAACATAGCATAGACAGGCATCAAAATGCACGCACCCTTTCTCTACTTTCAAAGGAGAAACAAATCCTCTACATCTAATTAACCGAAAGAAAAAATCACTGACAACCCCTATCATTTCAGGAAGGGAAAAAAATATATTCATTCATTCAATTTTTTGTCCTATTGGTTGGTGGAACCGAGAGCCTCGCATAGCATCATGGGACCGGGAGAGAGGTTTGAGATCCTGACTTTCTCGATTCGTATTTAACTACTAGGTGAATAGTTATGTATGAATCTCCTCAAATTCGTGCAAACTCCGATCGAAGACAGAAATCTGCCATTGCCAGTGACACACGGGGCTACTCCTACTGCTACTGTAACTACTATCTTTAGAAAATGCCGACATCTACTCGAAATGGCTTGACATTCCAGAACAGTAACTTGCCCTACAAAATGAACATCTTGGAGTAGCATAGTGGATCCAAATTGACGGGGCACGTGTTAATGAAAGTAGATGATGGGTTTCTGAATGGTAGCGAACAAATTAACAGAATTCCAAGTTAAATGCATTTCATTCTTTCAACTATCAATGTGACCAGAGCTTGAATTCTCTAAGAAAGCTAAGCATTGAAGAGGACTATAAACCAATTTTTGATTGGAAACAGAATTCCAACTTTCTAAGCCAATTTTTCTAAGCTAAACATTTTCTAAACCAATTTTTGTTTTATTGTTTCATTGTTCAAAGGACAAAGAAATAAAGACATTAAACGATTGATTGGAAACGCCAAAACAGAGGACAAAGCGGGGTTTGAATTGGTTACCTTTATGATCTCCTTGTTGTCCCCATGAACTTCCTATCCTTGAAATCACGAAGCTTTAGCAGACTAACTTGTAGAAATGACACCTGATAGAGAACAAATGAGTTCACAAATAGGTTCTCAAATGTGAGCGTTCGATATACAAAAAATACAGCCAAAGAGGGGGGAAAAAAATTAAAATGTTGAAATCTGTGACCTTCGGGCTATGCAATATGGAAGAGAGAGAGAGAGAGAGAGAGAGAGATGCATTATCTTTTCCCTTATTTGCATAGATGACTTTTTCTTTTCCCTTGGACTTTGCCTTCTCCATTTCTTTGTCCTAGTGTTGAAAAAAGAAAAAAGAACTACCAATGACAAAACTATCTAAATTTAGTAAGTACATTAATAGTAATGGCCCATGCCTAGAGGCACGACGCAACATATTTTAAACACCACGTAAATGAAGTATCATTCCCCACTATTAACCACTCTCCTTCCCGTTTAGAAGCCAATGACCATAGCAAGAAGAACTAAAACTTTGAATAAGTACAATAAGACTAAAAAAAACATGCCCATATTAGCTTACACTTCAAAGGGGACATTAACAGGGGACATGCCCAACTCTATTATTTTTTGGTATGTTGTATCAACCAACACAAATTACTGGAGTCAAAAAAAGGCAGCATTGCCTCTCGAATACAACCCGCTACAATGTTAGCTGCAAAAATATTTCCCCTTTCGAAACCACAATTGGGCATTTCAAAGGACACCACTGAGTCCCGCCAATATTTTTTGGAACATCAGTCACTTTGTTGCCCCCTCGTGCAGTGTGATTCATAGAGCTCTTATTACAAATCTGGCAATCCTCAATCAGATTCCTATGAGGGTGATGGGGAGCTGGATTTTCTTTGGTCAGATTCACTACTTCCAGCAAATCCATCAGATTCACTACATCTGTTATCAAAAGAATACTGGGAGACTTGCCCAAGCTGTGTTATTCAAACCCCTTAGCTGCACAGTCTTTCATCTTTCCCATTATATCGACAGAAACACAACCAATGTGAACACGTAATTTCAAGGTGAGAGTAAGGCAAACGAAGGTATAACAAAGGCGGTACCCTAAAATCCTCACGATCAAAGAACTAAGTTGAAGACACGCTGCAACACATATAAAATTACATAGTCAAATGGGATTTCTAACCAACTATATTTTCTCCTACCCACAACCATTGACTTTAGTTATTTGTCAATAGTGTTTGACCAATAACTAACCCAAAAAAAAACATACAAAAGGGGAAGCAACATAAAATGATCATAGCTATTACCATATGAAAATCCTCTTCATGTTCATTCCCAGTGAGATGTTCCAAGACCTTTTAAGCATTCATTTGCAGCTTCACTTCCACCACATTCTTTAAACCTTGTGTACCGAAGCAATCATAAATGTAGCAACTCATCACTATGGGAATACAGAAGTACACGTAAACTGTATCGAGAACAAAAACAGGTAATCATTGTTGGTTTGTTTATGAGATCAATTAACTTCAGAATCTCTACATTACCCAACTTCTCTAAACCCCGTCAAACCTAATTTACAATCAACCTAATATACCACTATCCAAATTATCAGCTCTTTTCTCTTGTAAATGGGCATCACCTAATATTCATTTTTCCTTCAAGAGATACAAATGGATATTTAGAGGCAAATTTGTGAAATTAAAGGGCAATGAAATAAGTTTTATTTACCCTAAGCTTCTGTGTATGTCCATATCTCTTTCACTGGTACCCATCATATACACAAAATGAAACCAACGCAGTCCAATTCCACCAAGGCATTTCATATAACCAATGCATTATATTTAGCAAAAGCTCCCTAAAAACATAAAAGAAGCATTTAGGATGAAAAACATAAAAATAAATAAACGAAGTCGGGCTCATGTGTGCTAAAAATTGATTGCATATATAAATAAATAAATAAAGAAGAAGAAGAAGAAGCATTTAGGATGCAAATTCACATGTTTTAGGCCATCTAATGTGTTCCAAAAGATCAAGTATTAGAGACTTAAATTCTCTATCCACCCTATGAAGAAAAGATTTAAAAAATTGAATAAGGACAGCTTTTCTTTGTTCTTTTTTTCTTATTTGGCTTGAAGTTGTCAAACTATGCAAATAAGATAATACGCAATAAGACGGCACTGAATACCGATAGGTCTCAAGCCTCACCCAAAATGTCTATGTTTCTACTCGACTCCTTCCAACATCCCCCAATTTTAAACCCTTGTGAATCGCCCAAACCCATTACCATTTGCAGCCTAATCCCGCTCTACGCATCCCAGCCCTCTCCAGTCTCCTCTTTTGAAGCCAACAATCAACACAATCGAAGCAATAAAAAATTAACTTTGTACAAAAGCATCAGATTCATGTTGCAGGATTTCATTTTATAGCACCTCAATCTGACATACTAATGAACCCTACAAATGAAATTTGACTCCTTCCAACATCGGACATCCCCAAACTCTAAACCACCTCTGAATAGCACAAACTCGTTACCATTTGTAGCATAATCCACACTACAAACCCGTTATTCACTTTTTCTTGCTTTCATCATCCATACAAACGAGAAGTCGGTAAAGGGCAATCAACATCTTGATCAAATAAATCTTTGCCTAAAAATAATCGGATAGTATAAAAACCTAGAATAGAAAGAATGAAATCATTTTTTTTCGAAAAGCTAACGATTGACTTGTAGTAAGAGTTGACAACAAATATATAAGTACTTCTCAATCAACCATATTAACATGATTATCTAACCAAAAAAGGGGGGGAAACATTTCTAATCCCATCATACCGCATTCTTAACACATGAAATACGTATCCTCGATGACTTCAGTAAGGATCATGAAACGTGATCGGATAATAAATTAGACAGTGGAGCCTATAGATTTCACACCTACAGGCTTCTTCTTCATTTATTTCTAATCACAGTTTATTAAGCCTAGCAAATTACACATACAGCCATACCTTAAGGCACGAATCAAACTTAAATCAACCAACTAGTTCAGAAGTTTCTTCCAAATATTGTCAGAAGTCGGGAGGAGGATCTCTTACCAATAAGGATTTCAACAACCTTGAAATGCTACCTTTGAACATTACCTTCTATGCCTTCAATACCTGACACATTTTTTCAAAAAAAATGAGTAGCAACATATTGGAGACAAATCCGATGCTACCCCTTGTGCTCTCTTTATAACCATACACAAAAGTCAATCAATGAAGCAACTTTTATTTCCATCAGTAGATTTCTTCAATGTTTACAGGTAATGATTTATAACCAGCCAACAATTGAATCGATCAAAACTCAACCACGAAAACTAATGAAGAACATATAAAATAGAGATTCTTACACGGAATGATGGTTTGGTGAGAAGCTGATTGATGTTGTGCGAAGTTCTCGATTTAATCTTCATTAGTTGAAGCCGAATTTCACTTTGCCAGTCAAATCCAATGGCTACAATAGAAAACGAAAGTCGAAAATGTGATTTCGTGGGAAATACTTCCTTGAAGATTCTAAAAATGAGACCAAAAATGATTTGAAAGCATAAGGATAGGGTAGTTGGGACCTTTTGCCAAACACTTGAAAGGCAATTGAAATTGATGTTCCTGTTTCGATATACAAATCAAAAGACAGAAATAGAAGATCTCAGTTTGTTGCTTCCATTTTTTATTTGTCCATCGATGGTTTCATAGTGGCCTTCCGTCAAACATGTGGTGAGTTCCTATATATCAGTTCTTCATTCAAATTCTTACGAGAGATTAAGCAAGGGGGGAAACCCCATCAAGAATAAAAGTACTGTATACCATAAAATCAGAGAATTTTGCACCTTCCAACAACCCATTCAATCAAAAACAGGAGAACAACCCTAAGAAAACTCACTTAGGACAAAGGAACTGATTTCTTATCTGAGAACCACCCGAAGTGTGAACTTGCCATGAGATTTAGTGCAAAATTTTGGGTACGTTTAATCCTCCACCCTCTGAGCACTTCCTACCGATCCCCAACCATCCGCTACCCATCATCCCGTGGCACGGCGAGAGATTGCCTGATTTAACGACGCTCCTAGAGTTGCCACAGAGTTCGGTATCTAGACATCTATACTATGCAATATCGATAAAGATTAGAGAGAGAGGGTAATCGTTAGATATGAGAGAGAGAGAGGGGCGATAATCGTTCAAAATTTGAAATAGAGAGAGAGAGAGAGCGCGCGCGCACCAGAGAGAGGAAATGGAGAGGATAAACGTGTTTCATTACCCAACCTCAATCTGATCCAACGGCCACGTTGAGTAAAAAGCAATTGAACGGCCATGATTTTTAGTTACACATTTTTTTTCAAAAAACATGAGCTCCCGATTGCTGGATAATGTAGGCTGAAAGAAGCCCGTGCCAAAATGATTCCAAGCCTTGATCGACTAAGATTTTGAAGAAAAATGACAACATTGAAAAAACATCACTTAGCATAAACCAAAGCCGTATATTCCTTCATCTAACATCATATAATCTGGGTACAAGAAACTAAGCTTTTTTACCGCAAAAATCACTCCAATTACATAAATCCAGAATCTAATTTCAAAGAGAATAAATTCTTACACCGCTGGTGTACACAATTGTTTCCTCCAAATCAATTGCATTGCGCCACGTGTCAAAACAGTGGTCCCAATTAATAAAACATGACGACGTGGCGCAATGCAATTGATTTGGAGGAAACAAGTATTTACACCGGCGGTGTAAAGAATTTATTCTCAATTTCAAAACATGCAACTTAAATGAAACAAACGAGAGAGCATCAACTTGACATACCGATGGAAGACTGCAATGTCAGCCCTTGAAAGGGTTTCCATGAACTTCTAATGCTTCAATATGAAACACGGGAAGGCAGAGGAGGGATGCCACCATATGAACCCGAGAAATGAGACTTTGAGTTAAATACCTTCGGAGCATCCAATCATAATCATCTTCTGGCAATCAAAACAGCATTTATGTATATACGTGAATAATGTATATACCATCACAAGATACAAAATATTTGCTAGCAAGAGTACAAAGAAAAATAAATGATATAAGTAAATTTCCAGCTCCCGATCAAATACCAGCAAAGCAGATATATGTATCCAAGACTTGTGAGACCCACAGCCTACAAAAATATTTCTTGGAGAATAAATACCACCTTTTTTAAATCAGTCGTTACTCATCAGTATATGACCCCTATACGGAAATTGAGCTTTCACGATGTGTTTGGATCTTGAATTTTTCATGGAATTGAATGTGAATACCAACTAAATGAGTCTTGCCTACAAAATGGATTTTTTTTTACTAATAACTCTTTGTTCTCATCTCTCTCCAAACACAACAAAAAAAATATTAGCTTCTTTGAAATCATGTTATTCTCTTATCTCCTTAAAATCATCTCAGATATACCAAACAATAAAACTATTCACGGAAACAGACAAACACAATAGTTTTACGGCTTCGAAACCAATTCTTTAAAATCACTCACGAAGACAATGATGAAAGCAACATATTCCAAAGCATTTTATACTAAGTCGTAGCCTTATACGTTCACAGTAGTTCAGTAATCATCAATTTTAAGCGAGTTCCTCCAATTGTACATTTCATGTAGTGGCTTTTATCAAAAAACAATCGAATGTAAATCGTGTGAAGGAAAACATAGAGAAAATCAGATAGAGGATTCACTGATTCTTATCTTGAGCATTGGAAAATCGAGTTTGTAAGGAGCATACTCATCATCATCCTTCAGTTGATTTTACTATTAAACTCCAAAGGGCAATCAAAGTGTTCAGTTGGTTACAAGATGACAAAGAAAGTCCAACATAGGCAAATCTGTATCCCCTACTATATATAAGATAAAATGAACCAGAAAGACAACACGGAAAAATCTATTAGGGTAAATGAAAAAAGAAAAACATAATTACTGCCTACCCACGATAACTTTAATAGAGTAAGTTGTCTCACCAATTACTATCGTTGTGTTTGGTTGAGAGTTTAGTTTAGTTTAGTTTTGGTAGTGGGTGGAGAGAGAAATAGAGTAATGATTGAAGATAGGGGTAATGATTGGAGAGATAGAGAGAGATGAGAAAGTAATAATTGAAAAAATAGGGTAATGATTGAAAAAAGAAATAGAGTAATGATTGAAAACAAAACTAAAACTAAAACTAAATGGGTAACCAAACAAAGCCTATATTTTCTGTCTCATCTTTCCTTTTTCTTTCCTTTCTTTTTCCTCCGTTTTCCCTCTACCTTGCTCTTTTCCTTTCTTCACACCTCAGTGACTATTTATGTGGCTTCTATTACTTCTATTACTGATGCTTACAAACTCTTTTTACTAAATAAAAAATACAGCTTTTCTGAACCTATGTAGCTACCTTATAAGCCTCATGATTCAGTGACATGTTGTAAAATCCAGTGCATTGTGTGATTTAATGATCTTAGGGACACCATAAATGGAATACATGCATTATTTAAAGCGGCAATTCTAAAGCAAATGTACAACTATAAGCCTCATGATTCAGTGACATGTTGTAAAATCTAGTGCATTGTGTGATTTAGTGATCTTAGGGACACCATAAATGGAATACATGCATTATTTAAAGCAGCAATTTTAAAGCAAACGTACAACTATATTACCATATACCACACAAATCATAGAAACTGAAAACCAACGAAAAAATTACCTCTCCAACATAGAAAACCACAAAAGAGAACAAAACAACTGTCTTCTTTGTTGTAGCCCTAACCAACACAAAAGGCATGAGCAAATTACTCAATCTAGATATGACACTAAACCAAAAGTAGTAAGGAAAATTACCACTAAGGGAGCTGATTGCAAGCTCTGTAGGGAGAAATTAGACAAAGAGGACGAGGTGATAGAGCTCAAAACAGGAAAACTAAGAGTCCATGATGTTCTAACCCTAGTCCCATGGGGGGAGAGAGAGAGAGAATCCATAATGTTCTGAATCGTCTGATCTTTAGATTAATTTGATTTTGTCCACACAAAAAAACACTACAGATCAATTGAATCTCATATTGTAAGCTCTGAATTTTTTAATTTGACTAACAACCACCCATATTAACTACTCCAAAAAAAAATTTGTTTGCAGTGTACAACACCATACAGTATACGACATGCTGAGAGAGAGAGAAAGAATACCTTGAGTTGTAGTTGAGTAATCGAATTGTATTTGAACACGAAAGAGCTGACTCCCATTACACATCTAGCTAAATAAGTACCCCAGATGTTACGGCAAAACCGCAAAAGTATGTTCGATTGGAAGTTCAAACTTCACATAGAAAGCAAAAAAGTCAAATAAGATGTGCATCCAATTGAGCCAATGTTCTACACACATATCTTTCATGTATAAACCATGCATTCCCGATTCCGCTCTGTCAAGGGCTATATGTTTGATTAAATTCAGTAGATTCATAACTTTTTACCATGTCATTCCATGTCAACTTAAGTCTTCCCCTCCGCCAAGCATTTCCATTAGTGGCAGCTTTTCTTTGTTGTTGCAACTTGCAACTACCTCTCTTCGTGGACCGTAACACTCTACGACTAATGAACATGAAATAAATTCGAGCTGTGTTACTCTTAGGGCTGGAAACGAGATGAGATGAGCCAAGCTTTTAAGTGTTCAGCCTTGGGTCATTCAAAACTAGTCTGTCTAAAGCTCGGCTCAAACTCAAGTCGAGCCCAAATAATCTAGCTCGAGCTCAGCTCGTTAAATATCAAGATGTTCAAGCTCGGTTCTTTTACTAAACGAGTCGAGCTTATACAAACAGGCTGCGTTACAAGTAACTGGAGCTTTACTAAACGAGCTTGAAACTCAAGCTCGAGCTCTGCTTGTTAGTAAACGAGCCGAGCCCATAATGAGCCCAGCCTCAAGCTGCTAGCAAACGCTCGGTCCGTTGCAGCCCTAATCTCTCTGGATTAGAACCAATTCATATGCGGTTCGAGAAATAAGCCACCACAGTCACAGCTAAACCAAATTCTTCTTTTACTCCTTACATAGAAAACGGGAAATCACGCTACCTTTCCTTTGGTTCCAGCAACATGAATAACCTTCATCTTCGAAATCGGCTCCTCCAAATCCAGCATCTGCAGTTCATACACAGCAAACCATCAGCTCAACATTAACAACATACGTACATACAGCAATTAAGTCATCGTATAACCAAACCAAATTATCAGTAATAGTATAATCACCTTGATATAATCATACAGAATGTCGAATCGATCGCCTTTGTTGGTCTTATCCGCACGGCTGCGTTTTGTTATCAGAGATGACAAAGCGTCCCTTGCCTCGTCGTAGGGAGAAGCCCGAGGTCTGGGCGATTCATTTTCACCCTCAGCCAGCCATATGAACCGAACCATCAATAATTATACAAATACATTGAATTAGAGAGTTCATAGATTTCGTGACAGTGATCTCAAAAAAGAACGGGATGGCGACTAGCGTACCTTCTTCTGTCATGCTGATTTTGCTTAGAAAAAAGTTTGAAACCTAAATTCGGCAAATGATTATAAGCTCAACAGTATGTGGAAGAAGATCGATAGATGGTATGCGTAGGTGCATGTATCTGCGAAGAGAAGGGAACAGGGAGCAGGTGAGGAACGAAAAGTATGGGAAACCAAATTTTCCAGTTAAACCAAACCCATGCACAGAAATCAAACCCACGCCTACAATAATCAAAATCATACCTGGGTTAAAATTATAACTGCCCTAAAATTAACAAAACCTTAGTGAAACGAGAGATGAAATTGCCTTCCCACATAATCTCATTATTGTACCAAAACCCCAAGTCTGATTATGCTATATATGTTCAACCACAAATATGATTCATCCATTGTATCTATCAATGACTTTAGTAAATCATGAATGTAGCATAAGATTCGCCGACTGACAAACATATATAATCTCTCTCTCTCTCTCTCTGAAGATTGGCAAAAAAAGACAAGAAAACAGAGTAGCGCATAAGTGAAACAAACCAAGTAAGGAGACGGCAGGACAGAGGAAAATAACTCACAAATTGAACCTTACGCTTTCGTATTCAGTTGCCCAAAGAGGCAAAGAGGCAAAGAGCCATTGCCTTCTTCACTTCTCATAGCTATGGTTTTTTTCGGAGAAACCTCAAAACTATGATCGTCAAAATTCAGAGAAACCCCCAAACAGTTTCAATGCCGTTACCACCAGACTTCTGACAATCTTCATCGGTGACACCAGTGATTGCAGTGGTAAGATTGGGATCGTAGGGTTTGAGAGAGGTACAAAGGGATTTGGAGAGAGAGAGAGAGAGGGATTTTGAAATTTCAAAATTGGGAAGAAATCGCTCGGAAGAAAACGTGTATGCGAAGGAAAAGGCCTAATTTTTTAACGGTACGTTGCACAACCGTCTCTCTCTCTCTCTCTCTCTCGAATGTGTGAAGAAATTCAAACAAAAAATTGCATGAGGGAAGATTTCATCCGGTTAATAAGATACGCACCAACGGCTCCATGTGGATCGTGTGGGTGGGTTTTGCAATTCCAAATTTGCCTTTTAAGTCTTGATTATCTATATAATAAAACAGAAAGTTGTTTAGGAATATTCTTTAGGAATATTTCTTTTCAATGGCTTAGATTTCTCCCTCATACAAGTTTTATCTACTCATACAAACAAATCCAACGGTCCAGATACCAATTACAACTTTCCATAATAAGCTGACATCGTATTAATGAAGCCATATCAAGCGACAGATTTCCTGATTAAAAAAAAAAAAAGCGGCAAATTTTTTTCCGCTCCAAACGGCAAATTGACACCCCTGTTTGCGGCGTTCTACGGCGACTACGATTCATTTTGGTTCTTCATCTCGGTAACTTAATTCATTGATCTCTCGGCTTTGTGGTTGATTTTGGTTTTTTTTTTTAAACTGTATTTTAGGGTTTTGTTGATTTGGTTTGGTTTTTTTTTTTTTTTTGAACTGTATTTGGTTTCGTTTGGTTGGTTCGTAATTGCAAGGAGAGAGTTGGTTGGTTGAATGGGGCAAGCCTCATTCATTATTTGCAGAGTTGCAGTATACAATCCCACAAGGTGAGGAATTTTTTTCCCACTGGCCAACCAAGAAATAATGATTATTGTGTTCCACTGGCCAAAAATTTTTTTGATATTCGATCCCATATATTCAGCTTATTGTGTTCTTTTGTCATGATCATTCTGAATTGTTGTCCCTTTATGACCTTTTTTTAAAACTTTATTATTTATATACCTTCAACACACGTATAGACACACTCTCCTTTATAAGGTAGGCGGTGAGGTTCGAAGCGGGTTAAATTATTAAACTGTATTAGAAATTTTTTTACCTGGTATTTACTGGAATTCCATAAGCAAATTAATAATTCTTTGTAGCTAACTTAAATGTATAGTTGGAGGAGTGCCATAAGCACGGGTATTTCTTTTTCGTGCCACTAAGAAGAGGATCACATACTACACACTAATGTTCGAGCCATTAGCTAGCAAGTGCCGTATGCACGGACAATTCCAACCGGAGTGCGTAGTGCCATAGGCACGGGCAAACAATAGTCTACCTAATAAAACACAAGGATGTGGGGACCACACAAACACAAGTTGAAAGAAGGGTTGAGATTCGTTTAATCCAAGGGATGATGTATGCTCTCCAACTCTCTTAAGAAAACACCCACACTCTCACAAATATATTACAAAAATGCCATCTGTTTTTTTTACCCACTGGTCGACTTCTGACATTGGCATAAAAAAATAAAAATTACAGAACTACCGGGGTGCGTAGTGCCGTAGGCACGGGCAAACACTAGTAAATTTATAAGGAATGACGAAAAATTGAGAAACAAATAGAAACAGACACCCCACACCGATCGGATTCGTAAAAAAAAATGGAATATTGGATCGAGTACGCACACATATCGGATTGAGATACATAATTTTTTATGAGCCTACTCGGTTTTTTTTTAAATTATTAAACGGCTCGGATCATCTATCCAGGGCCCCAGAGTGGATATCACGGGCCTGTCGGTACGCTTGGTTGGTGTGAGGTATCGGTTTCCCTAGCATCTTCCTAACGAAATTTAGCTCTTAACTTTTGCACAAAATTTACATAGACTTAAGCCATGTTTCTCTAACTAAAATAAGTACTTATTTTTTAAATTAAAAGTGATGTACTATGAGTAAAGTCACATAACAGTTGATTAAGAATTCCTTCACATTCATGCACGACAAAACCTGTTGAAATAGACCCCAACACCCCCCCCCCCCCCCCCCCCCCCCCCATTCTGCAGTACCACTGGATGTTTATGACACAATCTAGATCCTTTAATTTTGTTAACAAAGGAACACAAGTTACTTGGGAAAGAGGTAACCTAGAAAATATATACATATAATGTCACTCTCCTTCTCTCACAAAATAAATCATCTAATAAGACACAAAGGGGAGTGACATTAACAAAAAAGAGAGTGACAAAATCACTCCCCTAAAAGTTTTCATAACAAAATTTACGAGATCAATGCTACGGGGAGGGGTAGACCTAAATTGAAATTAAATGTTGTTGTGCGCAAAGATATGAGTATAGTAGGTTTGTGTGAATAAGTGGCTCTTGACAGAGCTCAATGGAGGAAAATGATTCATGTAGCCGACCCAAGTGATTGGGATATAAGGCTCGGTTTGGTTTGGTTTGGTTTGGTTTCGATGTAGTTGGCTTTTGTTTTTGCCTTAGAGTATGTATTAGAAATTGAGAGCAAATCACTTTTTCCCTAACTTTATACATACTGTATCTGTTTACTGCCTTATATGGAAAGAAGCAGAGTCTCACACATATGAGGTTTGACCCATTATTTCTCTCCTAACTTTTGTTGGGCTTTATGTTTTTCTTGATAGTCTAAGTAGACTAGCAGTTTTTGGTCGGTTTTTAGTGTTAATTACCTAAGCATGTTTGTCGCTAAGCATCACATTTACTCCCTATTTCAAACATTTATTTTTATTAAGTTCTCTTGCTATAAAGGAAACACGACAAAACATCGACATGTTCATTGAAGTAGCTTGGAAAGAGGAGGTTGAAGAAGATGGATTTAATTTTTCAGCGTAGTATGAAAATAGTTATCGTTTCAAAGCTTTTACTCTATTTTACACGGATACTTATGCAGAGAGCCTAATAATGCTAAACAAGTTGGAAAGTCCTGAAATTGCAATTGTTAGTAGCCAGAAGAAGGAGGAGGAGGAGGAGAAGAAGAAGAAGCAAGAGAAAGCAGGTAGTACATAGTGTCTCACTCTACATGAGCTTTTTGTAACATGCTGAGTTTTCACTTGCCAAGGAAGGGCTTAGTTTGTTAGGTCATGGAAATAGGAAAAGAAAACTAATTTGCATTAGTATGGTCAGGTTTCAGGTCATTTCAAATTAAGTTGTGGCTTTTATCTTTTCCTTGGAGAATGTGTAGGAAATTTAGAGCAAGTCACTTTTCTCCAACTTAATCCTTTTTTTTTTTTTGGTGCCTCAAATGGCAAGAAGGTTTATGAGGTTTGATCCATTATTTCTCTCTCAACTTGTTTGGGGTTTTATGTTGTTCTACATAATTAACTAGACAAGAGGTTATTTATTGGTTTTTTAAGGTCACTGATTTTCGCGCTCCAAGGTTTACTGTAGGCGCTCCACCTTTTTGTTTTTACACTGTGATGTTGTTGGCAACATCACAGTGTAAAAACAAAATACACTGTGATGTTGCGCAACATCACAGTATAAAAACAAAAAAGTGGAACGCCTGCCGTAAATCTTGGAGCGCGAAAATCAGTATCCTTTTTTAAATGTGGATTATCTAAAGCGTGTTTGTTGCTGTGCATCGCATTTACTCCCTGTTTGACATTTATTGTCACTAAGCTTTCTTGCTGTAAAGAAAACACGACAAAACATAGACGTGCACATGCTTATTGAAGTTGTGAGGAAAGAGAAGCTCGAGAACAAGATGTATTTAATTTTTCAGCGTGATCTAAAATGAGATAAAGAACAGAATGCATCATTGTCATGTTTCCAGAACTTGCTCCTTTTAATCTCAAATTGTTTGGGAATAGCTTTAGAAACTGCTGAATCTATCTATTATCAATCTTAGGGTCCTTTTGTTTCTCAAAGATGAAAAATAAGAAGAAATATAGTAGGAGAAAAGGAATTAGTACACGCTTTTGACATCTATTTAGTTGTTTTGGTTTCTGGACAACCTTAACCTTCTTGGTTGGTGGAGACTGTGGGATGGTTATTGACATCTCTTCATAGCTATGGTTGCACATAGAGTTGGTGATGCAGTAGCCCAAGAGGAGGAGTACCACCTTAAGCATTCCAAGCATTCCAAGGCCTACTAGTCGGCATTTTCGTAAATAACTGATCGAGGAATTTGGCTTTGGGCCCACTTGGGTTCGATCCGAAACGGCCCAACGGTCAGGCCACATGGCCAAAGTGTGCCGCGTGTTTTTTAGCCGTTTTCAGTCGTTTAGGGCTCCGAAAGGCCAAATTTGCCGTTTTAAGAAAATATCTTTTTGCTTATAACTTTTGGTAGGAAAGTCCAATAACGTCCGTTCTTGTTGAAGAAGTCTTATTTTTTCTTATATTTTCAGAATATGTAATAATTTCGGAACTTTCCGAAATTGGTATTTTTTCCTTTTCCTAGCAGGGTTAGGGTTTGTTTCGTATTAAGGAGTTGTAAGCCTTAGGGCTGCGGAGTTTTTTATTATTATTGATTGACAAGTGTCTAGAGAGAGTTTCTCTATATCTATCCCGTTTGTGATTGTCCTTGTTGCACGTTTGTTCTTCGATTCATAGTTCTGCCCTGCATCAGTTGGCAGTTGGAAAATGGAGTCTCTGGACTTGTCGAAGGAGCAGAGCATTATGCAATTAAAGCACGAGCATGTTACGTTTTCTTGGCCTTTTATTTGTAGATGATTATTTAGTAGTTGGTTCCCTCTGTCAGACCAGTAAAGTTTTATCTCCGTGTCTAGTAAGGGCCAAAAGGGGATGTTTTTCACGGTGACCTCTCTACTTTTACCACCGATCCAAAAATTTCGGTCTGTTCTGAAATTCTACAATTGATAATCCTCACAATTGACTCAAGAACGATAGGCGAATCCTCATTTACAGTACCCCGTGCTTTAATTGCCGCCGCCTCGAATCCTCAAGCCTTCCGATTACCCTTCCAGAAATCCACCGGAAGCAACTCAACGACAGAGATATTTGAACTTCAATCCCAATAAATATTGCACGTCAAAAAAAACTTTCTTTTCGTTTCTTCAATATATATGAGCAAGTCTCATTGCTGCCTCTTTTCTCTATATTTTAAACTTCCAGAAAGAAAGACTTTACAGAGCTGCGCCTCTTCTTTTTTTTTTGGTCGCCCTAGCAGAACTATGTGTTGTGTATATATATAACACGCACACACCGATCAACTGGAAGATCGAACGGTCGATCCATCGGCTTCCTAGTTTCATTTTGCCTTCCCAAAACACACGCTCAATTACAATAAAAAAGATTCATTCCACTCTAATCCTATACAGACTCGCTACGCTCAGAAAAATAAAAAGAAATTACAACTCGATAAATTAAGAATGGGATACAAAGAAAAACGCGTTTTGTCAATGGAATTGCCAACTAAGAAATAGTACCGCTTTTTGGAGCTAACATGGTCCAAGGGCCACAAAGTTGCTTGAGTGCATCATGATTTTGATTTTGCTGATTGTTTCCTCTCTTAATCATGGGCTCTGAATATTCAGGTGTGGTGGCCGCTTTTTAGGTTGGTAGACCCTTATCAATTCTATGCCGTTTGATCATGCTTGGGCGTCCTTTGAAAATTATATTCTCCATTGTACATATTAATCTTTGTACATGTAATTTTTTTTTTTTTTTTTTTTTTGAGGAACCATTGTACATGTATTTGATATGCCTAGTAGCTCTTGGAACTTGAAACTGCTACTGTGTTTCTTCTCTTTAGTGAATGATGTACCTCAAGAAGAGAACTGAGGTAAAATACATTTTGTCGTCTTCGATAAAGAAATACTCTTTTACAGCTCAATTTTCCGCTGAACCAACTTTAACCGAAGGGCCATAAGTACACAATAATGTACACTTCCATTAATTGAAGGTGGAAACATTATCTTTTGTACTTTGTTTTTCCTTCTCATGGGTAATAAGTCGGGTCTTTTTTGCATAATTTTTTTGCACAGCCTGTTGGAGCCGGATACTTTCTCCTGAGTCCTGACAATGGTGATGCCTCTGGGCATCCTCTATTTGCACTGCTTTCCAGATATCCATTGGCCAAATAGCTACCTTGCTCCTTAATTTCTGAACTGGCCGCCAAACCTAGCTGCTCATGGATTACCTGTTGCTCCACCACTTGAGTCTACTGTTTTTATGTAGAATGAGAGAATTAGGTACATTGGCTGAAGGAGATTCGGATGACTCTTGGATCTCTATGGTAGTATAAGATGTGATATTTCTAATACTTGGGCATTTGGAGTCCTGAAATTTTCCAAATTTCTTTTGTTCTCTTGATTTTATGTCTTTCCAGATTTGCGAGGTGATGCTGGCAAAGAAGAAGGATAACCATGTTTTGGTTGGGTTGTGAATCAACTATCGAGTACTAGGGTTATCTAAAAGCAGCCCTGATTGAATGACAGATTGAAATGATGTGGATGGAACTGGCTTTTGGGATTAGTGCTAAGGGTTCCCTAGAGCCAGTGATGGAAGGCAAGCCATGCTTCTTAATCCTTGTTGCATACTCTTATAAGATGCTCCATAGCTTCCATGTTTGAATTCTCTGGCAGGACAATTTCCAATTTCCAGTTGGGATGGTGCCTCTAGATGCTCTCTGTTGATCAGTGGGAAGTATACCTAGTAGAACCCTCCGAATAAAGCCCGTGATTTTTCTCTCAAGTATCCCATAAGCAGTTCCAATCGGAGAGATTCTATTCCCGGAGTTGCAATACCATAGGCACCAGTGGTAGTGGGTAAATTGCGAGATTGGACGACTCGGATGACGCACTACAACCCCGTTATGTAGCATCCTGGACTATACAGGGTCTCGGGTTCCGGAGAAAAGCAACTTAGAGATGACTTCAAGATTGTTTGAAAGACGTTGACAAATGTGCGACTGGGAGATTTGGTGTTGTTCCTCAATATGTAGGAAACTTTCATGTAATTTGCTCAAATTTACATCAGAAAGCATGCTAAAAGCTTAGATGATATCCATTTCTCCCTCCAATTCAAACCTCGTCTCCTCTCTCCATCTTTCTTCTTGTCGCTCGAGGCGGTGAACGGAGCGGCATTTAGTTTTTCTGGCGATTGAGTGTTTGAACACATTACTCTGTAAAAGGGGATAGTTTTCTAAGGTTCAACAATCTTGTATCATGATTTTCAAAAGAATCACTTTGGGGGGGCATTTCTTGACTAGAAATATCAGAAGGAGAACATTAGTATTAAATACTCGTTCGGTAACTTAATCTATTTACTTGCCGTTCAAAAAAAAAACGTAATCTTTTACTTATGTTTTGAATAATAAAATATGAAAATGAGTTGCAATAGTTTTTTTTTTTTTTGAAAAGCGAGTTGCGATAGTTTGATTGTGGTAAAAAGCCCTTTACAAACTCAGTACTCGTGCTATGCACCGAAACAAAGAATTTTTTTGTTTATTTAATTATATTTTACTCGCATTGATTTGCGGTTGAACATTAAATTCAAATTTTTAGGAAGAGAACAAAATTTTAAAAAAAACCTGATCTTTAATATTGAAAATAGGAAAAAAAATAAACTTTATAAAGAGTAAACAATTTTTTTTTTTTTTCCCCCACGGAAGAGTAAACAATTAAGAGGAGAGCTTTGTTCTATTTTTAGTAAATACACCTTTTTTGTCTTCAAATGTTGGGGAAAGGGATGGGAACGTGAGGTACATAATAAAAACAACTACTCCCTCCGTCTCATAATGTTTGTCGATCCACAAAATAATGTTTTAAAAATAATGCATTTCTTTCAAGAAAAAATTCAAAAAAAATTCATAAGTTAAAAGAACTCATCGAAATCTAGTAAATTGTTGGAATTTTTTTCCAACTTTTCTTACAAAAATATTATTATTATTACGTCTCCGTTTTGCAGACTGAACAATCATTATAGGACGGAGAGAGTACTACAATGCTACCTCAGCAAGGTTTGAATCCAAGACCTTAGTCAATTAGGAGGATCAAGAAGTGTCGTTTGGACTAGAGCTCATAGGCTCATAGCTAGTAAATGCACTTGCATAGTACAATCAATAATTACAATTGTCATTCCAAAATAATTGTTTGGCCCGTAAAACGAGAATTTAAAAATAATACATTTTTTTCTTTAAATTTATCTTTTTTTAATTTTCCTTAATATAAGTACAATTTTTTTGAGTTCTCGTTTTGCAGATCGAACCGTCTTTTTGGAACGAAGAGAGTATCATGGAATATGGATGATCGTGAGAAAAAAAAAATACTCCGTACCAAATAAATTTTTTCCAATTATTGTATGTAATTATCGTTTAAGCAATTGTTAACATTCTTTTAGTACAAATTTAATGTTAAACCACAATCTACATACAATTGCAACTTTTCTACAACCACATACTAACACGATAAATTTTTGGGTGTCGGGTGGGTACCACGTCACCCGGCTGACATGATGTCCAAGCAACACATCCAGACCATCCAAAAGTGTATTGAACGGCCCAGATTGAACCACTCTCTCTCCTCTTTCTCTCTCCAAATCCGAGCAGCCCAAAATCAAAATGGACGGTCCGGATTCACCGAGCAAGCACCACGTGGTACCTGCTCGGCACTGAAAATCTTCTCTGACTAACACATTCTCCAGTACTATATTCCAAGACATGACTGAAAATCTTTTAAATTATTTAATTCCCCATTTCACTATCTCTCCCTACTCATTGAATAATGCCAAAAACCATCTTTAAAACTCTCAAAACCAAACAACACTAGCAGAACACACACCGACACTACGGGTAGAGAGTCTGCTAGAGACCACATGACTTTTTCTTTTTCTTTTTTTATCATTGAGCCCACATGACTTGTAAAAGCTTCTCTGTGTGTTTGTTTGTGATCCGTCCTTCTATTTTTTTATCATTGAGCCCACATGACTTGTGAGCTTCTGTGTGTGTTTGTTTGTGATCAAGGGCGGAGGTACATAGCATAGGGGCTGGGTGGCTCCGGTCTCATCCAGTTTTATATTTGAGCTACTTCCTGGCCGGTTCTGTCTGGGTGAAGAATAGCCCACTAGGTCCTGCCCAAAGAGTCCATAGTCCAGTAGGTCCTCTTCATTATTTTGTTGACAAAAATACCCCTCGCAAAAAAGAGGCGAATTGAGAGAGACGATCCAGCCACCACAACACCACCACCACCACGACCCAGCCGCCACCACCACCACCACCACCACCACTACGTCACCACTACCACCACCATGCCACCGCCGCCACCACTCCACCACCACCACCACCACCACTACCGCCACCACCACCCGCCGCCACCACCACAACGCCGCCGCCACTACGTCACCACCACCACCACCATGCCGCCGCCATCACCACCACCACCACAACACTGCCACCACCACTCCACCACCACCACCACTACCGCCACCACCACCCCCACCGCCACCATCACCACCACAACGCCGCCACCACCACCACGCCAACATAGCCGCCGCCGCCGCTACCACCACGTCGCCGCCGCCACCACCACTCCACCACCACAATTAACAGTGTTAATTTTTATCTAAATTAACAGTGTTAATTTTCGTCTAAATTCACACCCAATTAACAGTGTTAATCCGCCACGATTAACAGTGTTAATTTTCGCCTAAATTTACATCCCAATTAACAGTGTTAATCCGCCACGATTAACAATGTTAATTTTCGTCTAAATTCACATCTCAATTAACAATGTTAATACTCTCGGATTAACACTGTTAATTGTGGTGGTGGTGGTGGCGGCGGCATGGTGGTGGTGGTGGCGGCGGCGGTGGTGGTGGTGGTGGTGGTGATGATGGTGGAGTGGTGGAGTGGTGGTGGTGGTCATTGTGGTGGCGGTGATGGTGGTGGCGGCGTTGTGGTGGTGGCGACGTGATGGCGGCGGTGGTGGTGGTGGTGGCGCTGGTTGTGGTGGTGGTAGTGGTGGTGTAGGAGGTTATATGGGTTCATTTGTTTTTAAACGTGGGTAAAAATGTAAAATACACTCCACAGGATCTATTAGGAATTGCACTCTATAGAAAAAGGATCTAGTGGGCTATGAAATTGAAAAATAGGACCGGCCCAGAATTAACTCTTTATATTTTGGAGTATATTTTACATATATTTTTATAAAAATTGATAAAAAAATTATAAAACTTACAAACATAATTAAAAGTAAGAATAATTTTCATTTCGAAAATACTAAATTATGGTGAATGATATCGTGCAATAACGATAATGTGTTCGCCGAACGATATGATAACAACAATATTTGAGATTAATCCTTCAATTTATCACAATCGTCCCATGGAAACTCGAATGAGTGGATTTAGTCTTGAAAAAATCATCAAACCAAAATTTCTTTAATATTTCAGCCCTTCCGACTTCGATTCCTAGCTGTGCCACTATTTGTGATCGTAAAACTATCTAACTACTATAATTACGTCCTTTCGGTGCATATGGGCCCAACATGTTTTTTTTTTAGGAGAATTTAATTAGCCATCATTTTTACCCTACTTATTTAGGTGTTCATCCTAATGTGTTTAAATACTTTTCTTTCCATCCTCAAATTCAATTAAATTCTAAACTACCCTTTCTTTCTCCTAATTTTTCAAATCTTTCTCTCTTCTTTTTTTTTTTATCTTTTCTAATTATCTCAATTCTCACTCCTCTTTCAAACATTTCTCTCACCTAATCTTTTGAATTTTTCTCTCTCTCCTAGTCTTCTCTCTCATATTTTCATTTCCCTAAAATCTAAAAAGAAAACACAACTCTTACAAAAACGAATGTGTAAGTCAGAAAACATGGCAAAACATTATCAATTCATAAAACATGGCAAAACCTGATCGAGGTAGATGAACAAAACAATATCAATTAAAAAACATGACAAAATCGGAAAAACATGGCAAGTTTCACGAACATGACTAATTTCGTTAAACGTGGCGAAGTTCAAACATGACAATTTCGCGAACATGACAAATTTCGTAAAATATGAGACTTACAATGACACTTGCATCCCAACATTTTGACCAAAAATTTACTACAATTCTTCCAAAATATGATAACTTATCTTCAACATACCATCAATTACAACACAAATTTCGGCACAGGTAATCAATCAATTTCGGCACAAGTAATCTAAATCAGCAAGGTTTTGGGTGAGGATGAATGGTCTGGGCAATGGCCATGCCGACGTTGCCGGCTCTGGCGATAGAGATTTTGGTGGGTTTTGTTGGTGGGGGAGGATAATTTTGTGCCATGAAAACTGATAACAAGTTCTGGAATAACAAATACACATTATCAGTAGTAAATGAAAAGAATGATTCACATGTACTCTATGTTCGTAGAAGGAAAAGCGATCTTTTGTTGATTTTCTCGATTTCTCGATCAGAATGCCGCTGCTGCCACCGCTCGCCATGATCTGTTTCTTCTTCAAGCTACCAAAGATATTTTGTCCCATCGCCAACAAAGTTGTCGTCTGCCGCGCCGTGCCGGAGCCACGACCACCAGTTTCAAACGACATGGCTGATTTGCGCCACCCGGACTAGGTGGCAAATCAATATCATGTAATCTGGGGATATTGCCTAATCCCGGTCATGACGACTGTGGTTAATTAGGTGCCAAAAGGGTACAAAATCTGTTCCAAATGGGATATCGCCTAATCCCGGTAATTGGGGGATTCGAAACGACCCTCCTATAACTCCTCCTATAAGTAAGGAAAATGATAAAATCCTTAATTATATATAGGGAAAATTTCAAAATAACACCTGACCTTTCACACAAATCACACATAGGCACCTGACCTTTTAAAATTATCAAAAAAACACCTGACCTATTCAAAAACCCATCAATTTCCCACCCGCCGTTAACTTTCCATAAAAAACAAACGGGAATGTTGAAAATGTACATTTTGGCGCGAATAAGAAGAATGGTCCCACATGACATCATCTTTGTTAACCCTATCTGCCTTTATACCCTCATCGACTAAAAATAAACACTCCCCCGTCCTAAAATATTTGTCCGGCCCACAAAACGAAGACAAAAAAATAATGCATTTCTTTTAAGAAAAATTCTAAACTTTTTTCATAAATTAAAAGAACTCGTCGAAATCTAGTAAATTGTTGAAAAAAATTTAAATTTTTCTTGCAAAACTTGAATTATTTTTACGTTCTCGTTTTGCGGACCAGACAAACATTTTGGGATGGAGGTAGTAAGTTATTAATTGACTATCCCCACAAAAATAACCTACCCATGACTTATTTTGTCTTTATTCAAAAAAAAATTGCATTTGTTAGTTTTGCGTCAAAACGAATCAATAAGTCACCAAAATTACTTAACTTTTCAATTCAAATCCACCCAAAATGAGAAATCAAGCTTAATTTAGTAATTAAATATCCATAACTATGCAGCCAAACAAGATTACTCTGTATTAAACAAAGGAAAAGGCAAAAACAAAAAACATAGAATAGTCATGGGTACGTGAAAAGTGACGACAGAGAAAGAAAAGTAATTGTGCAAAGTGAAAGACAAATAATGGTAGGTGTAAAAAACGTTAAGACAAATGAATGTTGTCCCATTTTCAACATTTCCGTTAGTTTTGGATGGGAAGTTAACGGCGGGTGGAAAATTGATGGGTTTTTAAATAGGTCAGGTGTTTTTTTGATAATTTTAAAAGGTCAGGTGTTTATGTGTGATTTGTGTGAAAGGTCAGGTGCTATTTTGAAATTTTCTCTTATATATATTAAGTAGAAATTACTCATGCCTGAATGCACGACGCTAACACGTTTTTTAACACGACTAAAAAGAATTATTGTGTGTAGTGTGTAATCAAATTTTGAAAATGGTCCAACTTACAAAGTTTGAAATCCGAGGAGTGCAATTGTGTCTGGACCTGAAGGCACTAATTCAAAGTATTGACATAAAATAATGAAAAACTTCAATCTTAGGAGAATGAGATCCTCTCGAAGTTGAGGAGATTTTTTTCCTAACTGGCCTTTCTCATTGCTCATTGCTCTGTACAAAAGAAAAACTAAAGTTTTCACATACTTGTACAGGTTGAGAGAATACACATCCGATTCGAACATTTAGCACAATATTCAGCAGAAGATTACCTCACTATCGGTGTTTCGGGGATATCTGCAATGGTCCTTATAATTTAGAATCAGAAGTTGAAATTAAAAATAATCATTAAATTAGAAGTTGGAATTGAAAACTAATATTAACACGTTGTATTGTGCCAATTAAAAAAAACACGTTGTATCATCTTACCTCGAAAGAAAAAAACCTTTTTTGCTTGCCGCTTAACAGCGATGGAAAGGGTGTAGATATCTAAGAGAGAGAGAGAGAGAGTTTGTTTGATTCCAAACAGCTGCACATAATCACAGGGAATTCAAAACCAAGGGAAATTCCTAAAATTTTAGAATGAACCCCACAAAATTATGGAGAATTCCAAACTGAAAAGGAAATTCAAAAAATTTTAATTGAAAAGGAAATTCCAAACATGAATCTCAACCATGATTTTGATTCCAAAGTTTTCCAAAATTATGTGATTGATTCCATGATTTTTTCCGAAGGATTTTCAAGGATATAATTTTGTTTCAATAAAAGAAAGTATGAAAGGCACGTAGAGAGAGAGAGAGAGAGAGAGAGAGAGAGAGAGAGAGAGAGAGAGAGAGAGAGAGAGAGAGAGAGAGAGAGAGAGAGAGAGAGAGAGAGAGAGAGAGAGAGAGAGAGAGAGAGAGAGAGAGTACTCTCAAATTTACGGAATATTGGCATGATTGATTCATTTCAAATTTTGGTTGTTTATAGGATTAGGATAACTTCATTAGTTATAGGATTAGGATATTTTAAATTTTAAATTTGAAATTAGTGACTAATTTCCGGAATATTAGACAATAAAATAAAGAAAGGGTTATTTACCCAAAAAAAGAAAGAAAGAGTTTGGTTAGTAGACAAAGGCATTTAAAAGGGTTTCCAATCCAATGGTGGAAAATATGTACCAATTCAACGGTGGAAAATATAAACCATTCTTCCATATTATATAGATAGGAAAAATCAAAATAATAGGTAGACACTATATATATATATATATATATATAATATGAATAGGGGTATAATGGGCAACAATAGATTTTGAGAATGAGAATATAAGTATTTAAAATCTCTAGGATGGACACCTAAATAAGTCTAGTAAAGAGGATGACTATTTAATTTCTTTTTTTTTACACCTTTTAGTAGTAAATTTGTCTCTCTTGTGGCTCTGACGTGGCAAAGCGTGCTCATGCCACGAGCTCCCACGCCACCTCCAAGCTGCCAACACGACCGACCTCAACCAAAACACACTCCTATGCCCCACGTCGTTTTGTCATTTCTCGTACCGCCGTCGTTTTGTCATTCCTTTTGAGAGAGAGAGAGAGAGACGTCCAACCAACGAAGTTGCAAGCATCTGAACACGTCCTCCGTCGTCGTGATCGTCGGCTAAGCCACGGTAAGGTCTTCGATCCGTAAGTAAGCGCATTGGAAATTTTCGCAAACGAATTGCTCTGTTTGCTGTTTTCATTAATCCGTTTTGTTTAACTGAATCTGTTTGGTCCTTTAAATGCGTATTTCCACTTTTATCCGGCTGAATTAGAGAAATCTGTACAATTTGCTCTGCAAAAGGTAGCTGGAACCTAAATTTACTCGGCTGATTGACAGCTTTTTCTTTTTGTTTTCACCTCTTTCGTGTTTGCCTAGTTTTTCCGGCTTTACTATGAACGTTTGTTTAATTGTTTAGGTTGGTGAGAGATGATGTGGAAGAGGAAAATCCTTTCTTCTTGTTAACGAATTCTGCATTTTACTTTGTACATTTTATTCAAGGAGTTCTAATTGACGAATCAAATAGTTTTGTTTACGGAAATTTTCTCTCACTAGTTTTTAGAACTAGTCTCTCGTTAAGGAGAAATTTTTCAGTGCCGAGCAGGTATATCCGACGTGGTACCTGCTCGGGGCTTCCGAGCTGTCCGATACAATTTTTGGACGGCTCGGATTGAAACTCTCTCTCTCCTCTCACCCTAACACTTTCTTTCTCCAAATCCGAGCCGTCCAAAAACACAATGGATGGCTCCGATGCGCTGAGCGGGCACCACGTGCTACCCGCTCCGCACTGAAAAATTCGTCCTCGTTAAGCCCCAAGGGGTTGGCCTGTGGTTAAGGCTTGGATCTTAGGGATTTGCTCTCTCCCAAGGTCTTGGGTTCGAAACCTCCCATGTGTTATCAACTCATTTGGGGTCAATCTATACGGAGCTTTGCTCAGGCTTTAATTGGAGTCCTTGGCCGGTGGGATTGGTCCCCCGGATAAGTTGAGGTGTGCATAAGTTGGCCCAGACACTTAGTTATCAAGGGGAAAAAAAGAACTAGTGTCTTGTTTTTTTTAGGCACAAACTCTAATAATGTGACATTTTCTATGTATTGTATTGTATTTGATAGTGGAGTTCTTGTCATCGGAGATAATGGCTGAAGACATGTAGTGACCAATTTAGGTCATACTTAACTAGAAGCTCGATTCATTGGCTTTAGGAACAGAACCCAAAATCCATTGGCGATGTGAAATATGTATGCCATCTTCGTGTTTTTAAAATTCGCAACCCTTGTGTAGTGGTACAGCTGTTTAGGACTTAAGCCATTATGGATGCTTTGCTATCGTGATTGAAAATCAAACCCTTGAAGGTCGTCACTACATCTCTTTTTTAATCTATTTTTGCATATAAGGCCATTTCCCCTTATTTGTTCGTTTTCCCAACCGGTGGAGCTCATGAAAATAATATAGAAGTTGAACTGCTGCAAAAATCTAAGATTTGCAGGCCTTGTTTTTCCTCAAAGAAGGTTCATTACTTTTCGCTTGATTCCTTGTCTATTTGGTTGAACTTTTTTTTTATAGAAAAAACATGATTCGGTTCTTCTTAGATTTATTGAACTCTGCGTTTAAGTACTTTTATGTACTTTACATTATTATGATGGGCATATTGAACTAGGAATTTATTTTGTTTGACCCAACGACTTAGTATTAGCACACTTCATGGTTTTGTTTGTACCAAGGGGGAACTTCTTCATTAATGGATACGCTCTGGAAATGGAAAACGAAAAAACAGAAACAACAAAAGGGAAAAAATCTCCATAGCGACTTGATTCTACTGCCCGATCTTATTTACAAACTAAGCTAAACTAATGTAAAATGTAATAATGTATATTGAAACTCTTCCGTAGGTGTATCTGAGGTGCAAATATGTCAATCGTTCTTTCCTAAACTGTGAAAAGAAGAAAATAAATTCATTGGCTCTGGTTGCTGCCATCATTACGCTACATCAGTTACACCCTGCAACTGGGTGTTTCAACCAGTGGTGTTGTTACGGCGGCTGCCTCCGTTATTTAAAATCTTCTTCCCCTAATGTTCAAATATATGTAGACAGCATATCGTCAGGCCCAGTGATGAGAGAGGGAAAAAAAAAAACTGTCCTGGTTCCTCATACCTTGGAAGCATGCTTTTATGCATCATTTTTGCAATTAGGAGGCTATATATAGGTTTGTTTGTAGCCTTCAGCTCTGTTTTTTATCACTCAAAAAAGAGATGTTGCATGCATGACACTTGTTTTCTTACTAGGCTTTTTTTTGGAGACTTTTTTTTCACATATTCTTGGAATCTGTTAGCTAGTCAATGCCTTTTGTCAAATTTATTTAGATTACATCTTAAGCATATATGCACTTAAGAAGTTTTTTTAGTACAAGGATCTCAAAAATGCCGATACGAGGCTTTTGAATTTTATGTAAGCAATGGACATATATTGGAATTGTTGAGTACTTGGTAAAAATTGTAGTTTGGTTAATCATCATGTTGGAAGAACATATAATCTGGACCACTTTGTCCATTTATTTTGCAGGACGTTATGGAGATGCAGGAGAGTGTATTGGCGCTTACGGATCTGGCAGTTCTGCCTACTAGTGCAGTTTTTAATGCTGTCAAGATGATCAATAATGAAGGAGTGGGCAACATTGATCCTCAAGTCATCACGCAAGCCTCTCTACTATGTATAGTTCGCTTGCTTTCTTATGAACTAAGCTCTTGTGTATATGTTTTTTCCTGGCTAGGAAATGCTTTTCGCGATGTGTAGACTCTCTTTGGATGAAATAAAAGAAGATCTAAGCTTTCAATTTTTCCATTTCAGTTTAAGGTTGTTTTAGACCGTGTTTTCTGTTTAACCTAAGTTTTGTTGGGTACTAATGCAGATAAGCTGCCGATGGATTTTGCATCCGTGGATATCATGGTTTTTATCTGTAGTTCATCTGAATTTCCTGATCATCAGTTGTTTGAGGAAATCCCAAGAGTGGTGAAGCCTGGTGGGATGGTCCTACTTCACCAGAGCTCCGAATCTGCACCAGGGGAAATGGTGAGTTAAAAGTTGTACTATTTTTACTTGGTGATATTATGGTATATGAAGTTATAAGGGCTTTATTGCTATCTTCTTGCAGAAAACTTCTCTCCTTGTGCGCAAGTTACTGGTGGCAGGGTTCGTAGATGTAAAAGTTTTCCCAGTGAATTCCGTTTTACAATCTGAAGCAGCACAGTTCCTTGGGGTGAGTTTCTTGGTTCCATCTTCTTCTTTCTTTCTGCCCAAAATTGAGTGGATGGACTCACTCAGTCCCGCGCTATGTTTGAATGTACAGCAACACGTATTATTTTTGAATTTCACTGGGCCATCTGCAGTTTTTTTTCCTTCAATATAGACAGCAAAATATGGATGCATGTCGATGATTTTTTAACTTTAGGATTAGGATTTTCCCCTTTGAAGTTGGAATTGACATCGGAGAGCTTTTAAAACCATTAGAAATATCAGAATTATGATAGTAAAAATGATCCCAAAATTGACTGGACATTTATTTGAACTGTGATTGCGTAGATTGTACGTTATATGATGTCTATCTTGAATTTTTGCTTTCTTTACACAACAGATTAAAGCCAGGAAGCCTTCTTGGAAGATTGGCTCATCCTTTGCTCTCGAGAGGAAGCCAACAAAAGTCTTACCTGAAGTCCAGATTGATGATGATATGGATCTTATTGATGAGGACAGCCTCTTGACTGAGGAGGATTTGAAGAAACCCCAATTGCCGCCTAGTAAGAAATTGAGATTTAAGTTTTGTTGTTTTTCAGTAGTCAATCAATTCAATAACCTTAGGGACATGTAATTCTCACATAAAATTTGATGAAAAAATGTATGCAGGTGGTGATTGCGAAGTTGGAAGTACCAGGAAAGCCTGCAAAAATTGCACTTGTGGGAGGGCTGAAGTAGAGGAGAAAGTGCAAAAGCTAGAACTAACTATGGACCATCTCACCAATCCTCAATCAGCATGCGGCAGCGTATGTGATTTCCTAAATTCATTTTGAAAATAGTGTTGATTCCTGTAGTTCCATGGCATATCCACGGGATAGGTTTTATCTACTGATTTTTGAAAAACAGTAGTTGAACAATATAGGGAACGATTATGGCCCACGCAGCCTTCCTTGCTCAACTGCCATGACAAAAGTAGTGAAAAGTGGGAGGTCAATACAACAGCTTGTGCTATTATGACATCTCACCTGGGTTATGTCTCATCTTTTAGTTTGAAGGAAATATCAGCTATCTGCAGAACTGCTAAGAGTTTAGTAGAGAAGATGATGCTGCATTGGCCGCTATTGGCCTGTATATTCCTATATATGTGCTTTTTTGAGAATCATTCTTGTCAAGTGGGACACAAAAATGTCCACGCCATATCATGGTGGTTTGGCAAAATATTCTGTCATTTGCATATTTCTTATTGAATACAATTGACGTGTTTGCTCTGAAATTTTGATGTATGTGCAGTGTGGACTAGGTGATGCTTTTCGATGCGGCACATGTCCTTACAGGGGCCTTCCTCCCTTCAAACTTGGCGAGAAGGTGCGGTTAATATTGAAAACAGTTGCAAAATTTCCTGGTTTTTAGTTCTCTCTTTCACTGGGATACCTTACTTTGAATGAATGCACAGGTTACTCTAGCTGGGAACTTCCTTGTGGCTGACATTTAAGAGGTTGAAAAGGGATATGCCCCTGTTGTTTGAAGCCTTCGAAACTACACGAGTATCTGGATCAGTGAGTGAAATCTTTAAGAAAGCATTTCATCCATGAAATTCAGATTTACACCAACTGTTTTTGGTTCGTTTGATACAAAAAGTTGAAGTTGTCTTACAATCTCTCACGAGGAGTAGACCGGATGGAGAAAAACCTGTCCAGTTTCTTATTTTTGGCTGCTGTCTACGTTAATTTGTAAATTGTTCCCATCCGCTAAGTTGCTCGTGCCGTCTTTGATTACAGTAGGTCGTCAATTTTGGCTTTCACAATTACAGCTTGTATTGAAGTACCGGTGAAAGATTCTGTTAAGGCTTCTGGACATTGGTGCAGATTTGCTCCAAAAGAGAAAATGTCATGTACACAAGTGAGGGAAATTGGTTTGCATATACTAAACAAAGAAAGTTTTTATATTATGAGCCCAATAATAATAAAAAAAAATCTGCGTAAGTAGGTAAGGTGAAATCGACAACTAACAGCTCCAATTTGCATTCTTGGGCAAGGACATGTTTGGAAGGAATTTCTGCATTAATCAGTTGGCCATTTCCTGGCAATTGTCTCTTTTTTTTTCTTTCTTTTTTTTAAAAAAAGTTTGGAGAGATGTAACACAAAGCTGGACATAATTTCCATAGAGCGGTTAATGTACATACGTGGCATTTAACTGAATCGTATGTGTGGGAGTGGGACTTTAATCGTATGTGTTGAAGTCCCACGAGCCTCCAATTTTGGATTCCCAAATTCTCGGATTTTTAAGATTTAAAAAACAGTCAATCCTATGACCATCCTACACGTGTCCTACCAAAGTGTAGGATATACGACGGATATTGTGAAATAAAACAAGTGTTATTCAATCAAATACTTATTGATGTACAACTACGTTGAAATATCCAAATCCATGTCTTATTCTATTTCCAATCAAATTTTTTTTTTTTCCTTTTTTTCAATGAACAAAGAGTACTCCATCAATGAAGAAGTGTGTTTCCTGAACAGTTGGGAGCTGATGACATTTAGGAGTATTTCTCATTCAAGCATTACTTCTTTTTTTTGATATAAAAATGAATAGAATAAAGAGTCATCCAAGCACTACTTACATGTACTAAGAGCTGATAACATCTCCTGGCCGCACCATGAATCAATTTTTCTCATTTCAATTACGATGTCAAAAGCCTAACAAATACCGAAAACAGAAAGAATTCTCTGCACAAAAAGTAAGCTCCCAGCTGTATCCATCCTCAAAAGCATAGGAGCTAAACTTTTTGGGATAGAAGAACAAGCAGGCCTTGAGGGCCCACTAATATTTCACTGAGGAAACTGATCAACCCGAACCAGACCACAGGAGTTACGTCCACCCCGGCAAGGGGTGGAATCACCTTCCGGGTCGGACTAAGAAGGGGTTCTGTCGGAGCATAAGCTAATACATATGGAAATTTCTCAACTGGAAGCTTAGGGTACCAGGACATGACTATTCTCAAAATGAACAGAAAACCGAATGCTGAGAGGAAAGGACCCAGAAAACTAATAGCAAGCTTTGCCGTGGCAGGGTCCAAATCCGCAATCACCAATTTGTGGATAAACTCCGATGCAGTGTGTGAGGTTTCATGCATGTCGATATTGAAAAATTGAGTTACTCCATTTGCTGCTGAGAGCTCAATTCTGGGAGGAATGGTTACTCCGATGAAACTACATGTGCTACTGCATTTTGCGCTCCACATGCCCCGACTTGGGTTTCTTCTTGCGGGACACCTGACTTTGTCCTGAAAGAAAGAAATAAAGGCGATGGGACTAGTTTCGTAAGGAAGAAACAAGCGCCATTGGGGTTTTATTCCCCTTGTTTATACTAACCATTGAAATAGAACCCGGAAATCTCATGTTTGTCTCAAACAAGAACCATTGTGCTACATGAGGAACATATTTACGGGTTTTAGACCGACCTAGTCTAGACGCAGGGAATGGCGCTGTCATTTAATACTAAAACCACAGAAGGTCGTACCTAGAACTTCTAGCGGATTTTTGGAAAACATTGGTAGGACAGAATTCCACATTTTAGTGAGGAGGTCAATCCTCGTGACTCTAATGTGTGTCACAACTTAGGGATGGACACCATTTCCCATTCCGTAATGACAAGATCTTTTACGAGTTTTACCTAGGAAAAATTACATCTGCAGTAATAATTCCCAAACTTCCCTGTTTCTCTGGCGTTCTTAGGAATATCAAGAAAATTGTCTAGCATGCTCAAATTTGTTACTCACAGGCAGTAAAACCTAGCATCAAAAGCATGTGGCAGATCAATTGAATCGCACTGTGTTTCCCCTCCTATTTGAAAGATTCAAAATCCCCTAACCACATGATAGGATGTCATGAAACAAAGAAGGAAAATGATATCCAGAACTAAAAACATCTCACACGAGATAGTGAAATTTAGCTTCCTAACTGTTTTCTATTCTAACCAAAACCGGAAAAATGATGCAACACACATTCTATACCTTTCCTTCATCAAATCCCTGGAGGGCCAATCCCTAATGCATTTTGGCTAGTGATTGCAAGAATATACGTCCTGCGCTTTCTAAGAATGCCATAGAACAACTAGTATTGTGCTTTAGGGAACAAATCATGACTCACTGTGTTCTAAACAAAAGATTTCTACATCAGCAGACACGGATATGCATTTCGATATTTGCAACTAAACGTAGAGCGAGCATCAATGAACAAACGATAATTACAACAAATCTAATCGATCGAGCCCAAGGCAAAAACATCACCCACGTACAAGAATTTTGTTTTCCACCTTCCACCAAAACAATATGTTCCTTCCTTCAGTTCTTGCTTTCCAGTTCGATAATTACACACCCTTTCTCTCTCTTAGGCATGACCAAGTCAAAGTAGCTGACTAGATTCTTATGTAATACGATTATACAACAGTTGTAATTGCATGTCTAAAAAAGAACAACTCGGTTCAAAATTTTCAAAATTTCATGAAATTCTTGAGGAAGCAAACCCATATAATGTATCAAACTTCAGTGCTTATAACTAATACTTCGAACTATAAGAAGATATTATTAGAATTTGTGCCGGCAGTCAGCTCGCAGGTCCCATTACACCCCTTAAATTGGAAGCATACCATGGTAGCCAAGGACAGAAGCAGAAATTTTACCTCAGCGGGTCGAATGTATAGGCAATGAAAAGTTCATAACAAACATGTTACAATCGTGGTTTGAAATATCGGTTATACGTGGCAGTATTGGCCAATATGGAACGGTATCGGTGGGTACCGAGTCCATTATTGCCGGTATTGCGGTGTGAAGGAAATTCGCACATGTAACGATAAGTATGGTACATAACAGCGGTAGCGGTGGTGTTAAGGGAAGTCACAAAATATGGCAATTATGGTATTGGTAATATCTTTCCTGTGTTGTGCAAATTTTTAAAACATTCAGGAGTATGATTGAGTAATGTGCAAAAACTGTTACACCCCGAAACCGCGACATCGCAATCAGTACCTTTTTTTTCTCAGCAAAAGAAATTTATTAATCTACATAAATGAATACAAAGATTAAAGGGATCAAAGACACACAAGCAAAAAGCCACCCGAGACCGAAGGAAGGCAAGACGCCGACCGAGACACCGAAACACCTAAGGAAACTGCCCCCAGAAACCGATCTAATACAACCAGACACCTAACAGCCCAAAAACCAAAAAACATACTCCCATCCGCAGAAACGAAAACCACCCAACCAGAAAAACCATCCGAACAAACCGGAAAGCCAAAAAACAACCATCAAAAACCTAAACAAACCCGCAAAGCAGCCACACTGAACTAGAACTCCAACGAAAGGGAAGCATCGCCATCGCAGTCAGTACTGTTATGGTGACCGCTACCGATATTTCGTCCGATGGTTACATTTGAGAGGGTAAACCTACAGAATGAACTATTTTTGTAACTTGAAGTGGTAGTGGCCTCTAGCTAGCTAGCTAGTTTGTTCAACCCACATGTTGAAATCAGTTGAAGATATTTGTGGTTATTCTCCACAGCCACAGGAAAAGGAAAAAGCAAAGGAAAGAAAGGGAAGCTAAGAGTTGGAATATGAAACATACCACGGAGAATTGGAGTCGATTCGGAGAAAGGTTTCCGCATGTATTCCACAGCGATTTACCATTGCTGCAGTCGGTAATACTCGGACAAGGAAGAATTGGGTTGATGTTCCTTGTTGAGATTAATAGCCCACACTTCGCCATCTCTCTCTCTCTCTCTCTCTCTTCAGAGACCAAACTCTGAGCTACGCAGTTGCACTAGAAGTATTTTTTGTTCATTGAACGATCGAACAAGACGAAGCCTTATCTTGCTTAAGCCAGAACATAGGAGACCAGATCCCCTGTCCGACTGACATTCGGACAGGCACCTGTCCGAGTCTTCTCGGCCGTTGATCTCGCAAATCAACGGCTGAGATGAGCCGAGCACCTTTTGCTCCAAAAACATTCGGACAGGTGCCTGTCCGAATGTCAGTCGGACAGGGGATCTGGTCTCGTTCTGGCAGAAGATCCCCTGTCCCGACTCGTCGTTTTGGAGTAAAAGGTGCTCAGCTCATCTCAGCCGTTGATTTGCGAGATCAACGGCCGAGAAGACTCGGACAGGGGAGTCGGACAGGGGAGTCGGGACAGGGGATCTTCTGCCAGAACGTAGATATTGTGAGTTGACACCGTGACAGCACTGACAGGTATTTCTTGCTTTGACATAAGCTATTTATTGGGGGTCAATAGTAATAACTACTATTTGAGGCCAGTTTAATAACAGTGATAGATGGGTGGGATTCGTAAAAAGATGGGATTAGGATTAGAATTGATAATAAGAAGGGATTGGTAATGAGAATGGATTAGTAATGAGTATGTTTGTTTGAGATGAGATTGGATGATGGGATTATTAATATCATGTTTGTTTGTGATGAGATTAGATGATAGGATTTGATTGATAGAAGGAATTGGTAATGAGAATGTGTTGGGGGTTGGATTGGGATTGATAATACCATCTCCCCCGGGTATTCATAATACCCCCTAAAGCCCACCTTACTAGTCCTAACCCATTTTGAGTTACCAAACAAAGAATTGGTAGTCCCTTGGGATTGGTAGTCCAATTCTAATAAGTTTATCAAACGGGGCCTGAATCTTTGATAGTGTCTTCTTCAGCTAAATAATCTAATTATTTATTCTTTTTATTTAAAAAAATTCGTATTTGTTAATTTTTTGTTAATTATTGCCTCATCATAACGAAAGAAATCTAAAAATTAAAAAATTACGATCAAAATTTAATTTTTTTTGAATAAAGAAAAAAAATTGGCATGTTGGCTTATTTTTGTTTTTATTCAAAAAAATTGAGTTTCTGTCATAATTTTTTGATTTTTAGATTTCTCTCATCTTGACGAAATAATAATTCATAAAAAATTTAAAAATAAAAAAAATTTAAATAAGAACAAAAAATAATTCATAGTGGCTTTTTTAGCTGAACATAGCAGTTTTGAGATAAGTTTTTGAAACTGATGTATGGAGTACTAATAAGTTATAAAGTTGATAACCATATTTTATTTTACTTACATATTTTAGGTGCCTCTTAAATTAATGTAGGCTTTAAGAGTTTCAAAAATTAAGTAGTTTTTTACCTATTTATTTTTTGGATGAATTTGTCAGTACTTATATATTCCACATTTCACCAAGCACCACCATCACCCTCCACGGCTACTGCCTCAACTACCATTACCACCATGCTACACCGTCACAAAAATACTACCACAACTACTATTCCATTGTCGCTACCACCATCACAACTACACCACGGCACCACCATCACTACGATTGCGCCGCCACCACTATCACCGTTATATTCCCACCACCACCACCATTGATCCAATCATCACTATCTCTCCATCTATCATCCATATTCTACCGCTACATTAACCACACACTGTTTTACCATCACGACTACATCATCGCTCGTTGTTGTCATCACTTGCACTGTTTTCCATATTGTCGTCTCTCCACCCATAGCACCACCCTTGTCATCATTCCACCACACCACCTTTGTTACTCCTACCATCACACCACATTCGCTAATCGCTACATCCATTACCGCCACATTACCAACTGCCCCCACCACCCCTATAACCACCATCTCTCTACCACCACTTCTCCACACACATGATACTTATGAATAAAACTACAAAAGAGAACAATCACAAATAATATAAACTAAATTCATTTATCTCTATATCAAAACAGTTATTTTCCAGCTATTGATATTTTTATCAACAAACTTTTCAGCTTAAAAAATTAAAAAATTGCTTGGCTTAAGTTTTGAGGAAGGTTTTTGGGGTACCAAACCAAACCTTATATCGGTTATTTATTGAGGGTAATGAGAAGAAAAAGATAGATAAAAATATTTATTGAGAACCGTGCGTAGAGAGAGGAGCTAAGTTTTGATACCTAAAGCGAATACAGTTATTTTTTCAGCCTTCAACTTCAATTTTCAGTTTTATGAAACAACAATCAGTTTTTTTTTTTTTTACAACAATCAGTAAAGTGAGCTTTTTTCTTTAAAAAAAACATGTACCTATCAATTACTATTGTATTTAAATGCCGGCAATATGATCTCACAAATATTGGAAACTGTCGTCATTGCAGACATTCAACCCATTAAATACGATGCATTTGAATTGCAATAATCCAATCTAACACGGCCGTAGCGCTCATGGCGTTGAAATTGGAGGAACGGAAAATAAAAAATCAGCCTAAATAATAGGTGAAATCCGTAACTTGTCCGAGCAAATTTATTATTCTCCCGTCCCTATTTTCCTTCCCTTTCCCGTCTGCCAAACGCACGAAAGAACAAGAAGAGAAAATGGAAAGGGAAAGGGAGGGAGAAACTCTGTTTTGATCAATTGACCAGATATTATATGTCCAAGTTGAGATCAAACAGGCATCGGATTAGAGTTTACAGTTGATGGATTCGAATTCGACCGAATCCAACGTCAACCCTCCGTCTCAGGTCGCCTCTCTCTCTCTCTCGCTCGCATTTTCTTGATTATTGGGTTGGGTGTTTTCTTTATTTTCTCACGGGTGGGGAAATTTTGATTCTTGGAATTTTGGTCAGGCCTATGAATAACTGAATGTGTTGTTGGATGTATCATCACGTTATTAGTCATTTTCAGTTGGGTTTGTGTGACCATGCTCTTTGCTAGCTGTTGGATTAATTGTTAGTGGAAATGGAAAGTGCCTACAAAGGATGTATGGATGTGTGTACAAGTAGAAAATACATATTAACCTTTTCAATGAAGCAAAAGTGCGGCGGATTTAAACATTCAGTTCGAACTAATTAGTCTTTTGCAAGTTCCCATGTTCAACAGTGAAAAATTGCCGTCTGTCGATAATTTTGTGCTTTGATATGTGAAATTTGGAAATGAAGTTTCTATGCTAGTGTGAATTGCTAGAGTAGTTGTCAGTTTCATTTAAGGTCAATGGCAACATCCATGAAAGGGATGGGGATGGGGGAAGCAATTTTTCCAAGACAGTAATGAGTAATCAATATCAAAACCCGCATGCAGCTAATAGCTTCGATCAATGGGAAGTCTGCACCTTTGTTTTTAGACACATTTTGCAATTAGTACACGAGTACCTCTTCTATCCAACTATGATTACTTGTGCTACCAAATTGGTATTTTCCCGTCTTCTAGTCCAAGATTCGAATTGTTACAGGCATTTGGTGTGTATAACACTTTTTCATATGTGGAGAGAGGCCAATGTTATTCTAAATGCAGATTTGAGGCTTCCAACTCTTTTTGAAGAAGTTCTTCTGTTTAACCTGTAGGTTACATAGTTCCCTTTTCTTCTTTGAGCTGAGTACGATCACAAATTGTAATCACCTCTCTATTCATGCATATGTGCTTCGAGTACAGTTTTCAGACCATATGAAAGAAAAAAGTTCCAAATTCGGGTCTGGTTGATGTGAAAGTTACTCTAGGCTTGTACTTAAGGGGACCATATTCGCTTTATTTGGTATTCCACCTGTTTGAGCACTAAGGGACAAGTTGCACCATGTATAATAAGGTTTCTAAGACTGAAATAGGGGGTAATCACATACTTCTATTCCTGGATAAATGGTGTTTACAAGGCGCCTCATGCATAATTTGGGGTTCTATACATCTTTAATGGCAACTTTGAATTACGAAAATGCTTACTATGTGAATGTCCAAATAAACATTTCAGACACGAATACGATACCCTTGTCTAAGAATCAGTGTCTGTGGCTCCAGTAGACCTCCTCCCACCATGAAGCCGATTGAAATTGGTTCTCTCTTTGTTGTATCCTGTCCTGAGCCTTGAATGGTCTGCATCAGTATTTTGACTAAGGAGTTTTGGGGCTAAGTCATGCTCATGCTAGATGTTCTTGGAATCTTCTCCACAACTTTTAGCTTCCTATGGAAAGGATATGATGTGTCAAGGTTCCTTGTTCCCAAAGGGACATGTTCTTATGCATAGAGGGTCGAAAAGTTAATGGATCAGAGATTCAGAATATGCCATTTAGTTGCACAGGGTGCTACTTCATGTGTGGTATGGTGCATTTGAAGGGAAAGAAATATTCCACAAAGGGCGTGGAGGAGTCAATTCTTATTTTGTTCTTGATATGCTCTATCTAGTTTGGTTTTGGATGTACAGATGAGAAATAGTTCATTCAAGTTCATTGGTAGTGTTATATCATTTGTATAAGTTAAGAATCTTGGGAAATCGTGGTATATTAAGGGAGCCCACAATCGATGGGTTCCTCAGAAAATTAGGGCTCCGGAAAAAGATTGGTATAACTGTAAAGCTATGTAGACTAAACCCGTCTGCTCTGTTTGGTCTTGGTTTTTGATTGACTTGTTTGGTTCTGGTGTTGAAAAATGAAGGACCATAGATGATGATTTGATCCACGGTTTTCTACTCGTGATTCCGATTTTGACCCAAACTGAATCACATTGATGTGTGACAGACTACTCAGAATGTGATCAACCCATATAATGCTTGTCTTGTCCTTTTATGGCCGATGGTTAGTAACTGGGACTTTTGTTCTCCATATGTTTAAAACAATTTGGAGACATCCTCGGTGCAGAGCCTGGAGGCAGGGCAGATTACTTGATGAATTGGGACTAAATTCCTTAAATGTACTCGAGAAATTGGTGTTTTACTGTGTACAGTTGAAAAGTGCTATAACCATTGAGATATGCATTGGCTTTTTATCCGTAAACAGTGCTTGAAAACCCTGCCGACCTGCTTCTAAGAGGTTTGATTTGGTTTGTTAGTGTTTCAGGTCGGTTAGGCTCCATGAGTAGATTTTGTTCCCAATTTACTCTAGACCTCAACGAACCACAAAGACCCCTAGGTGAAATGCTTTCACGAACTAGAAAAGAAAAAATGGCTTTCATGGTGATTAGAAAATGTTGGATCTGCTTGGTTAGTTGATGTTTCAAATTGGTAGTCTTCTTTGGAACCAATGGCAGTGAATTATATTGTTGGTCCATGGCTCATTAGGTTTTCTTTATGTTTTGTGTGTGAAATTATTCCTCCATTTTTATATTTGAACAATTTGTTAATTTCTTATTTTCCTTGGCTGCTCTCTTTTATCTGTATATGAAGGAGCTTCATGTGACATCTGTTGCTGAGGAGCATGAGACGACATGCTGGGGTTGTGGATCTCACCTTCTGCTCTCATCATATGCACCCATTTTCAAGTGTGGCTGGTGCGGGGCTATAACGAATCAAAATGCACAAAAAAGTGAAAACAAGGGCTTTTTGTGGAGACGTTTGCTAGACCGGTGCTTTGTTTGTCTCCTCATTATATTCATGCTTTTTGTGATCTGTAAGTAACTTGAAATATGAAAAAACTATTATTAACTCTCTCTCTCCCTCACATCGGGGCAATGCACACATAGGACGTAGCATCATCTTAAAGTTGATAGGTATAAAACGATTCGTTTTGTTCTTCTATAGTTTGAATTTGAACCTTTTAAATGATTTTCCATTCAAAAAGGAATTCTCTAGGATTATGTGGCTAAGAGTTTTAACCTTTAAAGCGCAACTTATAACTGTCGTCGTACAAAATTTTGAGATTCATCAGATTAGAAATGCTATGTTGGTGGAGATGACTGATTGTTATGACTTAGACTGGGGACCTCTTTCAATGTATCTTCACAAGAAGCTTTCTGTGCTCGAAATAGACAAGGAGTTTTTGTTTTCTGTATATATTTCGTGATGGCCACCGTAGCTGGCCCATGCATTTGCAAGTGATGCTAATCTATATTATAAAACATAGTGGTTTTTATTAAAGATGTGTAGGCATATAAATGAAAGCAACTTCTACAACCGTTAGATCACTTCCTTTAAAATTTATGATCGTACGATTAGGGAAAAATAAAAAATAAATACTTAATCTCACCTTCTTCTACCAAATCTTAATCTCTCTCTCTCTCTTAAATTGGTTTTGATACTTTGTGAATTTGGGGGCAAATGTGTTTATGCACGGGAATTATTAAAAGATATAAAACTTATGTTGGAAGTGCCTTTAGGCACGGGCAATTTGCTAGTTGACTTATAACATTCCTTGGTCAAACTTATGGAAGAATTAGAGAAAGCAAGTGTAAGATTACATGATCTCCTCTGAACTCTATCATAAGAGAGTGCCAATAACAAATCTCTCCCTCTCTCTCTCCAAAAAACGAAAGCATCAAAAAATACAAACATCAGAAATGATGTAGGTATAATTTTTCGTAGAACTGCATCCTATGCTTTTCTCACATGGACAAAGTTATCGGATATTTGATGCTTGCAAGGCAGCCAATCGTTGGTCTCTCTTAGTGATGTGTTACCGGCAGAAGCTTGGATTCTTTCATCCATTTGAGGATTTTAATTTTCGGTTTAGGTGTCAATAATTTTATTTATTTCTAAGCCCGAACCTGAATATCGATATGGATATGTGTATTCTTTCTTTTGATTGTTGTATATCTCGTCATGCATGTACATGGATTCCCTTTTCTCTTTTATGTCATCGGAATGCCAGGAAAAAAGATATCAAATTATTGCGGTTTGTGTATACTTTTTGCTTTTGTTTCTCCTTTTCCTTTTTCACATGATATGTTCCCAATGCCAGAATTTCCTTCCAACACGGTAACTTAAACCTGGGAGTTTTTGTGTAGCCAAAGTACTCTGTTTGTCTACAAGCCAGAATGCATTTCCCATTTTTTTGTTTGATGGTTGTAGGTTTAATGCAATTTGTCTGTGGCCATTGTACTCTTGAAACTTCATATAAGCTGCCAGGCAAATATGGAAATGTTTGCATCTCAATATACAGACAATGTAATAGTTTGACTGGTAGTTGCCTTGCCTTGGGCCTTGTGTACCATTCGTTTAGATCATTATTAGGAGATTTTTGTTGGTCGTTCATATTATAATTTCCATCTATACAGGATACACTGCATTCTATACTTCTGGAAAGTAAATACATTTTTCTGGTGCATTTTTCCCTGGATGTGCAGGTGGTGGGGTGTGGGCTGCTTACCCTATTGTCTTTTCAATCAGTAATTACTGGGGGATTTTCCACTCCATAACAACAGTATTATTGTCTGTAGCTACTACTTCTACATTTATACTTGTGGCATTTCGTTGTGCGGGTGCACCCCCAGTCATACAGTGGGGTAGCTATAGAGTAGTGGGAAAAGGCAGACTTGAGGATTATACCTTCTGCCATTATTGCTCGAAGCCAAAGTCACCCCGGACTCATCACTGTCGATCATGCGGAATGTGTATCTTGGACATGGATCATCATTGCCCATTTGTAAGTGTTCGTTGCTTTTCTGTGTTCTGAGAAGAAAAATCTGTGTGACTTGGGAATGTAAACAGGAATTTGCTTTAAACAAGTTCCCTGTCTATGAGTATAGCTTCTAACTTGTAGTAGATCTTCAAAAACGATGTAACATGGAGTCGGTACAAGCATTGGATGCAGGTGTTGACAAGCGTCAGGGCCCCTAAACACTTGATCTGAGGCTACGGGGTCTGTTGTCTAAAAGTTGTATACGAGTTTGAATAGTCCTGAATAGTTAGGTGCGTAATATACCTGTTGGAATTTGTCCCACATTGGTTAATTATCGCCTCGAAAATTAGTATATGAACCGGGCGACCTCTCCACTTATTGCCAATTGGTTTTGAGTTGGATGCTTTAACAATATTGTACAGTATTTTGATTGTGAGAGGCTAGAAAATTGTCGTTTCTATTGAATGTGAGCTTCTTTTTCCTCAAACCATCCTTTAAAAAATTGAAAGATGAAGTGTCCAATTTGGGAAAGTGTGACGGACACATATCCCACCCTTATGCAGGCGTTGGGTTTCTGCTGGCGGGAAGCTAATAGTTGTGCACTATGTTTCCATGCACTATTGGTGTTGCTGGTAGCTTAGCGATTGTTTTTGCAACCAGTCCTCCTGAGGCTCTTCGCCTCGTTTTGGCCGATGATATTAGTGGCCATGTCTGGGGCCATCTATGTGTAAAACAAAAATTACTCTCTTGGTTTGCACTGCTATGAATCTTACAAAAGGAAGTTGATGTGTGCCTCTAACCACTAATGTTGTATCGCAAGTTGCAGCGTATTCACCATTAGATAATTCATTAATTGCAGCTTATTTACTCTCTTGGTTTGCATTGCTGAGGAACATTAGAGAATCCTACATTGTGATTAGTGATTTCATTAATTGCAGAAGACTATACCAATATATTAAGATCATTGCTAAATGATGTGAGGAAACCGTATTCACCATTAGATAATTCTTCCATGCGCAGATTGGGAATTGCGTTGGGGCAGCCAATCACCGGAGCTTCATTTTCTTCCTCATCTCAGCAGTTGCCAGTACACTCTATGTTTCCATCTTGTCTGCATACGCGGCGTGTCACCTCTGGCCACCATTGAAACTCGGGACTCTTAACATTTCGAGGGGATCTAGCAACATCTTGGCTTTTAACACAGTGAAGACTATTCTATTTGGTTTTCTAAGATCTGCAGAGTTTCTGTCAGCTAGAGGGTTTGTACTTGCTTACCTGTTTGTTTCATGCTTATCGGTACAGATTGGATTAAGTGTGCTTTTGTGGCAACAGCTCTGCTACATATACCAGGGAAACACATATTTGAGTCATCTAAGTTCACAGGGTAGTGATGCTGTTGTGCAAAGAGATTGCCAAAACATTGCTCAATTTTTCGGTTTCTCACATTCTGCATTGCGGTACTTGCCACGGTTTCAAAATCCTCGGAAGAGGCACAAGAAATAAACTTATAATTGGGGAAACTTCTCCCTTTCTGAAAGATCTTCCACGTTTTGTCTCTTCCTATTTTTTCAAAGAGACTATTTTTGTTGTTTTGGAAGTTTATTTCTGAGGTCCTGTTTTGTTTGATCGATGTTGTTGTAATAGAATGCAATGTTGTAAACAGGCGGCAAAAGGAATGTGAAAGTTGATGATATGAATTTTCTTTGAACTTTTTGCATTGTTGGAATCTGTACCAATGTAGCTCAATTCAAGTATTCAACAATGCTACTAACACCGATAGAAATAACCACATATAGCCCCAAGGGTTAGTCTCGGCGTGGATTGCTTTTGACCTGGCCGGGGAAGGGATTAGTTGAGGTGCACGTAAGTTGGCCCGGACACTCCGACCGTCCAAACGAAAGAAGAAGAAAAAATCATACGAGAGAGGCAGTAGCTTATGCACATATCACTTTTGGCTATGTCACATGAAGCAGTTGTAAGCCTAGATAGACGAAATGAAATCTTAAATAGAGTGCCCCCATCTCAACATGATGTCTAATTAATTTTCAAGTCTTTTTCCTGACTTGTTCCAAAACAAATGAAATATTTTTTTGTACTAATTTTGCGCAATTGGAGATTACACATGAAGCTGTACAGGAAGCAAATGGTAAAAAAAAGAAGTCAAAAATCTGAAAATTTAGGGATAAGAGTTTCGAGGCTTTTGGGGTTCAAATACTCCTAAATTTTTACAAGTATTGTATCCGTTCGATGCACGAGACAAAAAAAATCACATATTGTATTTTTCCCTTTTCATTTATCGAACTGACATAATGCTAGTTATGTTTTCCAGAATAGATTAATTGAACCATGCAAATTGGAACTGAAGGGTTGTTTCTGTTTTTGCAGGAAAGACTTGTATTCATGAATTAAAATTTAAAGTGTAAATTTAATTCCTTCAAATTTATTCCTAATTGTAAAAAAATATAGATAGAACCACCCAATAACTCCTTGGGGTGCAGAACCCCCAATAATTTTTCCCTCCCCATGCTAGCCCTCACGTATTGAGATCCCTTTGAGGATTCTCCAGAATTATGTGAGGATTTTCATGGGATCTAGATTGTCCATTTCGGCATTTAATGGTTCGGATGTTTCGGATCATTGATTGCCGAAATGGACGGTTTAGACGAAAACCCTCACACGATCCTTACAGAGAAATCCTCGTAGAGGATTTGGATCCATCCCTCACTTCCCCCTCCCCCACGTCTCTCTCTCCCCCTTTTTTTCTCTCCCCCACTCTCTCCATTTAAAAATAACAAATACTGTATCAAAATTGTAAGAATTTAGGATTAGGGGTTTGGAGATTTTTTAGCCTAACTACATTTGTACTCCCTCTTTCTCCATTTAAAGGTCCATTGTTTCATTTTAGCCGGATAAAAAATGAGTTCTATCTTCAAATCGGTAATGGATATACTCTATCCGTCCCATTTTGTTTGTCTATTATTCATTTTATTTGTGTGTGTGTCTATTTCGTATATCTTTCAATATGTAATATTTTTATGATTTCGACAACTTTGTATTATAAAACAAATTAAAATCTATCAAATAAGATCCATATTACATATTTTTAAAGTTTCCTACCGAAATATATACGCAATACGCAATAGACACAAAAGAGACAAAAGAAATATTGTAATTGACAAACAAAATGGGACGGAGGGAGTATGCAATATGGATCTTGTTTGATAGAGTTCAATTAGACAATGTTTCGAAATTACATAACACATTATATATATTACGAGATATAAGGTATTGAAAAGTGACACGAACTTCTAAAAAAAACTATTAAGGCTCAATTCCGCTAAGATTCTTATTTTTTAAGTACTTATTTATTGCTTTACGAGACCGATTATTCTCTCATAATACATCATCTCTAATTCAAATAAGTAGTACTTATTTTAGTTATTGGAACACTGGGGGACGGTGGGAGTACAAACTATATAGATTGATTGATGGGATTTTTTTATGATTGAAAGAAATTATGGGACTCTTTTGCTGCACTATTTGTGAAAAACTTTTTTCTTGACATTTATTGACAAACTGGAAAAAAAGGTTTCATTTCCATTTTGGACAACCCAAACAAGCCTTAATTGTCCCCCCATCTGGAGTCCGATCTAATTCACAACGGTTCAGTTGAATCTCTCTTCTCCGATCCAAATTCACAGTCGCTTCTTCTTTCCTCAACCTCCAAAAAGCCATACGCGTCCAATCTCTGCATCCCTTGCTTTGAGATCCTTAACCCCAATTCACATAGAGAGAGAGAGAGAGAGAGAGAGAGAGAGAGAGAGAGAGAGGGCAATGCCGCCGCCGAAACCTCTGCGCGGATTCTCCTTCTTCGGCCGCGGCGGCGACTCGGCGAACAGTCGAGGCGGTTCAAAGGCGGTGCCACCGCCATCGCTGAACCTACAAACCGACAGAGACGTGTACAAGCCGGGCGATCCAGTGGTCGTCACTATCGAGATCCGTAACAATTCACCTAGTTCAGGCCTAGGTATGAACAATGGCGCGACAACTAGTAGCAGTAGTAGTGGTAATAGTGACGCTGCCGAGTCTTCGCTGTTGATTGAAAGACTGGCCTTCGAAATCAAAGGGATTGAGAAGCTGGACACTCAGTGGTTCACCACGCAGAAGTCCTCGCCGGATTTGAAGCAGCGGAGAGGTAGGTTTTTGCATTCAAAAGTTTCGGTTGCTCTGCGTTTCGATTCTAACTCAATTCGGCATTTAATTGGCCTTGTTTCCTTCGTTTCTAACTCGATTCGGCCTTTAATTGGCCTTGTTTCTTTTGCTTGGTCTGCTGATACCTCGTGTAAGCATATGCAAGAACATGATTGTTCATGTTCTTGCATATGCTTACACGAGGTATGTATGTGTGGATGTATTGAAATGAATTTAGACAATTCGAATTGTTAGTAGCAGTGGCGGACAAGGGATTTGTGTCTAGCAGGAACCTGAACTGAACTACATGTTCTTGCATATTGATATAAAAATGATATATATTTCATGAGTATATAATGTTACTTGCGAGGTCCGAGGAAGGGACAAGATTGTGTGTATGTGTGTACCTAAAAATGATTGATAACTTGGAATTTTAAGAATTTTTTCCATGCATGTAGCAATTTTAAGAAAAGTTTTCACCTAAGGGACTTGCTAGGGCTAATCCCATAGAATTTTCGTGAATTAACTTGAAAAACTAATATAAAGAATATCTAGAGTTGTATAGGGGCCCAGGCACCCCCCGCATTCCTTTGGTGTCCACCGTTGTTAGTAAGGGATTGAACTTTCTATCAAGATGACTGTTGGCAGTAGGGATTCACTTTTAACCTAGGGGTGTGTTTGGATTCCCATAATATTGAGTTGGCATTGGAATAAGATTAGGAAGCATTAGATATCCACTAATCCAATGCCTGACATTCAAAAGTTTGGAAAATTTAGGAATCTTATTCAGGAAATATTTTTGAGGAAATTTATTAGAGTCGGACATTTTTCTTAAGGGATTGATATTGGAATCTAAGATTACCGGGGGGTAGGAGGAAGGGGGGAATGAAATATCTATTGAGCTGGAGAATATGACTCCCCGAGTTACATAGCTCATCATGAATCACTTTCGTGTTTTAATCCTGTCTAGGCATTCGAAAAACCACATTGACTTTGTTCGTTTTCCATTTGAACTTTGTTTTGAATTTGTTTTCTAATCATTACCCTATTTTTCTCTTCAATTATTACCCTATTTCTCCAATTATTACTTTCATTTCTCTCTCTATCTCTCTCTACTCATTACCCCTCTCTCCAATCATTACCCTATTTCTCTCTCCACCCACTACCAAAACTAAAATACCCAAAGATGAAAACCAAACAAAGCCATTGTCATTTCCCCTCAAGATTCTTGCCATCAAACTTGAGCCTACTTATTTACCTAAAAGAAAAACTCGAGTCTACATGGAATATCTTCCCATTAACCATTTCTGCTTGATTTTTAGTGACTGCTCATTCAACTTTGCTATTTTAATGGGTTACTTAACCTATTTTTATTTCTTTGCATATAAGATATAACAATACCAGTACCCAAGTAATTATCCAATCAATGGGGCTATGGGTGGGGGAGGATTAGAGACAGACAAAGTGGCTGCTCTAAGAAAGTTTTCCTACTGAAATAGCGGCCCCCTCTACCTCCAAAACTCGAGGAACTCAAGGGAAGTTATGCCGGGGAACCATGCTCCAAATCAAAGCCGAAAGGCATCAGAGAGGGCTGACCTGGAGTCCTCCTTCAAATTCTGTGCTCATTACCTTGCTTGCTTTATTCAAAATCCAAAGCATTAGTCATGCACAACTAGTTTTATTTCTTTGCATGAGTGTCTAAAAAGTAAAAGCACCCCTTTGGACGGAGAGTCCCCTTTCCTGTAAGTGTCATACGCATCTTATTAGGCTTTTCTGGCATCCCAGTTGTTCAAAAATTGAAGTTGGATAGATGCAAACAGTGTCTATAGAATACTAAATCAATTTTTGGCGTCCATGTTGCTCGACCAAAGTGTGTCGTAGAAGAAGTTGCCCCAAGCGTAGGGCTAGGTCGATTGTAGCATAATAAACTCTGAAGTCCGAGGTCGAATCCACAGGGAGCCAATGGAGCTAGGCTGGAGGTTTGATTTACGAAGGGTTTTTAGTGTTAGGACTGCCAACCTTTAGTTCGGCTTTGAGACGGCCAACTTTTGAGTGATGCAAATTCTCTCTACCTCCTAACTTAATTAAAAACGAAGATTGACTAGAAATTAAAAGCGGCAAGATCTAGGGGTTTATTCCGCCCATAACTTAGGCCGTTCAATGCTTCTCTTTGATAACTCAAGTGAGAATCATTGTCATTTGATCTCACTCGGAAGATTTAACCATGAAAATCAAGTTTAACTCATACAACGGGGTTTGGAAATGGATGAAAACTCGTTTAGGCATTTTATCAAACACATAGAGTGCCATGGTTCTAAGCATTGGGTGTGCCAATAAGACTTGTCTACACACAATCAAAGAAGTTAACAACCCTAAGTTTAGACCAAAGATTAGAGTTCAACAAGTTCTTTGAGGCATTTTGGCAAACACCTAGAGTGACATAGCTCCAAGTATTATATGTGGCAAGAGATCAAATCCTTGCCTACACATAATCAAAGAGGTTAACAACCCTAGGTTTTGTTACATAAAAATGAACCTAATCCATTCACAAACCACATTAAGCACAAGAAATGAGAGAAGCCATTAAACTACCCAAGTCATGGGGTAGGAATCACCCCATGACCAAGCCAAGGAGGCTACCCCTCCATTAGAGATGAACTAAGCGAGAAAGATGAAGGAAATGCAAGAACCATGGTGAAAAACGAGATTAACAACTAAAACATGTATTGAAATAAAGAGTACTTACATGATTCTTAAAGAAATTACATGGGAAATGGAAATCTAAGCTCAATCCATGGAGGATTGAGAGCAAAACCTAAGGAGGGAGGTAGAGAGAGAAAGGGAAGGGGAAGAATAGCCCTAATTTCGTTCATAAGGAGTATATATAGTCCCATCCAAGATAATTGCAAAATTGCCACTGAAATATTTGCAGACTGGGCTCCTACCGGTAGGGATTGACCTCCTACCGGTAGGAGTTCTTCAGAGCAAAAGTGTGGCCTCATTGGACTAGTTTCCTACCAGTAGAACTATTCACCTACCGGTAGGACTATTCATAGACTTTTGTCAAACTTCGCGGACTCGCTCCGGACACTCCCGAACTCAGATTTGGGTGTTCTTCGAACCGTTGGAAAGCTTGTTGAGTCTACTTTCTAACCCAAGTGGTTTGAATAAAAAGCAATTTGTACAGCAAAAGATATGACGATTTTATCCTCAGTTGGTCGGAAAATGAATTGCTTTCGGTAACATCCTCACATCTCTCCCACTTCCCTTGACCCTTGGACATCCCGAGTATGCTTCAAAGCTTCTTTTCATGACTTTTGGGACTCGGTCGCGGAGTGCCACGTAGTCTTGGGTACTTGGACACACTTGGGGCTATCTATGGTCTTCAAAAACGCCTTATTCACACGATTTACCTGGAAACGCCAAAAACACACCTTTTGTGCAATATCGTTCAAATCAAGCAAGTTATGCACGTGAGTGTGACAAAAATGAGAGAGATAAGTCCCCTTATTTACACTATTTAGGGCTTATCAGTCCATTAGATACATTTTGCTTTGACCACTTTTATTTCTACTTTCAAATTTTAACCTGTACTGTAAGAATCCTTTTCAGGTGAATATGTTTTCATGGACTGCTCAGCGACATCTCTAGTTTCAAATCAAATTATCAACTGCGGTGCAACTAAAACATGTAAGTGGTATTATCATCTATCTGCCATTATTAATGTTCTATGCTTCTATTAAGTTGTCTTTCCTTACTTTGAATAACTGGAAAACTGACTTCTGTAGTTTCCATGCATCTCCCCCCGTAAGTAAAGTATATTTTCACCTTCCTGAAGGAAGTATGTGCACTTCAGAATCAGCTATACAAGTTGTTGCCACTAGTGTTTGCTGAACAACAAGTAGCTATTTTAAGAGTTTATTATTTCTCTTGTTTAGTTTAACTTCAATGCATAGTTTTTCTGCCCGAGAGCAGATTTTTGTTGCCTTAGCCAGTCTTTGATTTCTGTCGGTTTTCATTGTCTTATAATGCATTGTCAGATAATATTTATCTTTGACCTTGGCCTGGAGGCATTCCCACTGGTTTCTTTTTGTGGAACATTTTTACTCCCATCAATTTCTTCGTATCTCTTTTGGTAGTCGGAGATGTATCCTTGGAGATTTGTGTGGAATATGGATTTTGTTGTTAATTCTGTTGGTGATGATTCTAAGATGTGCCTGGTTTTAAGGTAGGTGATTGAGTTTGTCCCACATCAGTTAATTATCTCCTCCAAAACAAGTAGATGAGCCTGGGCAGCCTCTTCAACTCCAGTGGTCATGGTAAGGTCTGTTGGCTTCTGGTTTTTAAGTTAAGGGTTAAACCGTTGAAGCACGAGGAGGATAAGGTTGCAAAGGTTGGAGCGATTTGGCTTTGCATAATGAGTATAGCTATTACCGCGTAGATTATGGGTATAATTGAAACTCCAACACTCCTCCGCACTTGCGACCCTAGACTCGCACGTGGAGAGGAAAACAAACAATTCATAATACTTGGATCCCAACAAACAACGGTGCACCTATGGCACAAACAAGGGGGAACAAATTCTCTAAAACTGATACCATGTTAAAGCATCCAACTCAAAATAATTGCCAAACCTTGGAGAATACTGATTCATAAAAGGATGCCCGAGGATCATTACAGACCTACCCGGCTGAGTTTTCCCACGCAATGTAAAGACTCTGCCCGATTCCAAACCCACCAATTCGGGCGGGGGGGTGGTGGTGGTGTTGAATCAATGCTAAATCAGTGCATGTATTTACCCTTTTATGAATTGGTATTCTCCATGGATTGGCAATTGGTTTTGAGTTGGATGCTTCAACATGGTATTAGGGTTTGGTGAATTTGTTCCCCTTGTTTGTGCCATAGGTGCACTGTTGTTTGTTTTGATCCAAGTGTTATGGATCGTTTGTTTTCCTCTCCACGCGCGAGTCGGGAGTTGCAGGTGTGGGGAAGTGTTTGAGTTTGTCTCACATCAGTTAATCATCTCCTCCAAAACTAGTATATGAGCCAGGATGGCTTCTCCACTCATTGTCAATTGGTGTTGAGTTTTATGCTTTAACAGTAGGGTAAGGGGTTTAATTAGTGATTAGAGGAGTCTTAATCAAAGAGCTGAAGAGGAAGCTACTCTATAACTTTAAGATGTGCAGGGAATGTGAGGCATTTCTTCCTGCCTCATTTGTGTGTGTGTGTGTGTGTGAGGGAGAGAGAGAGAGAGAGATGGTGATGACAACTTGAGGGGGAGTGCATCAGTTAGGGTTAGGGGTTGAATAAGTGGTCAAAGGAGTCTTAATCAAAGATTTGAAGAGGAAGCTACTCTATGGTTCGTTAACTTTAAGATGTGCAGGGAATGTGAGGTATTTCTTCCAAAAGAAAGCAGTAAACCAGTTCTACCGCATCTGGTTGAAGCTTGTTGTGGAAAAGCAAGTACAGGAATTGGACCAATTTAGTCACACAGTCGATGCTGGTGTTTAGTATGACATGTTATCTTCACGTAGTAAATAGTAGAATGCTGCTGGTTTAGTCTGTATTAATGTTTTGTTGTGTTTCATATGGGCCTTGGCAAGGTTCTGAAAGTTGCTAGGTGCTTGTCGAGCGGCCGGGCACCACTTTAGGCGGATTTTCCATTTTTATCTACCCCCTCTCCAAGTTTTGAGAGCAAATACAACAACATAAGTAGAACAAAGCATTAAATTACATGGAAACTAAGTAAAATGCAAAGTTCAACGTTCATACCAAATGAAACTAAATAGCTACATGGAAACTAAGTAATAATGCAAAGTTCAATGTTCAAACCAAATGAAACTAAGTAGTACCAAATAACTAGTCAATTACAAAGTTCAAAATCAAATAAAACAAAGTAGTTACTAAATTTCTAGTCAACTGCGTAGACTGAAAATTGTCGATCTCTGTAAGTGCAACTATGGTTTTAATATTTAGGGCTTTGAAATTTTCGATCGTGTAAGAGAACTAGGTAGGCTGACCCCAATTAATTGACACACAAGGCTCTCGGTTTGGTTTGGTTGGGTGTGGTTAAGAGAACTAGGTAGACTAGACATGTATATATATCACAATAAAACTACACCAAAGCCCTTTATATAAAATTACCACGACACTAAAGCTCTTAATTTTTTAAAATCACCCTGCCTACCCGCCTAATTGTTCGCCTAGCCCCACCTAGCCACATAATCCCGCCTAGTCCGCCTAGTGGCCGATTAATCGGCCCGGCGCCTAGACAAACACGGTCCTAGGCCCCTAGGCGTGGTGGTGGGGGTACCGCCTAGCTCCTAGGCGCTGATTAATCGGCAGCCTAGGCCGATTTTAGAGCTGTGGGCAGTTGCCCATTTTGTGGTTGAGTTTTTTGTTTCTTTTCTGTGCGACAATGCTGTTGGATAGACTCTGTGTTTCTTTTTTCCCTCTATACTTCCCTTATGTGTAGCTTTAGATTGCTTGAACAATGTCATGTTGTAGAGTGTTTAATTTAATACGTGCAAACCATCTGGTGATATGGTACAACTCTCAAAGTTAGTTGTGATGCGGCTGATGCCCAAGGGACTGGGTGTGATTTCTAGAATCATCTTCTGCTTCTGTCCTCTGGTTCCAGCTTGCTCCAGTTTTATCTTTCTCATTGACTAACTTAGAGTTTATTGAGATTTTGATTAAGAAAAACTGCTTCAATGACCTTCTGTCCTTTGATTTCTGCTTGCCTATAGTCATGTTTTGAATTTTTAACTTATTTTGGTATCTTATAGTGTTATATTTGACTTTTCAATTTAAAACTTGCTGCAATAACCCTAATCCTTTTCCCACAGCACTAGTCATTTTACCAATCAGTGATACAGAGTACTTTCCCCGAAATCAACCAGCTAGTTGTCTGAAAACCCTATCATATATGACTTTGAAAATGAAGCTGATTTTGATGACTCCTTGTACACATGATGTGGATAATCTTATCCACCAGATGTTAGTTTCTTATGCGGGTTAGAAAAATTACTTCTGTCGCTTATTATGATATTATAGTGGCATAAATATTGCGATTGGTTACATGTTAAAATGAGCGGCGGGGCCATAAAATTATGCCTGGGCCTCTATTTCTTGGAGGGAGTTAGTTTTGTTTCATACTTTCATGTAGATCTTATGTTGAGAGATTGTCGCTGATCTCAGCTTATGTTTTTTTTGATCGGCATCACAGCTTATGTTTTCTCATTACATATTTTGGTTTTCTTACTGCTTCGTGGGGTGTTTAGGCTTGTCATGTGTGATCAGTGTTGCATCACTCCTGAATCCTCCTCTTAATGCTGTTTAAGGGTTCGAGGCTTCAAGCTAATGGATTCTAAACCACTCGTGCCTTTTGGTTTGGGTGCAGATCTTGTGCGAACTGTTCTACCAAGCATTATACCACCATCTTACAGGGGTGCTACAATTCGATATTTGTATTATATTAGATGCATGTTATCTGGCCAATCTCTGGTATTGGAGAATGGACACTCTCATGAAGAATCAAGTACTGATTTTGCCGAGCTGGTTAGTTTCCTCATATGTCACAATTCCTGTCACAATCCTTGAAATAATTTGGAGGTCGTGTTATCAGATCTGATATTCTGCTCTGTATTGTTTGTTTTGAAATAGGCTTTATGTCAATATTTTTTCAGTAAACTATGCCTTCATTATCTTCACATTCATTGCGGATGGGGTTTGCGGGGGAATCTTGCCTATGTTATTTTCCTCGTACATGAACTATTAAGATGATTCATTGCATGCTTAAGATCCAATGTTGGGAACTTTTTAGCTGTGTATCTTTCAGTGGGTCGATGTCTACAGACGTTTGGATGTGGGACAATTTTATTATACTGCTTTCTGTTTTGAATTTCATGAAGATTCGCTTTTAGTAAAAGCTTGATGAAGTTTGTTGTCTACAGGAAGCTCGAGTTCCATTGCAAATCTGGGTCACTCAAGCAACCAATGGCCTACCAATTGAAGAAGGCCGGAGTGATGGTGAGTTTAGGCATCCGGTCTTCTCCTAGAAGTGAACCTTCAGCTTAAATGTTATGTCCACTTAGGAATTATTCTTTTTTGATAGACAATTGTGCATAGGATGTGACTGTGTGAACACAATTTATTTTGAAACTTGGTATACCATATTACTACTGAGACTTTTCTTATGCTGTCTTTATGTCACTGAGAATTTTGTAACGACCTGGCTCCTCAAGCACCAAGATATTAAAAAGACCACAATCTGTCTTTTAATCCAAAAACTATATAATTTACAATTATCTCTATAGTAAATAAACAACAACCCACTCTTGCAGCAACCCAGACAAGCTCGCACCACTTGCACCTGGCCCGCTAACCAACCTGCAAGCTAGAGTCCAAAAACCCCAGGAGTGTGTGAGACATTAACGTGTACAATATCAACACTAAAATAACTGCACAACATCAACCATCACGTATTAACACGAACCACGAATATAACACATTCCACATAAATGGAACTATATATCCGGTCCTCCTCAGTATATGACGGGTGATGTACCACCTCACTAGCCTTACCACAGCCCATTGGCTAACTTGTCTTTTGGCATAGCTTATTAGCCTAGTCACCCCGTCACATACCAAACAGTTCCACGACATACAGTCACCGCACATAACACAACCAACAAGAACCCGACATTAATATTGTACAAGAAATATGTATCTCACACTCACCCTCAAATCGCCTTGCCGTCAGATATAATCCCACCTTATATTCCTCTTCAAAGATCATCGTACAAGATCTCATCAGAACAAAAACCCATAATTATGCTCCTCCCGGCTCCTCTCTCCAAAGCCCTTTTTATTTATTTGTTCTGTTTCTCGTTTTAACTTGGCTGATCTATATACAATCAATAGACTAGGTGTGTAGGCATATGTCTCCTCTTACTAGAACTTGACACATGCTCCATAAAGATGACTAATCAACACATATACACATGTCCACCTCCTATCACTTTGTCCTATTATCAAGTCTATATTGTCCTATTATCAAGCCTATATTTACCTTAGGAATTCAAAGTATAAACTCATTCCTCACATGCACACATGCACGTGTACCACCTCATCATCAAGAATAAAGTGTTTTGTCCATTTAGCAAGAATTAATATATCAAATATGACATTTCTGAAAATATTGGAAAAATGCATGGCGGGGTGTTACAAATTTAGTGTTCGGAATTTGTTTTGTTAAACCGTTGAGCAAGGCTCTGCATTCAAAAAATTATATCCGAGGCTGTCTGGTGATATTGTCAACGTTTTTTGTGCGATATGTTGCTCTGAAGTCTGAACTTGCTCTGGACTTTTTGGTTTTGTGTTTTTGATATACAATAAATGAGCAGAGCTTTTTACCCCTATTTTTAGGAATTGTTCCTGCTTCGACCGTCGTTCTGGATATCTATTGGAAGGAGATGGATGGAGACTCTGATTGGGTAAGCTGCTTAGAATGCCATTTTTTTTCCTATTACTCCCTCCGTCCAAAATTGCTTGCCCTTTTTGGGAAACCGTTCATTTTGCACGCAAAAAATAATGTACACCTTTGTTTAGAATCAATAGTTTTTTGGTGTATAGTTGGAACAAGAACAAGAGAGAATGATATCCTTCTCTTGACCAATTTTTAGATTGGTTTGAGCTTTTCCATTCTTATGGGAGTGTATAGGGCTTTTTTTTTTTTCTTTTTCTTGTGACCTCTTTTTGTAAACGGGTGGCATTCTCTTAATGCCTTCTTTTTAGTATAATTATTTACTTATAAAAAATATATAAGCATGATTTTTTTCCCCAAATTTTTACACCAATTTAATGATATCATTGAGAAGAAAAACTTGGGCAATTTTTTTCAAAAGAAATTCTCATAAATACGTTATTTTTTGCTTGCAATTTGGGACGGAGGGTGAGGGAAGTGGATAATATTTCTTTCTTTTGGAGTACAAGAATGGCATGCCAATAGGGTACTTAACTAATCATATTTTTTCTACAAATTTGAATATGAGTGGATTCAAGGACTGGATTGTGCTATGACCTATTGCGCACCTTCTTACAGGCTACACCCAATGAAACATATGATGGAGTTGAGGAGGGCTATGAAAGCTCAAGGGATGAAATTTCTTCTGTGTCTTCCTATAACCCCACCAAGGAAAACTTACACACTGCTTTCGGGAGTTCATTATCCTTGCAGTCATCTGTTGGAAGGTTTTCAAACCCTGATGCTTCTTATCTCAAAGAGCGAACTAGCATACATTCATACATGCCCCTTCCTCAGCTGTCTGTGGCTGAGGTCTTATACGATTCTGGTGGGGGTAAGCTGTTACTAGAGTGTTATATTCTTCATTATGTTGAATTTGAATTTTGTTTTGCCACTTCCAAAAGTATCAGTGTGGTTGAAATTTCCTATTGAATTAGGTTTCTAGAGTTGTTTTTGTGACAGTTTTTGAATTATGTCCCATTGGTTTATGATAACCACGAGTGTTCGAACTATCTGTCTTGAATTATAAAGCTATGCTATTAAGGGATGTAAACCACTTTTTGTTGAGACTTGAGTGATGGAAGTCCTTGTAAACAGATATTTTAACGCCTCGGAAGTCTTCAGCCACGGGATCTCCAAGTCAGCAGTTAAAACATTCAAAATCACTTCCCACAGATGATGATTTAAGAGTAGCATCTGTCCCCGGAGCTGTTGAACCATTAGCATGTAATTCGTTGCTTTATCTCTTCTATGTAGGTTTGAGTTATTATTTGCCATGGTTTAAGATATTAGACCTAGAAAACTTATTTGCTGCCAAGATTTCCTGCAGCAGAAAACTTTATTCGAGGAAGATCTTACAATATCAGATTGGATGACCAAGTTCTGCTTAGATTTTCACCAAAGAGCTCTGACTCATCTTATTACTTCAGTGATATGGTAATTGCTGTTCGTCATCCATTCTGTGACTGTTCTTTTCTTCTATGTAGATTTTTAGTCTTACCTTTCTTAACAGATAGGCGGTACTCTTACTTTCTTCAATGAAGAAGGGTCAAGGAGATGCCTTGAGGTAATTTTCATTGACTCACATTGGGCTGTTGTTTTGTGTAATTTATGCCTCTCTTGATTTGACTAGAAGTACACTGTGTTTCAGCTTTCAATAACACTGGAAATGTCTGAGACTATAAATCGTCGTTTTGTCCACCCTTCTAGGAGACATTCCCCAACAATCACAAAGGTATACTTTCGACTCGAAGCTGTGATGCCTAAAATGATTGCGCATACACCAACTTGTTATTGTGTTGCATATTTGAATCCATACTTTAGTTCTTACTTTTGACACAGGGTATACATTTGTTCCTGCTAGGGCCTTATGTATGTCAATTCAATGCCTTTGAATTATACTAGTTTTTCAAAACCATTAAAATTGTTGTCTCTGGCGAAATGGAGGAAGTGGGTAATCTGGTTGTGCAGCCCTGGGAAAAGTGTGCCAGCTGTATGGTGTCAGTGGAGGCACTCAGGAGGATGGTTCATGCTTCATCGAGTATGCTAGGAGATTGTCCTTGAACTCCTTAGGCTTGAGGACAAGGCACCGTGTACATGATTTGCCTTAATACCAGAAAGGAGAACTAGGATAAAGGGTGATACTCTATTGGTTTACTGCCACCTTGTGACACCTGGATCCGAAACATGTTGAGAAGATGATGCGGTGGGTTGTGGGTTACATAGGCCTTTTGATGTCAAGCGCTGCTAGTTTCTATGTTTATAGAAATAGGCTTAGTCTATTTGTTCTCATCGTGTAGTGCAGGAATAGAGATTTGTGGTCGATTTTCAACAATGCCAATTCCCAATAAAGTGGTCCCACAAATCATAATGAGGTTGCCAGTTTTATTGTTAGAACTTAGAACTCAAATGCTGTTAGTTGGCATGATATGTTAAAAGCTAAATACAAATACCTTGTTACACCTTGGAAGTCACTGCTGTAGGATCGGGAACCTCCTCATTTCCAAAATTGTCGTAGACTAACGTGCCTTGGAGTTTGAACAAGTATTTAAGAGCTGGATTATGCCTTGGTAGCATGCTCGCTAAATATTTTTGAATTTGTTAGAATGGATCTTGTGGAAAGGTGGGGGATGTAAGTGCAGCAAGACACTAGAAACTTGTGGATCATAGAGTGTGACAAATGTATTTTTCCCTTGAGGTTCCACCTTAGGGACAAAGTATTTATCAGAGCCATACTTCTGTTTGTCTTGCTTATTTCTTGTGTGGTTATCACTATAGTTGAGAATAATATGTTCAATTTTTGTTGGATTACGTAGGTTCAAAGTGATCACCACGAGGTTGTTGCTGATTTGCTGCAGACAAGCTTTCTCTTTTCCATTCCCATGGATGGGCCAATGTCTTTTTCCACTCCCCGTATCTCTGTGCAGTGGGCTCTTCGTTTTGAGTTCTTCACCACTCCAAAAAATGTGGATTGGACTAGGTATGACACGTTAATGAGACCACACAAGGAACGGACTTGTGGCAAAGTTTCCCAAGTTTGTGTGTAATAGTTTGGTCTCGAGGTCTTGCATAGAATTTTTACAACTAGGGAATTTATGTTTTGGCTGTTGTCAAAATATTTGCTATAGAGCTCCTTGTTTTTCTTCTTGTTTGTATAGCCATTTTTCAGTTTTCTATCTCTCAACTCTCTCCCTTTATTTGTTTTTTTTTTTTTCTCTCCCCTTTCATGGTAGATTCGAGCATCCTCTTCTGATAGAGGGAAGAGACAAGTGCGAGTGGGTGCTTCCAATAACTGTACATGCACCTCCTGTGGGGACTCCAGGAATTCACACACGCAGTGAGAAGCCTGTGACTTTGGAACCCTTGTGGCTTCGTACTTAAAGGTAACCAGAATATATGATCTGTTGTATCTTTATGTTCAATTCACTGTCTCTGTGTGTGTGCGTGCTATGAACAATGGCAGAGGAGACTAATTGAACCGTTAGATTCTTGAACTTCTCTATTTCATTTTTCTTACCCAAGTACAGCCTTGGGGTAAGCAATCGCAGGTTTGCCAAGACTGCTGTTTAGCACCATGGTTAAACGTCCTGATGTTTCGTTGACTGATTGAGGACTCTCTTTCGGATGCATACTACCACCAAGTGCAAGCTCTCCCAGAATTGCTGATTTAGCATTGGAACACCCTGATTTAAGCAGTTAACTTTGTTGTTTCCTCCTCAGTTCTACTCAAATGCAAATCGGCCAGCCATGGTAATTGTAGGAGAAGAAAATGGGAGAACGCAGATGATGCAACGTCACGTTCTCAGTCGGAGTATAATTTTCTGTGAAGATGCTGTCTTTGATCAGCTCCAACCTTATTGATTCTACATCCATTTTTTGGGTCCGATGTATATTCCATTTTTTCACATTTTAGGGGATTGACATACGAAGATGAAATGTATTTTAGTCCCCCTAGCTTTCTGGGAACTGCTTTAAAGTTGTTTTCAATTTCCCCCCGTATGCAGAACTAGGGATTTTCTTTTTTGGTGTGAAATATCCTTCAAGACTTGCAATATGACACCGAGTAAGATTAGAATTAGCGTTGTTTTATGTTGTATCAGGGGCCATTAATCAGTATTTAGTTGTGTTTTAGTTTGAGAAGTCACTTAATAATACCTGCGCGTGGTGTTTCGTATTCTCTGTATACATGGATTTTAAGGGTGTAAATATAGTCTAGAGACGCACATGGACTTTGTTTTGCTGTTTGGTTGATGGATACGTTAAGAATTCATCACATTCTGTTGAACATATGGTTTCTGATAGAGCAGAACAACAAAAAGGAGCTCAGTTGGCATCATCCACCGCCTTCCTTAGTGGAGGCCAGAGTTCGAGCCCCATGAGAGGCGGTTGGTTGAGGTTCAAGGCTATGGGTAGCCTCTGGACCTCTTGTGGACTAACTTACTAATTTCCCGCTAACTCCCGATGTATACAATATTGGTAAATAAATAAATAAATTTTTTTCCAGTTGGATAGGAAATAAGGTTTACTTTTGTTTGATTTCATTTGGGTAGGGCAAAGGGAATTGCAGATCCTAGTTTGGATAGTTTTAAGGGAAAATTTCAAAAAAAACCCTAAACTTTCAGCTGATCCGCAAAAAAACACTTGAATTTTAACTAATGATAAAAAGATACATGAACTTACCATTTCGTTAACAATTAGGCCGCCGTTGTCTAATTCTGTCAATTTGTAATAGATGGAGCTAACGGAAGGGTTAACCTTCCTCTTTTTTTTTTTACTTTCAAAAATTACTTTTTGAACTCTTTTTTTTTTTTTTTGGTAGTAAATAAATATACAATAAATTTCTTTTTTTACTATTTATCAAAAATTATTTTAATCCTATTTTTTACTATTTACAAAATAACTTTATGCTCCTTTTTTTTCCCTTCAAATTTTAACCTCCCCCCCCCCCCCCCCTCTTTCTTTTTTAGAAATTCGACCCCACACCACCAATCAACCCCATAACCAAGCTCCAATGCCCTAACCCCAATTTCAGAAATTCAAAATTACTTTTAATCTCTTTTTTTTTTTTAAAACTTTTTACTTCTAAAAATTACTTTTAACTCTTTTTTAGTTGTAAATAAATATACAATAAAGTTTTTTTTTTTACTATTTTTTAAAAAGTACTTGAACCCCATTTTACTTTCAAATTACACCCCCCTCCCCCCTCTTGAAATTGGGGCTAGGGCTTTGGTGGTTCGAATTTTTGAAATGAGTGAGAGAGAGAGAGAGATGTAAAATTTGAAAATAAAAAAGGGGTTGAAGTTATTGTTTTAAACAGTAAAAAATAGTTTGTAATTTTTTGCTTCTGCCTCGGGAGTTCAGTACTTTTGTTGCAATTCCTCAATAACTATCTGGGCTTTGTTCTCACTCATCTGGCCCTAACCCACTATGGGTCGGTTGCAAATTTTAAATGTAAAGAAAGCAATTTGGTTCACATGGGGAAAACCTTGAACTTTTATACTAGAAATTGGTGACATGAAACATTTACTTTTTGCTCATAAGCTATTGGAGATCCACTTGACATGTAAGTCTTATTACAATACATTTAAATGAGAAAATTCTCATGCTTGGAACAAACTAAAAACACGAGAGGAACATAAACTTGAAACAAAAAACAGAAATTGAACAACAAACTAGCATCTGTAATGCGTACCCAAATCAATATGGAGCATCACAAATTAAGTTATGGTCTCAACAGATACCTTCAAGACCCACCAAGCCTCAAGCACCTATGAAGGAAGAAGGAAAATTAGTTATTGAAGAAGTTTGATGAGAGAATATCATAATCACTTACTAAATATATAACTTTGGTCGAAGATGCGGCAGCTTGGAAAATGGGTTGATTTTGTGCACATAATTGAATATATACATAAAAGCGCTAGCATATAACCAATTTTCTGTAAAAGAAAGAAGGAAAAAAGAACACATCCACATCCTCCAATTGATGATAGTTGCAGAGGTTATTCAAGAACATGCCTCATTAGAGTTCCAACTTTGTAGTCTCTTCACTTTGTTTTGAAAAATACTTACACTGAGGTTCCAGACATCTAGACTTCTAGTAGAATTTATTGATTCTTAAGGTTGAATTAGAAATGAAAATCCTACGTTTTGTTCATAGCTGCAGACCACGTGAGAGCTAGGAAAAGAGGAGATGAAAACATTATGGTTGTTAGGAACTAAAACGTTTATGTAAGTAATAAGCTACAGCTGAAACAACCCATGTTTTGTTGGCGAGTGCAGAATTGTGGTAGTTATTGGAATGTGTAAGGGATCATACCTGCACATGATCAACCTGCAATTCTAGCTCTCATTCTTCCGTGCACTCCAACTCCGAGAAAAGTGTTCCTAATCACATGCAACTGAGTAACTGTTTCTTTGATATCCGGTCGATCTCTTGGTAGTTCTTTTGAACAAGCTATTCCCACTTTAAGAATTGAAGTCAAGCACTCCTGAACTTCGTGAATGCTAGCCGGGCTTTGATTCTGAGGGCTGTTGCTTGAGCTTGCCTCTCCCATTACTACTTGTTGAAACAGTGTTGGATCAACAATGTTTGCTACTTGTTCAGCCATAGCTATCTCAACAAAGTTGTGGAGAGTCAGACTACCCGTGAACATGGTATCTGTTGGTCTCTTCCCTGTGACCATCTCCAATAAGAGAATACCAAAACTGTACATATCACCCGACGTTGATACTTGATTTCCCATGCCATACTCTACAATTCATCCATCATATAGATAAAAAAAAAATTACAAATTAATCTGCTTGATAATTAGCCTCTCAAGGAATAGTAAAGAAACATCAGCAAACATCTCTTCTTTGTTGGAATAATGACATTTGGATCTGCTTGTGTCATCTGAAATGCCTAATTTGAATTAGGCTTGATTGGTTCACTTCAATTTTGTTTGGGTTAATGTTTATTCCATTGAAAAGCCTTAACCAAACATATAACAAAAGCCAAGGGTTATAACCGTGCATACAAGAAGGAACCCTTAATTAATTATCAGAGCATCAAAACAAAGAGAACTGGGATCTAAATTCTTTTTAGTAGCTATTACCTAACCATAGTCCCTTAATTATCAGGTTCGGTTGTGGGTTCTTGGAAACTTGGCTCTCCTTTGGAATGACTCGGTCCGGCTCTGGTTTGGTCTGTGGTACTCACGTAATAAAGAAAATAAAAAGTCTATCTCCATTGCGATACTTTCTGGAAAAAGAAAGATAGTGGCAGAAACCTAGGTAGACAGTGTTTTTTGAATGCTGGTTAATACTACCAAGTAAGCTATTATAATTTCTTGACGTTAGCACGTGGCCCATTTGTGGTGAAAATATTCCCTAACCCAAGTGAATTACGAATTGCACGAAAGACGATAGAAAAATGTTTACAAAATACTCTCGAATAAAAAATGTGGAAACGTCCTGTAAAGAAACCAATAAAGTTAAGAAGATACAATTGTTGGTTATTTATTTTTTAGGCTAATGTGTCTTGGCAATAACAATGAAAGAAATTTTCTCCATCTCCATTTCAAGAAACAATCTAGAAACTTAAAGCTTTCTGCTGGACTCAACTGCATGTAATACTTTTGAAAGCAAGATGATGCAGTGAGAAGTAAAACATAAGAACCAGCAGCTTCATTTCTGTATATGGGTTACCAGACTCAAAGGAGAAGTGAATTAAATCTAAAAACCGTTTGAAACGAAGGAGAAAAGAAACACAAAATGAGTCTCAGGGGTATATTTACCTGGAGCTGCATAACCGGATGACCCCCGTAAGCCAATAGAACTTGATTGATTTGCAGAAAAAATACGTGTCGCATCTACAAGGAATCTTGCTAACCCAAAATCACCTACATGTCCAACCATATCATCGTCAAGAAGAACGTTGCTCGGTTTCAAGTCACAGTGAACTATTGGTTCCGAGCAATGGTGGTGAAGATAAAAAAGTGCAGAAGCGACGTCAAATGCAATATTTAACCTCTGTAGAAGGTTTAAACTCTGCGACTTGTCGTGAGCATCATCTTCTTTCTCATTTGGATGCAACCACTCCTCTAGGCTCCCATTGACCATGAACTCGTAAACCAGAGCTTTAAAATCATCACCTTTATAGTCAACGCTTGAACATGCCGTGATGACATTTACAAGATTCCGATGCCTGATGCTCCTTAAGGCCTTACACTCAGCAATGAAACTCTTGGCAGCTCCCCGGAATTGAAGGTTTAATACCTTCACGGCAACTAGTTTTTCACCTTGATCAAGATCAAGAATTCCTTTGTACACCGAACCAAAACTACCCATGCCGGCTAGATTGGTTGGAGAGAACCCATTGGTTGCTTTAACTAGACTCCCATAGGACAACTTAGCAAATGAGTGGCCAAAAAAACTAAAAGATGGTACCTCTGTTCTCTTTTTAAACCAACGAAGATGCACGAAATACATCATCACAAATAGACATACAAGCCCAAAAGACAATAGGAGAGACACTTTCACGACTTGAGTAAATTTCTTCCTTGGGAATCCCTTGGATTGGCAACTGCGCAGTTGTAAATCAGGTATACCACCACAAAGCTTCTTGTTTCCCTCGAGAGAAATAGCTGCTACAATTGTAAATATACCTCGTTTTGGTACTGCTCCCTCGAAATCATTGAATGATATATTTAATTTCTCTAGGAAAGGAAAGTCCATTAAATAGTCCGGGATTTTCCCTGAGATATCATTCATAGATATGTCTAGTTCCTCCAAGCCTCTCAATTGACTTAAAGTTGATGGAAGGATTCCCGAGAAATTGTTGCCCTTCAAATTAAGTGATACCAATTGCACACAGCTACCAAGGGCGCTTGGAATATTACCAACCAACAAATTCTCAGAAACATCTAGTATATTAAGATTTTTTAAAACCCCAATTTCGATGGGGACGAAGCCAGTCAAGTTGTTATGAGATAGGTCTAGATAAATCAATGATGAGAGACTAATAACTTCTTTGGGTATGGTGCCACTAAGATTGTTTTTGGCGAGATTAAGCTGCAGCAACATCTGACATTTGCTTATACTCGACGGGATGCTTCCGTGAAGATCATTTTCGGACAGATCGAGAGATAGTAACATGGATAAGTTTCCGAAAGACGACGGGATGTCACCGTAGAATCTATTACCTCCGAGCAACAAGAGACTCAGGTTTTGAAGTTTCCCGAAATCAGCAGGAATGTTACCTGTCAAATGGTTGCCTAATGTTACGAATACCTGCAAATTGACCAGATTCACTATCTCTCTTGGGATGCTCCCATAGATGCTGTTGCCCTGCAAGTTTACATAACTAAACCCAACGGAAAAATTAGTAATTGCTTCTGGAAACACACCTCCAAAACCATTGTCGCCCAGTTCCAACCGATTGAAATCGGTGGCATTGATCAAAGAAGAGAGAAAGCTCAAGTCATCGGCTTCCCCTGTTCCTAGATGATTAGAAGCAGCACCTAACCACTGTAGATTACGCAGCCTATCCAAAGAAGGCATCTTCCCAGTAAAATTGTTGTCGTCCACCCCAAGGTAATATAGATTGGTGGCATTCGATATTGAACTAGGAATGGATCCAGTCAACAAGTTTGTGCCAACTCCAAGGAACTCGAGATTAGAAAGTGAAGTTCCTAGGTTTGTGGGAAGAATCCCTTGGATTTGGTTCACTCCGATATCGAACCCCGTAATGGAAGAGAGATTAAATATTGAAGAAGGAATCGCACCGACCAGCATGTTCACCTCTAACGCAAAACCTTCCAAGTTTGTCAATCGGCCTAGATCATCAGGTATATTCCCTCCAAAATTATTTTCGGATATATAGAGGATCATCAGAGATGATAGATTACCAATAGTTGCAGGCACACCTCCTGTTAGACTATTCTTTGAAATATACAATCTCTGGAGTTTGGATAGGCGATCGAGCTCCGTTGGAATCTTTCCCGTTAGCCTGTTTTGAGTAAACTCAAGGGAGATAAGATTAGAGCAACGAGATATATTGGCCGGAATTTCGCCGGTAACAAAATTACTATACAGTGACATGAGTTTCAGTCTGCGTAAGCGGCCGAGTTCTTGGGGGATGTCATGATTCAAGCTATTGTTTTGTAACCCTAATTTCATAAGGAAGCTTAAATTTCCAATGTGCGGCGAAATGGACCCTGATAGTTTGCCATTCCAAAGGATTAACTCAGTGACCCTCTGATGCCGGCGGCCACACGTTACACCAACCCATTGGCAGAAGTGGACGGATTCATTCCAAGAATTTAGTATCCCGAGGGGATCACCGGTGATTTCCGCCTTGAATGCTAGTAAGGCTAGCCGATCAGTCTCGTTCCCGCCGTGCACAGAGTCGGGTACTGAACCCCAAAGCAAGAAAACAACAATAGGCATGAAAAGAAAAAATGAAGGCGGCAACAACAGTGCCATGTGTTGTTCAGGTATGTGGCGGAGCAAATTTCTCTGCTTACTTTGTTTTGAATCTGAAGAAGAGACTGGTGCAAGGAAATTGGAAAGTAAATGCTGAAATTTTGGAGGAACAACTTTTCCCAAAATGTGAGGAACAATTTTGGAGGAACAACAATTTCTCTGCTTACTCCTAAAAACGATTAAGTCTGCTTACATTCACCCAATTATATATTCCCTCTGTCCCAATTTGTTTGTCCACTTTTTTATTCTAGCTTGTCCCAAAATGTTTGTTTGGTTCGAAAAATTCATAGACTAAAAGCTATGAAATTCCAGATAAATGTGCACATTGCATTTTGTTCAAGATAAATTATATATAAAGGTGTTTAGATATGTCATTAATCGGTATTCCATGAACATGATTCTTCTCGAACTCGAAGAACTTGACGAGTTTTATAAAATGAACGTTTCTGATCATTGTTGTGAACCCGGGATTGGCTCACGAAATTCAAAAGTGGACCAAACTGTACGGGATTCGTACTGGACCGACTATACTTGAGTCCTTGATGATGACTGGTTTCCATTGTGAGATGAGGGAAGCAAGAAAGCATTTAGTAAAGTCAGTCCAAGTCTGTATTTTTATTATTTTTTTGAATTCATGAGAAAGTTTTGAACAAAAATTGTTTATTGCGTAGGAAACTAAGATTATTATTATTTTTATATAAAATATGGTGACTTTTACAGGACAAGTTTTAAAGAAAAATTAATCATGGTGGAAAAGTTAGAGATGGGAGTCCCAGAGTTTTCCTACAAACCGAAAAGAAAAAAAATACAAAAAAAACCCAGACATTTTCATACTATTTTTACCTTTCCTCACAACTCTACCTTGTTAAGAATAAAACTACATGTTAAATTCACAACGTCCCTACGCATCTTGGAAACTACGACCACATAAATCAAACAACAAAACGAAACAGTGCGTAATGATTAGAAAAGAAAGAGCACACAGATTTACATGGAAAACCTCAACGTGAGGAAAACCACGGGAGCCACACCAATCCATTATAATGAAAATTAATGGAGTACAAGTTTTCTCTCTTCTCTCTAAGAAAAATTTCCTCTTGCGCACCCCTGGGCTCCGACATTGCTCAAGGTTGTCTGCATACCCAACGTAGCGGCCTAGCTTAAGGTGCGAATAATTGGCTGTTGGTTAATTACTTGCCAACTCCACCTATACGATTAGTTGTGTTTGATTGATGAGCCAACAACGTACGTACCTATGATGTTTTTCTCCAGAAAAAAAATCTTATTAATATCTTGTATTTTCTACATATAGTCAATAAAATCTTAATTGACGTGCTGATATTTTTAAACTTCACTTTTCCCAGAGTGCATGTTATGATCAGAACTTCATTCCCTCCCACTAAGCACGCCACATCAAACCAAAGTTCAAACTTCAATGACTATAAACCATTGACTCAGCCCTTGAGTTCTTCCCACTTGCTTTAAGCCAGTCTTCAATGAAATTGACACCAGTGGATTCTTCTTTTTTTTCTGCGAAATGTAGTAAATGAAAAGATTTGGGTCGAATTTTATACCACATTGTTCATCTCGAAGAGAAGAATCGAAAAATATAAAAAATGGACCAAAACTTTAAAAAATTGTATAAGGCGACGCAAAAGTTCCAAAATTTTTGTCCCTATTTTCATATTTTTTCGATTACTCTCAGAGACGAATGATGTGATGTAAAAATTTGACTCCAATTTTGTTAGAATAAAGAGAACTAATAAAAAAAAACCCATGCCAAATAGGTCAGAGAGGCCCTGAGGAAAGTATGGCATGCGTGTTTGGTTGTCTAGCTATTACTTGCCAACGGATCCGGGGATGGTGCCAAGCACCCCCTGCCGAGCGGCATCCGTCCATTCATCTTGGCATGGATGGCTCGGATTAAATCTAAGCGCGTACGGATCTTAACCATCCATTGTTCGGTCATGATCCGAGTCGTCGATTGCCGAGATGAACGACCGCTCGACACCGCTGGCAAGCATATAACCAGTCGCCTTGGACATTCATTCTTGACAATGATGATTTTCTCCAAATATTCTTCTTATATTATAGATATTATCACTCAAGCTTAAGAAATCTCTTTTCTCATCTTGGCATGGATGGCTCGGATTAAATCTAAGCGCGTACGGATCTTAACCATCCATTGCTCGGTCATGATCCGAGTCGTCGATTGCCGAGATGAACGACCGCTCGACACCGCTGGCAAGCATATAACCAGTCGCCTTGGACATTCATTCTTGACAATGATGATTTTCTCCAAATATTCTTCTTATATTATAGATATTATCACTCAAGCTTAAGAAATCTCTTTTCTCAAAAAAAAAAAAAAAAAAGAAAGAAAAGAAAAGTCCCCAAAAAATAGACCCATTTGATGAAGCCTTAACGAAATTTCTTAATTAATGTGGTGATAACTTTATTTTTCCTTTAGTTCATGTTTCTAAGCATGATTTTGTATCCCTCTAAGCACGGCACACAAAAGTTGAAACTCCAATAGCCCTAACAATTAGTCTAGCACCACAAGCACATACGTCACAATCTGAAGAATTTTAAAATTTTGATGCAATGGATCTAACAGGGTTCTATGTTCCGTCCATGAACCCAAGGACACCTTCGTATAAGCCATGAACCATGACTTATACATTTGAGTCTTCCCACTTGCCCCAAAAGTCAGTCTTCACTGAAATTGATAGTACCGGTGTATTAATTTCTAGCATGAAGTTTCAGTATAAAGCCAAAGATGACTGACTTGCAATTTGCTTAAGTCCATTGATTCAGTCCTTGAGTCTACCCACTTGCCCCAAGTCAGTCTTCACTGAAATTGACACCGGTGTATTCTACAATGAAGTTTCCAATATATATAAGCCAAGGAAGACTGACTTGCAATTTGTATGATCTGTCAGGCTTCACTTCCATACTCGTTACGGGTCGCTTTCTTTATAATTATAGTGTTTGTCCCGTGGTATGCACCACGTTACAACAGTACGTACATACTCATTCGGTATGATGTCATCCGTCCGATCAGGAGTTGGCGACTCCAGGAATTTACAAGTATGGGGTCATTTACAAATTAAAAGGGTCGAAGAGCAAATGTCGTTGAAATTGATACTATGACTTACTTTGCCATCGGTGACTGTCTTATTTTTAAAAATTGTGTCCATAGTTTTTGAACTAAAAGAAAAACAACGTCCTTTAAGAGCCTCTCGTGTCTTTACACTTTCTATACTTGAACTCAAAATTTGATACGTAAAAACTATAAATATACATTACAACCCGCGACTCAAATTTACACTGAGATAATACTTAAAAAGACACATTGCTAATAATAACAGCTTTTCACTTGGAGCATACATGCATATTATTTATATACAATACATACTAAAACAAAAATAGAAGACTCGTGGAATTAATATCTTAATAACTAATGTCCTTTTCATTAACCAAATCGTAATTCCGAATCCAAGTATTACATCGCTAACCTGTCCACGGATTATTGAATCCTAAAATTGAAAAAAAAAACAATAATTTGAAGAACTTAATGCAACATTTACAGATTTCCGTTAGAGATAGAGAGATGACCACAAAGCAAAGATCAACAAGACAGAGATGTTGGTTCGTTTTAGTAATGCGATATTGGCACCCCATGATAGGGTCAAGGGTTCATTTTTCATTTTTCAATTCCAACAGTCACACCCCACATGGTTAACTAACTAACTGCTAATTGTCACGCCACATTGCAGCCGCACAGCCCATCGGCCTCTCCATTTAAGGGTGTCTCGTACCATAAGAGCCTAGCCACCTTAGAGCCAAGCTAGTAAAAGGAACCATGATTCATGAAGCTTTTTCAAAAACCCCAAACTAAAACCCATTTTATTTTGAAAGTTTCTAAACATCCCCTCGATCTGACCACGGCCAAGCAATTGTGATGGTCAAGTCAGCTATACTCTTGGAGTGTTTGGGAGCCAATTACCTTTTAGATTTTTTATTGTGGATTGTAGCTAGGAATATTAAAAGCTGATTCAGCATACCTTCAAAGCTGTCTCATTCTTCAACTGTAGCTCCTATTCAGTTGGACGTTCTTCGCAATGGACAAAGGGTGAACGGTGAACCTGTATGTGGTCCACCTAGGAACTGAACAATTCACCACATAAACACAGAAAATAGAGAGAAAAAGAATAATACCACCATCCTCGGCCTGCAGCCCAAGGATTTGGCAGCAACCCGAAAATGAAAGTCGACGGCAATAAAAAAAGAATGACTTGCCTTCAGTAATATTCATTAAATTGACGATACTAGTAATAATGATCAAAACAAATTAAGTTCAGACTAACAGACCTTTCCTAACAGGGACATTAGAACCTGCACATGGTGCCACACAATTTATGATTACATCAAACTAAGAATAATGACTAGCGATTACCAAGAAAACAGGCACCTTCGCCGTTCTCAGATTATTGAATTGGTGGAGGTTAAAAAACTAGAGAGTGGGAGAAGATACCTAATTAACGCTCATGTTAAAAAAAACTATAGTCTGCATAAGAAAACCAGGTCCAACCAGAAACTACCTTTCAAATCAAATAATTCCTATTAAGAAAAACAAGCTTAACTCTCATTGTCAGCATGCAAGCTTAACTCTCTATAAAGTTATGGGTTTCGTGTAGGCTTTAGCTATTGAGCGTCAATCGCTCACGGTACTACGTTACCCTTGTATTCAAATGGTAGGTATTGAAGACAGATAAGAAGTGCATTGTTAAAGTCAAAGGTGAAGTCTCCTGAAGAGTTAAGCTATCAAACTAGATTTCCTTTGGAGTGCACGCACTAGTTGCAAGTGATCACTCTTTAACGGGCCAATGCAATGTAGAATTTTTATATCTCTCTCCTTTGGAAAAAGCTCCAATTAATACACACCCCCACCTACCTTTGAAAAATGGTACGCCTATGTTGAAAAAATGTTGGAAGTGTTACGCCTCTCACGGATAATTGTTATGCCTCTAAATGGTAAATGTTACGTCTCTCAATGATTAAGGTTGCATATGGTATGCACCGTTACATCTATTGGTAAAATGTTACGCCAATGTTACGTCTCTCAGTGGCAAATGTTACGCCTCTTGATAGTAAACATTACCGGTGCATATCGTACGCAAGTGTGCGCTGTAGACGTTCTCCCTTTTTTCTAATCATGTTCTATTATCTCCTTTTGAGATGCTCTTATGTATGGGGTTGAACTTGAACAGGCCAGGGGAGATCAAAAGTTAGCCTGACATGTTCTGAACTTTGAAGGCAATTAGTCACATTTTCCCGAATTCATACAATTTTCCTCACCTACACTCACTACCAACCAAACCAATATACTGATAATTCCCCATTTTTAACTAATCCCCTCTTATCCCCTTCTTAGTTAATCTCCAAAACTAGTCCGGCTAACAAACAAGCTCGTAATCAAAACCTACCTTTCGAAGTAGGCTTATAAACAAACGCCTTTTCAATTCTTTTTCCTTCCATTTCTCTGCAATCATGAACTCTTTACAGTTGTTTTTCAATTTATGTATAACTAGAGTATAAATTAAACTCAGGCCACTTTAATTAAGTGGCCGGATCACAACAAAATGCCATTTATTGCGGATTGCCCCCACAAGATAGGCAAATTTCATATTCAGAATCAATTTCTTTTCACATGGCTGCCACTTCATCTATACTGTGTTAATGCTGTTTGGAGAACTCAGCATGAACTCCCACTCGCTCTCATTCTTTCAACTCTTTCATTCCTTGTGTGTTGCAAAATTTGGATTACTTTTGAAGGGCATGCAGAGCAGCACAAGGATAAAGTAGCCCATTGTGGCATAAAAGTGAACGGTTCAACTCTTGAAAACAACGGCTGATCCTACGCAGAGGATGGAATCTTCTCAGTTGAAAAAGTCAAAAAAAAAAAGAGATAGACTGAACTTGACAGCTTTCACTGTGTCTTCGCTACGCTGCTGCATGAATAGGAATAGGCCGGTTGTTCAAGAAGTGGTTGCATATATAAGAAGGGCTTGTGTGGGAGCTAATGTGCAAAATGTTCCTAATCACCGCTTACAAGGGTAAGACTGTATACATTAACCCTTCTTCAGGTCCCACATTAGGGAGTTTCGGGTGCGCCTTTTTATTTGGAAATATATAATATATTATGTATCCTATGCTATTGGAGTCCCACTTGAAATGTAGTCTTAATTAAAACACATGCATTACTTGAATGAGAAAATTGAACAACAAACCCAGGAGATACCTTCAAGCTAACATAAACTTGAAAAAAATACAGAAACTGAACAACAAACTCGAACATGTAACGTTTACCCAAAGCGATATACAGCATCCCAAAGTTGTGATGTCAACAGATACCTTCAAGCTAACCATCAAACCTGAAGCACCTACGAGGGAAGAAGGAAAATTAGTCAGTGAAGAAGTTTGATGACGGTAGAAGATAATCACTTACACAATATGCAAGTTTGTTGGAAGCTGCAGCAGCTTGAATATAATGAGTTGGTTTTTGTCCATAATTGAATTCATATAGGAAAAAGTTGCTATTGTATACCAATTTCAAGTAATAGAAAGAAGGAGAAAAACACATACACATGCCCAATTGATAGCTGCAGAGGTTATTCAAGAACAAGCCTCATTGACGTTGCAAAAAATATAGCTTTGTTTATCCTGAATGGGAATGGGGCAATAGAGGTCAACTATATAAACTCTTCATTTGTTGTCTCCTCTCTATTGTTCTGAAAAAACCTTACACTGACGTTCTAGTGGAATATTTCGCTTCTTAAGTTTGAATAGAAACGGAATTTTTTTTAATTATTATCTGATGTCGTGTTCATAGCTACAGACCAAGTTAGAACTATTTGAATTGACGAAAAGAAGTGAAAATGAAAACATAATGCTTGTTAGGAACCTCGGTGTAGTTGAGCAGAACTAAAATGTTTTGCCGGCCTTGTGGTGATTTGAGTGCCAAATGCAGATTTTTTCTCCAGCAGATACAGGAATGTAAAAGGGTTCATACCTGCACATGATCAAGCTGCATATCTAGCTCTCCTATCTTCCTTGTACTCCCAACTCCGAGAAGAGTACCGTTCTTGATCACATGCAACTGAGTAATGACTTCTTTGATATCCGGTCGATCTCTTGGTAGTTCTTCTGAACAGGCTATTCCCACTTTTAGAATTGAAGTCATGCACTCCTGAACTTCGTCAATGCTAGCCGGGCTTTGATTCTGAGAGCTTTTGATGCTTGAGCTTGTCTCTCCCGTTACTACTTGTTGAAACAGAGTTGGATCAGCAATGTTTGCTACTTGTGCAACCATAGCCATCTCAACAAAGTTGTGGAGGGTCATACTACCATTAAACAAGATATCTGTAGGTTTCTTCCCGGTGAACATCTCCAATAACAGAATACCGTAACTGTACACATCACCGGATGTTGATACTTCATTTCCAGTGCCATATTCTACAATTAATCCATCATACAGAAAAATAATATTACAAATCTGCTTGGTAATTAAGTAACCTCTCAAGGAATAGTAAGAAAGAACACAATTCTTGAATGGATCAAGACTCCTAATTTTACATGTCAAACAATATTACAAAGAGTTATGTCTCTTCGTTGCTTCCTGCTGGAATAACGACATTCGATTCTGCTTTGTGTCATTAGAAACGCCTAATTTGAACCATTCACTTTCATTAAAACCAAACCAAACATACAACAGAAGCCAAGGGTCATAGCATACAAGAAGGAACCCTTACCAGCGCATCAAAAGAAAGAGAACTGTGGTGTTCACGGATTTTTTCGGACATGATAAAGAAACTAAAATCGAAGTAGAAACCCAAGTAGGCTGTGTTTTACGAATGCAGGATAATTCATATAAATTGAAATAGGAATACTAAGAATCACATCCCCTAAGATGTCATGCTTAGTGCTTTGACTTGTGACACCAAGTAAGCTATTGTAATTTCTAGCATTAGCATGTCGCCCATCTGTGGCAAAAATATTCTGAAACCCAAGTGAATTACGAATCGCAAGGGTACATACCGTAATCAGGAAAGTACCAGTGGAGTTAAAAAGATTCAATTTTTGGTTACCTATTTTGTAGGCTAATGTGTCTTGGAAATAGCAAAGGAGAAATTTTACTCCATCTCGATTTCCAGAAACAATCTAGACACCATATGCTTAACTCAACTCTAATACTTTTGAAAGCAATATGATGCAGTGAGCAGTAAAACAAATATAAGAACCAGCAGCTTTATTTCTGAGTATGGGTTACGAGACTCAAAGGAGAAGTGAATTGAATCTAAAAACCGTTGTAAGTGAAGGAGAAAAAAAGCACGAAATGAGTCTAAGGGGTACATTAACCTGGAGCTGCATAACCGGATGACCCCCGTAAGCCAATAGAACTTGATTGATTTGCAGAAGAAGTACATGTCGCATCTACAAGGAATCTTGCTAACCCAAAATCACCGACATGTCCAACCATATCATCGTCAAGAAGAATGTTGCTCGGTTTCAAGTCACAGTGAATTATTGGTTCCGAGCAATGGTGGTGAAGATAAAAAAGTGCAGAAGCGACGTCAAATGCAATGTTTAACCTTTGTAGAAGATTTAAACTCTGCGACTGGCCGTGCGCATCATCTTCTTTCTCATTTGGATGTAGCCACTCCTCTAGGCTCCCATTGACCATGAACTCATAAACCAGAGCTTTGAAATCATCACCTTTGTAGTCAACACTTGAACATGCCGTGAGGACACTTACAAGATTTCGATGTCTGATGCTCCTTAACGCTTTACACTCGGCAATGAAACTCTTGGCCGATCCTCGGGATTGAAGGTTTAATACCTTCACAGCAACTAGTTTTTCACCCTGATCAAGATCAAGAACTCCTTTGTACACTGAACCAAAACTACCCATGCCGATTAGATTGGCTGGAGAGAAACCATTGGTTGCTTTAATGAGACTCCGGTAGGACAACTTAGCAAGCGAGTTGCCAAAAAAGGTAAAAGATGGTACCTTTGTTATCTTTCTAAACCAGCAAAGATACACAAAATACATCATCAAAACGAGACATACCAGCCCAAAAGACAATGGAAGTACTAATTTCATGAAGTGAGTAAATTTCTTTCTTGTGAATCCCTTGGATTGGCAACTGCGTAGTTTTAAATCAGGTATACCACCACAAAGCTTCTTGTTTCCCTCAACAGAAATAGCTGCTGGTATCTTAAATATGCCTCGTTTTGGTACTGCTCCCTCAAAATCATTGAATGATATGTTTATTTTCTCTAAGAAACGAAAGCTCTCCAAATAGTCTGGGATATTCCCTGAGAAATTATTCATAGAAATGTCTAGTTCCTCCAAGCCTCTCATTTGACTCAAAGTTGATGGAAGGATTCCTGAGAACTTGTTGCCCTTCAAAATAAGTGATACCAATTTCACACAGCTACCAAGGGTGCTTGGAACATTACCAATCAACATATTCTCAGAAACATTTAGCGTTTCAAGATTTTTCAAAACTCCGATTTCCACAGGGACGACACCGGTCAAGTGGTTATGGGATAGGTCTAGATAATTCAATGATGAGAGACTAACAACTCCTTTGGGTATGGTGCCACTAAGACTGTTTTTGGCGAGTGTAACCTCCAGTAACATCTTGCATTTGCTCAGACTCGACGGGATGCTTCCTTGAAGATTATTTTCAGATAGATCGAGATTTAGTAACGAGGATAAGTTTCCGAAAGACAACGGAATGTCACCGTAGAATCTATTACCTCCGAGAAACAAGCGATGCATGCTTTGAAGCTTCCCGAAATCAGAAGGAATGTTGCCTGTCAAATGGTTGTTCTCTGTTGAAAATGCCTGCAAATTGACCAGATTCCCTATCCCTCTTGGGATGCTCCCATACAGCTTATTGTCGTTCAAGTTTACATAATTAAGACTAATGGAGAAATTAGTTATTGCTTCAGGAAACACACCTCCAAAACCATTGTCGCTCAGTCCCAACTTTTCCAAATCGGTGGCATTGATCAAGGAGGAGAGAAAACTCAAGTCATCTGTTTCCCCTGTTCCTAGATGATTTAAAGAAACATATAACCACCGAAGATTATGCAGCTTATCCAACCTCGGCATTTTCCCGGTAAAATTATTGGCTGTCAATTGAAGTAAATATAGATTGGTGGCATTTGATATTGAACTAGGAATGGATCCAGACAACGAGTTCGAAGTCAATCCAAGGAACTCGAGATTAGGAAGTGAAATTCCTAGGTTTGAGGGAAGAATCCCTTGGATTTGGTTTAGTGCGATATCGAAGCCCGTAATGGAAGAGATATTAAATACCGAGGAAGGAATCGTACCGACCAACCTGTTATCCGCTGACGCAAAAGTTTCCAAGTATGCCAATCGGCCTAGATCAGCAGGTATATTCCCACCAAAATTATTTTCGGATATATAGAGGATCGTCAGGGATGATAGATTACCAATAGTTGCAGGCACACCTCCTGTTAGATTGTTTCCTCTAAGATACAATCCTTGAAGTTTAGATAGGTGACCGAGCTCCGTTGGAATTTTTCCCGTTAGCCTATTGTTAGTAAGCTCAAGGGAAATGAGATTAGAGCAACGAGATATATTGGCCGGAATTTCACCAGTAACTGAATTATTAATGAGTGACATGTATTTCAGTCTGCGTAAGTTACCGATTTGTTGGGGGATGTTATGGCTCAAGCTATTGTTTCTCAATCTGAACCTCACAAGGAAACTTAAATTTCCAATGTGAGGCGAAATGGACCCTGTTAGTTTTGCATGATCAAGGATTAACTCTGTGACCCTCTGGTGCCGACGGCCACACGTTACACCAGCCCATTGGCAAAAGTGGAAGGATCCATTCCAAGAGTTTAGTGTCCCGAGGGGATCGCCAGTGATCTCGGCCTTGAATGCTAGTAAGGCTAGTCGGTCGGTCTCGTTCCTGTAGTGCACAGAATCGGGTACTGAACCAACAAGCATGATAACAACAAAATGCATGAGCAGAAAATGAAAAAATGAAGGTGGCTGTAACAGACCCATGTCTTGTGAAGGGCTGCGGTGGAGTGGATTTTGCTGTTTATTTTGTGTTGAATCTTAGGAAGAAGAAGAGGGTGGTGCAAGGAAATTGGAAGCGAATGCTGAAATATTTCTGGTGGAGTTGTTTGAATGGGAGATTGTTGGGGTTGAGCCAATTAAGCTTGCACTTCTCCAGGTGGTGGAGCCCTCTGTTTTTTCCTTCCCAAAAGTCAGGAAAATTGGGTGTTCATTTGACCAAACAATTTTGTCAGGAGGTTAAAAAAATTGTTTAGAGGTTCGGAACCTATTATTTGCTCTTAATCTTGAAAAGATTTGGGTCGAATTCTTACACGACATCGTTCGTCTCGATGAGAAGAATCGAAAATGTATAAAATATTGACCAAAACTTAAAAGAATCATATAAGGCAACGAAAAAAGATCCAAAAACTTAGCATACATTTTAATATTTTTCCGATTCCTCTCAAAGACGAATGACGTGATGTAAAAATTTGACTCCAATCTTGTTAAAAATTAAGGGAATTAATGAAAGAAAACCATGCGAAATAGGTCAGAGAGGCCTTCAGGAAATTTCTTATACATTTTATTTTTCCTTTAGTCCACGTTTCTGAACATTATTTTGTATTCCTCTAATAAGCACGGCACACAAAAGTTGAAACTCCAATGGCCCTAACAATCATTCGAGCATGAAGTTTCAGTATAAGCCAAGGAAGGTGGAGAAATAAAACTTGGCAATTTGCATAAGTCCATTGACTCAGACCTTGGGTCTATCAACTTGGCCTTCACTGAACAGGGGTACCCTTTTCGTAATTGTACTCCTTCCCCAATTACCCAATTAAGCCTCATCTCCCAAATTTCGATCTTAAAAAGAGATTAAAGTAGACGGAGACCCCTCAACTATCACTTTTCTCACGGAGACCCCCTAACATTCAAAATCCCAGATACAGACCCCCTCAACTATATCTGTTAATCAATTAGCGACCTTCTGTCAAAAAGACCGTTAGTATGAAGAGGTCAACGTGGACATCTATTTATTTATTTTATAAATAAGGGGGTCAATGTAAGCGATTTTAAAGGGACAAAATCGTCATTTTTCCCATATAGTTGAGGGGGTCTGTATGAGTGATTTTAAATGTTAGGGGTTCTCTGCAAAAAAAAGTAAAAGTTGAGGGGGTCTCTGTGTACTTTTACCTAAAAAGAACTTTGAAGTCAATTAGTCACATTTTCCCGCATTCATACAATATTCCCCACCTACCCTCACTGCCAACCATACCAATATACTATAACTCCGGGCCCCACATTTGGGAGTTTTGTGTGCTGGTAAGCCTTTTTATTTGACAATAATATGTATACTATGCTATTGGAGTCCCACTTGAAATGTAGTCTTAATTACAGTACATTACTTAAACAAGAAAATTCGCGTACATGCTTGAGACAGACTAAACCGTAGAGGAAGAACATAAACTTGAAAAAATACAGAAATTGAACAAACAAACTCGAACAAGTAACGCATACCCAAAGCGATATGCAGCATCCCATAGTCATGGTGTCAACAGATACCTTCAAGCTAACCATCAAACCTGAAGCACCTATGAGGGAAGAAGGAAAATTAGTTAGTGAAGACGTTTGATGGCAGAAGATAATCACTACACAATTTGCAAGTTTGGAAGCTCCAGTAGCTTGAATAATGAGTTGGTTTTTGCCCCTAATTGAATTTAGATAGGAAAAACTGGCTATTTTATACCAATTTCCAGTAAAAGAAAGAAGGAGAAAAACACATACACATGCCCAATTGATAGCTGCAGAGATTACTCAAGAACATGCCTCATTGAAAGCGCAAAAATTAAAGGTTTGTTTATCCTGAATGGGAATGTGGCAATAGAGGTCAACTAAACTCTTCATTTGTTGTCTCCTCTCTATTGTTCTGAAAAAACCTTACATTGAGGTTCTAGTTGAATTTTTGCTTCCTAAGTTAGAATAAATTAAAAATGGAATATTTTTTAATTTACTATCCGCCGTTGTGTTCATAGCTACAGATCAAGTTAGAACTATTTGAATTGACGAAAAGAAGTGAAAAAGAAAACATCCATCATGCTTATTAGGAGCGTGGGTGTAGTTGAGCAGAACTAAAATGTTTTGCCAGCCTTGTGGTGGTTTGTATGCCCAATGTAGATTTTTTTGTCCACCAGTTATAGGAATGTGAAAGGGTTCATACATACCTGCACATGATCAAGCTGCATATCTAGCTCTCCTACCTTCCGTGTACTCTCAACTCTGAGAAGAGTACTGTTCTTGATCACATGCAACTGAGCAACGACTTCTTTGATTTCTGGTCGATCTCTTGGTAGTTCTTCTGAACAGACTATTACCACTTTCAGAATTGAAGTCAAGCACTCCTGAACTTTGTGAATGCTAGTCGGGCTTTGATTCTGAGAGCTTTTGATGCTTGAGCTTGTCTCTCCCGTTACTACTTATTGAAACAGAGTTGGGTCAGCAATGTCTGCTACTTGTGCAGCCATAGCCATCTCAACAAAGTTGTGGAGGGTCATACTACCATTGAACACAGTATCTGTAGGTTTCTTCCCTGTGAACATCTCCAATAACAGAATACCGTAACTGTACACATCACCGGATGTTGATACTTCATTTCAGTGCCGTATTCTACAATTCATCCATCATACAGAAAAATAATATTACAAATCTGCTTGGTAATTAAGTAGCCTCTCAAGGAATAGTAAGAAAGAACACAATTCTGATTGGTCCACATTGATTTTATTTTTTGGTAAATGGACTTTCATTAAAAAGCCCAAACCAAACATACAAAGAAGCCAAGGGTCATAAAAAGGAACCCTTACCAGAGCATCAGAAGAAAGAGAACTGTGTTATTCACGGTTTTTTTGGACATAATAAAAAAATTAAAATGGTAGTAGAAACTCAAGTAGGCAGTGTTTTCCGGATGCAGGCTAATTCATATAAATTGAAATAGGAATACTAAGCATCACATCCCCTAAGATGTCATGCTTAATGCTTTGACTCCTGACACCAAGTGAATTACAAATAGCAGGGAAGTCGATAGAAAAATGTTCACAAAATACCCAAAAAAAAAAACAAGGGTACATACTGTAATCAAGAAAGGACCGGTGGAGTTTGGTTACCTATTTTGGGCAAATGTGTCTTGGAAATAACAAAGGAAAAATCTTACTCCATCTCGATTTCCAGAAACAATCGAGAGACCATATGCTTAACTCAACTCTAATACTTTTGAAAGCAAGATGATGCAGTGAGGAGTAAAACTTAAGAACCAACAGCTTTATTTCTGTGTAAGGGTTACTAGACTCAAAGGAGAAGTCAAATAAATCAAAAAACTGTTGGAAATGAAGGAGAAAAGAAACATGAAATGAGTCTGGCGTTACAGAAAAAATCTCATGGAATATGCTAAAAATAATAATAATCTTACATTGTGTTTCCAGCATATTTATGTTGACATGTTGATTAGCCAAGAGAAAATGAGGACTCCTGCTAGTGTTTTCATCCTAGATTTAGTATCTCGGGCATATTAGGAAAGAAAATTACCAGAATCATTTGTAGAAAATAAACCCTAGATTTAGTATCTCGGGCATATTCGGAAAGGAAATTACCAGAATCATTTGTAGAGTAGAATGATTTGTAGAACTCCGACATTTCTTCAATGTTGTTTGTGGCCGTGAGATTTACGATGTTATTTAGCTCTGAAAAATCTTCATCCGTAAATCCCATAGTTGCTTGAAAGCCACCAATATCTTGATTCTCACCCTCCATTGTTGAAAAATCTTCATCCGTAAATCCCATAGTTGCTTGAAACGACCGAACCCCGCCCTCGCCGGAGTTGACGGGAGTGTGTAGACGAAGAAGATGGGTTTCACTTTTTCACCCGAAGAAGATGGGTTATCAGTGAAAAGGGTTTTCACTTTTTCATCCGAAAAGTCACGCCCCAAAGATGAATAGCGTTCAGGGACTGGGAGTAAATAAATCAAAAAGGGTAATTTGGACATTATGAAAAGAACCCAGAAGAAAGTACAAGGATAGTTTTGGAATTTTACCTAATAAGGCCAAAAAGAGGAGCGCCATTGTTGAAAACGGGAGCGCCGAAATCAGTGGCTTAATAATATTTGTTACATACATAACTTAGATTCTTAAGAATCATACTCTTTTGTCAAAAAAAAAAAAAAAGAATCATACTCTTAACCACAAACCCTAAAGTGTCAGATTGTTAAGTGACTCATCTCTCTCTCTCCCTCCTTTTCCTTCTAGAATTGAACCTCCCGAGGATCGAACAAAATAAGCAACTACGGCAAAACCCTAAATCGAAATTGAAAAATAAATCCCTCTCTCAAAATTGAAATCTTACGGTTAATATATAGTAAAGACTGCAAATTTGTGCCTTCTGAATCTCTGATGGTTAATGAATAAGTACATTATAACCTATACTTTTGCTATCTAAGCCTTCATTCTAGCCAACGTGCAGAACAGATTCTGAATCCAACTGTGTCATCAATGTCTATGAATGGAATTCGACCAAACCAGATAAATCCGGCAAATCGATTGAAACCAGACCGACCCGATTTCGACTGGTTTCGATTTACATTTCCTCAAACTAAAATGTCCAGTTTGGGTCCCAAATATACATCCAAATTAGACCGAACCAGTTACACTCCAACCCAAACCAAAGGCTCTTGTAGTGGACCAGAAAATTCTAAAACCACCAACACATTATACAAACAAATGCACAACCTTCTCAAATGGGTGTGTGGGGTCCACGCACTACACCAGTAGTGTGTATGGAGCTCACACACCCATGTGAGTATTTTGTGTACTTGTTTGTGAAATGTGCTTGTGATTGTAGAATGACTTTGTACTTTGTAGTGGTCCTAGTGGACCTTTATTTTTATTTTTATTTTTATTTATCCTCATCCTAGTGGACCTAGTGGTAGCAGTGAAGATAGAGAGAAGTTCCAATCAATCCCCAAGACAAGTCGTGCGATGCGAAAGGTCTCCAGTCCACTCATAGTATAGTAGTAATTGCCAGTCATGCACCTCCAATCACGTTTGGCAGGTACTTTCACCTTTTTCATTAGAAGGGTCCACAGTTCACAAGTCCAATTTGGCTTCTTCAACATGGTTCAACTTGTCAGGTACCCGGTGATGCACACCCATCAACCGTCAAATACAAAGGAAAAAAAAAAAAAAAACTGAATTGTTCATTTTGTTCATAACCAACAATAATTATATGGGTGTGGTAATTATATGGGTGAGTTTCAATAATTATATGTTACCATTCTGTTCCAGAAACCTTCTTAAAAAATAAGCAGCTTATTTTATATTTTCAAACTCAAAAATAATGTAAATGAAAAATAATTTTTTAATTTTTTTTGCATCGTATAAAAGATCTCATCGAGATCTTTCAAACAAGATCCATATTACATAGTTTTAGATTTCCATAATTTTTGAACTTGAAATTGCCTTCTTAAAAAATAAAGACTTTTTTCTCTTTCTGGAACGGAGCTTCTGATAACTCTGGCCATCACAAAATGAAATTATAAGCGAGTCCTTCAGTACCTCTTTAATACATTAAAAAAAGATGCTCACAAGGTCCATAAAGACTCCGTCGTAAAACCAATTCGCAGCTCTAATAACAAGTCTTGGAAGACTTACATTGAAGATTAGACCGATGACTTAAGGCCCAATTGGTGGTAGGGCTGTCCACGGTCAGATTTTTCCGGGTTTAGGTCGGGTTGCATTTGACCGGACAATTTGTTGGGCTCCGACAGAAACGTTGTCGGGCTGAGTTGGTCGGGTTCGGTCGGGTAATCGGATTGGGCCAGTTTTATTTTTCTAGGCCATTATTTTTTTATTTCTTTAGTTATTTTGGGCTAGTTTTCCACCATTTCAGCAGGCCAAATGGCCCAAGGTTAATATAAATATTTTGGGCCATGCCCCATAGCTCAATCCAAGGCTCCAAGCCCTGTTTTCCAGTTTTCACATTTCTCAATCCAAATTCCAAACACCGTTTGCATTGCAGGCATAAAAAAACCACATTTCCATATTACAACCAAGCAAGATTAAGCAGTAAGCGATCAGAAAAAAAAACCCCAAGAGCAAGACTAAATGAAAGCACAACCACATAACAAAAAAAAATCAACATTTCTAGTTTTCTGTAGTGACTGGAAATGTTTTCCAGTTTTCCGAAGAGCAGCCAGCTCTCAGCTCTCTACTCCCCTGTTTTTTCAGTAGTGACTCAGTGAGCAATGAGCAGTCATACACATTTCCATTTTCCACCACCACCACACAACAAAAAAACAAAAAAAATTACAGAGAGCAGCCAGCTCTCTAGTCTCTACTCCCCTGTTTTTTCAGCAGTCATATACACAACCAATCAACAAGAAGTCAACATTTTCAGTTTTCCACCACCATATTACAAGTTTAGACGACCACCAAAATTACAAGTCCAAAATGATTAAAACAACAAGTCCATAATAATTTAAATTAGCCAAACACACAAGTCCATAATAAAATAAAGTAATCAATACTCCATAGTCCATACTCCATAGTGCTGCTGCTCCCAATCCCATATTTTCCATGTCCGTTCAAACCTGTTACATAGAAAGAAAAATTAGAAGACAATTAAAAACTTCAAAGAAATTTTTTTTTTTTGATAAGTAAAAACTTCAAAGATCATCAAATAACATCTGCTGTTATGTTTTACCAAGGTCCAAAGCCCCATCAATCTCTAGGAACTTGCATCATCAGTTTGTAAGAGTTCTGAAAAAAAAAACACTTAATTCAATACAATACTAAAAAATGTTTTGACTAAATAGACCAGATCAATTAAATTGTAGACCAGATCAATTAAATTAAATTACCTCGTTCAAGATCTTCAACTTTATCCATAGCCTGTCGAAGAGAGATTGGAACCGTGCTTAGAAGCCAATTTTGGATGCATACAAGAGTCTCAACCATTGACGGTGAGAGTGAACTCCGAAATGGATTGTAACGACCCTGATTTTTGGTAAATAAAAATTTCGTTAAATATTTGAATTTTATTTTAATTACTTGGATTGCTTTTAAAATATCCTTTTAATTTCTAATAATCCGTCATAATTAGATTTGAGACGTTTAAAATTATAACTTTTCGCATCAGACAATATAGTCATTTTCTAAAGACAAGTATGCTTATAAAAGCACTTGTATATTTTCCTAGTATTTGAAATAAGGTCTTAATTTTTATTTCTTGGCTAGAAATCCTACATGGCATGTAGAATTAGTTTCCAACCGATTAGTTAGCAAACCCTAACTACCGATTCACCTAGTTACATTTCCGTAACCTTAGATGAACCTTTTTGGCCATCTTTGAGCCTTATGAACCCCTTACTAACCTATTGAACCATTAGACCATTAGAGGTGATCATTTTATTCCTTGATTAGTCATTTTCTAGATCACACTCATGACTTACCTCATTACCCATTGGTTATTAAATGTTAGGGAAAATTTTACCCCTTGGTTAATAAAAATTAGCCTTGCCAATGAATACTTAGAATGACAAGACAAGTCACTTAAAAAACCTTGAGCCATTAGAAGTAATCATTTTGCTTCCAAAAGAAGCAAACTTAGCCTTACCCTTGAAAACCATCATTTTTGCTAGCCTTGTCATGCATGCACTTTCTAGGAATAATATTGCCCATTGAACAATAGTTGTTAGGGTAATTTTTACCCTTTGGGTAGTAGAAGTTAGTCATGGCCTAATCTCATCATTTTGCTTCAAAGAGAAGCAACCATAGCCTTGCCATGCATGCCACCCTAGACTAATAGCCCTAACCCTATTTAAGTTACTTTCTTAGATTCACCAAGCACATGTATACTTAATAGTCCATTATCCTTTTAACCATTGGTTAATAATTGCTAGGGAAATTTTTATCCCTTGGACAATAGAAAATTAGTCTTGCTAATAAAGACTTAGATTGGTAAGACTAGTCACTTAGGTACTTGAAAGATAGAAAGCCATTATTTTGCTTCAAAAAGAGGTAGAACTAGCCTTGCCATGCATGCAAGTCTAATGCCAAATAGCCCCCAACCCTAATTATCTCCTAAAGTGACTTTCCTAGATTTTCCTTAAGTACATATATAAGTATATATATTTCTATACTTGGATAAAGATTTCCTAGGAAATTCTTAACCCTTGGTCAATAAGTTCACACTTGAAAGCCCTAGCTTTTGTCATACCACCTTCATTGTTTTTTTTCCTTATCCTTTGGTCAATAATTGCTAGGGAAAATATTATCCCTTGGGTGATAGTTATTAGGCCTATTATCTACTTTACAACCCATTTCTAGACTTTCTTTTTGTTCTTTCTTACAAGCAACCTCATCCTAGGGCAAGACAAACCAAAAACCCTTCATGATAACCTAGATTTTGAACCAAATATAGAAATGACAAGTGAGGGAAGGCTATGGCATGATTAAAGGTGAGATTAGACAACTCAATGGAGCAAAAAGATGAGAGAAAAAGAGAGGGGGGGCGGGGGGGGGGGGGGGGGGGGGGGGGGGGGAGGCCGGCCAAATGGGAGAGAAAGAGAGTGAAGTGTGTGCTTGTGTTTGGTCACTCAGGCAAGCAACCTAATAGCCTTAGGCCTATTTTTGCCAACCCATTTTCTAGCCAACTTTAAACATAAACCTAGCTCATCATTTTGTTTATTCTTGCAAGCAAGCTATTCAAGGACATGACTAAGCCAAAAACCCCTCATGATGACCTAGACTTTGAACCAAATTAGATGGCAAGGCATGGCATGCCTTCAAGCATGAAAGGACAAGCCATACCTTTCAAAAATTGCCCATTGGACAATAATTGTTAGGGAAAAATTTATCCCTTGGATAATAAGCCAAATTTTTGCTATAAATAGCACCCCACATTAGCCATTCAACTCACACCTTCACCCATTCAACTTCTCTCTCTAAGAAAGTCTAGTGTTCTTACCATGTTCTTGCTTTGTTCTTAAGTTCTTGAGTCTTTTCTAAACCTCTTCAAGAAACTCATCCTAGGCCGCCACTAAACCACCACTCGACCACCCTTCGATCCATAAAAAGTTAGAAAGTTAGTCAAGAACTAGTTTCGAGAGAAACCTTTCTCTTTCGAAGCTACCGGAAGCCACCGTACGTAGGAAGTTACTCCGTCCGACGTACTTACTTTTTCCATAGCCGTACCCACCGCCAAGAAGAAAGGTAGAATACCTCTACTCTCTACTCGATACAAAAAAAAGAAAAGAAAGTATTTTACTCGTATGTTCAAATGCATGTTAGATAGTAATTTTATTTTTATTTTATTTTGCTAAAGTAAGTATGAACATGTTGAAATAATGGACTTTATTCCAAATAAACATATGCTGTTTTGAACTTCCCTAAAAGAAAGGAAGAACGAATTTTGAAAAAAATAGAATTTATCGCTTGATTAGAAATAATTGTATTTTGATCTTAGTATGGCTACGAGCATGCATACGTGGTTATTAGGATTACTTGTTTTAATGTGTGACAAAGCATAAGTGGTTTCCACTCCAAAGGTGTCCGTCCATGTGGCACTATGCTTTAGATTGTATGTTAATTGTTTGAGTATGGTTACGTGCGTTTAAGGATAAAAATGAGCATGATGAGTAATATAGAGTTGGATGATCTTGCTAGTTTAGTTTCAAGATTACAATGAATGATTTATGACATGAAAAGTCCTACCGCGGAGTCATTGCATGAAAACGAGACACATAAATTGAGAAAAGTTAGAAACATGACACTTAGGGTGTGTTAATGACAAGGTGTGTTTGAAATCACAATGTGGCCGGACGTGGTAGCCCATTGTGTAAAAAGATGTTGAGAAACCGCAATGTGGCCGGACTTGGTAGCCCATTGTGTGGTGTGTGTTGCCAATGGGACCGGACGTGGTAGTCTCATTGGAGGTGATTTAAATGTTTGTGAAAACCGCAATGTGGCCGGACGTGGTAGCCCATCGTGAAGATTGCCAATGTGGCCGGACGTGGTAGCCTCATTGGTAATGTGGCTTGGTTATCCGCGGAGAGGAGCCAATGCAGATTTTGTGTGCCAATGGGAACCCGGTGCGGCGGAACCATTGTGAGGATACTCGGGAGACCGGAACGGCGGAACCGAAGTTGGGTGTGTTAAAAACGGATTTTCGAAATGATGAATTGGGTTATGAAAGTGGAAATTGGTGACACGGTCTACGACGAGTCGCGTAGGAGAAACTCAGAAAATCATGAACACCAACGATGGTAAACAGTGAATGTGGATGTGTCATTGTTAACTGTTTTATTAGATAAGCATGTACTGTGTAGATAACGTAATCTGTATGATTCGTTGTTTGTAAGTTATGAGTTAGTGGGTATGGGATTATTCTGCTGAGCTTTTGTAGCTCATGGTGTTACCTTTGGTGACCCTGACATATTATACTGGTGGCGACGCTAGTATAATGTGTCAGACTTTGTAGATGATCAAGGTGAGCTATACACCTTGGAGGCCTTCGGAGCAGGAGAGCTGGCTAGGATGGAAGAGCAGGCGGAGCTGTAGTTAGGAACCCTAGTTCCTCTCATTTTGTTGAATAAAAGTACTCTTGTGAGATTTATGATGTAATAATGAGCCAGACTCTATCTAGATTTTCAATAAAATTGTCCTTTTAACGTTTCCAAAATTGGGGGCGTTACATGGATCAAGTACGCGACCACCCGTACTAAAGGCTGACTCGGAAGCAACGGTAGATACGAGCATAGCTAATACATCACGCGCTATTTTCGACAAGATTGGATACTTGTTGGAATTGTTCTTCCACCATACCAAGATATCAAAATCCGGACTGTCCCTACGTTCACACAAATCCCCCAAGTACTTGTCTACCTTTGAGGAACAAACACTAGAATACTCCTCCTCCAAGTAAGTGTCAAATTCGATAGCTAAATTCAAGCGATGATCACAATCCTCATTCTCCTCCATTACTCTCGGCATTGAACTTGCACTAGGCACATTTTGTCTAACTTCACCCTCTTTTGCATAAGAATCATACAACCGGTTCAAAACATCCTTCACTTGTTTCTCCATTTTCTCACCCCCCGCCTTCCCTTTGGATTTTGTATAGCAAAACTTCACCAACCTTAACTTAAACCGGCGATCCATTGCCACTCCCACATAAAGTAGGGGATTGAATTTCTTTCCATCCCCCCAATACCTCTCAAATTTTCATTTCATTTCAATTGCCATTGAAGACATAAAAGGATCTCGGTTGGCGATTAATTCATCTATACGGGTTTGAACTTCATACAACTCATGAAAGAACACATTGGATGTGACAAAAAGAGAAGCCGAAAATTTCTTGGTTGCATCATAGAAAAGTTTCAAGAATGTAACAAACAACCCACACTTCTTCCAACCAAGCTTGTTTGGGACAGTTGGTTGTCTTGGAGTTGGGAGACTAATCCTATGGCTCCCACCTTGGCCACCCTCCAACTCCAATGACAAATCCTCCTCGCCTTCCTTTATGCCAATTTTTTTTATGAAACTACTATCTTCCTCCCCCATTCTTTGGAATGCCTTCTCAAACTTGATGGCTACTTCTAACATCAAGTAAGTGGAATTCCACCAAGTACACACATCAAGACACACAGTTTGTTTCGACTTAATTTTCTCCTTCTCCACACACTTGTTGAAAGTCTCCATTCTTTGTGGAGAAGATCTCACATACCTCACAACATCACAAACACGGAGAATAGACTCACTCGTATCTTTCAACCCCTCAACAACAATAAGATTCAAAATGTGTGCACAACATCGCATATGTATATACTCATGCTCCAAGATAGTCATTTTCCAATCCATTGTTTTCCTTTTCAAGTACTCAATAGCCATGGCGTTCGAACTTGCATTATCTACCGTCTACCATCAACATTCCACTCAAGCAACAATGACTCAATTTTCTTGCCTATGGTAACTCTCTTATGATCTTCAATTTGACAAAAGTTTAAGATTCTCTTTTGCAACTTCCAATCATCATCAATGAAGTGTGCGATGAGACACATGTAGTTAAGATTTTGAATTGATATCCATGTATCAGTCGTGAGGCAAATCCTACGACCCTTCAAGAATTTTTTCAATTTTCCCCTCTCATTTTTATGAACTGCACCAACCTCTCTAGTTATCGTTTGGCGAGAAACCGATGAGAACTTCTACTGCATGACCTTACAAAACTTTTTGAACCCAATCCCCTCAACAAACCTAATTGGTAGTTCATCAATGATGACCATTTCGGCAAGAGCTCTCTTACAATCGTCAAAAGAAAAGACATAGTCACAACGTCGACACCGCCCCCATTTGTGGGTCGAAATGAAAGGTTTTGTTGTCCATGTTGGTCTCTATTAGGATATAATGGGCAAGCGGGGATGTGAGCTTTCAAATTACTAACGCCATGTTTTTTACTTTCAGCCGCATATCGTTTCTTGCAATACTTACACTCAGCCCATTTGGTTTCCCCACCCTCTTTAATATCATTGAAGTGATCCCAGGCAGGAGATCTATATCTTTTTCCAGGCTCTTTTTTAGCCTCTTGCCGGCAGGAGAGTCAGGAACTTGGATCGATGGGCCTTTTGATCTGGTGGACCTAACTGATGGACCACCAGCCGAGGGGCCGGTTTTGCTCGTCGTTTTGGCTTTTTCGGCTTCTTCTTTCTCCTTCTTTCTCTTTTCGAGGTCAGCAAGTATGTTCCTCGGGGCCATCTCTATTTCTTCTCCTTTTTCGTCGGTCGCCTCCCTGATCTTTCCTCGGAGGGGATATCGGATGCTCGAGCGAAGGAATTCAGGAATCTCCCCAAAGGAATCTTCAAAAACCTCTTCTGATTTCTCCTCTTGCTGCTTGAGTTTGGCTGTTTTGGCTTGCTGAATGGGCTTGTCTGTGTCGGCAGGCTTTTTGCCTTTCTGCCTAATAAAACCCTGGTAAGTCGGCGTGTACTTGAGGATCGATGGAGCGTCCATTTCCTTCTTGGGAAAGAACAAGATCGCTTCTTCAAGGCTCAGCCTATTCCTGCACCGCTTCAGTAAAGCACGGTTTACCTTCGACGTATCTGCTGAACATTACAAAAGAAAATGTCAGTCACAGAAGGAAACAAAACAGAACGAATAAACTAGCACTTCGAACAAAAAGAAAAGAAAGAAATTAAGTGAGTACTTACTTGGAGTATCCCTACGCTTCGGAACCTCGAATTGACCGTACTCACCGACAGGGTACATAAAGTTACCACGGATTTCAACGTAATCCGAGGCCCATTTTTCCGAGTCATACATACCCCCGACGATTAGCTTGGGTTTGTTTTTTCTACTACATAAGTAGTAGCGCGAGTACTTCAGGTTTCGAGACATTAAATAATTTTCGAAAAAATGATGTGCATCAAGGGCGAACATTTTCACCCGAGCGAGTTCGATCACCGAATGAATCAAGCGAAACGAGTTTACACTGAGTTGGCAGGGAGTAAGGTCAAAATTATAAAGCAGCTCCCTCATGACCCTATGCATCGGGAAGCGGAGCCCTCCTTCGGTAATTGCCATAAGCGGCACCGTTATATGTTCATCACTAAACTGTATACGAGGGCCTTCAACTGGGGTAACCACTACGTCGTCAGGAATTTCGTATACATCTCGGAAAAGCCTAAGGGCCTTGTCATTCTTAAAACAATCCCAATAAGGGCATGGCTCCTTCCCAGCTCTATCCGGAATCACGTCAGGATCAACGGGCTGTATTCTTCGTCGTTTTCTCTTCGGCTTAGGCGGTTTTGACGAAGCTTCGGTGCCCTGTTCGGCAGGTACGATACTGGAAGAAGCACCCATGGCTTCCCCTTCGACAATATTCTCTCCTCCCTCTTCGGCCTGTTCTTCGGTCTTTTCTTCTTCTTCTTCCTCCGCCAACTCTTCTTCCTCTTCTTCTTCTTTTTTTTTTCTCTTCCTCTTCGGCTAGAGTATCTTCACTATCTCTTCGTTGTGCCAACGCGTTAGAAGGAGAGTCATCCTCGATTTCAACGATCTCTGAGGGATCAATTATTTGAAGAGGAGAAACGACGAGAGGCATCTCAAGCCAACTCTCGTCGTTAGGATCGAAGGTATCAGGATTCGACATACCACCTGTTCGGTATGCGAGACCGAAGCAACGAAGAAGACTTGCAGTCTGTGAGTCCAAGCTGTCTGACTCTGTTGCAGACTCTGAGCGAGCAACCACCTCTCTGGACGAAGAATCGGTGGACGCCAGACCTAGCGAAAAGTGCAAGGGGGGAAAGACCGTTAGCTATATGCATGGTCAAAATTCTTAAAGTGCCTACGTTCGGTGTATTTATCTATAGTAATTCCTGCGAACGGACCGAATGGGTGGACAATCATCCGAGTATCGAATGATGCTGTGCTTCGGAAAAACGTGTTCGAACTTATAAACAATCGGATAAAATATCCAGCCTATTTCTATCAGTGCGCTCGGAAGAACATCGTTTGAAGATGTTCATACGCTCGGAAGAACATCGTTTGAACATCTCCAACCATAATCTACAGTACTGTACAGTGGGCACTATTCACACCAGTCGAAACGAGTCCAAAAACATCGTTTTTGGCCCAAAAAGCGCTTAAAAACTATCAAAATGCAGATGGGAGTAAGAAGAATCAGAAAATACCTGAAAATCGAGTGAACTTTGCTCTGCAACAAAACTTCAGAAATCTTCGAGTTTTCTTCGAGTTTCAGACGGTTTCGATGAGGACGGCGGTTGGGCGACATGAAACGATCGAGGAGAGAGATGAAAAAGTGGCTCTCTCTCTCTCTCCTTCCCCGTTTTATACCTGGGAGCAGATTTCGAAGCGACGCGGAACGGTAGCCGTGGGATTTGAGCGGGAGATCTCAGAACCGTACGATGAATGACACGTGGATACTGATTAGACGCACCGTACTAACATGCAATCACATTTGGACGCGTGGCATATTTGAAATCGACAGTTATAGAAGCATTAAATGCGCGACGACCTTTCGGGTGTCGTGGGCCTGGCGTTAATCTGTTCGGAAAGTTTGTTCGGAAGCTTTGTTCTGTTCGGAAGATGTGTTCTGTTCGGATTCTGTGTTCTGTTCGGAAGATGTGTTCTGATCGGAAACTGTGTTCTGTTCGGCCACTGTAATCAACTCCTCATCCACACCCGAGTGTGTGAAGAAGAAGTTGAGGGGCTATTGTAGTGGGCTGAAAATACCGAAGGTTCAAAGGGGTCAAAGCGATGTAGTCCAGTGGCCTACGATCCTAATTGATTTGGACTCTGTACGTTAGCCGAAGAAACGTGGCACTACTACACTCGGTTTCCGAGTGTAGGCAGTTCGCCGACTCTTGTGATTCTGTTTACTCCGGGACAATAATTCATCATTACGTTCGGCAATCTTGACGTTCGGGAAGTTCACTCTTCGGCAAAACCATTAAGCTTGGCAGTCGTTCCGCACGGGATGGTCTCTCTTCGGCAACCGCTTTGTCCGGCAGTCAGTACGCTCGTCTACGGTCATTCAACGGTCAACAGTGTCAGAACGAAAGTGACCGCTCTGTACCGAAGTGACGTTTCTGTCCGATATGACAGCTCTGACATTGACTAGCGCGGCTCTGTCACCCACGTGGGACGGTGGCTCGTTAAATATCTCTGACACGTGACGTCAGCCGAACAACATGACACGTGGAGGCGGTCTAACTTGTTTGATACTCCAAGGTTGCCTATAAATAGAGGACTGCCCCCAACCAGGTTCGCTCTCTGATACTCTCTCTCTCTCTACATATTTTTCAAAAGAAGCTTTCTCCTCTACTTCTCCTCCACCTACTGACTAGGTCGTCGGAGCTTCTTCCCGGAGGAACACCCCCCTCCGGTTTGTAGGTACTCAGGCGCTCTTTGCCTATCTTCTCAACCCAGGACGAAGGAAGGAAAAGGTTCAAGGTGGAATTAACCCCCCACACTATCATACCTTCAATGGAAACTACGTTGTATTGACTGCCTTTTTGAAATTTGTTGAATTTGGACCAAAACAATTGGTATAAGAGTCTTGTTTGCATTCCATGGCAGCAAGTGGGCACAAGCCTGAGGGTGGCTTAGTTATATGCCTACTAACTGTTCGACACATTGTTCCAATGGCAATCTTAAATTGAAGTTTATATTCGCACAAAAGCCTCTAAAAGAGGAGTCATTATTATTGAAGTTTATATTTTGCACAAATGCCTCTAAAAGAGGAGTCATTATTAGGTAGTCCCGGAGCACGGAATAGTGTCCTTTCTCCCTCTCACATAACATGTGGGACCGACAAGGTGGACCCACAAATAACATGTCAGTCTGGCATTTTAAACCGGACATCGGAAAACATTTCTCTGTATAAGTTGCCCGAATATAAGATCCAAAGAAGGTGAAACTTTGTTACGACTGCAAGAGAAGTGAATGGAACCTCTACCATTCACTTCCTTTAATGTTTAATAGTCCACAACTTGTGGGTTCAATTGAATCTTAAGCATTGCCCCAGTATTAACTTACTTCAGCTAACTTTACTTGTTTGATTAATGTACATATGAACCCATGTCTCATTATCGGAAGTATAGGAGGGACCAGTATGCTCAATTGACTGCTGAAGAAAAAAGAAAATATATACAAAATGTGTCCGATAAGAGAACATTGAATTCTACCAGCCTAAGCAGAACAACGTGCATAGATAGTAATGGACAATGTTCTACTCCAACTTTCTCAGTGCTAGGTAAATATTGTTATTATCGAAAACATGCTACTAAGCGTATTCTTCCACAAATTTTGCATTATTTATCAATACTCATGTTTCTTTTGTTGGCTTTTTTCCCCTGCCCTACAGATCTTTATCACTCTAAATTTCAAGTATGATGGAGTAGACCTTGCTCTTTCTGTGGTGCAAAGAAATTCCAGTACAAGACTCCAAAATTTTGTTGTTATGGTGGTAAAGTAGTACTTGCAAGTCCTTGCGTTCCAGAGCCATTACGTAAATTGTACACGTCACAATGTCAGGAAGGAAAAGAATTCCGCAGAAACGTCCGATTATATAATAGTATCTTCTATTTACTTCATTTGGGGCGAGATTGGATAAGCAGCTGGCAACCTCCCAACAAGGTGTATATACATTCCGTGCACAAGGTCAAATCTACCATGACCTCCCTTCTCTTATTCCTTCAACGGATGGTCCATGTTTCTTTCAAATGTATTTCTATGATATATGCAATGAGGTGGAAAATAGATTGCAGCTTTTGAAAGACGCACATCTTAGTGAGTCCAGTGTTAGAATACTTATGGAGGTGCTTTTGGAGAATCCATATGCTCAAGTTCTATGCACAGTAGAAAATAGGCCAGTGGAATCTTACAGGATTCATATTCCAAAGTAGTGTGAAATTGGATCAGAGAGTGTGCGATTCCCCATCAGCTGATCAAGTAGAAGGCATTTGGATTGAAGGGAACAATGCCAATGTGCCATTTGAATGAGATATTGTTATTCATGCACAATCTGGTAGAAGACACCGAGTATATTATGAAAAAAAAAACCTCAACATAGAAATGGGTCTGTGTGCACGAGGATTCAACTCTTCCCAATTTTGCATCTGCGGAGGATATTTTCAAAAATGAACAAAGAGGTAATGCTGGTACATATTCTTTTATATATTTATATGATAATAATGGTTGTGGATGACATTTTAGGAATGATGACTTCGAAAATTATTCATTCTTTGGGGCCAAAGAACTCTGTAACCACAGAGTGATGTTGCATGTTAATTTTTCCTAGAATAATGCGACTTTCTTAGTTGCTTAGAAAGTATATACATCTTTCTTGTTTTAGTGTGAGATACGAAGTTTAGGGTGCTAATTCTACTGAATTTTCATTCTTGTCATTTGACAAAAGAAGCACCCTGTTACAAGCAAGTTCAGGCTCTTACTTTTCTCCTGGAAGCATTTTAACACAAGGGAAAATTGAGCATTTGGACATTCAGCTTGCTCGCACTTGATTGTAATTGTAAATTGAGCATTTGGATTTCGGCCGTTTCAGCAATTCGCACTGTCCAATTCTTTTTACGCAGGCTCTTAATTTTGTCTAACAAAACACTTTGTTGTAACTGTAAGTTCAGGGTCTTACATTTGGCGTGATCAGATATATGCCACAGTTGCAGAAACGGAAATTAACAATAAATATGAGGGTTGCATTTGACTCAACTTTTAGCAACTTCGTCTTATGCATCGGAAATTATGAATAACCATCTATAGGTGAGGAAATGGTCGAAATTCCATCTGAAATGCTTGTCACAGCCGAAGATCACAAAAGGTTGATATAGCATATGGTGGCTGTATGAAAGGTTGTATATATTATATTTTTGTAACTCTTGAGCTTTGGATTACCATCTCAGCATATGCTGGCTGTCTGTGTATGTGAGTTCGGATTTTTTTTTTACTGTATTTCTTCTATGATCTTTTATTTGCTTTGCCACAGTCAGTGGCGGTTAGTTGTAGCAATCTATTTTATCTATTTGATTAGGTTTGAAGTCTTTTATTTGGTTTTAATTGCTGCAACAACTTTCCAACTGGAGAAACTGGTTTTAAAACTACTGAAACAGTGTTCTCATTGGTGGAACTACTTAAAAGAGTGTTCTAAATGCAGAAACTTGTACTTCAAGAGCTGAACTGATTTTTGAATTGCTGAAACTCCTATTGAACTGCTAATACTTGTTTTCCAACAGCAGAAACTGGGTTCTAAGTTGCTTTCCTTGTTTGTTTTTCCAACTTCCATATGTTGGGGATTTTTTGGTTTTACCATTGTCGAATTATAAGACCGTAAAAACACCAAAATTACATTCGAGGGTTGCGTGTTGATATTCTAAATTAATATATTCTCTTCAAAAGACTACAGTGATGGACATCGATCTTCCATTGACCTTCACCAAACAGAAGCTCAAAATCCGACCGAGGATGAAACAGGGTATATAACTGATTTGGTTCCGTTTCTGTGTCACTGCTTTTCCATTTGCTTAAACTGGTCAGTTTATTGCTAGAACTGTTGAAACTGATATTCTTTGTGCTAGAACTACGGCAACTGATGTTTGAACGCTGGAATTGCTTTCAACTGCTGAAATTGGTTGAATGTGTCGGCTTGGGAATATGGCAAGCCAACCTTTCCTGATGGCCTCTGAACTGGTTTTCCAACCTTCCTGATGAAATTTGGATTGCTCTTCCACCATGTAAAGAAGTATTCTTCATGGAACCTGATACGGACTGACCTTTGGAAGTAATCTTGGAATGCATGACGTTTCTGAAATCATCCCAATCAAAGGGCACTCTCAACCTTTCATCCGTACAAGCCTCGACATCTCACGAGGGAGTTCCAAAACCCAACTTAAGATTGTAACTTGTAAGTATTCAAACCCTTTTCCAATTATGTGATGTAAGCTGTTTGTGGTGTCATTAGTTTCAGGTTCTAATACTGAATATTTCTTGCAATCTTGAATGAATCTTGAATTTCTTTTCTTAATTTATAATTTTCGTGGATAGGTCTCTGCTCTCTTTTTTGAGGCCAGTCAAGCATCACAAGTATAGATATCTTTCGGATTGTGTTTCACCATCTCACAGGATCCTCTTGAGCATGGATTATCGTATGTGGTGTTATCTCTCTGGGGCAATGTACCTTTCGGCAATAATATTAGAACTATGGAAGAAATTCACAAGAGATCAAAATATCAATGGACCAAATGAAGCCACTACAATCAGTACAAGACAAGATAGTATGGTGTAGATCATTTAACTATCATGTAGGTAGTTTGGAAGTGTTTATGCACGGAAAAAAAGGTTATGTAATTGAAAGTTAGTTCTTCTAAGGTGAATTTTTAATATGTTTTGTAAAACATGATCTTTTGCAAGTATTTGGATTATATAAAGAAAGGCATTTTCTCCTCTATATTATTTTAGTATGGAAGTTCTAATCTACCGGCATTGAGTAAATAAGGAAACAAAGATAATTTGGATGACCTGAAAAGTGGGACAAATCAAATGGGCAATAATGATGTTATGTGACGGGGCCAAAAAGACCATGGCCGCCCACATAGTTGTAGAGAAAATCTGTGGGAAACGCTCTTCTCTGTGAAAGGACGCGGCTTCTCTGTAGTATTCAACTGCAGAGAGCCCCTACAATTGCATCGCAGCCGTTCATCTTTGTATTCAACGGTCCAGATTTTAAAAAACTTTCCCAGAAAAAAGTTCAACATTTCCCCGGAAAAGTTTTTTTTTTAATCTCGACTGTTAAAAACATTATCCGACAGTTGCGATCATTTGGACTGCACCCCTGCAGTCCAGGATCCTGTGAAAAATCTGTTTGCATACTTTTTACGTATACATCTTACAAGAGTTAATTAGTTTTCACACACAAATTGAGAGAGAGAGAGAGAGAGAGAGAGAGAGAGAGAGAGAGAGAGAGAGAGAGAGAGAGAGAGAGAGAGAGAGAGAGAGAGAGAGATTAAATCGCAACAGGCTGAACAAAAAAACAAAACAAATACGGAGTAGAATGAAAATACAGCTCATGTCCATAGAGGGAGAACAATGGCGACTCCGTAAGAAAATAGCTCATGACTATAGAGCGAGAATTATTTGAGTTATGTTCATCGATCTATGTGCAATGTATGTTTCTGAATTTCCAGAAGATATGACAATTAATTACTGGCATTTCTCCTCCAATTCTCCAAGCTCAAGCCTCTCGGTGTGGAGTTGAAGAAGCAAAACCAAATTTAAGGCCAAATTTATTGATTTGCGGCTAGACAAGCATTTTCAAAGAGGTTTGGAGCCTAGGAGACCATAAGACTGCAACATTCCTTCATCATCACTTACAATACCATCGCCTTTTCACTTAATGGATGTGATTCATTATATCAAAAAATGTAGTCTCCCTAAGAGACAATAATGGCACAAACTAAACTATAAAAAATGAACATTATGCACTTCACCACGATCATACCCTACTCCTAAAAAATAACAATGAAATAAACCAGAAGAATTACCACGTGCAACGCACGTGCACTTCTACTAGTTATACAGAAAGTAATTGGGTTCATAACGAGACAACCTTGCACATTATAGAAATTGTTATCATGAAACAATTACTTTTTTAACATATCGCACTCATGATAATTCCTCCTATTGTACAATACCGCATTTTCTCTTGTTAGCTCCAAAAAGTCACGCTCCCTTTTCGGTTGACAATTCTATTGACAAATCACACATTTATGTGTGTCCTATTATTTATTGAGTTGTAATCTCTTTTTCAATTCTCTAAGTAGCGAATCTGTATAGGGCTAGAGTGGAAGGAGTCATATTTGTAATTGAGAGTTGTATTGGTGTTAGGTGTTTTGGAAAGGCAAGTTACAAGAGTAAAGTTGGTCAACCTACTGTCCAGAATTGGAAAGGCAATTTCCATCGAAACCCTGTCCAGAATTGGCTCGCTTGAATTTGGAAAGTCAGTCGACCGAATTCCATGGTGGGTCGACCGAGTGTGTGAAAAGGATATATAAATACACGCATCTATTCATTGTCGGCAGTAACGATATATGGGAGAGCAGCCAAAGACATAGTTTTGTGAGGAGAAACTTTCCAGTGGTTCGTTTTGATTGATTCTTGGAGTCCGATGAAGATCGGTTGATCGGTGTGCGTCAAATACAACTCCAAGAAGTTATCACAAACCTTGATTCATCTACATGAGTCGACTTTCAGTGGATTTCTGAAAGTATTTCGGAAGGCTTGAGGATTCGAGGCATCGGCAATCAAACACTTGGTGCGGTGAACAAGGATTCGGCATTCGGTCTTTAGTCAATTGCGAGGATTCTCAATTGTGAGTTAAGGTCGTTTGTAATCGCACGATGTTATTTTTAGTGTTTGATTCCTTCCCGTGGTTTTTGCCCATTTAGGGTTTTTCCACGTATATCTTGTGTTCATTGTCATTCTTCGTTTTCCTATTTATTGCTTACTGTTTGGTTGAGTTGCGAAATAGGACTTGCATCTCGATCTCTTTCAAAATACAAACTCAATCTTCATGTGATAAAACGTACACTTTCAATCTAGGGTTTCAAATGGAGAATGCTATTTGCCCAAATCTTGTGGAAAAGAAGAAAAAGGAAGGAAAAAAATAAAAAAAAAAATCTCCTCCATTGTTTGTTGAAGAGAAAGAAGAGAGAAAATAGAAAAATTTAGAATTATGAATACTTCCTCCGTCCGTCCCTTTTTAAGTGTCCCGTTTCGTAACTCCAACTTATTAAGAAAACATTATTATTACACATTTCACATCAATTTTTACCTCCACTTTCCCTACTTACCCTCTATGGAGACATCATCATTACACTTTTACTCACTAACTTTTTAAAATAGAATTTACTTTTAGGGGCAAAATAGAAAATGTACCAATTTTTATTCACTAACTTTACAAAATGGACACTTATTAAGAGACAGCCCAAAATAGAATACTGAAATTTAAAAAGGGGACGGAGGGAGTAGTACAATTTCCCTTACTTTCTTCAAGTTCCAAACAAAGCATACACTAGGTCATTCGGCCTAATAAGCCAAAATGGCTTATTTTTTCATCCTTATTCAGTTTTTTTCGCATTTGTTAGTTTTTCGTCAATTTTATTTTTTGGATAATTGCATCGTCGTGATGAGAGGAATTTCAAAAGTAAAATATTATGATCAAAATCTAATTTTTTTTGAATAAAGACAAAAATAAGCCAATAAGCCAATTTTTTTTGTCTTTATTCAAAAAAAATTCAATTTCGACCGTAATTTTTTTTTTCGATCGTAATTTTTTACTGTTTAGATTCCTCTCATCATGACGAAACAATAATCCATAAAAAATTACCAAAAAAGAAAAAATTTGAATAAGGACAAAAAAAATAAGTCATTTGGCTTATTAGGCCGAATGACCCAATGAAAGTATGATTAATACGAATTCAATCTTCATTTTAAAACTCTCTCTCTCTCTCTCTCTCTCTCTCTCTCTCTCTCTCTCTCTCTCTCTCTCTCTCTCTCTCTCTCTCTCTCTCTCTCTCTCTCTCTCTCTCTCTCTCTCTCTCTCTCTCGCTCTCCCTCTCCCTCTCCCTCTCCCTCCCTCCCTCCCTCCCTCCCTAGAGTTTCTATCTCTAGTTTCAAGACACTTTCGATCACGATGCTCTCCCCTCCAAACAAGCGCAACAGTAAATTTACCATTGTGGCATAAAAATTACAGGTTCGATTGTTGGAAACAGTATCACTACCCTGCAAGGCTGCATAAATCAATCCTTCCCTGGACCCCACATCTGGGAGTTTAGCAATATGTATCCTATACTATAGGAGTACTCCCACTTGACATGTAACTCTTAAAGTACATTTAAATGAGAAAATTTCTGTTCATGAAACAAACTAAAAACACAAGAGGAACATAAACTTGAAAACAAAAACAGAAATTGAACAACAAACTAGCCTCTGTAATGCTTACCCAAAGCAATAATGAGCATCACAAAGTTGTGGTCTCAACAGATACCTTTAAGTTTGAAGAATGTTTGATGGGAGATGACAATCACTTAGAAGAGGTTATTCAAGAACTTGCGGCATTGAAGTCACTAAAATTAAGCTTTGTTATCCTGAATCTACTAATATTCTATAGGAATGTGTTTAGGCCTACTAATTCTCCAAACTTCCGTCCCTAATTTTTTAGAGGTTTTATTTTCTTTTAATAATTTACAAAAAATGGGAGAGAGAAAGAGAGGGAGGACGTGCATGGGTATGAGAGAGAGAGAGAGAGAGAGAGAGAGAGAGAGAGAGAGAAACGTGGGGGAGGGGGGAGAGAAGAAGAGAGAGAGAATATAGGGAGTGATTGTAGGGGGAGGAGTTGAGATTTACGTAGGAGTACATAAGTAATGATAAATAAATACTCCCTCCGTCCCTTTTTAAGTGTCCTGCTTCGTAACTCCAACTTATTAAAAAAACATCATCATTATACCTTTCACATCAATTTTTTCCTCCACTTTCCCTACTTACCCATCATCATTACACTTTTACTCACTAACTTTTTAAAATGGAATATACTTTTAGGGACAAAATAGACAATTCACCAACTTTTACCCACTAATTTTACAAAATAGACACTTATTAAGGGACAGCCCAAAATGGAATACTAGACTATAAATAAGGGACGGAGGGAGTATTATATATACTTTTTAGTTTTTGTCTTTAATTTTAAGACCTATATCGATGTTTTTCTTTTCTAAGTTATATTTTTTATAAATCAGAGTTGTGTTCGTCCAATGCACGAGACAAACCTATATCAATGAGTTTTTTAAATTATACAGTATTTTTTATCAATCAGATTTGTATCTGTTTGACACACGAGACGATAAAAAATTCACATTGACATTTTTTTCTATCAACTAGCGGTGTACCGTTTGATACACAAAAGCAAATGTGTTTTGCCTTCAAAAGCATCTAAACCCCCAATCCTAATTTTCTAGATTTCTTTTTTTTTTTTTTTTTGAGAGAGAGAGAGAGGGAAACATGGGGGTTGAATATGAAAAAAATTTATTCTATAATCTTGACACACTGTCACGTGGTATTCCAAATTTATTTTTCTTACACGCGTGTCTTTTAGTGTATAGAATGAGACCAATGCTAGCGTGCATCGAACACGAGACCGAAAAAAATATTAAACTATCTTTTTAAGCAACTAGCATTGTACCCATTCAATACATGGGGCCGAATTAATTTTTTTATCTCGTGCATCGAACGGGCACAAACGCTAGTGGGAATTAATGTGGCAGTAGAGGTTTCTGAAAAACACTTACACGGAAGTTCTAGTTGAATTTTTTGATTCTTAAGTTTGAATTAGAAATGGAAATCCGACATTTTGTTCATAGCTGCACACCACGTGAGAACGTACTATTTGAATTGACAAAAAGTGGAGCAAATGAAAACATCATGTTTGTTAGGAACCTGCATATGGGTGAAGTTTAACAGAACTAAAATGTTTCTCTAAAAGTCAGCAGCACTGATGTTTCGCTCGCCGAGTGCAGAAGGCCAACATGTGTTGATGTACACAAGGAGAATGACTATGTTGATTACAGGCCAAAAGACAACTGGCTGAAATTGTTTAACATGTGTCGATTATGCGCGCCATGTGTCTTTGATTTTCAATAGGTTAACAATTGACATGGGTCGATCAAGTATGAAAGGACAAAATATCAGCCTTCATGAAAGGCTTGAACAAATTAATTAGGCCATTATGTAAAAATACAACTTTAATGGTCATGAATTAGAATCATACGTACGTGAACCAAATTTAGATGGGAGTACTGCTATAGGTACATATGTATTGTACATATCATGTACATATGAATTTTGTGGGGCACATCTGAGTTCCTACAAAATTGATCCAAACCGCCCATTATTTTTAAAATATTTTTTTATGGAGGCCCATAAAAAATCAGCTCAATCAGTAAGGATTTTTCCAGAATGCGTAGGAACAAAACTGAGCAGTTAAGTAGAACAAAACTGGGCAGTTAAGCAGTTAAGTAGGACAAAACCAAGGAGTAGCTCAAGCCCCTAATGGCCGAAGCCAGGGGAATTTTTGTCCAGAAATGGCAAAAATGTAAGCCACATTTTTGTGCAAACTTCCTTTATAGGCGCTTGTGGAAATGATAAATTGCAGGGATAAAAAACAAAATAGAACCTTTGTTCCTAAAAAATGGGTATCCTGGTAGTCGATTATGTATTTTTTTTCCCTATCAATCAGTAAGCAAATCGGCCATTATCAACATTATGCTTTGGACAGTCTAGCATTGGCCGTGGGCACTTCTCTATTTTACAAACAGATGGATTGGAGGAGTAAATTTAGAGTTTCATCATGAAATGTATCAAAGTTATGGTTTCTGGACTGCATGTATCAAAAAAGGGGTGTGCAAAAATTATTTTTCATCGGCAAACACAACTGACCGACAGCCCCTTTTTACCATTTGATGCTACGGAATTGCAACATTTATTTAATTAGTAATTCAAAAATTAGATACTCCAATCTCTGTAACAGACCTGGAAACTTCCATCACCAACGCAAGCAATCACACACTTGTCTTTCGCAGCCTAAGCATAACCGGCTGTAGCATCTACAGACTACCCAATGGATCCATATTGCTTCTGAAATTCATACCTGAATGGAACGATACATTTCATTTGACTTAAATACCTCTACATGATGTGAAATTTTTGCCTGTAAAAAAAAATGATGTGAAATTATGAATAGTTAATATCAAAGCATCTTAAAAGTTTCTTTCTATTAAAGCAACCTTTTAATGAAACATAAATGCAGTCCCCAAATTTCGGTAGATTCACTAGACTAAACGACGCGGCCCCAATGACTAAAATTTCTTGGTTGTTATTGTGGCCAAATGAAAAGGAACAAAAATAAAATAGTAAACAGAACTTTTGTATCACATAAAAATGTGACCAGTACTTTAATGCAACCTACATTTTGGTTGATGAAAATAACATGAGGTTACTTATTTAAAAGTAGAAAAGTTATGTTAGATGAGAAACCTTGGCTTACCCGCAATTTTTAGGAAGACAAAGCTTCTGACAATTGAACCACGAGTCCCTCGTCTCTTCAATTACTGCAGTGTCTCCACCTAGCAAGTTCTGTTAATGAGTTTGTCTTAATACAACATGAAGAAAAAAAATATAGGCAAGACAAATTAACAGCCTTCGGGATACCACTTGATCCATCTACTTAGAAGCAAATAAACAAACAAGCCTTGAATCTATCTCAAATCCAATCCTAAGAGGTCTAATTAACCAAGACATTGCTAATCAAATCCTTTCGAGTCGACAATCGTAGATTGGAGACGGAAAACAAAAAGAAACTGATAATTTTAAATTGACAACCTTATATGCTTCCTCTTCATAAGAAAAGGCTGGGCAAGTCAAATTGGCAAGGTAATCAAGTTAATCAAACATATTGGGCCAGACAAATTAGCTCAAGCAATCTGTCCTAATTCTCATCTCACAGAACGCCCACATGTTGTGCTATACTGTAACAATATTTTGGAAGCATACCTTTAAGGAATGTTCATGAAGGTCAACCATCATATGCTAAGTAAAGCACACGGAGCTGTATTTGGATCAAGGTTTTGTCTAGGGATTTTTCTAAAGGGCAGATAAAATTAAATGAACTATATGTGAAGCGAAATTCCACATTGCCTGGGTACCAAAGTAATATGAAGTATATAAGCGTTAGGGCACCATCACTTCAAGAGCTAACTTTTGCGGTTGAGTTCTACCCAAGATCGTGTAACATGGTATCAGAGTTAGGGTTTCAGAGAATTTGTTCCCCTTTGTTTGTACCATAGTTACACTTTGTTTCGTTGTGATCTGTGTGTTCCGGATCCTTTGTTGACCTCTCCAAATGCGAGTCGGGGGGGGGGGGGGGGGGGGGGGGGGGTAATGTTGGTAATTGTCCCACATCGTTTAATTAGAGCTAGGTCTTGGGTGGCCTCACCTCTCGTGGGAAAGTCTTTATTATCTCTATCGCCCGAGTCAATCGCTCAGCTATTGATCTCATGATCTGTCACCTTCACGTGCATCCAAGCTGCACGTGAGGGGGAGTGTTAGACTTGTCCCACATCGCTCATCTAAGCCACCCAGGCTTGGTTAATAAAATCTAGACGCTACTCCACCTATTGCCAATTGATTTTGAGTTCGAGGCTTTAACATGGTATCAGAACTAGGGTTTCAAAGCACTTGTCCCCCTTGTTTGTGCCATAAGCACACCATTGTTTGTTGTGATCCAAGTATTATGAATCGTTGGTTTACATTTCCACGTGCAAGTCGAAGGTCGTAACATGGCATCAGAGCTAGGTACCAGGGATGGGTAGGGTGTGTCACGCGGCAGGTGCTGCCAAGTAATCGCCTGGGTACCAAAGTAATATGAAGAATATAAGCGTGAGGACACCCCTATTTCAAGAGCCAGCTTTTGGGGTTGAGTTCTACCCAAGACCGTGTAACACTATATTCCATATATTTATATAGTGTTACCTTTGCATTTTCTTTGACCTTAATAGAACACTCTACACAGAACTTTTGGAAAGAAGAAAAACCGGTAAAAAGTAAATACGCAGCTGTCACATTTCTTCGCTTATTTGAATGTACTTGAAAAGTATGTTGACTCTAAGAGGTTCATTATTCTCTCGCTTCAGATCAATGCCAAGAGGAACAAATATTCAATGATAATTCTCATAAGCTGTGTTGTTCTTCAGCTTCTTGGCCAAAGCAATCAAGAAGTCTGGCATGAAAACCCAACCCAATGAAGGCCCATTAACAATAGTCACGCGGTTGGGCTGCACTATCAAAGATTTCTCTTTCTTGATCAGCAAAGAATATCCGACCAAGCTGTAATCATTGAAAATGGGACCCACAAAGACGTAAACATCGACTGATTCAACAACCTCGCCGCAGTAGCTGGTGCTCACAGGTTTTGTAATGGAACATTTGAAGACCAAAAAATAGAGAATGCACAAAGCATAAGGGTTGACGATACTCTTTTTGCAGTAGTCAGTGATTTGGGAATAAGCTTTTGCATAAATATACCAAATAATGTGTCCACGTATCTAGATGTAACAAGACCAGCAAAGGGGTTTTATCATGGTGTAATGGACCTTTCAATGATCTAAATGTTTTCTTGCTAAGCACTCAGTAAATCGTGCTCCTGCATCATTGGCTAGGAGACAATATAAGACACTCAAAATGTACCAAGGATCATTTACATTCAAACTCCCATAAGATAAGCCCAACTACAAAGAGAAGAATGTGCATTCTGGTTTCAAACCTAAATCTATATTCTTAACCGGATACCGTAACAATAGAAATTCCAGTGCTTTTTAATCAACACCAACAATTTGTGGAGGTGAACAGCTACATCCATTATTCTTAGAACAACACCACACATGCACAAATAGACAACCAATAAAAAAGATAAGATAAGAGGCATAACCACTTACACTCCATAATCTAACGGAGTTTATATTCCCAACTAAAATTAGGAAAAGAAGATATCTCATCAAATAGTATGGGTCTGTTGGTCATTACCAATCTCCATCATTTAGGTGCCTTGTAACTCTCATAACATAACAATCAGATATGCAAATTTGGTCCACATTCTAAATTTAAAACGAAATGATGAAACATAACTAAAGATAGACTAAAACCATGGGTGTGTGTGTGAGAGAGAGAGAGAGAGAATTTGACCTTGAAAATTAAGTAACCATTAAAGGCACATCCGCATATAAAAAATTTGAAGAAGAAACGTAATGAGTGCACGAAAAAACTCAGATTAAAATCCCAATTAGATGGTGGAACCAAGGAATCTTCCGGCCCTTTTTTCGTCAGATTCAATCAACAAATATGAAATCAAAATAGACAAACTTGTCCGAGTAAGGTGGATATTTAGTATTTACCAATCTATGGCCATTTGAACCTAATCCATCTTCGATCAAGGGCCAGACAACACGGAAAGATTCAAGTGAACGGAAGAAAGCCGGGAATGGAAACCCTAATCTGCTTCTAGACCGTCTCTGGGTTGAGCCACAACCGTCCATGGGGCCAGAAGCAAATACATAGGGGGCAGCCTCAATTCGTCTCTGCACTTCAGGATCTTAGCCGTCCGATCTGGGCCTTAGTTTTGGGTTTGGGTCAAGGATAGCTTTGAAGTGGAAGGAGCTGGGGGGGGGGGGGGGGGAAGTGGGGCCGAAATTACTATTATGTCCAACCAGACAATACTGCATGTCCCCCAATCAGGGGGGACAATTGGAAAAATTGGGCCAAAAGTGGCAACCCATCCAATTGCCGAAGTGTCCTTTTTTTTTTTTTTTTTTTTAAGGGGAGGATATGAATTATGGAAGGAGAAAATTTCTCCACATCTTTTGGTCTTTTGGTAAGATATATCTCCCACTACTACCAGCTCACCACGTAAATTATACTGTAAACAAATTTACTAGTAAGGTGAACTTCAACAAGCTAGTTGGTAGCTCTTTGGAGAGACTCTTTGTATCATCAACCTATTGAAGAACTCCGAAAGCTGAAAATGCGCACAACAGGTTAAATCATTAGAAAATTAGTCTTAGATCCATTATGTGAACTTCATAAACCCACAAATTCACCTACTCCCTCCGTCCTTTATTTAAAGTCCAGTATTCCATTTTGGGTTGTCCCTTAATAAGTGTCCATTTTGTAAAGTTAGTGAGTAAAAATTGATGCATTGTCTATTTTGTCCCTAAAATTATATTCCATTTTGAAAAGTTAGTGAGTAAAAGTGTAATGATGATGGGGTAAGTAGGAAAAATGGAGAAAAAAGTTGATGTGAAAGATATAATAATGATGTCTTTTTAATAAGTTGGAGTTACGAAGCAAAACACTTAAAAATGGACGGAGGGAGTATTAATTTTGTAAGGTCTCAAGTCCATTTTAGGATACGCTAGAGTAGGATAGCGTACTCTAGGGTTTAGGCACTTTCATAAGATTTTAGGATGCATTTTTTTTTATTATAGGATAGGGTACCCTAGGGTAGGGGTAGATTACACTAGCGTAAGGTACCCTAGGGTTTAGGCACTTTTATAAAGTTTTAGGATGCACTTTCCTATTATAGGGTTTTAGTAGTTTAGGCACTTTCATAGGGTTTAGAATTTTAAGCACTTTCATATGGTACCCTAGGGTTTAGGTTATGTGAACTTGTGGCTTTAAGCATTTTATTTATTTATTATAGGATAGGGTACCCTAGGGTAAGGTAGATTACACTAGCGTATGGTACCTTAGGGTTTAGGCACTTTTATAGGGTTTTAGGGTGCACTTTCCTATTATAGGGTTTTAGTAGTTTAGGCACTTTCATAGGGTTTAGGATTTTAAGCACTTTCATAGGGTACCCTAAGGTTTAGGTTGTGTGGACTTGTGGCTTTACAAAACTATTAGGTGGACTTGTGAGCTTATGAAATGTCTGTAGTGAACCTATCACTAAATCTCCCATAAATCATTGCTTAAAAGAATTATCTGCACTCATAAAAACAAAAAAGAAAAACAAGAAAGGAGCACTACTTTTCCTTTCAAAATATTACCTTTGGCACGAAAAGCACTGGAGCTGCCTATATAGATACATCTCGAAGCATCAGATACCTGAAAATTTTGATTTTTTTTTCCCTCTTTACAATTTCTCAAGTAACAGGACTATCATAGCAAAACTTTTACTTCTGAACAGAGAAAAAAAAAATCTTAAATTCCATGTTTTTGTACCAATACAGAATTCTTTTGTGACTATCAACCATCTAGAAACAAAATAGCCAAAAAAAAACCCCATCTCTCGTGATTTGAATGGATTGAGTAGACCATATTTGGGGCACTTGGAAAAACTCTCCACCAATGGCTACATTAGTAGACAACAATTCAAAATCTGTGTGCCGATAATTTAAAATGGGATGAAATATTAATTGACTTCATTTGTGAGAGAAGAGAAAGATTGATTACATAACCCGTATACAAAACTCTTGTGACTGTCAACTACCAAGAGGATCCAGAATTGTATTCAAGTTGGAGGATTTCCTATCCATTTTCCTACACTAAAAATGGTTGACAACCAAGTTAATTAGTATTTGATAGTAGAGATGGTACAAAGCTAGAGCCATGCTTCTCGGACTAACAACCTAATTAGTAATTATCATCAATCATCATAATCATCAGATGAATCTCATTGCTTTAAACTATAGGGACAACAAACTATTAGCTGCATCTAATATGGCCAACCACAATTAATCAATTTTGAAACCTACACACAAAACAAAAATCCAACCAGTCACCAATAGAAACCCAATTTCAAAGTTCAGAAATTGCAGTAATCAATAGAAATATCAAAGGAAGAGAAAGCCCTAGCTTTTGAGATCAAATAAAAATCAAACCCCATTCTAATTCGTGGTGTAGCTGCATACATATATTCGAGATGAAATCAAAAGGGAAAGTGAAAGACTTGAAATTTACAGCCATCGTCAATCTGAAGCAAAAATTCTTACGGCCTTGTTCGTTTTGGAATTTCAAAACCCAAAACGATCTCCAATAAATTTTTTTTATCTATCTCTCTCCACTTATTACTCTCAAAAATCTCCTTCAAAACCCAAACCGAATAGGGCCCACCTTATTTGGATTGTTCATGAGCATTTAAGGAGAGAGAGAGAGATTGTACCAGTTTGTAGTAGTTCCGAAGAGGTGTTTGAGAAGTTCCGGAGAAGACGGATTACTATTTTCTAATCCAATGCCGCGAGATGGTTAAGAGTACATTTCCTCACAAAGCACAGAAAAGGAAGGGTCTTGAAAAAGCAAGGCACAGAGTGGTCAAGGAAAATCTGCAAAAAATCCCATAAGTGGAGCACTAACCAAGACTAAGGATAAAACGGAAAAAATGTTCATGGTCTGGCTTGTCCCTCTTCTTCCTTTATATACACTAGTGTCACTATTCGTGCACATGCTCAGTATAATGCTTCGAATTTGAGTTTTTACTATGTGGTTTGTTTTGGATTGTATAGTCGCGGGAGAATTTGTAATTTAGTCCCTCTTTTCTTTAAGTTTTTTTATGAAGTAGTGGCATCACAATGAGAGTAGAGAATAGATATACATTTGCAATATTTTTCTCATATGAAGTACTATTAGAACTTACTGTATAAATCCAGTTATGCATATAACATTCTAACAAACTATTATTCAGGTCAAATACCCTTCAGAAAACTGTACTTTACTCAAATGCAACTCTGTTCCTTACTTACCCAAAAAAAAAAATTCTGGTCCTTTAATTTCAATTTTAATTAATACCCTACACTTACCGTCTAATTACAATGCCAACCTTCTATGTGTTTCCATTACATGCACCAATGGAGAGCCTGTGGATCCCCTAAATGTGGCGCCCCACATTGCCGGGCCCGTCTAGGCCCCGCTTATCTGGTTCGCCAATAGTCCCAACACGTAGAGGCTCCTTTAGTCACGCCCAAGGAGGGTTTGGTTGCGCCGTCCTACCCCTTTTTCTTAGCAAAAAAATGATTTAAGTGCATAGCCAGAGCTCAAATGTTAAAAATCCATGAGCTTACTAAGGGAAAACCTTTATACCAGCTTGCATTTTAAAAATGCAACACTGGTTATGTCAAACGCTCCAGATGTTGGATAGATAATGCTTTGAGAGCATCATACATTAGCTAGGAATTATAATGCAAAGAGAAAAACAACAAAACATGCACATTATTAGTTCTCCAATCAGGCATGGCCCCAACCCAATTTGTGCATGCCAAACAATGGCGTCAAGTCTTCAGAGTCACAAACCTACACCAATCCCTATCTTTCAGCAGATTGAAATCTGTTTCAAGATGCAAACTTGCAATTGGATGCTGTTGGAAAAATTCATTACATAAAGTGCTACTTAGCATTAGTCTTTTTAGGAATACCGTCAATAGCCTCAAGACGGATGATGATCATTGTCTCCTATCTAATGACACTTGGCTATTTGCACCAAACCACCAAACTTCTTCACTTGGTAGGTATAACATGACACTCTCTATATGCAAGATAGGTATGTCCACAGAACCTTCCAAGATAGACTGTAGTAACTAAAGTTAATTAGCCTTGTACTCCCGGTAGTGTCTCCACAGCTTTAAGCCTAACATTTAGCATGTTCTAGGAGAAAATAGTTTCTAAGTTCGCTTACGTTTAAAGAATATGGATGTTTATGAAAACGTACTTCCTTAGTGATTTACCTCATCTGCCAAAACAAGATCAGTTACCTCACATGAAAAAATTTCTAAACAAGGTGCTCAAGAAATATTCAAGCAGATATAGCGCAAACGACAGATATCAATTGTAGCTTTCATTACTTGACATTTAAGTCATATGCAAATAAGATGTGTATATTGAAAGAAGAAGAACCATATATTAAAGCATGCTTTACTAAGTCATGAAAGGTGGCAATCCATATTTAGAAAGGAAAAAAAAAGTGTCCCAACTCCCAATGGAACCAGTCATATATGGTTATAAGAAGCAAGTGGCGCTGATAAAAAAAAGAGGCAAGTGTCAAGGAAATTACTAATTAGGCAGTACACATGGGGCTCATATAATCCAGTTGGAAGCAAGTCCAAAGAAATTCTTCTGAACCATGTTCGCATGGATAGAACATATATACGAAATGAGGCAAATAAATTAGGTTATGCACATGAGGATCATAGCGTTGAGATGAAAACAAGTTTAAAAGAAATATTATAAATCCATCTGCACCGCTTATCTACCAAAACCTCATCAACACGTTTGCTCTACAAAACCCATAACAAATTTCCCAAAGTAATTCAAACCCCACAAATCATCAGTTCAAAGAAACCACACTTGCTCTACAAACACACAACAAATTTTGCAAAATGATTTAAAACCCACAATTCTTTAGTCCAAAAATATTAAAAACTTGCCCTACAAACCTACAACAAAATGATACAAAACCCACAAAGCTTTAGTCCTAAACAAATAGACCTCCTCTATAAGCCCACAAGTAATTTCGCAAAAAGATTCAAATCCCACAAATCTATATTCCAAAAAAGATACACTTGCTCTACAAAAGCTGTTTATGCATTTTCAATCACTAAATACCAAAAAAAAAAAATATATAATTAATCCCAAAGGCATACCTTGAGATTTATAAAAATCCCTTTCGGTTATGTAAAAACATGGATTGTTTACATATTGGGGATGTCACTTGAGGAACCCCTAAATCTGAAATCACATTAAACTATTAAAGCAACCATTTCGGGCACCCATTAAACTACTAAATCACATTTAAGCAACCAATTCGGGGATTCATAGAAATTAAGACAAATGAGAGAGATTCACCTCATGCGCCTCTGTACGAAGGAGAATTCGTCGCATCTCCCTCTGCAATTAGGGTTCAAGCATCAGTTAGATTAACAGTGATTTTGAGAGAGAGAGAGAGAGCGAAAACTTATCTCATCTTTACAGTTTTTGTGCAGGAGCATGGCCGGCGGCGGCTCGATCTCCTCTCCATCGCCAGACCATTTAGCAAGCAACGGCGGTGTGTGCTGTCGTCGCCTTCGTTGAGGCCTTCTCCGACGTAGACGGGAATTCCCGCTGGAATTCACAATCTACCATTCTACTCTTCCTTGTTTTCATTTCAGGGAGAGAAAGAGAGGAACACTGTTTCATTTGGAGACACAAATCCAGACTTCCAGCCAGAATTCCCGTGGGCACAGTAGTATGGCCACGTGTTTTTACCGAAAAGCCCTCAAACTCAATAACATTACAAGACAAAATAGTGTATAAAAAATGGGACACAAAGGGAAAACTTCAAAAGTCCGAAAACCGGTTAAAGTAATTTGAAAATAACCTAAATAGTGGTTGTGGCCCACAACTTTAAAGCGCACAATTACATAAATGCCCAAAACCAAGAGTAGAATTCAGCCCCCGGTGCCAAAAACCAAGGGCATTTTCGTCTGATTGTGGCAAAGTGTAACCCACTTTTTTGGAACTACTTCCGTTATAGAGGCTTGTGGAAGTGTATTGAAATAGTTTTTCATTAGTTGCAACAAAAATGAGAACAAAGCATATGTATAAAATTTCCGATTCCGAACTCAGGCTAAAAGCTGTGAACATAAATAATGTCAAACATAACCTAAAATGCAATTCAACAGCATACAGAAAGAAGTTGGAACTTCAACAGCATGATCAAAATATTTCCTTCAATGCAATTCATGACTACAAAAGAAATGCAGATCACCAAAACTCTATTGTATGCAATTAAAGGTTATATGATTGACGTTAAATATCTATTATAGATTAGTTTTGCCCGTAATGGTAAAGTTGGGAACGCAGGAAGCAAATTGAAATAGTCATAGAAGCATATTACATGTAGTGGTTAAGTAGCAAAAAGGTTAGATGGCAGCAGATTACATATTTCACATATGCCCGTTGGTTGGTAATCATAGAGGATAACTTTTGAAATGAGTCATATCATCGTTTGAGTGCTATAGAAAAAATATCAACAGCTGGCCGAAATGTAACCAATCATCAATTCATAAGCAACAATATACAATTCTTCACAAAAATTTACTGAAGCCAACATTTTAAACGAAAATTTCATGTCCAAGAAATCCATTCCCCATACAGCAGATTGCGCCCATGACTTTCAAGCCATCTCGTAACATTGCCTCTTGTCATAGACTAAAATAAACACCCAAGGTAAAGATTTAATGTTCGATCAGACAAAGTGTTAAAAGTGGTATGGGCTATAATTGCCCCATTCCTTACCTGACAAAAGGTTAGGCGAAGTGTTCCTCACGCTAGTATTGAAGTCCCAAAGAGAAAGGCCTAGAAAAGGAATCCAAATAAGTTAGAAGAATCAAAAGAAAATGACGGACCTTTGATTTAAAATTAAATAGGAGAAGGTATAGCTCAGACATAAGGAAACGCTTCTAATGAAGGCATAACAAACTAAAGTATATAAACCAAAGCAATTTGAAACAAAATGACACAACTCTTACGTAAAAGTGGAAGGAAAATAGTCTAAAAGATCACACTGGCTAATTTTCATGAATATCCCAGAAATATGACATTTCATCGCCTCTTTGGTCAAATGAAATATGTATATGAAATTTGACAATGAAATTAGAATTCACCAAGAAACAATGACATTAGAGGAAAAAATGAAGGATAAGCAATCAACAACTGAATTCTAACATACCATTAAAGAATGCATTGCGAAAATATTTCAATTGCTTCAACCGAACATAGAGATCTGCCCATTATAAACAACTAGTAATTTTGCTGTGGGGCAGCACGATGATCATGCCCGTTGAAATTTTGCTATGTGTTTTTTTTGTTTTGTTATTCAATGTTGATTTGTTTATGATGTATTGGTTATTTTGTCATGCCTGTTGATTTTAAAACATGAATTATATATCATGATTAAGTTCTGGATTGCTTGCCTATTATTCAAACAATTCATGAAAATTTGTAAATGTCGCAGGTAACAAATATTTACATTTATTTAGAAGTTTAATTTATATCTTTAGTGTATTGTCCTGCTGATTTACCATATGATAAATAGAAGAACTTACCTTCAACATTCCCAGGCAAGTTAAAGAGTTTGTCATAGTGGGAAAACTAAAACCTTGTTCTCTTCCATTAATTAGGGGAAACAAACATATGATCCTAATTCCTAACACAGGTTGTGAAAATGCAGACTTGGGACAAGTTCCTGTTTCTCTTTGCTTATAGACCAGACGGGTTTCTTCTAGAATTTATATGGTTCCACAAGATGCTGAAAAACATTCTACGTGGAGGCAATGCAAATATAGACGTGCACAAGAAAAGGAAGATATTATTATACCATAGAAAATGACAATAAATCAACAATTCTATTCCTATCTATTATAGATTGGGTTAATGCATAAAAAATTAGAAAATAAATCACAATATATTAGAAGCTTGTATAATGCACATCAGAGAATGTATCCATAGTTTTGGTACAAGAAATTGAAAATTGACATAGATTATGAAAAGAACAAAACCTATACTCATATACATCTTTTTTAGTGTAAAAATGAATTGCACAAACTGTTAAGTTCAAACAAAGGTAATCTCTAACATTCGGCTCCATAAGGAAGATACTTTAGGTCCCACTTGGACAAAAAAAGAGCCACATGGTCTCATCCTTTGAGGCGCTCCCCGTCCCCACTGTATCTGTTCCCAAGAGTAGCAAAGTAGAAAAATAACTACTAACTTGCAAATAAACATACGTTACCCAATGGTTCCAATGAGGAACACCGAGCGGAAAATAATTAGAAGCAGGGACAATCGAGAAGAAATTACATGCCGACTCACCTTTGATTCTTTGGGACTATGAAGCACGGATACTCTATTTTGACCTCCGTATCGCGTACCGTACGCGTATCGGATACGGATACGCTCGGATACGCTCCGGATACGTATCCGATACGTTTTTGAGAGTATCCGGTTTTCAAATTTATTTTTTGGTGTTCGGATACGTTTCGGATACGCTTGGATACGTTTCGGATACGTTGGGATACGTTTCGGATACGTTCGGGGGTCAATTTGTTATTACTTAAAACATCTGGGTTTGGACTATAATTAGGGCTATATATACCTAATTTCTCGTCTCAGTAGTCAGTAGAGAAAAGGCTAAACGAGAAGATTGAAGCACAGACGAAAAGGAGAAGACGGCGATCCATCTCTGTGTCTCTCGTCTCTCGATCTGACCTGTAAGCTCGTCTCTCTCTTCTCGTCTCTATTTTCTCTCTTTTCTCTCTCTCTCTCGTCTCTCTCCTCTCATCTTGCTGTATAGCATATATATGTATACATACTGTGGATATATATACATACTGATATATATATACGTACTGATATATATACGTACTGATGTATATACGTACTGATGTATATACGTACATATATACATCAGTATATTTTTATTTAATACATATATTTTTATTTAATTTTATATTCAACGTATCCCCAACGTATCGTATCCTACTTTTTGGAAAAATCACGTATCCGCGTATCCGTATCGTATCGTATCCGTATCTCGTATCCGTATCCGTATCCGTGCTACTTAGCTTTGGGATTTTCAAAACCTTAGGATGCAGCTCCATCCTTGTAACTTTCTCTCTCATGTCTTTCTCCATACTCCCCCAAAGCTTTAAGCATCTGGATTTCTTGTTTTTGTCATCCTATCACATCCAACAGTAAACACATAATTAAAGCAAAAATCAAATAGCTTACCCCCTAAAACAGGATCCTGATTTTTGAGGGAACTAACCTACAATATCCAAGCATAAATTAAGGAGTACCAAAAAAAAAATCTATGAAATGCAAACAAATTTGGCAAAATAAGTTCAACATATGTACAAATGTTCTACAATTTGGGGGAATAAGTTTAAACCAAGCAAATACCTTTAGCCTATTAATCTTTTCGGGGCATTAGAAAAAACAAATCGCACAAACAAAACATCTACGTCAATCGTGACTCCATATTGTATAGGAAGAGTCAAGAAAATAAACCTAATTAAGAAAAGATAGTAAGAAACTCGTGTGGGACGATCAACAGTGAAAGAGAGCTAATATAGGCTTAGAAACGTATCTTCAGCTGTGGAATCGAAATTCACAATCACAGAAGAGAGAATCGAGAAGAGGCCCCTTGTCATTTAGTGTTTATGAATTCAATCTCCTAAACTGGAACATTAATGTACTTGTGATCAAGTTTTATCTCAAGTTTAGAACAAAAATGACTATTCAATCGATAAAAATTTGAGTTGGGTTTGATAGTTTTATTATCCCTGAAATGTTAACAGTTGCATATTGTGTGTAGAATTTCAAGTCTAGAAATCGAAGGATGCGTATGCTAGGAACCAAGTAGTTTTAGCCAGCATCATACAAGAACAGCTAATGCACATGATTGGGGTGCCACTCAGAAACCTCTTTCGTCGAAAAGAACAAAACAATAATCAGGTTCTCATAAACAATCCATAGGACAGAAGTATTATTCAATTCAGATGAAAATATGGTTCAGTAAAAGAATACTTAAAGGCTCCCCAATCATAATAGAAACACAAACAATATAAAAAAAAATATTTCTAACAAAATCCAATCTACCAAGACTACATGAAAACTACACGACCTGCAAAACTACATCTGATCTAGAGCTTCTTGGTTTTGATGATATTTTGCTGAATATTTACAAGTGTTCTTAAAATTATGTGTCAAAGTTCTGATAGATTGAAGTTTAATTCAGTTGATATAAACAGATAAGATAATAAACTACGTCACCATTTGAATCTAACATGGTAAACACCTAACAAACAAATCCCTCCTTATATGGTTTTTCTTTACTGCTACCTTTTAATGCAGGCTATAATTTGAGTTTCCACTCTTTGTTATCCTTTTCGTTAACTAAATTGTAGAATCTAAAATACTTTGAATGCTACATAAGTAGACATAATGGCCAATAAACTCTTCCCCAGTGCTAACGTTTCAGTCTTAATCTGTTGACAAGGAACTAGAAAAAAAATCCAAGACAGCTTACCTTGAAAAAATAAACGGGACAAAACTGAAAACCAAACTCAACCTTCGTTCCACATCCAAACATGACAAATAGTGTATATAAAAAGAATTAACAGAAATTAACACCCAGATCAAGTATATAGAAACCCTCCAATATAAAGACGGGGGTTCCATGGGTTGTACCTAAATCACACCGTTAGAACCAAAACACAAGCGATACGAAGCCGCACGATGCATTCAGTTCAACAGGCACAACACCTCGAAGAGCTGAAGATTATTGCAATTCTTTCTCTGTAACATTAAAGGAGAAATCAAATGAAGACGAAATATGTCTAGAATCTTTCAAGTTCTGACCTGTGAACCACCAAGTTGGTGCAGGGCACTGAAAAAACTGCCGATGCAATCCAGTGACAAGCATCTTCTATATTTCCGGCCAACCTGCTGCTGAGCTGTCTATGGTCTAGCCCTTAAATTTGAACGAGGAATGGGATAGCGGAGGAACCAATGATCTTAGAACTCAAACCATTGAAAAATATTACTTCCCTTGGATTTTTATTTCCAGGCATGAGAAGGGAAAGTCCAGCCACTGGTACCTCAACATTGTCTCACTTTCTTTCGACATAGCCTGAAATAGAGTAGTCCTTAAATGGCAAAAATGGTTTCGACCCGTTTCTGTTCTTATTGGACTTGAATGGATTATCAATCACAAGGGGCACTCATCCGCTGCTCCCTATAATCTAAACAAATGCTCATAGTATATACATCTACTCTATAAATATCAAGGGCTAATATAGTAAAAGGTATTTCTCTTCTGGTCTAGTGTGTATAAGATATAGATACAGCTATAACTTCATAAACTTTGCTACCAAATTTTGTTTCCAATCACATTTAGAAACGACAGTTCTGCAATCATTGGTGTTCTAGAGCTGCAGAGAGCTCATCTAATTCATCTTCTCTTGGTCCTTTTCCCTCTAAACCTCACTCTTTTAATCGTGAACACAATCTTACTTCAATGGTATATGAACTCTTACAGTATTGGTTCAACATCGCTAGTCCTACACTCCGTTGATTGCTCCTACAAAGTTCCAATTGCTGCAAAAACGTAAAAATGAAGCTTGAAAAACAGAAAACAAAAAATACTCACTAATCAAACTTATCAAAAACTCAGAAACTATCTCCAAATTTTACAAATACGCAATATCCCAATAACATCAAAACAACTACCAAAACCATTGCCTTGAATTTTGTAACTAACTTGGAATCTTGTAATCAAAGTCAAATCATAAAGGAAAAATCTAAAGCCGTCATGCATCTCACACTAATGAACAAGAAACCATAACCTCCATAAAATGGAATCCTCGTACCTATCCAAACTACCATACAAAACTACACTTACATGTTTCTGTAAACACTAGGTGCATGGCGACATGCAAGGCACGTCCATCATGCCCGTTGTGGAGATTGGTTTTCGTTGTTCCTGCAATTATAGATGTAGTTGATCATAGCAAAAGTTATATGCATAAGTAGCTGTTTTCAAATGTTATGGTTTATATAACATCTGCAAAAGAGGTACCAACTTCAAAATCTTTGATTTTACGGACCCCGTCTAAAGTGTTGTTATGGACTCTCCTATTGTGCCATAATGAATTTCTTACAAGTGGATTGATTGGCTGAGCATCAAAGTAGAGTTATAGATGTAGTTGATCATAGCAAAAGTTATATGCATAAGTTTGATCAAGTGTTTGATCATAAGTAGCTGCTTGCAGAAGTTTCGGTTTAGATAAGTTCTTGCGTTTAACAAAAGGGCAGAAGTTATTTGGCTAATTGCACGACTTTGGGTACAGGATATTTTATACAACTGCCAAAGGGTTAGAGAAGGCAAGAGTAGAGTTCGTGCAAGCTGACTATTTGTAGAGCCGATGCAAGCTGACTATTTGTTTTTGCTGTGGCTGTCTGGAGTTTCTTCAGTTGTTGGGGAGTTTGTTGTTGGGTTGCTATTTGCTGGGATGTCGATTGCTGGGCCGGAGGTTGAGGTGCTTGAGTTGTGGTCTCCCTTTTTGTTTTTCTTATTTGGAGTGTTTGGTGGTAGAGTGAGAAGTGCTTCTGAACGGTTAGTTGCTGTTGTCAGCAGAGATGGTGTGCACATTGAACTTTAATTGGCTGATTTCAGCATAGCTGTACACGTACAAGGATGGTGAGATAAAAAATAAACGGGGAATCTTTAATGTGCATAAAAGTGATAAATCAAGCAGAGCTAAGGGGGCTGTGGCAAGTGGGATTTTAGTGAAGACATACCAACAAAGGTTATGTACGTCTAGGAGGTAAATAGCAAATCATAGTGCCAGAAAAATATTCAGTAGTTGTGAATGATTTGTCATGGGAGTTACTATAGTGCACAGTTGGGTTTTCGAAGGCTAGGGGGATGGGGAAGAAGAAAGAACTCAAACTAATACACACTGATAGATCTGAATGCTGGATGTAGTGAAATGTGCAGAGCACCAACAATGCAGATGGTCCGAGAATGAAGGATGCCAAAAGCCACTTGTATGATGGTGCTATTTAAAAAGAACTGTAAATGAGCTAGTAACGAATTAGAAGAAAGAAAAAATGGGATATTCATTTGGCATTTATTTATCAGTTGTATCTTAGGCAATTAACTGTTCTAGGACCATTGCTAAATTACGTTTACTTACAGGAAAAAAGTCTGTCTTGTATGCAACCCAGAAGGAAATGACCGTCATCATGGCCAAGTAACCTCCAAGAATGACTCCTGTGGAGATGGTCATAATGGTACCTGAAGTGCCCAGTAGGCATTGAGAACCACTATACAGATTGTAATGGAAACAGCATATATCTGCACATTGAAATGTATAAATCAAAACTGGTTGTGTAAGTAGCATAACAGAAGTCATAAAAGGTCATGTTGCTTCTTATGGCCCACGGAACATTGTTTGTGTGGGTGCATTATACAGTGGATGACATGGCCTAACTCACAAGCATAACACGTCCTCCATCAAGGCTTCCATTGGTTTCGATGAAAAACATTTTACCATGAAATATAGTTGTTACTTTTGAAAGTTATTGCGATCGCAGCAAGGTACCATTATCAAACCTTCCCAAGCCCTCAAAGGGACATACCAAAAAGTTTCGTGAGGCCATGATTTGAAAAACCATGCACAAAATTGTGCTGCTTTTTGCTTGGTAAGTTGGTTTTCCATGATATTACACAAACCATTTTCATTCAAAAAACTTTTTACTACTTTTCTGTTACCAAAGACAAAAAATAGAAGAAAACGTTTTTTTGTTTTTTAAGGAAATATTTTTAGGGCAAACAAATGTCAAACAACTCCATGAATAAAACCCAAACTTACGGTATAATTTTTCATCCTCTTAAAGATAGCTCAACTTGTTAGGATGGCACTGATGATAACGCTAAGGCCAGGTTCTGTCAGGACTATGTCAGAAGCACTACAAGCAGCATCAGTTGCATCAGCAACAGCTATGCCTATGTCAGCCTTCTTAAGTGCCGGAGCATCATTAACTCCCTCACCAGTCATTCAACAGATGTGTTTTCTACCTTGCCGACGTTCTACAATCTCGTATTTGTGCTCTGCACGGCGGATAAAATAAGGCCAACCAAACAACAACCACAGAAGTTTTCAATGAAGGACTAAAGCTTTTAGTTCAGTATTTTCACCAATGGAAGATTGTTATTCAGGCCAAGTGGTGAAGATCCCTCCTTAAGAGGACTACAAGCCATCAAACCTAAGCTCTATGCATGGGTACAGTTCACCAAAAAGAAGGAAAAAATATACGTGTCTCACAAAAAGAATAAGAAGAAATTAGTCATTACCAGGGAAAACACCAGCAAAACCATCAGCTTTTTCGATCAGTTCATCAACAGGCAAGGCTCTGATTGACTCATCCTTGTGCTGCTCTAGTAAGGCAGATGACGGATATATATCGGTACCCATTCCCAGACGTCTTCCTGTTTCCTTCGCTATTGCCAGTTGATCACCTGTTACATGTTTAAAAGGTTAAGCAAGGAAGTGAAGAATTTTTTGAGAAAAACATTATAAGCACCAACACTACCAAGATACTGTATATACTGAACAACACAACCCCCACATATCTACTTGAGAATTAGAACTTCTCTAGGGCAGCCTTCTAACTTATAGGCCATAGTTCTATCTATTTTACCAAGATTATTAAGTCAGCTATAAAACTATCACATGACATAAGAAATGGTGTTTTATTGACCATATACGCACCAGTGATCGTTTTAACGCTAACCCCAGATTCAAAGCCCTTGTAATTGTCTCTGCACTGTCATGTCGAGGTGGGTCAAAGATAGGCATGAGGCCAATGAATTGCCATGGACCTCCTGGACTATCCTTCCTCCCTTCAGGAACTTCCTATTGAAAATGTTCAGAACAACCCATCAACTACGCTGAGTAGAGGAGGATAGAGAATGAACAGCAACTAATGACAATTACGTAGTACCTGGTAAGCTACTGCAATGATAAAGGGTGGGAGCCAATTGCCATTGTGACAGATAAAACCGTACGCATTGCAATGGGGATTCCTCCAATAAGAAGTACCAGCAAATTGTCAATTCCTGGACGATAGTCCCGATGTGGAATTGGATAAATTACAATGATCTCTATTACCATCCCCACAGCAATAGAACATATACAGAAATTCCCAATGGCAGTCAAGACCTACCAAGCAAGAAAGAGAATTGGAGAATACAAAAATCAGTACCAAACTACAAAACTCCAAAAGGACGAGGAACATAAAAATGAAAAATGACCAACCAACACTGGGGGCACTAAAATTGAACGCAAAGAATGAAGTAAATGTACTTAAGGAACAACTTTGACGATTTCTACATGCCACAAACTATAGAAAAGATAGAGCACATTCCAGCCAGCTCAATCACATCCAAATATGAAAATAAAACTAAAAAAAGTGATCCCTAGTTTGTATATGAAGGCTCAACAGCAAATTTAATTTTTATTGCAAAAAAAATCTAAGCAGATTATGCATATGAACACCAACTTCTCACACGGGGGCCAGTGGGAATAAAGCCCAGTCGTGGGACTCACTCTCTTCTTCTCCAAGTTAACACCGAACAGTCCCTGGGGCCCCGTTCCAGAACACCTTCTTAAAAAATAAGTACTTATTTCACATTTTGAAACTCAAAAATAATGTAAATGAAAAATAATTTTTTAATTTTTTTTGCACCGTATTAAAGATCTCAATGAGATCTATCAAACAAGATCTATATTGATAGGAAAATTATTTGCGTAAACACGTGATTTTTGAGCTTGAAATTGCCTTCTTAAAAAATAAGTACTTATTTTCCTTTCCGGAACGGGGCCAGTCTGAGGTTTATCTATACAAATGCAAAAGGGCTAGCATCAAAGTAGAGTCTCACGTAAAAAAGCGCTAATGCACACCTTTTACCTCAGCTTACTTGTAGAACTTGTACATGTCCTCAGCACACTCCACGACTGCCAATTTGTTAGCCACATCTGCCAAATCAATCTCTGCTATTGGATTCCTTAGTTCTATGGTCATTCCACAAGCAGCCTGAGGAGGATCAAAATAAGTAAAAGCAACGACAAATTGGATCTGCTAACACAATTACAGATAGCATAAGGCTCAAAACTCAAATTCTCTTTCAAAAGACCTTTAATTCCACATGGGTATTCTATAAACGTGTTCAATGAGCACCAATAACACCAACAGCAAGATATCAAATTATTATCAACCATAAAAGCACCGAATTATATAATAATAATAATAAAAAGTACCAAATTCAAACCGAGCAACACCCAATCCCACTTCTGGGCATCAGAAAGATTTGAACTTAAACAATCAAATTCATCAATAAACATCAAAAACATTCAATTACGTGGATGGGTCAGAAGTATTACGTTGATTGGTTCTTTTCAGTTTGATATTGGTTCTTTTACGAACTCTCTTTCACCTTGAAGGACATTGATCTCAATGTTGGTCTAACCATCTGCAGCAGTGGAGAACACCTCTGATTTGGAGGTAGGTAGGGTTGTGTTCTTCGGCATAATTTTTGTTATCACACCACCCAAAGTCTCCAGACCTAGAGATAGTGGAGTCACATCCAAAAGCACAATGTCGCTAACATCTCCAGCGAAGACACCAGCCTGTAATTAAATACAAACAAAGGATAGTAAGAGCCACTCTAGGATTCAGTTGGCTCGCAGAGTATATACTGCATCCTTCTTCCACAATCTCCAAGACATTTCTAAATACTGCATGGACCTTTTGTTTGACAGGTATAATAGTACAGAGAAATGTAATTCCATAAGACACAAAGTACCAAAGGACTATAAACGATGTGATTAATAATACCACATCCACCAAGGTAGAACTTATTTCGTATTCTGCGGGATTTCAGTTCCCAAGAATATTTAATCATGACCTTGAAAGTTTACTTGGTCCCCTTGGTTTTGTAGTCCTATATGATGATCATGTACCTCATGTCCAGTCAAACACATGAGCCCTAAAAGTATGCAGAATCAAGATGTAAGATCTGCACGGCGGGGAGAGGGCGGGGCAAGAAGAGTATGCAGTGAAGAACAAACCTGAACTGCAGCTCCGAAAGCAACAACTTCATCCGGATTGACTGTAACATTAGGTTCTTTACCAGTCTATTTTCTAACAAGTTCTTGAACGGTCGGGATACGAGTTGATCCACCAACAAGGATGACTTCATCTATATCTTTAAAGGAGAGTTTTGCATCCCTCAGGGCATTCTCAACTGGTGTTTGAAGCCTATGAAAAACAAAATCTAATCTTGAGCCAGTACGAGATGATTTTGAAGAAAACAAGACTAAGTAATTAAAACCAGTTGTCTCTTTAACTCAACCGATAGCTACAAGGAAACCCAACTTCCAGGTTCTCATATTTGTAATCACAAACTTACAAAAAGTTTACTTAAAATTTCTCGAGATCTTACGCACCTGTCTAGTAAATCTGAGCATAATTCTTCAAACTTGGCCCTTGTAATGGTGGTGTCAATGTGTTTGGGACCATCAGCAGTGGCAGTTATGAAAGGTAAGCAGACAAAACAAAGAGATAGGTCATGAACCTGAAACAAGACACTGAGTCCCAAAAAAAGGAGCAAGAGACTAGGTCATGAACCTGAAACAAACCTAATGTTGGTTTGAGTCAGTGATGACAGCTCCATCTTTGCCTTCTCAGCAGCCTCAGTGAGACGTTGAAGAGCTTGTTTGTCTTTCAGAAGATCAATGCCTTCGTCTCTCTTACAATTTCCAGCAAGCCAATCAACAATTCTCTATTGTAAACAAAGGACCAGTTGCCATTCTATATCGTTATGAAAAGGACGGAACATAACCCATAAACTAAATATAATCCTGGTTCAAAGTTCAGACCTTGTCACAGTCATCTCCTCCCAAATGCATATCACCAGAGGTAGAAAGAACCTCAAAAACTCCATCTCCAACTTCAAGAACTGCACAATGAGAAACCAGAAAATTTGTCATGAACAGCAGAGCTAGCTGAACTGTTCACCCAAGCATGCAAGTTTACAAGTATACACGCATATATGTACAAGTACTGACGGCCTAAATTCATAGGTTAACCTATATGTCGAACAGACACACCCTAGACTAACTAATTCAGTGACGTAAGAGCTAACGTACATTCTCATATGTGCATTCTCACCATCTTATTCCACTCCCCACAGATATATGAATTAAAACAAGTCAGCGCTTGTGAGCCTGTACAAGTACTGATGGCCTAAATTCACAGGTTAACCTATATGTTGAACAGATACACTCTAGACTAACTAATTCGGTGGCATGAGAGCTATGGTACATTCTCATATGTGCATTCTCACCTTCTTATTCCACACCCCACGGATATATGAATTAAAACAAGTCAGCGCTTGTGACCCCACCCCGTGGGGTCTTCTTCTTGTCCTGCTTGGCCACCTTCGGGGTTTGGCCTCTCACCTTACCGGCATGAGCCAGCGATCCGTGAACCTTTCCTGCAAAAAGAACAACCCAAAATTAACAAATAGACACAAAATCAAGGATAATCGTATACATATTTTGAGAAATCGATTCAAAACCCTAGACACCATCACAAAGCCCCCAATGGTCGAGATCCGTATCTTCAAGCAATATCGTCTCAAGGGGAGGCCGCTTGGACCAGTTAGGGTTCCGATCATCGACAAACGACGACAAAACCTCCGATCGACAACCAAAAACCCTAAAAAAAAATCGCAGCCACATTAGCCAAACTGCAGCAAAGAACATGCATCTGAAAAAGCCACTGAGAACTGAGCCAAACCTTTTCAGGAGGAGCACGAGCCGTCGATTTGAGCGCTGGACGGAGCTACGAACCTAGGGGAGCAAAAGCGAACAAATCTCAGACGGAGAGATCTACTCTACGATTGAGATAGTGCGAAGTTGGAATCTCGCGCGAGCGCGCGTGCGAGGGAGAGAGAGAGAGAATTCTCCGATCGTTGAAGAAGAAGAAATGGCGTGGTGGTCTCTGAAATTCGCAGAGAGAGAGAGAGAGGAAAGTCAGTGGCTGTCTAAATTGCTCCACCCAAATAGAAATGACCACCACCCCCTTGCGCCACGTAACCCACTAAATGGGAGAAGTAAAATGCCCATTTCACCCAAAAAACCAAGAACAACAAGCCAACAATAGGGGGCTGAAATTGTCCAATTTGGCATAAATTGGCAAGCAAAATCTCCTTAAAAGTGATTCTTATTTTAGAGGGGGAGGAAATCACTCATCGAAGGTTTATTAAAAACAACCCTGAACCAACCAACTGGGATAAGCTAAGAGGCCACATTTGTAGACTCCCATAGGAATAAATCCATGCCCAGAGCAAAGATTGACAAACTTCCTCCTGAATGGAATTATTTGTTTAGTTTTTTTTTTCGCTCGGCGGTTATTTGTTTAGTAGTTTGATCCCTTAATGGACTATCAATTGGGTTTTGTATGATTCATAGACTCACGTCTGTATGATAAAATTGATTTCCTTGTATTCTTTTACCACTTCTAATAAAAAAGGAATTGAATCAAGAAAAAAAAGAAGGTAAATATACCGATTCAGGAGCCTAAAACCCAATTACAGAACCAAGATTTTAAAGAAATTAGAACCATTCATCAGAAATCTAAACCCATTTTCCTTTACTTTGTCTAACAGATAATAAAAAGGTTCTGGAGACAATAACCCACTCTAGAACCAAAATTATTAACCGAGGAAAAAAAACCATCGATGAAAAGAAGCACACAGAAACGAAAGAAAGGAAACCTCTGTACTTCACCGTCGAGCTTCGTCATAACAATCAAAACTTCTCCCAAGCCGACGTGGACAAAATAGTTTCCAAATTCAATGACAAAATCGAGTCTTTTGATATTCACTCATCTTCTTCTCTTGTTGTGAGCCTGTATTTCCGGCAGTGGACTCATTCGTTCACATCGTGAGCCTGTATTTCCAAATGAATCTCGTCAAGCAAAAGATGCAAGCAGACACAATAAAAATCAAGATCAACTCGCTCAAGCACAAACAGAAAATCAAAACTCTAGGAAGAAATCAACTCACCCAACTAATGAGCTGAGCGCAAACGCAGAGGAAAGCTCGTGCTCCCAAACTCCGATGCACAAGTACATTGCTCCGAGATCTATTCCAACCGCTGGTCCTCTCTCTCATCAGCCATAGCTTCTCCTTCTTCTCGGTTCGTCGGTGGCTGGAAGAGAGAGAGAGAGAGAGAGAGAGAGGGGTGATGCTTGAGTATCCGTGTATGAGTTGGAGAGAGAGACGTGAAGGAGCAGGCAAGCGTGTTCCATTCTCTGCAACATATCCCATCCACTGCCATCGTCTGCACAGCACCCCAATTTTACCTTCATACCCTCAGCAAAAGCAGCAGAAGAAGACAAAATCAATTGGTAAAAGTCTGGAAAGGCATAATAAATAGTAATCCTTGCAAATGTGACGAAATGTCCAAAATGCCCCCAGGCACATAACAGCAGGTGGCTAGCGTGAAGGGCTCAATTGGAAAATTCAAGCCAAAAAGGGTAAAGACATGGGATTTTTTTCATGCACCAATATACCGGGCGGTGGATATCAATACTCCATAAAAAAACCATTCTAATTTTAGCCCTTAATCCTTTACTCATCAAATCCAGCAATTTGAAACAAACAATTATAAGACAGTTTTAGGATGAGTTGAAATCATGTCTACGAGCCAGAAACATAGCAAGTTAGTTTTAAAAAGGCAAACATAAAAATAAAACTCAGGAAAATGAAAATCCATCGGCACATAACATCACAGAAAAGGGTTCGCGTCCTAAAACAGATGTTGACGCTTGGATCCTCTATTTTTCTTATGATATTCAAAGAAACTCATCAGTTAGAAAAGAAACATTTCTAGCTTTTCACATGGACAAGAATACAACTATGTTTTGTGTTCGAACTTCTATGTTACTTTCCTATAATGATATGAAGATTCACCGGAACTAAACAAGATGGACATAGTGCACGAGTTACAAAAGCTTCATACCATATCAGCTCAGAAATTATAAAATCTGGAAGATGGAAATTTAGCCTCAGACACTCCACGCCTTGAGGACTTACCAGCAGCCAAAATTTTAAGCTTTCTAAGATTGTATTGGTGGAAATTCAACCAAGGGAGGAGGGCAACTAAATCGGGAAGAAAAAGAATGAGGAGTCCTCACCGCTACTATGGCTTCGGAATATTGGTCAGATTGACAGCCATACAAGTCCTGCTAGAATATTGGTTGCTGCCAAACTAAGTGTCAATAGATCTGCCCTTGACTGTAAACTGCTTGAAGAAAAGGTTTCAAATAAGTATTAAGGCTTCAACAGGAAAGCAATTAGCATGATGGCTATTTAAACATACTTAGTAAGTTAGTAAAGTAGAAAAGCAATTACGACAGCAGCTATTTAAACATGCTTGTGAAAAAAAGAAAGAAAGAATGTGGCGGCTACTTATTAAAACTAAGACAGCCGTAACAAATTACAACTTGCCGGAAGGAAACCACCTACCAGATGTACCAATCTCTCAACACTCTTAAAACTAAGATAAAACAAACTCAACTAGACTCAGCAATATTATAATAACTGGAATACCTATTGCATAGAAATGATGCGTAACTTAACAGGGATATTAGAAACTCAGGACAGAATGCTGATACTCCATCAATTCAGACCTTTCGATGGACAATTGTTCCGTAGGGATGCAATCCCTCTTGGTTTGTGGCCTGTTAATCACTAATGACGCTTGACACTGCAGTCTAGAGCTCCTATTGTCTCTTCATTCTCTATCATGTTCTCTACACCATAAATAGACATAATCTAACCCGCGATTAGTGCCGTGGGATTCCACTGAATAGATGGGATCCTGTCATAGCAAAAAGGTTATCTTCACTAACCCCCGCTAATGTCCCTTATAAAATGCTTGTCAGTGTCCTTTTATTGGCAAAGATAAAGTATCTTAATAACTCAAAAACAGATACATTGAGGAAATGACGAAGCAAGGCAAAACATATACATCATGATACGACCATGAGGCTAAATGTGAGGCCAAAAAAGAACTCTCATCCAATGAGATGTTGAATGAAAAGAAGCGAAAGTTCAAGCATGAAAAGAAAATACTTGCGAGCTCATATGCTCCACAGTATAAGGTAGCAACCAAACGAAGAACACCACCCTCACTTCGGAGTAAAACCTCAAAGCTCAAAAAAAATTGTCAGCATCAAAACAGTCATCCATCAGGACATCCACAGCTCAACAGAAAAATCTGTACCATGGCTTCGGAATCAATTGCAGTAGCAGAAACAAAAGAATCATCCAAAGCATCAGAACTAAAAGCAACATAATCAGCAATTACACAATGCTGGAAGCAGTAACATTAGGCAGCACAACATGTTCAAACAGCAATACAAACCAGAACTCAATGACAAAAGCAACACCAATAGCAGCAGTACTATGAAGTGAGACCAAAGGCTTTGATTTCGAAAGCAGCAGCAGAAACCAAGGAGACCTCAGCAGCAGCAAAACAAGGTATACCAATTGCTTGACCATATGAAAGAGAGCAAAAAAAAAAGCTCATTCAAGCACCCCAAGACACATACCAATCCTAACTCTATTATTCGAGGGCTACCTTGATTTTTAAAAGCCATCTCAAATCATCTAGAAATACAAAATGACTGGTTTCCATACAACACACTATTGGAAGTGACTCGCTTTTCTAGATTCTAGTCAATTCTTAGTGACCTGACAATTATCTATCATTAATTAATTTTCTTTCTTTTGGTCAAATCAACAAAAATCTGACTAAAAAATAGCATTTTATGAGTTATGAATGGATAGTAAATGCAAGTAGGTCACTTAGGAGAATTGATTTCTCTACTGTATCCAGCAGTTTTAGCTCATATACAACTCCCAGACGTTCAGTTTCACGACAGAATCCAATTAACTTCACCAAATTTGGATGCCCCCTCAGGTCTGAATTTGTTCGCAACTTGATTTCATTCTGCATACATGAATCATATAGTTAGATGATGAAAACCCACCAATATAATAGCTATCTCCATGAAAAGAAAAGCAAACTCAAAGTCCTTTCAACTACATACATCCAATCTAGAGCATCCAAACCCTGCTGAATTTTTCACCACGACCTCTTGTGTCTCCAAACCCTGCTGAATTTTTTTCCCTCGAACACTTATCAAAATAGATTATCCCCAATAAAGTTTTCTTCACTGAATCCCCCAGTTATAGAGGCCAGCATTTCGTAGTTGAATTCAACCAAATCAATAGCTGATTCCATAGCTTCAAAGATTTTTCATTTTGTAGAGATAAGATAGAATAATATCCAGGCGCAAATACACACACGTACCAAACAAAAATCATATCATGAAAAAGAAACAAATGAAACATGATAAAGGCATTTGTGGGAGCTACTTTAAATCTGGTTTCCTTTTATGTTACACGGTTACACCAAACTTTTTTTGCTTTAGAAGGTAATTCAACAAAATTAAGCATTTTGTTTTCTCCCAGACAAATGAACTTAATTATATAAGCTTATAATACATAAAGTTTGATATCTAATAATCTGATCGGAAGCCAATGAAAGAGCCTAGGCTAAAGTTAGATACACAACTTACTAAAAAGAGCAACCGACGAGCGGCTATCTTGAAATTAACAATCACACACTATGAAGTCTTCACCAAACCCAATTCAAAAAAGGCACGCGGACGCACGACATGTTTGCCATATGAAGTATAAAATACACGCAAATGGGTGTATATTTTTGGACCAATGGAGTAATTCCTAACAATTCTCATTCGTTCATAAGATCAGAGTCAATGCAAATATGAATGTGTGTGAATTCATATGTATAAGCCAGTGGGTGCAGAAACTCTATTGAGCAAATCCCTAAACTAACACAAAACAAGGCATAGTGAACAAAGGAACTCAAACACTGAATTTAGACCAAATTCATATCATCTTGGTCTTGCATCAAACCAAAAAAAGAACTGAAATGTAACAGGAGCCCGAATAGAGCAAGAACACCCGCAAACCAAGCACCAAATCCCATACACATACAGAGCAAATCAAAATCACAAGAACCAAATGAAATGCACGCACGCACACAAATCTAATCCCAAACATATGCAGGAGAAACCCTAGCTACCACTTTTTGGTTTGAAAAAAAGAAACAGTTTTCTCGAGGCCCAAGCCCACCACCTGGCCAAACAGATTCCCACGCAGCGACTCCTCCTGCTTCCGAGTGGTGGAATAGCACAAAGCCTATGGGCTGCGCACACACACACTATTGTTTAACCAGTATATTCAGTATTTTAACCCAAGAATACCCACTATTCAAGACAACTTTGTGGTCTAAATGATATTTTGGTATTTTAGCGAAAACAGACATTATTTTGGTGTCAATCCGAACAACTTTAGCCTCGCAAATCTAGATATGATTATTTGGATTAGTTAATTCTTTTATCTAACAACTTAACCAACCCCATCAAAAATTAGGACATTCAATACACTTATACAGATATGAACTACCAAAGGAATTCCATTTTGTAAAGAATTGTCTAGCTAAAGTGAACTTTTAAGATAGGGTGGAAGCAATTGAGGAGAAAAGGGGCCTTGCTTGGGTCAGCATCGATAAGCATTGCAGACTTGCAATGCCTCCAAAACTACAAGTCCCGCCATTCCTCTTGCTTGTTTGAATTCATAACTTTGTCCTCTTGATTTGAATTTTTCTAGTAGGCTTGGATATTAGGAAAAATTCATAAAACAAAAACCAATCACATAACAGCAATAATAACATGAAAGTGTATGAGAGAGAGAGGAGAGAGACTTGACTCAAATGCGTTCATTGTAACGCAGGAAGTCCAAAGTTGAGTTGTATCAAGTGGAGACGGGCGGCACGAGACGAATGGGAAAAACCTAGCCTCTTCGGATGGCAGAGTTGTAGGATTTCGAGGGACACAAGGCTTGCGATACATAGATTCAGTTGTTCATGGTCAAAGACTCAAAATCAACGAAACAAGCGGAAAATATGAATGCACGCACATACGAGTACATGCAATGATTTTAAAATATAGATATACACACATATACAGAGAGCGAGAGACTGAGAGAGTGCCTGAGGAAGAACACTAGAGCTTGTGATTGGATGTCGTTTAGGTTTCGAGTTGAGAACGAAGGCCACAAGTAAACACTAAACGATTCACAATCAAAACGGAAGAATCAAGGACTATTTAGTAAACCATAATTCTTTCATAGCAAAACGACATGTATGGAAATACGTGTTTATATCTACATGTATGTGGAGACAGAGACCCAATGAAATCTCGCATATCTACCCTGCAACGCAAGAGTCTGACCCGTTGGAACCTACTAGCCTTCCTAAATAGTACATATGCATTCCTAAATTACATACGCATCTCTGTCATACAAAAAAATCCGCAACAGACGAGTCCACGGCAATCAAAGAGAGAACGTTAACCGAGAGTAGAAATTCACTTACGGATTCGGGCGACATTGGGGTCCTCGGACTGAATCTCGTAGGCGGCCGGCAAGATCAGGTCGATGTTGGTCTCCCGGGTGAGGGACGGCGGCACAGAGCCGGCAATGCCGATCGGCGCCCTCTCGTGGCCGCCGCGGCCGTCGTGCCGGAGCTTCTCCCTCCGCAGCGTCGCCCGCACCAGCCGCTCCCAGTTCTCGGAGGGCCTCACCATCTCCGAACCCCCAGAATTTCGCACCCAGGCAAAACGGTTAGATTTTCTCGAAACCCTAACTCCCTGTTCGAATACAAAACGGTAAGATTTTCTGGAAACCCTGTGGGGCGTGTACTTCTGAGAGATTTTATCGTACAGTTGGTGTTCACCAAGGAGAGAGAGAGGGGTCGATGGTGGCGTCGAAGGAGGGGTCGATTGTGGCGTCGAAGGAGGGGTCGATGTTGGCATCGAAGGAGAGGGGTCGCCGTGGACGTAAGGGCAGCCGGCCGGAGAGAATGACGGAGGCAACGTGGGCCCCGGTGAGGCAGGGGAGCTCGTGGGCTTTCTTGAACAAACCATGGCGTCTCTTTGAGAATGTCACCCTTTCTCTGCTCTCCTGCATGTGGGTTTTGGCCCTTTTGGGTAATAAGTATATACTTCTATATATATTGTGAGTTATTATTTGAAAATCTTTAGGTTGTTAAGGAATCTCTTTGAGATCTTTTCGTATCAAAAGGAGTTAAATGATTGGGAAATAGAACGTTGGATTTAGTCAGGTTTTTCTTTTATTTATTACTTCCGAACCAAGAAAGTTAAATTTGCAATAAAGAAAAATTAGAAATGAAAAATACTCGGTAAAAATCCACTCATTTAGCAGTAAATCATCGGAGAGAAGTTAGTATTACAGTGAAGTCAAGATATGGTCTTTTGTTGCAGCGTAATTTAAGGAAATATTGTTACAGCTAGAATTTTTTTTAAAAATTAAAAAACCAGAATTGAAAACTTGTTCCCAAAAAACAAACGTAATTATTATTTTTTTAATCGGCGACAACCCTAATTTAGAGATGGTAATTCAACCCACCCTGCCCTGATTGGGACGGGTTTTTGTTTTAAAAAAAAAAACGGGCATCAGGTCGGAGGGAAATTGAATAAATTCGGTCAGGTCGGGTACGCATTACCCCGTCCTGGAACGCGCCCCGAAATTGTTTTATGCATAATTTTTTTATTCTTGTATTTTTATCCTTACAAATTAAATATCACATGAAATCCATTTTTCCGATTTTTCAATAATGGAAAGATTGGATCGAACACTTACACATATCGAATTGAGCTAATTTTTTACAAACCCACTGAATTTTTTTTAAACTATTGAACGGCTCGAATCATCCATGCGGGGTCAGAGTTGGCCCCACACAGCATGTGGTGGACGGCCGCCGCATTTTGGTGCGGTGGCTGTAGCATAACTGTAATCCAACCCAAGTTGATTTTTATTTTTAATAATTTCATTAAAAAAAAAAACTGAACTAAAAAACTTAACACCAAGACCCTGTAAAACATTAAGCGGGATCACGCAAACTCTCTTTCTTTCAATTCTAAACTCGATCAAAATGAACCTGTTGAGTCAAGAGGAAAACCTAATTTTACCTCATTCAAATCCTTCAATTACAGACTAAATTAATTTTTTTGGAAAAAAAATTACCGACCGAATTGGTTCTCTTCTCTCCATTCAATTAGGGTTTTTTCTAGTTTTATTTGTTTTCTATGGAAAATTGGGGTTTTGTTTACATTGAAGGTGAATTAGGTTTATTAATTGCTTTTCCCTAAAAAATTGGGGACTTTGTCTTGGTTTTTTCTGTTTTTCCTGTATAATAAAATAAAAGATGAGGGGCTTTGTTTTTAATTTACATGAAAGTCAATTGACATTTAATTTCGATGTCCAGATTAGCTAGGGGCATGAATTAGGCACAATTTTACAAAATTAAATGTCAAATTATACGAAGTCAAAGGAGCAACATTAAGATGAAGAAACCTTCATAAGTGGGTTCTGAATTAAAGAATGGAGAAGTTTCCACTGGTACTCCTTTTTTTTTTTTTCTAGAGGAGAGAGAGGATTAGCAAATTTTGAGAGACAATTTGTTGACAGATGACTCCAATTTTTATTTTAGATCCTGTTCCGCGTAAAGAATTTTGTCAGGAGGTTTAAAATCTTGTGCCTTTGGAAGACTTTTGAGGGAAACGATCCCAGTGGCAAAGTTAGACATGTGATGGTCCCCCAACTTTTTAACTAACTGAAAACACAAAATATACAAGAATGTCTCTTTGGGAATGGTTATGATGCTCCCGGCGGTTTTGGGAGCATCACACTCCTAATTAATTACAGCCCTTTGATTGAAAATAAATAAATCACAGCCTTTGGATCAAAATCAAAAACTAAAAGTAGGGTGGTTTTATTAAAAACGAGGTGATTTTGACCCAAAAAATGAAAGATTACTTACCACAAAAACAGACAACACTTATCATTAATTAAGGCAACACTTATCATCGTATAAGGCAAAACTTACCACCTTTGAAATGGTAAGTGTTACCTTATACAATGGTAAGTGTTGTCTTAGTAAATGGTATAAATTGCATGTTCTGTGGTAAGTAATTCTTGGGAGTATGATACTCCCATACCACTTGAGAGCATCACAGAAGTTTTGCTTATTGGCGAGGTCATTTTTATTATTTGCTCTTAATCCCGAAAACATTTGGGTCAAGTTGTTACACCATATCGTTTCTCTCAATGAGACAAATTGAAAAAGCATAAAACAGAGGCCAAATTTTTTTTAAAAAATCATTTAATACGACAAAAAGATCAAAAAATTTAGTCTATATTATATAGACAGTCTTTTTCGGGTTTCTTCATCATCTTATATGTAGTTTATTTAAAATTGATCTATATTTTATACTTTTTTGAATCTTCTCATTGAAATGAATGATGTGATATAAAAATTTGACTCCAATCTCGTAAGAAATAAGAGAAATAAAAAAACCATGCCAAATAATTAAGGAAAGTATACGATTCTCCAAATATTCTTCTTAAATTAGTTAAAATCGATTAAGCCTTACATTCACCCAATTATATATTCCCTTCATCCAAGTTTGTTTGTCCACCTTTTGATTCTAGCTTGTCCCAAAATGTTTGTCTATTTCGAAAAATTCAGACTTAAAGCTAGGAGTATGAAATTCCAGATAAATGTGCACACGCATTTCATTTTGTCAAGATAATTACTCAATAAATGTGTTTCGATATGTCATTAAATAGTATTCAGTGAACATCATTTTTCCCTTATCCGAAGAACTTGACGAGCTCTACAAAATAATTATTTCTAATCATTGTTGTGAGCCCGGGAATGGCCCACAAAATCAAAAGGGGACCAAATTGTATGGGATTCGTACTGAGCTCTACAAAATAATTATTTCTAATCATTGTTGAGAGGTGAAGGACGGATCAACCCTTGGCATTTCCTGAGAAGTCCAAGCAAATACTTCCATATTCGCTTTAAGGAAATTGAACAAGTCGGTCCGCTCGGATTCATCCAAGGAGCTGCCAACGAGGAAATACCTTCCTCCATCTTCGGTAATTGGCATTCGCACTAGCTCTTCGGTTGACCGTTGCTCGGCTGGCAATCCCACTTCTTCGGGCTCGGAGACGTCGGCCTTCTCAACATATTGTACCTCCAAGAAGCTTCGCTCGTTAGTCACCGTACTGACATAACATTTTTTCGACTGGATTTGATCTCCCCGAAGGCTCTCAAGTCGTCTATTCCAGCCGATAAACTTCATGACCTGGTGAAGCGTAGAGGCGACCGCCTTCATCCCGTGTAGCCAGGTTTGACCGAGGATGATGTTGTAGGGACTAGGAGAACTGACCACTACAAATTCGACATCAATCACTCGGGAGCCGGCTCGCACGAGAAGGGTAATCAAACCCTGAGGCCACACAGGTGCTCCGGTGAAGCCGACGAGGGGTGTACTTGCTGTTCGAAGCTGGTCTGGCTTGAGCCCAAGGCTTTTGTATGTAGAATAGAACATAACTTCCGCCGAGCTTCCTTGATCAATCAGCACTCGTTGAACAACGGACGTGCCAATTGTTACCGAGACTACGAGGGCGTCGGTATGCGGCATTTGAACTCCATGCATGTCTTCGGATGTGAAAGTTAACGACCCATTAAGGCTAGGGTCAATCCATTTTCTCTTCGGTGAAACCCCAATGTTGCAAACGGCCAGAGCAGCGACAGCTTTGTCAATTTCGGAATAGAGTTCGGCCGCTCGTCCTTCGGATACGATACCCTGAATTACTCCGACGAGGTTCCCGACTGGAAGAGGCGGAGGAGGGGCAGTGGATTTTGTCGTAGATCGATCCATTGATTGAGGTGCCCCGCTGCCGTAAGTTCCTCCAGGTAGCGTTTGAACGGTTGGCATTGGGTGGTGTAATGGCCACACTCTTTGTGGAACGTGCACATCCCAGGACCATTGCCCGCCGTCCCTAAGAACCCCATCGGCCAAACGAAGAATGGTAATTGCCCAATGGTATTTAATAGTTTGTATATTGGCTCAGTGAACGCAGTACGTTCGGCTACGTACTCGTCCGACCTCGGTTCCCTCTTCGTCTGGTGCCATTGAGGTAGTTGCTGTGGGTGTTGAGGGGGCTTGTTCCGATTGTTCGATTTACTTGCTCCAGCGCCACTTTGGCCTGTCTGTCCTTGCCGAACATTAACTACTTGCTTTTTGGTAGCAGCAGTTGTCTTCGTTGAGTCTGTTCCCTTCGGGGCGTGACGCTCGGCAACCGCTTCCTCGTGTACACAGTCCTTCTCGATGATCACCATGAGCTCTCCCATTGTCTTCGGTGGGTTTCGGAACAAATCTCTGAACATCGCAGAGGTTGGATCCAACCCATTCATGAATGATTCAACCGCCACGCTTTGGTCACAATCAGGGATGAGGTTGTAAACTTCCCAATATCGTTCGGTATACAGCTGTAGAGTTTCTCCTGCTGTCCTCCTCATGTTGACCAGCATCGACAATGTCTTCGGCTAGACGTTGCTTGTGACGAACCTCTTGGTAAATTCCAACTCCAGCTCGTTGAAGCACTTGATGGACTTCGGTTTAAGCTGGTTGTACCACAACATGATGGGCTCACTCAACATGAGTGGGAAGATCTTGCACATGAGCGCATCAGAAAAGTTGTGGAGACTCATTGTTTGTCTGAATCTGCAAACGAACGCGACTGCGTCCTCCTTGGCTTCATAGCGCTTCAGCTTCGGCAAGACGAACCGATCCGGTGGCCTTTCTTGCTGGATGGCATCAATGAAAGGTGACGCTTTGACCTTTCCGAGCTTAGAATCATCTACGGGCTCGGTTGTAGGCGGGTTGTTTATAGGTTCCGGTTGAACCTCAAGATTCCCCCTATGCTCCCTGTGGCGATGTTGCACTCGTCCACTCCGTTCATGATGTCGATGCCTGGCCTCACCCGAGCGTTCTGAGTACTCAATTTGTGAGCCACCTTGCCGAGCTATCCGAGGGTCCATCTCTCCATCAACAGGTTTGTATATCGTCGGCATTCCCGTGAATTGATCATACAGAACAACCGTGTTATCATGTTCCGAACGTCCCCCCTGACTCGTTGTTCGGTGGTGACCACGGGATACCGAAGACCGCCTTCCTTCTTGGTTTCGTTCGGAACGTTCGGGACGTCTGCTTGTGTGGGCGATCTCAGGCGCATAATTCAGATCCATGGGTCATTTTCCCAGCGACTGAGCTCGATGTCGTCGTGGGATAAGTTGCGTACGTTCCAATGTGTTGATTCTGTTCGTTCCTGCCGTGGAGCTCGTCGCCGAAGACCTTGAACTCTCGGTCCGGATGAGGCTTGCAAGGCGTGGACGAGCAAGTGCGAGTCACTCCATGGGACCATGTTCGAGTCTATCGAAAACAGTACGGCGTTCGGAGCCCACCAGCTCGGACATAGGCGGTTGCCCCAACTTTCTGCTTCGTTTATGGGGTTTCTTCGGACGACTTGGTTTAGCAGGATGGCCATGCGCCGGGGTCGTTGCCACTCCACCGTCCCGCTCTTCAAGCCATTGTTGGAGGAGTGCTATGACCGCAGCCTGGCGCTTCTGCTCTGCCAAGGCGATATCAAGCTCGGTTTGAGGGTAAGAAAGTTGTCGTGAAGCTGGCAAAGTAGTTCTTGTGGCCTGGCTAGGTTCGGCATTAATGGAACCAAACCCAGCTAAACTGAGAGTGATCTCCGGACCTGGGGGGGAAAGACGTTGCGCCATGGGATGATACGGTGGTGGAGAGAAAAGTGACCCTAGAATAAACCAGAGCCCACAGTTTGCTAGGAAAGTTTAGAACGATCCTCCCTAGCAGAGTCGCCAATTGTGGGGGGCTGATTTATACTTGGACCTTCTGACCCTTCTTTCCGTTCTCGTTGCTCGAGATTGGACCGCGCGGTGAAGGGAGGCGACGCCGTGAACCTGCGAACCGGAGGGGAGTGTTCCTCCGAGTAGAAGCTCCGACGATCTAGTCAGAAAATGGAGGAGAAAGAAGATGAATAGCAGATATTTTGTTAGGTGAGAGATTCTGACCTCTTTCCTAGGAGAGGTAATCCTCTATTTATAGGCAAGGCTCTGGAGTGCTGGACAAGAAGGAGGTGTACCACACGCGCACCGCTTCACTCGGATGACGTCATATGTCAGGAGCATTTAATGATGCCGCCCTTCAAGATTTGCAGACCCACGTGGGTCCATATCAGAGACGTCCCATCAGTTATCAGAGAGGTAGACGTGCTTATCATCGGTCTTATCAAGAAGAGCTTCTAGAAGATTCTCCCACCGCCAAACCCGAAGAAACCTTCCGAACATAAGGTTGTTCCGAACGTAACACTCGTTCGTCGGGCAACCATTAGTCCAAACGGAGATGTCCTACCGAAGATAGGGGTGCGTCACCGAAGAAGAACATGGCTTCACGTTCGGAGAAACAGCCGAAGCTCGGTGAGCAGCCGTAGGACCGCTTGTCGCTCGGTAAACAACCGGGAGACGTGTAAAGGTGATTTCTCTCGTACAGACGAACTGAGACAACTGAACAGTGGGCCCACAAGGTCACCCTATTGAGCCCTTTGAACCCTCGGATATTTCGGCCCACTACACCAGGTGACTGTCTTATTTTTAAAAATTGTGACATAGTTATTGAACTAAAAGGAAAACAACGCAAGAAAATCCTTTAAGAGCCTCTCCTGTCTTTACCATTTCTATACTCGAACTCGAAATTTCATACGTAAAAACCCATAAATATACATTGCAACCCATGACACAAATTTACACTGAGATTATACTTAGGACTTGACATTTCTCGGACCGTAATTTGCACGGATTGGCATTGCACTTGTGACTGGAATACGGCCTGAGTGTTTCACCTCTTGTTTTCCTAGTAAAAAATGCTCAAATTTGAACGAAACATTTTGCCAGACAGTTGGTTCGCATAAGAATTCAGTCAAAACATTGAATGAAAGAAGATGGTAACACAGTACAGTATTTTAACTTGGAAGGTGGGTTGGGGAGAGCATTGTAAAAAGGAAAATGTAGCGACATTCGGAAACGGAGGAACCTTGTAAAGGATATTTTGTCAAAGCGTATATATGGACTCTTCTACGAAGTTGGTCTCGTATGGGTGGGCGGAGGTTGAGATTTTGGTGGGAACACAAACTTGGTTTGTCTCGGTGCCCCATCCAAGTGCGGAGCTTTGGGCGGCGGAGGGGAGGAGAGGAGAGGAAAGGAGAACAATGAAGATGAGAAAGATAACTTTAGTCAATTTCACTTGGGGCAGTTTTTGTCTTAAAATCGTTAAATTTGAAGTGGGGTTATAGGGATCAAATTGTGGGTTGCAAATAGAATCCGCCTAGGTTCGTCGTAATGTTACGACGGTGATATATTCTCTAGAAAATCACAAAACTGTCCCTGTATTCTCCAATAAGTATTCACGACCGTGGAAGCTCACCTTTGTTCTTTTCTTTTCTTTTTTTATTACAGCTAACCTTTGTTCCTGTTCATGTTTTTTTTTTTTATCAGAGCTTTGGTCATGCTGGATAGAGGTTAATTAAGCCTTTTGGACCCGTTAAACTTGTCCCACATCGCTCATTTAAGTTACCCAAACTTGGTTAATATATTTTAGAGGCTACTCCACCTATTGCCAATTGATTTTAGATTGAAACGCTTCAAGAAATCTAACAAGACCGAACCCCGGCCATCTCTCCCAATCCCGGATTTCTACCACCAAAACCACCCCCCTCCATCGAAAAATTATTCCATGGTCTTTACCACAATCCCACTTGTCAATTGCAAAACTCGAACAATCGGGAAGCAGAAAACCTCACAATTATCTTCGAAATCTGAAATGAAAGACGAAGGCAGTTACGGCAGTTATAGCGAGATGAGACGTGTCGGCGGCAAGTGGGTGGTGCTTTGCTGGTGGGTTGAAGGGTGCAGTGGTAATGCCCCGGAACAGAGGGTTTACAAGGTCGGTATGGAGTATGGACCAATTGGGATTTTCTATCTAAAATCCCCTTTCTCTTCACTTCATGTATTTGTAAAGAAGTTAAAAACACACAAAAACAAAAACAAACAAATCAAGGGATTTCAAATCAGTTCTCGAAACTGTAAACCGTAACGTCATAATTAGTACTAGCGTCTGGGGCACACGTCGCGATGCTTGTGAAAAAAGAAAAGAAAAGAAAAGAAAAGAAAAGAAAAGAAAACACACAATATTCTACCCCCCAAAGGCCCAAACTTCTTGCAAAGGCAATGCAATTTTGAATTTTTGGGATGAAAAGAGCATAATTCCTCTGTGTCTCTAAATCCCGACAAATGAACTATTGAATCTGTAATGCAAAGAGATTCACGATTTACGTATACACACCTGTTGGTCTATATAAATTTAACTAAAATAAGTAATCATAGCACAAATATGGGAGAGAGTAATCCGTGTCTTACAAATACGAATTTTAATTGAATAGGATGGCATTGATTGTGGGGGTAGCTGTCAATGAAGTGGTTTCCTAGCAGATTTACTCTTTCGTCCATGGTAGTTATTTCAAAAGCAAGAACGAAGTGTAACTTTTTATAGTAAAGAATGAAAAGTCCATATAGCCTGACGTTGGTCCGAGACCAAACTAGTGCTCTCTCTTTATATATGAGAATAGATATACATACTGAATGAAACATCTTTAACTAAGATAATAGTAATAATAATAATAAAGAACATCTTTAAGGATTAAAACACCGGCAACTGTTTTGGAGCCGGAAATGATACAGTTATTTAGTTACACCCATTGCTAGAGGTGATACGAATTCTGGCTAAACCGAAGCAAATCAGAAATCGGATCGAACCTGCAGTTTAGTTCGGTTTTGAGATAGGACGGTTCGGTCGGGTTTACCATTATTTGAAAAATTAATCTTGGTTCGGTTTCCAGTTTTGAGGTTTTTAACACCGGACCGGACCGATAATACATGTACACAAGTACAGAAAAATCAAGGTGTTGGGATTCGAAATCAACACCAAAGGTCTAGTTGCGCCTCGCTTTACCGCTAGGCTATCCAACCTTTTGTTTTGTTTTTCTAGAATTATTATATATTTGTTACATACATAACTTAGATTCTTAAGAATCGTACTCTTAACCACAAACCCTAAAGTGTCAGATTGATAAGTGACTCATCTCTCTCTCCCTCCTTTTTCTTCTAGAATTGAACCTCCCGAGGATCGAACAAAATAAGCAGCTACGGCAAAACCCTAAATCGAAATCGAAAAATAAATCCCTCTCTCAAAATTGAAATCTTACGGTTAATATATAGTTAAAGACTACAAATTCAATCTCTGATAGTTAATGAATAAGTACATTATAACCTACTAGAGGTTGGGGGACACGCGATGCATATGCAAGTCGGATTTTCACAACGTTTTTGTAAAAATGCTTTTCACTTATTGTTTGAAAACAACAGTACATATCTAGTACGTATCGAATCCCTTAATACCAGTACTTAAGGCAAAACAGCCTCTATCAATATTTTTGTGAATTTTTTTATAAAAATAAGTACTGATAAACAGCACTTAATACACACTGAACGGTACAAAAAATACCCTCTTCTTGTCTTGTAAAAATATCCAAACTGAACAGTAACTGTTTTAGGTGGGTTTTTTTGTGCTTAAATGTTCAAAATATCCTCACAATTAACTGTTTTATTTTGTGTGTTTTTTTTAAGAGGGTATTTTTTTGTCAATATTTTACATTTCAAATTTTCACAAAACATGATTATTTTTACATTTTAAAAAGATTTCGTAAATGTATTAACGACATATTTTTAAAATATTTTTAAGTCGAATTTTTACAATTTTTTGTTAAAAAAACATTTTTGTAAAAATGTTATGAAAACATATTCTTGCAAGTCAGATTTTCACAACGTTTTTGTAAAAATGCTAGCCGGATGCAAAAAAAAAACATGAAAGACATGTATATGAAGCAGAGAGGAAATCATATCTAGTGGTTTGCAGAACTGAACGGTGCGAGATCCGAATTGCTTTCAATTGTCAAAACATTAAACCTGCCAAATGAATTCGCACATAAAGGATGAGTTAAGCATTCTGTCGAGCACGAAAAAGACAGTCAATTGTAAGTGAGAAAGTAGGGCACACATATAAACAGACCTGATCAACTATGTGAATACGCCAATATTTGTTCTTATTCCCACTGATTTCTTTCCTGTCCTCTTTCATCTACAGTAAACATATTAACAGTAGAAAAATAAACCAAACAAAATAGAACTCAATAAAATTGTCAACTGTACAAAATACATTAGAATTTAACTTTACATTAGGATTTAACTTGAGATAATTCAATGGATTCGAGAAATAGCAATATGTCAATGGATTTGATGAACTTTCAATAAGTGAAGCCGAGTTCTGAATTTGTAAGGGAGTTAAAAAGAAAAGACTTACTTGAGTTCCACCATTTTCACGATATCTAATTGACATAGACAATCATAAATATAAATAATTTAAAAAAGAACTCATAAAGGCCCGGAAAAAAGAACTCTCCCAAAAAATCTCAAAAAACTACAGAAATTGCTTAAAATACCTAGGGATTAGGGGTTATGTTGTCGGATTCATTCCGTTGCTTTGGAGTTTACAGACCCAAACGACCCTCTCTATGCGTCTTCCATCTTTCGAGCCGTCGAGAGGCAGCTATGGTTTTCTGTTTTTTTGATCCGCAAGGCAGCTACGGTTGAGTCTCGGCGATTTCGGCTTCCAATCGGCCATCTCACGTTTCGATCAGGCTCCATCACCCTCCGCAAGAACTCTTACTGAAAACTTGAAAGTAATTAGAAGAGAATTCTCTTTCTTTCATAATCTTTACAGAGAAATATTACACATATATATAGAAAAAGACTAGCAAGTCTGGATCCTAAGTCTAAGGTGTCTATACAAGGTAACAAGCAATCTAGATCCTAAATCAATGGAAATACAAATAAGATCAGTAGAGATAATGGAGCTTCTCCTTTTATGGTAATTCTTTGGTCTTCAATCAATCTTCAATTACATGAATCAAGGTAAATCAAATCTTAACACTTCCCCTCAAGTTGGAGCATGTATGTCAAGAATGTTCAACTTGCGCATTAAATTCTTGAAGATATTTCCTCCCAAAGCCTTTGTGTCACACCCTCGATTTTCAACATAAATTATAAAGGATTTTCATAAATAGAAACCTCACAATATTCCGGATAATACCCCAAAAGAGTTTGACATTCCCATTTCACAATTCCACATTATCCACCAAGAGTTTCCAAAATAGTACAACTTCAGCTCCATGACCCGAATTAACAAAAGTAAAAGTATCGATAGAGTCAAGGAATTACATCACTTCATAATCAAGGATTTACAGATAGAGTTACAAATACATCTTTCAAAAAGAAATTATAAAGATGACTCGGTAACTCCACGATGTTAGCTTTCAAAATAATTCTCACATCCAAGCACTCCAAGCATGCACTACAGTCCCGAGTTAGCACCTGAAATGATAGAAGGTCTGAGCTACACTAGCCCAGTAGAAAGCTCTAATCTAGCAATATATGCAAATGAAATGTAGGAAAGAAAATAAGATGATCAAAGACAACAAGGTCCAACGGACGAACAACAATAGCGATTTCAACCCAACCTTTCATTTTCAAAACCAATCATGCATCTCAACGTGTAACTTTTGAAAACACCAAGTGTCAACATGTGTCTCGTACAAGTGTCATGAGCCGTAGCTCCTGCCGGGCCAGTTAAAGAACCCCGATGTCCTCCACCAGGCACCTTGCCCAAAGGGCGGTCCTGAAATATCTATTATGAGCATATAGCTCCTGCCGGGCCAATTAAAGGACCCCGATGTCCTCTGCCAGACACTCACCCGTCGATGAGTCCTGAATATTCGCGTTGCGTCCGTGAAGTCCCAAAATCCTTTAACCATCATATCCGTACCATTCGAACCAAATTTAGATCATAGAATATTCTTATTTTTTTGTAAAACCACGCCCAAACCAAAGTTTAAAAAAAATCATGAGAACATCCAACGTCTTTATTAATAGTAATTAATCACGTTAAGATTCCCCTGGGAGGTGCTTGGAATGGATTAGGAATCAAATAGGAAAAACTGTAAAAAAAACATGGAGTTATCGATAACAAAAAAAAGAAGGTATCGATAACTATTGTTTAGGAAAATTCCAAATGTGCGGGTATCGATCACGAGGACGAAGGTTATCGATAACATTTAGTTTATTGGATTGGTATCGATAACGGGGACCGTTGTTATCGATAACTCAAGGTTTTTCTGGGCTTTGGGACAAATGTTATCGATAACCAAGAAAGTGTTATCGATAACAATAGCGTTCGAGCAGATTTTTGACAGATTGAGATGGGTTTTTCAGCAACAACAACCATGGCAACAACAACAATGATCCAAGGCACTAATCAAGCATCAAGAAACACTTCATAAACATGTATTGATAGTTAGAACCTCCTACCTCAAGATCAAGAACGAATTTGGATGAAATTTTCGAGCCCTAGCCCCAATCCTTGAGTTCGAACGAAATACGCCTCCACCGAGCTCAAACCCAAGCAATACGAACTAAGATACACGGAGGAGTGAAGGATTTATGGCTATTTTGAGTGGGCTTTGGGTGATTTTGAGAGAAATAGAGAGAGGGAGCCGAGAGAGTGAGAGGGTCGGGAGAGAGGGAGAGAACGGGGAGTGAGAGAGAGGAAAGGGGAAATTTTATTTCCTAGTCTCACACACACACACATATATGCGTACACTACACACACTTCACACATTTACTCCCCAAATAAAACCTTTTAACACATTCACCCCCACACCTCAATTTCCAATCAATTTCCTCCATTTTATTTCCTTTAAAATCTTTAAATCCATTTTATGAATTTACGGGTCTTTACACTTTGTGAAGACATCAGCTAGCTGGAGAGACGATGGGACAAACTTGGTGATAATCTGACCCGCCTGAATTTTTTCTCTCACAACATGGCAGTCAAGCTCAATATGTTTGGTGCGTTCATGATACACAGGATTTGCAGCTATATGAAGAGCTGCTTGATTGTCGCAGAACAATTTTACAGGTCCCAAGGAAACTTGTAAATCGTTGAATAAATACCTAAGCCAAGTAAGTTCACAAGTTGCAGCAGCCATAGATCTGTACTCAGCTTTTGACGATGATCTAGAAACAGTTTTTTGTTTCTTTGTCTTCCAAGAAATTAAAGAATCTCCAAGAAACACACAATAACCCGAAGTAGATCTCCTTGTCATAGGGCAATTAGCATCACAATATGCTTTTAGTGTCAGAGAGCTATTGGATGAGAATAACAACACAAGTCCTGGACTGTTTTTCAAATACCTCACAATGCGGAGAGCAGCATCCCAATGAGGCTTTCTTGGAGCATGCATGAACTGACTTAGAATGTTCACAGAATAGGTGATATCTGGTCTAGTAATTGTAAGGTAAATTAACCTACCAATCAATCTTCTGTAACGAGAAGGATTAAGCAAGAGATCATCTTGATTATTTGTAAGCTTCAAACTCTGTTCCATAGGAAAATCAACTGGTTGAACTCCGAGAAATCCAACATCATCCAGAATTTCCAAAGTGTATTTAAGTTGTGATATGACAATTCCAGCTTTGGATCTCGCCACTTCCAAGCCAAGAAAATACTTTAGATAGCCAAGATCTTTAATATGAAATTGTTGATGAAGGAAGAGTTTGAGATCTTGAATAGCCTTTGCATCATTCCCTGTGATGATCATATCATCCACATAAATGAGAACCACTGTTAGAGATGAATCTTTTACTCGCACAAACAGCGAGTGATCAGAATGAGATTGAGAGAAACCAGCCTTTTAAATGGCCTCTGAGAATTTAGAAAACCAATTTCGGGGTGCTTGTTTAAGTCCATAGAGGGACTTGTGCAGTCGACATACGAGCTTCTCCCCCTGTCGACAAAGACCTGGCGGTGGAATCATATACACTTCTTCATCCAAGTCACCATGGAGGAAGGCGTTATGGACATCCATTTGAAATAATGGCCAATTTTGAATGGCAGCTAAAGCAAGGAGACACCGCACAGTTGTTAATTTGGCAACTGGAGCAAAAGTTTCATGATAATCCAACCCCTCTTTTTGAGTGAAGCCCTTGGCTACCAAACGGGCTTTGTAACGTTCCACGGTGCCATTAGAATTATATTTGATGCGAAAGACCCATTTGCTGCCAATGGGTCGCTGGCCCGGGGGAAGGGGAACCAATGACCATGTCTTTTGATTTGCAAGAGCACTGAGCTCACAGTTCATGGCCTCACACCATTTAGGATCCTGTACTGCCTGAGTATATGTAGTAGGCTCAAAAGTGCTGGAAATGGTGTTAACAAAAAATTTATGGGAAGGAGATAATGAATTGTAGGAAATAAAATTTGATAAAGGATATCGAGTACCTTTCCGTGAAGAGGGTGACGTGCCTGGAGTTGAAGTGCCAGAAGCTGCACTAGCTTGACCACAATGAAAGTCACGTAGGAGCACGGACGGTCGACGCAACCGATCACTGTGACGAAGAATGGGGGCGGGGGGTGTTGGATTGGGAAGAGGTGAGGAAGATATGGGTGACAATGGTGAGGGAGTAGGAGAAGAGAGAATATCAGGAGATGAGGATGAGTTGTCATGGGAAAATTGTGATGGAGATATGGGAGATGTAGCAGGAGGATGGAGATTAAGAGATGGGTCTGTTGAAGAATTGATAGGTTCTGGGGTAGGTGGCAGTAACGTGGAGTTAGAGTCAGGAGTTGGTAGAGGAAGTTGGGGCACATGAAGGGAATCTGGTTGTGTGTCTAGGTTTTGGATGAAAAAAGGGAAGACCTGCTCATGGAAGATAACATCACGACTCGAAAAAATTTGTCGAGTGGCAATATCATAAACGCGATAGGCCTTTTGTCCTGTTGGATAGCCTACAAAAATGCACCGGCGAGCACGAGGTGAGAATTTAGCTAACGGCTGAAGATTGGTGGCATAACAGAGACACCCAAATACTCGTAAATGTGTGTAAGTGGGTGGTTTGTTATACAGTAGTTCAAATGGGGATTTGTGGTGTAACACCGGGGTAGGGAGGCGATTGATAAGATAAGTGGCAGTGAGTACACTTTCGCCCCAAAATTTTAATGGAAGATTAGCTTGAAATCTTAAAGCTCGACCAACATTAAGAAGGTGACGATGTTTGCATTCCACTACGCCATTTTGTTGTGGTGTAGAGGTACAAGAGCTTTGAAACAAGATACCAAGCGTAGAAAAAAACGATTGCAGTGAGGTGAACTCCAAGCCATTATCACTTCGAACACATTTAATTTGGCAATTGAATTGAGTGTTAACAAATGCGATGAAGGATTTTAGCAAACCTTGAGTTTTAGATTTAAACTTCATTAAAAAAATCCATGTGAATCGAGTGAAATCATCAACAATGGTCAAAAAATAATGTAGAGACCCGAATAATTTTAATTCTTGAAATATTTGTTAAATGTCTAATTGAGAAAATTTTGGATTAATTGGTGAATAATTGATTTGAGGACTAAAGTGAAGGAATAGAAGATCTAAGGGTAAATGTGTGATTTGAAGATTTTGAGGTATAAATAGGTGAAATTGGGAGTAGGGGATCATTTTCCCCAAAACCCAACTCTCGGCTCTCTCCCTCCCTCCGCCGGTTCTCTCTCTCTCCTCTCCTCTCTCTCAAAACACCACAAAACCCTCACCAAAAACCTTCAATCCTTGCTCCTCCAAGCTCAAATTTCATGGGTCTAGCTCGGTGGAAGTTTATTCGGCTCGGTTTCGGAGTATCTCGAGATCTAGGGCTCGTTTGGCTCGGGGGAAGTTCGTACGACCTTGAGGTAGGGATTTTTTTGCTACTTTTATGTGTTAGTAGCTTGTTGTGGTGTGAAATCGTGCTTAAAGTTGTTGTTGTTGATGTGTAGTCGAAATTCTGTAATCTGCAGAAAAATCTGCTCGAAACCTCTCCGTATCGATACGGGATTCTTGCCGTATCGATACCCGATTAACACAGAATGGGCTTTGCTGATAAGCATCCTGTATCGATACAGCCATTATGGCCGTATCGATACCAGTTCCTTATGGGCAGTTTTGCCTTCGCTACTTCTACTTCGATTGCTTTGAACCCCGGACACTTCTAACACCCTTGTAACACCTCATACACAATCACAAGCTATTCAATTGACTTCCAATGATTGATTGGTGTATCCTTATTCAATTGACCTCTCGTTAGTAGGATTTTCTCTAAGTTCATTCGAGTAGACCTTGTTAAAATGTGACTTATCGATCGATTGATTGTCTGCGAGTATTTGTGGTATCTCGGTGGTATTGTTGACATGATGTGAGATGTTGCACGCATGAGTGTGTATATGAGAGTCTTAGTTTACATGTTGGTTAAATAGGAAGTTGTTGAGTCGGGATTGGTATAGGGAGTCTCGTAACGCAAGGGGTGGAAATACGGGGACTCTATTAGGCCTCGTAACGCAAGGGGTGGTACCACGATGGTCTGAGGTGTTGGGGTTCGCCGTAACGCAAGGGGTGGTAACACGGTGACTCACGGGATGTAGTACTGTAACGCAAGGGGTGGAAATACAGTTCGTGGAGGTTGATGTCGTCGAGTCTTATCGGGATGGTTAGAGTGAATACATTGATCATTGTCATGCTTGATCGGACCATGTCTTCTCATTCGATTTCTTTTTACACTTTGCATGTTATTTGCACATAAGTCTAGTAAAGATTTTCCTACTGGGCTCGCATAGCTCAACCTAATCTTTCTTTTCAGGATTAAATGCTGGGCAGTGATTTGCATGACTTGCGTGACTGGAAGTGAAAAGGATTTTTGGAAGCTAACTCTGATTTAGTTACAAAGTCATCTTTGTAGTAGACTTTCTTTTGATAAAGATGAGGTTGTAACTTAATGATTTGTCCGTACAAACAATTGTAATCTATTTGGGGCCGGAGTGCCAAAATTGTTTACTCTTTTGAAACAGGGACTTATTTGTAAAGTTTAACAAGTGGGATATTATTTTGGGAATATTATGGCTTGCAAGGCTCTTTATTTCAACAAGTTATTTTTTTTTTATGTTAAAAATCCAGATCGTGACAAATAATGTGCTCCAGTGTGAGTTGGAACGCGATGTGGCCCCCAAATATCACAATGAATAAGGTCAAAAGAGTGCATACTTTGAATTGAACTTAAAGGAAATGACAATCTAGTTTGCTTTGCTAAAGGACAGATTTCACACAAATGCTGAGAATCAAACATAAAAGAAGGGATTTGTTTTGACAAAAAAAGAGATGGGCCTTTGGAAGGGTGCCCCAGCCGTTGATGCCAAGTGATATCGGACGGAGTGGAGACATGGTGGGATGCTGGTGATGGTGACAACTCCTCTAAGTGTGGTACAAGATAGTACAGCCCCTTATGTTGCTTCCCCAGGCCAATCATCCTCTTCGTAGCAAGGTCCTGCAGGATACAAAAAGTAGGGAAGAATTGAATTGAACAGTTTAGATCAGATGTGAGTTGACTAACAGAGAGGAGATTCATATGAAAAGAAGGGACACAAAGAACATCTTTAACATGCAAGTCATGCAAGAGATGGGTAGACCCAACACCTGTGATTTTAGCATGAGAGCCATTTGGCAAAGATACTTGAGAAGAAATGGGAACACAAGATGCACTGGTTATTGAAGAGGCTATGTGATTGGTAGCGCCACTATCAATGATCCAGTTAATATATTTGGAATTTTGCAAGGTGGATGATGAACAAAAAGGTGTTGAAATACCTGCATAATTTGCACAAGGAGGGTTTTTACCATTACAGAAAAAGGCCTTTATTTGTGAGAGCTCTTCGGGAGTGAACTGGATTGATGGATCAGATGTATGTGCTGTCTTGGTTAAGACATGATTGGGCTCAGTGCCGATTTGATTGGCAACAATCTTACGATTTCGATTTGGAGGTTGAACATCCTTGCCATGAAGCTTGTGACCAATAGGAAAGCCGATCAAATAATAGCACCGTTCCACTGTATGAGTGGTGCCGTCACAATAAGAGCACAAGAGTGGTTTCTTAGACCCTTGGGATTTTGAAGAGGATGTCCATGGACGAGAATCGGCATGGCGTTGGGTATCAGCTCCTTGTTGCTTGAAGTGCGGGTGTGTTTTGACATGCATAGCATGAGTTTGGTCTATGCTCTTGTGTTCAACTAGTCCACGTTGCTTTTCTTCCTCACAGAGAAGTGAATAGGCATGCTTGACTGTTGGTAAAGGCTGCATTGTAGAGACCCGTATTTTTTTTTAAAGAAATGTTATAGTCGTTGGTAAGGCAAAAATAGTGGAATACGAGAAATGACGCGGTTATTTAATTTGGGGTGAATGTGCTGGAAATTAGAAGTTCGGGATGCAAGTGTAAAGGGCATAGGTGTGGATGTGTAGGGAATTATTTTTCCCCACTTGTTTCTTCTTGGGAGCGACTATTCGCAACCCTGTTTTTTCTCCCATAGCCCCTTACTCCATACAGTCCTTTAAAAACAGGAAATTTTCTCCAGGAGCCCAATAAATGTCCCTGATCTTCCAAATATACCCTTTCTCTAAAAAATTACACTTTAAACCCAATCCCCCTTCAAAACCCTAAACTCCCCACCCCTGGTCCCCCCACCCCATTTACGTCGGCAGACCACTCCCACGCCATTTCCGCCTCCCACCTCCTCCACCTCCATAGCCACCACCGCAGCACTGCCACTCCTGCCGCCGCACCACCGCCTCTCTTCAAGGTGTCGTTCTCTCTCTCACTCTGTTCGTCAGTCTCTTTCCTGGCAACGCCAAACAAAGTCTCTTTCTTTCTCTCTCTCTGAAATTCGTCTCCTCCTTTCCCCTTTCCTCCCACTCTCCTCCTTCTCCTCTGTTTGTGTGTGGGTGTGTGTCGTGACACAGGAAAACGAGGATGCATGTAAGCCCCACCGGTCTCCACCATTTGCGAGCGAGAGAAGTTTCGAGAAATCAAGCTCAATTTCAGAGAACCGACGAGTAGCAACAGCACACGACAGACACGGCAACCTGGTTGCTTCTCTCTCTCTCTCTCTCTCTCTTGTTATACATATATGGGAAAATCTATAACTCCCAATTTCTGAAAACCTAGATTTTTTTCTAGAAAAGAAACCAGATTCAAAAACCCTCAATTGTTTCCAGAAATTAAGCCCAAAGTGTAAACCCTAGTTCTCTTATCCAGCCCTAAATAAACTTCTGGTTCGTATAAATCTGTATATACAGCTTGGATTTCATTATGTGCTTATGAGTAATTTATGATTTCACAGAGAAGAATTGATACCTTGGCCCATTGAGAGTGTTTTGTTCTAGTTCCTTTCAATAGAATGTCAAACAACATATATTGGGTTCCTCTTGATCAAGTTTTTTGTCACTTTAATCTGTATAGGCAACTGGATTATGGCTTCATATTTTGCCGTTTGGGATTTGCGTTATCTGAAAAGTGTTGATACTATATGAGTAAGGTCTGCCTCATTTTTATCTCTTTAATGGGTTTTAAAATTTAGAACTCATTTTGTTAGCTATATGAGCAATGGGTGTTTATTATTGGGCAATGGGTGTTTATTATTGGGTGTTTAGTACTAGTTCCTGTTTATGCTTTGAAAGGTAAATTGCATTCCAATGGGTGCAACTTAACTCTGGACTTAGAGAAAACCGTGGTAGAAAATGATAAGAAGAATGCTTGGGGCCAACTCCATTCTTGTGACATAGCTGTTTAACTAAACATCTTCTTTGGAAATCACTTGTGCCACTCCTGAGGGGTATACGATTGTTGAAAAATTGAAACGAAAACTTTCTTTATGTTGTGTACATGTCAAGTTATGTGATGATAGATAAGCTCATTACTCTTATGCTTTTGTTGTGTACGTATGGCTGCTCACTACAACAAATATATCTTTTCCCTAGGTATTAAGTTTTTTTTTTTACAAAGTGCTCAATACTTAAAAATCTCTTGGTAGGTTCCATATTGCTTTTCAACTGAATGTGTAAAGGAGTAAATAAGGGTATTGTTTTACTGGGGGTTGAGTTTAAGATGAGGCAGCAAATTTGATGTTCTTGGAGTGGCTCTTCTATATCTATGAGTTTGAACTTGATTAGTGAGGTTTTGGTGTGAATTAGAACTGTTTTGGAAGGGTTTCGGAGCTGTAAATCACAGGAAGAAGAAGAAGAAGAAATTTCTGGAAAAATCTGCAGGTTTGAGAAATCTTCTGTCTGACCTGTTTTTGGGGAATTTTTTTGAGGCAGTTCCTGAGTTCCAAAAATTACGAGATTTTTATTGAGAGTTCCTCTATGAGTCTTTTATCTATGGTAAAAATTTCGGGATCAGATTTGAAGTATTAAATTCTGTAGAAATTCGTAACCTCACAGCGTGCAGATTCGGACTATGCTGACTGCACAGACACTTGTTACGGAAACGGTCATATTTTTTAGCTCGAGCGACGAAATAGCGAACCGTTTTCTGATTTTGAAACTAGATTCATAGACCTTAAAAAGTATGTAGAGTTTGTACCTTAGTTATTTCTGTGCAAAGTCAGATTTTAAGTTGAAGTTGATAGAACTGCAGATTCTGTTACTAATTTCTTGAAGCTAGCTATGTGACTTCATAATTTTACCATAGGACCTTGTGTTCATTAAAAATAGACTTGTTTGACATCCTCTAATCATGTTTTGTTGCCTAATTATTTTAGGAGGTTCGGGTGACACGGGGATGCGAGGTGAGTGATTAATACCCAAAACACATGGTTTGTTATACGCTTTTCGCTTCAATGATGTTTTATACTTTGATATGAACTCCATGGATTATGAATGAAAGGTGGACATGTTTTATATCTATTAATGGCATCCTCCCACGTCCCAGCTTGCTAGGGGACACGTGCTAAAAGGCTAGCAAGATATGACTGATATGGGATAATGTAAAGACGTCTTAACTTATCCACTACCGGGGACGCCTGGTAGACATGAAATGTATAGAGGATGTGTATTACTATGTTATGTTGCTATGAAATGTGATTCTTTTTCAAATGGTTTTATCATTGTCCATGAAAAGCATGTGTATTGCGTATTAATCATTCATACGAGCTTTGGCTTATGAATTTTCCCACCTTTCAGGCAACAGGGAGTAGAGTGGTGACGTGCAGCCCTTCTTTTGGATGTGCTTTGTACATGTGGACTTGTAGTTAGGAGTTGTTCTTTGTGAACACTTTTTTCACGTAAATATGCACAGCTCTGGGTGGTTTGCCAAGTAAAGACTCTTGTATAGACTTCTAGTTTTGGCGTATGTAATTAAAATGAGGTTTTGCTTCCGCTATTAGTACTTGTGCCCCTTTTACTCATTTGCTAATGAGATGTTTAACTTTGATATGGCCTTAGTGATTGAATCACTGGCGCTTTGTTATGGCCAGAGCCTTTAGGGGCGGGCTAGGGTCGAGACAAATCCGAACCATGCTTACCCCTAAATTTGAGTGTGTTTTGTCAATTGGTTTTTAGAATGCAGTGTTTGGAAGATATCGATGTAGCCTCCCAATTACCATCTTTTTTTTTTTTGATCCGTCACAATTACCATCTCAACCATGTGAATCATCTGCTAATTCTTCTCAAATACCTTACCTTGTAGTGTTTGGCAGATATCGATGGTGGAAGCTGTGGCTTTTCTTGATGCTTTGCGCTGGGCTCATGGGAAAAGATTCAGCAAATTGGAAGTGCTAACGGACTGTGTAGTGCTAGTTCAGGCTTTGCGGAGTATGGAGCATGCTGATGTTTTTGTTAAACCTGTAATTAGGGATATTCTAGATTTGGTGCAGGAATTTGATTATGTGGCAATCACTAACGTTCCTAGGAATGTGGTAAGAATTGCCCATAATCTTGCTAAGTCTGTAATGCATTAGTAGTTCTTATATATATAATCATGTTTCCGTTTCCTCGAAAAAAAAATCTACAGAGCTGATTCTAGTTTTATGGGTTTGCAAAATTTGTTTCGTATTTCCGTTTGTTGTTATAAGGTGATGAAACTTGCTTCTGTTATGTTGGGCATGGTTTTGGCAAAAAAATACGCCATTAGAAAGTTTCAAAGTGCAGATTCAGAGTGCTAAAAACCTATTTCCATTTCCCCTGTTTTCCAGATTACGCCTTCTCTCCTCCCCTATTTTCCAGATTTTCCCTTGTCGGCTACACAACTAATTTTCCAGATTAATTAGTGAACTGACCGGTCCTAGCGTAAACACCCATCAGTGCATTGTAAACATGGACAATGTTACCCAGCTAAGGCCTCTTGTTTGGCCTTCCCAAGAACACTCAATATAGTTGCCAGATTAATTAGTAACGTTCAAGAAATACAAAACAAACCAGATTCTACTCCATTGTTTTCCAAATTCAAGATTGTACCTTCTTTACAAAATTTCCACTAACTTTCAACAATACAAAAAAAAAAATCAGAGTACAAGCACAATACATCAATCCATGTGGAAGGCACAAATCCATGTGGAAGCACCAATACATCCTACATAAGAACCTAAAATAGTCAATCGCTGCGCATAATGCTGCTAATAAAATGCTCCCCGCCTGTAGCTGATGCGTTAGAGCCGTTTCATATGACAGCTGCACTTCTTTTTGGTGCAGAAAGGTGCCAACTATTGAACCACAAAGGGTTAATGAGTGAGAAGAAACATCACTATACACCAGAATTCTTCTGTTTATAAGGAAATCCTCAATGAGTGTAAGTAGCTCCCCAGAGACAAATAATTCTGCAAGTATACATCTTGTCCGCATATCAGACCCCGCTGCCATGCGCACTCACATTCTCTGTCGTAAACTCCTGTGCTATGGTCACTGGACCTATGTGGCTGCCGTGCGTTGAAGCATCACCCTGAAGAAAGTAACAAAAATTCAAAAGTCCATAAAACAAGTTTTCGGCCTCTCTGGATCTGTTTCAGTAAGTGAATGTCGAAAATACATATAATTCAGTATATAACTGTTGAACATAAGTATCACTTTCGGTAACAACATGTCGAACATATGTACAAAATTTGATAACCAACTGCCGAACCATGTATAAGAAAATCATACATAACATTTCGGTAAATAGCTGTTGAAACAATAATTATATTTCGGTAACTACACGTCGAAAATATGTTCAAACTTCGGTAAATAACTGCCGAACCACTATATACAAAATTCATATATACATTTCGGTAAATAGCTGTTGAAACAATAATTATATTTCGGTAACTACACGTCGAAAATATGTTCAAACTTCGGTAAACAATTGTCGAACTATCTATATAGGGGAATCATACATACATTTCGGTAAATAGCTGTTGAAAACAAGATTATATTTCGGTAACTACACGTCGAAAATATGTTCAAACTTCGGTAAACAACTGCCGAAACCACTACAAAATTCATATACATACATTTCGGTAAATATCTGTTGCAAACAAGATTATATTTCGGTAACTACACGTCGAAAATATGTTCATACTTCGGTAAACAACTACCGAAACCACTATATACAAAATTCATATATATATACATTTCGGTAAATAGCTGTTGAAAAAAATATTATATTTCGGTAACTACACGTCGAAAATATGTTCAGACTTCGGTAAAAAACTGCTGAACCATTATTTTCGGTAAATAGCTGTTGAAACAATACTTATATTTCGGTAACTACACGTCGAAAATATATTCATACTTCAGTAAACAACTGTCGAACTATATATATAGGGAAAATCATACATACATTTCGGTAAATATCTGTTGCAAACAAGATTATATTTCGGTAATTGAATGCTGAAAATGTATCTAAATTTCGGTAACTAACTGTCGAGTATGGTAATATTTTACAGTGGTTAGCTACCGAAATTACCTACTTTATTTTGTTCATTCTCTTCGAACCAGAAACATCGACAAAACCCTCGAAAAACTGGGTTTACAAAACCCACACACCACAACAACAAAACAGAGGCATTGTAGATGGAAAAACTTACCTCCTCACGCGGCTTCCAACATACAATGTCCATCACAGTATCTTTCTTCTCCTCTGCCATCGTATGGTTGCCAATAGAATTTGATTCAATTTCAAAATCTAAACCTATAAGTGGGTCAAAAAATGGATCAATTGAAGGACTTGAATCTTTCATTGATACATTATTTGGTTCTTGTTCCTCCTCCATTGAAAAATTTGAGAGAGAGGAGAAAAGAAAATGATGAAGAGAGAGGAGAAGAGAAGAAGATGAACAGGACACAGCCGAAGAACACCTGTGTGTTTTTTTCTTTAAAAACGTGATGGATGATTTTGAGGGGGAAGGGGGAAAACGTGAATGATGATTTTGAGGGGAAGGGGGAAGTGGATAATTTAGGGGTTTTGGTCATTAGGGCATATAGGTCATTTCACGTTTAATTATAAGGGTAAGTAGGTCATTTTGTATTAGGGGGTCATGTTGTAATTAATTGGCAATTTTTAAAGGGCTAATGGAGAAAAAACGAGGCTGCGAATAGTCGCTCCCTTCTTCTTTCCCAGGCACACCCACACACATCACAATCTCTCTCTCTCCTGCGTCTCTCGCTCTCTCTGCTCTCCCTCCGAACAAAAAAAAAGAAAAAGGGGAAACTCCCTCTTACCTTCTCCCCTCGATTTCATCTACTTGGGGCGTGATTCCGGACAAAGTCCAAGAATTAAAGTTGTTCTACGGAGCATGGGCTTCCTATCTATCCAAGAAAATTCACGATCGGACCACCTCGAAAATCCTACTGTTCTCGGCTGACTTGGTTGAGCGACTAAGTACGTGAGGAATCGGGAGATTGAGCTTGGAAGAAGAGTATCCAGTTAGTTACAAGGTTCCAGGAGCTAAAGCTTGTTCGATCTCGTGGGTGTTACGCCTTCCAATTTCGAGGTAGGGATTTCTTGCTTGTTTTATGCGTTTATGAGTTGATTAAGCTGGTAGATCGTGTTTAAAATCCTTGTTCGGGGTTGTTCCCTTGTTTTTTTTGTTGAATCTGTAGAATTTCGGTTCAAAGTTACTGAACCCAGGAATAATCCTTAAACTGGCATGCGTAGGTCTGTCTCAGCACCTTATGGCCGCAGCCATGACCCTTGCGGTCGTACGTCTCGTTTTGGTCCAGATCTGTTTTGGTGTAGTTGACCTCTGTTTCGTCATTTTGATTTCCAAATAACCCTTAAACTGTTCTAGATTCACTCCAAAGCCTGGTAGATCGTACCCTATGACTCGTAGAGTGTATCCGTACTATTGGTTCTCGTTAGCGTAAATAGAGTATTGTTGAATAAAAAGAAATTGTAGCGTAACGGGATTTATGCATATCGTTGATTTTACGGAATATTGTGACGTGCGTATTTGGTAGAGAAGTATCGGTTAAAGAATTGAGTATTGATTGAATGGTACGGCAGTTGTAGAATTGGAAACGTGGATTGATATTTGGATAACAAACGGACACAACGAGAATATTCAGGGCTCGTCATCGAGTAAGTGCCTGGCAGGAGCAAATGCTCATATTATTTATATTCAGGGCTTGTCATCGAGCAAGTGCCTGGCAGGAGCGAATGCTCATATTATTTATATTCAGGGCTTGTCATCAAGCAAGTGCCTGGCAGGAGCAAATGCTCATATTATCTATATTCAAGGCTCGTCATCGAGTAATTGCCTGGCAGGAGCTTCGGCTCAGACACATAACGATATGAAATTGGTTTATGAAGTTGATGAAAGAGATTTTGGTTTTGGTTAAAGAATTTTGATAAAAATCCTCTGGTATTCTGAGCGAACCAACGGATTTCGGTATTCTGACTCGAATCAATAGGGTGAGTACTTTCTACTCTGTTTGAAATAAATAAATAAAAAAAAGAAAGAAAGAAAGGTTTTATGTGAAAAGAAGTTTGAAAATCGGAATGTGGAATTGAGATGGAATTGAGTATTCATATGAGAAAGAATGAGTAAATGGAATTGCGTGGTAAGGAACGGATGATAAACAAGGAGGATTGTTGTATCGAATGAAATGTGATGAACAGTTGAGAACGGATGAGAATATGATGTGGTAAATTAGATTGATTCGTGTTGGTTATTGCTTACAGTATGACGTGGGTTGTTAGGGATACGTATACGTTAACTTGATTTCCCAAGGTTGTAGTTTGGTCATTTGTGATACAAGACTCAAGGTCCTTGTGGTGATATCTTGTCGTATTCTGATTTTTCCCCTAAGTGCATTGATCATCTTATTTACATATAAATCAAGTATAGATCTCTCTACTGGGCGCGTGTAGGCTCAACCCTATCATTTTCAGGTACAAATCAAGGAAGTTGGCATGGCGTGCATATCGTGCTTGTTGGTCATGTCTTTCAAAGGTGTAAAAGAGGCGATTATTTGCATTTGATTCGAAAGGAGCATTTTGGAAAGACATTTGTTACAACTGTAATATTATTTTCTTCAGAGATTGGTATTTCGATAACTTGGGGCCATTGTGAAAAAAAAAAAATGTAATATCTGAATCTTATTTGAGAACAGGGGAAAGGAAGATCTTTTGGGTATTAATCGTAATACTGCGGAGACTTTATTTATCGAAAGAGTATTCATTATTTATGTTGAAAAACGAGGGCGTGACATGCATCATCATTATGTGTCCTCTCACAGTGGAATAAGACCCATTCAATCCAAAAAGGAATTGTCCTAGCCTCACTTCTTCTTCTCTTTCATTTAGATGTTTCATTCCTCCACAAGTGCAAGGAATGGGTGGGCTACACATCTTCAACTCATCCCAAAATGTTTTGATCTTAGTATAATAAGTGAAAATAGAATCTTGATTTTGTCTCAACTCAACGATGGAACGTTGAACCTGATAGTGATGAGAAAAATCACCTTGAGAGAAGCGTTCTTGTAGGTCTGCCCAAATTTCTGAGGGAGTTTCGACATAGAGAACACTATTGGCAAGGTCTGGACTCAATGAATTGAATATCCAAGAGAGGACCATATCATTGCAGCGTTGCCACGCTGGATGTGTAGCATCAGTCTCACTTGGGGTACGTATGGTTCCTTTGATGAACCCCAATTTGTTTTTAGCACTGAGACTCACCAACATTGATCGTCTCCACATAGCATAATTGGTTCCATCGAGAACCTTTGGAACAAGAATCAATCCTGGATGATCTGAGGGATGAATATAAAGAGGATCGGATGGATCTATAGTGAGGGAAGTCATGGCTTGATCAATACGCTTTTTAGGGTCGGATAATTCAGAAGTCATGGCTTGATCAATAGGCTTTTTATTTCCTTGATCAATAACTTCTATGGGAAAAAAAGGTTGCGGAAGCTTTGCAGAGGCGCTAGGATCAACACTCTGATACCATGAAAACTTGAAAGTAATTAGAAGAGAATTCTCTTTCTTTCATAATCTTTACAGAGAAATATTACACATATATATAGAAAAAGACTAGCAAGTCTGGATCCTAAGTCTAAGGTGTCTATACAAGGTAACAAGCAATCTAGATCCTAAATCAATGGAAATACAAATAAGATCAGTAGAGATAATGGAGCTTCTCCTTTTATGGTAATTCTTTGGTCTTCAATCAATCTTCAATTACATGAATCAAGGTAAATCAAATCTTAACACTTACCGCATCCGTTCGACATAATTTCTGGTGAGAAAAGGAAAAACTTCTCTCAGAAACAATAGCAGAGAAAACAGAGAGAATATCGAGTAAGCCTTTCTTACCGAGGAATTAAGTTGGTGTGGTTGTAGCGGGGCAGCGATTTTCGCGTCGATAAAAAGGGATGATGTAAAGGAGGAAGATGAAGGAAAAGGGGGAGTAGAACTTGCTGATAACTTGCTCTGTTCATGTGCCAGATTTTTTTGAAGGAAATAACTGCTGTACATAGTTTGGCGTTGCTCTGTGTTATTGACCAAAGTGCGGAGTGTTCCGACTACCACTATGTACACCAGTTATTTGCAGTTACATTGTGGAGCAGTTTGTGGGCGGACTTTTTACGCCTTTGTCCTTTCAGTTATTGAAGAAGAATGACATTTAACTTGTGAATAAAAGATTCTAGAAGGATAAATTTGGAAGATGAAAAATTGTGACACAAAATAAGAGACACCAAACTATTGATCTCCCTTTATATATTAGAACAGATAGATATTTTTGCTATCTAGGCCTTCATTCTAGCCAATGTGCAGAACAGATTCTGAATCCAACTGTGTCATCAACGTCCATGAATGAAATTTGACCAAACTGATAAACCCGTCAAATCAATTGAAACCAGACCGACCCGATTTCGACTGGTTTCAGGTTACATTTCGTCAAACTGAAATGTCCGCTTTGGGTCCCAAATATACATCCAAACTAGACCGAACCACTTACACCCCTGCCCAAACCAAAGGCTCTTGTAGTGGACCGGAAAATTCTAAAACCGCCAACACATTGCACAAACAAATGCACAACCTTCTCAAATGGGTTTGTGGGGTCTTTGCACTACACCAGTAGTGTGTATGGAGCTCACACACCCATGTGAGTATTTGTGTACTTGTTTGTGAAATGTGTTTATGATTGTAGAATGACTTTGTAGTGGTCCTAGTGGACCTTTATTTTTATTTTTATTTTTATTTATCATAATCCTAGTGGACCTAGTGGTAGCAGTGAAGATATAGAGAAGTTCCAATTAATCCCCAAGACAAGTTGTGCGAAGCGAAAGGTCTCCAGTCCACTCATAGTAGTAATTGCCAGTCATGCACCTCCAATCACGTTTGGCAGGTACTTTCACCTTTTTCATTAGAAGGGTCCACATGTCACAAGTCCAATTTGGCTTCTCCAACATGGTCCAACTTATCGGGTACCCGATGATGCACACCCATCAACCGCCAAATACAAAGAAAAAAAACAAAAAACAAAAAAAAAATCTGAATTGTTCATTTTGTTCATAACCAACAATAATTATATGGCATAAGAAAAAATAACATCACAAAACAAAATTATAAGCGAGTCCTTTAGTACCTCTTTAATACTTTAAACAAAAGATGCTCACAAGGTCCTGTTTACACTCATTTTTGGCCAAAAATCAGAAAATGAATTTATGGGCTTAAAGGTGACCTTGAAGGTCTGGCCTTGAAAAGCCTTACAATCAGTGGCCCATGAAATTGGACAAATTTGGAAGCCATTGACTGAATGGAATTTGGCAAAGGCTTGGGTCAAATTGATGTCTAAAACTTTGTTATCACAAGCCCAAGCCCAAGATTGGCCAAAGACTTGAATTGACTCACTAAGCCTGAGCATTTTATGCAGGCTTAGCCTAGTTCTTAGAAGTAACAAGGCCTACAAATAGGCCCAAATCAGTTAAAGCCTGGGTTTTCTCACTAGACTTGGACTCAGAAGGCTTACAATGGACGAAGGCCCATGATTCACATTGAGTTTGGGCCCAAATAACAGATGGGCCTACTTCTTAAAGAAAATGTCATCTATGGCCTTCAATTGGCAAAGGAAGGCCTTAAGCTGCTCACAAGTAGCTCAAAGGCCTAGAATGTTCTTACTGGGCAGATCTAGGTAAGCTGCTTACAAACAGCTTAAGGTCTGAGTGGATCCCATCTTTCAGCATGAAGCAAGGCTTGGGACACATGGCAGCCATGTATGGAGACATCCCAAGCAACTCACAAACAGCTTAGGCCTGCATAAGTAGCTGCAAGCAGCTCAAAGGCCTAAAAGGTTCTCTCTAACATCATTCAAGCAGCTTACAAGCTGCTCATCCAGGCTTGGTGACTGAAGTTAAAGCAAGTGGGCCCTCAAAAGTGGCTCAAGAGCTAATGAAATGGCTGAAAGGCCTGGTAAAATTTCGGCCTTTAACCTTGGTGGGCCCAAGATCTTCTATCCAGGCATTTAAGCAGCTCAAAAGGCTTGGAGATTCAGCACAGCCAAAATTTCTTTTGCCCTTTTACAAGTTTTATGTAGGAAAGGAGAGTTTTTCAGGCCTCAGCTGATTTCTTGGAGTGAGGAGCATGGCTTGGATAGGTGGCAATCACTCATTGGAGGAAGTAGAAGCAACTCAAGCCTAAGCCTTTACCAGGAGAACACTTGGCAGCCATACATGAAGGCCTGTGGAAGCAGCTCAAGGCCTAAAACTTCTGCCTATAAATACCAGAATTGAAGGCCTTAGCAATTGCAAAACTCGAACGATGGGGAAGCAGAAAACCTCACAATTATCTTCGAAATCTAAAATGAAAGACGAAGGCAGTAATAGCGAGATGAGATGTGTCGGCGGCAAGTGGGTGTTGCTTTGCTGGTGGGTTGAAGGGTGAACTTGTAATGCGGTATGGAGTATGGACCAATTGGGATTTTCTATCTAAAATCCCCTTTCTCTTCACTTCATGTATTTGTTAAGAAGTTAAAAACACAAACAAAAAAAAACAAAAACAAAAACAGAAACAAACAAATTAAGGGATTTCATATCAGTTCTCGAAACTGTAAACTGTAACGTCATAAGTAGTACTAGCGTCTGAGGCACACGTCGCGATGCTTGTGCAAAAAATAAAAAATAAATAAAATACACAATATTCTACCCCCAAAGGCCCAAACTTCTTGCAAAGGCAATGCAATTTTGAATTTTTGGGATGAAAAGAGCATAATTCCTCTCTGTCTCTAAATCCCGACAAATGAACTATTGAATCTGTAATGCAAAGAGATTCACAATTTACGTATACACACCTGTTGGTCTATATGAATTTCCATTACAAAATTCTCTCTCTTAAGCTCATGAATCCATTTGATCGGGTTTGGGTTGATTGGAACTAAAATAGGTAATCGTAGCACAAATATGGGAGAGAGTAATCCGTGTCTTACAAATACGAATTTTAATTGGAAAGGATGGCATTGATTGTGGGGGTAACCGTCAATGAAGTGGTTTCCTGGCAGATTTACTCTTCGTCCATGGTAGTTATTTCAAAAGCAAGAACGAAGTGTAACTTTTTATAGTAAAGAATGAAAAGTCCATATAGCCTGACGTTGGTCCGAGACCAAACTAGTGCTCTCTCTTTATATATGAGAATAGATATACATACTGAATGAAACATCTTTAACTAAGATAATAGTAATAATAATAATAAAGAACATCTTTAAGGATTAAAACACCGGCAACTGTTTTGGATAACAGAGTCAGGAGGTATCGATAATTTCAGGTTTTCTGGGTTCAGGGGAACATTGTTATCGATAACAAAATAAATGTTATCGATAACATCAGCTATTCGAGCAGCAGTTCAACAGATTTTCATGGGTTTCACAGCAGCCACAACAACGATCAATGCCAAGAATCAAACAACGAGAAACAAGCCATAAACATATATTGTAAGTTAGAACCTCCTACCTCAAGATTTGAGAATGAAATCAAAGGAGTTTTCCAAGCCCTAGCTTTAATCTTTGAGTTCAAACGAAATGCACCTCTACCGAGCTCACACCGGAGTAATACGTGCTGCAATACGCGAAGGAGTGAAGGCTTTGAGGTTGTTTTGTGTGGGTTTTAGGTTGAATGGGTGAAATTTTGGATGAGAGTGGGAGTGAGAGCCAAGAGAAAGAGTAGAGAACGGGAGAGAGGGAGTAAGAGTGAGATGTGGGAATTTTATTTGGGCGCTGCTATTCGCACCCCTCTATTTTCTCCCGTAGCCCGTTAAAAATTTCCATATGTTTCAACAGTTAGTTACCGAAATTAAGATACATTTTCGACAGTTAGTTACCGAAATTGAGATACATTTTCAGCATCCAATTACCGAAATATATGTTTCTTGTGCATTTCCGACATGTAGTTACCGAAATATAATCTTATTTTCAACAGCTATTTACCGAAATGTATGTTCGGCAGTTGTTTACCAAAGGTTGAACATATTTTCGACATGTAGTTACTGAAATATAATTTTCAAAATTTTTTAACAGGCTACGGGAGAAAATAGAGGATTGCGAATAGTCGCCCCCTTTTATTTCCTACACAGACACATATATTGCACACTATGCACAAATCACACACTTACCCCTCAAGTGCAACACTTTAACACATTAACGCCGATTCTCAATATTTTAATTCAATCTCATCTCTTTTATTCCTTATAAAACATTTAAATCAATTTTATGAATTTACGGGTCCTTACAAATCTGAAGGCAAAACAACTAAAAGCTAACTGGTCTCAAGGGCAAAACCACAAGGGTCACCGTCCTCAACAGTCTGAGAATCGAACACCACCGGACCACGGCAATCGAAGACTAGTCTTCTTCCGGCCGAAACTATTGCACCGCCCAAGCAAACACCACCAGACCACCACCAACCCCAACAACACCACCGAAACCCACCAGTCCCAGAAACGAACATCCAGAGTCACAAAAATCACCAACACCGGACCAATCCTCAATAGGCGCCAGGTTATTTGCCCACCACCAACACCCACCAGATCTGGAACATCCAGACTGGTACAGAACCGGACGGGGGAAACCCGCCGGTAGAAAAGAAAACAGAAAAAAACCCTAACACCAACCGCACACCTTATTACCTCGACGCCGGACCAGGAGCAACAAATCTGGAGATGATGGAAGAGGATGGGCCAGAGGAGCCACCATCCGCCGGCAGAACCGGCCTGAGGAACCCTCGCCGTCCTAACGAACCGCCGCCCGAAATTTGGTGGACATGGAGAAAACGACGAAGAGAGAGAGGAGAGGCAAGGAGGGCAGGGGTGGGGAGCGGGGGGAGGAGGGTGAGAGAGGCGGAGGCCCCCCTCCCCCAAAGAATTGTTAATGTCAGGACTTTTACAACCATTTATTGAAGAGAATTTTGTTTAGAGTGTAGAGAGAATCAAAATAAGAGCATACAATCAACTTTAATGATATTGTTGCCGAGCAAAAAAAAAAAAAACTTCAATGATATTGTTGTCCTTTGGAAGCAGTTTTCAGCAATTGATGTAGCCTCTAGTTTTGTATAACATTAGATCAAAAATCAAAACCACATGAAAAACTACATACAGTACTAAAGAATGAACTGCAAGAAAATATGTACTTACCGACAGGCGACAAGCTCGTCAGATGCATATATCCGATCCGAGTGGTCCGGCTGTGACATGTGGGAAACTCTGTTAAACCTGTCATATAAAAAGAAGATGATTTTACCCGATGTCAATCTCTTGTAAAACTGAGCTATCTCAAGGAAATTCCACTTCCAGATGCATTCCACTTCCAGGTTGAAGTTGTTCCACTGAATTTACTCACAAGCCGGCCAGTAATCCCTATGTTACATGGAATTTACAAATTATCTTGTAGAATGATACAAAGAGTTATTTCTTTACTAGTGGTTAATGCAAGCCCGGCCCTAGGCATTGGCGACCGAGGCCACCGCCTCGGAGTCCAGCTCCTCTCCAATACCTTGAAATGGATTGGAGAGAACAATTCCTTGGTTTGGCCGGAATGGCCGCTCCACGGAGTAATCGACGTTGTTTCATTACGAACGGAAATAATGGAGTATTATGACACCGAAACACTCTTTCTCACCGATCTATACTACTTCTTTTAAATGTATGAAGATGTTTCCTACTTTTTGCTTTCCACAAATACCCCTAGCACTTTCAATTAATTCCTATCCCACCCTACGCCTCTTCCCCAAACGACACAATACAACAATTCCAACAGATCCCCTGGCTTCCCAAAGGACGCACCTCACCGGAGATACTATGGGAAAAGGAACAAAGAAAAAGGTTTGGACCTGTTAAGTTTCATTTCATTTTGTTTCCAACGGTAAAGATGTTATGCAATTAGTTGTGTCTGTTCCAATGGCATCAGTTTGCCATTAACCTTCGGGCCGTTCCGTACAGTTGCTTCTTTATGTATGGTCACTTTCTTACCTATAAAAAGGCTTTGCCTTGCCTTTTCATTCACATTTTTTTTCTCACAACCGCATACCACATTTCGGATTCCTGACAGTAAAAATGCTCGGATAGATTGGCGTGCTACTTCTGATCGTTGATAATTGAGTAACCTGGAGAGGCAATCGTTCGAGTATTCCAAGAGCACCAATTTTGGGGACGAAATTGCTTTAAGGATATATAACCAATATTAGCCTCGATTGCTAATTAATGGACACCTGAAATTGGCCAAGTACGTTTCTATTCCTCTAACTTGTTTTCATATAGTTTGATAGTTTGAAAACGGTTTCTAACCACTAATGTACAGTTTTATTTCTCATATTAAAAACCCAAACAAAAAAGAAGCGAGAGATCATTTTCTACAATTTCATTTTCCCATTGTCTTGGACATGATTGCAATAAGCCCAAAAACTTATTAATGAAAAACTAAGCCTACGAAGAAATGGAATACTCGAACGATTGCCTCCTCCTCATTTCTCTTCCAAAACCGAACTAGTGCATGATTTTTCGGAAGCAAACCGAACCAATGCGAATTTTGAACCATTGCAACAGTTAGTTTCCGCATGGTTTTTCGGAAGCAAACCGAACCAATGCGAGTTTTGAACCATTGCAACAGTCGGTTTCCAAACCAGTGCAAGTTGTGCAACCGTTCAAGCGTGACCCTTTGTGAACCAAGTCGTACCTGTTCGGACAGTCACTTGTTTGCCTATTTAAATAGATTGTATCTAGCCATTTCATGCATCCAAAATTCAGAGAGGACACATACACTTTGCATATGTGTGCATGTGTGTGTGCTTTTGTGTTTGTCGCCCTTTACCTATACCCCATATACCCATCATCTCGTTTTCTGTTGGAACGTGTGGCTCATATGTTCTCGTAAAAGGCCAGTGCCGAGCGGAGTGGAGCAGAGCGGAGTGAGGGAAGCGAAGCGACCGAACGGAGCGGAGCGGAACGGAGCGACCGTACAAGGGTATTTTTGAGATAAGACCAAATACCAGGTTAGGGTTAGAATAGAGTCGCTATAAATACTCTATGTTGTAAACCCTAGTTCATAACTGTGATAATAAAAGAACAGCCGCTCTCGCTCCCGTGGACGTACCCGGTTTTGGGGAACCACGTATATCTCTGTGTTAATTCTTTTCTGTTTCATACTCGTAAATAGTGTGCGTGTGTGTGACGATCCTAACATTTTCTCTCCTTGTTTTCCTTAAGCTGAGAAGGTAGAAGAAGCCATTACTCTTTTCTACCGAATGAGTTTTGCGTGCAAGTCTCTGCTTTAAGGACACTGTGATTCATCACTGGACTCGATCTACTTCGTATTCTTTGGTGTCGGCATTTGTGAGTTATATTTTCTGTTTACTACTCGTGTTCTAATCTGCTCGAGTGTTTCTTAAATTAGTTGTTTAAGTAGTTTGCCTATCTACTTACTTTCTCCCGAATCTGTTTTTACATTGGGTTAATTAATTAGTTTCTAACACGCAGTTTGTTACTTGTCTAGACTAAAAGGTAATAGGAAAATAATAATACTGAGATTCTATGATATTACTTGGCCAAGCTTTCACGTGCATCGCACGTGCTTTTTTCCTAGTGTTTTGAAAAATGAAAACCGGGGTAAACCGGCAAAGACACTAGATGGACGGGTCACTAGAACAAGATTTGAACCGTGACGACATAATTATATATTTAATATAAATAATTAAAAGAAAAGTTAAATTGAAAATGGAGATATTTATATTCAATGTGCATTTAAAAGCTGATACGTGAAGAAAAAGAGGAAAAGTGATTGCTCCTTTGCATTTTTTAAGGTCGTCTGCCATTCTCATAGTCCCACATCAGTGATCAAAGGAAGATCAGTTAACCCCTCCAGCTCCCCTCCAGTTTTTAATTTTTATGTCCAGTCTACTGTCCAGTTTTGGACTTTTGTGGGTCCATCCTGGGTCCACAATAATGATCGGAACCGTTCATTTTGTAAAGCTCGTCGAGTTTGTCATTCAAGTTACACCGGTTCAATCCGTACTCATCTTTTTAATTATTGTGTTGACGATTGTGTCATATTTGTATACCTGGAAAAAGCAGTGGACCCACACCCTCTAACTTTGTGCAACCTGGAATCGTGTTAACGAAATACTTTTTTTAAGCATGTCTCATTCACATACGGGATTAATTTTAATTTCTGCGTAAATGTTTAACTTGACGAGTCCAACAAAATTGAATCAAATTAGTTGGTGAAAGTCTACAATACACACCCCTTAAAAGGGTGTGCCATATACACCTATTTTATTGTTCATTCATAACATTTTAGCTTGTTTCATAACTTTTGTTCTAGAATTCATAATTTTTCAGCAATATGATTCGTAACATTTTCATTATGATTCATAATATTTTGGTGTATCTCGTAACCTTTATACGATTCGTAACTTTTTAGCAATACGATTCGTAATATCTTCTCTATAATTCATAATATTTTGGGGGTGTATATAATACACACTCAAATAAGAAGTGTGTATTGTGGTCTTTCCCAATTAACTGAGTCGAAAGGGACCCCGCACAAGGCTCACCGCAAACTGCCATACCCCATAGGACCCCCACGTAACGCAGAAATTTCTGCAGACTCGTGATTAAAGTCAAGTCGTCTCTTTTCTTTTTACACGGCAAATCAAATCAAGTCGGCTGGACCACATTTTTTTTTTGGTATGATAATTCTATGCAAAGTACCCCACCAAAAACAAGTCCAAGGGAATATTCTTGAGAGCCAAAAACGTGGAACTCATTTTCCCCTTGATTATCTTGTAATTTTTTTAGTTTTCTAGGTTAATTTACGCGCACAATGATTATTCTTTTTTTCAATCCGATAAAAGGCAAGTCATCTTTGCATATGGCCTTCTTGCACCCCACATTAAACTCCATGCATGAAGGGGGTAAAAAAAACTCTTACCATAAGTCAAGTTCGGCTGCACCAGTAAACACATCAAAGAAAGACTTAAACTGAAAATGGAATTCATGAACACAGTTTTCTTCCTTCTCTAGTTGTGCTCTAGAATCCTCTTGATCATCAAAAGCTAATGGGTGGGATTAATAACCCATCTGGTGCTCTCTTTGCGCTTGTTTATTCTCTCCTCTTGGCTTCTTTGCCATTGATCGATGCCCAAATTGTGGGGGAGTATTCAGTCACCAACCTTCGGGCTTCATGGGACGACATACCCGAATTTTTCAGCTCTGCTGACAGTAAGTTCCTTCTCAAACCCATCCTCGTCCGAACAAATCCTGGAGTTGGTTTCGTCTCCGGCTTCTGGTGCAGTGTCTTCTTCCGTAATTGCCTCTTTTCCATCTTAATCTTTCCAAGCGCAGGCTATTTGCAGCCGTCGAACAGGGGTCTAGTTTGGTCTGCAAACCGAAACAAACCAGTCCGGTTTAACGCAACCTTGGGATTCACGGAGCATGGGGATTTGATTTTGGCAGAAGACGATGGCAGTTTAGTCTGGTCTACAAACACAGGAGGAAAGTCCGTATCTGGCTTAAACTTGACTGAAGAGGGAAATCTAGTGCTCTTCGATCGAGACAACACGACGGTTTGGCAGTCTTTTGATCACCCAACTGACACGTTACTTCTTGGGCAAAATTTGGCTCTTGGGAAGAAGCTAATCGCCAATGTGTCGTCGTCAAACTGGAGTGAAGGTGCTTTTACGCTTGATGCTCAACGTGATACTATGTACGCTTACACAGACTTGAATCCACGCCAGTCCTATTATTGGTCCAGTTTATATTGGAGTACTACGCCGCATCTTCGATTTCAGAATGGAAGTTTCAATGGGTTGTCAATTCCTCCTGCATCATCACCCGCTCAGTACATGAAATTGGAGTCTGATGGTCATTTGAGGGTTTACCAATGGGTAGTAGGTAATGATACTGACTGGAATGAGGTAGCCGATCTGCTGACACCATATGGTGGTTACTGTGGGTATCCATTGGCGTGTGGAAAATACGGCATTTGTTCGAACGGGCAGTGTAGTTGTCCTCTTGGAGAAGCCAAAAATGCAACAAGCCTTTTCAGGCAAGAAAACTATAGGCAACCCAACCAAGGATGCTCCCCAATTACTCCCATTTCGTGCAACTATGCTCCATACCATAGCCTTTTGGAGCTTCAGAACACTTGTTACTCCAACTCTTCTCAATACAATATCGTTGTGGAGCCGCAGAACACTTGTTACTCCTATTGGTCTGTGTACGAGGAGAAAGAGTTAGAGGATTGTAAGAAAGCATGTTTGCACAACTGTTCGTGCAAAGCCTTTATGTTCCGATATGAAAGTGCGCAAGGTTGCTTATTACTTTCGGATGTCCTTACTCTTGTAATCCAAGAGGCTGACACGTTTTACAACATCAGTACATTCCTTAAAGTGCAGAGCAATCCTACAGTAGTTCCGGAAAGTCCCGATCAAAAAAGTCCTCCGGTAGTAGTTCCTTCCTCCAAAAAATCAAGACCAGTCGCGGACATATTGAGAAAATTCGGCATAGGAGCATTATTAGGTGTGGTTTTTATGGCTGTTGCCTTTCTCCTTTTCCGTTACGGAAGGCGCAAGGAATCCAAGGAACTTGAAGAGATTAATCTCGACCTTGTGCCGGGAATGCCCTCTAGATTCTCTTATGAAGATCTGAAAATGATGACCAACAATTTCAATATCAAGCTTGGCCAAGGAGGGTTCGGATCTGTCTTTGAAGGGACAATAAGCAATGGCACCAAAGTAGCAGTGAAGCGTCTCGACGGCTTAGGTCAGGTTAAGAATTCATTCTTAGCTGAAGTTGAGACAATAGGCAGCATTCATCATGTCAATTTGGTGAGGTTGATTGGATTTTGTGCTGAGAAAACGTTTAGGCTTCTAGTTTACGAGTACATGCCTAACGGATCATTGGACAAATGGATCTTCTGCAAGTCCAATGAGCTCACTCTTGGGTGGCAATCCAGAAGAAAAATCATCTCAGACATAGCCAAGGGATTAGCCTACCTCCACGAGGATTGCAGACAGAAAATAATTCATTTGGATATCAAATCCCAAAACATCCTCTTAGACGAAAATCTGAATGCAAAAGTTTCAGATTTTGGATTGTCAAAGTTAGTTGACAAGGATCAAAGCCAAGTCGTAACAACATTGAGGGGAACCCCAGGATACTTGGCTCCTGAATGGTTGAACTCGATTATCACAGAAAAAGTAGATGTCTACAGTTTTGGTGTCGTGGTGTTGGAAATCTTGTGTGGCAGGAAAAACTTGGATCGGTCTCAGCCTGAGGAAGATATGCATTTACTCGCCCTTTTCAAGCGAAAAGCAGAAGAAGGAAGGCTACCAGATATCATAGACAAACACCATGACGAAATGCAACAACATGAAGCAGAAGTTGTAGAGATGATGAAGATTGCTGTGTGGTGTCTACAAAGTGATTATGTCAAGAGGCCTCCTATGTCCGTGGTGGTTAAGGTTTTGGAAGGCTTGGTTGATGTTGAAACCAACTTGGACTATAACTTCACAAATCTTGCGATACCAAGAAAAGTTGGAGCAGCAGGTCTAAACGAGGATGTCGTCCATGCTGCTACTATGTTGTCGCCATCAACATTATCAGGACCGAGGTAAAACAACAAAAATTCCAATAGATGCATTAAGAAGGATCTGTCACAATGACATAATTTCGACTGTTTTCTTGTTTTATTTTGCTTTTATGTGAACTTGCAAGTTTTAGCATTTTACGGTAAGAACATAATTATTTCAGGCACCCCTGCAGCATGTCAAAGTGTTGGAATCCTCTGATTCCTAGTTAAATAACAATTGGACACACCAAAAATTTATGTTCGATTGCATGGAAGATTTATGAATGTTTAAATGGTATACATATTAGTTTTGTTCTGTTGATGTCCATTGTCCAACCATTGATGTTGGATGAGATACAAAATCAAGTAAACATCCATAATCAAGTATTGATTGTCTGGCACAAGGATTTCATACAATTTTTCTTTTTCTTTTTTTTTTTTGATAGGCAAAGGATTTCATACATTTAGGAAGCACCCTAACTGTACATGCACATGAGAAGTTGAGAACTTATAAAGTAAAATTTTTGAGCAAAACTTCTGCACGAAAGAAGTTCAAAAGTGCAATTGGCCCCTAAGATCAAGTAGAATAAATGCCCAGAAATAAATTTAGATGTAGCAATGTCGCTAAGCTAACAGCTGCCTAGATTTCCATCTATTTTCACACCACGAGCAACCCATCTTTAAAAAAAAAACAACTTTCTATTTCTTTTCAAAAACAAATATAAAGTAATCTTTGTAGTTTGATAAAGAAAATAATGCTGTGAAATTCATCTTAGACTCCGAAGCCATAGATCTCTCCAATTATGACTCCACAAATCCCACAGGTAATATGAAGCCAGGTCACTTACGTATGAGGCATATTCCAACATAATGCAACATATGATTTCCTCAAACAACCTTTTATCCGTATAGTAGTATTTACATACAAGACAAACAAGAAACCATTCATAGCAATGAAATACTACAAATCTACAAAGAGGGGACAAGAATTCACTCTCAATGTTCTAGAGCAAGCTGTTCCAATCTAAATCCCCAACATCCCTACACGATTGGGAAAAGCAGTTACAGAGATACAATGAATATCCAAACTGGGCATTTATTACTTGGTAGCATGCCTAAATGTGCCGATACAATGTACAATCGACTGCTGTGGGCAGACAGTCGGAATCAAAAATGTCTTGACGGGCTTTGCTATGTGAAACAACTTCATTGTAAACCACCAATCTGGTGGAACCGCAGAAACAGACCAGAAGAATTTGAAGAATGCTGCCACAACTTTCGCTGCAGTTACAAAGAATAAGTTTAGACAAACAAACGAGTACAGATAGAACCACTGTCTGAATAGACCCATTCTTGCCACCATTTTGTTTAACCAGTTGCAACCATCAGAAAAAGTTTAGCCCTATTTGATTCCAATTAGGGAAGAATTTTATCGAAAAACAGTCAATCAGACATTTTTTACTAGGCAATGGAAGGCCACCTGAACTATTTATGAACCACTGGCGTAAGATTGTAATTTGCAATAGAACCACCATTAAAGCAGAATATGTTCCACCAACAATCTCATAGATCATCCAGACGCGACCAAGGTAGAAACAGTTACACTTCAAATGAAACTATAGTGCTCCTCAATTTGAGAACAAAAAGGGTACATTCACAGGTGAGAAGTCCAAATTAAGACCTGCACCATATGCAAAGTACATTAAAATCCCAGAAGTAATTTATATGTACAAAAAAGTAGAGATGAAATTGTGTGTGCGTTGTTCATGATTAAAATGATGACAACTCTAACCTAAAGCTCACAAGGTCTTTGGATTTAACCGTTACAAGATCAACAGATCAGCAATGAACAAGGTTTCCCTAAATATATCATCAAAATTCTTATAAAGAGGATATGGCTTGAGACGCTCACCTATGGTTATTCACGAGATTCAACTGATATGATTAGTGAGATCTCAGGGGACCATCATCTAGGTCATCCATTTCCTCAAGAATAACATATCTTGCAGCTGCATTGGTTGCCGATGACTTTGCCACATTCTCTTCACCTAGCTCGCCCTTTTGTAAATTTTGGTATCTAAGAAGCATAAAAAAGGAAACGAAGTCACACAGGCTTATATGAATATCTTAAAGCAAATCAAGTTTGTATATCTTGTAGTAGAATCCCCAAAAAGTTGGGTATGGGAGATGTATTTTAGGTTCTTTCACGTTATAGGGGTATATAAAAATTCTTGGATCTATTAAAGTCTTGCTGTTTATTAGGATTTTGGAAGAGATGCTCTAGATTGATTCCCCTTTGTTTATGCCAAAGGTGCACTTTGTCTCTTTGTGATCCCTATATAAATGATCCTTTGTTTACCTCTTCTCTTGTGAGTCGGTAATCGCACAAGCGGGATGTGTTGGATCTTGTCCAACATCGCTTAAGTGTGACCTCAAAAACTAGAATGTGAGCCAGACGGCGTCTTCACTCGTAGACTATCAGTTGAGTTGGATGCTTTAAGAGTGGGTAAAAACTATAAATTCCATCTAACCAAAATCAAAATGATTGTGTTCTGAACCATCTTTTTAACATAGGCTGAAAATTGGGAAAAACAAAGATTCAATTCCCCACCCCAAACTTTCATTAAAAATAGCAGATTCTGCAAGCATCTTAAAACATTAATCTGTAAAGAACTATGCGACACAGCGACAAATTGCTATTTTTTTAATGCCGATTCAATGTATGAAACTAGGGGTGATTATAAAAACCGGAAAACCGGACCGAACCGGACCGAATTTCCGGTTTTCATTTCAACCGGTTCGGTCCGGTTTGAAATATTTCAAAAATTCATTTTCGGTTCCGGTCCCGGTTTGGGAGATTTACAAACCGGTCTAAACCGGACCAGACCGGATTACACATGTATTCAAAACATTGCAAGAGGTGTGGCTCGAACTCGAGACCTCAAGCTTCAACCAAACGCCACTTACCGCTGTGCTACAACGGCTGTTGTGAATTCTATGTGTAAAAAATATATTTATTACATAAATACGATAGATATATAAATACAAACCCTAATTACTTATCCAGATTTCATTTTCTTTTCCTCACACACCCCGCCGACTTCACTCCAAGTCCAGGCGATGGTGACTCTCTCTCTCTCTCTCTCTCTCTCTCCCTCTCCCTCTTCTTCTTCTTCTTCTTCAGTGGCGATGGCGAAGTGCGGCGGCCGGCGACCGGCGACTGGTACTCTCCTTCTTCTTCTTCTTCTTCTTCAGTGGCAGTGGCGATGGCGAAGTGCGGCGGCCGGTGACCGGCGACTGGTATACGATTACTCTCTCTCTCTCTCTCTCTCTCGTCCACGTTTGTTGATTTTTAGTTTTGTTTGAAACCCCAAACTCAGATCTGGTCTGAGATGGAGCTCGGTGACGGCGCCGGCGGTTGATACCGACAGGATCGTGCATATTTTCTCTCTGTCATCTTGAAACCGGATAAATTGTAAAACCGGACCGGAACCGGATAAACCGGACCGGAACCGGACCGGATTATTTCGTCCGGTTCCGGTTTCCATTTATTCCAAACCGGATAACCGGTTTCGACCGAAAAATGTGTCCAAACCGGTTGAAACCGGACCGGTATCACCCCTATATGAAACTGTTAATTACCGCGACAAGTTTCCATGAGTCACAAGTTGATAGAATACGACTATGGAATCCGTGGAATTAAAAGAACCACGCTGAAGATCACAAATAAACTAGCCCATGAGGGAAAGCTGTACAAGATTCAATGTTGACCTAATAAAGGTAGAAGTATTTATCTTCGAGATGAACTTTGTGGAGAATCATCTAAAGCTTTGGCAATGCAAATAAGAAAAGCCTCTAAGGTAACTAAGGTTACTTTTTAACCGTATAGAGTTACTTACTTGTACCAGTTGAATAAGCTCACACCAACCAGGATTATTATCAGACCAACCCCTTTCAACCAAGTGAACTGATCATGGAAGTAAAACACAGCAACCTAAACAATAATTACCCAATATAAGCAACTACGAAATTTGTGCTCATCACTTAAAACAAATTAGAAGGCAAAGAACCCAATAAAAATTCTTCTAGGCATGAGATGAGAGAACTACACCTGACCAGTGATAGAAAAGCTCTAACGCAGTAACACACATACGAAGACATAACATCAAAGACAACCTCTACTTATAAATAAATAAAAAAACAAGTTTACTTAGGTGGTTTGGGTGTGGTACTGGATAAGTGGGACAACATTAAAATCGTCCATGCAGGTTTAGCACAAATATTGTACATCAAATTTTCATTTTTAAGACAATTGTTTCAACGACACAGCACGAATCATGTGGTCATACATATCCTCAGGCAAAGCCAGCTCAGGGAAGGTGTGATCGCTTATGAGACGCTCTTAGCTATTATAGCGGATTAACCAATATTGGAAGATCGGATTGAAACACAGAATCTGTAGCTTCCACCAAGGTATTTTATCTTTTCTTTAAACAGGGCAATAATCTGAACAGCTCTTACCAAAATAGTGACAGCCTCCTTGACAACTCCTGCTATAGTCACAGTTACTGCACTAGTTATTGAAACAAGAATGTATTCCGTCAATACCTGGAAAGAAAAATGGGATCCAAAACAACGAAAAACAAATAAGAAGAGAAGGTAATTGGATACGTCTCCTGTGAGCAGATACTCTAATGTGATTATGGTTTAGTCTAACGTTCATCAGACAAAAACAGAAAAGGATTGACAAGTTTGACATCCAAAGTCCAAAATTTTGTATCCCTCTAAGCACGGCACACAAAAGTTGAAACTCCAGTGGCCCTAATAATCATTCTAGCACCACAAACACATACACAAACCGAAGAATTTTAAAATTTTGATGCAATAGATAGCAGGGTTCTATGGTCGGTCCGTGAACCCAAGGACACCTTCGTATAAGCCATGAACCATGACTCAGACCTTGAGTCTTCCCACTTGCCCCAAAAGTCAGTCTTCAATTGCAATTTGCATCAGTCAGTCTTCCCTTCCATACACGTTTAGGGGTCGCTTTCTTAAGTATAGTTTTTGTCCCCACCAGGTGGTATGCACCGCGTTACAACAAATCTGCCTTCAAGATACGAATCATACAATGTTGCCAGAGATTAAATGCTTATACCGAACCAGTGTGTTAACAATACAAACTCATTCGGTTTCGATGTTATCTGTCATATCAGGAGTTGGCGACCAGCAGTGGGAAGTCCAGGAATTTACAATTATGGGGTCATTCATAAATTAAAAAGTTAAGATGTTTTCTTTTAGACGAAGAGCAAATGTCATTGAAATTGATACTATGACTTTTCTTAGCACCAGGTGACTCTCTTATTTTTAAAAATTGTGACATAGTTATTGAACTAAAAGAAAAACAACGCAAGAAAATCCATAAATATACTTTAAGAGCCTTTCTTGTCTTTACCATTTGTATACTCGAATTTTCATACGTAAAAACCCATAAATATACTTTGCAACCCATGACACAAATTTACACTGAGATTATACTTAGGACTTGACATTTCTCGGACCGTAATTTGCACGGATTGGCATTGCACCTTTGACTGGAATACGGCCTGAGTGTTTCATCTCTTGTTTTCCTGGTAAAAAATGCTCAAATTTGAACTAGATATTTTGTCAGACAGTTGGTTCGCATAAGAATTCAGTCAAAACATTGAATGAAAGAAGATGGTAACAGTACAGTAATTTAACTTGGAAGGTGGGTTGGGGAGAGCATTGTAAAAAAGAATATGTAGCGACATTCGGAAACGGAGGCCACTACTACAAAAATAGATAAAGATCTCGGTCATTTGGTGTGATCTTTCACTTTTAATCTCGCATTCAAAACCGTGGTCTATCAAGGTGTAACTAAAAGTCTCTATCTTTTAACCACAGGATAAAAACTGTGATTAAAACTCATTAAAACCGTGACTAAAAACATAAAAACTATGATTAAAATGATAAAACCATGACCTTTAATAGCTTAACATCTCAGTTTTATTATAAAACCGTGGTTGTTTAGAGACAAATAATCTCAGTTTTAGAGACAAATAATCTCAGTTTTTGAAAAAACCGAGATTAAAAGTGGTGTTTTTCTAAGGGAAAAAATCATACTCTATTTCTCCTGTTGGGTTTTGAATCCAAGTTTCTTGAATTTTACATAGAAGCTTTAACCAACTACACCACACACACTTTTCAATATATAATTGAAATATTTAATGTATAACATATGCGTTTAACTTACGACCTCAGTTTTTAAATTACTGAGATTAAAAAAAAAATTTATCTCAGTTTTTCTGAAATGAGATATATTCTTTCATATACAATCTCAGTTTTTTTAAAACGAGATCTATTCTTTAAGTTACAATCTCACTTTTTGATTACTGAGATTAAAAAATCTTTTCATTTCAGTTTTTTTCGAAACGAGATATATTCTTTCATATATAATCTCAGTTTTTTTAGAATGAGATCTATTCTTCAAGTTACGATCTCACTTTTTAGATTACTGAGATTAAAAAATCTTTCCATCTCAGTTTTTTCGTATAACTGAGATGAAAACTATAGTCTATAACATTTTATTATGCTTTTACAAAAAATGAGATCTTTTTAGTTTTTGTACCGTGATCTTTATATCATTTTGTAGTGAACCTTGTAAAGGATATTTTGTCAAAGCGTATATATGGACTCTTCTACGAAGTTGGTCTCGTATGGGTGGGCGGAGGTTGAGATTTTGGTGGGAACACAAACTTGGTTTGTCTCAGTGCGTGCCCCATCCAAGTGCGGAGCTTTGGGCGGCGGAAGGGAGGAGAGGAAAGGAGAAAAATAAAGATGAGAAAGATAACTTCAGTCAATTTCACTTGGGGCAGTTTTTGTCTTAAAATCGTTAAATTTGAAGTGGGGTTATAGGGATCAAATTGTGGGTTGCAAATAGAATCCACCTAGGTTCGTCGTAATGTTACGACGGTGACATATTCTCTAGAAAATCACAAAACTGTCCCTGTATTCTCCAATAAGTATTCACGACCGTGGAAGCTCACCTTTGTTCTTTTCGTTTCTTTTTTTTTTTACAGCTCACCTTTGTTACTGTTCATTTTTTTTTTTTTTTAATCAAGGCTTTGGTCATACTGGATAGAGGTTAAGAGGGCGACTATTCGCAACCCCTTATTTTCTCCATTAGCCCATTAAAATTTTTCAAATAATTACAACATGAGCCCCCAATGCAAAATGTCCTACTTGCCCTTCTAACTTTTTAGACACAACCCATCATCATCATCTTCTTCCTCTCTTCCCTCAGTCAGTTCGCGCCTCCTCCATCTCCATAGCCACCACCACCCGATCAAGAACACCGCCGCATCACCGCCACTCCTCTCTCTCTCTCTCTCTCTCTCTCTCTCTCTCTCTCTCTCTCTCTCTCTCTCTCTCTCTCTCTCTCTCTCTCTCTCTCTCTCTCTCTCTCAGTACAGTCGCCATTGAATCACCACACTGCGACTATTTTGAAAATAATTTCGGTAACTAACTGTCGAAAAAATATATATATTTCGGTAACTAACTGTTGAAAAAAAATATATAATTTGGTAATTAACTGCCGAATTCTAGTATATACTTCGATTTTAGGTTATCAAAAATTTATTTGACAATATTATATTACTGAAGATTAAAAAAGTCCTATATATATATACATTTCGGTAATTAATTGCCAAAAATATATAAAAATTTCGGTAACTAACTGTCGAAATTATTTAAATATTACAGTATTCAAATGTCAAAAATATTACATTTTTTCGGACCTGAAATGCTGAAAATCTGGTTCAAAAAATTGAAAATTCTGCGTCGAAAAAAATATAGTGCTCAATCGGCTCCAAAGTGGGTTTCGTTTTGAGAGAGAGAGAGTAACCTTGAAGAGAGGAGGGGAGGGAGTGGCGGTGGTGGGGCGGTGTTCGTAGCTTTGGTGGTGGTGGCTACGGAGATTTGGTGTTTTGGGAGGAGAGGGGTAGAAGATTTGGGGAAATTAATGGGTTATATGGAGTAAATGGAGGAAGTGGGCTAATGGAGAAAATAAAGAGTTGCGAATAGTCGCCCCCAGAGGTTAATTAAGTCTTTTGGACCTGTTAGACTTGTCACATATCGCTCATTTAAGCCACTCAAACTTGGTTAATATATTCTAGAGACTACTCCACTTATTGCCAATTGATTTTAGATTGAAACCCTCCAAAAAATTTAACAGGACCGAAATCACATATTTCTACCACCAAAATCACCCCTCCATCGAAAAATTATTCCATGGTCTTTACCACAATCCCACTTGTCAATTGCAAAACACGAACGATCGGGAAGCAGAAAACCTCACAATTATCTTCGAAATCTGAAATGAAAGACGGAGGCAGTTACGGCAGTTATAGCGAGATGAGACGTGTCGGTGGCAAGTGGGTGATGCTTTGCTGGTGGGTTGAAGGGTGCACTGGTAATGCCACGGAACAGAGGGTTTACAAGGTCGGTATGGAGTATGGACCAATTGGGATTTTCTATCTAAAATCCCCCTTCTATTTCACTTCATGTATTTGTAAAGAAGTTAAAAACACAAAAAAAAAAAAAAAAAACGAAAACAAAAACAAACAAATTAAGGGATTTCATATCAGTTCTCGAAACTGTAAACCATAACATCATGATTAGTACTAGCATCTGGGACACACGTCACGATGCTTGTGCAAAAAAAAGAAAGAAAAAGAAAATACACAATATTCTACCCCGAAGGCCCAAACTTCTTGCAAAGGCAATGCAATTTTGAATTTTTGGGATGAAAAGAGCATAATTCCTCTATGTCTCTAAATCCCGACAAATGAACTACTCCATTGAATCTGTAATGCAAAGAGATTCACAATTTACGTATACACACCTGTTGGTCTATATGAATTTCCATTCCAAAATTCTCTCTCTTAAGCTCATGAATCCATTTGATCGGGTTCGGGTTGATTGGAACTAAAATAGGTAATCATATATAGCACAAATATGGGAGAGAGAGTAATCCGTGTCTTATAAATACGAATTTTAATTGAATAGGATGGCATTGATTGTGGGGGTAGTTGTCAATGAAGTGGTTTCCTAGCAGATTTACTCTTTTGTCCATGGTAGTTCTTTCAAAAGCAACTGTTTTGGAGCCGGAAATGATATCAAGTCCCTTTGAAACAGCTCTTGTACGACTGAAAACCCTTTAGTTCTTTATTTACGGTTATTTAGTTACACCTAATGCTAAGGGTGATACGAATTCTGGCTAAACCGAAGCAAACCAGAAATCAAACCGAACCGGCGGTGTAGATCGGATTTGAGATAGGACCGGTTCGGTCGGGTTTACCATTACTTGAAAAATCAGTCTCGGTTCGGTTTCTGATTTTGAGGATTTTAACACCAAACCGGACTGGTAATACACAAGTACAGAAAAATCAAGGTGTTGAGATACGAAATCAACACCTAAGGTCTAGTAGCGCCTCGCTTTACCGCTATGCTATCCAACCTTTCGTTTTGTTTTTGTAGAATCTATATAATATGACAGGGAAGTGTTTGAATCCAAAAGACAACCAACGGTCCAGAATTATACCCTGCATAAATCTACACCCTTCATTCTACAATGGCAGGCCCGTAAATACCTCTCATCTTTATGACCACGTTTCGCTAGCAAAAATCCTCCCAAATCCTGCTGAAGACCACGTTTCACGTTCAAAATTTTGGGAACCCTAGCCGCACCATCTCACTCTCCCTTTGTCTCCCTCATCAGTCCCCCTCTCTCTCGCGACTCTCTCCTCAATCGACCCACCGCACCACCGCATCCCTCTCTCCCCTCCCTCTGTTGACTCCTTCTCTCTCCCTCCGACCAAACCCTAAGTCCCCGTGGGACCTCTCGGCATCGACGGCGGACAATCAGTTCCACTTCAGTCACGATGATCAATAGGCCATTCTGGCAGCGAAACTTCAACAACACTAGATCAGCGGTGGCGGAGGGAGTTCTCCGGAGGCAGCAGCGGCCAAGTCGTCGTTGCTTCAACAGCAGTTGTTGTTTCAGCCCAGAGGTGTTGCCGTGGGGATTTCCGGTGATTCGAATCAGAGTGTTTGCACCAAACGAAGCAAGTACTACGATTTTTTAGCAAGTCAGTGCATTCTATCTGGTGCTTTATGTTGGAAATTTTACGGAATTTCAGATGAATGAAATCGGGACAAACCGGAGGGTCTCTCGAGGCAACCGTGCGTGTTCCGAGCTCGTGGAATCCTGATGCACCACAATCAATAGACGTATTGATGTGTGGATTTCGTAACTCTTGTAACCCTCACCATGATGGAGTATTGATTCTGGTAACCTCCCTCATGTATTGGCTGAATTCATTGGCTGAATTCATTTCAGAATTGAAGGCTGCATTACTCCTCTTCAGCCTCCTTCACTCTATAAATTGGTGCATCACGCTTTGGAGAAATCACAAGCAATCACACAACTTTCTAGCATACTCTGAAATTCGTTCTTGAGAGAGAGAGGCAGGCGGTAGTCAGTTCGCCAAGGCAGTCGACGGTGGTGTTCCGACGGCTTGCGGTTTAGCCGAGCCAACCCTGGGAGAAAGTCGCGACGCAACCTACAACACCCACGGTAGGCGGCGAATATTTCTTAAGGTGACTGTGGTAATACACAGGCCTCGGTTCGATGTTCTGTAAAAAAAAACAGTTTGAATCTCGTTCTTCATATTCTGTAAATTGTTTGTTTCTTGTAATTCGATTTGTTCCTGTAATTTTATTATTGGAAATGAAATTGTTCTCTGGAATGTTACGTGGCTGCCGAAATTTTTCCAACACTTTATCTATCATGGTTGTGTTATTTCCATTCCTCTTCATAACAAAGGATACATGACTGTGGTTTGATTGGGTCCTCAAAGTTGCCTGATTAGGTCTTTTATGTATTGTTTTGTTTTACTGCTTAGGAAATTTCAAATGTTATATATTATGTCGATTTGGTGATATATGTAGCTCTATTGCAAATCCATAACCCCACTCTCTTTCTTCTCTGCCGAATTTCTGTAGTGTCGGGCCGGTCGATGCCATCGTGAAAAGTTAGGCTGACTATGTTTGATCACATTGAAGCAAGTTGTGTTCTTTTCATTTACAAAATGGCAGTTTGGCTCTGGATGTGTTTGGAATGGGTTACCGGTGAATATTACTATAAGCTACTGTTATATGCTTCGACTGCGATGTGATTTGGGAATAGAAATGGAGATGGATTTGCTGCAAGTAGTGAATCTGACCAAAGAAAATCCAGCTCCTCATCGCCCTCATAGGAATCTGATTGAGGATTGTCAGATTTGTAGTAAGAGCTCTATGAATCACACTCTACAAGAGGGAAACAAATTAAGTAACTGATGTTTTGGATTATATTGGCGAGACTCAGTGGTGTTGTTAATATGAAACACCCAATTGTGATTTCCAAAAGGGAAATCTTTTTGCAGTTAACATTGTAGCGGCTGAATGTGAGAGGCAATGTGGCCTTTTGCGGTTCCTGTCATTTGTGTTGGTTTATTTGTCAACATACCAAAAAATAATAGTCTTGGTCATGTCCGCTTTGAAGTGTAAGCTAAAATGGGCATGTGTTTTTTTTAGTCTTATTGTGTTTAATTAATTACTTCTTGCTATGATCATTGGCATCAAAATGGGAAGGAGAATGGTTAATAGAACACGTTTGTCATTGGTGGTTATTTTTTTATAGGCAATGTTATTGATTTTTAACGTCATGTAGCCTCAAGGGAGAGCCCGGTGGAATCAAGTGTGGTACTTTTTCCACTCTCATGTACATAATTTGAATAAATGGACCCTATTTAAAGTTTATTTAAGAAAACGACTTATGGGAGATTTTGTCTTTGTCGGTGGGTGGTAAATTCTAGAAAAACGGCAATTCGATTTTGTTTTTTCCAAAACGTGTCGCGCCATGCCTAAAAATGGCAATTTGATTTAGTTTTTTTCAAAACGCGTCGCGCCGTGCCTTCAGGCACGGGCATTCGCTAGTTATTATATATTGGAAGGTTTAAATGGCCCCATTCCGCTTTCTTTTTAAACATTCATTTTCAAAAAGAAGGTAATTTCAAACTCAAATATAATGAAAATGAAAAATAATTTTTTAATTTTTTTTGCACCATTTAAAAGATCTCAATGAGATCTATCAAATAAGATCCATATTGATAGAAAAATTATTTGCGTAAACATATAATTTTTGAGCTTGAAATTACCTTCATTTTCTAAAAGTTTCTTTTTTAAGAATCATACTCTTAACTACAAACCCTAAAGTGTCAGATTGTTAAGTGACCTCTCTCTCTCTCTCTCTCCCCTTTTTCTTCAGAATTGAACCTCCGAAGGAATATCGAACAAAATAAGCAGCTCGGGCAAAACCCTAAATCGAAAAATAAATCCCTCTCAAAATTGAAATCTTACGGTTAATATATAGTTAACGGTCCCGCTAACCACCGCAATATAGCGTCCATTACAAAAGGAAAAACTTCTCTCGATTCCGTGCACAGTCTCTTTTTAGTACTTTTGTACTGACTGTGCCAGTACTTTCTCAGACCTTAGCAATGGTCATTAGGCCCCGTTCCAGAAATGGAAAAAGCTCTTCTTTTTTGTCCAATAAGAAGGGGAGTTCCTGAAAAATAAGAAGGCTTGGAAGAATTTATATAGGTTCCATGAGGGCCGGCGGAGGGAAATCGGTCCGGCGGCCGCGCCGGGCCGTCTCCGGCCACCGGACGGCCGATTAACTTCATATGTACACGGAAAAGGGGTGCTCGGATCAAGCACCCTACACACCTCGGATGCCGTTGATTCCCGCGTAGGCCCCCTTGGTTTTTTTTTTTAGAATTTTTGGACGGCTCGGATCGGCCGTCCGGTGGCCGGAGACGGCCCGGCGCGGCCGCCGGACCGATTTCCCTCCGCCGGCCCTCATATTGGTAAAAACAGTCTTCTTTTTGTAAAGGCAACTTCAAGCTCAAAAATCATGTGTTTACGTAAATAATTTTCCTATCACAATGGATCTTGTTTGATAGATCTCATTGAGATCTTTAATACGGTGAAAAAAAATTAAATTTTTTTTTTTCATTTACATTATTTTTGAGTTTGAAAATGTGAAAGAAACTTTTTGTTTGGGAAAAATAAGAAGGGTGGATTATTTTTGAATGAGAAGTGAAAGAAATAAGTACTTATTTTTTAAGAAGGTTTCCGGAACGGAGCCTTATTGTCCCAACTCTACATATGACAATACTATCCTCATAAGTCATAAGTAAAGATCCTTTCCCAGCAAACATACGGACGGCTGTGGGAAAAAATAATTCCGTTCGAGCCCCGTTCAGCTAAATAAGCCAACTGATTTATTTTTTTGTCTTTATTCAAATTTTTTTCGTATTTGTTAGTTTTGCATCAATTTTTTGGGGATTATTGCATCGTCATGACGAGAGGAATCTAAAAAGTAAAAAATTATGATCGAAGTCTAATTTTTTTTGAATAAAGATGAAAAAATTAGCTTATTGGCTTATTTTTGTCTTTATTCAAAAAAATTAGGTTTTGATCATAATTTTTACTTTTTGGATTTCTCTCGTCATGACGATGCAATAATCCCAAAAAAAATGACGAAAAACTAACAAATACAAAAAAAAAATTGAATAAGGACAAAAAAAATAAGCCAATTGGCTTATTTAGCCAAACGGGGAGTATTTATTTTTAAATGAATGTTTATTTATAATTTTCAAACTAAAAAATAATGGGCTTACTAAAATCTAAAAATATACAATATAGATCTTATTTGAAATATCTCATTAGATCTCAATGAGATCTTTTAAACGATCCAAAAAAAATTAAAAATTTATTTTTATAATGTCATTATTTTTAAGCTTGAAAATTAAAAATAAGTACGTATGTTTTAAAAAGGTTTCTGGAATGGGCTGCATTTAACAACTACACCCCTTCTATTCCTTTTGCTCTCTTTTTTCTGCATTTAACAACTATACCCCTTCTATTTCATATTTTTTAAAAAGGTTTATGGATCTCATCTCGGTAATAAACGGCTCTTGATTGTTGGTTGCTCATGAGATGAGATTCGAGCCGTCGAATGCACAATCTGACGGCTTAGAGGTGCGCAGTACAGTGCTTAGAACTGCTCAGTTTGCCCCTACGAATCCAAAAGTAATACTTACCGATATCCGTATGAGCTGATTTTTTACAGGGCCCCATAAAATAATATTCAAAAATTTATGGATATTTTTCTAGATTTTTTTGGGACCCGAAATGAGGCCAAATGCGATTGTCTCTGCACGGATCCCTGCAAATTGTCCATGCTCGTAGCAGGACTGTTGTTTTACTATCTAAAAAGTATCAAAAAGTCTAAACTGTACAAATTTTGTGCATAGATCACATTGTGGAGTCACTCGGGATTCCACACCAATATCCGAGTCATTCATTAAATTTAAATTACTTTTTTGAATTCGCTATGTTATGCGAAAAATCAGCTCAATCCGATATCTACAGGGAGCTCGATTCAATTGTCTAATTTTTCATTCAAATTTCAGGATCTTGAAAAGTTATCGAGCACCTATAGGTATCAAATTGAGCTAATTTTTTTTGTAGAGGCCTTCGAAAAAGTTTCTAAATTTAATGAGCAGTTTAAATTATTTATGACTTCCAGAGTTAGCCCCATAACGTGATATGTGCATAATCATCGTGCACAAAATCTGTGCAATTAACCACTCTCAAAAAGTTTCACTAATTGTTGTGGAGTGAAAAGAACACACTCATGTCAAAAAAAAAAAAAAAGAAGAACACACAGTACCCTACATAGGGTTATTTTTGTAAATTGCCTAAAAGCATTAACTTTGTCAGAAGTGATGGACGTTGCATTGGAAAAAGGTAATACACCACAGTGAATAACGCGCGCGTGCGCCACACAATCAGGCGCTTGATGGCGGTTGTTAGCTTTTGCCTATAGTTAAAGACTGCAAATTTGTGCCTTCTGAATCTCTGATAGTTTATGAATAAGTTCATTATAACATAAATTTTTGCTATCTAAGCCTTCATTCTAGCCAACGTGCAGAACAGGTTCTGAATCCAGCTGTGTAATCAACGTCCATGAATGGAATTCGACCAAACCGGTTAAACCCGTCAAATTGATTGAAACCAGACCAACCCGATTTCGACTAGTTTCGGTTTACATTTCCTCAAACTGAAATGTCATGTTTGGGTCCCAAATATACATCCAAACTAGACCGAACCAGTTACACCCCCACCCAAACCAAAGGCTCTTGTAGTGAACCGGAAAATTCTAAAACCACTAACACATTGCACAAACAAATGCACAACCTTCTCAAATAGGTGTGTATAGTCCACGCACTGCACCAGTAGTGTGTTTGGAGCTCACACGCCCATGTGAGTATTTGTGTACTTATTTGTGAAATGTGTTTGTAATTGTAGAATGACTTTGTAGTGGTCCTAGTGGACCTTTATTTTTATTTATCCTAATCCTAGTGGACCTAGTGGTAGCAGTGAAGATAAGATAGAAGTTCCCATCAATGGGGTTTTTACGGGACAGTGGAGGGAGGGGCAAATAATCTCTAAGTCATGGACTACTATTTCGAAATTAAAAAGTCAAGGAAAGAAAAAGATTAATTGTCAAAACATGGTTTTGAAGACAAAAATGCCCCTTCCCTAAAATCATTTCACTTTCATACTTCTTTTCCCTATTTTCAACGACGGCAACGTCTGCAGGACCATCTCTCCGTCCGGCCTCTCCCCGTCAACCCCCTCCCCCCGTGCTCCTCGTCTTTCCCTTCCACTTCCACCGCCACAACTTCGATTCTGATTCTGAAATCTTATAAAGAAATAAACTTCGATTCTGAAACTTATCGATTCTTTTTTCCAGTGATCCATTCAATCTCTCTCCCTCTTCCCCTCCTCTCTCTCTCTCTCTCTCTCTCTCTCTCTCTCTCTCTCTCCATATGTATCCATAACTTTCTTTTTCTTTTACATTTGTAGGCAAATTAGATTATTTGCTTGTTTTATGCTTTGGGTTATCTTTTAACAATTGATTCTCAAGTTTCGGAGAATCAACGAAGGGCTATTTCCAATTTCTTTAATTAAGGTTAAGGTTCGTTTCTTCTAACTAGGGGCTTTTTGAGATGAAAGTAAGGACATGACAGTGCGTCGTGGTGGCGGGCGGTGGACCGAGGGGCTTATGACGACGGAGGTGTGGCGATTTTGTCGAAGAGAAAAGCTGGTGCAAGGTTTCATAGTCGAGAGGAGATTGGGTGTGGTTGTGTGATTTAGTTTTTGGTGTGAAGGACACGTGTCGCTACGTGACGACTGGGACAGACAATTGGGGACAGAGGATCCCTGTTGTATTATCTGAGGTATAAAAGAGCAAGTCATTAATTATAACGAACTACATTGGGTATTAGTAAAAACCAATTTTTCTGTTAACATGGACTAAGTCATATTTTTTTAAAGAACTTTGTCTCAAATAATTGACTATTATTTGAGGTATAAAAGAGCAAATTATTAATTATAAACGACTATATTGGGTATTAGTAAAGACTAATCTTTCTGTTAACATGGACCAAAGTATATTTTTTTAGAGAACTTTGTCCCAAATAATTGACTATTTTTTGAGGTATAAAAGAGCAAATTATTAATTATAAACGAGAATATTGGGTATTAGTAAAGATCAATCTTTCTATTAACGTGGACCAAATCATATTTTTTTAGAGAATTTTGTCCCAAATAATTGACTATTATTTGAGGTATAAAAGAGCAAGTTATTAATTATAAATGACTATATTGGGTATTAGTAAAGACCAATTTTTCTGTTAATATGGACCAAATCATATTTTTTTAGAGAACTTTGTCACAAATAATTGACTATTTTTTGAGGTATAAAAGAGCAAATTATTAATTATAAACGACTATATTGGGTATTCGTAAAGACCAATTTTTCTGTTAACATGGACCAAATCATATTTTTTTAGAGAACTTTGTCCCAAATAATTGACTTTTGTTTGAGGTATAAAAGAGCAAGTTAGTAATTATAAATGACTAAGTTATGTATTTGTAAAGACCACGTGAACACTACCCTATTTTCAACCAAAAATTTACCCACACCCACCTTGAAAGCTTCACCACTTAATCAAGGCCCCTTTCCAGCTAACCCCACCTCCGACGAACGCCATCTCCGGTGAATATGGAAGTATCTCTTTATTACAGGTTCTCCATTTCCCTTTGGCTCCAGAAACATTGGGTATTAGTAATAAATACCAAACTTTCTGTTAACATAGTCGTAGACACCCCAATTCGAACCTCGAAGAGTCTTTGTCAACCCCGATGATGAAATAAAGGAAACGGTACCTTAGTGAGCTTGAATGAAGGATTCCCTCAACCTAAACAAATCATCAGCCCAAATGAAACCAAAAGTCCAAAAGCCCTGGACTGGACCTGGAACGCCGCACGGGACACCCCTACATCGCACGGCATATCGAAAGTTACAACGCCGCACGCGATCATGGGGTTAGCTGCACGACATTTCATGAAAAGTACTGACTGGCTTAGAAAGCTGTCGGTCACGCTCATTTGAGCCACAGCTGCAAAATGGCTCAGCCGAAAATACACTTCTGGCCCGCCCAGAAAATGCCTCCACCATTTGAAATTCAAAATCATTGGCTCTTGCCTATAAATACACCCCTGCACTCAAGAGAAAAGGGCCATTGATCACCATTATACTCTTTCTCTCTCTTCTTGCTTTCACACCCATTCCCCACTTCTAAGTCTTGAGAATGTTGCTTTCAAAAGACATTCTCTAGGCTTTTTACTCCATTTTTCTCCTCACCATTAAAATTAATCCCTTACTAATTTTGAGACCCCAACTACCTAATACACCCATCTAATACACACACCCATATTACTTTTTATCTCTTTTCTCCTACCAACCTTGCTTACGCTCATCCACCGTCATCTATCCTCATTCAAGCTCGAGATCAAAGGTAAAAACCAAATTTCCTTGGGTTAGACTCCGTCCTAGTCTTGAGGGGACTTTTCTATCGTCAGGCTTAACCCCCTTTTGGTTAAGATCTGATCTAAAAATCGTTTTCATAAAGCAAAACAGCCCCTGTGCTGGGTGAGTTACACCGCATAGCGCTTTGATGCGTCGCACGGCGTAGTAGGCTCACACGCGAGGCATTTTCGTTAACTGCTATCTTCTTGTTTAAGCTGTCTGGATCATGATCGTTCTTCGTTGGGTCTTTTTCTATCTATTATCGGTAACATCGAAACAAGATCATATCTACAAGTTATGTTTTATCATCACGAATAAACTTTCTCAACCCTTCTGAATAAATGAATGTATTAAAAGTAGTTTTCTATTTGTGGCTTGGAAGAATGGTACTGTTCTGAGATGATTTGACGGCTGTGAGTTTTCTGATACTTTGAAGTAACGCCGTGCGTCGTACTAGATACGCCGTGCGAGGTTCTAAAAACTATTGACAGGCCGAAGACAAGATCGGAACCACGCACGGCATATCATATGACCGCGCGCCATATCATGGTATGCCGTGTAGCAAAAGATAGTGATCCAGACAGCTTATTAAAAAGCTTTTCTTATTTATATTTTCATCGCATCATCTTTCATCATTTTTGTACAGTGAGCACCACATGTACGCCAATGTGATATATTTCATCTTGTTCCCCTTTCCCGTATGTGTTTTTTGAAATTCTTCAAACGGTGTTAAATCCCCCATCTAAAATGCTTAGTAGAGACCGATTTTTACCGGACGAGCGGGGTGTTTTTTTAACAAAACCTTCCTTGTTTGTAATGTGGCTCCTGGATCCAAAATCTCAACGTTGTCGCTAGACCAAAAGCCTTTTTCTTTCAAACAAACTCTCGATTTCTCAGATCATCCATCTCAAAAATCCGGGTGGCGACTCTTCGAACGTGCCGGGCGCGGGGGGCCCCACAATAGTCAATCCTTGGAGTTTTGATTCACCATGTTGTTTTCTTTTATAAGCTAATTTGTCTCAAGTTGTTAATCTTACTTTTTGTTTACTCCCCGGTCTCCATCATATTCATCAGCCACAATAATAAATTATAGTGAAAATCTGGCGGAACTCGTAAGCGTCGTGCGAGATCTCTTCTGCTTTTTCGAAAGCGTATTCAAAGTTGTCAGAGGCGCGAGGCCTCTTGTCGGCGACGTCGGCGGCAATTTGAGCGCATTGATCGGAGGAGGAGTAGCTATTGAAGTTTGGACAGAAGGATAGAAAAGGTTCTGTGTCGTCCGTTTGCAGCTGCTCAGGCTCTCTGTCTGCTTCCATTTGTTGTACTGTTGAGAGAGAGAGAGAGAGAGATCTAGGATTTTGGTGGAGTTGCAGACGTCTGGGATTTTGGGATTTCAAATGTGTATGGATATATTAGTCATTTTACATTGCTCTTTCCATGTATGAGGAATATCTTTCTTCCGTTTCATATTGATGCTATTCCAAAAAAACTTGTTCATGACTTAGGAGTTTTTTGCCCCACCACCCACTGGATTGTAATTCCCCCCCCCCCCCCCCAATCAATCCCCAAGACAAGTCGTGGGAAGCGAAAGGTCTCCAGTCCACTCATAGTAGTAATTGCCAGTTATGCACCTCCAATCACGTTTGGCAGGTACTTCCACCTTTTTCATTAGAAGGTTCCACAGGTCACAAGTCCAATTTGGCTTCTCCAACATGGTTCAACTTGTCGGATACCCGATGATGCACACCCATCAACCACCAATACAAAGGAAAAAAACAAAAAGCAAAAAAAATAAAAAATAATCTTAATTGTTCATTTTGTTCATAACCAACAATAATTATATGGCATAAGAAAAAATAACTCTGGCCATCACAAAATTAACAAAATTAAAAGCGAGTCCTTCAGTACCTCTTTAATACATTTAAAAAAGATGCTCACAAGGTCCGTAAAGACTCGGTCGTAAAACCAATTCGCAACTCCAATAGCAAGTCTTGGAAGACTTTTACATCGAAGATTAGACTAATGACTTAAGGCCCAATTGGTGGGGACTTAAAAGGGCTCGTTTGGATGCGGGATTAGGTTTGGGGGTATTATGTAAGAATGGGGGATTGGATAGTAGGAGGTATTGATTAATAAGGGATGACCCACATTTATGGAGGGGGTATTAAATAGTACTTGGTTTGGATGAGGTATTAGAAAGAGGGGATAAAATAGTACTTGGTTTGAATGGAGGATTAATTGGAGGTATAAGGAAGGGGGATTGATGTAAAAAGCTGTTAAATGACTTTTTTGCCCTTATGCAGTGTTTATGACAAAATTTGTTAGTTTCATTATGACAAAATTTGTTGAGCAAAAAAAATTTAAGTGTTCCAACCCCGCAAAAATCCAGACTGCCCAAAAGCTTCAATCAAAAAACTGTTGAACACCCTTACCTCAACCTGTTGCTCTGATACCAGTTGTTGGGAAATCGGAGCCTCGCGCTCGACTCACAACGAACAAAAACACTCAGGATCTTGGGATACTATCGTCACAGAAATCAAACCAGAGAAAAAAGGAAGAGAAAGAAGAACAGAAAAATAAAACACACAGATATACAAGGTTCGGCAACTTGCCTACGTCCCCGGGAGTCACACCAGTCCACTATGAATGAAAGAAAATGAAAGATTACAAGTCTTCTCATTCCTCTCTGAGAAAAGTTTTCTCTTGCACTTTCTCTCACTAGAAACCCTTTCTAGAAATTCTCTCTCTCTCTCTCTCTCTCTCTCTCTCTCTCTCTCTGTACTCTCAAGAAATAATGAATACAATAACTAATATTTATAAGCAAATCCTAAGTTACAGCTGGACCTCTCCAACCGACTTGGGCCGTGGCCCACGGCCCATCATGGCCGTGAGCTTGCCTGTCGCGCGCTACCTGCCGCGAGCCTGATCGTGTGCCTACCTGTCGCGGAACACTCGCGCTGGTCGCAGACCATCTACCGCAGAACCCTCTGCGCGGGTCGCGGATCTCTGTTGCTGAAAGTTGTTTGCATCCCCAACACATACGGAGACTATCTTGCACATACTATAAATTGTTATCAAGAAATAATTATTTTTGGAGCATATCGTGGTGTATTGAGATTGGTGAGGCTCCAAAAGCACTAAGAGTATCTCCAATAGCCTCGGGAAGCTCCGGGGAGGTCAAAGTACCGAGCGAAAGTTGTGTTTCCGGGTTTCCAACAGCCTCGCCTGCAGCTCGACTCTTTTCCCCCTCGCTCCAACTCCTCGCCACACCCAGCGACGTACGGAAGCCTCGCTGGGCCTCTCTCTCTTTGATGTGAATGGATTTCACCCCAAAACAGATCGGCGCCGACTCCGACGAGAATAGATCGAGGCCGATTTCGACGAGTACAGATCGAGGCCGACTCCAACGAGTAATGTTCGTCCTTCTCCAGCTATTTTGCTTCAACTTCTCGGCAGATTTTTCGGTGGGTTAATTGAATTTTTAATGATATATATATATATACACACACACACACACGAATTTGTGGGTTTCAATTTGGCAGATATGAATTTGTGGGTTTCAATTTGACTGGATTTTAACTTCCCTCTTTGTATTTAAGATTGCTGGGTTTGTTTGAAGTGAGTGGAAAGAGGAGAGAGGAGAGAGGAGAGAGAGAAAGGGTGATGGGTAGAATCTGGTACATATAGCATTTTGGAAGCCTAGGTTATTGGGTACCCATATATTGAATATGGCCATGGCTATGATGCTCCCAGGCAGTTTTGAGAGCATCATACTCCCAATGAATTACAGCATTTGGATTGAAAATAAATAAATCATAGCCCTTGGATCAAAACTAAAAACTAAAAGTAGGGTGGTTTTTGTTAAAAACGAGGGCTTTATTTGGTTGGCATTTTAGTTTAGTTTAGTTTTGGTAGTAGGTGGAGAGAGAAATATGGTAATGATTGGAGAGAGATAGAGAGATAAATGAAATTAATAATTGGAGATATAGGATAATGATTGGAGAAAGATATAGGGTAATGATTGGAAAACAAAACTAAAACTAAAGTAAAATGACAAACCGAACAAAGCCGAGGTGGTTTTGACCAAAAAAACAAAAGATTACTTATCACAGAAACAGACAACACTTATCATTGATTAAGGCAACACTTACCATCATATAAGGCAAAACTTACCACACAAATAGGCAATACTTACAACAACCGGTTGGTCAGATAAGAAGTTACCATTAATTTTAAAAAAAGTACCCTATTTTTTGGCCAAGAAATTTGGAGATTTTGGGGATATATATATTCACACCTCTTTAAGCTATATACACCATATATTTTGCCTTTTTTCTAAGAATTGGGTAGTAGAAAACCTAAAAAATTGTGTTCAATTATAAATCTAGTTTAAAATTTTAATTTGTTATGAAGATATAATATAATTAGAAGAATTATCTAAAAACAAAAAATTTGACAAATATTTTTCATAATTTCTAAATAACATTATAAATGTATTTTATTTATTTATTTTTGAATAACCATTTATTATATATATATTTAAGTAATTTACTTTTAAATATTATGGAAAAACTATATTATAGATATATTTACTTTTAAGTAAGTTACTTTTAAATAACCATTTATTATATATATATATATTTAATAGTACCTACCACATTAAATTTTATTTGAATCTACTTGTATTACTTTTATGATAAATTAAATAAAAGTATTTATATTAATAAAATTACTTTTAAAAAAAGGATCAAATAAATGAGATATTTCAATTTACTGGTTCATTAGTGGTTATTGCTACATTGGCCAAGTGATCAATGTTAACCACAAAGACTGTTACTCCTTCATTTGTCAATTGATCAATGTTTACCATTTTTGAAATTTGCTAATTGTATAATTTGAAGGATTGAAATAGATAAGTCCGTGGTTAATCAATTAAACAAATGGTTAATCAATTAAACAAATTAGTCGGACTACTTTAGCCAATTTTATTAATTTTCACTAATCACTATCAATCAATATCATTGTTAACTACCACACCTGCCAAATATGATTTTAATCGATTCAAATCGTCTGATCAATTGGCTGAACATATAACTAGATCAATCAATTACAAATGAATCAATCCTTGTTGATTGATCGCTCTAAGTATATTAGTATCAACACTATTAGTTGTTAGATTTGTAAATTATATCATATTGATCACTATAAACTATATTAATAAATGGTACCCAAATCTATTCTTGAATGGTACACTTGTAATTAATGAGTGAGACACTTGTAATTAATGAGTAAAAATAGGTTTTGAAAAAAATGGGTATGGATTTGAGTCTCCCCAAATTCGGGTGAGAAAATGAGTAAAACTCAAAATGGGTAGGCAAATGGATATAACATTGGAGATGGATTTTGAAGTTTTTTACTCAAATTTTGGGTATGGGTAGTAAAACGGGTAAAGATTGGAGATGCTCTTAGTAGTTACTCCTACATTTGCCAAGTAATCAATGTTAACCATCGAGACTGTTACCCCTTCATTTTCCAAGTAATCAATGTTAACCGCCAAGTAATCAATTTTGAAATTTGCTAATTGTGTCATTTGAAGGATTGAAATAGATAAATCTCACTGGTTTAACAATTAATTAGTCTACTTTAGCTAATTGTATTAATCTTCACTAATCAGTATCAAAATCTGATCCAAACAAATAGTTTCACAATTGTGAAACACTTATTCGAGATTCTTCAATTTATGGAAGATAGACCCAAATGCATTATGGTCATCATTATGGTGGATATAGTCGATAAACTCATTGGTTTATGTATGTGGTACACTTTAAACATGCATGTGTATACGTACTTGTTTCATTACCTTCTCTGAGCAAAAAGAAAGAACAAAACGAGAAGGTCATGCGTGTGCTTACTAAAATCTGGGCATACTTCCTATTTCCATAGCAACATTTATCATATAAATAGGGTGTGCTTACTAAAATCTGGGCATACTTACCATTTCCATAGCAATACTTACCATATAAATACAGCAGGACATCCAACTCTCGTAAGTACCTGCGGCCATCTTATTCGATCTTCTCTCTCCAATTGTTTAGCTTCTCTATATCCTTCTTTTGAGCATACCCACTTCCTCGACTTTACAATACCATCATTGTCCTTGTGCATATTATAGTTTCGAATACTAATCTATATTACATACTATAGTGGATTGAAATAATCACGGTTCGGAAGGGTCAAAGGGGTCATCGAGTAATCTTACTATTCAGTTGTCTCAGTTCGTCTGTAACGTCATTACGAGTCATGGGAAGGTATCGCACTGTTTTGCCAAACGTTAGCATACTCCTATAGTAAGGATGACATTAATGACAGGTAGGTATACATTTATATATATCATCATTAGTGTCATATTACCTACCATATTAAATTTTATTTGGATTTATTGTATTACTTTTTATGATAAATTAAATAAAAACATTTATTTTAATAAAATTACTTTTAAAAAAGGATCAAATAAATGAGATATTTTGTAACGCCCCGATTTTTCGGAAGCAATATAAAATAATTTCTTAAGAAAATTTGCTAAGCAAATATAATTTTCCAAATAAAGGTTTGGCTATTACAATTTCAAGATAAATTTATTGATTCAAAATACATTAACTACAGAGCCGACTCTAGGCTTGATACGGATCCCAAGCATATTCGATCTCCGTTCCTGATATTCTTTCTGTGTTGAACTGCACATCATTGAATCTCCTCCATTGAATCCTGCGCCTTCTGGCAAATTGATCGCCGAAGCAATTGATTTACCAGGATACAGACGTATCCGTGAGCGATAAATCACCCAGTAGAATAATCCAGCCCAACTACCCCTCTTATTTGACCGCTAGCAAGCAACAGGATAAAAATGATGCGAAGAAGTAAAAGAGAGATTTTCACATAAATCGGTTTATTACTATCCATTAACCTAACGTGAAATCTAAGATCTCATCCACGAGATCTTTCCTCCCCAACCTCTAGCCATGCTCGGTCCCATGAGATCACTTCCCTTTGTTGTCGCAGGTACACCTAAGTTATATACCGAGTATGCACCCCCAATAACTACAACAAGGAGTAAGCTTATCATGCCTGAATCATAACTAGGGTTCGCCTATCTTATACACCACTTCACAATCATCACTAGACTCTCGCCAGTCTATCAATTCATCACTGGACTCTCGCCAGTTTAAATCTCATCACAAATCTCATCATATCTCAAAATCACGCCTGCAGGCAATCTAAAACAAAAACTTTCCAATTCATCCATTACCTAGCATCGTCTAGGTGATTTCTATTTCGCATACCACCCCATGTCTCTAGGGTCCAATCTAACATATCAATCCAAAGTTTGAAAAAGATAAGCAAGCAGTCATAATGATAATTGAAATAAATAACAAGCATAATAAATCACGTAACCTTTTATGAATGGGCCGTTGCCCTTAATCTTGTATGGCCAAGATATCAATAATAAAGCAAGGAACTTTTATTTGATAAAAGTTTTTTTAAAAATAAATAAAATAAATAAATAAATAAAACTTTAGGCTCACATGAATTATTTTTTGGGGAATTAGATTGATTAAAAGTTAATTACATACATTAAATAGGTACAAATATTAGAATAATTATCATGACCTTAATACGAGTCCTAGAGATCCTATACATCATGTTCGAGTGACAAAAGTTGGGTTCGGAGGGTCGCAGGGTTATTTTAAATAAAGATTTTAACAAAAGTTGCCGAAAGTAAAATAAATAGGTAATAAATAATCTAATAAATAAACTACATTGAGATAACAACGTTTCATCTTCAGATCGTAAGGAATCTAAAAAAAAAATACTCAGGCATTAATAACATGGTTAATAAGGTTACAAGGTAATTTCGATTGGAAACATTGTAAGAAAAATAATAAATAGTTAATTAAATAAAAAAAATATGAAATTAACAAGATATCACCTTTGAGGTGTGATAAGTCTAGGAAAAATAGTTTGAATGTTAAAAACGTTGTTTGGATGGTCGCAAAGATTTTTCGTTTGAAATCTTTGAATGAAAACAAACAAAAAATTTAATAAATAGATATTAAAATAAAAAAAAATGATGTTAACAAGGTATGTTCTTTGAGTTGTGAGAAGGCTAGGAAAAATAGTTCGGGTGTCAAAAACATTGTTCGGGATGTCGAAAAATGAATTCGGAGTAAAACAGTACCTGCCGCAAGGTTTGACCGGGTCAACCTTGCGGCTAAGCTTCCGGCCGCGAACTCGACGCTGGTTCCTGCGGCCCGAACCTTGCGGCCGCAAGGTGCAATGCATATTTCATTTTTTTTTTGATTGTTTTGGCTCGGTTTCGATGCATGGGATCGTTCAGGGCATAGGGTCAAGCATGGAAATACTTAATATACTTAGAGAAGAGGTTGGAATGGATTATAATACCTTGAATCGGATCTACTTGGTTCAAAAACGAAACTTGAATATTGGAGAAGAAGACTTCGGGTTCTTTGATCGGGAGACCTTGGGCTTGAATTGGATGATGTTTGGGGATGCTTGGGGCTGAGGGAAGGGATTGGAACGATCAATTTGGGTTTCGGTTGGGTCTTGGTACGAAACCTACTTTTCTCTCTCTTTCTTTCTCTCTCTAAAACTCCATGGATTGGAGCTTCGTTTTCTTCGCATTTCCTCTCTCTTTTGGACTGGTGAGATGTGGGGAGTAGCGTGGTGTGCCCTATGGTCGGAGTTATGGGGTATTTATAAGAGAATTTCGATGAGGGTGATAAGATTGTATTAAAAAAGGTTTCTATCTCTTGGGTTTTGAGATGGACGAGGTGAGGACGAAAATACGATAGGGAGGAAGTAGAGACTGAGTAGGAGTAGGAGAGGGAGATATATACGGCTTGGGAAAAAAAATTGGTTTGGAAAAAAAATATGGTGCATGTGGCACACACAGGGAACCTATGCTATAATAAAATTCTTTACTAAAAATAATTATACCGGAATAAAATTGTTAATCTAATAAAAAAAATTGGGTCGAAAATTCGGGTTGTTACATATTTCAATTTACAGGTTCACTAGTGGTTATCCCTACATTAGCCAAGTGATCAATGTTAACCTCAAAGACTGTTACTCCTTTATTTGCTAAGTGATTAATGTTAACAATCAAATAACCATTTTTGAAATTTGCTAATTGTGTAACTTGAATGATTGAAATAGATAAGTCCATGGTTAAGCAATTAAACAAATTAGTTAGCCTACTTTAGCCAGTTATATTAATTTCACTAATCACTATCAATCAACATCATTGTTAACTACCACATCTACCAAATATGATCAATTAGCTGAATATATAACCAGATCAATCAATTACAAATGAATCAATTCTCATTGATTGTTCGCTGCCAAGTATATTAGTATCAACACTATTAGTTGTTAGATTTGTAAAATATATATCATATTAATTACTATAAACTATATTAATGAAATTGAATAGCCTAATTTCATTAAATACTACCATAAATTCAATTGAGAATCCTATAAAATTATTCAATAGCTATTAAACGAAAATATATTTATCGTTCAATTTTGTTGTAACAATCAAATTATAGCGTTATTTTATAATATATATTAATTAAATTTGTAAGCTATCAAAATATTAATAAATATCTTATTTTTTCCATAATATTTAAAACTAAGTTACTTAAATATATCTATAATAAATGATTATTTGAAAATTAATTAATTAAATACATTTATAATGTCATTTGAAAATTATGGAAAATATTTTTCAAATTTTTATATTTTCATAACAAATTAAAATTTTAAACTAGATTTATAAATGAACACCATTTTTTAGATAATTCTTCTAATATATAAATCCCTAAAATCTGCAAATTTTTCCACCAAAAAATCAAGTACTCTTTTTTTTTTTTAACTTAATGGTAACTTGTTACCTGACCAACCGGTTGTAGTAAGTGTTGTCTATTTGTGTGGTAAGTGTTACCTTATACAATGGTAAGTGTTGCCTTAGTGAATGGTATGAGTTACCTATTCTGTGGTAAGTAATCCTCCATTTTTTTGGGTCAAAACCGCCTCGTTTTTAACAAAACCACCCTATTTTTAGTTTTTGGTTTGGGAAAAATTCAAAATACCCCACCTTTACACCAAAATTCAATTAGACTCCCAACCTTTTAAAAACTTCAATTTTACTCCCAACGTTATCTTCCGTTAATCAAAATGCCCTCTTCCGTCCGAATGACTAACGGATTTCGGTAAAAGCTCCGTTAAATAGCGTCCCGATCGAATTTCGATAATCCGAGCCGTTCAATGTGTTCAAAACGTGATTTTAAGGGTACTCGCGAGAAATCGGCAAAAAAAATGACCGGGAAGGGCTTCATTTGAACAATTTTTTATTGAACTATATTCAATAAAAAACTGTTCAGATGAAGCCCTTCCTGATCATTTTTTTGTTGATTTCTCTCGAGTAACTTTAAAATAACATTTTGAACACATTGAGCGGTTCGGATCATCGAAATTCGATTGGGAAAGGGGAGGTGCGGATCAATCCGGATTTTGTTCAAGTCCGGACGTCCGGATTTTGCTTCGGTCTGCACCTCCCATTTTCCGATAGAATTTTGATGATCCGAACCGTTCAATGCGAAGAGAACGTGATTTTAAGGGTACCGTGAGAAATCAACAAAAAAAATGATTGGGAAGGGCGTCATCTGAACAGTTTTTTATTGAACTATTCAATAAAAAACTGTTCAGATGAAGCTCTTCCGGTCTTTTTTTTCCCTGATTTCTTGAGGGTACCCTTAAAATCACATTTTGAACACATCGAGCGGCTCGGATCATCAAAATTCGATCTGGACGATATTTAACGGAGCCTTTAACGAATTCCGTTAGTCATTCGGACGGAAGGAGGCGTTTTGATTAACGGAAGATAACGTTGGGAGTAAAATTGAAGTTTTTAAAATGTTGGGAGCCTAATTGAATTTTGGTGTAAAGGTTGGGGAGTATTTTGAATTTTTCCCTTTTGGTTTGATCCAAGGGCTGTGATTTATCTATTTCAATCCAAGGGCTGTAATTCATTGGGAGTATGATGCTCCCATACTACTTGGGAGCATCACAGAAGTTTTGGTTGAATAGCTAGCTAAAGTATGTAAATGCCACTTTTTCTCTCTAAATAACCCCTGATATAGTACAATACAGTCTTTTTCTCTCTTTTCTAAAAATTTCAGAAACTCACATGGCACCTACTTACCCCTTATTAACCTCTCTCCAAAGTCCCTTCTTGCACTCCAGAGAAAGGAAAACTAATAAAATCGAAAACAGTACGGTTCAAACATAAATTGATAGTAGTATTAAATTAGCTGATTTCGTGATTTTAGTTCTTTTGATAAATATAATTGCTGTGTTGTGTTTTAAATTTTTTTTTGAAAAATAGTAAGGATAATAAGTGGAAAAAGATAGAGAGAAATATTGAAAGTAGGAAGAATCTAGGGGGAATTCTTTGAAAAATTCTTTTTGAGGAGTGAAGAGAACACAACAAATACTACTATCAATTTATGTTTGGTAACATTGCCACTTTTCTGTTTCCTATTTTCTGTTTGCTAAAACCAAATTTTACTTTTCCTAAAAAAAAAGTGAAAGCGTAAAACATGTTTGTGTCAACCAATTATAAAAAAAGAAAAAGAAAAGAGAGAGCAAAAACATGCTATCAACCAACTCCTTCATAGGAGAATTTTTTTAGTGTCGGGTGGGTACCACGTGGTGCTCGCTTGGCGCATTCGGACTGTTCATTTCGGTTTTGGACAGCTCGGATTTGGAGAGAGAGAGAGAGTGGTGAGATGAAAGGAGAGAGAGCTTCAATCTGGCCGTCCAACACACTTTTGGAAGGCCAGGATGGACTGCTCAGACACCATGTGGGCACGGCCACATGGTACCTAGGTACCCAAAAATTTCTCCCTCCATAAACCCAACCACACAGTCCTTCTAAGAAGATCTATTATCCATAGTAAGGCAATGCAAACACAAATTTCTCAAAGACCCAGGAATTGATGACCCATTCTCTTTCCCATTACTACTAGCAGACATCGAAGAAGCCCCCCTTAGCATTGGTGAGCCCGACTAAGGGTTTCCACTCGAAAAGGCCGGGAAATCGCCCTCAAAATTCATCGGAGACCAAAAACTAAGTACAGATCAAAGAAAAGGGGAGCAAATTAACAGCAGAAACATAGAGAATCATGAGGAGATACGCAAGAATTTGATGGAAATAAAAGAAGAAAATGAAGGACCGAAGCAAACCTGAGGTCCCGCCATTTCGATGCCGACCTAACTCGATCGAGAGAGAGAGAAGATCTGTTATGGAAACCAATTTCTGGGTTGGGAAGGGATGGATCTGGTTTGGGAAGATAGAAAGAGAACGAAAAAAAAAGCCCTCTGAGGCAGGGCCGGCGCTGGGGTAAGCCTCGCAAGCCCTCGGGCTTGGACAACCCCCGGCCCGGGGAAACCAAAAAAAAAAGTTTAGTTGGGTATAAATATAAAAAAGTTCTCATAATTTGCACAAACCAGTTGCATGGTTGAGCGGCTACTGCATGCTTTCAAGTCTCTAGGCGAGCCAAGTTTGATCCTGGGGATTCCATCGCCTTCGTTTATTTTCTCCATTTTCTACCTCTTTTTCTTTTCCTCTCCCCACACCCCGCCAATATTAGGAAAATAATACGTATTACTAAAATACTTTGTTGAAAATTTTTGATTTAACAAACACAATTGTGGAGTAATGTATAAGTGATATGTTCTTACATTTGATTAAAGAAAAAGTCAAGCTAACACGGTTTTTTATTTTTACCTACTAACTACCGTTTTGCAAGAGAGGTTAAGTAGTTTGGCTATGATTTCAATTGAGATTGAGGCGTCATTCCACTAAGAGCAGTTTTGGGCATTTGAAACTTTTTACGCTTTTTAAGACAGGCTATTCTCGTCACATATATCAACTAAAAAGCCCAAAAGGCCGAATAACAAAAATTTAGAGGAACAGGCCCTGAGTTCTTGAATAAGTAGAGTACAATAACTGAATTGATAAATTTGCTTCAAAAATGCAAGAAGTTATTTTTTTTGAATTGGATCGTGCTAATCATAAAGCGCTATAACCGGGGTTACATTGCGATGTTGATTTTTTTGATGTTATTCAATCTAAAGGAACATTGAATTTTTTTTTTTGTACTTGTATTTTTTAAATAAAATTTTGAATGACTTAATAGTAAGTGGGCAACAAAACATGAAATTGGGCTTGGGCAACCCAAATATCAGGCCCAGCACTGCTCCGAGGATGCGAACCAACTCTTATAGCTGGGTTGCTCTGGCATAGTAGCGGAATGAAGTTGGCAGTCGGAATTTTGTTTCTGAAAATAGTGGAAGTTAGCTTTTGTTACTTCCTCAAATTATGAAAATAGTGAAAGTGATTACCAGAATTTAGAAGTGGAAATAGTGCACCAAACAAACTTCCAAGGTTAATTTTTGAAAATTCTGAAAATAAAAATAGAAAATAGAAAATATAATGGCTACCAAACATGACTTAATAATCCCGTATGATGATGAACAGGGAGAGGTAAAAGGTGATCGATCGCAAGTTAGTCTGATCATAAGAGTATTTAGATAATTTCTCACATGTTTCTAAAAAAAGAGAGTATTTAGATGGATTTTTCGTTTTATTTTGTTTTCCTTAAAAAATCAGCATTGAATATGAATAGAACTTGCATTTGGCCAATTCCCACTTTAGCTTTATTTTGGCTGTTCTTTTAAACTTTAAACCTATTGCTAGTCATTCGCACATGGTTAATACTTCTTCCTTCCCTTTTAAGTGCCCTGCTTCGTAAGTTCAACTTACTAAAAAAAATCATCATTACACCTTTCACATTAACTTTTACCTCAACTTTCCCTATTTACCCTCTATGAAGACATATCGTTACACTTTTACTCACTAATTTTTTAAAATGGAATCTACTTTCAGGGGCAAAATGAAAAATGTACCAATTTTACCCACTAACTTTACAAAATGGACACTTATTAAGGGACATCCCAAAATGAAATACTGGACTTTAAAAAGGGGACGGAGGGAGTAGAAGATATTTATTGCATTCTCCAACAAAAATGGTAAAATATTCGATCGTATTGTTTCCCTCTTAATTATGACAGTACGATAAGTCAATTATAGTTTGCAATTTTTAGAAATATTGCCGAGCTTTATAATGTAGGCCTGTAACCAAATGGGACGTTAGATATTGTTACGATTTCTCAATATCTAGGGTTTGTTCTCAGTCATGTGGCCCCTAACCCATTATGGGTCGTAGCAAATTCAATGTAAAGAAAGCAATTTGGATCACATGGAGACAACCTTGCACATATATACTAGAAATTAGTGACAAGAAACAATTACTTTTTGCTCATATGCTATTGGAGTCCCACTTGACATGTAAGTCTTATAGTACATTTAAATTAGAAAATTCTCATGCTTGAAACAAACTAAAAACACAAGAGGAATATAAACTTGAAGAAAAAAGGCAAAAATTGAACAACAAAGTAGCATCTGTAATGCGTACCCAAAGCAATATGGAGCATTACAAAGTTGTGGTCTCAACAGATACCTTCAAGATCCACCAAACCTCAAGCACCTATGAGGGAAGAAGGAAAATTAGTTATTGATGAAGTTTGATGAGAGAAGATAATCACTTATAGAATATATGTACAAAAATTCTATTGATACACCAATTTTTGTAGAAGAAAGAAGGAGAAAAACACATCCACATCCTCCAATTGATAGCTGCAGAGGTTTGTTTATCCTGAATTGGAATGTGGCATTAGAGTTCCTACTTTGTTGTCTCTTAAAAACACTTACACTGAGGTGCTAGGTGAATTTATTGATTCTCAAGTTTGAACTAGGAATGGAAATCAATGTTTTGTTCATAGCTGCAACCTGCAGACCATGTGAGAACTATTTGAATTGACGAAAAGAGGAGCAAATGAAAACATCATGGTTCTTATTAGGAACCAGGGTAAAGTGGAACATAACTAAAATGTCTATTTAAGTCAGCAACAACTGAACAAACCGATGTTTCGCCGGCCAAGTGCAGAATTGTGGTGGTAATAGTACCAAATACAAATTTTTTCTCTAGTAGTTATAGGAATGTAAAAGGGGTCATACCTGCATATGATCAAGCTACAATTCTAGCTCTCTTTCCTCCGTGTACTCCAACTCCGAGAAGAGTGTTCTTGATAACATGCAACTGAGTAACGATTTCTTTGATATCCGGTCGATCTCTTGCTAGTTCTTTTGAACAGGCTATTCCCACTTTAAGAATTGAAGTCAAGCACTCCAGCTCCTGAACTTCGTGAATGCTAGCCGGGCTTTGATTCTGAGAGCTATTGATGCTTGAGCTTACCTCTCCCATTTCTACTTGTAGAAACAGTGTTGGATCAACAATGTTTACTACTTTTTGAGCCATAGCCATCTCAACAAAGTTGTGGAGAGTCAGGCTACCCTCAAACATGGTATCTGTTGGTCTCTTCCCTGTGAACATCTCCAATAAGAGAATACCGAAACTGTACATATCACCCGATGTTGATACTTCATTTCCCATGCCATACTCTACAATTCATCCATCATATAGATGAAAAGATATTACAAATTAATCTGCTTGATAAGTAGCCTCAAGGAATAGTACAAAGAAACTTCAGCAAACAATTCTTAGATGGATACTCCTAATTTTATGTCTCGAATACATACGACTACAAAGAGTTTTGTCTCTTCTTTGCTTCCTGCTAGAATAACGACATTTGGTCAAAAAATATTTCAACACATGCTGTTGACCAACAGCCAGGGCTGGCTCTGAGATTTTGGAGGCCTAAGACGATCTTCGAAAGTGAGGCCCTTAATAATTATAAACGAAAATCAAATAAAAAGTCGATCACACTGAATAATTTTGATTCGGATATAGTATTTGTTTGCAATGAGAAGTACCGAAGTAGTAGCGTTTAAGGGGGAAAACAGATGCATCCATACACCCACCACACTGAATAATTTTGAAGGGCCCAAGAGATTTTTGACGATCCCGTGACCTTTTACTCCTTTTTGTTTTTTTTCTTTTGTTTTTTCCTGCATTCCGTGTTCCATTTTTCTGGGCCATTGGGGCTTAAGTATAAAATGTCTTCTTGGGTTTAAAATTGGACCCTAAAACAACATATATATATACTAGGTCCTAAAAATAAGTGGGGGCCCTATTTTTTGACATTTTTGGGGGCTTAAGGTCCACGCCTCTTGGGCCTAAGCCCAGAGCCGGCAGTGCCAACAGCGCCCCAAAGAGTTTTTTCTCTTCTTTCCTTCCTTCTGAAAATATTTTTGTCAAAAAATATATATTATATATCACAAATTTTTTTTTGCCCTAGCCCGGGGGTTGCCCAAGGACTTGCTGGGCTTACCCTTGGGCCGGCTCTGAAGCCAAGGGGCAAACCCGTGCATACAAGAAGGAACCCTTAATTAATTACCAGAGCATCAAAACAAAGAGAACTGGGTCTAAATTCTTTTTAGATGCTATTACCTAACCGTAAACTTCTCAGTTATCCTTCTACTCCTATTTGCTATAGGTTTGTGGTACTCACCTAATAAAGAAATTAAAAAGTCTAAGTAGACAGTGTCTTTTGAATGCTGGTTAATTCATGTAAATTGAACTAGGAATATTTACTGGCTAGCTCTACACATTTCCCCACATTATCACATCACCTAAGATGTCATGCTTAGTGCTTTGACTCCTAATACCAAGTAAGCTATTGTAATTTCTAGACGTAAGCAAGTGGTTCATTTGTGGTGAAAATAGTCCCTACCCCAAGTGAATTATGAATCGCAGTAAAGAATATACAATTGTTGGTTATTTATTTTTTAGGCTAATGTGTCTTGGCAATAACAAAGAAAGAAACTTACTCCTAACACTTTCTACCTAATTCAACTCTAATACTTTTGAAAGCAAGATGATGCAGTGAAAAGTAAAACATAAGAACCAGAAGCTTTATATAACCAGACTCAAAGGCGAAGTGTATTAAATCTAAAAACTGCTGGAAGTGAAGGAGAAAAGAAACACGAAATGAGATCTAAGGGGTACATTTACCTGGAGCTGCATAACCGGATGACCCCCGTAAGCCAATAGAACTTGATTGATTTGCAGAAGAAATAAGTGTCGCATCTACAAGGAATCTTGCTAACCCAAAATCACCAACATGTCCAACCATATCATCGTCAAGAAGAACGTTGCTCGGTTTCAAGTCACAGTGAACTATTGGTTCCGAGCAATGGTGGTGAAGATAAAAAAGTGCAGAAGCGACGTCAAATGCAATATTTAACCTTTGTTGAAGGTTTAAACTCCGCGACTTGTCGTGCGCATTATCTTCTTTCTCATTGGGATGCAACCACTCCTCTAGGCTCCCATTGACCATGAACTCGTAAACCAGAGCTTTGAAATCATCACCTTTATAGTCAATGCTTGAACATGCTGTGATGACATTTACAAGATTCCGATGTCGGATACTCCTCAAGGCCTTACACTCGGCAATGAAACTCTTGGCAGCTTCCCGGACTTGAAGGTTTAATACCTTCACGGCAACTAGTTTTTCACCTTGATCAAGATCAAGAATTCCTTTGTACACCGAACCAAAACTACCCATGCCGAGTAGATTGGTTGGAGAGAACCCATTGGTCGCTTTAACTAGACTCCCATAGGACAACTTAGCAAACGACTGGTCAAAAAAGCTAAAAGAAGGTACCTCTGTTCTCTTTTTAAACCAACGAAGATACACGAAACACATCATCACAAATAAACATACAAGCCCAAAAGACGATGGGAGTACCAATTTCATGACTCGAGTAAATTTCTTCCTTGCGAATCCCTTGGATTGGCAACTGCGCAGTTGTAAATTAGGTATTCCACCACAAAGCTTCTTGTTTCCCTCAAGAGAAATAGCTGCTACAATCGTAAATATGCCTCGTTTTGGTACTGCTCCCTCGAAATCATTGAATGATATATTTAATTTCTCTAAGAAAGGAAAGTCCGCTAAATAGTCTGGGATTTTCCCCGAGAAATCATTCATAGAAATGTCTAGTTCCTCCAAGCCTCTCAATTGACTCAAAGTTGATGGAAGGATACCCGAGAACTTGTTGCCCTTCAAATTAAGTGAAGCCAATTTCACACAGCTACCAAGGGTGCTTGGAATATTACCAACTAACATATTCTCAGAAACATTTAGTCTTTCAAGATTTTTTAAAAACCCAATTTCCACAGGGACAACACCAGTCAAGTTGTTATGAGACAAGTCTAGCTCAATCAATGATGAGAGACTAACAAATTGTTCGGGTATGATGCCACTAAGATTGTTTTCGGCGAGTCCAAGCTGCAGTAACATCTGGCATTTGCTCAGACTTAACGGGATGCTTCCGTGAAGATTATTTTCAGATAGATGGAGAATTAGTAACGAGGATAAGTTTCCGAAAGACGACGGAATGTCACCGTAGAATCTATTACCTCCGAGATACAAGACATGCATGTTTTGAAGCTTCCCGAAATCAGCAGGAATGTTGCCTGTCAAATGGTTAAGCGCTGTTGAAAGTACCTGCAAATTGACCAGATTCCCTATCCCTCTTGGGATGCTCCCGTACAGCTTATTGTTCTGCAAGTTTACATGATTAAGAGAAATGGAGAAATTAGTAATTGCTTCCGGAAAAAACCCTCCAAAACCATTGTCGTTCAGTCCCAACTTTTCCAAATTGGTGTCATTGATCAAGGAGGAGAGAAAACTCAAGTCATCTGTTTCCCCTGTTCCTAGATGATTAAAAGAATTATCTATAGCCCGAAGATTATGCAGCTTATCCAACCTAGGCATTTTCCCGGTAAAATTATTGTGTATCACCCCAAGGTAATATAGATTGGTGGCATTAGATATTGAACTAGGAATGGATCCAGTCAACGAGTTAAAACCAACTCCAAAGAACTTGAGATTATGAAGTGAAGTTCCTAGGTTTGAGGGAAGCATTCCATGGAATTGGTTCAGTAAGATATCGAAAGCAGTAATGGAAGAGATATTAAATATCGAGGAAGGAATCGTCCCGACCAAGCTGTTCTCCGCTACAGCAAAAGTTTTCAAGTTTGTCAATCGGCCTAGATCATCAGGTATATTCCCACCAATATTATTAGAGGATATAAAGAGGGATGTCAGAGATGTTAGATTACCAACAGTTGCAGGCACACCTCCTGTTAGATTGTTTTTTCCAATAAACAATCCTTGGAGTTTAGATAGGTGACCGAGCTCCGTTGGAATTTTTCCGGTTAGCCTATTATAATTCAACCCAAGGAAAATGAGATTAGAGCAACGAGATATATTGGCCGGAATTTCACCTGTAACTGAATTATTATGGAGAACCATGACTTTCAGTCTTCGTAAGTTGCCAATCTGTTGGGGGATGTTATGGCTCAAGCTATTGTTCTTCAATTCTAACCTCATAAGGAAACTTAAATTTCCAATGTGAGGCGAAATGGGCCCTGTTAGTTTTGCATGACTAAGGATTAACTCAGTGACCCTCTGGTGCCGACGGCCACACGTTACACCAACCCATTGGCAGAAGTGGACGGATTCATTCCAAGAGTTTAGTGTTCCGAGGGGATCGCCAGTGATGTCAGCCTTGAATGCTAGTAAGGCTAGTCGGTCGGTCTCGTTCCCGTAGTGCACAGAGTCGGGTACTGAACCCACAAGCAAGAGAACAACAAAATGCATTGACAGAAGAAGGAAAAATGGTGGAGCGGATTTTGCTGCTTACTTTGTGTTGATTGTGAAGAAGAAGAAGAAGAAGAAGAAGAAGAAGAGGAGGAGGGTGGTACAAGGAAATTGGATGTGAACACTGAATTTTTCTGGTGGAGTTTTGTGGATGGGGTGTTGGGTTGGGTTGGGTTGAGCTAATTATATAAGCTAGCACTTCTCTAAGCGGTGGAGCCCTCTGTTTTTTTCTTGCGCGTTCCCATATCAGAAATTAATGGGGAAAAGCTATTTCTGATTTTTTTTTTTGGCATTCTTTCGATCAAATTTTTTTTGTCAGGAGACTAAAAAACCTATTTAGAGGTTGAGGAACCAAGTATAAAAACAAGATTTTCTACAAAATCTCCCTAACTTTTGGCACGGTCTTCTTCATTATTTGCTCTTAATCTTGAAAAGATTTGGGTCGAATTTTTACACCACATCGTTCATCTCGATGAGAGAAATAGAAAAGGGAAAATTAATGATAAATACAATTAGACAAGTGTGTGATAGGTCTTACAATTTTTTTATTGACCAGAAACACATAAAATACAAGAATTAATGCCTCTCATCTTTTTTCTGCTTTTTGACGCCGTCTTTTTTTATTTCTTTTAACTCTGACAAGATTTGACTCAAATTTTAGCACTACATCATTCATCTTGATGAGAGGAATAAAAAAAAAAAAACTATAGATATGAACTGGAAAAATTCATATAAGATGACAAAAAAGACCCTAAAAGTGGGTCATCATATATGTTTTTTTTTTCACCTTGGGTCTATATTTTCTATACTTTTTCGATTCATCTCATTGAGACAAATGACACTGTAAAAAATTGACTTGAATCATGTAAAATTAAGAAAAATAATACATAAAAACATGCCAAAAAGTTAGGCCAGAGAGCCCCTTGGAGCATCCACAATGGACTAATCAAATTTAAAATGTTGCTAAGATTAGCAATGTTTGCTCAAAAAAATGCTCACATTGAAATAACCAAACTTAGCAAGCTATTAATAACTAATCAAATTTTGGCCCTTGGATAACCAAAACTAGTGACCTTTTGTCAATAATCAAATTTAGTGAATCTCACATCTTTCCAATCAAGTACACTTATCATTACACAAAAACTTTATCTCTCCTCTATTCCCCTCTCTCTCTCTCACTCAACCATATTGCCAAAAAATATTTTTTACACAACTGTTTTTTCAAAACAAATTAATTTTTTTTCAAAAACTGTTTTCTTTTTTTGAAAACTTTTTTTTTTCAGAAAATGATTTCGAAAAATTGTTTTGGGAAAATTACATTGTATTTCTAATAAACAATTTTTATTAGTTTGAAAACTATTAAAATAAAAGTTTTCTATATGAATAGTTTTTTAGTTTTTTGTAATTTATGTGTAAATTTTGGTTATTCAATTTTGATTATACTATTATGGACCTCTACATTGTTAACCTTAGCAACTTCTTAAATGAATAATAAAAAGGTGATGTGATACATTTTGATTATCCAATTTCGATTAGTCTACTACGGATGCTCTTAGCACCCTCTTAAATGGATAAACAAGATTTTCTACAAAATCTTGTGCCTTTTAAAGACTTTTGAAGGAAAACCAATCCGAGTGACAAAATTAGACATGTGATGAGTCCCTCAACTTTTTTATTGACCAAAAACACAAAATATACAGGAATGCCATGGCCTAACTTTTTGGCACGGTCTTTTTTATTATTTGCTTTTAATCCTGAAAGATTTGGGTCAAATTGTTATACCACATCGTTCGTCTCGATGAGAAGAATTAAAAAAGTACAAAATATAGACCAAAATTTTAAAATAGTAATAAGGAATGATGGCATCAAATCCCTAACCCATGACCCAATTGATCAACAAAGCTACGAGTAATCCTATGCCCATCCGAGACCCAATTCCCAAGTTTGGCAAGAAACCAAACACGGGAAACCCTTTGGGACGAAGTCCACACCCGTTAACTTAAAAGCCCAGGTACAGAAATGAAAGACCAAACACCTAAGAGGTCTAAAGCCCAAATAATGGGACAAGCCCAACCATTACAGCTCAAACAAACCCTAGCTACTGCAAAATAGATTAGCCGCCCACACCACCACCTTCCACCACGGCAGAGCACAACACCAACGCCAGCCACCACAGAGACAGCCTAAGCCGTCGGGCAACCACCCGGAGAGACACCCAAGCCACCGCCGCCCCATAGGCCGTTAGGCCAAGAAACCGAGTGGTTTCAATAGAAACACCGGTGGAGACGCACGAACCAAGCAACCCACAACCCAATAAAAAAAAAACCTTATAAGATGACGAAAAAGATCCAAATATTTAGTCTATATGATATAGCTAAAGAGTCTTTTTCAGGTGTCTCTGTGATAAGCACCGAATAATGTCATTATTGGTGCGCTAAGTCCTTAGTTTTATCTTAATTACGTCTTTAATTCAGTTGTTTCGTTTGCTTTTGCACGTAAGGTTGTTTTGAAGATGTTTCAAGAAAATCGTGCAAATAAAGCTACTTGATTTTGATGCCATGGATGATCCACAAGGGTGGCCAAGTCACAAGAGCTAAAGAAGGAAGGCTCAGAGGTGACCAGAAGGCATAGAAGGCTAAGAGGAGGTCCAAAGAGCAAAAGCTAAAGATAAAGGCTTTGGTACTGATACCAAGGTTGTGGAGGTATCAGTACCGAGACACCTTGCAGCCAGCAGTTAGTGAGCTTCGGTACAGATATCAAGGTTGTGGCGGTATCGGTACTGAGGGCATTCGCAGCAAAATTTTAGGGCGTTTTGTGAGATATTTTGTGGACAAATGAGGGCTTGTATAAATACCCCATTATAAATATCTTAGGGGTACAACTTTTTAGATCTAGAATAGGATTTGCTTACTCTTGCTATTTGTTCTTGCTTGTTCTTTATATTCCTAGCTTAATCCTGCATTTTCTATCTTAGTTAATCTTAGTTTGTTATTTTAGTCTTTATTAAAGTTGTAGCTACGCTCTCGATCTATAGTAATCTCAAGTTTATTTCAATTTCCGTTGGTTGAATATGTTTTCTAGTTTTTGCCTTGCTTCTATCTCTCTAGATATGAGTGAGTAGTTCATAAGACTTGGGCATGGGGTGATTAGCACTCCATAACTCGGGTTGATCTTAATTTTCTCGTCAAAAAGTTTCAATCTTTGGTTCGAAAATCAAGTTAGTTCGAGTTCGTTTGTCAAATTGCTAAGGTGTTAACCTCTTTGATCATGTGTAGGCAAGAGCGTGCTACTTGCCACACATGATGCTTGGAGCTATGTCGTTTGAGGCGTTTGCCAAATGAATTCTAGAACTCGCTCGGCATTCGAACCCCGTTTTTAGTCTAAAATGGTTTCCATTGCAAAATCCTCCGGGTTGAGAACTTTGTTGCATATCTCAAACCGAGTAACAATACGAGAAAAGTGGATTGACTTGAGTTGTGGGTGTTAGGATCTCCTAGACCTAGCCTTCCGTTTTTATATTAGTTAAATCTTCGTTCAAATTAGCCGTTTATTTTCCACCATCTACAGTAATACAAAGTTGGCTGTCTAAACGCCGAAAATCTTGCTTACATCTACAAATCCATCCAAGCCGTATTAAATATTCCCTTGGGTACGATACCTGGTCTTCTGGATTATTATGCTTCAATTGATGTATTAGCCCTACGCTTGGGGTGATCATATGTATACATATTGACTGAAGAAGCACTCTATCATCTTATATGTACTGTATTTTTTTTCACCTTTCGTCTATATTTTTATATTCATTATTGACAATGATGTTTTTCTCCAAATATACCTCTTAAATTAGTTGTAATTATCAATCAAGCTTATGAAATCTCTTCCTAAAAAAAAAAAAAATCCACTTAAAATAGACCCATTCGATGAAGCCTTAACGAAATTTCTTAATTAATGTTTTTTTGATCGGTTGTTTTTTTCTTTTTTTATCGGAATTTCTCAATTAGTGCATGTTTCAGTTAGTGCATGTTTCTAAGCATGATTTTGTATTTCTCTAAGCACGGCACACAAAAGTTGAAACTTTAATGGCCGTAACAATTGGATTTTTTTTTTAAATTTTGATGCAATATAGATAGCAGGGTTCTATGGTCCGTCCGTGAACCCAAGGACGCGCTTTCGTATCAGCCACGAACCACATGACTCAGACATTGAGTCTTTCCACTTGCCCCAAGTCAGTCTTCACTGAAATTGACACCGGTGTATTAATTTCTAGCATGAAGTTTCAGTATAAAGCCAAAGAAGACTGACTTGCAATTTGCATAAGTCCATTGATTCAGACTGGCCTTGAGTCTATCAACTTGACCCAAGTCAGTCTTCACTTATATTGACACCAGTGTATTCTACGATGAAGTTTCAGTATAATTAAGCTACGGAGGGGGACCAGTCCAGTCTTCACTTCCATACACGTTAGGGGCCGCTTTCTTTAAGTATAGTGTTTGTCCCCACGAGGTCGTATGCACCGTGTACAAAAAAAATCTTACGATATTCAGCATTGTCATCAAAATCAGAGATCATCGAATATTGACAAGTACCTGATCGAAAGATATTTAGTTCGTCCGGATGCATTAAAGTCTAATAATGTCATGTTGATCAAATTGGACTAAAAAATTAATCATGTCCAACAGTCTAAATTTATTGCTTAACTAAATTGGTTTCAAATTATTGTACCGCTTCATCACATTCACCAAATTAACTGTTCTATTTGATTATTTAAGCGTAGCAGCTTACTCTGTGCTCCATTGCAACTCATGACTCATTAGTCAAGTCAAGTCGTCTCTCCTTTTTCCTTTCCTTTTATTTTTACTTTTCTCATGCTCTCCTTTTTCCTTTCCTTTCCTTTTTACATTTCTCATGCTCATCCATTGTCTATTTGCAGAGAGAGAAGTGTTTGGAATGAGTTGGTGTTTGGTGGTGGTGTTTGGCCATGGTGAATGGCGTGATGGTGGTGGTGGTGAGGAGAAAAAAGATGAAGACAGAAATGGTGGTGGAATGAACTAGTGAATGGACGGAAATGATGGTGGTGTTTGGAATGATCGAGTTGGTGTTCGGTGGTGGAATGAACTGGTGTGGCGTGATGGTGGTGAAATGAACCGGTGTGGCATGATGGTGGTCTAGTGTGGTATATATATGTAAGGGTAAATTGGACTTTTCATTCATTCCGTCTAATAGTTTTGGATGGAAACCTGACGGAAGGGGTCTATGGGACAAAAAAACTTTGCTTAGGGGGCTGGCGTAGGCAAAATTCTATGAGGGGATAAGCGAGACAAATAGAAATAGTTTAAGGGGTGTGTCGGTATTTAACCCTTATATATTCCCTTCGTCCAAATTTGTTTGTCCACTTTTTTATTCTAGCTTGTCCCAAAATGTTTGTCTAGTTGGAAAAATTCATAGACTAAAAGCTATGAAATTCCAGATAAATGTGCACATGCATTGCATTTTGTCAAGATAAGTACTCTATAAATGTGTTTCGATATGTCATTAAATAGTATTCAGTGAACATTATTTTTCTCTTACTCGAAGAACTTGACGAGCTCTACAAAATAATTATTTCTGATCATTATTGTGATTCCGAAAATGGCCTACGAAAATCAAAAGTGGACCAAATTGTATGGGATTCGTACTGAACTAGACTTGAGACCTTGACGACTGGTTTCTATTGTGAGACGAGTGAAGCATGCCAAAAAACATCTACTTAAGTGATTCATAAAGTCATTGGCACGATCTTTTTATTCACACTCACCCCACCCATAAAGTGATTCGTCAAGTCAGTCCAAGTCTTTTTTTTAACAATAGTGGTGGGGTATCACGGCTGCAAACGAACAGAGTCGCTTGCGAGCGGCGGCTCGCAGCTCGGCTTGTTAGTGGCTCGTTCAAGCTCAGTTCGAAAGGTTAATGAACAAGCTTGAGCTGGTTTTTTTTTTTTTTTTTGGTAAGAGCTTGAGCTGGTTTTGTCAGCTCATTTCGTAAACAAGTCGAGCTCGAGCTAGGATGAGCTCGGCTCTAATCAGCTCGCGAGCAGGGGTATATATACTTAAAGTTTAGGGTTTTTTCATATTTTGCCTTTAACGCTGAGGGTTTTTTGTTTCCACTTTCCAGCAAGGGCGGAATCAGGAATTTTTTTCGCCCTGGGCTAACCAAAATTTATATATATGAACCAAAAAGAGGCAAACGTATAAATGTTTAAATATAAACAAAAGAAAAGTACAAAAGAGTTTTTCCTCCCTTTTATTTTGTTGTTCTATTAGAGCATATATAACAAAGTAGCAAAAAGGGAATATTAGCTATTGTAACTACCTAAAATTGAGAAAATCCACCTGCAACATTAGATAAAATACATTTCGCTACAATACTTTGGTATATATACCAAACGACTGTTCATCAGCAATTCCTTTGATCATATTATTTTTCACTTCTCTTTCCTGGTTTCTCTTATATTATAAAATAGTCTCAAAAAAATTAAGTGCTCCAATTTTTAATTCGTTTGAACCAGTGCGAACATCTTATTTTTTGATCATATTATTCTAAAGGGTCATAATTAATTTTTGTTCCTAGGGCTCTCATAAATAAGTATCTGCTCTTTATTTGGGACCCTATAGAGCAGATACATGATTATGAGAGCCCTAAAGACAAAAATTAATTATGACCCTTTAGAATAAAATGATTAGAAAAATAAGATCTTCGCACCGCTTCAAACAGATTAAAAATTGGAGCACTTAATTTTTTAACCATATTTTTAAATATATAAATTGTCTAAAGAAATCAAGTGCTCAAATTTTTAATCCATTTGAACCGAGATGAAGATCTTATTTTTCTAATCATATTGTTCTAAAGGTTCTTAATTAATACTCCCTCCGTCCCAAATTGGATGCCAATTTTTGATATCAGTGCCAATTTCAATTCCTTATATCTTTTAATATTGATCTCAAAAAATATGCAATATGGATCTTGTTTGATAGTTCTCGATTAGTTCTATTATACAAAGTTTTCAAACTCATGAAAAACATTATAGATTGAAAGATATAAGCGATGAAAAATGACACGAGTTTCAAAAATTGTCATTCTTTTTGGGTGGAGGGAGTATTTGCCTTTAGGGCTTTCATAATCAAGTATCTGCCCTATAGGATTTCAAGTAGCAGATACTTGATTATGAGAGCCCTAAAGACAAAAATTAATAATGACTCTTTCAGATAAAATTATCGAAAAAATAGGATTTTCGCACCGTTAAAATGGATGGTGGGTTGGGCTAGGCGGAATGGGAGTATGGTGGGTTGGGCTAAATTCATTTGGACTAAAAATTTACATATAATTTTTTTTTTAAATTCTTCGGGATTGCACCTGGACTATAGCCCAATGGAGCCTTGGTGTAGTTCTGCCCTTGCTTTCCAGTCAACCAAGCGACGCAAATTAAATGATAGACGAGCCAAGCTCGAGCCTCCCTATAAATGACCGAGCCGAGCTTGAACACGCTGAGGCTCGGCTCGGCTCGTTTGCAGCCTTACCTACAGGCTCTCCAAAATGGGTATCCTCAACTTTGGTTAAGACCCCGTTCCGTTAAGGTAAATAAGTCTTCAATTGAATAAAAGTCATATTTTCTTACAAATTGGGTGAGGTATCCTCAACTTTGAGTAATGTTGTATTTGACAGCAATCGACAAGGTGGGCGCTATTTGCAGCGTACTTCTTGCTACTCGCAGCCGATTAAAACTTTTACCAATTACGGACAAAAATGCCCTCATGCAATTTGACCATTGTACCCCTAAAACCTCATGTTATTTGACCATTTTACCCTTTAAGAAAATTACATACAACCACAAAAAATCATCTTGCTGATTTCCCTCCCTCCCTCCCAGAACGTCTCCTCCCTCCCCCATTCAAACTCCATTTTCATCCCTACCCAGCTGTCATCACCCACCACCAGGCCCCTCCCACCAGCAGCCAAGTCTGCCTATCTTCCTCCTCTCCTCTTCCTCCTACATTGTCAATGGAAACCTCGATTGCTTCCTCTCCCTCCATTGATAAACAAGAAATAGTTGACTCATCAATACACCACGATTTGGAGTCGGAAGATCACACAATGGAAGTTGAGAAACAAGTCACAGATGTTGTAGTGATGGAGCAAAAACCGCAGCAAGAGGTAAGCCCGCCCTCCATTTTCAATTTCAGAAGCCCTCCATTTTCAATTTCAGTTCTGGCCCGACACAGTTGGACACGCAGTGCCAAAACTTTACTAACTTTTCGGACTCTAATATCTGAATTATGTACAACTATTCGGATATTAATATCCGAATATTGTCAACATTGTTGGACTCTTATATCCGAATTTAGTGCCAGTTTTCAGATATTAATTTCTGAATGAAACTGCAGAGAATCCTGCACTTACAGTTGGACACACAGTGCCAAAACTTTATTAACTTTTCGGACTCTAATGCCTGAATTATGTACAACTATTCAGATATTAATATCCAAATATTGTCAATATTGTTGGACTCTTATATCCGAATTTCGTGCCAGTTTTCAGATATTAATATCTGAATAAAACTGCAGAGAATCCTACACTTACCTGGTTTGTCTTTGGGTGTTATAGGGTGACACTTCAACACTTGGTAGTTATGTAGTGCCATCAACTATACCTACTTCGACTCGTCCTCCATATGATTATACGGAGCATTTTACAACGGAGACGGTGAGTGTTTTTTTGATAGAGTATTTTCTTGTGCAATCTTATATTACGGGCTATAATTTTTTGTTATGTGTGTGTAGGTTTTTCCATCCGATGAAGTGTTGGTAGATTGGATAAGATGCACTGGTAAACAACACGGGTTTATCATTGTGATTATGGGTTCTGAGAAATGTATTAAGAATCGCACACATAGGATGAGATTTTCATGTGAAAGGAGTGGTAAGTATAGGCCGTATGTGAAGAAGGTTGATGGGAATGAGGTAGCTGTGAAGAAGAGAGTGCGGTCCACGGGCACCAAAAAATGTGAATGCCCATTTGAATTGAAAGCTGTAAAGGGCAATGATGGTTGGACTGTCTCTGTCCACAATGGCACCCACAACCATCCTCCAGCGGTGTACTTGGAGGGCCATTCGTATGCCAGGAGGTTGTCGGCAGAGCAGACTAGCACGGTGGTTGATTTGTCAGTCACTTTGGTGAAACCCAGAGAAATCCTAACCCATTTGAAGGTTCAAGATCCTGAGAATGTAACGTCTATCAAAACCGTGTACAATGTACGACAAAAGTACCGAGTGATAGAGAAAGCTGGGAAATCTCAAATGCAACATTTGTTGGATCGGCTAGAAAAGTACCACTACGTTCATTGGACCCGTGGGAACGAGACTGAGAATGTCACGGAGTTGTTTTGGTCTCCCACATCGTCTTTCTATCGCTAAAAATTGGGATGCAGTACATGTTGCAACCATTCAGAAGTTCAACGAAATCATCGGCGTTGATGTAGCAACAAAGGAGGTCATCCATGTCAAGTAGCCATTTTTAGATTGAGAAACGATTTAATGTGTTGTATTACATAATGTTAATGTGTTATAATGTTATGAAAATTGGATGATTACGTCTGCTTGTAGTTTTCGGATTGTCACGCCCTCGATTTTCAACATAAATAATAACCATTTGAGATAAATAAAATCCTCACTGGAGTACAGGTAATACCCAAATAACATTTCTTTCCCCAGTTCTCAAATTAAAAACAAATATTACAATCCGGGCTCAAGGTCCCAAGTTATACAAGTTACCAAATTAATATTACAGTTTACAAAGATCATCCTTCAAAAATACATCTTTCAAGGTAAAAGCATAAAATCGCCCCTCTATACCTTTGAAACCCATGATCTACAAGCACGAAATGCACGTCATGCCAACTTCCTTGCTTTTTTTACCTGAAAAATGATAGGTTGAGCTACACTAGCCCAGTAGAGAAATCTATACTCAAGCTATATGTAAATATAATGAATCATGCACTATGAATGAGTGAATATTGACAGATACGCTCAAAATACGAACGTTTACCAACGAGCCGCACACTATAGTCAAAAGATTCTAGACTTCACATAAATACCACTTACTGTTTTCCTCCCTGACTAGATACGTTAATAAACTCACGTCAATCCACATTAGACTATAACCAATTCGAATTCATCTTATCATTCATTGTACGATACTATGATCTTTCTCGTGTCCGCATTTATCATCATCAACTTCCTTCATTACAAAACCCTTCCTTTTGATTTCAAAACAATCCAAAGAAAACTCAAGACCATTGTAGGCCGAGCTCCGTTGATTCGGGCTGAATACCGGAGGATTTTCATCAAAATCCTTTAACCAAAACCAAAATCCTCACATTAACTTCATAAACCAATTACGTGTCATTAAAAGTCTGAGCCGAAGCTCCTGCCAGGCACTTACTCGATAACGAGCCCTGAAGACAAGTGATATGAGCATTTTAGCTCCTGCCAGGCATTTACTCACTTAAGAGCCCTGAAAACATACGATATGAGCATTTAGCTCCTGCCAGGCATTTACTCACTTAAGAGCCCTGAAAACATACGATATGAGCATTCAGCTCCTGCCAGGCATTTACTCATTTAAGAGCCCTGAAGACATACGATATGAGCATTTAGCTCCTGCCAGGCATTTACTCATTTAAGAGCCCTGAAGACACACGATATGAGCATTTAGCTCCTGCCAGGCATTTACTCACTTAAGAGCCCTGCAAGTTCTCTTAATGACCATTTGTCATCCACATTCATTTCACGTTTCCATTTCACAAACATCAAATCATTCAATTGAATCCAAAGCCATTTAATCAATCACATGGCAATACCAATCCGTATTAAAAAAGACAGCATTTTCCCAAGGTCACATTCGTTCATACATCATCAACAATATGTTGCAAACTCATAAGCATGCCCTATTGTACATTGATAAATATTTTAAGTCCACGTTATTCCTCTAAATCTATCACAACGCCCTATGCCACGTATCGAACCCATAATGATTCCACGGTACATCACCGGCTAAGTTCCAAACGAGAATCTTATAAAACGAGTGCCAAAGGAACCTAAGGAACTCAACAAGGCGAGGCACGAGGATACAAGTCTCATTAAGACACAAGTAATCATACTCGAGAGTGACTTAAACATGTTCTAATCATATAGGGAGTCATAACACGGAACGAATACAACTTAGGAATAGCCAGCAGGCATTGGCAGACCAACACACCTCCACTCAAATAATCATAACTTTCTGTGTACTAAGACTTTTAAGGCGATTCCGGTGGCAATGGAAAGCTGACTTCAAGACCTTCGATTCGATATAAAGTTTGCATAAAACGGACATCGGACGAGAACGTTATGTCCGTTCGAAGTGGGCTGAAATCCAGAACACGAGACAGATTGCAGACCAGTTTTCTAAAAATCACCATAAATTCAATTCTCAACGGTTTCGGGTGATTCTTGCGGCATTAAAACGAGTTCTAAGTCTACTCTATTTCATACGAAGGAACCAAAATTCAAATCTGAGTTTAAGAAGGCGTAAAACCCCAAAGACGCAGGCCCTGTTCTGCTGATTTTCGGAAATGGAAGAAACAACCTCAAGCAACGAAACAAGGCACGATCTAAGTACATAAACACCGTATAAACGCATAACGAGAGTAAGAAATCCCTACCTCAAGGGTTTTGAGCAAAACCCAGCCCTTTGACCAAGTCAACCGTAGCTCCACGAGATCCGATCATGAATTTTCTTGGATATTCGGAAAGCCCGTGCTCCGTATAGCAACTTTAATTCTTGGATCTTGTCCGGAATCACACCCTTGGTAGATGAAATCGAAGAGAGAAGAGGGGAGAGTGTTTCGGAGGAGAGGAGTGAGAGACAGAGAGCCGAAGGAGTGGAGGAGAAAAATGGGAGTATTACTTTCCCTGGGAAATAAAAGAGGTGGGGGAGGAATCCCCTACTTCTCACACCACACACTCACACGTGCACCACTCGCTCAATTACCCTTATATCCTTCCACGAATAAGTCACACCGAATATCCGCACCGTCTATCTCGACGGGCCATACGTTTACAAAAGAAAAAATACGGCCTAAAAAAATACGGGTCTTTACATTCTACCCTCCTTAAGGAAATTTCGTCCTCGAAATTTAAACCAAACCTACGAAAACACATCATCAAAGAAACTCTAATCCACGAGATTGTGTCCACTCACGACGCTTCGTACCCACCTACTCTCGTGTCCAAGACGCAAAGAACTTTACAATGCCATAATCAATTTGTATAGCCTCTTACCAAAACGATCGTCAGATCCTATGGTTCACACACATTAGATGAAGGAGCTGTCGTATTCGTATGAATCTTACTCGTGTTAGCAATCAACTTTGGTCTCCCCAACCGTATCCATTCTCACTCCTTCCGATTTATCAGTTCCGACTCTAAGGATAGTATCCAAATACAAAAGAGAACTTCATGACATTGTAACTCAACAACTTTGCCAAGCAATACACAATCAACAAGCTTGAGATTTACCTTCTCTCCCTCGAGGTTTTTAAGACTTTTCACGTATACTGATAATGAGAACAACTCTCATACGTTTCTATTTCACCTCCTTTCTTGTTATCCGACTTACTCTCGCTCTCAAGACTCACGTAAGCAAAGTTCTAATGATCCTCAATGCTAACTCGAGACAAGTCCCCTTAAAGGCATACGTTAGTTAAAGCCTACGTGTCCGACACAATGAGATCAGAATTAAACAACAATCATGAGTTTCCCACTCACCATTCTCATAGCAAAAGTGTAATATCACACACCTCCAAGCAGTTTTGTTGAAAAAGACTTAGTCCATTGAAATTTTTTTAGTTCCCGTAGTTGATAAATCATTGAAACACGTCCACCTTGTGGCGAAATTTTATAGAGTTTAACAGGAAAAGTTTAGTAAATTTTTTTTTTGAAAGATATCATCACCAATCAATCTTATGCACCTCACCTAGTCTTTAAGGATAATGACAATTTAGACAACATGGTAATGAATTTAAAATGAGGTTCACATCATCATGATATAACCGACTTCAAACTTCTATCGTTATCATTTGCCAAAATGAACTAAACTAAGAATCAACTTTCATATGGCATCACTCTCATTCGGAAAAGGAAAAGGAATTTTTGAGTTCAACTCGATCTTCAGACGTATCAATAGGACACTTCCATTAACCGAACACCAATAATTTCATACATAGATACTCAATACACATAAATCAAAACCGCTAACCACAATCTCTAACTCACATCTCTTTGTATCCCTATAACTCTTTTTACCAATTCTGGACTGCATCTTAAGGGCAAATTTCACACACTCAAATTACACAATAGATCAAGCACTTAAAAGGAAATATCAACACTTATATGAAATATCTCTAGAAAATCAACCGTACAGTTTAATGACGTACACAACATCGGCCACATATTCACACATTAACATACTCACTTAGTATCCAACGGATTCAAAAGGGTATCCAACGAACTCCCGAGTGTCCAACGGACTCACCAAGTATCCACTACTTCACAATTCGTGGCTTTAGGAAGCCCAACAGTTATCTCATTTCTTTTACTCTCATAATACCTTATACAATGTCTATTCACTTTACCAATCTCGAGCTTTCTCATTCATTCAGTCAAATCAAATCACGTATTTATCACATTTACAATCCTAAACATCACATCATAAATACACGTATCATCAATTCTAATCATTCCTCTATTTTAACAATATTACAACCTATCAACATCTCATCACTTAAGAATCAATTTTACTCACACCAACAACTTCTAACAATCCCGCTCACCACCAATTTCGCACTATTCCCACTAAAGACACCAACTACACTCCACTTCATTATCACCCTTAATAGTTCAACCTCATATCGCCCTTACTTCAAACAATTTCCTTACCTTGCATATATTGACCACTTGACTTAAGTTACATCACTATCGTTCTCCCTGTGTCTTACTTTCCCTCCCTCTAAATAACACAACTAATATTCTCCTACCGATACCTCATAACACCACTACTACGGCAATCACTACAATGACTACAACAACACCATAGTACATCATTTTCTAAGAAACTTCTATAGACAGACATCTGTCTTAGACCTAAAGATCTTACCCCTAAGTATACACTTAGTATCCGATTGACTTCCCGAGACTTCCATCTAGAAGGAGCGGTGATCAAGCGCCTCTTCCAACTGGATCTCATCGGTAGTCGCCTGGGTGTCCAGAAGACACATTCAGTATCTAGACACCCTACCTATAACTCTTATCTTCCTAAGTCGACTTCAGAAACATACAACTCCCTAGGCGGGCTCAACTTGCTTTACCTATACTCAGAATCACTACTTTAATAACAACTATAACAATGACAAAACACAATCATTACCACAACAAGACATCATCTCTTCAAACACATTCAAGACACTCACTAGCTCAATCCTTTAGTTATGATACACCTCACTCACTTTCTGAACAATCTACGATTCCGGTCGCATCTCACATCACATAAAAATTACTTAAAGTATTTGAAATTTAGCACGTAATCTGCACAGTTCAAATAAAACACATCAATTACTTAGCTCACAAAATCTTACTAACAATCTAACACTTCTATTACATACTAACGGATATCGTTTCTCACATGTCGATCTCACCACTACGCATAAGCACTACAACAATCTCAGCCTTTCAGATTCTTTCCCGTCTAACATCTCATCTAAAAAGAGCACCTTACCACATACAGCTCAAGACCAAAACTACCAACACTAACGATGATGATGACAATGGTCGCAACCATAGCCACTACAAGGAGGTCAAACTTCTCTTCTTTTTTTTTCAGACACACGCACCAACCTTTCACTGTTTTACATAAACATAAATGCAATGTCAGTTTAGTAAACACACGTTGGTCAAGCAAGCACACACATGTTTTTGTTAAGATATGCAATGATTTTTTTTTTTTAAACCCATGAGACTAAGTCTCCCCACGGTCTCTAGGTATTCAAACCTAATGCGCTTTGATACCAAGTTGTCACGCCCTCGATTTTCAACATAAATAATAACCATTTGAGATAAATAAAATCCTCACTGGAGTACAGGTAATACCCAAATAACATTTCTTTCCCCAGTTCTCAAATTAAAAACAAATATTACAATCCGGGCTCAAGGTCCCAAGTTATACAAGTTACCAAATTAATATTACAGTTTACAAAGATCATCCTTCAAAAATACATCTTTCAAGGTAAAAGCATAAAATCGCCCCTCTATACCTTTGAAACCCATGATCTACAAGCACGAAATGGACGTCATGCCAACTTCCTTGCTTTTTTTACCTGAAAAATGATAGGTTGAGCTACACTAGCCCAGTAGAGAAATCTATACTCAAGCTATATGTAAATATAATGAATCATGCACTATGAATGAGTGAATATTGACAGATACGCTCAAAATACGAACGTTTACCAACGAGCCGCACACTATAGTCAAAAGATTCTAGACTTCACATAAATACCACTTACTGTTTTCCTCCCTGACTAGATACGTTAATAAACTCACGTCAATCCACATTAGACTATAACCAATTCGAATTCATCTTATCATTCATTGTACGATACTATGATCTTTCTCGTGTCCGCATTTATCATCATCAACTTCCTTCATTACAAAACCCTTCCTTTTGATTTCAAAACAATCCAAAGAAAACTCAAGACCATTGTAGGCCGAGCTCCGTTGATTCGGGCTGAATACCGGAGGATTTTCATCAAAATCCTTTAACCAAAACCAAAATCCTCACATTAACTTCATAAACCAATTACGTGTCATTAAAAGTCTGAGCCGAAGCTCCTGCCAGGCACTTACTCGATAACGAGCCCTGAAGACAAGTGATATGAGCATTTTAGCTCCTGCCAGGCATTTACTCACTTAAGAGCCCTGAAAACATACGATATGAGCATTTAGCTCCTGCCAGGCATTTACTCACTTAAGAGCCCTGAAAACATACGATATGAGCATTCAGCTCCTGCCAGGCATTTACTCATTTAAGAGCCCTGAAGACATACGATATGAGCATTTAGCTCCTGCCAGGCATTTACTCATTTAAGAGCCCTGAAGACACACGATATGAGCATTTAGCTCCTGCCAGGCATTTACTCACTTAAGAGCCCTGCAAGTTCTCTTAATGACCATTTGTCATCCACATTCATTTCACGTTTCCATTTCACAAACATCAAATCATTCAATTGAATCCAAAGCCATTTAATCAATCACATGGCAATACCAATCCGTATTAAAAAAGACAGCATTTTCCCAAGGTCACATTCGTTCATACATCATCAACAATATGTTGCAAACTCATAAGCATGCCCTATTGTACATTGATAAATATTTTAAGTCCACGTTATTCCTCTAAATCTATCACAACGCCCTATGCCACGTATCGAACCCATAATGATTCCACGGTACATCACCGGCTAAGTTCCAAACGAGAATCTTATAAAACGAGTGCCAAAGGAACCTAAGGAACTCAACAAGGCGAGGCACGAGGATACAAGTCTCATTAAGACACAAGTAATCATACTCGAGAGTGACTTAAACATGTTCTAATCATATAGGGAGTCATAACACGGAACGAATACAACTTAGGAATAGCCAGCAGGCATTGGCAGACCAACACACCTCCACTCAAATAATCATAACTTTCTGTGTACTAAGACTTTTAAGGCGATTCCGGTGGCAATGGAAAGCTGACTTCAAGACCTTCGATTCGATATAAAGTTTGCATAAAACGGACATCGGACGAGAACGTTATGTCCGTTCGAAGTGGGCTGAAATCCAGAACACGAGACAGATTGCAGACCAGTTTTCTAAAAATCACCATAAATTCAATTCTCAACGGTTTCGGGTGATTCTTGCGGCATTAAAACGAGTTCTAAGTCTACTCTATTTCATACGAAGGAACCAAAATTCAAATCTGAGTTTAAGAAGGCGTAAAACCCCAAAGACGCAGGCCCTGTTCTGCTGATTTTCGGAAATGGAAGAAACAACCTCAAGCAACGAAACAAGGCACGATCTAAGTACATAAACACCGTATAAACGCATAACGAGAGTAAGAAATCCCTACCTCAAGGGTTTTGAGCAAAACCCAGCCCTTTGACCAAGTCAACCGTAGCTCCACGAGATCCGATCATGAATTTTCTTGGATATTCGGAAAGCCCGTGCTCCGTATAGCAACTTTAATTCTTGGATCTTGTCCGGAATCACACCATTGGTAGATGAAATCGAAGAGAGAAGAGGGGAGAGTGTTTCGGAGGAGAGGAGTGAGAGACAGAGAGCCGAAGGAGTGGAGGAGAAAAATGGGAGTATTACTTTCCCTGGGAAATAAAAGAGGTGGGGGAGGAATCCCCTACTTCTCACACCACACACTCACACGTGCACCACTCGCTCAATTACCCTTATATCCTTCCACGAATAAGTCACACCGAATATCCGCACCGTCTATCTCGACGGGCCATACGTTTACAAAAGAAAAAATACGGCCTAAAAAAATACGGGTCTTTACACGGATCGTCAAGAAAACTCTTAAATTGTATTTCTGTTTGAAAACTCATGCTTGTCAAGTCTGTGACATTCTGTTCGGAAACTAGAATGGTGTCATGCTATCTAAAGTTTTCATTATGTTCGGATACAAATAAGATATTAAAGTCCAAAAATGGGTATAAATTTCGGATATTTGTTTCTGAAATTATTGATCCAATTCGAACATTAGTATCCGAATGGTATTATGCTATCTCATAGTTTTCATTCTGTTCGGAAATTAGAATTCAATTACAGGTATTGAAATCAGATATTAAAGTCCGAAAAATGGTATAACTTTCGGATATTTTTTTCCGAAATTATTGATGTGACTCGAACATTAGTATCCGATTGGTGTCATTCTATCTGATAGTTCTCATTCTGTTCGGAAATTAAAATCCAAGTACTGGCATATAAATCAGAAGTTAAAGTCTAAAACTTGTACAATATTTCGGATATTAATTTCCGAACTTAATTTTCCCCGAATGAATGGGCTGTAATGGACGAAAAAAGTATGGATTAAAGGGGAGTTTGAAAATCAACTCCCTTATTTATTATTGGTTCAAATGAGATGTAATTCTTCATCGTATAACGTGCCAAAGAAGTGGGAAGAGCTTGCGTCAGACAGGTTGCAATTTAAAATGTCAATGCCCATTCAAAGTAACATGTGTTAAGGAGGATGAAGGTTGGAGTTTGACTGTATTGAATGGAACGCATAACCATCCATGTGCTCTTCAAGAAGAGGGCCTTCCCGCCTATTGCAAGGAATTGGTATATACATCACTACTCATTCGCGGATGGATGGGATACACAATATTCAAACAAGATCGAAGAGTTTAAAAACATAGTGGGGAACGATGTGGCAACGACGGACATAATCGAACTAGACTAGGTTGGCTCGAAGGACTTTTATGTAAAATTTTAGTTCATAGAATCTTATTGTAAAATATGAAATGTATGCAAACCCTTTTTTTTGGTAGTGTTCTATGTTTGTTTAGAGCATTGTCGGTTTGTACGGCACTCCTCATTTAAATCTAATTGTTGTCACATACGAATATTGTGTAGCGAATTATTTGTGCCTAGGAAAGTATCAAGAATGATTCAAACCATAAAATTTACGTTTTGGTGCCCTATGTAGCATTCATATTTTCACGGTATCCAATTATCACAAATATCCTAATAGTTTTCCAAATAAAACAAAAGTCATTCCACCACGGAAAGTAGTCCATAAACCATGGCCATAAAGTGTCCAAAATAAATACAAGGCCATAAAGTCCATCAAAAACAAGTCGTAGAACACCAAGTCTCAATTACGGTCACGGTCATGGCCCCGGCACCGTGTGTAACAACTCGAGTAACTCATTACCATGTGGCTCATCCTCACAAATTTCAGTATATGGTTGGAAGAACGGTTGGAGGAACTCGTTTCATTTCCTGTACATTGCAAACAATACGTTAGAATCGTAGTTGTCAAAATCATACGATTTACGCAAAAACGATATGAATGTATACATGAATCAAGGTTTATCACATTATTGCATTTGACTAATATGAAACCACATGCAAAACTAAAGTATTTATTTTCCTACTAGGTACTAGAGTCTACCTCACGATGTTGCTTAACCACCACATCCTCCTCACCCCCAACCTCTTGCCTCTGCCCTCGTTTTCGTGTTTTGCCTCGTTTACTTTCCAAAGTTAAAACTTGCTCAGCCTTCCTCTTCCTTGCAGAAATGGTAGGAGGAACTCGTGTCATTATCTTTCCTGTACATTGCAAACAATAAATTGTCACTGTATTTCGTGTCATTGTATTTCTGAATAAAGATACATAAATCGGTGTCATACCCCGCGTCTAGAAACATCCAAAACGAAGTTTAACAAAGAATAAACTATCGTGTCAGGTAATACCAACGACAGGCCACATAAACCTTGGCTATAGAAAGAACTCCGAGTGGGGTAATGTTATGAATGTTTATGGGTTCTCACAATCGGATTCTAATGACTGAAATAGAAATGACAAATCGGACTCTAATGTCCGAATGGGGTAAAATACTTTGGATATTAAAATCCGAATGAGGCAAAGCATTTCAGATATTAAATTCCGAATGACCTTACCTTACAAATTCAGCTACATATTAAAATCCAAAAATTTTGTCAATCATTCCTGGACAATGTCAATGGTTCATGTCATTGTCTAATCGGTTCACATTATATGATGAAAACGTCTAGAGTGAAAAACTTACGGAGACCGATTACATACACGACTCAGGTAAAATTAAAGTCTGAATGGGGTCAAATATTTCGGATATTAAAATCCGAATGAGGCAAAAAATTTCAGATATTACATTCCGAATGAGCTATGCTAACAAATTTAGCTGCTGCTGTATTACATAGGGGCCAATCGGCCAGTTGGATACTAAAATCCGAATGAGGCAATAAATTTCAGATCTTAAAATCCGAATAGGGGGCAAACAATCAGACTTTAATATCCGAAACTGTGGAAAACAATCGGACTCTAATGTTCGATCAAATCTGAAATATACATAATAGCAACGTACTTACTGTCGGGTTTCTCAAAAAAAATTAAACAAAAATCGAACAAAAATTAAAAAAAACCCGCGAAATAACAAGATTCAAAATTTTACCGATGTTCAACTTCGAAATAGTTGGTGATGCCGGTGTGTTGTGCTTTCTTCTCACACCTCCTTCGCCTCAAAGTTGTACTGCTATTATGGTGTGGTGAGAGTGGTGTTGTGGTGGTTGTGGTGACAGATGGAGGAGAAGAAGAAACAAAGCGGGGGGGAGGGAGAGAGAGAGAGAGACGGGAGGTGGGGGTTGGCGGTGGCGGCGGCGGTAATGGTGGGTAGGTAGGTGGTGGCAGTACCCGTGGGTGGTGGAGGAGCTGTGGTCTGGAACGAACGAGCTGTGGAAGAAGACCTAGGTTAGAAAAGGGAAGGGAATGAATGGGACTGGCTGTGAATTGGGTTGGGTTGTATGTTTATTGTATAGAAGGGCAAAAAGGGGAATTCAGGGATAATTTGTTGGCTGTAAGTAGCAAATCCTTATAAGGTGGTGGTTTGTAGGTAGCAATCGCCTGCGAGTAGCAAGAACTGGGCTGCGAATAGCGGCCACCATCGACAGAGAAGTATTTACAGGCTACAAATGAAGTGTTGTACATCGTGTCTTGAAACTTCTCGAGCAGAGCGATTGGCCTAGGTACAAGGCAGAGCGATTGATGTACTAACTGAATGGGCTTGTTCGGCCTAATAAGCATGACTTATTTTTTGTCCTTATTCAAAAAAATTTCGCATTTTTTAGTTTTTCGTCAACTTTTTGTAGATTATTGTTTCTTCATGACGAGAGAAATCTAAAAAGTAGTATAAAATTAGGATTGAAACCCAATTTTTTTCGTCTTTATTCAATAAAATTGGGTTTCAATCCTAATTTTATACTCCGTACTTTTTAGATTTCTCTCGTCATGAAGAAGTAAGAATCCACAAAAAGTTGACGAAAAACTAACAAATGCGGAAAAAAAAATACTCCGTAAGTCATTTGGCTTATTAGGCCGAACGAGTCTTAACAGGTGAAATGGCATATTGAAGTGACTAGCCTTAATATACGTATCTGGCCTACTTAAAATCTTGTCTTGATCGGATTGTACTAACACCGATCTTATTTGATAGCGTGTCTTTGGTCGGATCGACAACACTAAACCGGTCTATTTAAAATCGTGTCTTGGTCAGATTGACACTGCTAAACCCTTTAACTGGAATTTTTAAAAGCTGTACGTGTAAATATCCACATAGCTATGATATACATGAAGAACGTGTTTTGATCCATATAAAAACTGCACATTTGTCATTTACCAATATAACCACATCAATTATACCGTAAAAAATAGCACACAATAACCAATTCATGACAAATAGTTTGGTGTACATGGATCGTTGTCCATGTCATTTCAGGTTAACCCAATACAGAAAATTGAATGGTTATACATATCTTTCTCGGGTTACGCAAGTTCTGTCCGTATTTATCTCGTTTAATTACTCCATTGTCGGGTCGTCGTGTCATTGTTGTGTACGTATGAAAGAGTAGCCGACCCAAATACTATAACTTTGTGTGAGCTCGAATTGTGTTAACAAAATACGTACATATATAATTGTGTTAACAAAATACGTACATATATATTATATGTTTTCGAAACATGTTTCGTAATATGCACATAAGGTATCAATTTCATTTTTTGTGTAAACAGAAAACTCGACAAATACTCGAATAAAATGAATAAAAAATTAGTGGGAAGTCCACTATAGTATGTTTGTAACCCACTAAGTCCACTCCTAAATTTCATAACCTCTCTAGTCCACTAATTAGGTTTTGGTGAAGTCTTAAGTCCAATTCACTTAAAAAGGGAATTAGATCAGGACTAAAATACCCTTCAGTTAGGGTTTCAATCATTCTCTCTCTCATACTCGTCTCTTTCTCTCTCTCTCTCATACTCGCCTCTCTCTCTCACACACACACACACCCCGCCGATCCTTCCTCCCGCCACCGATCGTCCCCCTTCCACCACCGGTCATCCTTCCCGTCGTCGCCACGACGCCATCGTCGATCCCTCACCGGTTAGCATAGCCACGCCTTGTGCAACGATGACGACGCCGTCCAAGATGATGCCAACGCCTTGTGACGAGGCGGTGGACGTCGCCTACTACCACGGCTACGATGCTCCACATCGTTTATGCCCTTCTGTGAAGAAGGTGACGACGGCGAAAGGGGAAAAGTTACGAGAGATCTTTTTTTTTAGAGTTTAGAAGGACAGGTTTTTGTATATAACGTTATATGTACAGAAAACATATGACTGAGTGGTACTCTTGACAACAGATTATATGTGAATGTTATTGGTATGTAACTGAGTCTAAAAGTTGGTAAATGATCATATATGTTAGCTATGTTGGCATGATTTCATCTCGATCTCGACTGCTTTGTTGATTTGATCTTGATCTTATAACATTATATGTTGGATTACCGTATATGTTATGTTTATAAAAATAACGTTATCTGTTTTGTTCTATTTTTTTGGAGTTTCACAGCACAGAAATTCACATATAACGCTATATGGTTTACTTTATTGGAATGGTACGTGCAGCGGCATTATTGACTTGTTTCTGATAACCATATATGTTTATAACAGAGTCTTGTTCTTCATATATAACGTTATATAAGCTTCTGTCTCTTATAACGTTATATATGAATTTCTGAAATCTTTTTTTATTATAATACAAGAACATATAACATTACACGTTTACATCTGAACATACATATATTAACATAAAATGGTATATGTTCTTTTTTTTTTTTTGGAGTTTCGCTGCACAAAAACTCCCATATAACATTATATTTTTACTTTATTGAATTGGTCCGCGCAGCAGCCTCAATGACTTGCTTCGAGTAACAATATATGTGTATTTAATATGTTATATTATGTGTATTAAACCATATTTGTTAACAATGCTTACGATTTAGATAACCTAATGTTATATGTTCACTTGTTAAGTTAAAACATATACATGACTCAATGTATTTAATCCATTTTTTTTTACTATTTGAAATCGACATTTGATTAGTGGTTCGGTTGGTTCCAATTATGTCACTGATTTGGTTGTTATATGTTCTTTTTTTGTTGGGAGGTACACAAGTCAGCAGCTTTCATATAATGTTATATGTTCTATTTTTTTGGAGTTTCACAGCATAGAAACTCACATATAACGTTATATGTTCTACTTTATTGAATTGGTCCGCGTAGCGGTCTCATTGACTTGCTTCTGATAACCGTATATGTATGAGCTTCTGGAATCTTTTCTATTACAATGCAAGAACATATAAATAATCTTATAGTATATGTTTACAATGCAAAAAACAAACAAAGAACCTTATATGTATTACTTTGCCACATAAATAATACACACAAAAAAACATAATACGGTGACAAAAAATAAACATATAATCTTATAACGTTATACATGAGATTCTGTCCTTTCTAACTCTAAAAAAAAAAAAGAGGAGATCTCGTAACTTCTTTCCCTTTGTCGCCGTCGCCTTCTTCATAGTCGACTTCACATGTAACTTATTACTCTTCACCATAATGAGAATGACCATGCCACTGTAACCTCTCTGCTGTTGGGAAGTCATTCAAGCCAAGTGACTCACTTTCACTGTTAATGATCTTAGCACATTAGGGAGCTGAAAAAGTTCCATCAGAAAGGAACAGCACAAGGACAAAGCTATCAGGAAAGGGAGGTTACCGGCGGAGCTGTGTCATAAGGCAGCAAAATCTGAAGAAGTCAGGCGAGGCCTCGTCTTTCTTATCCCATCGAAAGTAGTTAATCTGCATGCAAAGATGTAATTAGCAAACAGATATAATGTAAGACGCTTTTATTACCTATTTATGTTGTTGAACAACTGCACAAATAATAACAAGTCAGTGAGGCCGCTGCGCGGACCAATTCAATAAAGTAGAACATATAATGTTATATGTGAGTTTCTGTGTTGTGAAACTCCAAAAAAAATACAACATATAACATTATAAAAAAGCATACCACACAGAACCATCTATTCACACAGTTTATATGTCAGTTCTATCTCACTCAAAAGTCAAATGGCACCGAAGTTTCAACTACCTACCCAACTAGATGATTCCACATCCTCCCGCATCGGTGAGCTCTAATATGATCAGATTTATAAGTAAGCATCGCTTGTACAATATGAGCAACACCAAATCCCTCTAGAGCCTAAACCTCCGTTTCTCCTACCCGTTGTCCCCCTAGCTGTCCGCTCTCGGGTTGGGCAGTAAAGGTCACACAAGGGCAATCACTCATTCTTAAAACTAGCATTACTATGCCATAAAACAACCTTTGCACACAAAACCCATGATTCATTCAGCAATCTGCATACATAATAGCAACTAGTTAAATCCATTCAACCAGAATGACACAATAACTATGATATCACAGAAACACATCTCTAACTTCATAATGGCATTTAGACAGCTCTGACCCGTAATTCGAGAAATGAAAGAGAACTCTCATCCCCCAAAACAAAACAAAAGAAACTTTGAACTGCTAAATTTTCCCAATTCTCAATCAAACCAACAGTTCTAACATTTCTGCCAACAATCAGGGGAATATGGTTATATGTACAAATAAAAATAACATATATTTATACACGAAAACTAATAAACTATTAAATTTATGTTATTGAATAGGTCCGCGCAGCGGCTTATAAACCTGAATATAACCATATATATTGTTGCATTACTATTAAAAGTTATACAGAAAATCATATATAACCCTATATATTTCAGAACATAACATCATATATAATTTCTCACAAGACAGTAGATCATTTATAACGTTAAATCAGTAACTATATATACATATAAGCAAAAATCCTAAACAGAGAATATATAATGTTATATACAACGTAACTCTAAACAGAGAATATATAATGTTATATAACGTTATATAAGTATAATAACGTTAGAGCACGAATCTGATCCAGTTTTAACATGGAACTCTCATAACAACTTCAAAAAAACCACCAACAACAAATTGAAAATCAGATTTGATATCAACATCAAAATTAACATCAGCAGATCAATAGAGAGAGACGAGAGAGAGAGATTCTTATACTTTTACTAGTGTATAAACCAATCTACAAATTCTAGATCTGAGAAACATTCATATAACCATATATACGAAGAGAAACATACATTGTGTATCGATTACAACGTAGGATCTGACGAAGGCAATGGAGAAACGAAGGCGAAGAACGGCGACTAGCGCGACGACAACGGCGTCTGACTGAAGCTAGGGCGAATCAAAGGTGACTAGTGCGACGGAGACGAACGTGGGTGAACGGGTGCGACTGTTGGTGAACGATCCCCACTGATGAAGAAGGCCGACGACGAAGCCCGACGTTGACGAAGAATGCCGACGAAGACGAAGAACGCCGATGACAAAGAAGGCCGACGAGTCTCGTTCTCGGACGAAGATCGCTGACGAAGATCGTTCGAGGGGGAGTGGTTTCTTAGACGAAGAACGGCGACGAGTCTCGTTCGTAATGGGAAATCGTCTATTGTTTCTGGTTCATCTGGAAAGAGGGGCGGGGGGGAGGGGGGGAAGGGGGGGAGGGGGGGGGAGTGGGGAAGGGTTTTATAATGGGATGAAAGATGAGATCTGTTTGAAATGGAGGAAAAAACGGGACAGATTTTTTTTTTGAAAGAAGGGGTATATTAGACTAACCAGGTTTATTATATCCTTACTAATAAGTTAGTGGACCTAGGGGGTTATAGAATTTAGAAGTGGACTTAGTGGGTTTTGAAAGTGGTACAGTGGACTTGGGAAAAATTCTCCCTAAAATATACTCACTTATTTAACTACATTTTCGTAAAAGCATGATACAATAATTTTTCTATTCATTTCAATCATGTTTTGTTTTAAGTGTGGTAATATACTTTTCGAAAAGCGTGGTAGAATAGTTTTTCTATACTAACCACATTTTTTTTAAAGCGTGATAATATACATTTTTTTTATTGCACTTTTGCCGCCGAGTTTGCCCCAGCCGGTTCCCAAATTTGTTTGCCCTTTACTGGGCTTTGGTTCTGTGGACTGTCAACTGTGGGCTGGGCCTTTTCCTAAAATTTGTTTTTTCTTCGTTCACAAAAAAAAAAATTGGGTTGCCCTGGCCCAAGGGCTTGCTGGGCTCACCCTTGGGCCGGCCCTGGTGAAAAATAGACGAAACACTTTTTATATAGAAAAATAGACGAGTCTAATAAGTTTTGCATGACTAAGCTATTCCAATGAGGTGGTTACGGGTGTCCAATAAACTTCATTCTTGGTATGAATGATCTACTCTATAAGATTTATAAGATAGACGGTTCTGATCGCGAAGAAGTACCTTAGGCAGTGTCCAAGAGGTGCATTATAAGACTTTAAAACCTCCAAATGCATTAAATGTCCTTCGACCACGTGGTTGCCGATAGCCGATGATCTTTAATTTGGGCGACACTGATGGAATTGATAAGATATGAAATTCTAACCGTTTAGATCACCTATTTTCATAGTAGACTCAGCAATTACTTTTACAATCTATACGTTCAACTTAATTAATAGTAAACTAAGTCTTCTGCTGCAGTTGAATGTGTAGTAGCCAGGCGACTGCAACACAATCACAATGATCGATACCGTTTATTTCCTTGTGCTTATTGATAAAACATTCACTTGAAATTTTGGGCTCAATCGAGTTTAGAAAGCCCCTTCAACGAGAAGCAAATTCATTAACAAATTCCAAATTTTCTATCCAATCAAGTGTCTAACGATACACAATTAACTTCATTCTTGGTACGAAGATGATTTAGTCAATATAACTAAAAAATTAGACGGTTCCGATCGCAAAAATGCCTAATGTGGTTGCCGATATCCGACCGATAAAGGTTTCATCCATTATTTGCTCAATTTTCCAACAGAAATCCTATCAGAGCAAAAGAATAGATGAAGTCCTTACCCATACCCGCATGAGCTAATTTTTTGCAAGATTCCTTATACAGCATTTGTAAACAAATTGAACGGTTTTGATAATTTTTGTAGACCCTCAAAGTGGATCCTACATGGCACGGTGTACATTTGGTGTACAATAAAATGGTGGTTTTTGGTGTACACCATAGTCAGGCTCTAATAGATTAGCAAAAATAGATTTGAGTCGTTGGATTAAACGTTTTTTTTCTTCTCATAATTGGAGTAAACCTAGCCCCCTCTCTCCACGTTCATACTATAATTTTGAAAACCCCTAACAGTCCGACGTTCGACGTCCTCTCTCTCTCTCTCTCTCTCCCTCCCAACAGTCCGACGTCTGACGTCTTTTCTCTCTCTCTCTTGATCTCTCGATCTCTTGATAATCTGATATTGCAGAGGTCTGCAACCGGCACCATTGGCACCATCGTAAACCACCGCAAACAACTATCGTTGCCACGATCGGTAAGAAGCCGTGTATCAATTCATCTTGGAATTTTTGAGTGTCTATCTGTTGGGATTTTCGACTGCCATTGTGCAAATATTTTTGTTAGGGCTCTTAATGGTGCATGGCATAATCATAACAAAATTTAGTGTCATTCTGGCCATGAAATCGTTGCACATATAAAATGTAATGGTTGTTCTATGTTTGGTTATTTTATTGCATTGAATGTGTTTGTAAGAATGCCTCATACAAATGGAATTCAATTATATAGCCCTCTTAGTTCAGTGGGGAAAGTAGAGAACTCATGAAGTGAACATGGTTGGTTTTACTCTTTAATGTGGCAAAAACTACAGTAATCGATATCCATTCTCTGATTAAAAAAAGTATAGAAATGACTGTAAGTTAAAAATTGTACCTAATATTAAAACTACTGCTTATTAAAGTAAGCAAAATGTAAGCCATTGCCATGTCTACTACCTTTTGCCATTGTCGTTCTAAATAATTTTTTTTGGTGACTCGAGATTGGAGGTTTTTTTTTTTTATGCTAATAAATCATCCACACACATCGCGCGGGCCAAAATTTCTAATAGACACGATGGAAAGATAACGCATGATGATGTCATGAACTAAAACATAAGTAGGGGCTGGATTTGAGATGGCAGACTACTTTGTAGTTCTTTGTGCATAGGTTTGATACTATGAAAAAATCCCAATTTGGGAAGACCAAAAAGCGAGCTAACCTCAAAAAGTTGTCCTCACCAAAATGTACTCTCCCTTAATATATTAGAATAGATTTTTTAATCGACACCTTGAGTATATAGTGTTATAACTCATAAACTAGATAACCAACTAGAAACAAGGAACTCTACTACATTTTTATGCATTTGTAAAATTGTGACAAGTTCCATCTTTAATTTTTGAGCGCTCATTTGTGAGCGTTACAGTTTTTTTGCAGACCTCAATGGTTGCTACAAATCAGCACCTTCAGCCGAAACGGCACCATACCAACGCCTTTTTATTTTATAGGTACCTCTTATGAACTTCCTTCCTTAAATTTTTTTTTCCCACATTTGCCACATGTTCTCATTATTGAATTTATAATGTTTGTAGTCGTGAACAGTTGAAGCACAATAAAGAAGGAAACCATCGACTAAACAAGGGGGTAAGCGTTTAAACAAGAATTCTTAACTTGTGTCCTATAAGTGAGGCTTGTCTCTTAGTTTTGTTATTTTAATCTAATATTTTTAGGTCATGAAGAATATTGGGGATAGGTGGAAGTTGCTTTCACAGGATGAGAAACAAAAGTTCTTGGATATGGAACAGACGAGCTCAGCGCAATATTTTTTAGACAAGGCAGGACTACCAAAAAAACCTCGACAGGTAACCCGACTTGATACGTAGTTATTATGGTTCATAACTATCACCATCTTCTCTCATGCACCAAGAGAGGTTAATTGGGCTAATTCCAGTCAAGAATTTTTTATTTTTCTTTTCTACTTAATTGGCCTACCAAAAAAAAGCTCAATAATTTTTTCTTTTTCTTTTCTAGAGGAGAATCCAAACAAGAATTTCTCTGGGATCAATTGTGCTAATAGTCAATAAATTGAACGAACAACAACAACAGGCGGTGACCGAAATTGGATTGGGAGGTTTGTTGGGGATAAGGTGCACACGACTAAATATTGAGTTGTGCGAATTCCTTGTTCATAACTTCAATCCCAAATCTTGTTCTTTGGATGTACATGATCATCAATTTAACCTCACATTGAAAGACGTTAGTGATATATTGGGAGTACGATCCAACGGCTGTGACATTGACGATCGGGGATCTCTTGAAGGAATGGAGAGTTTGCAAGAAAGTGTTGGAGTGGTCAATGGGGTAATTCCTTTGGATGGATTAAGAAAGTATCTTGAAGACGAAAAGACCGTTGATGCTGGAGATGAGTTCAAGCGGAAATTCGCTTTATATGCATTAGGTGCACTTTTATGCCCAACCACGAAGGTATCCCTGAATGTTTCTTCCCTTCATTTCGTGAAGGATGTTGAAGTCATGAAAAATTGCAATTGGGGGAACTTAACATTGCACTCCCTAGTCTGCGGCATCAAGATTTACCAAGACGAGAAAAGGGTTAATATCAGTGGATGTTTGTTTCTCCTATTGGTATGTACCTCAATTATATTCTGACAATTGCTTGGTTAACACGTTAACTTTTTTATTTTTGTTTGTTGTTCATAAGGTCCCTTGTTATGCAGTTGTTGTATTTTTGTCATGCAGTTGTTTTATTTGGATAATGTTTCTCCAACTTTCGAGAGCACGTATGCTACTACGCGATCGATTCCTCGCCTGAATGATTGGGGTGATTCACAACTCAAAAAGACCTTTCGCCTGAATGATTGGGGTGATTCACAACCCATTGATAAATTAAACAAACAGAAGACAAAAAAGCGAAAAAAACAAATGGCCTTGTTCGTGACCGGACAAATTATATATCTAGCTCATCAGGCTTTTACTGGAAGCTGTATCCATAACTCTTTATTCATTAATACATGAATACCAACTATCATGGGGACTCATAAAAGAGAAGAGAAGCAAAACCCAGGCCAAAATTCTTCGTAAAACTCACTCCAACAAAAAACAGACATAGATTCTTCTAAATAGTAAATACTCGTCAAACTCGTTGGTAACACTTCTTAACCGGCTTATCGCAGAGCATACAGAAGTTCAAGCTCTACCTAGAGATCCTTCTTCACAGCTTGATATCAATTCAGCAAGTTTTCTCCTTGAAGGATGACCGCCAGATCTATTGTCAGCCCCATTCCTGGGAATGCAGGAAAAGCACAGATTTTATTGCCCAAATTAGCTCACAGCATGCTAAGAAAACACTAACTGCAGAAATGGAGCTGCTAATGAGAAAACACGACGTTTTCCATGACAGGGACCAATATCTTCAACCTAGTTTTTTATATTTCATCCAAACATACTAGTGTGGGTAATAGAGAAACTTCATTGAAAGGTGAAGCATTGGTTAGCTAGACACAAAACCGAGAAAATACTAGACACTAACCCAAATGGAGAAAATTTTGACAGGGTTTCCTTGCTTTATGGCCTAGCCTGACACCTTGCGTCTCAAAATGGCAACACCAACAACAAACTTCAAAAACAATAGTATGTATGAGCCCATGCCGGGCGTTTCAAACTCCATATGCAAAGTACGCTTCGAACTCCGAGCATTACTATATTGATCAAATAACAGCCGACTTGTCTTTTGCAATCAGCTAAAGATGTTATGCATATTCTTCTCTTCTGGTAATAAGAAAAGCCAATTCAATGGAAAGAATACATTTATGAGAATGGGCTTCAAATAGGCAGCCACATGGGGACAAATTTTAATCAGAATAATGCAAATAAGTACTAACTGAAGAAGCAATTTAACTTATCAGAAAAGTATATCGTCAAACTAAGATAGGTTCATTATAGTAATATCTGATGAAACCATATGGCAAACTATCAATCTCCATTAGGCAGGACTATGTCTGATCTCTTTCCAAAACTGATAACTTCCAATGCTTTTCTGAAATCAGTTTTCGTGGATCTACTGTTCTGTTGTAGTACCAATATCACGCCATGTCTACTTCTCTAGAAAGACCTCTTGACGCTTTCAAACAATGTAGATTGGTTAAATGCTTAGGAGAATGGAGCCTTTCTTTATATAGAGATTGTCCAAACCAGGATTTGTGGATGGCTCCTACAACCTTAATTAGGACTTAAGATAAGTTGAAGGGCATGATACATATAGGAGTAATAAATAAGCACATGGAGACTTCACCATGATCAATAATGCCAAGCAATATCATAAACTTAACGAGCATTGATAAGCTAGTCTACATGCCCAAACTCAATGAGGCAATTAAAAAAGCTAAAATAACTCATAAGACACCATAAAGGCAAGATAATGCCACCTATAGGACACTAGAACTTGACTGGATGGCTCCATTTGTTGCAGCTCCTTCTTCATCTTCCTGCGAGAACACAAATGATTAAATTACCCATAGGATGAACATCATTGTACTACTTTTCAAGAAAAATTCCAAAAAAATTTAACTTGTAAAAATGTGATCAAAGGTGGTCTCTCTTTACAATAGTACTGGTGCTTGCTTGGGAAAACACAAACATCATGTAGAAAATAATAGTGCAATTAAAATCCCAAAATTTTAAACTACACCAGAGGTAGACATACCTTACTAGCTTCACTAATTCTAAATGATCCATTTTGGCACACTTGAGCATCACGACTCGCAGTTGTTCTATTGATGTCATGTCCTGACTCCAAAGGAGTTAGATCTGTACGCTCATGGTTAGTGTAAAGTTGCCTTTTCACATGATGGGTCATAGCAGGACCTGTTGATTTCCTTTTTCATCCTATTTGTGTAAAAGGGGAAGGAGGAGGAGTTGGATAGCCGTCCTCCGAAGGACAGTGTGTCGCTGGTGGTTGGTAGTCATTCTTATCGAACGAGATACTACTCATTCCTCGGCTAGCTGAAGGAAATTTTGGACACGTTCTCTTTGTGTGGCCTGGAACCCTGCACCTTCCGCATTTCCTTGGCCTTTTGGGTTTGCCCATAGAAGAGTTCCCCCCCGGATTACCTTTGGTCTTGACTATATTAGGATCCCCAATGCCAAACAGCTTGGTCTTCCTATTTCCTTGAACACTGTTGGGGTTATCCTCTTTTGTCATTGCCCGGCGTTTCTTCAACCGCCACAGAAACTGGACGGCTACTTCCCTAGCCTCTTTGAAATCCAAGTCAGCGTGTGAGGCATAATACGACACTTCGTTGAAAAGTGAGCTTAATATACCGTAACGTGCTGTCTGAGTTAGTGTGGTATCAATTTTGCTATGAGTATGTACCTGATGGTTAGGCCTATGTTGCCTCGCCCACCTCTGCAAGACACAATTCTGAGGAATACACAATAGATGGTTTAATTTCATAACACAAATCATGTGGCAGCAGGGTATGCCAAACGATTCGAATTTCAAGCAAGAACACATCATTCGATTCTCCGCTGGATGATAGTCAACTGTCCATGTTTTCTCAGGTGACCCGTATTTAGATAAGTAATACTTGTGATGGTCTATCCCCTCGATCACAACTGTTTTCTCCACATTGTACTTGCTTGCTCGGTCAAGTTCCTCACGAAATAACAAGAAAATATTTCGAGTGAACATGTCGGCTCCATGTTTCTCTAGACGCTTCAGTGATGTAGTCAAAACCGGAAAACTGTTCTCTGTTCGGACCTCTGCCTTTGCCTCTCTATTTCGAATACGCCCAAGAGCCCTATCATAATGTACCATAAATTCAAATAGCCTTAGTCTCTGTTTTAAGAACTGGTTGAAATAGGCATTCATGCCTTCTACCCGCTGTGTACTCGATGCTCCAGCAAACATATAGCCACGAAGGTATGCCTGAGCCCATAAAGAACGTTTGCTATAAGTCTCCAACACCCAAGGTTTTTGCTCAATATTGTACCGTTTCACCACCTGATCCCAAACGTTTTCGAACTCATCTATTTCACAATCCATTTGTTTGTCACGACCCTGACCCGCCCCTTGAGGTCTTAATCATGACAAATGCCAGTGATTTCTCACTAAGGCCAAATCACAAATCAAATATCATCTAAGCAAGTGATAATCAAAAGGGGCTAAACATAACAGCGGAAGCAAAAGTCAACTTTTATTGATAACAAACCAAAGTTTTACATAGATTTACAAACCAAAAGGGTAAACCTCCCAGAGCTGTGCTTACATATAACCTCAAAAGCAGACAAACCATATACAAGCGAAGTGTCTACAAGCATAACTTCATTTCCACAAGTTTCCAAAAATTCAACACATCCCAAAAGTAAACACGCCACCGCACTACGCGTCACTTCCTGAAAGGTGGAGAAGAAAGTCCATAAGCCAAAGCTCGTGCGAATGATTAATACTTAACTCACATGCCTTCCATGGACAACGCAAAATAATTTTGATAATATTTCAAAACAAAGAACTAAAATCCATAAGCCAAATATAATGCACATTCCGCTATTCAAAATTCGAAAGCTACCGGGCGTCCCCGGTAGTGGATAAGCCAGACGTCTATGCGTTATCCCAAAACACACACCAACCTCAAACACCCTTGCTAGCCATTAAGCCGTCCCCTAGCAAGACCGGACGTTGGGAATGCCATTAAATAGATTCGCAAATATTTCACAAATAGGTCCACCTTCCATTGTTATCCATGGAGTACACAATTTATAAAACATGTTCAAATAAGCTCGATAAAGAAAACAAGTTCAAAACCATGTGTTTAGGTATTAATCACTCACCTCGGCTCTACGAACCACCCGAACCTCCTAAAACAATTAGGCAATAAAAACATGATTAGGAACTGTTAAACATGCTTAAATATACCTAAATGAGGTCCTAAATACATTTAAGAACGATTTAAAGAAGTTAGATAACTAGTCTCAAGAAAACAATCACAGAATCAGCAGTTCCATAAACTTCAACGCAAAAACTGACTTTGCACAAGAATAACTAACGCACAAGCTCTACATACTTTTTAAGGTCTATGAATCTAGTTTCAAAATCAGAAATCGGATCGCAATTTCATCGCTCGAGCTAAAAAATATGACCGTTTCCGTAACACGTGTCTGTGCAGTCAGCACAGTCCGAAATTGCGTGCTTCTAGGTTACGAATTTCTACAGAATTTAATACTTCAAATATGATTCCGAAATTTTTACCATAGACAATAGACTCATAGAGGAACTCTCTATAAAAATCTCGTAATTTTCGGAGCTCAGGAACTGCCTCAAAAAAATTCCCCAAAAACAGGACAGATTCAAGGTTCCTCAAACCGGCAGATTTTTCCAGAAATTTCATCTTCTTCTTCCTGTGATTTACAGCTCCGAAACCCTTCCAAAACAGTTCTAATTCACACCGAAACCTCACTAATCAAGTTCAAACTCATAGATATAGAAGAGCCACTCCAAGAACATCAATTTATGCATCAAAACAAGCTTTAAACTCATTAATTCAAGAGATTCAAGTGGTGCTCCTCCCCAAACCCAAGTTCACCCAATATATATAAAATTCATCCACTAAACATGAAATTCAACTACTAAAACATGGGATTCAACATACAAAACACGAATTCAGGTAAGAGATGTAAGAATTACCGAGTTAAATCTTCAATTTCAAGCCTAGTCAAGATTTCCCCTAACTTTTCTTCTCTTCCTTCTTCTTCCCTTAGTCGCTCTCTCTCTCTCTCTCTCTCTCTACGTTTCTGATATGAACAAGAGAAAGGAAGAACGTAGAACCTTCCCTGTTTTGTCTTACTCGGCTTAGGAAAAAATTATTGAGTGTGTGTGTGTCATATTCTAACTTATGCTCCAATTTCATTTAGCTATCAAATTAAGCCCAATAACTCACATAATTAACTTAAAACTTAATTAAAGATTAGGGGTATTACACTCTCCCCCACTTATAGAAGTTTGTCCTCAAACTTAAGTTACCTTGTATTGGAAAGAGGTACGGATACTTCTTTCGCATGTCCTCCTCCGTTTCCCATGTCGCTTCTCCCCCACGCTGATTAGTCCACCACACTTTAACTAACGGTATCACTTTGTTCCTAAGAACTTTGTCCTTTCGGCCAATGATCTTTTCCGGCTTCACCTCGTATCTCAAGTCTCCCCGAAGTTCAGTAGGTGTTGTCACAAGCAACCTTTCATCGGAGTTAGGCAAACATCGACGTAACATGGACACATGGAAAACATCGTGAACATAGGATAACTCCGGCGGTAACGCTAACCGATAACTCACCTCACCAACCTTATTTAGAACTTCAAATGGTCCAACATACCTCGGTTGTAGCTTTCCTGCCTTTCCAAACCGCCTTTTTCCCTTCATTGGCGATGCTTTCAAAAACACAAAGTCCCCAACTTCAAACTTCAATGGTCTCCTCTTTGAATCCGCGTAACTCTTTTGCCGGCTTTGTGCCGCTTTCAATCTTTCTTGAATTACTCGAATCCTCTCGGTAGTTTCATCGGCAATAGCCGGTCCTTCTAGTCTCCTCTCCCCCACTTCGGTCCAGCATATTGGTGATCGACATTTCCTCCCATATAGTGCCTCGTATGGTGCCACTCCTATGCTTGCCTGATAACTATTGTTATATGCAAATTCTGCCAGAGACAAATGTTTCTCCCAGCTCCCCTGAAAATCCAAAACACAAGCCCGTAACATATCCTCTAATACTTGAATCACCCTTTCAGACTGACCGTCGGTTTGTGGATGAAATGCTGTGCTAAACTTCAATTCCGTGCCCATAGCCTTTTGCAAACTCCTCCAGAAATTAGAAGTAAATCTCGAATCCCGATCCGACACGATAGATACCGGAGTGCCATGAAGTCGTATTATCTCCTTAATGTACAATTCAGCCAATTGTTCCAAGGTAAATGAGACATTCACAGGCAAGAAATGCGCAGATTTTGTTAAACGGTCCACAATCACCCATATTGCATTATTTCCTTTCTGTGTACGCGGCAATCCCACAACAAAGTCCATCGTGATGTGCTCCCATTTCCATTCCGGTATAGGCAATGGTTGAAGTAACCCCGCTGGATTTTTATGCTCAGCTTTAACTCGTTGGCACGTTAGACATTGCGAAACAAATTCAGCTACCTCTCTTTTCATACCTGGCCACCAATACACTTCCCTAAGATCTCGATACATTTTATTGCTTCCAGGGTGAACTGCAAATCTGGATTTATGAGCCTCCTCCAAGATTTGTCTTCGGATTTCTGGTACATCAGGTACACAAACCCTGTTTCGAAATCTCAGTACACCATCTCTAAAAGAGAAGTCCTCCTTAGGTTTAGTTTCCAATGCCTCAATAATGTTCTTCAAAAATTCATCATCCGGCTGTCTTTGTGTAACAGTTTCATATAACACAGGTTGAACCATAAAAGCAGCCAATATAGCATCGGTGCCATGAACGGAAACCTCCAATTCTAGCTTCTCCATTTCTCTAATCAAGGCCTGTTGAGAAGTGAGCAAATAACATAATTCGCCCGATGATTTTCGACTCAAGGCATCCGCAACCACATTAGCTTTACCCGGATGATACTGAATTGTCAAATCATAGTCTTTCATCAATTCAAGCCACCTTCTCTGCCTCAAGTTCAACTCCTTTTGCGTGAAGAGATATTTCAAGCTCTTATGGTCCGTATAAATCTCACATGACGCCCCATACAAATAGTGTCGCCACAATTTCAAAGCAAAGATCACTGCCGCTAACTCCAGATCATGTGTGGGATAATTCTTTTCATGCAATTTCAGTTGGCGTGAAGCATAAGCGATCACCTTTCCGTGCTGCATCAGAACACAGCCCAAACCTCGATGTGAAGCATCGCTGAAAATCACAAATCCCTCTGTCCCCGATGGCAAAGTCAAAATCGGTGCTGTCACTAGCCGTTCTTTCAATTCTAGGAAACAACTTTCTCTCTCCTCAGTCCACACAAATGGAACTTCTCTCCGTGTCAATTCAGTCAACGGCCCTGCAATTTTAGAAAAGTCTTTCACAAATTTCCGATAGTATCCAGCCAATCCTAAGAAGCTGCGAACTTCTGTCACTGTAGTCGGTCTTGGCCAATCCATTATCGCCTCAATCTTCTGTGGATCAACTGTAATACCATCCCCACTGATCACATGTCCAAGGAATGCAACACTAGATAGCCAGAACTCACATTTCTTCAATTTGCCAAATAACTTATTCTCCCGTAGTGTTTGTAAAACCCTCCTCAAGTGCTCGGCATGCTGTTCCGGAGTCTTAGAGTACACAAGTATATCGTCAATGAATACAACAACAAATTCATCTAGGTAATACTTGAACACTCTATTCATTAAATCCATAAAAGCCGCCGGTGCATTAGTAACCCCAAAAGGCATGACTAAAAATTCATAATGTCCATACCTTGTTCTGAACGCTGTTTTCTCAACATCCTTTGTCTTTACCTTTAACTGATGGTAGCCCGATCGAAGATCAATTTTAGAAAACACCCTCGCTCCTTGTAGTTGATCGAATAAATCATCAATCCTCGGAAGTGGATACCTATTCTTGATAGTCACCTTATTCAGCTCCCGGTAATCAATGCAAAGCCTCATGGTACCGTCCTTCTTCTTCACAAATAAGACCGGTGCTCCCCAAGGCGAGATACTTGGTTTGATAAACCCCTTGTCGAGTAATTCCTGCAATTGAACTTTCAATTCCTTCAACTCCAACGGTGCCATTCGATATGGAGTCTTAGAAATCGGTTGAGTCCCCGGAACAAGGTCAATAACAAACTCTATCTCCCTGTCAACCAATAGACCAGGCAAATCCTCCGGAAACACATCAGGAAACTCATTAACAATAGGGATATCTTGCAAGGTAGTTACTCCAGATTCAGTAGTAAGAATTGAACACAGATAACCTTGACACCCTTTATTTATCAATCTACGAGCATGCATAGCAGATATCAAATAAGGCGGTGGAACCACTGCTTTTCCCTCAAAAATAATATCTCCCTTATCTGGTATCTGAATCATAACTCTTTTGGCAATACAATCTATCGTGGCAAAGTTGGAAGTCAACCAATCCATCCCCAGTATGACATTGAAATGACTCATATTTAAAGGAATTAAATCAACTAACAGATGCGCACTTCCAACTAATATATCACATGCCTTATAGACTGTAGAACATATAACACCACTACCCATAGGTTGTGACACATGCAATTCGTAGTCAAGTGATTCAAGTGGTCTAGTCAATTTAATAGCAAACTGTGCAGAAACAAATGAATGCGTAGATCCCGAATCAATAAGTACATGAGCTAAATGACCACAAATATGGAGAGTACCTGACACCACTGAATTTGTGTTTTGGGAGTCCCCTGGCGTCATTGCAAACATCTTGCCCTGCCTCCTTCCTGAATCTAACTTCGCTCCTGAACTCTGCGCTGAACTAGTAGTGGCTGTTGGTCTTGGCACAAACCCCGAACCCATTGAAGTCGCACGTCTATCCACAAATCCCGGCCTTGGTGCATTCGTACAATTTCTCATCAAATGTCCCACCTGTCCACACTTATAACACGCTCCAGCATCTCGATAGCATTGCCCGGTATGTACCTTACCACACTTCCCACATGGCCGGTTCTGATTTCCTCCACTACTACTACCTTGACTCCACCCAGACGTTCCGGTATTCTGCTTTTTATATGGATTGCTGCCTCCCTGATTCCTTGGTGGCACATAACTGATTTGTCTCCTTTGTTCATTACCAGAAGTGTTCGATTTCTCACCATCGGTTTCTGCCATTAAAGCCACATTCAGTACATCCGTATATGTTGGCAGCCTAAGCATCTTGATTGGCTTGCGAAGACCATCCTTTAGACCTTCCTCGAATCTCCTTGCTTTAAGATTCTCCGTTGAAATCATGTGTGGTGCGAATTGACTCAAGTCGGTAAAAGCTTTATCGTATTCAGACACTGTCACATTTCCTTGCTTCAAATTAATGAACTCCGTACATTTGTTGTCCTTCAAGGTTTGTGGAAAGTACTTCTCATAAAATATCTCCTTAAACCGTGTCCAATTCATGTTTTGTTCCCTTTCTCTTTGTTGTAACCACCATCTATGAGCTTCTCCTTCAAAGTTGTAGGTAGCAAGAACCACTTTGTGTGTTTCTGGACACTCAGTGTCCAAAATAACTGAAAATATCTTTTCCATACCCTGAACCCAATTATAAGCCTTTAGCCCATCAATTCCCCCTTCAAATGTTGGAGGTTTCATTTTCTGAAAATCTTTGATACTAATCGGCCCAACTCTAGCAGGTTCTCTAATCACGACAGGCGGTGGCTGATTTTGCTGGGCTTGCTGGTTCATTACCCCAAGTAATCCCTCAAGTATCCGCTCCATTCTCTCCAACCTATCTGGAGGTGGAGGTGGGGGTGGAGGTAGTGCCCCCTCTGGAATATCCCGATGCTCCATTTGCTAAATCAAAAGAGACAAAATTCACATTGTACAATTCATATCATGATCACATAAATTATGCACATATAGTCATGTAACAATCGCATTAATAATTTCATAGCATAGCATCCAATATGGCTCACTTAGCACATAGACTTTACTTGTCCTAAAGCTCTGAGGGCTTGTGTGTGAGTCATTGCTAACCGTGCATCTCATTGTTCTAACGTATTGCTCATGCTCTGATACCAAAAACTTTGTCACGACCCTGACCCGCCCCTTGAGGTCTTAATCATGACAAATGCCAGTGATTTCTCACTAAGGCCAAATCACAAATCAAATATCATCTAAGCAAGTGATAATCAAAAGGGGCTAAACATAACAGCGGAAGCAAAAGTCAACTTTTATTGATAACAAACCAAAGTTTTACATAGATTTACAAACCAAAAGGGTAAACCTCCCAGAGCTGTGCTTACATATAACCTCAAAAGCAGACAAACCATATACAAGCGAAGTGTCTACAAGCATAACTTCATTTCCACAAGTTTCCAAAAATTCAACACATCCCAAAAGTAAACACGCCACCGCACTACGCGTCACTTCCTGAAAGGTGGAGAAGAAAGTCCATAAGCCAAAGCTCGTGCGAATGATTAATACTTAACTCACATGCCTTCCATGGACAACGCAAAATAATTTTGATAATATTTCAAAACAAAGAACTAAAATCCATAAGCCAAATATAATGCACATTCCGCTATTCAAAATTCGAAAGCTACCGGGCGTCCCCGGTAGTGGATAAGCCAGACGTCTATGCGTTATCCCAAAACACACACCAACCTCAAACACCCTTGCTAGCCATTAAGCCGTCCCCTAGCAAGACCGGACGTTGGGAATGCCATTAAATAGATTCGCAAATATTTCACAAATAGGTCCACCTTCCATTGTTATCCATGGAGTACACAATTTATAAAACATGTTCAAATAAGCTCGATAAAGAAAACAAGTTCAAAACCATGTGTTTAGGTATTAATCACTCACCTCGGCTCTACGAACCACCCGAACCTCCTAAAACAATTAGGCAATAAAAACATGATTAGGAACTGTTAAACATGCTTAAATATACCTAAATGAGGTCCTAAATACATTTAAGAACGATTTAAAGAAGTTAGATAACTAGTCTCAAGAAAACAATCACAGAATCAGCAGTTCCATAAACTTCAACGCAAAAACTGACTTTGCACAAGAATAACTAACGCACAAGCTCTACATACTTTTTAAGGTCTATGAATCTAGTTTCAAAATCAGAAATCGGATCGCAATTTCATCGCTCGAGCTAAAAAATATGACCGTTTCCGTAACACGTGTCTGTGCAGTCAGCACAGTCCGAAATTGCGTGCTTCTAGGTTACGAATTTCTACAGAATTTAATACTTCAAATATGATTCCGAAATTTTTACCATAGACAATAGACTCATAGAGGAACTCTCTATAAAAATCTCGTAATTTTCGGAGCTCAGGAACTGCCTCAAAAAAATTCCCCAAAAACAGGACAGATTCAAGGTTCCTCAAACCGGCAGATTTTTCCAGAAATTTCATCTTCTTCTTCCTGTGATTTACAGCTCCGAAACCCTTCCAAAACAGTTCTAATTCACACCGAAACCTCACTAATCAAGTTCAAACTCATAGATATAGAAGAGCCACTCCAAGAACATCAATTTATGCATCAAAACAAGCTTTAAACTCATTAATTCAAGAGATTCAAGTGGTGCTCCTCCCCAAACCCAAGTTCACCCAATATATATAAAATTCATCCACTAAACATGAAATTCAACTACTAAAACATGGGATTCAACATACAAAACACGAATTCAGGTAAGAGATGTAAGAATTACCGAGTTAAATCTTCAATTTCAAGCCTAGTCAAGATTTCCCCTAACTTTTCTTCTCTTCCTTCTTCTTCCCTTAGTCGCTCTCTCTCTCTCTCTCTCTCTACGTTTCTGATATGAACAAGAGAAAGGAAGAACGTAGAACCTTCCCTGTTTTGTCTTACTCGGCTTAGGAAAAAAATTATTGAGTGTGTGTGTGTCATATTCTAACTTATGCTCCAATTTCATTTAGCTATCAAATTAAGCCCAATAACTCACATAATTAACTTAAAACTTAATTAAAGATTAGGGGTATTACAGCATACACCGCTTGAAATCTTCTTGAAACTCAGGTTTGTGGATATTTGTCGCGGCATTTCGCGACAGATGCCACGAACAAAGACGATGCCTACAATCCGGAATGACTTTTTGAATTGCCTGACGCATTGCCCTATCACCATCTGTCACTACGGACACAGGTCGTTTGTTATCCATGGCCTCCATTAAGGTTTCCAGCACCCATGTGTATGTTGCAAACGTCTCATCAACCAACAAGGCACAACCAAAAATAGTCGTCAGAAAATGGTTACTCACGCCAGCTAAAATGACAAACGGTTTCTTATATGCATTAGTTCGATAGGTTGTGTCGAATATCAGTACATCACCGAAAGCAGCGTAATCCATCCGAGACTTCGAGTCTGCCCAAAACAATTTACCTAGCCGGTTGTCCTCATCCACGGTATACTTGAAGAAAAATAATGGGTCGGCATCGGCTCTCGCAGATAAGTAACCCAAAGCACCCTCTGCATCCCCATCTTTGAGTTCTACTCTGCGCTCAACTTCAATTTTGTTCTGCAGATCTTTGAGAGTGAAGCCCACATCACCGTACCCCCCTAATTCATTGACTTTCAAATCCATGATCTGACCTGTCTTCACACCGACATTGTGCATAGCTTTTATTTGAGCTTTAACCGCATCACTCACATGCCTATGTGAGAGGAGGAAAGGCACACAACGTTTCTCTATAAATGGATGGTTGTGTTCATCGTCAAAGTGAGTCACCACATATTTTTCAACTCCTTTATCATATCGGATTCTGAAAGTAGCTCGACATCCAACTCTAGTTTCATCCCTGGGGGGTCTTTTCCGATCCTTACGGTCCAAATGTTTTTTGGATCTTCGACCTTGCTTTGAACATACCCATTTCCTCTTACGAGGCACATTAGCCTCGTCGACTTCCAACCTATCTTTCCGTATGCTAAACCCCATTTCCTTAGCGTATGCGTTGTAGAAGGCATGTGCATCATCCTCTGAATCAAATTTCTGCTCGAGAATGTCATTCTTACTATAAATGCTAGAATTAAATTTATCATTGTGGACATTTGCATGACCACCCTAACTACCATCGGACTGATCCATAATATCTACATAACAAGAAAAGTAAAGGGCTGTAGTTAAAACAATTAAATAAAAACACATAAAATGTATAGCTATACCCAAGTGATGATTGGGTTTAACCATGAGCAATCACAAGAAGCTTTGAGAACTAACGGATTTATGATATTTACCAAATGCTTAAACACAATTCATCAAGCCTAAAATTGACAGCGTGAGTATTTTTAAAAATTGAAATTACAACAGGACAAGAGACGTGCACATCCACTCAAAGTGTAAAAAGTGATAGCCAAATGTGTTGGACGCATACCTCTCTCTTTCCTTTACCTGGGTTTGTATCCCCTCGGATTAAATTTTGGTCCTCAACTCGCATGGAAGTTTGATGCCTCCAATACAAAAATTAGCTCTACTCAATAACTAAAACGCACAGTTCTATTGTCTCCAAATATCATTAACCCCTATTGTCTCCAAATATCATTAACCCCTAAGCTCCAACCCCCACTCTCAAATTACCCATGAACTACTTACCCCTACCATCTGCACATAACATTGGAGATATTTGGCCTAGGTAATGGGAACCAGCTCATAATGCATTGCAGAAGCAAAACACCTATTCTTTTGTGCCACAAATTGTAAAAAGATAATATAAGAAATGTAACAAAGAAAATACTATAAAGTCGATGACTTGGATGCTTAGACTAACTATTTATTAAGGTTATTAATCAACGACTAAGAATAATGAGCCAGATTTAATTGTTCACTAGGCCTCGTTTGATTCGGGGATTAAAATAGACAGGATTAAGAGTCCTGGAATTAATAATGCTGGACTATTTGTCCTAGTACTAATTTAGTCCTGAATCCTATACAATCCCATGTTTGATTCAGGCAGGATTAATATTGGGATATCCCATGCTGAGGCCAATCCCATGTTTGGTTCAATCCCATTACAATCAATTTTTCAAAAAAATTCCCAAACAATATTCATAACCCAAGCAATTTTTCCAATAACATGTGCATTCCAACCAAAAAATAATCTAGGCATTCCAACAAACAAATAATCTGGGCATTCCATAACTTGGGCATATATTTTCCAACATAATTGACACCCACAAATAGTACATGTTACCGTTCAAACACCCGCAGAAGAACAGATTAAAAACTGAATACAATGATAAAGGATTTGCAACTCCTAGAAGATTTTCAAGCTAAGTTACCCAAAAAATAAAAAAAAATCTCCTAGAAGAACAGATTAAAAACTGAATACAATGATTGCAACTCCTAGAATTTCCTCTGTTAGGACTAGAACCAGAGAACCAAGGATTAAGCATGGCTGGTATTCTCCCCAGTGTAGCATCAGTGGATTGCAAATCCTAGAGACTGATTAGTGGCAGCAACCAAAAGAGAATTTTCTTCAAGTGCAGCCGCATCAGATCCAAACTGAATACAATGATAAAGCATGTCTGTTTGAATGGCTTCAAACTTATTAGTCACTAAGCATTGCTTTAGTAGAATTTAGCACTTAGGCATTCCAAATTCTCTTTGAAGGTTTTACGCAAAAAAAGGAAAAAAAAATTCTGATGAAACCGCAACCTAGTCATTCTGATCAAATGGGTAGAACACGAAGTATTTCTTTTCAATTTGATCAAGTGGGTAGAACATAAATATGTGAAAAAAAGGGGAAAACAAAAAAAATATAGAAGAACAAACAACTACGGCTTTGAAACAACCGAATCAAGCAAATCGGAACTCAAACAACTAGGGCTTCTCAAATCGGAACTCAAACAACTAGGGCTTCTCAAATCAGAACTCAAACAACTAGGGCTTCTCAAATCGGAACTCAAACGGTAGTGATTAGGTAAATGATACCAATATACAAACGGTCAATGACGTAATATTGGTCACATATGAAATAACCGAATTATGAAATAAGGGCTTAAGAATTGTACACTATGTCAAGTCCAATTTAAGTACGCAATTTAAGCAATGAAAGTAGGCTAATTTTATTTTCCATTTAGTTAGTCCCCTCTGTCTTTCTATCTTAAAGATGCACTACCAATCATGCAGATGGATAGCTCCAAACACCCATTCACATAAGCTATAGAGTTTTCTAAACACCCATTCAAAGAATATATACTGCAGAGGGATAGCTCCAAACACCTATTCACTAGTAATAAAAGAAAACGGGTGGAGAAACCAATTTCTGCATTTTCATGGTTCTAAGGACAAAGATGAGTTCTAGAATTGAAAACATTCAAAAGGGGGTAAAAGCCATTAAACTATTGTTTCAAAACAAAGAACAAAGATGGGAAAATCTCGAAAAGTAAAGAATACAAGCACAGTTTAAACTATATCAATATGCATGATGCAAGCACAGTTTTTTCCCCTAAGTTTTCTTCGTTTGTCAATTTGATGGGGAAATCATCCCAGCTGTTTTAATACTAAGAACTGCAGCACCAAACATTTCCCCAGCCCCCTAATTAGAAAACAAGAAAATCGATCAACAGTAATAACAACAGTGGTGAATTGAAGAAATTTTGGATATCTTTCGACTAAAACTTGGATAACTTTTTACTTACTTGGCTCGTAATAGCTACCAGAAGAACTGCAGACAAGGGGTATCCATGCCTAATCTTGCAAGATCATTTCAGCTATTCTGATATTAGCATCCATAAACAATCAATTAGTTCAATTTTCTCACAAACTAAGATGATATGCATTACGTAGAGCTAATTTCCATCATACATTGGAGTCATATAGTTGAGAGAAGCATTTTATCGAACACGTGGTTCGCAGTGAAACTACGTAATCAAAATTTTCATTCAACTATGAATAGCATTGATAAGATGAAGGCATAAAAAAACTACACAATAAAAAGGTTGAACCAATTCCTTATCTACGGAAAAAGCCCTAGTTTTTCCCTAAAGACAAACCTGATTTATTAACCCATGAAAGGATTCAATTAAAAGGAACAAGATGGAATGAGCCCACAGTTGCTCCCCTTTCGTTATGTGTTTGGTGAGAAATCACCGTTACCAGGCCCGAAGAGAAAGGGAGAGAGACTTACTGTCACGCTAGCGAGGACGTCGGAGTGAGTGGTCGCCTGAGTGTGGTCGTCAAACCAGAACGAGCAGTGGGAGGGAGATTTGTCCAGAGACGATAGTCCTGCGAAATCACTACGGATTGAGATGTGGGAAGATGGCGGAGGAAATCGTCGGAGTGAGGTCTTCGAAAGGTAGGGAGAGAGCCAGAGAGGAGGGGTAGAGCCAGAGAGGAGATATGGAGAGCGAGAGAGACTACTGAGAGTCAGGGAGGATAGCCACCGTTTACCTGTTAAGCCATTTTTTCATTTTGTTAATTGACCTATTAATTGAGTGGTCTGGATTATTTTCTTTGAAATCCAATGGTTTAAAATTTTGGTGTGTACGGTACACCCCCTAATAAGGGGTGTGTACCATAGGACTACCCAAATATCAATTGGGGTGAGATACCTCAATGCGCAAATTCAATTTATTTTTTGGATAATTTACATGTATATCCTCTGTACTATTACCGATTTGAAGATACACCCCTTGTACTTCTTAATTTGCTGTATTATTTATGAATAGGGTGTACCCTTTTCATAAATTGTGCTCCTTCCCCAATTACCCAATTAAGCCCCCCCCCCCCCCCCCCCCCCCCCCCCCAATTTGGATATTAAAAAGAAGGTTAAAAGTACACGGAGACCCTTTAACTATCACTTTTTCTCACGGAGATCCCTTAACATTCAAAATTGCCGATACAAACCTTCTCAACTATAGCCGTTAACTAATCAACGGCCTTCTATCAAAAAGACCGTTAGTATGAAGGGGTTAGCATGGAGCTTTTTTTATTTTTTTTTATTTTGTAGATAAGGGGGTCAGTGGAGGCGATTTTTAAGGATAGAATCATCATTTTCCCTCATAATTGAGGAGGTCTGTATGAGTGATTTTAAATGTTAGGGGGTCTCTGTGACAAGAAATGGTAGTTGAGGGGGTCTCATGGCCAGGTACTCTCACCTAAAAAGAACTTTGAAGTCAATTAGTCACATTTTCCCGCATTCATACAATTTTCCTCACCTACACTCATCACTACCAACCAAACCAATATACTGATCATAGGAAATCTTGACCGAGCCAAGAATCAAGCATGAGATTGAGTACATTAACAAAGAGTATGAACATCCTCTCTACAGGACTTGAACTCACACCCTCATTGTACTTAAGTACAGCTACACAACCGTTGGGCCAACTGCCTCGGTTATAGTAAGTTAATTAGAGTTTGTAGCTTATAGTTATAACGCCTAGCTTGATAATGTAGGTTTGCTACTAAATGGGAAAGTTGAATATTGCTGCAATTCCTCAATATGGCTGGTGTTTGTTCTAATTTGGTGTCATCAAGAAACATTTACTTTTTGCTCATGTATCATCGGGCATGTTCCTGGGGGCCAATTGATTGATGGGAATATGCAATAATGATGAAATTCTAACACATGGCATGTACCTTAGAGCCAAATTGTTTGACCGGAATATTCAATAATTATGAAATTAATAATAGCACATCTCTCTACGTATAGAGAAAGCAATTGGATTCACACCGAGACAACCTTGAACATAGTAGAAATTAATTTTCACATGGCTATCACTTCATCCATACTATGTTTTTTTTTTTGAACTGCAAGGAGAACGGCAAGTATGCCAAGTCCGAGACCCAATCTTTTTTTTTTCTTTCAGTCGATGAATTTCCACATGAACTCATTCTTTCAACTCTTTCTTTCCTCGTATCTTGCACAATTTGGATTACCTTTGAAGGGCAGACCAGTGCAAGGATGAAGTAGCCCATTGTGGCATAAAAGTAAATGGTTCGACTCTAGGAAACAACGATCACTACTTGTAAGGGTAAGGCTGCATATATTAACTATTCTCCAGGCCCCACATTCGGTAGTTTCGTGAGCTAGTTACGCCTTTTTATTTGATAATAATATGTATCCTCTGCTATTGAAGTCCCACTTGAAATATGGTCTTAATTAAAGTAACATTACTTAAACGAGAAAATTCACATGCATGCTTGAGACAGACTAAAAACCTAAGAGGAACATATACTTGAAAAAAGGGAAAATTTCAAAATAGCACCTGAACTTTCACCCAAATGTCACGGAGACACCTGAACTTAAGTTTATTTCAATTAAACACCTGTACTAATAAAACCCCCAAATTTAAGCCCCTGCCGTTAACACTCCGTTCATTTCGTCCAAAAATCACTGACGTGGCATAACTTACCTGTTCAGTGGACCCATTGCACATGTTACAAACACAAGACGATGCACCCAATCCAAACCCCACCCTTTACTTCACCCCATTCCTCCACCATCTGTCTCCCTCCGCAACAACTCCTCCTCCATCTCCGCCTCCTTGGACCACACACCCTCCTCACAAAAAAATGCCCTTCCTCCTCGGCAAACGACTCCGCTCCGACGACCACGACCACGACGCCGTCAATAAAGACACTGTCTCCAAATCTCTACCTCTTCAACAACCTGATCACCAGAGACTCAATCCATCTCTTCTCCAACTGGGTCTCGAAATCTGCATTCTCGTTCGACGATTCCGCTTGCGTGTTCGTGTTCGGTGCCTGCGCTCGGTCTTGCACCGCGGTTCTGGCGTTGTTCGAAGGGAAACAAGTGCACGCTCGGATCAAACATGGGTTTTTGTCTAATGTAATTCTGGGAACCACTGCTGTTCATTTCTATGCGAGTAATCGGGACGTGGGTTTCGCGCGCTGAGTGTTTGTTGAAATTGCTGTGAGGAGTAGTGCTACTTGGAATGCCATGATAAAGGGCTACTGTTCAGAGAAATTGAAGTGGTCGGGGAGAGAGAAATGGTCAGTGTTGGTGGTGGACCGTGATGGACCGCGGTGGGCCGACGGCCATGGCTGCCATGCGTTCTCCAATTCCATTTCCTTTTCCATTTCTTTTTTGTTTAAGCCGAGAGAGAGGGAGAGACCAAGAGGGGGAAAGAAGGATCACCGTGGAGAGAGAGAGCTGGTCAGATAGGGAAATTGCTGGAGCGGTTTGCCACTCGTCGAAGAAGAAGGGAGCCAGAGCTAGGGGTGTCGACAGTGGTGGGTTTTCACAGGAGAAGAAAAGGTAAGGGAAAGAGAGGTTTTGATTCTCTATAATTTTTTGGGCTGCGAGTGTGTGCCAAAGGGGTACTTAACGGAAGAACAATGCCACATCAGCACATTTTGTCACAATTTGGACGGAATGTAACGGCAGGGGCTTAAATTTGGGAATTTTGTTAGTACAGGTGTTTAATTGAAATAAACTTAAGTTTAGGTGTCTCTGTGACATTTGGGTGAAAGTTCAGGTGCCATTTTGAAATTTTCCCTTGAAAAATATATAGAAATTGAACAACAAACTCGAACATGTAACACGTACCCAAAGCGATATGCAGCATCCCAAAGTTGTGGTGTCAACAGATATGTATCGTCAAGCTAACTATCAAACCTGAAGCATCTACGAGGGAAGAAGGAAAACTAGTTAGAGAAGAAGTTTGATGGCAGAAGATAATCACTTGCAAAATATTTGCAAGTTTGTCGGAAGCTGCAGCAGCCTGAATACTGAGTTGGTTTTTGCCCATAATTGAATTTATATAGGAAAAAATTGCTAGCTATTGTGCACCAATTTCCAGTAAAAGAACTAAGGAGAAAAACAAATACACATGCCCAATTGATAGTTGCAGAGGTTAATCAAGAACATGCCTCATTGACGTTGCAAAAATTAAAGGTTTGTTTATCATGAATGGGAATGGGGCAATAGAGGTCAACTAAACTCTTCATTTGTTGTCTCCTCTCTATGCATGTTCTGAAAAAACCTTACACTGAGGTTCTAGTTGAATATATTTTGCTTCTTAAGTTTGAATAGAAACGGAATTTTTATTTATTTATTATCTGATGTCGTGTTCATAGCTAAAGACCAAGTTAGAACTATTTGAAATGACGAAAAGAAGTGAAAATGAAAACAAGATTTTCTACATAATTTTCCTGACTTTTGGCATGTTCTTTTTTGGGAAAAATTCAAAATACCCCCCAACCTTTACACCAAAATTCAATTAGACTCCCAACCTTTTAAAAACTTCAATTTTACTCCCAACGTTATCTTCCGTTAATCAAAACGCCCCCTTCCGTCCAAATGACTAATGGATTTCGTTAAAGCCTCTGTGAAATATCGTTCTGATCGAATTTTGATGATCCGAGCCGCTCAATGTGTTTAAAACGTGATTTTAAAGGTACATTCAAGAAGTCAACAAAAAAAAAGACCGGGAAGGGCTTCATCTGAACAGTTTTTTGCTGAATAGTTCAATAAAAAACTATTCAGATGAAGCCCTTCCCGATCATTTTTTTTTGTTGATTTCTTGTGGGTACCCTTAAAATCACGTTCTAATCACATTGACCGGCTCGGATCATCGAAATTCGATCGGAAAAGGGGAGGTGCATACCGAAGCAAAATTCGGACGTCCGGATTTGAACAAAATCCGGATCGATCCGCACCTCCCCTTTTCCAATCGAATTTTGATGATCTGAGCCGCTCAATGTGTTCAAAACGTGATTTTAAGGATACTTGAGAGAAATCAACAAAAAAAATGACCGGGAAGGGCTTCATCTTAACAGTTTTTTATTGAATAGTTCAATAAAAAATTGTTCAGATGAAGCCCTTCCCGGTCATTTTTTTTTACAGAATTCTTGAGGGTACCCTTAAAATCACGTTTTGAACACATTGAGCGGCTCGGATCATCGAAATTCGATCGGGACACTATTTAACGGAGCTTTTAACGAAATCCGTTAGTCATTCGGACGGAAGGGGGCGTTTTGATTAACGGAAGATAACGTTGGGAGTAAAATTGAAGTTTTTAAAAGGTTGGGAGTCTAATTGAATTTTGGTGTAATGGTTGGGGGGTATTTTGAAATTTTCCCTTCTTTTTTTATTATTTGCTCTTAATCTTGAAAAGATTTGGGTTGAATTCCTACACGACATTGTTCGTCTCAATGAGAAAGAATCGAATAGGTATAAAATATGGACCAAAACTTAAAAGAATCATATACGGCGACGAAAAAGATCCAAAAACTTAGCATATATTTTAATATTTTTCCAATTTCTCTCAGAGACGAATGATATGATATTGTGAAGTAAAAATTTGGCTTTAATCTAGTTAGAAATTAAGGGAATTAATAAAAGAAAACCATGCGAAATAGGTCAGAGAGGCCTTCAGGAAATTTCTATTACTTGCAACCAAACAGACCCATTTGATGAAGTCTTAATGGAATTTCTTAATTATGTGGTGATAACTTTATTTTTCCTTTATTCCATGTTTCTGAACATGATTTCGTATTCCTCTAATAAGCACGGCACACAAAAGTTGAAACTCCAATGGCCCTGACAATCATTCGAGCATGAAGTTTCAGTATAAGCCAAGGAAGGTGGAGAAATAAAACTAGGCAATTTGCATAAGTCCATTGACTCAGACCTTGGGTCTATCAACTTGGCCTTCATACTTATCAAAAAAAAAAAAAAAAACCTTGGCCTTCACTGAACAGGGTGTACCCTTTTCATAATTGTACTCCTTCCCCAATTACCCAATTAAGCCTCATCTCCCAAATTTCGATCTTAAAATGAAGATTAAAGTAGACAGAAACCCCTCAACTATCACTTTTCTCACGGAGACCCCCTAACATTCAAAATCCCCGATACAAACCCCCTCAACTATAACCGTTAATCAATTAGTGGCCTTCTGTCAAAAAGAACATTAGTATGAAGAGGTCAGCGTGGACATTATTATTATTTTATATAGATAAGGGGGTTAGTGTGAGCAATTTTAAAGGGATAGAATCGTCATTTTTCTCATATAGTTGAGGGGGTCTGTATGAGCGATTTTAAATTTTAGGGGGTCTCTGAAAAAAAAAGTACTCCCTCCGTCCACTTTGTTGTGTTTATTTCGTTTTTGGCACCTCACAAAAATTAGTCTATATCTCACAATCTATAATATTTTTTATGATTTCAAAAACTTTGTTTAAAAGATTTGATTAAGATCTATCAAACAAAATCCATATTGAACGTAAAAAAATATTATAAATTAAGAGATATGAGCAATTTTTTGAGACGTTCAAAAAAAGAAAACAGTCCCAACAAAGTGGGACGAAGGGAGTAATAGTTGAGGGGGTCTCCGTGTACTTTTACCTAAAAAGAACTTTGAAGTCAATTAGTCACATTTTCCCGCATTCATACAATATTCCCCACCTACACTCACTGCCAACCAAACCAATATACTATAAGTCCAGGCCCCACATTTGGGAGTTTCGTGTGCCGGTTACACCTTTTTATTTGACAATAATATGTATCCTATGCTATTGGAGTCCCACTTGAAATGTAGTCTTAATTACAGTACATTACTTAAACGAGAAAATTCGCTGACATGCTTGAGACAGACTAAACCCTAGAGGAAGAACGTAAACTTGAAAAAATACAGAATTGAACTAACAAACTCGAAAATGTAACGCATACCCAATGCAATATGCAGCATCTCATAGTCATGGTGTCAACATATTCGTTCAAGCTAAACATCAAACTTGAAGCACCTATGAGGGAAGAAGGAAAATTAGTTTTTTTTTTTTTTTTATCAACAGTAAATTTCATTCAAGGAGCCTAATGGCACTTACATGAAAAATCAAAACAGTCGATAAGAGCTAAATCTACTGAAAACTAGGAAACGAGCAAACCACAAATGGGCATACGAGCTCAAAGATGCATTACTGCAAAAGCAGACCGACACGATGCGGCGTAGGGTCCATCCTAGCAACGGTAGATGAGCAACCTAGAGCTCAAACCATTAGAACAGTCCTTAAATGGCTAATGTTGGCTTTTACGGCGTAAGGGACGGATCCCTCACGGCCGCAAAGGGAAGCTCCAGAGCGAGATTCTGCTGGCACTTCGAAACTCCGGGCGCAGTAGATGACCAGACAACCCACAACAAGGCAGACCTCCTTGCAAGCACACAAACCAGGATCTGGAATCCAGTCCGGTTAGGAAGCAAACACCAAAACTCAATCAACGGCCACAGCACCGGAGGCAGCCAAAACCAAACGGTATACACCGATAACAGCCGACCACATCGCAACACCACTACCGAAAAGCGAGCTCTAGTAGCCACCACACACAGAAAAATTATTACCCACCACCAACACCCACTGGATCTGGGGAAACCAGACCGGGACAAAAATCCGGACGGAGGGGTTCCTCGCCGGAGAAGAAGAGGCACAAGAACGGCCAAAGAACAAACTAACTACCTCCTAATCCTCCACAAACCCTAATTATTACCTGCCAACCGAGAACCAAAAGAGCAAGGCTGCCTCCGAATCACCACGAACCAGATCCGAGCTCGCTTCGGAAAACACCACGACACACGAGCCGCCAGAGCTGAGCTGCGTCGCCGGGGTCGCCTGGGCTGAAAACTACGGAGCTGGAGAGGGGAAGGGAAAGCAGGTCCGAGATCCATGGCGCCGGGAGGAGGAGGAGGAGGGGGGGGGGGGGGGGGGGGGGGGGGGGGGGCGGGTGGTGGAGGTGGAAGGGGCGGCAGCCCCACCCCCCAAACGGAACCCTTGCTCTGGAAAAAAGTAGAGAGAGAAAGAAGAGAGAAGGACGAGAAAACGAGGAGAAAGAAAAAAGTCCCTAATTGCAGAAGATAATCACTACACAATATGCAAGTTTGGAAGCTGCAGCAGCTTGAATAATGAGTTGGTTTTTGCCCCTAATTGAATTTATATAGGAAAAACTAGGTATTGTATACCAATTTCCAGTAAAAGAAAGAAGGAGAAAAACACATACACATGCCCAATTGATAGCTGCAGAGGTTACTCAAGAACATGCCTCATTGAAAGCGCAAAAAATAATGGTTTGTTTATCCTGAATGGGAATGTGGCAATAGAGGTAAACTAAACTCTTCATTTGTTGTCACCTCTCTATTGCTCTGAAAAAACCTTACACTGAGGCTTAGTTGCAGGAAACGCCTACTTTGTAGGCGCTCCTTGACGAGAAACGCGAATCCGCGTTTCTGAGTAAGAAGCGCGATGGGAGCGCGTTCCCCTTGAGACGGGATCGCGCTCCTACGTGAGATGGGAGCTTACGAATAGAGAGAGAGAGATGAAGCAGAGACCAGAGAAAGAAGAAGAGGAAGAGAGGAAGAAATAATACCTGGTCTCTTTGATTTCGAGTTCTTTGATGTGCGAATTTCTCTCGTCTACGTCTCTCTCAAGTCGATCTCTGACATGGCTCACTCTCTCTCTCTCTCTCCATCGATTTAGTTAGGGCTTTTGGTTTGGGATTAACGCTGAAGGAGGAAGACAAGTACTGCTTTATATTAATTATATTATTACAGTTTTTACCCCTTAGTTACTGAGTATTACATTATTATTCTGTTTAGGTTCAAAATTAACAATTTTTACCCCGTTTAAAGTTTTAAAAATTATATTTTGTCCCATAATTGTCCAAAACTAATGTTATCTTAAAAAAATACAATAAAATATGTATTTTCTGTATTATATAAATAAAAATATGGTATTGTATAAATAAAAAATATGGTATTATGTAGAAAAATATATATATAATAAAATATACATAGGCGCTCCCAATCTTGGGAGCTTCTGGGTACACACGCTCCCCCGCCCCCGCTCCCGCCCCCGCCCCCGCCCCCGCCCCCGCTTCGTGCAACTAAGCACTGAGGTTCTAGATGAATTTTTGATCCTAAGTTTGAATAAAAATGGAATGTTTTTTAATTTACTATCCGACGTTGTGTTCATAGCTACAGACCAAGTTAGAACTATTTGAATTGACAAAAAGAAGTGAAAAAGAAAACATCGATCATGCTTGTTAGGAACGTGGGTGTAGTTGAGCAGAACTAAAATGTTTTGCCAGCCTTGTGGTGGTTTGAATGCCCAATGTAGATTTTTTTCTCCACCAGTTATGGGAATGTAAAAGGGTTCATACATACCTGCACATGATCAAGCTGCATATCTAGCCTTTGCTAACCTTGGAAGATCCTAAGTGATCGAGCCTTTGCTAACCTTGGAAGATCCTAAGTGATCGAGCCTTTGCTAACCTTGGAAGATCTATTTCTGCAAAAGTAAGCTCTGTTATCCAGAATGGAGAATGGAATTGGCCAAGACCAAGATCCTCCTTGATTCAACAGATTCAAAATTCAATTCCTAGTTCAATTCAACCTCGAAGGGCTAGGGAAGATGAAGTTATATGGGTTATTTCCCCTACTGGTCAATACAATACTAAGCATACTTGGGAGGCACTTAGGCATAGAGGAGGGACAGTTCAATGGGCTTCAATAGTGTGGTTTTCAAGAAGTGTATCAAGGTGGTCGTTCATTTTATGGTTAGCTTGCTTGAAGAGGTTAGCTACAAAGGAGAGACTTTGTAGATGGGGGATGACGATTGATCCAGGTTGTGTATTGTGTTCTCAAAGGGATGAAACGTTGCAACACCTTTTCTTTGAATGTAGCTATTCCAGTAGCATTTGGAAGGTTATCCTTAACAGATTTCAGATTCAGAGAAATCCGAAGGAGTGGGATAGTGAAATTCAGTGGGCTATTGATCATTGTAAGGGTAAGAGCTTTAGTTCTTTTTTGTTCAAGCTAGTGTTGGCGGCTGGGGTCTACCATCTATGTTGGAAAGGAACTCTCGAGTTTTTGCTGGTAGAAGTAGAAGGGCTGATGCAGTACTGGCTTGTATTGAGGATAATGTTAGACTTCGTGTGTGCACTTGGGAGCATTTCCCCCACTCCCTTGAGAACCAAAGACTATGCAGTCTTTGGAATATTTCAAGCAAAGTTCTTTGTACTTAATTTTTGTAGTTCCTTTTTGGTAGAATGTAGTGAGGAGTTTCCTTTGTAAAGGTTTTGTACAGTGGGTTGATCTCCCCTTGTTTTGTGTTGGTTGGTATAAAATGCGCAACTTCCCAAAAAAAAAAAAAACCTGCATATCTAGCTCTCCTACCTTCCGTGTGCTCCCAACTCTGAGAAGAATACTGTTCTTGATCACATGCAACTGAGCAACGACCTCTTTGATATCTGGTCGATCTCTTGGTAGTTCTTTTGAACAGGCTATTCCCACTCTCAGAATTGAAGTCAAGCACTCCTGAACTTCGTGAATGCTAGCCGGGCTTTGATTCTGAGAGTTTTTGATGCTTGAGCTTGTCTCTCCCGTTACTACTTGTTGAAACAGAGTTGGATCAGCAATGTCTGCTACTTGTGCAGCCATAGCCATCTCAACAAAGTTGTGGAGGGTCATACTACCATTGAACACAGTATCTGTAGGTTTCTGTTTTTTTGGTAAGTATCTATAGGTTTCTTCCCTGTGAACATCTCCAATAACAGAATACCGTAACTGTATACATCACCATATGTCACACATGCCGAACTACAAAGTTAAGAAAGATTAGCTACTAACAAAAAGGGAAAACCAATATGAGACGACCCACCAACAAGACAAAGGGGGAATTGGGTTTTATTGCTTCTGCAAGAAGCAATTTATCAAACATGTTAAGGGCAATAAGAGTTTATTATGACCAGCTCTGCCATGATCTAAATTGCGGCGGAAGATTAATAAAGTCGGGGAATGCTTACTGTGTGAAATGAAAAGCCAGCAGGAACAGATTTTGGGCTGTGGGCAACTGCGAAAGAGAACTTTCTGATCATCTGGAGGGGGTCGTCACTCGTCAATGAAAGTGACACTGGAGAAGCGGTTGGATTCAATAGGCGTAAGTGTGAGAGACATTATTACTGCTTCGTTTATGTCAAACACGAAGAATGTTCAGAACGTTGCTTCGATTAGGAGCCGCGGGAGTGGACGTTGCATTGTTTTGCATTTTGGTGTCTTTTGGGAACCAAAAGATTCAATTAGCATGACTCTAGTATTTCGGGTGGGATAGAATGGTGGATATATTTCAAGTGTTATGTAAGGCTACTCGCGGATGTACGTGCCTAAAGGCAGGTCGGTTGAATCATAGTCTCAACTTAAATAAATTGTCCATATTGCCTGATTGCTCTACGAAATAGTTGTAATTTCTACAAAACGTCAGTTACATTTTGAGATATTTTCATATTTGATCATATAAGGCAACATTATTTTGTCTATTAAGCCCCCCGGAGTCCTAATCCTAGCTCCGCCACTGGAATTCAAGCCAAGCTTGAACATATAGGTATTTGGCTTAATAGGCACGTGAACACAAAGATCATTCCGTAAATATTACAAAGATAGGGGTAGAATAATAAATATCCCACAATATGGCATGTGTGTCGGCATTGTGTATAGATATTTTCACCAGTTTTACTGTACTATAGTATCCGAATAGAAAATCTCTTATGCGAGATGAAAATGTAAGGGTTGAGGGTTTTTAATTTAATAAATGTAGCTATTAACTAAATTTTATATTTATGAGTTTTTTTCCTAGATTAATGATGCTAATTCTTCTTTATGGCTTTAAATTTGCCCATTTTATTTTGGAACTTAATAAGTTTTAGCTTAAACTAAAGCTCGAAATTTCATGAGCTTAAGCTAATACTTGAAAGCTCGAGATTGACTTGCATATTTCACGAGCCAAGCTAAGCTTATCACGAACACAAAACTTCAAACTCGAGCAAACTTGAACAATGCCAAGCTTGAGCACATGTAATAAGGAATCAAGCCAAGCTTGAACAATACTGTGCTTGGTTTGTTTGGCTCGATTAGCACCCCTAATTAGAGTGGTCGACTATTGTTTGCAATTCCTTAGAATGGCTGAGGTTTGTTCTCGTTGGTGTGGCCCCCAAGCCACTATCAGTTGGTAGCAAATTCATTATAAAGAAAATAATTGGGTTCATTCATGTACTATCTTGCAGATACTAGAAATTGCTATCAAGAAACAATTATTTTTTGAGCATATCAGACAAAATAACGAGTGGTGTATCTTGATTGGCGAGGAGCATTTCTCCAAAAACACTAAGGGCTCATTCGGCTAAATAACCCCTTAACCTCTCTCCTAAAGTCCCTTCTTTCACTTCAGAGAAAGGAAAAGGGCAACTAATAAAATCGAAAATACTACGGCTCAAACATAAATTTTTTGATATTAAATTAGCTGATTTCGTGATTTTAGTTCTTTTGATAAATATATAATAATCCCGTATGATGTTGAACAGGGAGAGGTCAAAGGTGATCAATCGCAAGTTCGTCTGATGATAAGAGTATTTAGATGGATTGTTTTGTTTTGTTTTTTACCTTATAAAATCAGCACTTGAATATGAATAGAAGTTGCATGCATTTGGCCAATTCCCACTTTAGCTTTAACACGCAAATATCGAGGGATTGGAGGGAAGAGCAATAAGATAATTAGAAGGAGAAACACATGCATTTTGGCTGTTCTTCCTTCCTTTTTTTTTTTTTTTGGCAACAAAATTTTATTAATACTCGACAAAGACTACATCGAGGCGACCGAACTCTAAACCTATTGCTAGTCATTTGCATTCAATAGAAAATATTTATTGCATTCTCCAACAACATTGATAAAATATTTGTATTGTTTCCCTCATTGGTAAATTATGACACGATAAGTAAGTCTATTATAGTTTGTAATTTTTAGAAACATTGCCGAGCTTTATAATGTAGGCTAACAAAATGGGGCGTTAGAGTAGTTAAATATTGTTGCAATTTCTCAATATCTGGGGTTTGTTCTCAGTCATGTAGCCCCTAACCCATTATGGGTCGGTAGTAAATTCAATGTAAAGAAAGCAATTTGGTTTAGATGGAGACAACCTTGCACATATATACTAGAAGTTGGCGACAAGAAACAATTACTTTGTGCTCATATGCTATTGGAGTCCCAGTACTTGACATGTAAGTCTTATAGTACATTCAAATTAGAAAATTCTCATGCTTGAAACAAACGAAAAACACAAGAGGAACATAAACTTGAAAAAAGAAAAACAGAAATTGAACAACAAAGTTGTGGTCTCAACAGATACCCCTTCAAGTTCCACCAAACCTCAAGCACCTACAAGGGAAGAAGGAAAATTAGTTATTGAAGAAGTTTCAAGAGAGAAGATCATAATCACTTAAAGAATATATTACTTTGGATGAAGATGGAGCAGCTTGAAAACTGTGTTGGTTTGTGCACATAATTGAATATATGTAGAAAAATGCTATCGTATACTCCAATTTTCATTAAGTAAAAGATCAAGAAGGAGAAAAACATATCCACATCCTCCATCATTCCAACTGATAGCTGCAAGTTGAATAATTGATCAAATTATTCAAAAACTTTGCCTCATTGAAGTTACGAGAATAAGGTTTGTTAATCCTGAAGTGGAATGTGGCATTGGAGTTCCTACGTACTTTGTTGTCTCTTCACTATCATTCTGAAAAACACTTACATGGGGGTTCTAGTTGAATATTTTGATTCTTAAGTTTGAATTAGAAATGGAAATCCGACAGTTTGTTTATAGCTGCAGACCACATGAGAACTATTTGAATTGACGAAAAGAGGAGCAAATTAATGAAAACATCATGTTTGTTAGGAACCTGGGTGAAGTTGAACAGAACTAAAACGTTTCTCTAAGTCAGCACCAATGTTTCGTTCGCCGAGCACAGAATTGTGCTGGTTTCAGTGCCAAATGCAGATTTTTTTCTCCAGTAATTGTGTAGAAATGTAAAAGGCTGGGGCCATACCTGCACATGATCAGGATGCAATTCTAGCTCTCCCGCCTCCGTGTACTCCAACTCTGAGAAGAGTGTTCTTGATCACATGCAACTGAGTAACGATTTCTTTGATATCTGGTCGATCACTTGGTAGTTCTTCGGAACAGGCTATTCCCACTTTAAGAATTGAAGTCAAGCACTCCTGAACTTCGTTAATGCTAGCCGGGCTTTGATTTTGAGAGATGTTGATGCTTGAGCTTGTCTCTCCCGTCACTGCTTGTTGAACTAGTGTTGGATCACCAATGTTCGCTACTTGTTCAACCATAGCAATCTTAACAAAGTTGTGGAGAGTTAAATCACCATCAAACATGATATCAGTAGGTCTCTTCCCTGTGAACATCTCTAATAAGAGAATACCGAAACTGTACACATCACCGGATGTTGATACTTCATTTCCCATGCCATACTCTACAATTCATGCACCATACACAAAAAAATAATTATAAAGCTGCTTGGTAAGTACCGTCTCAAGGAATATTCAAGAACCTTCAGCAGGACAATTATTCGATGGGCACTCCTAATTTTACATCTCGAATAAGATTAGCCAAAGTTATGTCTCTTCTTGGCTTTTCGGTAGAATAAAAACATTTGGTTAATTTCGCTTGTGCAACCAGAAAGGCCTAATTTGAAACAAGCTTGATTGGTTGACATGATATACTTGTTACCTAACCATAACTTATTAGTTACCCTTATATTTGCTGTAGATTTGTAATCTTCAGGGCTTTATTTGATGTAATAAAGGAATTACAAATTCTATCCATTGCTATATTTTATGAAAAATGAAAGTTAGTAATGGAGATGTTAGCAGACTGTGTTTTTTGGATGCTGACTAATTCGATTACAATGAAATAGAATTTGCAGATGTTAGCACATGGCTCATAATTTTGAAACAGTCTTAATACTTTTGAAAGCAAGGTGATGTTGTGAGTAGTAAACCAAAAGAACCGGCCAGCAGCTTTATCTCTGTGTTAGGGTACAAGAATCAAAGCAGAAGTGAATTGATCTAAAACACCTTTGGAAGTGAAGGAGAAAAGAAACACGAAATGAGTCTAAGAGGTACATTTACCCGGAGCTGCATAACCGGAAGACCCCCTTAAGCCAATAGAACTTGATTCATTTGCAGAAGAAGTACGCGTTGCTTCTACAAGGAATCTTGCTAATCCAAAATCACCTACATGTCCAACCATATCTACGTCAAGAAGAACGTTGCTTGGTTTCAAGTCACAGTGAACTATTGATTCCGAGCAATCGTGGTGAAGATAAAGAACTGCAGAACCAACGTCAATTGCTATATTTAACCTCTGTAGAAGGTCAAAACTCTGGGACTTGTCACGCGCATCATCTTCTTTCTCATTTGGATGCAACCACTCCTCTAGGCTCCCATTGACCATGAACTCGTAAACAAGAGCTTTGAAATCATCACCTTTATAGTCAACGCTTGAACATGCCGTGAGGACATTTACAAGATTCCGATGTCTAATGCTCTTTAATGCCTTACACTCGGCAATGAAACTCTTGGAAGCTCCCCGAAATTGAAGGTTTAATACCTTCACGGCAACTAGTTTTTCACCCTGATCAAGATCAAGAATTCCTTTGTACACCGAACCAAAACCACCCATGCCGATTAGATTGGTTGGAGAGAACCCATTGGTCGCTTTAACTAGACTCCTGTAGGACAACTTGGCAAACGAGTGGCCAAAAAAGCTAAAAGATGGTACCTTTGTTCTCTTTTTAAACCAACGAAGATACACGAAATACATCATCAAAAATAAACATACAAGCCCAAAAGACAATGGGAGTACCAATTTTACGACGCGCGTAAATTTCTTCCTTGCAAATCTCTTGGATTGGCAACTGCGCAATTTTAAATCAGGTATACCACCACAAAGCTTCTTGTTTCCCTCAAGAGAAATAGCTACTGCATTCGTAAATATGCCTCTTTTTGGTACGGCTTCCTCAAAATCATTGAATGATATGTTTAATTTCTCTAAGGAACGAAAGTCCGCTAAATAGTCCGGGATTTTCCCCGAGAAATCATTCATAGAAATGTCTAGTTCCTCCAAGCCTCTCAATTGACTCAAAGTTGATGGAAGGATTCCCGAGAACTTGTTGCCCTTCAAATTAAGTGATACCAATTGTACACAGCTACCAAGGGCGCTTGGAATATTACCAACCAACAAATTCTCGGAAACATTTAGTATATTAAGATGTTTTAAAACCCCAATTTCGATGGGGACGAAGCCAGACAAGTTGTTATGAGATAGGTCTACATGAAACAATGATAAGAGACTAACAACTTCTTTGGGTATGGTGCCACTAAGACTATTTTTGGCAAGTGTAATCTCCAGCAACATCTGGCATTTGCTCAAACTCGACGGGATGCTTCCATGAAGATTATTTTCAGATAGATCAAGAGTTAGTAACAAAGAAAAGTTTCCGAAAGACGACGGGATGTAACCAGAGAATCTATTACCTCCAAGCGCCAAGCGTTGCAGGTTTTGAAGCTTTCCGAAATCAACAGGAATGGAACCTGTCAAATGGTTGTTCTGTAATATAAGTTCCTGCAAATTGACCAGATTCCCTATCCCTCTTGGGATGCTCCCGTACAGCTTATTGTTACTCAAGTCTACATGAATAAGACCAATGGAGAAATTAGTAATTGCTTCCGGAAACAGCCCTCCAAAACCATTTTCGCTCAGTGACAATTCTTCCAAATGGGTGGCATTGATCAAGGAGGAGAGAAAACTCAAGTCATCTGTTTCCCCTGTTCCTAGATGATTTAAAGAAACAAATAACCACCAAAGATTATGCAGCTTATCCAACCTAGGCATTTTCCCGGTAAAATTATTGCCTGTCAACAGAAGGTAATTTAGATTGGTGGCATTAGATATTGAACTAGGAATGGATCCAGTCAATGAGTTGTAACCAACTCCAAGGAAATCAAGATTAGGAAGTGAAGTTCCTAGGTTGGAGGGAAGAATCCCTTCAATTTGGTTATTTCCGATATCGAAGCCCGTAATGGAAGAGAGATTAAATAACGAGGAAGGAATCGTACCGACCAATCTGTTCACCGCTACCGCAAAAGCTTCCAAGTTTGTCAATCGACCTAGATCATCAGGTATATTCCCACCAAAATTATTTTCGGATATATAGAGGATCGTCAGAGATGATAGATTACCAATAGTTGCAGGCACACCTCCTGTTAGATTGTTTAATCCGATATACAATCCCTGGAGTTTAGATAGGTGACCGAGCTCCTTTGGAATTTTTCCCGTTAGCCTATTGCTAGAAAACTCAAGGACAACAAGATTAGAGCAATGAGATATATTGACTGGAATTTCTCCGGTAAGTAAATTACCATACAGTGTCAAGAATTTCAGTCTGCGTAAATAGCTGATTTCTTGGGGGATGTTATGGCTCAAGCTATTGTTTTCCATTGTTAAGCTCATAAGGAAACTTAAATTTCCAATGTGAGGCGAAATGGACCCTGTTAGTTTCCCATTGGTAAGGTTTAACTGAGTGACCCTTTGGTGCCGACGGCTACACGTTACCCGAACCCATTGGCAGAAGTGGACGGATTCATTCCAAGAGTTTAGAATCCCGAGGGGATCGCCAGTAACCTCGGCCTTGAATGCTAGTAAGGCTTGTCGGTCAGTTTCGTTCCCGTAGTGCACAGAGTCTGGTACTGAACCCACGAGCAAGAGAACAATAAAGTGCATAAACAGAAAAGGGAAAAATGAAGGTGGAAGTAACAAACCCATGTGTTAAAGGTCTGCGGATTTTGCTGCTTACTTTGTGTTGAATGTGAAGTAGAAGAAGAAGAAGAGGGTGGTGCAAGGAAATTGGAAGTGAATGGTGAAATATTTCTGGTGGTGTTGTTTGAATGAGAGGGATGTTGGGTTGAGCTCTAATTATATAGCTTGCACTTCTCCAAGTGGTGGAGCCCTCTGTTTTTTTCTTGCGTGTTTACTTATCAGAAATTGATCGGGAAAAATTATTTCCGAGTTTTTATTTTTGGCGAAATGAAGTAAACAAAAATGACAAGTTGGGGAATGCCACCATACATACCCCCTTTTAGGAGGATACCATACGCACCCACCATTGAGTGATGTAACATTTTCACTGAGAAGCATAACATTTTAGCCAATAGGCATAACACTTTTTTTTTTAATGGCGAAAAATATTTATTAATCTTTGAAAACAAGTTACAAAAATTAAAATGACCCTAAGCAAAAGACATCAAGCCAGAGGAGCAAACTCACAAGATGCAACAAACAACTTCAACAATAAGATGCCGCTAAGACCCGAAGGAAGAGAATAACAATCTCCAAAGTTGGCAAGAAGCCAACAAAGATAAAGCAACACCACTCCTTAAAGAGTCACCTGACAACACCCAAGAGACAAGTGGTGTATGCCAACCTGCAAATGGTGCATACCACATGTATCTCAAACCACTGGAAGACATAACATTTTGAAATATAGGTCTAACATTTACCACTGAAATGCATAAATTTTTTGAAATATAGGTGTAACATTTTTTAAAATTAAGGGTGTGTATTGGTGCTGGACAAAAGTTCGATCAAAGAATTTTGTCAGGAGGTTCGAAAAATTGTTAAGAGGTTCAGGAACCTATTATAAAAACAAGATTTTCTACAAAATCTAGTGCCTTTTGAAGACTTTTCCGGGAAACTACTCCCAGTGGCAAACTTCTACAAAAAAAAAAAAATTTAATTTTCTTTTAATCCCAAAAAGATTTTGGTCAAGTTGTTAAATCACACCGTTTGTCTCGATAAGAATAATTGAAAAAGTATAAGACATAAACCAAAATTAAAAAAAAAAAAGTATTTAAGAAGACGAAAAACATCCAAAAATTTAGTCTATACGATATAGACAGTCTTTTCGGGTTTCTTCGTCATCTTGTAAGTACTTTTTTAAAAAAAAAATTGGCCTATATATTATACTTTTTCGAATCCTCTTATTGAGATAAATTGTGTGATGTTAAAATTTGACTCCAACGTTGTAAGAAATAAGAAAATTAATAACGTTTGGGTAATCAAAATGACCAAAAAAACATAAAAGATAGAGTTAGGCGAGAGAGGACCTGAGGAAAATATGCCATGCGTGTTTGGTTTTATTTCTTGTCAACTTCGTTCGGGTTACGATCACTCGCCTTGGCCATTCATTCTTGATAATGATGATAATTTTCTCCAAATATTCTTCTTAAATTCGTTTAAATCGATTAAGCCTTACATTCACCCAAATATATATTCGTTCTTGTTCCAATTGGTCTGTCCACTTTTTGATTGTGGCTTGTCTCATAAATGTTTGTATAGTTTGAAAAATTAGTAGACTAAAACGATTGTGGCTTACCGTGTTAGGAATTAATCAAAGTACACGTTCAATCCACAACGTCCTTGGGGATCTTGGAAACTACGTTCACATAAATCAAACAGCAAAACAAAACAAAACAAAGAGTAATGAATAGAAAATAAAGAACACACATGCAAATTTACGTGAAAAACCTCAACGTGAGAAAAAAAATCACGGGAGCGACACCAGTCCACTTTAATATTCAAAATCAATGGAGTACAAGTCTTCTCTCTGAGAGCAGTTTTATGTTGCATCCCTCTCTATTTTCTCTGAAAACTCTCGTAACTCTAATTACCAGCTAACTACATTATAATTAGAAAAGGCCAATGGCCAAAAAAGCAAAATGCCGTTTTTGCTTCAATTCGTTGTGCGACACCCCGGGCTCCAACGTTGCTAAGGTCGTTGTCTGCATACCCAACGTACCGACCTAGCTTAAGGTGCGAATAATTGGCCGTTGGTAAATTACTTGCCAACTCCACCTATACGATTAGTTGTGTTTGATTGATGAGCCAACAACGTACGTACCTATGATGTTTTTCTCCAAAAAAATTCTTATTAATATATATCTTGTATTTTCTACTCATACTCATTAAAGTCTTAATTGATGTGCGCGCTGATATTTCTATACTTCGTTTTCCCAGAGTCCATAGCCAATAAAGTTGAAACTTCGATCAATGACCATAAACCATTGACTCAGAATTGGTTTAAGCTCGTCTTCAGTGAAATTTACACCAATAGGATTCTTCTCCTTTCTTCTCATGATGACACCAGCGTATTCTAAAATGACAGTTAATTTGAACGACAAAAGGAAAATGCTATAAGGTACACATTTCTTCTTTTTTCAATAACTAGATGTCCGGGCTAATTTGTGCGCACCTCAACTAATTCTGAGACCTTGAAAATAATGACCGGATAAACCCTCCTATGGCCCTAAGGGTTGGAATGTTTGGCTTCCGTGAGATTTGAACATTCGAAGATCACGGTCCAAAAACTAAGAAGATCTCACTTTTTGTAAAAGTGTAATAACATATTATGGACAATAGTTTTAAGCTCAATTATAAGAAAAAATTGAGATGGAAAGATTTTATAATCTCAGTAATTTAAAAAGTGAGATTGTAACTTAAAGAATAGATCTCATTTTTGAAAAATTGAGATTGTATATGAAAGAATATATCTCGTTTTCGAAAAAACCGAGATAAAAAGAACATTTAACCTCAGTAATCTAGAAAATGAGATTGTAAGTTAGAGAATACATCACATTTTTTTATATGGACAGAGATGAAAACTCTTATATAGAAAAAGTTGAAAACTGCTTACCCCTTAATCGACTTCGCGCACGATACCCCTAAATAAATATTTGTGATCAATTTCTAAAATTCCATCCTCCATTCTCGTTCGTCTCTCTCACTCTCAATTGTTCTACAAAAAATATTTCGTTGCCAAATGGGGCGCTTTCGCCGATGAAAATGTATTTCGTCGCCAAATGGGTACGTACCTATGGTGACAAAATTTATGAAGGATAGGGTTCGTCACCGAAGGTGTTTCGAGCCTAACTCTTTGCTCAGAACTCCGATTACAATAATTCAAATTGGGTTTTGAACAATAACACAAAGGGCTACAACTTTCATGTTTATCAAAATTGCTAATTGTATTGTTTAAGGGTTCAAAATGACATTTTAATATTAAATGCATATCTTATATATTGAAAAGTGTGTGTGGTGTAGTTGGTTGAAGCTTCTGCGCAAAACTTAGGAGACTTAGGTTCGAAACCCAATAGAAGAGGAAAATGCCACTTTTAACCTTGGTTTTTCTAAAATCTGAGATTATTTCTCTCTAAACAACCAAGGTTTTGTCGTTTTTAATCACTAGTGCTAACTTGTGCCTACGGCACTACGCATTCCGGTTGAAAGGAGATGGCAGTTGTGTGATTTAAGTGAAAACCATGGGCACTTAATTGGGAAGTGGGAAGATCCACTACAGCCTTTGGATCAAATGAATCCAAGCCGTTCCAACAACTTGTCCCCACACCCTTCTGTTTTATAATAGAGATGTGCATAATGGGTGCCACATAGGACAAATGTGCCACGTAGGACAAACAACCTTCTGTTTTATTAGATAGATGGTTTTTACCTTTTTAGTCACGATTTTAATGAGTTTTAATCATGGTTCTATCCCATGGTTAAAAGATAAGGACAATTAGTTACACCTTGATAGACCACGGTTTTAAATGTGAGATTAAAAGTGAAAAACCACACTAGATGGCCGAGATCTTTATGTATTTTTCTAGTAGTGCATGGAGGATAAACACTTATCAAAAACCTCACTGCGCTCTCTCTTGAAATTGTCAAGTGGATGAGGGAACACTTGAAATTGTTCGAGTTTTTTTTTATGACCGGTAATAGAATACTAATAGCAGTAATAAATAGTAGGAGCATTCAAACAGTCCAAAACAATTTTGGACGGCTTGAATATATGGCGCAGTCACACGCTGATGATAATTTTCTCCAAATATTCTTCTTAAATTCGTTTAAATCGATTAAGCCTTACATTCACCCAAATATATATTCCTTCTTGTTCCAATTGGTCTGTCCACTTTTTGATTGTGGCTTGTCTCATAAATGTTTGTATAGTTTGAAAAATTAGTAGACTAAAACGATTGTGGCTTACCGTGTTAGGAATTAATCAAAGTACACGTTCAATCCACAACGTCCTTGGGGATCTTGGAAACTACGTTCACATAAATCAAACAGCAAAACAAAACAAAACAAAGAGTAATGAATAGAAAATAAAGAACACACATGCAAATTTACGTGAAAAACCTCAACGTGAGAAAAAAAATCACGGGAGCGACACCAGTCCACTTTAATATTCAAAATCAATGGAGTACAAGTCTTCTCTCTGAGAGCAGTTTTATGTTGCATCCCTCTCTATTTTCTCTGAAAACTCTCGTAACTCTAATTACCAGCTAACTACATTATAATTAGAAAAGGCCAATGGCCAAAAAAGCAAAATGCCGTTTTTGCTTCAATTCGTTGTGCGACACCCCGGGCTCCAACGTTGCTAAGGTCGTTGTCTGCATACCCAACGTACCGACCTAGCTTAAGGTGCGAATAATTGGCCGTTGGTAAATTACTTGCCAACTCCACCTATACGATTAGTTGTGTTTGATTGATGAGCCAACAACGTACGTACCTATGATGTTTTTCTCCAAAAAAATTCTTATTAATATATATCTTGTATTTTCTACTCATACTCATTAAAGTCTTAATTGATGTGCGCGCTGATATTTCTATACTTCGTTTTCCCAGAGTCCATAGCCAATAAAGTTGAAACTTCGATCAATGACCATAAACCATTGACTCAGAATTGGTTTAAGCTCGTCTTCAGTGAAATTTACACCAGTGGGATTCTTCTAAAATGACGGTTTATTTGAACGACAAAAGGAAAAAGCTATAAGGAACACATTTCTTCTTTTTTCAATAACTAGATGTCCCGGCTAATTTGCGCACACCTCGATTAATTTCAGGGTCCTGAAAATAATGACCGGATAAACCCTCCTGTGGCCCTAAGGGTCGGAGCAAAAGTCACGGAGATGCTTAGGATCGCGGCATGGTGTTTACAAAGTGATTTTACTAAGAGGCCTACGATCTCAGTCGTGGTTAATGTCTTGGAGGGTCTAATGGAGGTTGACAACCATTTGGATTTTTGCTTCACAAATCCCCCAGTCCCGGGAACAACTCCAGTTGTAGATAGCAACCGCGATGCCAACGACAATGCCACTGTCTTACTTCCACAAGTTTTATCAGGACCGAGGTAAAGAAAGGTATGTTTTTCGAGCAATTCCAGTTCCTCATATGTCAGTATTTATTTACTTAAGATACTTTCATTATATTGAGACCTGGGGATGGATAGAATTGTGGAAGCTATTAGGTCTTGTAAGTTGTATCCTAGTATTACTCAGATGTTCTCCTATTCTGCCTGTAATGTTATTGTTAGCATCTCTGAATAGTTCATATTTAGAACATTTTCGAAGGTTTCATTCCGAGTTTCTGTTCACATATAATTTACTACAGTTCATGCAGTTAATTTCCAATGGTTGCAAGTTGCAACTCCAATTCACTTTTTAAGAGCCAGTTGAAAGCGCATAAAGCTAAAACCTACATCTCATGATAAACATATGTGCTTGTTTTATGGCGACGTTAGATTTTGGATGTTATTTTTTTCATGCCCTGGTCATCCAATGTTTTCCTAAGATTTCATAGAAAGATCCAAGCAAAATCTAGGGCCATATGAATGAAAGACCAATAAAAGGTTTTGGCGATTTATACGGAAGGCTCCAGTACTCAACTAATTGTCCTGAAGGCAAATGTCAATAACAATTTAGAAAGGCTTTGCATCAAGAACCAGAACCAGGAGTCGAATTTTCTCTCACGTTGTCCATACTAGCTCTCGATTCTCGAATAAGTATTCCAACTGCTAATACTAACCACTAAATTTTTTCATAACAAATACTCCTATCAACATACCAATGTAACTATGTAAGCATTCAAATTAAGCAACATAAAGATGTAAATACCAACCTCAGAGTTCCAATGATGGAACATTAATCAAGGAGATGTATATCGAGATGAAAATTGTGGATTGCATGGATGATGAATAAAGCAGTAAGAAAAGAAAAGGTGGGACAAAGCAGATCGAGACATACAATTTTAGTACAACACTGATCTTACAACATAACAACAAAAAGTGAATTGGAGAATGAAAGCACACAACAATTATAGGGACTGTTACTCGGGATGTGGAGTTTGTATCTAATTTCACCGATATCAATTGCATTTGTTCATTCTCAAAAATATTCATATCAACACAACAACCACCAAGATGTTAGTACCGAGAAAGAATGCATTAAATTCCTTCTATCCATTCGTTCTCGAATTTTATTTGGGCGGATATTTTTAATCTCCAAGCTCAACTACTGCATTTGGCAACTAAAAGGGAAACCCCATTTCTGCTAAGCTCCAAATTTTCAGAAACCACCAAAACCCCAATATTTTGTTTGCATCACTAGAACTAGAAATCACCCCAAGGTTTTAAGCTAGCGATCTGTTTGTTTAACTCAGTAACATGTTGTCCCGTTTTGAAACCAAACACTCTTTCCCTTCCTTCCCTTCCTCTGTCGCACCTCAAGGCTCAAAGGCTTCCAATCGCGTTCCACAATTATCAGGGAAACATTATTGTTAGGTGGCATAAACAGCTTGACTGCTTGAGACCTTCAATGAGCGGCGCCATACACTGGTTTAACGTTATGGTAGCACTTGTAGAACAATCTATATCTAACGCATAGCTAATATACTAATTGCTTTCAATGATACGTTTCTTAGAAAACTTCATGTTTGGGATACATTCACCATAATTTCCATAACTAGGCTTACTTATAGAGTATTGATTTACTCAGTAAAGAAAACTACTCCCTCCGTCCCAAAATCATTGTCCATTCCGCAAAACGGAGTCTTAAAAATAATGCAATTTTTTAAAGAAAAAATTCAATTTTTTTTCACCAATTAATAGAACTCATTGATATCTAGTAAGTTGTTAAAAAACTTTTGAATTTTTCTTGCAAAAATCGTATTATTTTTAAGACTCCGTTTTGCGGAATGGACAATGATTTTGGGACGGAGGGAGTATAATTTTATGTTCACCTTCTATAGTCACAATCTCCCGCAAAATTTAGCATCTGTGGTCTACTAAAGTTTTTGGGGTTGCATTTGATTGTGTTGTAAAACTTGTCTCTCCTCCCGATGATTTGATTATGGTCATATCGACATGTGAGTACTAGCAAAGAGGCACGTGCATCGGTTGCCAAGTAAATGTCACAGATATTTCAGTAAATATTGCTTTCCTACTACAATTGAACATGCTTTCATATACAAGGCTGGGAATGTGAGATCCTCCAAGTCCATGTCATATGCAGGCTCCGTTTGGATCTTGAGGAAGGGAAGATAAGAGAAGAGAGAAATATAAACAGGGAAATTGGAGAGAAAGTTATGAAGAAATTGAAGAGAAAATTGAACTTGTTTTTTTAAGGCTTAAAGACTTATTTGGTCCTTACAAATAAGGCTCGGTTTCAATTTCGTCCTCCTAAAATTTTCGTTTCAATTTTACCCTCATAGTTTTAACACGATTTCAATGTTACCCTTCCCGTTAAATTTGGATGGAAAATACTTGTGTGGCAAACGGTTGAGTGATTAAAAAGAAAAAAAAACCCCTAAAAACCCTGTAAAAGAAAAAGAAAAAAACCTGTAAAAGAAACCTCCACCCTTCCCACTCTCGGACTCCATCACCTCTCGGCACCACCTCCTCCACCGTACGGCCTCACCTCCGACCAAAGACCACCCGCCACCTCCGGCCCGTACCCACCACCTGAAACACCTCCCTCACTCCTCCAAATTCCATCCCGGTGGTTTTTAAAAAATAAAAATAAACAGCCGTGAGTGTGTGTTTGCCGTGAGTTTCGTGCGAGCGCCGCCGCCGCGGCCCCGTCAGAGTGCCGCCGGACGCCACCTCGAGATTTCGGAACCACCACGGCGATCTACGGACACCGTACAACACTTACCCGGACTTAGAATCGCGTTTGAGGTAGTTTTCCGGAAACCCGTAACTCAATCTGCGTTTTAAATGGAGTTTAGGACTAAAACTTAATTCCTATTGTAGATGATAACCTATTTTTAATTCCAGAAGTTAATTAATTACTGTTTAGTCCTGTTTTCGTTTATATTTAGATCTATCTGTGATAAATAAATAAATAAATAAAAACAGGCTATCTTTTATAGGGTTTTTTTCTTTTTCTTGTACAGGGTTTTTTGTCTTTTACAGGGTTTTTAGGGTTTTTTTTTTTCTTTTAAATCACCAACCGTTTGCCACACAAACATTTTCCATCCAAATTTAACGGGAAGGGTAACATTGAAATCGTGTTAAAACTATGAGGGTAAAATTGAAACGAAAAATTTTAGGAGGACGAAATTGAAACCGAGCCTTATTTGTAAGGACCAAATAGGTCTTTAAGCCTTTTTTTAAACTTTTCCTTCTTTCTCTGTAAACCAAACAATGGAAAGAATTTTTTTTTAAACTTTCTCTTCTTTTCCATTTCTTTCCCTAAGAGCCCCTTTGGATGGTGAGAACGGGGAGATGAGAAAGGGGAAGGGCCAATCAAAATTTTCCATTTTTGTAATTTTCTCTCCATTTCTCACCAAAATGCTCCATCCAAATGAGGAATTTCACAAGAAATCATAACCCTTTCCTTTCTTTTCCCATGAAACCCCTCCATCCAAAGGGGCATAGAGTTCCAAACACACCCTTAGCTACCACATACAAGAAAGAAAACAAGATTATTACAACTGGAAATACCAGAAGTGTTTGTTTATGTTGTAATCACTATAACCAGGATTAACAATAATAGACAACGCTTCGGCAAAGTCGATCAATAGGGCTCATCAATCTGTAAGATTTCAGTTTTTATCTCTATGATAATGAAATTTTCTTTGCTGATAAAAAAAAGAAAGAGTCATAATCCAGAACAACCTCCACGCATGTGTGTTCCAATTTTTCAACTGAGAAAGGCCCTTGAAACTGGAAAAGCAAAAATAATGCACTACCTTTAAATGATTTTGTCATTGAGGTTACAAAAATTATATCCTAGCCACCTTCTGCCCGACACCATTACCATTATGCATTCAGAAACGAATCTACAAGACTAAATCAGACAACCATGCATATCATACCAATATGTCCAACAAGAACATCGATCTAAGTGGTAGAGTACCCTGCACCATTTTAATGCTTTCTTGAGCTATAGTGCATTGCCCTCTCATATAGCTGGCTCGTACCTGAGCTTGTGAATGAGAATCATACCATTATCAGCTTGAAGCATTGAGGGGAAAAAAAAAAAAAAAAAACCAAATCCCGTAACCCGTGCCTTTTTTTAACACAAGCAACATGGAAATCGAGCATAACCCAATACATAGCTGGAGCCTCAAGGTGTCCACCTAGACTCCATATGTCCTGGTCTGATCACGACATCACCCACCCTGCAGATATTATTCAACACGACAAGGATTCATAGGCTATATCAACACTAAAACCTTCAGGGGATGGCCATCTGTGCCCAAAGAAAGGTATTAGCCATACATGAAATATATTACATGCAAGAATTCATTAGTCTGACATTGGTGTGTGTTACCGTGTGCCAAAGCAACGGACATGATTTAAGATAGGAATGCCTTGAAGAGAATCTGTAGTAGCTAGTTGATGATAGAAAGTCAGCCAAATCAAAGTGTAGAATCCTACTAAACAACATGTAAATACAGCAAGATTTTTTGTCGACTTACCTTATTCCAATTCTCTTCAAATTCAATACCTCCACATCCTGAAAAGCTAATGGTACATCCGAGCCTATCAGATACAATGGGAAGGTAGTATTCTTGGTCACGGGGAACAAATGATTCGACCATGAATGTGGTAAGTGGTGCCTTGCAGCCACCAATCTTAACCTAGAGGATTAAGTTTACGAGTAAGTAGGAAGGAATCACAGTACAACTGATAGAAAGAGTTTGAAGTAAACTTAATTTGCTGATCACCTCCACACCAAGGCTTATTTTGCACAAACTCTAATAATAACAAAATCTAACACTATTCTTTTCAGTAGAGCGACTTTTCTACATTGAACATTTTCTACGTGCCTGTGTGACCCAAATGATAAAAGTTACCTTTACATTTCCTTCAATTCTCTAATTCAACCTCTATCAGCAACTGAATAGCCAAAGAAAATAAAATGAGATTCCATATCTATAGTGCATGTGTACTCATGGCTTACTGCAATTTCCACACTGATACTTGTCTACTTGAAAAATCTTACTCCTAAAATGGCTCTATAAGGGTTTCTTAATCATCCAAACAAGGGAGAGAAACCTCTTCTCCTCCATTTCTTTTCTTTTCTCCTGATAACTCCCATCCAAATGTGCTGTTAGTTACACCAACGCAATTGCTCTTTTAGTGGACCCAAAAATTCTAAAACAACCAACATATTGCACAAATAAATGCACAACATCCTCACATGAGGGTGTAGAGCTCAGACACCTATGTAAGTGTTTTTTGTACTTGTTTGTGTAAATGTGTTTATGGCTGTAGAATGACTTTGTAGTGGTCCAAGTCTCTGTCGCCAGAATTGCTATTTGTCGCCATTGTTTTCGAGGTAGCATTAGAGCTTCAAGTAAGAACAAGAGAGGATTAGGAGGACACATGCGATGAGACCAAGCATCGCCACTGAATACGTACGGCAATAGCTAGGACCACGGTTGTTCCACTTATTTACCCAACATCAATCTCATACCTCAAATATTACAATCGTGTCAACAATATTCATAGCGCACACAAAATAATTAGTTGGGACCCAATCATAACACCAATTAATAACGGCAATATAAATAATTAAAAGAAACGAAAATGCTAGGCCGTAACAAAAGGTGATCTGTTAGGTCACGCGATCGACTTGTGATACTATAACAACTATCAAAATCTTTGAGGTTTGAGGAGTTCATTAGTAGACTTTGGATTTTTGTGAGTGAGTGGATTGTAGTAGTTAATTGTTGGAGATCAATACTTAGAATTTGGCTTACTTGGTTTGAGCTGGAATTATATTGATTCTTTCCACGACTATTAAGTCTAACCTTCATTGATTAGTTGAAAGATTATCTTAACTGTTAGTGTTAAGTTAGTTCGTTTAGGGTGAACTTGGAACATAGTATCAAGGAGATTTTTGTGAAAATATTTGTGTTGATTCGTAGCTATAGAAGGTATTAAGATGTCATGAAGACTTATATGTACTTTTGGAAATGGAACTTAACTGTTATTGTGTTAGATGCGGAGGAGATAGTTAAATATCATAGCTAGAAATGTGAGAGTTGGATATCAAAGTATCACTTTACTAAGGGAAACAGAAGAGAACACGATGAATTTTAATTTAGACGTTTGATTCCATTGTTGATGGAGCTTTGTTGCTATACCTTCAGGGATTATGATGTGTACGGAATTTTAGTGTAGAAGAGGTGACTGTCTAATTTATGCACTAGTTTATATAACACTTTTAAGAGAGAGTAACAGTTAGTCATTGGTCGGTGGTCCTTGAAGCGTATGTCATAGTGGAGTATGGATAATGCCATGTTTTCTTTTTATGGTAGTGCATATTAATTGTTCAGTTGATTGAGAATTGGATTTGGTTAATTGATTTGGTACAGTTTGATAAGTGGCTGGTTACATACTTAATCTGATAGAAGAATGAGCAACCGATTCAAGTAAGCTATGGAGATTTTTTGATTTTTGTTAGAGGGCTTGATATTATTAGTTATGGTGTGAGTGAGTTTATTGATGCCGAGTTGTGATCTACTAGCTAGAAACTACGTTTGATGCATTTAGATGCAATGCTATGGAATACAATGAGGAAGTAAGTGGTTTAAGTCATAATTACTAAATGAGTATAGTTTGGAAGTTTACTAAAAAATTGACAAGTTTTTGGAGATTCAGGAATTCTTATGGTGATTTCAATTTTTGGTTTTGTATTTCTCATGATGAGAATTGTATTTGGGCTTGATGACTAGCTAAAAAAGAAAAGAAAAGAAAAGAAAGGGGTTTTTAGAGTTTGCATTTAAAGCTGTGTACTTTACCTTTCAAAGTATTTTTTTTATTGACATTTACTTTCAAAATATGTATTGTATGCAATACAAATTTTAACGTTGTTATTTGATTTTAATGCTGATGCAAGCAAATTTTTCACTAGAAATTTTCAATTCCAATAAGGTTATGTGAAAGTATGTTTTGGAAACATTTGAGGATGATACTAATAAAAATGTGTTGAGAATGTGATACACCGATTTTCTCCTATGTAAAAGTTGCTATAATGGTGTAAACCAATTCTGAGGTCAAAACTTTTAACTGAGATAAGGAATTGATTCCCTGACTATTTTATTTGAAGTAGTAATTTTGACTTCTTTTCACGATACTACACTGTTTATTGTAATTAAATTTTTACAAAAAGAAAAGAAAAGAAAAGAAGCTTTTGTTTGATATAGAATTCTATTTGGAGTAATTGGGTGGCCCTATGAATAATTTTTGAAATGATGATAAACTCGTGACTATTAGTTTGATGTTCTCTCACAATTCTGGTAATCTTAATTTAATTAACGTGGGTGGTTTGATTAACTTCTTTGATAGATTTGGGCGAGTTCAATTTTTGGAAAAATTGCTATGCATATTAAAAGAAATTTTTTTTTGAATAGTCATTGGAGGGATTTGGATTTTACAAAAAGAGATATGGTGTTTCTTAAGGTATTCTCATGGAGAGGTGTTCTTCGGTTTGGCAAAAAAAATGGAAGTTGAGTTCTCGCTAAATTGGGTCTATTGAGGTGGTTGGTGAGGTGGCATGTTGTTTGGCATTGCCGGCTAGTTTGGCTAGGGTTCATAATATTTTTCATGTATCGATGTTAAAGAAGTATGTGCATAGTCCGTTCGATGTGATTGATTAAGAGCCACTTTATGGTCAAGATGATTTGACCTATGATGCAACCCACTGAGATTCTTGTTATGAAGAGGAAGACACTTCGGAAAAAAAAAATTATTTCGTTAAAGTGTTGCGGTGTGCACTCGGTTTATGAAGCTACTTTGGAGCGTGAAAGAGGAAAATGCACAGAAAATACTCATGTTTGTATGCTTGAGGTTAGTATGCAATTTCGAGTACGAAATTTATTTTAAGGGAGGAAGGATGTTAGGGCCTAGCATTTTCGTTTATTTTAATTATTTATATTGCCGTTATTAATTGGTGTTATGATTGGGTCCCAACTAATTATTTTGTGCGCGCTATGGATATTGTTGACACGATTGTAATATTTGGGGTATGAGATTGATGTTGGGTAAAATAGTGGAACAGAATGATAATTTTATAAATTGTGTTACATTCTGAGCGTGTTTGATTGCAGATTTCGTTTTGGGGATATTCGTAATGAGGTGGGATTAGGATTGGGATTGGGATTGGGATTGGGATTGAGAATGAGGTAGGATTATTTATGAGGTGATAAATCATTTATTCATGTTTGTTTTGCACAGGATTAGGATTGGGATTGAAATTGAGAATGAGGTGGGATTGTAAATAACATGTTTATTTTGGCTAGGATTAGGATTGGAATTGGGATTGAGGTGGGTTTTTAAACTGGTTTTGCTCAATCCCATGGGAATGGGATTCGTAATAACCACACCCCCCATGGGTTGACTAATCCCATCAGATGGGGGGATTGGTATTCCCATGGGATTTGTAATCCATGAGATAAAAATTCAACCAAACACACTTTTTGAACTGCACTTTACTTTCGGAGTCCTATCCGATAAGAAGCTTGAGAGAACTTCTGACTTTCTTGGGAGAGCCGCAGTCGTCGAATCTAAGGTGATCTTCATAGGTAATTGTTAAATTCTTAATTTGTTTCATTCTTTTCTGTTGGTCGGCACAGTCATGGAAAACTTGAGTTGGAGAGTACTCTGCGTGGCTTTGTGGTGGTAGCGCGTGGTGATCTAGTGTTGTGCGTAGGGATTTTGAAGTTGTTCTAAGTATTGGGGAGAGTTCTTAGTTTAATAATTATGATACCAATTGCAATATTGATTTCGGAATAAATATTGGTTTTGGACTGTTATGAGTACATGTTCTGTATACATGAGATTTATTGGTGAACAAGGTGAGTATTTTAAAGGAGTAACAGGTGGTGACATGGTATTGTTCTTGGAAAACAAAGAAATCCTTGGAGTTTCCGTGGATGGATTTTGGTGGCTGCTATGGGTATAGTAAATTAAGGTTTTGGGTTGTTAGCTAGTTGTCTAGTGACTTGTGTAGTTAGTCTAGGTTAGTAAAAAAATCTTTTAGGTGGTCTTTCATTGCTATTGATATGTTGACCCAGTTAGTGATAATCATATTCTATATGATTCTGTGTTCAGGTTAAATTCGTTTTGCGTTGTTCGATTGCTTTAGCTTTGGAACCAGGAGAGTAGTTAAGTATGTTACGTATTTTCGAAAGATTCTTGTGTTCCTTAAAAGTATTTCCTTTAGAAATTTATATGAACGTTATTCGGAGACTCAAAACTGTTTATAAGTTGTTCTATGAATTGGCATGCGATGAATTTTCTGAGATTAATTGATAATATTCTTTTTGGTGAGACCTTGGTGGATATTAATGGGAACATTTATTTCGGAAGTCCAGGGAAATTATTCCTTCTTGTGTTGGTGACCCCATTGGGGAAAAGACCGTGTTAGGCCGGTGACCCTAATGTTCAACGGCTTTCTTTCGCCGGATCGTCTTTGGGAAAAGTACCACGGGCTGCCAACCCTGGTGACTCTAAGTTCGATATTGGATCCAATTTTGATGAGATTTATTTTGGCCATGGTACTATTTGATTGTGGTTCCCCATTGTTGATGGAGTTAATGTTGTGATCACCACCAAGAATATTTATTGGTTAAATACTTCATTGATTAATTTGTTATTCTGCCGGACACATCGTATGCCAAATTATGATTTAATGGTAAATTATTTTAATCCCCGCTTTCAACTTTATTTAATCTACATACTTGTTATTCACTGAGCTTGTCAGTTGACGGATTTATTCCAACTTCTCTTTTAGGCAAGTTGAGGAGTTAGGCAAGGACTCTGGCGGCACCTCGGGGATTCTTTTGTTTGACCTCCTTAGGGTGTCTCATTCTAGTTTTATTTTAAAAATCGCTTCCGCATTCGAAACATTTGTCAGATAACGAATTCCTTTTATTATTGTTCGATCACTAGATATTGGTTGGTTCATGGGATGTTTGTGCCCCATGCTTTTGTTTAATTTAATTGGTTGGAGTTGTTCCTAATAAAAAATGGTTGGCTATTTAGTGGTTCATTGTTTTGGAATTTAATTTAATATCTTCTTAGGCTGCATGTTCTACGAGTTTGGATCTTGTGGTTCATAGCCGGTCACTTCCTATTTTGGGGTGTGACAACGGTGATCTCGATGCTAGATTAGTGTTGAAAATTCAGAGGAGAATGAGTATTTCAGGCTTTGTGTCGTTGAGAGAGTGAGGGAGAGGAGAGAGAAAATTGAGTGTGCGGTACAAAAGATAATGCAAGGTCATGGGCCCTTTGTTTTCTCCAAAAAAAAAAAAAATGTCATCTCAGTGTCTACATTGCCATCTTAACGTGTAAGGAGGCCAGGTGTGCCTTTTCCATTAGAAATTGGATGGAATCTAACAGCAGGTGCCAAAATTAGGCGGAGTTGTAAACTATAGGTGTTCAATCGAAATAAAGTGAAGTAAAGGTGTTTATGAGATATTTGGGCAACTTTTTTTCCAAAGAAATTCTCATAAATACGTTATTTTTTGCTTGCAAAATGCACGTTCCCCAAAACAGGCAAGCAATTTGGGACGGAGGGTGAGGGAAGTGGATAATATTTCTTTCTTTTGGAGTACAAGAATGGCATGCCAATAGGGTACTTAACTGATCATATTTTTCCTACAAATTTGAATATGAGTGGATCCAAGGACTGGATTGTGCTATGACCTATTGTGCACCTTCTTACAGGCTACACCCAATGAAACATATGATGGAGTTGAGGAGGGCTATGAAAGCTCAAGGGATGAAATTTCTTCTGTGTCTTCCTATAACCCTACCAAGGAAAACTTACACACTGCTTTTGGGAGTTCGTTATCCTTGCATACATTCATATATGCCCCTTCCTCAGCTGTCTGTGGCTGAGGTCCTATACGATTCTGGTGGGGGTAAGCTGTTACTAGAGTGTTATATTCTTCATTATGTTGAATTTGAATTTTGTTTTGCCGCTTCCAAAAGTATCAGTGTGGTTGAAATTTCCGATTGAATTAGGTTTCTAGAGTTGTTTTTGTGACAGTTTTTGAATTTTGTCCCATAGGTTTATGATAACCATGAGTGTTCGAACTATCTGTCTTGAATTATAAAGCTACGCTATTAAGGGATGTAAACCACTTTTTGTTGAGACTTGAGTGATGGAAGTCCTTGTAAACAGATATTTTAACGCCTCGGAAGTCTTCAGCCACGGGATCTCCAAGTCAGCAGTTAAAATTACATTCAAAATCACTTCCCACAGATGATGATTTAAGAGTAGCATCTGTCCCTGGAGCTGTTGAACCACTAGCATGTAATTCGTTGCTTTATCTCTTCTATGTAGGTTTGAGTTATTAGAAAACTTATTTGCTGCCAAGACTTCCTGCAGCAGAAAACTTTATTCGAGAAGATCTTACAATATCAGATTGGATGACCAAAGAGCTCTGACTCATCTTATTACTTCAGAGATATGGTAATTGCTGTTCGTCATCCATTCTGTGCCTGTTCTTTTCTTCTATGTAGATTTTTATTCTTACCTTTCTTAACAGATAGGCGGTACTCTTACTTTCTTCAATGAAGAAGGGTCAAGGAGATGCCTTGAGGTAATTTTCATTGACTCACATTGGCCTGTTGTTTTGTGTAATTTATGCCTCTCTTGATTTGACTAGAAGTACACTGTGTTTCAGCTTTCAATAACACTGGAAATGTCTGAGACTATAAATCGTCTTTTTGTCCACCCTTCTAGGAGACATTCCCCAACAATTACAAAGGTATACTTTCGACTCGAAGCTGTGATGCTTAAAATGATCGCGCATACACCAACTTGTTATTGTGTTGCATATTTGAATCCATACTTTAGTTCTTACTTTTGACATAGGGTATACATTTGTTCCTGCTAGGGCCTTATGTATGTCAATTCAATGCCTTTGAATTATACTAGTTTTTCAAAACCATTAAAATTGCTGTCTCTGGTGGAATGGAGGAAGTGGGTAAGCTGGTTGTGCAGCCCTGTGAAAAATGTGCCAGCTATATGGTGGTGTCAGGTCAGCAGAGGCACTCAGGAGGATGGTTCATGCTTCATCGAGTATGTTAGGAGATTGTCCTTGAACTCCTTAGGCTTGAGGACAAGGCACCGTGTACATGATTTGCCTTCATACCAGAAAGGAGAACTAGGATAAAGGGAGATACTCTATTGGTTTACTGCCACCTTGTGACACCTGGATCCGAAACACGTCGAGAAGATGATGCGGTGGGTTGTGGGTTACATAGACCTTTCGATGTCAAGCGCTGCTAGTTTCTATGTTTATAGAAATAGGCTTAGTCTATTTGTTCTCATCGTGTAGTGCTGGAATAGAGATTTGTGGTCGATTTTCAAGAATGCCAATAAAGTGGTCCCACAAATCATAATGAGGTTGCCAGTTTTATTGTTAGAACTTAGAACTCAAATGCAGTTAGTTGGCAGGATATGTTAAAAGCTAAATACAAATACCTTGTTCCACCTTGGAAGTCACTGCTATAGGATCGGGAACCTCCTCCTTTCCAAAATTGTCGTAGACTAACGTGCCTTGGAGTTAGAACAAGTATTTAAGAGCTGGATTATGCCTTGGTAGCATGCTCGCTAAATATTTTTGAATTTGTCAGAATGGATCTTGTGGAAAGGTGGGGGATGTAAGTGCAGCAAGACACTAGAAACTTGTGGATCATAGAGTGCGACAAATGTATTTTTCCCTAGAGGTTCCAGCTTAGGGACAAAGTATTTATCAGAGCCATACTTCTGTTTGTCTTGCTTATTTCTTGTGTGGTTATCACTATAGTTGAGAATAATATATATGTTCAATTTTTGTTGGATTACGTAGGTTCAAAGTGATCACCACGAGGTTGTTGCTAATTTGCTGCAGACAAGCTTTCTCTTTTCCATTCCCATGGATGGGCCAATGTCTTTTTCCACTCCCCGTATCTATGTGCAGTGGGCTCTTCGTTTTGAGATCTTCACCACTCCAAAAAATGTGGATTGGACTAGGTATGACACGTTAATGAGACCACACAAGGAACTGACTTGTGGCAAAGTTTCCCAAGTTTGTGTGTAATAGTTTGGTCTCGAGGTCTTGTATAGAATTTTTACAACTAGGGAATTTATGTTTTTCTTCTTGTTTGTATAGCTATTTTTCAATTTTCTATCTCTCAACTCTCTCCCTTTAATTTTTTTTTTCTTTTTTTTCTCTCCCCTTTCATGGTAGATTTGAGCATCCTCTTCTGATAGAGGGAAGAGACAAGTGCGAGTGGGTGCTTCCAATAACTGTACATCCACCTCCTGTGGGGACTCCAGGAATTCACACACGCAGTGGAACACCCTGCTTTAAGCGGTTAACTTTGTTGTTTCCTCCTCAGTTCTACTCAAATGCAAATCGGCCAGCCACGGTAATTGTAAGAGAAGAAAATGGGAGAACGCAGATGATGCAACGTCACGTTCTCAGTCGGAGTATAATTTTCTGTGAAGATGCTGTCTTTGATCAGCTCCAACCTTATTGATTCTACTTCATTTTTTGGGTCCGATGTATATTCCATTTTTGGGGGATTGACATGCGTTAAGAATTCATCACATTCTGTTGAACATATGGTTTCTGATAGAGCAGAACAACAAAAAGGAGCTCAGTTGGCATCATCCACCGCCTTCCTTAGTGGAGGCTTGGGTTCGAGCCCCATGAGAGACGGTTGGTTGGGGTTCAGGGCTATGGGCAGCCTCTGGACCTCCTGTGGACTAACTTACTAATTTTCCGCTAACTCCCGATGTATACAATATTGGTAAAAAATAAATAAATAATATTCTAGTTGGATAGGAAATAAGGTTTACTTTCGTTTGATTTCATTTGGGTAGGGCAAAGGGAATTGCAGATCCTAGTTTGGATAGTTTTAAGGGAAAATTTCAAAAAAGGCCCTAAACTTTCAGCTGATTCGCAAAAAAATCCTAAATTTTAACTAATGATAAAAAGATCCATGAACTTAAAATTTCGTTAACAATTAGGCTGCTATAGTCCAATTCTTTCAATTTGTAATAGATGGACCTAACGGAAGGCGTTAACCTTCCTCTCCTTTTTTTTTTTACTTTCAAAAATTACCTTTTGAACTCTTTCTTTTTTTTTGGTAGTAAATAAATATACAATAAATTTCTTTTTTTACTATTTATCAAAAATTATTTTAATCCTATTTTTTACTATTTACAAAAATAACTTTATGCTCCTTTTTTTTCCTTCAAATTTTAACTTCCCTCTCTCTCTCTCTCTCTCTCTCTCTCTCTCTCTCTCTCTCTCTCTCTCTCTCTCTCTCTCTCTCTCTCTCTCTCTCTCTCTCTCTCTCTCTCATTTTTGGAAATTTGACCCCACACCACTAATCAACCCCATGACCAAGCTCCAATGCCCTAACCCCAATTTCAGAAATTCAAAATTACTTTTAATCTCTCTTTTTTTTTTAAAAACTTTTTACTTCTAAATTTTTTTTTAGTTGTAAATAAATATACAATAAAGTTCTTTTTTTACTATTTTTTAAAAAGTACTTGAAGCCCCATTTTACTTTCAAATTAGCCCCCCCCCCCCCCCCCCCCCCCCCCCCCCCCCCCTTTGGGGCTAGGGCTTTGGCGGTTGGAAGTAGAAAGTAATTTCGAATTTTTGAAATTGGGGCTAAGGCTTTGAGAAAGTAATTTCGAATTTTCGAAATTGGGGGAGAGAGAGAGAAATGTAAAATTTGAAAATAAAAAAGGGGTTGAAGTTATTGTTTTAAACAGTAAAAATAGTTTGTAATTTTTTGCTACTGCCTCAGGAGTTTAGTACTTTTGTTGCAATTCCTCAATATCTATCTGGGCTTTGTTCTCACTCATCTGGCCCCTAACCCACTATGGGTCAATAGCAAATTTTAAATGTAAAGAAAGTAATTTGGTTCACATGGGGAAAACCTTGAACATATATACTAGAAATTGGCGACAAGAAACATTAACTTTTTGCTCATAAGCTATTGGAGACCCACTTGACATGTAAGTCTTATATGTAGTACATTTAAATGAGAAAATTCTCATGCTTGAAACAAACTAAAAACACTAGAGGAACATAAACTTGAAACAAAAAACAGAAATTGAACAACAAACTAGCATCTGTAATGCGTACCCAAATCAATATGGAGCATCACAAATTAAGTTGTGGTCTCAACAGATACCTTCAAGACCCACCAAACCTCAAGCACCTATGAGGGAAGAAGGAAAATTAGTTATTGAAGAAGTTTGATGAGAGAAGATCATAATTAATCACTTACAGAATATATAACTTTGGTTGAAGATGCGACAGCTTGGAAAATGGGTTGATTTTGTGCACATAATTGAAAATGGGAAAATTGGTTAGGAGGACATAGTATAGGGTTCAATGCCATAATTAGTCCATCAACATTTCCCCCTATAGTCTCCGAGACAAATTGGGCAATAGGTGACAAAAATACCCTCCTGCAGCGTGTGCCTAATATTTGTCGCCGGCGGCGATATCTTAGAAATTGATGTGAAACTTCTCCTCACTCACTAGTCTCCGCTCCCAGATCCGATAGTGGTGGCCGGTGTCTCACATGGCGTCAACAAGCTTATCGGAGGAATTGGAGGCGCTGCTGGATGTGTTCACGAGGAGTGGGCGGCTGTAGGACAACAATGTGGAGGATCTCTGGTGTTGTCGGTGGTCGATTGAGGAGGATCTCCGGTGTTGGCGGCGATCGATTGAGGAGGAACTCCGTCGGAAATGTTCCCATTTGGACGGGTTTGGGATTTTTGGCAGAGAAGATAATACTGGAATGTGAGGTGAGAGAGAGGAGGAGGGACGGAGAAGATGATATTGGCTTAATTATCAGGTGGTATTGTCTCTACAAAGTAAGAAGTATTGGATCTTTTAAATGAATGACATGTGGCTTGATGGGAAAAGTTACAAGTTTTGGAGTTTCTTAATGATTGACACGTCATTTTGTATACCATATCATTTTGTATACCAACCAAAACATACCTGAATCTGTACCATTTTTCTTCTAAAACTCCTTAGTTTCTATATTCTGTAAAATCGCAATAAAACCGTCAGAGATATGGTAATCTTTTCAAATCTATATTCTATATTATACCTAAAAGACCAACAAATAAGGTTATCTATGTAAAATTTGTGCTCTTTATAATGGCAATAAGACCAATAGATGTGGTTATCTCTCCGAATCTATACTTTGTATTCTAAAAAGATCAGCAAATAAGGTTATCTTTGAGACATACGTGACTTGTATAATCGCAATAAAATCAAAAGATTGATTATTAATTTGCCCAACTCTATAAAATCAAAAGATTGATTATTATCCCAAAAGACCAACATATAATAAGGTCAACTGTGTGAGATATGTGCTCTTTATAATTGCAATAAAACCAACAAATTCATACTTTGTACTCTCCATGTCCCACTTTTCCTATACGAAAATTCATGCATTTTCAAACTCCCAAAAATATATTTCCAAATATTATTATTTTATTTTTTTACACCAAATTAAAGTAATCATTGAATACTTTAATTTCGTATAAAAAAATAAAAAAAAATAAATGATATATTTGAAAATGCACGAATTTCAATAGCGGACATTTAAAGTGGGACGGATGGAGTATTATTATCTTAAAAGACCAAAAGATTAGGTTATCTCTGATATGTACTCTGTATAATCTTAATAAAATCAATAGATGTAGTTATCTCCTCAAATTTATATTTTGTGTTAATCAAAAAAGACTAACAGATAAGGTCATCTCAGAACAAATGTGTTATGTATAATTGCAACAAAATTAACAGATATGGTTATATATCCAAGTTTATACTCTATATTATTTCAAAAAGATAAACAGATAATGTTATTTCTGCGAAATATGTGCTCTGTACAATCTCAATTTTACTAATAAATAAGGTTATCTGTCCAAACCAACACATGTGTTTCATTTTTTGACATTAGCCCAATTTTGTGGTGTTGTAAGGAGGTACATTTTTTGTTGGTAGGAAAAATAGATTTACATACATCCCACACTTGAGCTAGGTAAGACAGATGCTAAATGCTATTAATGAAAGTCATTCCTATGTATATGCTATTATTGCCAAATGTGTAAAAACTCTTCCTCCCATACTTGACCAACATATATATATTGTTATCTTCGTGAAATATGCAATCTATATAATTGCAGTAAAATAAACAGATGTGATTATCTGTCTATACTTTTTTGTATTATTCCAAAAAGACTAAGAGCTAAGGTTATCTGATTTGCAAAGTATGTGCTATGTATAATCGCAATAAAGTCAATAGGTATGGTTATCTGTCTAAATTTGTACTTTTTTTTTCAAAAATATCAACAGATAAGCTTATCTGTTCAATTTTTTTTTTCAAGACAAATATCATTTTCGTGATATTTTCATCTTCCAATATTTACATACTCCAGTACTAAAAGGAGCCAACATCTCCCATTCCCAACATCATACTATCATTTCCTCTTTTTCCATTTACACCCTATCAAAATTAAAATAGCAGACAAAGAACAAAACACAAGGTGCAAAGTGAAAATGAAGAAGTTTTGTGCCACTTGCCAGCAAAACAAATGAAAAAGAGAAAAACACAAATAGGAGTCCAACCCAACTCAGACCCCTCTATATCCATCAATTCCCCTCTTTGCCAACACTACGACGACTGTCTCTCTCTCTCTCAACCTCTCTCCAATGGGCCCATCAACTACCAACGCCATACAGATAACAATTTTCGAGGCAGCGGAGGTGGAGACCACCTACCACCGTTATCCTCCCAGAGTGGGTGGTGCTGGTGGCGGAGGGATTGGGAAACGAACCAGCCTTAGCCGGAGCATTTTTTGTTATAGTGTCCGCCAGAGCTGAGGTTTTTGCGATCGTTGGCGGTCGTTTGCCGGAGCTGAGTTTTCAGAAGATTTTTTGTGACCTCAGTTGAAGTCGGCAAAGGAGTTGGGAACCACTGATAAAGTGAGGAGAGAGAGAGAGTTCTCCTGGAGAGAAAGAAAGCACCAGGGTATTTTTGTCCATACATGGACTTTAAACAATAAAACTTCTAAGTCAATGGACCCGAAACCTTATAAAAACATAGCCTGGGCTAATGGCCCAGTGGAACCCTATCTTTGGACTTTACACCAATTTTCTGATTGAAAATATACATAAAAGCACTAGCATATACACCAATTTTCTGTAAAAGAAAGAAGGAAAAAAGAACACATCCACATCCTCCAATTGATAGTTGCAGAGGTTATTCAAGAACACTTGCCTCATTGAAGTTACGAAAGTAAGGTTTGTTTATCCAGAATTGGAATGTGGCATTAGAGTTCCAACTTTGTTGTCTCTTCACTATTGTTTTGAAAAATACTTCTAGACTCCTAGTAGAATTTATTGAAGGGCCTGCTTGGATGGAGTAAAAAGGGGAGGGAAAAAATAAGAGGGGGTATATGAGAGGGGTCCACTCCTTTTCCCCCCGTTTGGCATTCCAATTTTTTCCCCCATTATTTTTTACCCCCTCTTCGTTTTCCCCAGTTTTAGGAATTCCCGGGTATTAATTTTGGGCTCCTCTTGAGGTGCCTAAAAATGATCTGGGTTTGGAGGGGTGTTTTGTGGACGAAAATACCCCTCGTTATCCCTTTTCCCCACCCACCATTCAACCAACTTCTACTCTTCATTCTACCCAAAATCATATTTTCCAATCAAACCTATCCTAAGACTCCTTATTTAGTTTCAGGGCTCTCCTATGGTGCTCATTGAAAGGCATTAGAGCTAAATATTCGTTATGACCATTTAAGATAAAATGATCAGAAAAATAAGATTTTCGCACTGGTTCAAACAGATTGAAAATTGGAACACTTAATTTTTAACTATATTTTTTAATATATAAACGGTGTAAAAAATTAAGTGTTTCAAATTTCAATCTGTTTGAATCGGTGAAAAGATTTTAATTTTCTGATCATTTTATCCTAAATGGGCATAATTAAAATTTGATTCTAGGGCTCTCGTTGATTAGCCCTAAGAAAGTTGTAGAATCAGATATTTCTTAGAGCTAATCAACGAGAGTCATAGAGTCAAAATTTAATTATGACCACTGAGGATAAAATGATCAAAAAACTTAAATCTTTCCATCGGTTCAAACGGATTGAAATTTGGAACACTTAATTTTTTTTAAAACCGATTTTTATAAAAAAAAATGTTTAATAATAATACTAAATTCGTTAATTTGTTAGTAGAAATAAATATTACGGCTTAAATTGTGAAAGAATAATTAAATTTGCAATTACATATAAAACGTAATACATAATTAATTTAGGGACTGCACAAGGACAAAAGGGTCATTTGACAGCTTTTTATATCATTCACCCTTCCTTATACCCCTATTAATCCTCCATCCAAACAAAGTATTATTTAATCCCTTTTCTCTAATAACTCATCCAAACAACCTACTATTTAATCCCCCATCCATAAACATCACATCAATGTGGGTCATCTCTTATTAACTAATACCCCATACTATCTTATCCTCCCTTATTAACTAATACCCCCAATTCTTTCCCCGCATCCAAACGGGCCCTAAGGTTGAATTAGAAATGGAAATCCTACGTTTTGTTCATAGCTACAGACCACGTGAGAGCTACTCCCTCCGTCCTTAAATAAGTGTCCGGCACACAAACCTAGGCCTTTAAAAAGATGCATTTGTTTTGTTAAAAAAATTAATTTCTTTTTCACAAATGAATGGATAGCAATGAGTTCTATTAGATTGTGAAAAAAAAATTAAATTTTTTAACGAAAAACATGCATCTTTTGTAAGACCTAAGTTTGCGCGCCGGACACTTATTTAGGCACGGAGGCAATATTAATTTGAATTGACGAAAAGAGGAGATGAAAACATTATGGTTGTTAGGAACCCGGGTGAAGTTGAATAAAACTAAAACGTTTTTGTAAGTATATAACCAACAGTTGAAACAACCGATGTTTTGTTGGCGAGTGCAGAATTGTGGCAGTTTAGTGCCAAATTAATGCAGAATTTTTTTCTCTAGTAGTTATTGGAATGTATAAGGGGTCATACATACCTGCACATGATCAAGCTGCAATTCTAGCTCTCATTCTTCCGTGCACTCCAACTCTGAGAAAAGTGTTCTTAATCACATGCAACTGAGTAACTGTTTCTTTGATATCCGGTCGATCTCTTGGTAGTTCTTTTGAACAAGCTATTCCCACTTTAAGAATTGAAGTCAAGCACTCCTGAACTTCGTGAAAACTAGTCGGGCTTTGATTCTGAGAGCTGTTGATGCTTGAGCTTGCCTCTCCCATTACTACTTGTTGAAACAGTGTTGGATCAACAATGTTTGCTACTTGTTCAGTCATAGCCATCTCAACAAAGTTGTGGAGAGTCAGACTACCCGTGAACATGGTATTTGTTGGTCTCTTCCCTGTGACCATCTCCAATAAGAGAATACCGAAACTGTACATATCACCCGACGTTGATACTTGATTTCCCATGCCATACTCTACAATTCATCCATCATATAGATAAAAAAAAATATTACAAATTAATCTGCTTGATAATTAGCCTCTCAAGGAATAGTAAAGAAACATCAGCAAACATCTCTTCTTTGCTGGAATAACGATATTTGGTTCTGCTTATGTCTTCTAAAATGCCTAATTTGAATTACGCTTGATTGGTTCACTTCGATTTTGTTTGGGTAAATGTATATTCCATTGAAAAGCCTTAACCAAACATATAACAAAAGCCAAGGGTTATATCCGTGCATACAAGAAGGAACCCTTAATTATCAGAGCATCAAAACAAAGAGAACTGGGATCTAAATTCTTTTTAGTAGCTATTACCTAACCATAGCCCCTTAATTATCAGGTTCGGTTGTGGGTTCTTGGAAACTCGGCTCTCCTTTGGAATGACTCGGTCCGGCTCCGGTTTGGTCTGTGGTACTCACGTAATAAAGAAATTAAAAAGTCTATCTCCATTGCGATACTTTCTTGAAAAAGAAAGATAGTAATAGAAACCTAGGTAGATAGTGTTTTTTGAATGCTGGTTAATACTATTACTACCAAGTAAGCTATTATAATTTCTTGACGTTAGCACGTGGCCCATTTGTGGTGAAAATATTTCCTAACCTAAGTGAATTACGAATTGCACGAAAGACGATAGAAAAATGTTTACAAAATACTCTAAAATAAAAAATGTGGGTACGTCCTGTAAAGAAACCAATAAAGTTAAGAAGATACAATTGTTGGTTGTTTATTTTTTGGAGGAAGCTATGGTAGACAGGGTATACCGTATGTCTAAATTATGATAATTTGTGATTTTAATTATGACGATTTTTGGTTTTCTAATACATATTTATGATTCTAGTTACGACTTGTACTTTAAAATTTACCTGTTAAACATGTCATTAGCAGATTACCCATAATTAAAAAATATTGTTATTATGTAACCATAATTATTCATATCGGGATCCATAATACTTGTACCCTAACCAAATACATGCGTACAATATCAAAAATTAAATAATGCTACCCACAAATGTTATAACAACACCATAAATTAGCATTATCTTACCACAATGAGTCGTACCAAATTTTTTTTGACTTGTATGATATTCCGTAACAAAATCAAAATATGTCGTACCAGAATCAACAATTGTTATACCCAAGCCAAAAAATATTTGTAAAATGCCACAAATTTTATAAAATAACCACAATTGTTATGACAACACCTAAAATTGTCATTTTCTTAACACAACGTGTCGTATCAAAAGAAAATATATTTAAATACCACAAATTATATAACAAACCACAATTGTTATGACAATATCATAAATTGACGTTTTCTTACCACAATGTGTCATACCAAAAGAAATTAATTAAAATATTCCGTAATAACACATGTCTAAAACACCACAAATTCAGTAATATAACCAAATTTGTTATGACAACACCATAAATTGACATTTTCATACCCACAACGTGTCGTATAAAAAAATTCAATCAGAATGTTCAATTAACGATAGTTACAATTAGCAAAATATCATACCACAAATTTAGTAATAAAACCAAATTTGTTATGACAACACTATAAATTGACATTTTCATACCCACAACGTATCATATAAAAAAATTCAATGGAATGTTCAGTTAACGATAGTTATAATTAGCAAAATACCATACCTCAAATTCAGTAATATAACCAAATTTGTTATGACAACACTATAAATTGACGTTTTTATACCCACAACGTGTCGTATAAAAAAAATTCAATCGAAATGTTCAATTAACAATAGTTATAATCAACAAAATACCATACCACAAATTCAGTAATATAACCAAATTTAGTATGACAACACCATAAATTGACGTTTCATACTCACAACGTGTCGTATAAAGAAAATTCAAATCGGAATGTTCAGTAAACGATAGTTATAATCAGCAAAATACAATACCACTAATTATTTTCAATTCCCGCCACATTATTTTTTTAAAATTTAAAATTTTCACCATATTATCTTAATTTTTGATTCCCTCCACCCTATTTTTTCAAATTCTTATTTGTCCCTACACAGTACCTCAATAATTTAAACAAAAAATGAAGTTCTAACTCAAAATTTTCATCCAAGAAATTCACCAAAAAGTAAGTACTATACCCAAATTTTTGAATACAACTACAATTTCCTCTCAAAATATTAGTCTAAATTAAATTCTTTCTCTACAAAATTTAATTCAAAAAATCAAAATTCTTTCAATTTTTCGTGGAAAAATGAGAGGTCACTAAAACAAATAATTATCTAACTGTCTCAAGATACAGATATTCAAGGCAGTGCACTTAACAATTGGCACTATATATTTGACAGGCGGATCGGTGCCAAACCTTCACCCTATGCATACAAATCCAAATTTAATGGTTGTCCTTGGAACAAATTTGATCGCTTATAGCTAGACACTTAATTGGATGAAAAACATTATTCTATTATTAAATTTGAGTGCCAATGATGGAGCTTCAAAACCTGATCAAGCCATAAATTTACGTGAATGACTTTATTCAACAAATATAACGAAATCAACGGTTTTGATCATTACTATTGTGTCACGGTGGCAAGGCTACTCTACATCCAATTACTATAAAAGAGGACTAGGTTTCATATCAAATATAAATTGAATGTACATTCTAAATGTCGTTAGTGAGTATATTTCTAGAATGATTGATCAAAACTGTTAGAATATCAAGTTATACGATATTCAGTATTGTCACCAAAATCAGAGATCATCAGATATCAACAACTGTATAATCGAAAAACATTTAAGGTATTAAGATACATTAAAGTTTAATAATGCACCACTCGAGCCCCATAAGGCATTTTTTTTCCGATCAGAATCGTCTCTCTTTTACATAATATGAATAAATCATATGTACCAAAAATGAAGTTCGTTAGACCCTTAATCAAACGAAATATCATTTTATGATTGAATTCGGGTGCCGATGAAAGGCCTTTCTAAACTTGATCGAGCAAAAAATTTATGTGAATTATTTAATCAACAAGCATAACGAAATCAATGATTTTGATCGTTATTATTGTGTCGTGGTCACAAGTCTACCGTATATTCAGCTACAACAGAGAAATTAGTTTCATATGAAGTATATTGAATGTACAAATTCTAAATGTTGTTTTTTTAAGAAAAAAAATTCTAAATATTGTTATCGAGTATATTTATAAAATGATCAATCAGAACTGTTAGAATGTGAAGTCCTACAAAATTCAAGATTGTCACCAAAATTAGAAATCATGGGATATCGACAATTATGTAGCCAAACGATATTTAACGTGTCCGAATGCATTAAAGTCTATCGTTAATTGTGGTACGACATATTTTAGTCTTGTTACAGAATATTTGGATTAATTTCTTTTAGTATGACACATTGTGGTAAACAAATGCCAATTTTTGATATCGTCATAAAAGTTATGGTTACGTTATATCATTTGTGGTCATTTTTTGAAGAGGGAGAGGGGAGAGTGAGGGAGGAGAGAACAACTGGTTCCCTGCTCAGCCCTTTTTTCATTTTATTAATTGATTTAATAAATGGGTGGTTCGGATTATTCACTTTAAATCCAAGGGTTTAAAACCATGGTGTGTACAGTACACCCCTTAATAAGGGGTGTGTACCATAGGACTTCCCTTATTTTTTAAGCTAATGTGTCTTGGCAATAACAATTAAAGAAATTTTCTCCATCTCCATTTCAAGAAACAATCTAGAACTTAAAGCTTTCTGCTTAACTCAACTGCATGTAATACTTTTGAAAGCAAGATGATGCAGTGAGAAGTAAAACATAAGAACCAACAGCTTTATTTTTGTATATGGGTTACCAGACTCAAAGGAGAAGTGAATTAAATCTAAAAACTGTTTGAAACGAAGGAGAAAAGAAACACAAAATGAGTCTTAGGGGAACATTTACCTGGAGCTGCATAACCGGATGACCCCCGTAAGCCAATAGAACTTGATTGATTTGCAGAAGAAATACGTGTCGCATCTACAAGGAATCTTGCTAACCCAAAATCACCTACATGTCCAACCATATCATCGTCAAGAAGAACGTTGCTCGGTTTCAAGTCACAGTGAACTATTGGTTCCGAGCAATTGTGGTGAAGATAAAAAAGTGCAGAAGCAACGTCAAATGCAATATTTAACCTCTGTAGAAGGTTTAAACTCTGTGACTTGTCGTGAGCATCATCTTCTTTCTCATTTGGATGCAACCACTCCTCTAGGCTCCCATTGACCATGAACTCGTAAACTAGAGCTTTGAAATCATCACCTTTATAGTCAATGCTTGAACATGCCGTGATGACATTTACAAGATTCCGATGCCTGATGCTCCTTAAGGCCTTACACTCAGCAATGAAACTCTTGGCAGCTCCCCGGAATTGAAGGTTTAATACCTTCACGGCAACTAGTTTTTCACCTTGATCAAGATCAAGAATTCCTTTATACACCGAACCAAAACTACCCATGCCGATTAGATTGGTTGGAGAAAACCCATTGGTTGCTTTAACTAGACTCCCATAGGACAACTTAGCAAATGAATGGCCAAAAAAGCTAAAAGATGGTACCTCTGTTCTCGTTTTAATCCAACGAAGATGCACGAAATACATCATCACAAATAGACATACAAGCCCAAAAGACGATGGGAGTAACACTTTCACGACTTGAGTAAATTTCTTCCTTGGGAATCCCTTGGATTGGCAACTGCGCAGTTGTAAATCTGGTATACCACCACAAAGCTTCTTATTTCCCTCAATTGAAATAGCTGCTGCAATCGTAAATATGCCTTGTTTTGGTACCGCTCCCTCAAAATCATTGAATGATATGTTTAATTTCTTTAAGAAAATAAAGCTCTCGAAATAGTCTGGGATTTTTCCTGATAAATCATTCATAGAAATGTCTAGTTCCTCCAAGCCTCTCAATTCACTCAAAGTTGATGGAAGGACTCCCCAGAACTTGTTGCCGTTCAAATTAAGTGATGCCAATTTCACACAACTACCAAGGGCGCTTGGAATATTACCAACCATTATATTGTTAGAAACATTTAGTGTTTCAAGATTTTTTAAAGCCCCGATTTCCACAGGGACGACACCAGACAAGTTGTTATGAGATAGGTCTAGATAAAACAATGATGAGAGACTACCAACTTGTTTAGGTATGGTGCCACTAAGACTGTTCTTGGCGAGTGAAAGCTTCAGCAACATCTTGCATCTGCTCATACTCGACGGGATGCTTCCGTGAAGATCATTTCTGGACAGATCGAGATATAGTAACATGGATAAGTTTCCGAAAGATGACGGAATGTCACCGTAGAATCTATTACCTCCGAGAAACAACACATGCAGGTTTTGAAGTTTCCCGAAATTAGCAGGAATGTTACCTGTCAAATGGTTGTCTGCTGTTGCGATTACCTGCAAATTGACCAGATTCACTATCTCTCTTGGGATGCTCCCGTATATGCTGTTGCGTTGCAAGTTTACATGACTAAACCCAACGGAAAAATTAGTAATTGCTTCTGGAAACACACCTCCAAAACCATTGTCGCCCAGGTTCAAGAAATAGAAATCGGTGGCATTGATCAAAGAAGAGAGAAAGCTCAAGTCATCGGCTTCCCCTGTTCCTAGATGATTAGAATCAGCACCTAACCACTGTAGATTATGCAGCTTATCCAAAGAAGGCATTTTCCCAGTAAAATTGTTGATGTTCACCTCAAGGTTATATAGATTGGTGGCATTCGATATTGAACTAGGAATGGATCCAGTCAACGAGTTCGAACTCACTACAAGGAACTTGAGATTAGAAAGTGAAGTTCCTAGGTTTGTGGGAAGAATCCCTTGGATTTGGTTCATTCCGATATCGAACTCAGTAATGGAAGAGAGATTAAATATTGAAGAAGGAATCGTACCGACCAGCCTGTTCTCCCCTAACACAAAAGTTTTCAAGTTTGTCAATCGGCCTAGATCATCAGGTATATTCCCACCAAAATTATTTTCGGCTATATAGAGGATCGTCAGAAATGATAGATTACCAATAGTTGAAGGCACACCTCCTGTCAGATTGGTTTGTGCAATATACAATCCCTGGAGTTTGGATAGGCGACCGAGCTCCGTTGGAATTTTTCCCGTTAGCCTGTTCAGAGTAAACTCAAGGGAGATAAGATTAGAGCAACGAGATATATTGGCCGGAATTTCGCCAGTTACTAAATTATTATACAGTGACATGAATTTCAATCTGCGTAAGCGGCCGAGTTCTTGGGGGATGTCATGACTCAAGCTATTGTTTTGCAACAGTAAACTCATAAGGAAGCTTAAATTTCCAATGTGTGGCGAAATGGGCCCTGATAGTTTGCCATTCGAAAGGATTAACTCAGTGACCCTCTGATGCCGGCGGCCACACGTTACACCAACCCACTGGCAGAAGTGGAGGGATTCATTCCAAGAATTTAGTATCCCAAGGGGATCGCCGGTGATTTCCGCCTTGAATGCTAGTAAGGCTAGCTGATCAGTCACGTTCCCGCCGCGCACAGAGTCGGGTACTGAACCCCAAAGCAAGAAAACAACAAAAGGCATGAAAAGAAAAAATGAAGGCGGCAACAACAGGGCCATGTGTTGTTCAGGTACGTGGCGGAGCAAATTTCGCAGCTTACTTTGTTTTGAATCTGAAGAAGAGACTGGTGCAAGGAAATTGAAAGTAAATGCTGAAATTTTGAAGGAACAATTATATATTCCCTCCGTCCCAATTAAGTCTGCTTACATTCACCCAATTATATATTCCCTCCGTCCCAATTTGTTTGTCCATTTTTTTATTCTAGCTTGTCCCAAAATGTTTGTCTGGTTCGAAAAATTCATAGACTAAAAGCTATGAAATTCCAGATAAATGTGCACATTGCATTTTGTTCAAGATAAATTCTATATAAAGGTGTTTAGATATGTCATTAATCGGTATTCCATGAACATGATTCTTCTCGAACTCGAAGAACTTGACGAGCTTTACAAAATGAACGTTTCTGATCATTGTTGTGAGCCCGGGATTGGCCCACGAAATTCAAAAGTGGACCAAACTGTATGGGATTCGTAGTGGACTGACTAGACTTGAGTCCTTGATGACTGGTTTCCATTGTGAGATGAGGGAAGCAAGAAAACATTTAGTAAAGTCATTCCAAGTCGGACGAAAACCTCTCTCTCCCTCTATCTCTAAAAAACTTCAAACCCTAGCCGCCAACAACCTTTCCCCTCCCCCCCTTCTCAGGCGGCGGGAGGGGAGGGATCATTCCCCTCCGATCTCTCTCCCTCTATTCCCTTCTCCCCACCGTCGAACCGTCTCCTCTCTCAATTCTGCGACTGAAGTTCGGGCGTCCATTGGGAACTTCTCAGCCAGATCGTTTTCCAGCAACGTTCCGGAGCTTCGCTTTCAATGGTTGCGGGTAAGATATTGTCCACCACCATTCTCAGCCTCCATCTTCTCAGATCTGTGACCTGACGCCGTCTACCATGTTTGTTGGGCGACCACCTCCCAACGATGTGTTCCTATTTTGTGAAGCAGAGGTGGTGGTTACGAGTCTATCAAGATAGTTGCGAAAGAGTGGCGGCGGATGTCTCGGCGGTGCTTCTTTTTTTTTTCTTTTTTTTTTGTTATTTATTTTAATAATGTCCCCCCTCTTTGGGGGGTTTGTCCTCCTTCGGGAGGTTTCGTCCTCCTTCGGGGGGTTTTGTCCTCCTTTGGGGGGTTTCTTCTTATTCTGTAGGGCGGCGCATTTATGCGCTTATACGCTCTTTCTGTTGGAGTGTTCGATCTGTGGACTCCCAACCTGCCCCCATGGGAATCTTTTGATAAATACTACCTCTCAACTTTTGGCAAAAAAAAAGTCATTCCAAGTCTGTATTTTTATTATTTTTTTGCATTCATGAGAAAGTTTTGAACAAAAATTGTTTATTGCGTAGGAAACTAAGATTATTATTTTTATATAAAATATGGTGACTTTTACGGGACAAGTTTTAAAGAAAAATTAATCATAGTAGAAAAGTTAGATATGGGAGTTCCAGAGTTTTCCTACAAACCGAAAACAAAAAAAATACAAAAAAAACCCAGACATTTTCATACTTTGTTTACCTTTTCTCGCAACTCTACCTTGTTAAGAATCGAACTACACGTTAAATTCACAACGTTCCTACGCATCTTGAAAACTACGACTACATAAATCAAACAACAAAACGAAACAGTGTGTAATGAATAGAAAAGAAAGAACACACAGATTTACATGGAAAACCTCAACGCGAGGAAAACCACAGGAGCCACACCAATCCATTATAATGAAAATTAATGGAGTACAAGTTTTCTCTCTTCTCTCTAAGAACAATTTTCTCTTGCGCACCCCCGGGCAGTGGCGGACCCAGGATTTGTTCGGACTGGGGGCACCTAGTATTAAGGAAAGATTAAAATTAAGCATTCCTTAGTATTATTAATGGTAACCGTAAGCAAAGATTAAAATTAAGCATAAATTATGTAAAATTGATTGTAAATCTCCATCATTAAATAAAAAACAGTAACCAAATAAAGTACTTACTAGTTTTCCCAAACAATCAAAAGATATCTCACTAACCTTGGCGAGGACATATTAAAAACACACCTAATTTATTTAATCCCAATTTGACTATTCATATGCAAAATATTACTTCCGATATATAATTTATTTATAATTTCCTATCTGAAAACTGGACCTCCAATGTGAACCTGAAATGGTCAATTTACAGTCCAGACAGGCCCTCGTGGAGTATTAATTATGACAGGTAGAGGTAGTAGGAGTATTAATTATGACAGGTAGAGGTAGTAGGAGTATTAATTATGTGGTGTGACTGCAAACGACTTGGACTTGGAAGTTGGAAGAGGTCCCACAGCTAGCTGTTTGGCAGAAATTAGAGGTAGTAGGAGTATTAATTATGTGGTGTGACTGCAAACGACTTGGACTTGGAAGTTGGAAGAGGTCCCACAGCTAGCTGTTTGGCAGAAATTGGTTCACAGAGGAAGGACTATAACTTGGAAGAATAACGGAGAAGATGAAAAATTTGGGAGTTCTGTGGGGGCACGTGACCCCACGTGCCTCCGAATAGGTCTGCCGCTGCCCCCGGGCTCCAGCGTTGCTCAAGGTTGTCTGCATACCCAACGTAGCGACCTAGCTTAAGGTGCGAATAATTGGCCCTTGGTTACTTCCCAACTCCACCTATACGATTAGTTGTGTTTGATTGATGAGTCAACAACGTACGTACCAATCATGTTTTTCTGCAGAAAAAAAAATCTTAATTGATGTGCGAACGTACCTATGTATTTTCTACTTAATTGATGTGCTGATATTTATAAACCAAAAATGATACTTACACAACAATTCAAACACAATAACTTACACAACCACTCACATACATGTGGGCTCCACACACACTACTGTGTGTGGAGTAGTGTGTGTGGAGCCCACATGTATGTGAGTGGTTGTATAAGTTATTATGTTTGAATTGTTGATTGTCGTTTCTAAACTTCATTCCCTCCCACTAAGAATGCCACATCAAACCAAAGTTGAAACTTCAATGACCATAAATCATTGACTCAGCCCTTGAGTTCTTCCCACTTGCTTTAAGGAAAAGTTTTTTTTTTTTTTGCATTTTTTGCATTTTTTCGATCAAAGAATTTTGTCAAGAGGTTAAAAAAATTGTTTAGAGGTTCAGGAACCTATATAAAAACAGGATTTTCTACAGAATCGTTCTAACTTTTTGGCACGGTCTTTTTTATTGTTTGCTCTTAATCCTGAAAAGATTTGGATCGAATTTTATACCACATTGTTCATCTCGAAGAGAAGAATCGAAAAATATAAAATATGGACCAAAACTTTAAAAAATTGTATAAGGCGATGCAAAAGTTCCAAAATTTTTGTCCCTATTTTCATATTTTTTTGATTACTCTCAGAGACGAATGATGTGGTGTAAAAATTTGACTCCAATCTTGTTAGAATAAAGAGAACTAATAAAAAATAAAAAATAAAACCATGCCAAATAGGCCAGAGAGGCCCTTAGGAAAGTATGGCATGCGTGTTTGGTTGTCTAGCTATTACTTGCCAACGGATCCGGGGATGGTGCCAAGCACCCCCTGCCGAGCGGCATCCGTCCATTCATCTTGGCACGGATGGCTCGGATTAAATCTGAGTGCGTACAGATCTTAACCATCCATTGCTCGGTCATGATCCGAGTCGTCGATTGACGAGATGAAAGACCGTTCGGCACCGCTGCCAAGCATATAACCAGTCGCCTTGTACATTCATTCTTGATAATTATGATTTTCTCCAAATATTCTTCTTAAATTATAGTTATTATCACTCAAGCGCATGAAATCTCTTTTCTCAAAAAAAGAAAAGATAAGATAAGTGCCCATAAAATAGACCCATTTGATGAAGCCTTAACGAAATTTCTTAATTAATGTGGTGATAAATTTATTTTTCCTTTAGTTCATGTTTCTAAGCATAATTTTGTATCCCTCTAAGCACGGCACAATAAAGTTGTAACTCCAATAGCCCTAACAATTAGTCTAGCACCACAAGCGCATACACAATTTGAAGAATTTTAAAATTTTGATGCAATAGATAGCAGAGTTCTATGGTCCGTCCGGGAACCCAAGGACGCCTTCCCATAAGCCATGAACCATGACTTAGACATTTGAGTATTCCCACTTGCCCCAAGTCAGTCTTCACTGAAATTGACACCGGTGTATTAATTTCTAGCATGAAGTTTCAGTATAAAGCCAAAGAAGACTGACTTGCAATTTGCATAAGTCCATTGATTCAGTCCTTGAGTCTATCCACTTGCCCCAAGTCATTCTTCACTGATATTGACACCGGTGTATTCTACAATGAAGTTTCCAATATATATAAGCCAAGGAAGACTGACTTGCAATTTGTATCTGTCAGGCTTCACTTCCATACTCGTTACGGGTCGCTTTCTTTATAATTATAGTGTTTGTGTCGTGGTATGCACCACGTTACAACAGTACATGCTCATTCAGTATGATGTCATCTGTCCGATCAGGAGTTGGCGACTTCAGGAATTTACAAGTATGGGGTCATTTACAAATTAAAAGTTGGATAAATTATAGTTAACCCCCTCAAACTATGCCTCGGGGACACTTTACCCCCTCAAAGTTTTATTTTTGGCACTTAACTACCTCAAACTAATGAAAATGCAAAACCGTTAACTTCCGTAACGGAGAGGATGTAAGTGACCATTTTGCCCTCAATTGAAAAACACTTACCAAACAGATCAAAACCCATTTGTTTTCAAAAAACCTAAACGTCACACGATTAGCCATAGCATTCCTCTACCACTTAGTATTTCCTCCCCCTTTCCTACAATTTCTTAGCAGCTAGAAAAGGAATCTCGCTAGGTTTTAGACAACATAAACAACAAAATGAATTTCTAGTCCAATAAAGGAGAAGGTGAGAAAGAGAGAGACGTAGGTTCTTCGCCGACCTCCAACAATCGAGCCGACACGGCGACACCGGAGTCTGCTTTACGGACGACGAGCAATCTGTTTGTGTTTTTTAGTTGGATTTCTCGTCCAACTTTTGCCAACAATCAGCCACGATAATTTGCACAACCAAACCAAAACCCAAACCACCTTCATCCAGCCGCCACCCACTACGTCACCGAGGTGAAACTTAGCAAACCCAGAAGACGGCTGAAATCTATGCCGGCGACGGAGGCAGCGACTGCCTTGGTTTCATAGATCTATCTCGATGGTGCGTTAATCGACAACCCCACATAGGCGTCGAGTCGAAGGAGGGATGCGGACTGCTTGAACCGAAGAGGGCATCGATGAGGAAGGTGTTGCAATAGCACGCGCTTGCGAAGCTAGCGAGGGAGACGACCATGATGGAGACGCCGATGATGATCTGGTGGTTGCTGGTTCTCATGATTTGATCTCTTCTCTGTGTGTGTGTGTTGGGAGGAGGGGGGAGCAGTAGCTACGAATTTAAGGTGAAGTGAGAGAGTTGAGGGGTGGGCATCGATGGGATTGCAGGAGAGGTTTGCCGTGGTGGTGGTTGAGGCAGGCGGTGGAGATTGATTTGGCTGGATTTTGGGGTAAGGAGGTTTGGGAGTGTTCTTTGTTGAGGGAGAGAGAGAGAATGAGAGAGAATATGTCAAGAGAAAGGGCAATAGTGTCTCTCAAATTTAAATGAGAGGGCATGTGAGTTGCATGTGCCATTTTCCATCCAATTTGTAACAGAATGCTAACGGAAGTTTTATTTTCATTAGTTTGAGGTGGTTAAGTGTCAAAAATAAAACTTTAAGGGGGTAAAGTGTCCCCGATGCATAGTTTGAGGGGGTTATTTTTAAAAATTGTGTCCATAGTTTTTGAACTAAAAGAAAAACAACGTCCTTTAAGAGCCTCTCGTGTCTTTACCATTTCTATACTCAAACTCAAAATTTGATACGTAAAAACTATAAATATACATTCCAACCCGCGACTCAAATTTGCACTTAGATAATACTCCCTCCGTCCCAATTTACTTATCCCAGTTCTATTCTAACTGGATTAAAAAACTAGTTATATCTTTAAAGTGGTAATAAATTTTATATCTAATATGGATCTTGTTTGATAGATCTCGATTTGTTCTATAATTCAATGTTTTCGAAATCACCTAAAACATTATAAATTACAAGATATAATTAATTGAAAAGTGGCACGAACTTCAAAAAGTGACAAGTAAATTGGGACAGAGGGAGTACTTAAAAAGACACATTACTAACTAATAATAACAGCTTTTCACTTGGAGCATACATGCATATTATTATTTATATACAATACATACTAAAACAAAAATAGAAGACTCGTGGAATTAATATCTTAATATTTAGGGAAATTTATATAATTGGTCCTCCTAATTTCATCCGAGTCTCATTTTTGTCCTCCAAATATCAATTACGACTCTTTTGACCTTCAAGTTTGGTTTTCGTTCCAAATTGGTCCAATTGATAATTTCTGTCAGCCAAATTGGACAGAAAAAATCATATTGAGGGCAGATTGTACGTTGCAGTTCATACCAAGTTGGTCCAATTGATAAAGTTTGCCCTCAATATGATTTTTTTCGTCCAGTTTGGCTGACAGAAGTTATCAATTGGACTAACTTGGTACGAAAGCCAAACTTGAAGGTCAAAAGAGTTGCAATTGATACTTGGAAGACGAAAATGAGTCTCGGGTGAAACTAGGAGGACCATTTCTAAAAATTTCCCTAATATTTAACTAATGTCCTTTTCGTTAACCAAATTGTAATTCCGAATCCAAGTATTACATCGCTAACCTGTCCACAGATTATTGAATCCTAAAATTGAAACAAAAACAATAATTTGAAGAACTCAATGCAACATTTACAGACTTCCGTTAGAGATAGAGAGATGACCACAAAGCAAAGATCAACAAGACAGAGATGTTGGTTCGTTTTAGTAATGCGATAAATTATTGGGTGTTTGGCACCCCATGATCGGGTCAACGATTCATTTTTCATTTTTCAATTCCAACAGTCACACCCCACATGGTTAACTAACTAACTAACTGCTAACTGTCATGCCACATTGTAGCCGCACAGCCCATCGGCCTCGTCATTTAAGGGTGTCTCGTACCATAAGAGCCTAGCCACCTTAGAGCCAAGCTAGTAAAAGGAACCATGATTCATGAAGCTTTTCAAAAACATCCCAAACTAAAACCCATTTTTATTTTAAAAGTTTCTAACATCCCCTCTATCTGACCACGGTGCCAAAGCAATTGTGATAGTCAAGTCAGCTAAACTCTTTAGATTTTGATTGTGGATTGTAGATTAAAAGCTGATTTGGCATACCTTCAAAGCTGCCTCATCCTTCAACTATAGCTCCTATTCAGTTGGACGTTCTTCGCAATGGACAAAGGGTGAACGGTGAACCTGTATGTGGTCCACCTAGGAACTGAACAAATTCACCACATAAAACAGAAAATAGAGAGAAAAAGAGTAATACCATGCACCATCCTCAGCCTGCAGCCTAAGGATTTGGCAGCAACCCGAAAATGAAAGTTGACGGCAATAACAAAATAATGACTTGCCTTCAGTACTATTCATTAAATTGACCGTCACATGCCCAAGAGATTATGCAAGCTAGATGATACTAATAATGATCAAAACAAATTAAGTTCAGACTAACAGACCTTTCCTAACAGGGACATTAGAACCTGCACATGGTGCCACACAATTTATGATTACATCAAACTAAGAATAATGACTAGCGATTACCAAAAAAACAGGCACCTTCGTCGTTCTCAGATTATTGAGTTGGTGGAGGTTAAAAAACTAGAGAGTGGGAGAAGATACCTAATTAACGCTCATGTTAAAAAAACTATAGTCTGCCTAAGAAAACCAGGTCCGACCAGAAACTACCTTTCAAATCAAATGATTCCTATTAAGAAAAACAAGCTTAACTCTCATTGTCAGCATGCAAGCTTAACTCTCTATAAAGTTATGGGTTTCGTGTAGGCTTTAGCTATTGAGCTTCAATCACTCACGGTACTACGTTACCCTTGTATTCAAATGGTAGGTATTGAAGACAAATAAGAAGTGCATGCATTGTTAAAGTCAAAGGTGAAGTCTCCTGAAGAGTTAAGCTATCAAACTAGATTTCCTTTGGAGTGCACTAGTTGCAAGTGATCACTCTTCAACTGGCCAATGCAATGTATAATTTTTATATCTCTCTCCTTTGGAAAAAGCTCCAATACACACCCCCACCTACCTTTGAAAAATGTAAGGGTGTCAAATGAGCGAGTTTGGGCCAAATTGGGTAAGTTATAAGTGGGTCTTTAATGGGTCATTGACCCATTTAGACCCAATTAGTTAGGAGTCCAATTACCCATATCCAACCCCACCCATTTATTTAAGGGAAATTTATAGAAATAGTCCTCATAATTTCATCCGAGTCTTATTTTCGTCCTCCAAGTACCAATTGCGTTAGTTTTAGCCCTATAGTTTATATTTTGCCTCAATTTCGTCCCTCTTGCTTACGGTGTCAATGAAGCAAATGGAATTGAAGGGCAAAATTGTCATTTCTCCTCACAGAGGGACTAAATTGAGACTTCATACAAACTAGAGGGACTGTTTTTTAAAATATTCTTTTTACTTTTGTTTTTGCAAATATAATTAAAAGACACCATACATAATATATTTTTCATCTCAGTTTTTTTAATCAAAATATGTTGAAAATATTAATGATGTTCCATACTTAATGATATGGAATATTAAGTATGGAATATAAAAACGCAAGATGAAACAATTTGCAAAAGTTTTCAACATATAATAGGAGTACTTAATATTCCATATCAAATTTTTTTTTGGAATATATAAACAATTTTAAAGCTTTTTCTTTTATTATATTCCATATCACAATTTTTTTTAATGATGTTCCATATCATTAAGTATGGAAATATAATGTTTTTATTATATTCCATATCACAAAATTTTTTGTTTTTATCATTTAGTATGTAATTGAAAATCATTATATTCCATACTTAATATTCCATATCATTAGTATCATGTTTTTATAATGTTCTTTTTTTTTTCACCCAATAAAAAATAATGTTCAAAATTATTTAGTTAATCTTGTAATCATTGATTAAGAAGTGGATCACTATTGAATAACAAATAAGCGAGTGAACTTTTGACTTGGGGGGTGATATTTTAAGCCAACTCACAGCTTTGATATTGCTAACTTATATTGATCTGAAGATATTGTTTTCGTATTTCATTATGTAGCTATATGTCGTTAAATTATTTGAAGACTAAAATAAACTAATTATGTAGCTATTAATATTCAATTTGTATTTATTTGTTATATAAGTGGTCCTATGAGTAAGTCCCAAAAAAATACACTATACCCATGTTTTAATGCAATAGTATTTCATTGGTTAATTAAACAAAAATACAAGACACCTAAATACTATTGAGCAATTTTTCTTTTTAATCGCGTAACAAAGAACATAACGAGATTGAAAATCCAATTGAAAAAAATACGATACATAGACATTTAACATAGGGGTTACTTTTCGAATTTTCTCATATTTTTGTGATATGGAATATAATAAAAGCTTTAAAATTTTCAACATATTTTGATTAAAAAAACTGAGATGAAAAATATATTATGTATGGTGTCTTTTAATTATATTTGCAAAAACAAAAGTAAAAAGAATATTTTTAGAAATAGTCCCTCTAGTTTGTATGAAGTCTCAATTTAGCCCATCTGTGAGGAGAAATGACAATTTTGCCCTTCAATTCCGTTTGTTTCATTGACACCGTAAGCAAGAGGGACGAAATTGAGGCAAAATATAAACTATAGGGCTAAAACTAACGCAATTGGTACTAGAGGGACGAAAATGAGAATTCATGCAAAGTAAAGGGACCATTTGTAAAATTTTCCCATTTTTTAATAGGTGGGTTTGGGTTTCTTAATGGGTCTGGGTTCAATTTGTCACCCCTAGAAAAATGGTACGCCTATGTTGAAAATGTTACGCATCTCACGGATAATTGTTATGCCTCTAAATGGTAAATGTTATGTCTCTCAATGATTAAAGGTGCATACGGTATACACCGTTACGTCTATTAGTAAAATGTTACACCAATGTTACGTCTCTCAGTGGCAAATGTTACGCCTCTTGATAGTAAACATTACCGGTGCATATCGTACGCAAATGTGCACTATAGACGTTCTCCCTTTTTTCCTAATCATGTTCTATTATCTCCTTTTGAGATGCTCTTATGTATGGCTATCAATTTTGACAAACCGAAGTCGGCAACTTTTGCATCAAAATTCTCATCCAGAAGGATGTTTTGAGGTTTTATATCCAAGTGCAATATTTTCTGTCTGCATTCTTCGTAGAGATATGGTAAAGACATGTCCAAGGCATGGTTTTGCAATCGGTAGGCCATTTGGTAGTGAAGGGTTGATGCATATGTTGTGGAAATCTGAGAGACACCACGTCCCTTGGCCATGCCTGAGATAATCTTCCTTCTAAATGGCCATTCAAGAGAAAGAAGCTCTTCGTTTTTGCGGAAGATCCATTTGTCCAAGGGCCAATTGCACATGTACTCAAACACCAAAAGCCTTTTAGATTTTTCAGCACAATATCCTATCAGTCTTACCAAATTGACATGGTGAATGTTGCCTATTGTCTTTACTTCAGCTAAGAATGACTTCTTTACCTGACCTATACCGTTAAGCCGTTTGACCGCAACTTTTGTGCCGTTTCCTAGAGTCCCTTCAAAGACAGAACCAAATCCTCCTTGCCCAAACTTTTTGCTAAAATTCTCTGTTGCAGATTTCAAGTCTTCATAAGAGAATCTCGTAGATAGCCCCGGTAATTCATCTATACAGTCGTCATCCTCCTCCTCCAAGTCCTTTTCCTTCCGCAAGTAAAGAATAGCCGCGCCAATTAGAAGTAACACAACAAAAAGTGCTCCGAGGCTTGATCTTATTGGGAGTGCAATATTGTTGCCTTTTCCATTTTTGGGTGCATTAGCTGAAATAACGGAGTAATCGATGTTATTGCACTCCGAACGGAAATAATGTAGTATATATTACGACACCGAAACACTCTTTCTCACCAATATTTTGGAAAACGAAAAATTGGGGTAAACCGGAAAAGGCACTGGATGGACAGGTCGCTGGAACCAGATTTGAACTGTGACGACATGCATGATTATATATTTAGTAAGTTATACGTAATTAAAAGTAAAATTAAATTTAAAAATGGAGATATTTATATTCAATGTGCATTTGAAAGCTGAGATATGAAGAAAAAGAGGAAAAGTGATAGCTCCTGTGCCTTTTTTATTAGGGCAAAGTCCATTTTGACCCGCTGTGGTTATCTCATTGTGCGGATACCCCCCTCATGATTAAAAACTAATCACATAACCTACCTGTGGTTTTGAATATGTGCGGATAGACTCCCTACCGTCATGTTTTCCATCCATATTAACGGAAACAACATTAAAAGATCGATATACCCTCATCATGTCCCTTGATTCTTCTTCTTTTTTAAATCTAACCACACCATCTCCTATACCAAAAATTGAATCCAAACCATTGATATTGTAAATTTTGACGAGTACTACATCTATGCCAAAATTCAAGTCAATCAAAAAATGAAAAGCTCATAGTCGAATTGATTTTGTTATGAAATTAAAATTTCAAATTTGAATTTACTAAAACTTAGATCACTGAGTTATTGATACCGGATCGAGATGATTTTTTATAGAGATACTCTATTCTTTATTTAATACATTACGACTCAGATTACATTCTAGAGGCGTGTGAGATAAACCTCCGTTAATATGGATGGAAAACATGACGGCAGGGGGTCTATCCGCACATTTTCAAAACCACAGGTAGGTTATGTGGTCAGTTTTGAACCATGAGGGGGGTATCCGCACATGGCGATAACCACAGGGGGTGAAAGTAGACTTTGCCAAAAATTATGCCATTCTCATAGTCCGGCCCACATCAGTGATCAAGGGAAGAAGTTAAGCTGTTCTCAAGTTACACAAGTTCAATCTGTATTTATCTCGATTAATTAATTTTATTGTGTTGACGATTCATGTCATATTCGTATACTTGAAAAAAACAGTGGACCCACACCCTCTAATGTCACGTCCACCATTTTCAACATAAAATATAAAGAGTTTCTTAAGCAATTACCTCACAATAATCCGTACGATACCAAAATATCATTAACTATTCATAACCATACTCCAAATCCAAGAGTTCAAAATATTACATCTTAGGCACGACGGCCCCAAATCGGATTAGACATCAAAGGTCAAAGAGTTTAGAGTTTACAAAATATCCCATAGTCAATTGAGTTATCACGAGAGTTACAAATACATCTCCAAAAGGGATATACAAAGATGCCTAAGTAACTCTACAATGTTAGCTTTTCAAAACGTGTCCAACATCCAAGCACTCCAACCATGCTCGCTACCGCCCAGAGTTAGTACCTGAAAAGAAATAAGGCTTGAGCTACACTAGCCCAGTAGAAATGCTACACAGACAATATATGCAAGAGAAATGCGGGAATGACGATACGACATGAACAAAGGGTAGCCCAAGCAACTGACAATCGAAACGGTTCAACAATCCGACAAACAAGCCAAGAGATTCAGAATACATCTCAACCATTAACCGTTTTCATATCTCGCGTGTCCAAACCATCTCGCGTTACGTGTCATGAGCCGAAGCTCCTGTCGGGCTATTCATAGGACCCCGATATCCCCTGCCAAGCACCCACCTTGTAGATTGGGCCTTGAATGTTCAATACGAGCATTAGCTCCTGCCAGGCTGTTTATGGGACCCTGATATCCCCTGCCAAGCACCCACCCATCGATGGGCCTTGAGTGTTCACACGTTGTGTCAACAAAGTTTCACGTGTCTCATATTTCATAACGTCTCGTTCCATTTCATGTTCATACGATAATTAAGACAAATTACATCGAACGAAAGTGAGGAAATGCCAAGAACGCTCAAAGGGCTCAACAAGGGTAATCAACAATGATTAGGAGTGTTTTAGAAGCACTTAGAACGAGTTGAAAGTGATCGGGGGTCAAAACAATGGGTTTCGGGACAAAACAGTGAAATCTGGTGATAAGCTCACCGTATCGATACGGCGAAAATCCGTATCAATACGGGATGACTACGAATCTATCCAGTTTGTTCCGTATCGATACGGATTAAGGGCCGTATCGATACGGGAGGCTTTCGAGCAGTTTTTCTGCAGATTTCAAGCAGCTCAACCACAACAACAACAACTATAGACATGATTCAAGGCATGGTAAACACTTCTAATACATGTATTGAGAGGTAGAATCCCTACCTCGAAGCCGAAGAACGAAACCCAAGAAGATACGAGCCCTAGCTCTCCGAAAACCTTGATTCGAACGGGATACGACTCCACCGAGCTCCAACCGGTGGGATACAGACCACAATACGCGTAGAGGATGAATGATTGAAGGTTATTTTGGTGGGTTCTTGAGTGATTTTGGTGAGAGAGCAAGAGAGAGAGAGTGAGAGGCGTGAGAGAGAGGGGGAACCGGTGGGGAGAGGGAGGGGGTTTAATGTGATACTCTCTCACACTCTCCTATTTATACCCAAAAATCAACCAATTACTCTTGCAACCCTCAACAATCAATTCTACCACTTTGACCCGAAATCACATAAAACCAATACTTCATTTCCTTTTCCACTAATCATGCATTTATAAAATGTTAACGTTCGATAAAATAAACACAGGTCTCTACATTCTACCCTCCTTACAGAAATTTCGTCCTCGAAATTCTCATGCCAAAACTAACCACTAGTGCATCATGTATGCACACAACATTCACAATTTCATCATCATGCAACAAGTCAATTATCGTAATACTCGAAGTTTAAACACTCACATTGGCTCATTCCGGAAATAGGTGCGGGTATTTCTCTCTAACTTCGTCCTCTCTTTCCCACGTTGATTCCTCGCTATCTTGACTTCTCCACAAGACTCGCACTAGCGGTATTGTCTTACCCCTCAAAACTTGATCACGCGAATCTAGGATACGAATCGGTTCTTCCCCATAAGACGCATCGGCCTCCAACTCAAGCTCGGACCACTCTAATACGTGCGACGGATCCGGTTCGTACTTTCTCAACATAGACACGTGAAACACGTCATGGACACCCGATAGCTTCGGTGGCAAAGCCAAGCGATACGCAACCTCCCCAATTTTCTCGATAATGTCAAACGGTCCGATATAACGCGGCGATAGCTTCCCTTTCTTCCCAAAACGTGATAACCCCCTACGAGGCGATACCTTAAGAAATGCGTGATCCCCTTCCTCAAACGACAACGGGCGACGACGACGATCGGCATAACTCTTTTGCCTACTTTGCGCGGTCAACAATCTTTGGCGAATCACCTTAACTTGTTCGGTCGTTCTCTCTTGAGCTTCTTTAAGGCGTTGGCGAATAATCTTCATACTCTCGGACGTCTCCGTGACCATATCCGGCCCCACTAGCGTAGCTTCTCCCAATTCGGTCCAACATACCGGCGATCGACACGGTCTTCCATATAAGGCTTCATACGGTGCCATTTCGATACTCGATTGATAGCTATTGTTGTACGCGAATTCCACCAACGGCAAATGATCCTCCCAACTACCCCGGAAATCCATCACGCAAGCCCGAAGCATATCTTCTAGAATCTGAATCGTTCTCTCGGATTGTCCATCGGTTTGAGGATGATAGGCGGTACTAAACAAGAGATTGGTGCCTAAAGCAGTTTGCAAACTCTGCCAAAAACGCGCAGTAAACCTCGGATCACGATCGGATACGATGGGTACGGGAATCCCATGAAGACGAATGATCTCCCGAATATACAAACGACTGAGTGCTTCCACGGAGTCGGTAACACGCATAGGCAAGAAGTGAGCGGTTTTGGTCAAACGATCCACGATTACCCAAATAGCGTCATGTCCCTTTGGCGACCTCGGTAAACCTGAAACGAAATCCATGGTCACATTCTCCCATTTCCATTCGGCCACAGGCAATGGTTGTAACTCCCCTGCGGGTCGTTGATGTTCGGCTTTCACTTGTTGGCACGTAAGACACTTGGAAACAAAAATCACAACGTCCCTCTTCATTCCGGACCACCAAAATTGCCTACGCAGATCATGATACATTTTCGTCCCTCCCGGGTGAACGGCTAAAGGAGAATGATGAAACTCTCGCAAGATTTCCTCCCGACACGAAACGGGTACGAACAACTTCCCTTGATAACGCAAGCTTCTATCGGCGTGTATCATCCACCCCTCTTGAGCATTTCCACTAAGGAATCTAGCACGAAATTCTTCCGCTTCTTCATCGTGTTGTTGAGCTTCAATCACTCGAGTCGATAAGGTCGATTGCACAGTCAAATTACATAACGTTACCCCTTCCCGAACCTCCTCGAAATGCGAAGCACAAAAGCCCAAATCGTTTATCATCTTCCACTCATAAACAGCTAGACTCGCAAGGTGTGTGGGTTTTCTACTTAGTGCGTCCGCTACAACGTTCGCTTTCCCCGGGTGGTATTGCAACTCGAAGTCATAATTCTCCAAATGCTCCATCCAACGACGTTGACGAAGGTTAAGCTCTTTCTGAGAAAACAAATATTTCAAACTTTTATGGTCGGAAAAGACTTCAAATCTCTCACAGTACAAATAATGGCGCCAACTCTTCAAAGCGAAAACAACGGCCGCAAGCTCCAAGTCGTGTGTCGGGTAATTTCGTTCGTGAGTTTTCAGTTGCCGCGATCCATACGCTACCACTCGCTCCTTTTGCATCAGAACGCACCATAAGCCTTCCTTAGACGCATCACAATACACGGAGTAGCCAACTCCACGTTCGGGCACGATCAAAACCGGTGCGGTAGTCAACCTCTTCTTTAGTTCTTCAAAAGCCGTCTCACACGAGTCACTCCATATGAAACGAGTCCCCTTACGCGTCAATCGAGTCATCGGTGCCGCCAAACGAGAGAAATCAAGGACGAAACGACGGTAGTAACCGGCCAACCCCAGAAAGCTTCGAATCTCAAACACGTTCTTCGGTCGCTGCCAATTCATGATAGACTCTATCTTTTCCGGATCAACGGACACGCCACCTTTCGATACCACATGACCCAAAAATTTGACTTCGGACATCCAAAACTCGCACTTACTAAGTTTGGCGTACAATTGGTGCTCTCTTAAGAGTTCTAGAACGATGGCAAGATGGGATTGGTGTTCCTCCTCCGTTGGCGAATAGATAAGGATATCGTCGACGAATACGACCACAAAACGATCAAGATACGCACGAAAGATTCGATTCATTAAGTCCATGAAAGTAGCTGGAGCGTTCGTCAACCCAAAAGGCATAACAACGAATTCATAATGGCCATAACGAGTACGAAACGCGGTTTTTGGAATATCCTCTCTCCGAACTCTCAACTGGTGATAACCTGACCTTAAATCAATTTTAGAGAAACAAATGGCACCCCGAAGTTGATCGAACAAATCATCAATTCTAGGCATAGGATACTTGTTCTTAATGGTGACTCGGTTTAGCTTACGATAGTCAATACACAAACGGAGTGATCCATCCTTCTTTTGCGCGAAAAGAGCCGGTGCTCCCCACGGCGACGTACTTGGACGAATGAAACCTAAGCTCTCCAGTTCTTGCAACTGAGTTTTCAACTCTCTCAATTCAGCGGGCGCGAAACGATACGGAGGTATGGAGATAGGAGCGGTACCGGGAAGCAATTCAATGGTGAACTCAACCTCTCTCTCAGGAGGCAAACCAGGCAATTCTTCCGGAAACACATCTGGGAAATCACGAACCACTAAGGGTAACTCCCCACGCACGGAGGTATCCTCATCTAACGTCAAACTTGCCAACAAAGAATAGATCGATTCGCGTTCTCGAGGTCCACATAGGTATGGTTCTAACGGTTCTCGACGCTCCCCAAAGAATTCGAAACAAGGACCCTCAGGAGGACAAATACGAACCCGACGCTTGAAACAATCAATGGTAGCATGAAATATGGACAGCCAATCCATTCCTAAGATAAGATCAAACCCTGACATTCCCAGAACAATGAAATCGAACACAAAACGACGGTCACGGATGATCAACTCACAATCTCGACAGATACGATCAAGTGGTGTCCTACCCCCTAGAGGTGTTTCAACAAACAAAGGAGGACTAAGACTCTCCGTTTCCAATTCCAAAGCACACACAAATGATGCAGCAATGAATGAATGAGATGCTCCAGAATCAAAGAGAACTTTAGCAAAGGAGTTGAATAAAAGGAATGTACACCTCACGACAGGAGTCTCTGGAGTCTAAGAAGTGGTGGATGGGATGGCAGAAGTGATGTTGTAGACTCGCCCTTGAGTACCCTGACCCGTACTCTGAGCAGGCGCGGAAGAACTCGCCCCCTTATCAACCCCGGAACTCTGAGCCGACGTAGTCTGGCGGAAGTGAGGCTGCTGCTGCCTCTGAGTACCCCGAAACTGTTGGCCTACGCTACGCCCCATTCCCGCTTGCTCCACGGATCCCGACTCACTACGTGCTCCCGAACCCTGAAGACAATTCCTCGCAAGATGATCCATCTTCCCACAAGTATAGCAAGCCTTCTCAAGATGTGGACATTGAGCACGCACGTGTCCCGGTTGATTGCACTTATAACATACAGGTGGAGGCCTAGACAACGCACCCCGAGTCCCTGAAGATGGTGGCCTGAAGCCCGATGAGTTACCCAGCGGTGTCTGAGATGGTTCCCTCGGTCTTTTCCGTCCTTGACTTCCAAAATTCCCCGACGACGAACTCACGCCCACGTTTGATTGCCTCGGTTCCCAAACTCCCCTATTTCGTTGCGCCTCTTTCGGTATCTCGATACTCCTTGCGCATTCTATAACCTCAGAAAACTTCATCCTACGTTGGACTGCTACCATCCTCTTCACAGTGCTATGTAAACCCTTCTCAAACCGTCGTCACCTCCTTTCCTCTGTTACCACCAATTCCGGAGCAAAACGAGACAATGATTGAAACTTCTGCACATACTCCGAAATGGTCATATTACCTTGCTCCAATTTCTCAAATTGTTCCCTCAAGATATCACGAGAAGTCTCAGGAAAGTACTACTCCTCAAAGAGCGCTTCAAACTCAGCCCATGTCAAATCCTCCACATCTGGTTCGTTCACTTGAGCTGCGGTCCTTGCCGCCCTCCTAGCATCCTTCCTAATCTCTAGAACAGATTCCCACCACTCGCCGGCCTCACCAACTAGCTGAACGGCCACGATACCCACTCAAATGTTGTCCTCGGTAATGTTTAGAGCTCGAAAGAGCTTACGAATCTGAGTCAACCAATGATCAGCTACCAAAGGGTCGGTACTAATCCCATCAAACACTGGAGGGTTCCTACGGCTGAACTCTCGCATTGCCACCATGGCTCGGTCCTCAACATTCTCTCTCGGAGCTTGATTCAAGAGATTTGCAGCCGTAAGTGCCGCAACGAGATCCCTAGCGAATTGAGTTTGATTCGGAGGCACACCTGCACCTCGACCGGCCCCAGCCCCCGGGTTCCCACCTGGGTTCTCCCCATGCTGACTAACCTCATCCTCGGGAGGTGCCCCACGGCCTCGACCACCCCGATTTCCAACACCGCCACGTCTAACACGAGTCCTCGGAGGCATCTTACTACAAAGATATAAGAAGAAAAGACTATTAACCACAACAGTATCGCTATGAGATCAAGGTCTCAACTCCCAACATAGGTAACTAACCCTACGCCACTCTACGATAACAAAAACACAATGCCACGTAGTCACATAAATGTTAGTCACACAAGCATGCACAATTTATGTTAGAGGGCGCGACATTTTGAACCCATGAGGCGAAACGCCTCCCCACGGTCTCTAGGTGTTCTAAACCTATTGCTCTGATACCAAGTTGTCACGTCCACCATTTTCAACATAAAATATAAAGAGTTTCTTAAGCAATTACCTCACAATAATCCGTACGATACCAAAATATCATTAACTACCCATAACCATACTCCAAATCCAAGAGTTCAAAATATTACATCTTAGGCACGACGGCCCCAAATCGGATTAGACATCAAAGGTCAAAGAGTTTAGAGTTTACAAAACATCCCATAGTCAATTGAGTTATCACGAGAGTTACAAATACATCTCCAAAAGGGATATACAAAGATGCCTAAGTAACTCTACAATGTTAGCTTTTCAAAACGTGTCCAACATCCAAGCACTCCAACCATGCTCGCTACCGCCCAGAGTTAGTACCTGAAAAGAAATAAGGCTTGAGCTACACTAGCCCAGTAGAAATGCTACACAGACAATATATGCAAGAGAAATGCGGGATGACGATACGACATGAACAAAGGGTAGCCCAAGCAACTGACAATCAAAACGGTTCAACAATCCGACAAACAAGCCAAGAGATTCAGAATACATCTCAACCATTAACCGTTTTCATATCTCGTGTGTCCAAACCATCTCGCGTTACGTGTCATGAGCCGAAGCTCCTGCCGGGCTATTCATAGGACCCCGATATCCCCTGCCAAGCACCCACCTTGTAGATTGGGCCTTGAATGTTCAATACGAGCATTAGCTCCTGCCAGGCTGTTTATGGGACCCTGATATCCCCTGCCAAGCACCCACCCGTCGATGGGCCTTGAGTGTTCACACGTTGTGTCAACAAAGTTTCACGTGTCTCATATTTCATAACGTCTCGTTCCATTTCATGTTCATACGATAATTAAGACAAATTACATCGAACGAAAGTGAGGAAATGCCAAGAACGCTCAAAGGGCTCAACAAGGGTAATCAACAATGATTAGGAGTGTTTTAGAAGCACTTAGAACGAGTTGAAAGTGATCGGGGGTCAAAACAATGGGTTTCGGGACAAAACAGTGAAATCTGGTGATAAGCTCACCGTATCGATACGGCGAAAATCCGTATCAATACGGGATGACTACGAATCTATCCAGTTTGTTCCGTATCGATACGGATTAAGGGCCGTATCGATACGGGAGGCTTTCGAGCAGTTTTTCTGCAGATTTCAAGCAGCTCAACCACAACAACAACAACTATAGACATGATTCAAGGCATGGTAAACACTTCTAATACATGTATTGAGAGGTAGAATCCCTACCTCGAAGCCGAAGAACGAAACCCAAGAAGATACGAGCCCTAGCTCTCCAAAAACCTTGATTCGAACGGGATACGACTCCACCGAGCTCCAACCGGTGGGATACAGACCACAATACGCGTAGAGGATGAATGATTGAAGGTTATTTTGGTGGGTTCTTGAGTGATTTTGGTGAGAGAGCAAGAGAGAGAGAGTGAGAGGCGTGAGAGAGAGGGGGAACCGGTGGGGAGAGGGAGGGGGTTTAATGTGATACTCTCTCACACTCTCCTATTTATACCCAAAAATCAACCAATTACTCTTGCAACCCTCAACAATCAATTCTACCACTTTGACCCGAAATCACATAAAACCAATACTTCATTTCCTTTTCCACTAATCATGCATTTATAAAATGTTAACGTTCGATAAAATAAACACGGGTCTCTACATCTAACGTCGTGCGACCTGAAATCGTGTTAACGAATTTTTAAGCATGTATAGTCTCATTTACATATGGGATTAATTTTAGTTTCTGCGTAAATGTTTAACCCGACGATTCGAACAAAATTGAATCAAATTAACTGACTCGAAAGGGACCACATTGATTAAAGTCTTTCGAGTCAAAGTCAAGTCGTCTCTTTAATTTCTTTTTACACGGCAAATCAAATCAAGTCGGCTGGACCACATTTTTTTTTTTTTTTGGTAAGATAATTCTATGCAAAGTACCCCACCAAAAACAAGTCCAAGGGAATATTCTTGAGAGCCAAAAAACGTGCAACTCATTTTCCCCTTGATTTTCTTGTAATTTTTTAAGTTTTCCAGGTGAGCTTACACGCACCATGATTATTCTTTTTTCCGATCCGGTGAAAGGTGGGTCATCTTCGCATATGGCCTTCTTGCACCCCACATTACACTCCATGCAAGAAGGGGGTAAAAAAAACTCTTATCATAAGTCAAGTTCAACTCTTATCATAAGTCAAGTTCGGCTGCTCCAATGAACATATCAAAGAAAGACAGACTTAAACTGAAAATGGAACTCATGAATCACTGCTTTCTTCCTTCTCTAGTTGTGCTCTAGAATCCTCTTGATCATCAAAAGCTAATGGGTGGGATTAATAACCTATATGGTGCTCTCTTTGCGCTTGTTTATTCTCTCCTCTTGGCTTCTTTGCCATTGATCGATGCCCGAATTGTGGGGGAGTATTCAGTCACCAACCTTCGGGCTTCATGGGACGACATACCCGAATTTTACAGCTCTGCTGACCGTAAGTTCGTTCTCAAACCCATCCTCGTCAGAACAAATCCTGAAGTTGGTTTCGTCGCCGGCTTTTGGTGCAGTATCTTCTTCCGTAATTGCCTCTTTTCCATCTTAATCTTTCCAAGCGCAGACTATTTGCAGCCATCGGACAGGGGTCTAGTTTGGTCTGCAAACCGGAACAAACCAGTCCGGTATAACGCAACCTTGCGATTCACAGAACATGGGGATTTGATTTTGGCAGACGATGATGGCAGTTTAGTCTGGTCTACAAACACAGGAGGAAAGTCCGTATCTGGCTTAAACTTGACTGAAGAGGAAATCTAGTGCTCTTCGATCGAGACAACACGAGGGTTTGGCAGTCTTTTGATCACCCAACTGACACGTTACTTCTTGGGCAAAATTTTTCTCTTGGGCAGAAGCTGATCGCCAGTGTATCGTCGTCAAACTGGAGTCAAGGTACTTTTACGCTTGAAGCTCAACGTTATGGTTTGTCCGCCTACATAGATTTGAATCCACCACAGTACTATTACGGCCCTTCTGATGGGAGTGATTTTCCATATCGATTTGAGAATGGAAGTTTCAGTGGTTTGGTTGGTTTCAATGGGTTGTCGTTTCCTCCTGCATCGTCCACCGCTCAGTTCATGAAGTTGGAGCCTGATGGTCATTTGATGGTCTACCAGGGGGCAGGAGGTAATTATTGGAACGCGACGGCCAATCTGTTGGAACCATATGTTGGTGACTGTGAGTATCCATTGGCATGTGGAAAATACGGCGTCTGTTCAAAGGGGCAGTGTAGTTGTCCTCCTGGAGAAGCCAAAAATGGAACAAGCCTTTTTAGGCAAGAAATCTATGGGCAACCCAACCAAGGATGCTCCCCAATTACTCCCATTTCGTGCAACTCTTCTCAATACCATAGCCTTTTGGAGCTTCAGAACATTAGTTACTCCGGTAACTACAATCAGAACGGGTACGAGGAGAAAGAGTTAGAGGATTGTAAGAAAGCATGTTTGAACAACTGTTCGTGCAAAGGCTTTCTATTCCGATATGGAAGTGCGCAAGGTTGCTTATTACTTTCAGAGGTCCTTACTCTTGTAATCAGAGAGGCTGAAGGTCTTTACGTCAGTACATTCCTTAAAGTGCAGAGCACTCCTGCAGTAGTTGTGGAAAATCCCAACCAAAAAAGTCCGGACATATTGAGAAAATCCGGCATAGGAGCATTATTAGGTGTGGTTTTGATGGCTGTTGCCTTTCTCCTTTTTCGTTACGGAAAGCGCAAGGAATCCAAGGAACTTGAAGAGATTAATCTCGACCTCGTACCGGGAATGCCCTCTAGATTCTCTTATGAAGACCTGAAAACGATGACCAACAATTTCAATATCAAGCTTGGCCAAGGAGGGTTCGGATCTGTCTTTGAAGGGGCACTAAGCAGTGGCACCATAGTAGCAGTGAAGCATCTCGACGGCTTAGGTCAGGTTAAGAATTGATGCCGGTCAAAGTCCTTGAAATTATTCAAGAAGTCATTGCGTCGATCGAAGAGTCTTTTAAAGTTTCTAAGTGTTTTTTTAAGTTTCAAGAGTCAAACACATTTTTCTATTAGTCTATGGTCAAGTCCTTTTTAATTTGTGTCTTGAAAATATTGTCTTTTCCTATTCTTGGAGGGTTGTTCCAAGTTGCCTATAAATTGTGTTGCTATGAATAAAATCTTTAGAGAGTGTGTTTGAATTAAAATAGCCTTTGGCTTTTGAGAAGATAATTCTTCTTGTGACTCTTATCCTTCGGTGGATTCCGATAGGTGGCGAGTTCCCTGTTTCTGTATCTCTTAGGTGGATTCCTTAGAGTGGTGAGCGGTTCCCTAGCCCTGTATCCCTCGTTAAACCCTCGGGTGGTGCCAATCTGTAGCCCGTTGGTTCCCTAACTTGGGTGGTGAGCTTTATCCTTTTTTTTCTTTTATCCTCTTTTTACCTTACTTCCGTCCCATTTGCAAAATCCGGCATCAAGAATTCATTCTTAGCTGAAGTTGAGACAATAGGCAGCATTCATCATGTCAATTTGGTGAGGTTGATTGGATTTTGTGCTGAGAAAACGTTTAGGCTTCTAGTTTACGAGTACATGCCTAACGGATCATTGGACAAATGGATCTTCTGCAAGCCCAATGAGCTCACTCTTGGGTGGCAATCCAGAAGAAAATTCATCTTAGACATAGCCAAGGGATTAGCCTACCTCCACGAGGATTGCAGACAGAAAATAATTCATTTGGATATCAAATCCCAAAACATCCTCTTAAGACGAAAATCTGAATGCAAAAGTTTCAGATTTTGGATTGTCAAAGTTAGTTGACAAGGATCAAAGCCAAGTCGTAACAACATTGAGGGGAACCCCAAGATACTTGGCTCCTGAATGGTTGAACTCGATTATCACAGAAAAAGTAGATGTCTATAGTTTTGGTGTCGTGGTGTTGGAAATCTTGTGTGGTAGGAAAAACTTGGATCGATCTCAGCCTGAGGAAGATATGCATTTACTCGCTCTTTTCAAGCGAAAAGCAGAAGGCAGGCTACCAGACATCATAGACAAACACCATGACGAAATGCAACAACATGAAGAAGAAGTTTTAGAGATGATGAAGATTGCTGTGTGGTGTTTACAAAGTGATTTTGTCAAGAGGCCTCCTATGTCCGTGGTGGTTAAGGTTTTGGAAGGCTTGGTCGATGTTGAAACCAACTTGGACTATAACTTCACAAATCTTGCGATACCAAGAAAAGTTGGAGCAGCAAGTCTAAACGAGGATGTCGTCCATGCTGCTAATATGTTGTTGCCATCAACATTATCAGGACCGAGGTAAAACAACAAAAATCAAGTAAATATCCATAATCAAGTATTGATTGTCAGACAGAAGGATTTCATACAATTTATTTTTTTTTTTGATAGGCAAAGGATTTCATACATTTAGGAAGCACCCTAACTATACATGTACATGAGAAGTTGAGAAGATTTCCTCAAACAACCTTTTATCTGTATAGTAGTATTTACATACAAGACAAACAAGAAACCATTCATGGCAATGAAATACTAGAAATCTACAAAGAGGGGACAAGAATTCACTCTCAATGTTTTAGAGCAAGCTGTTCCAATCTAAATCCCCAACATCCCAACACGATTGGGAAACGCAGTTAAAGAGATACAATGAATATCCAAACTGGGCATTTATTACTTGGTAGCATGCCTAGTTGTGCCGATACAACGTACAATCGACTGCTGTGGGCAGATAGTCGGAATCAAAAATGTCTTGATGGGCTTTGCAATGTGAAACAACTTCATTGTAAACCACCAATCTGGTGGAAGAACCGCAGAAACAGACCAGAAGAATTTGAAGAATGCTGCCACGACTTTCGCTGCAGTTACAAAGAATAAGTTTAGACAAACAAATGAGTACAGATAAAACCACTGTCTGAATAGACCCATTCTTGCCACCATTTTGTTTAACCAGTTGCAACCATCAGAAAAAGTTTAGCCCTATTTGATTCCAATTAGGGAAGAATTTTATTGTAAAACAGTCGATCAGACATTTTTTACTAGGCAATGGAAGGCCACCAGAACTATTTATGAACCACTGGCGTAAGATTGTAATTTGCAATAGAACCACCATTAAAGCAGAATGTGTTCCACCAACAATCTCATAGATCATCTAGACGCGACCAAGGTAAAAACAGTTACACTTCAAATGAAACTATAGTGCTCCTCAATTTAAGAACAAAAAGGGTACATTCACAGGTGAGAAGTCCAAATTAAGACCTGCACCATATGCAAAGTACGTTAAAATCCCAGAAGTAATTTATATGTACAAAAAAGTAGAGATGAAATTGTGTGTGTGTTGTTCATGATTAAAATGATGACAACTCTGACCTAAAGCTCACAAAGGTCTTTGGATTTAACCGTTACAAGATCAACAAATCAGCAATGAACATATCTTGCAGCTGCATTGGTTGCCGATGACTTTGCCACATTCTCTTCACCTAGCTCGCCCTTTTGTAACTTTTGGTATCTAAGAAGCATAAAAAAGGAAACGAAATCACACAGGCTTATATGAATATCTTAAAGCAAATCAAGTTTGTATATCTTGAAGTAGAATCCCCAAAAAGTTGGGTATGGGAGATGTATTTTAGGTTCTTTCACGTTATAGGGGTATATAAAAATTCTTGGATCTATTAAAGTCTTGCTGTTTATTAGGATTTTGGAAGAGACGCTCTAGATTGATTCCCCTTTGTTTATGCCAAAGGTGCACTTTGTCTCTTTGTGATCCCTATATAAATGATCCTTTGTTTACCTCTTCTCTTGTGAGTCGGTAATCACACAAGCGGGATGTGTTGGAGCTTGTCCAACATTGCTTAAGTGTGACCTCAAAAACTAGAATGTGAGCCAGACGGCGTCTTCACTCGTAGACTATCAGTTGAGTTGGATGCTTTAAGAGTGGGTAAAAACTTTAAATTCCATCTAACCAAAATCAATGATTGTGTTCTGAACCATCTTTTTAACATAGGCTGAAAATTGGGAAAAACAAAGATTCAATTCCCCACCCCAAACTTTCATTAAAAATAGCAGATTCTGCAAGCATCTTAAAACATTAATCTGTAAAGAACTATGCGACACAGCGACAAATTGCTATTTTAATGCCGATTCAATGTATGAAACTGTTAATTACCGCGACAAGTTTCCATGAGTCACAAGTTGATAGAATACGACTATGGAATCCGTGGAATTAAAAGAACCACGCTGAAGATCACAAATAAACTAGCCCATGAGGGAAAGCTGTACAAGATTCAATGTTGACCTAATAAAGGTAGAAGTATTTATCTTCGAGATGAACTTTGTGGAGAATCATCTAAAGCTTTGGAAATGCAAATAAGAAAAGCCTCTAAGGTAACTAAGGTTACTTTTTAACCGTATAGAGTTACTTACTTGTACCAGTTGAATAAGCTCACACCAACCAGGATTATTATCAGACCAACCCCTTTCAACCAAGTGAACTGATCATGGAAGTAAAACACAGCAACCTAAACAATAATTACCCAATATAAGCAACTAAGTGGATAAGAAAATGGTCAACAACCTCACACTGACCGAGCGACTTTGAAAACTTGTAAGACAAAAAGCCATGACATATGAAATTTGTGCTCATCACTTAATACAAATTAGAAGGGAAAGAACCCAATAAAAATTCTTCTAGGCATGAGATGAGAGAACTACACCTGACCAGTGATAGAAAAGCTCTAACGCAGTAACACACATACGAAGACATAACATCAAAGACAACCTCTACTTATAAAAAAAAAAAAAACAAGTTTACTTAGGTGGTTTGGGTGTAGTACTGGATAAGTGGGACAACATTAAAATCGTCCATGAAGGTTTAGCACAAATATTGTACGTCAAATTTTCATTTTTAAGACAATTGTTTCAACGACACAGAACGAATCATGTTGTCATACATATCCTCAGGCAAGCCAGCTCAGGGAAGGTGTGATCGCTTATGAGACGCTCTTAGCTATTATAGCGGATTAACCAATATTGGACGATCGGATTGAAACACAGAATCTGTAGCTTCCACCAAGGTATTTTATCTTTTCTTTAAACAGGGCAATAATCTGAACAGCTCTTACCAAAATAGTGACAGCCTCCTTGACAACTCCTGCTATAGTCACAGTTACTGCACTAGTTATTGAAACAAGAATGTATTCCGTCAATACCTGGAAAGAAAAATGGGATCCAAAACAACGAAAAACAAATAAGAAGAGAAGGTAATTGGATATGTCTCCTGTGAGCAGATACTCTAATGAGATTATGGTTCAGACAAAAACAGAAAAGGATTGACAAGTTTGACATCCAAAGTCCAAACACATACACAAACCGAAGAATTTTAAAATTTTGATGCAATAAATAGCAGGGTTCTATGGTCGGTCCGTGAACCCAAGGACACCTTCATATAAGCCATGAACCATGACTCAGACCTTGAGTCTTCCCACTTGCCCCAAAAGTCAGTCTTCCCTTCCATGCACGTTTACAGGTCGCTTTCTTAAGTATAGTTTTTGTCCCCACCAGGTGGTATGCACCGCGTTACAACAAATCTGCCTTCAAGATACGACGTTGCCAAAGATTAAATGCTTATACCGAACCAGTGTGTTAACAATACAAACTCATTCAGTTTCGATGTTGTCATATTAGGAGTTGGCAACCAGCAGTGGGAAGTCCAGGAATTTACAAGTATAGGGTCATTTATAAATTAAAAAGTTAAGATGTTTTCTTTTAGTCAAAGAGCAAATGTCGTTGAAATTGATACTATGACTTTTCTTAGCACCAGGTGACTGTCTTATTTTAAAACATTGTGACCATAGTTATTGAACTAAAACAAAAACAATGCAAGAAAATCCTTTAAGAGCCTCTCCTGTCTTTACCATTTCTATACTCGAACTCGAAATTTCATACGTGAAAACCCATAAATATATATTGCAACCCGTGACGCAAATTTACATTTGAGATTATACTCAGGAGACCGTAATTTGCACGGATTGGCATTGCACCTGTGACTTGAATGCGGCCTGAGTGTTTCATCTCTTTCTTTCCTGGTCAAAAATGCTCAAATTTGAACGAGATATTTTGTCAGACAGTTGGTTCGCATAAGATTTCAGTACGTCAAAACATTGAATGAAAGATGGTAACAATACAGTATTTTAACTTGGAAGGTGGGTTGGGGAGAGCATTGTAAAAAGGAATACGTAGCAGCATTCGGAAATGGAGGAACCTTGTAATGGATATTTTGTCAAATTGTATATATGGACTCTTCTACGAAGTTGGTCTCGTACGGGTGGGTGGAGGTTGAGATTTTGGTGGGAACACAAACTTGGCCTGTCTCAGTGCCCCATCCAAGTGTGGAGCTTTGGGCAGCAGAGGGGAGGAGAGGAAAGGAGAAAAATGAAGATGAGAAGGATAACTTAGTCGATTTCACCCGGGGCAGTTTTGTATTAAAATCGTTAAATTAGAAGTGGGTTGTAGGGATCAAATTGTGGGTTGCAAATAGAATCCGCCTAAGTTTTTCTTCGTAATGTTACACGGTGATATATTCTCTAGAAAATCACAAAACTATCCCTGTATTCTCCAATAAGTATTCACGACCAACCATGGAAGCTCACCTTTGGTCATGTTAAATACAGGTTAATTAAGCCTTTTGTACCAAAACCCCATCTCTCCCAATCCCAGATTTGTACCACCAATACCCGGCCCCCTCCCCAACGCAAAATTAACCCATGGTCTTTACCACAATCCTATTTGTCAATCACACAACTTGAACGATCGTGAAGCAGAAAACCTCACAATTATCTTCGAAATCTGAAATGAAAGACAAGGGATTTCGGATTAGTTCTCGAAACTGTGAACCGTAACGTCATAATTCAGTATATACATATTGAATGAGGTTAGGTCTGTCTCCAACCGTAACATCAAACTGTGAGTAGCCACTTTGTGCATATATTTCCAAAGGTTAGGTCTGTCTCCAATCATCCCCCGCCCATACCCCCAGTGATTGGGGACTAGATGGGTTATGTTATGTTGTTGTTGTATACATATTGAATGAAACATCTTTAACCAAGATAAAAAGAAGAAAGAAAGAACATCTTTAACGACTGTCCACATACATTGCACCCCCAATAAATGCTACGTACATAATCATCCAAACACAACCCCTCACATGTGAGGGGTTGTGTTTGGTGTTGTGTTTGGATGATTGTGTACAGACTTTTGGACCACCACTAGTGTGTGTGGAGCCCACACACTCGTGTGGGTCTTTTGTGTACTTGTTTGTGTGATGTGTTTGTGGTTACAAAAATGTTAGAATACAAGACCTCGGAATGAAAATGTCCATGAAAGAAAATGAACGGTCCAGATTCACACCACATGTTCTGAGTGTCATCTATTGTACTGCTCCTCCTGTGGTTGTAGCTATAGCTAGAATAACTTGGCAGTGGTCCTAATGTTCTAGTGTACCTAGTGGTCTAGTAGAGATAGAGAGAGATTCCCATCAATCCCTTAACACAAGTCATGCAAAAGGTCTAAGGTGTAGCAGTTAGAACTCTCTTTTTCAAAGTGGATGATTTCATCTTCTTCCTCTAGCTTTACCTGAAACTGCGGAGGGTTCTATCTAGAATGGAAGCAATGAATGCGAACGACCAAAAGAATTTCCGGTTTGTTGTTTTCTTTCTTACTTGTCTCGTGCATTCAACACACAGTAAAGGTTTGGATTATCCAGCTACAATTACAAATACATCAATGATGTGGAAGATCCCCCCCTCACCCGTCGAATGTTCCTTCGTGCAAGTGGCACCTTTCCTTTACAGACGAACTAACGACACGCAATTCCTCTGCGGCTTCTCCTGCAATTTCGATGGCACTGAATGTCTCTTTTCTGTCCTCATGTTCCAAAACAAACCCAATTCCAGCAGCTCGGGGATAGAGTCCCCGCAGCTGGTGTGGTCCACCAATCGCGACAGCCCAGTTAAAGCCGGTGCGACTTTGCTACTAACAGGAGATGGAGGATTAGAGGATTAGTAGTGGGAGACGTTGATGGCACTCCAGTTTGGTCAACAAACACAAGCAGTACGTCTGTTCCGGGCATAACCTTGACCGCATTGGGAAATCTTGTGCTCTTCGACGGAAACAATAATGATACAGTTTGGGAGTCGGGTGATCACCCCACAGATACTTTGGTCGAGGGGCAAACATTGTATTCTGGAATGGAGCTAACTGCCAACACATCAACATCAAACTGGCGTAAAGGAATGTTATCAAGGGTTCACAATTGATTGGTTATGTGGATGCCAACCCACCTCAATCCTACTTCATCAGGGATCCAGGTGTCTTTTTCCCTTATTTTGCATTTACTCTGATCATGTTTGCCGAGGGAATCAAGGCTCCGAGGGATTCTGCATACGGGCTAAATGTCCTGCCTGGGTCTGCAGCCCGGTTCATGAAGTTGGGACCCGACGGACATTTTAGGCTTTATGAGTGGGGGGGATCAGAATGAGGAGAGGTAGCGGATATTCTGACATCGTATACCGGTGAATGTGGGTACCCCATGGTTTGCAGAAAATATGGTGTTTGTTCAAAGGGGGAATGTGGTTGTCCAGAAGCAGCAAGTGATGGTACAATCTATTTCAAGCCTTTGAACGGGCAACCCAAACTCGGGTGCGAACTGGTTACGCCCATTTCTTGCGAGCGTTCCGAAGATCATATACTCCTCGAGCTCAAAAACACTGATTACTTCTTTTTTCAACCAGACATGGAGAATGTAGGCATTGAGAATTGCAAACTTGCCTGTTTGAGGAACTGTTCTTGCAAAGCTGTCATATTGATGTAGTATGTAGTAAGGGTACCTATGTCTTTTTGTGCTCTTAGTAGTGAGGGGTATATATATATGTGTTGGAGTCTTTTATTTGGTAGCTTTTATCATTTTGAACAAATATTATCAAGAGCTAGTCTCTTTTGTATTCCATTTGGGAGTTTCTCTCTCTACATTATCTATGGGTATCTTTGGTTGGATCATTTGGTATCAAAGCTTCTAGGCTCGATCCCCACCGTTCATCTCGCCGGAGACTTCACCGGAAACATAAAACGGCGCCGGAAAATCTCGCCGGAGCCCCCAAATCACTCCAAATCCTCCGATCTATCCAACCCAACACCCTATACTTCGATTTCGACCCTATTCAGCCCTGAATCAAACCAAAACCCTTCGGATCTGACCTGTTCGAACTTAAATCAGCCATTTCGGCACTATTCAAGCTCGATCTACCAATTTCAGCACTGTTCGGACCTGTTCGAGAACCCTAGGACCTTCGTTTTGGGATTTCGAACTCAACCCAGTCACTTCCGAGGCTGTTCCATCATTTTCGAGTGCAGATCTACCAATTTCGGCTCTTGAAACAGTGGTTTCGTGCTCGATTTCACTGGTTCAGCCCTCGAAACAGTTGATTAAGGCTTGAGCAGCCTTCGTTTGGGCTCGAATCAGCTAATTAGCTCTCTATCAGCCTTCAAAAAAGTGGTAAGAGTCTTCAATCTGCTCTGTCCCTCGAATCTGTGTTTTTAGGGTCGATTTCAGCTGGGTTTGTCTCGTTTGTTGCTGTTTGCTTCGATTTCTTGCGGTTTGTTGTTGGGTTGTCACTATTTGTGTTGATTGATTGTAATTTAAGGCTGTTCGTGTACTGATTTGGCTGGGTTTTCATTATTTGGGGTGGATTTACTTGTTTGGAGTTGAATTTGGGTATTGTCATGGCTTATCGGGCTAGAGTAAAAGAGGAGGTAGAGGTAGAGGCTTTGTGGTGAATAATAGTGAAGAGAATGAGTTTGGCAACCAAAACCATAGATTCAAGAGTTGAGACAACAAGTTGCTACCCTAACGGAGATGGTGCAAGGCTTGCAAGTGTCGCGTGCAGGTAGTGGAGGGTCCGAGGACTCTCAAAGTCACTTTGACAATCCTTTTGGTGATCCGAATTGGCGTAGGCCACCTTCCACTCACTCTCCTTATAGATGGGAGAAGAACATCAAGATTGAACTTCCCGAGTTCAATGGAAGTCTTAATCCGGATGAGTTTGGCGATTGGATAAATACTGTTGAAAGAGTGTTTGATTATGGAGATGTCTCCGAGGAGAAGAAGGTAAAGTTAGTGGCTATCCGTCTCAAAGGAAGAGCTTCCGCTTGGTGGGAGCAATTGCAAGGAATTAGGCTACGAAGAGGAAAGGGAAAGATTAGAGAATGGGAGAAAATGAAAAAGAAACTCAATGAACAATTCTTGCCTTTCAACTATATGCAAAACCTCTACAAGAATTTGCATAATCTCAAACAAGTTGGAAGTGTTGATGAGTACACGGAGGCTTTCCATCAACTTGTTGCTAGAGTTGATTTGAATGAAAGTGAAGATCAAATGGTTGCAAGGTACATAAGTGGGTTGACAATCACAATCCAAGATGTCCTTGCTATGCAAACTTTGTGGACGGTTTCGGAAGCTTACAATCGGGCCTTGGTGGCCGAAAAGCAAGAAAAGAGGAAGTTTTTTAGATCCGGGCAGCAAAATCAAGCCGGTTTCCCGTCTGGGCAGCCCTTCTACACCTCTTTTCAAGGTGGTTCTTCTTCTAATGGCGGTCAAGTTGGTCCTCCGGGGTTTGATGACCAAAATCGTGGGGATAAAGCTTCAACCCCTGCTCAAAATCAGCCTCAATCTGGTGTTTCAGGGGCTCGAAAACAAGCCCAAAGTGGGGGATTCAAATGCTTCAAGTGTGGGGAACCGGGTCACAAGTCTTCGGATTGTCGAAAAGCTTCCGGAAGTCGCAACAAAGCACTTTATAGTGAAGTGGAGAAAAGTTATGATGATATTCCCTTGTATGATGATGTCGCATGTGAAGAGATTGGTGGTGACTTGGAAGAGGAAGTGGGTCTTTCACTTATGATCAAGAGGACTCCTAACACCTAAGCAAGATAGTGATGAAGATTGGATGCGCGCCAACATATTCTATACTACTTGCAACATAGAAGGGCATGTTTGCGATATGATCATTGATAGTGGGAGTTGTGACAATATGGTATCTCAAGAGGCGGTTGACAAGCTTCAACTCAAAGTAGAGGAGCATCCCGATCCTTATGTTCTTTCTTGGTTCAAAAGGGGAAATAAAATCAAGGTGAACAAGAGGTGCTTGGTGTCCTTCTCCATCCGGCAAAAGTACTTTGATGAAGCTTGGTGTGACGTGATACCTATGGATGCTTGCCATAACTTACTTGGCCGTCCATGGCAATACGAGCGTGATACTCTTCATGATGGAAAGCGGAATACCTACACCGTGCATAAGGATGCGCAACAAATCACCTTCTTACCCATGAAGGAGAAGGTAACTACAAAATCTCATTATTGCCCGATGTTATTTGCTTCTAAGAAACTTCCTCCAATGAATTTGGGTATGATGGATGTCCCCAAAACCACCAACAAGCTTTTAAAGGAGGATGATATTGTGTTTGGTCAAGAGTTGACAATGAGGGAAGAGTTTGGGAATGACTTTGAAGATTTCTCTATCTATGATGAGTATCTTGATGACGACGAAGGGTTTGAGGATGTGGAGCAAGTGGTAAAAGAAAGCCATAGAGGTGCATTGGATTCATATTCAAAGTATGAGATTGTGGAAGATCCTCCAATCCTTGAAGACCTTGTAGAGCCAACGGGTGTGAATTGTTTTCAAGTTTTGCCTTCCACGTTCCCCCCAATGCATGATATACAAGTTTGTGAAGAATTGGTGACCAAACTAGGCTTCATGGGACAGCTTGAAGATCCCTTGGGAATGGTCTTCACTCAAGAAAGTCTTGGGTACGGCGTTTTCCTTGTCTTTGAATCTTCAAATGGCGATTGGTCAAGGTACTTTTTGGGAGGATGTCTTAGAAAATACTTCGATGTAGCTTTGCCTTGTTCAAGACATGCCAAGTGGATTGCTTACTCACACACAAGCATGGATGCGGTGGACATGCACAAAAACAAGCTCATGTTTAAGATTGGATGTGCTATGAGGGTCGTGTTGGGTCGAAGCACTACAACCGTAACTTGAGGACAAGTTTCTTTTTAGTAGGGGAGTATGATGTAGTATGTAGTAAAGGGTACCTATGTCTTTTTGTGCTCTTAGTAGTAAGGGGTTTATATATATGTGTTGGAGTCTCTTATTTGGTAGCTTTTATCATTTTGAACAAATAATATCAAGAGCTAGTCACTTTTGTATCCCATTTGGGAGTTTCTCTCTCTACATTATCTATGGGTATCTTTGGTTGCATCAATATTCATATACGATTCGGTTAATACTTCAAGGGGAAATTGCTCGTTACCATCTAAAATCTTTTCGCTCAGGAGGAATGAAGGAAACAATTATAGTCACTGTCTCCGGCAAGCAAAGAAGACAACAAAACTATACTAACATTTGCTAAGGTTCAGAATATTCAGAATATTTCAGCTAGTGCACCCAAAAATAGAAAAGCAACAATATTGCACACCCAATAGGATCAAGCCTCGGAGCACTTTTTGTTGTGTTACTTCTAATTGGCGCTGCTATTCTTTACTTGCGGAAGGAAAAGGACTTGGAGGAGGAGGATGACAACTGTATAGATGAATTACCGGGGCTATCTACGAGATTCTCTTATGAAGACTTGAAATCTGCAACAGAGAATTTTAGCAAGAAGCTTGGGCAAGGAGGATTTGGTTCTGTCTTTGAAGGGACTCTGGGAAACGGCACAAAAGTTGTGGTCAAACGGCTTAATGGTATAGGTCAGGTAAAGAAGTCATTCTTAGCTGAAGTAAAGACAATAGGCAACATTCAACATGTCAATTTGGTAAGACTAATAGGATATTGTGCTGAAAAATCTGAAAGGCTTTTGGTGTACGAGTACATGTGTATTGGGTCCTTGGACAAATGGATCTTCCGCAAAAACGAAGAGCTGCTTTCTCTCGAATGGCCATTGAGAAGGAAGATTATCTCAGGCATGGCCAAGGGACTAGCATATCTCCACGAAGAATGCAGACAGAAAATATTGCAGTTGGATATAAAACCCCAAAACATCCTTCTGGATGAGAATTTTGACTCCAGGGTTGCCGACTTCGGTTTGTCAAAATTGATAGCCAAGGAGCAAAGCTGAGTTGTGGCAACAATGAGAGGAACACCAGGATATATGGCTCCAGAGTGGATGAGCTCTGTAATCACCGACAAAGTCGACGTCTTTGGGGTCGTGGTTCTTGAAATCTTGTGTGGAAGGAAAAACTTGGGCAGAAATCAACCCGAGGAGGAAATGCATTTACTGAGTCTTTTCGAGAGGAAAGCAGCAGAGGATCAACTTATGGACATAATTGATAGATCCTGCGAAGATATGCATTTACATGGAGCAGAAGTCACGGAGATGCTAAGGATCACGTCATGGTGTTTACAAAGTGAGTTTACTAAGAGGCCTCCGATCTCAGTCGTGGTTAAGGTCTTGGAGGGTCTAATGGAGGTTGAAAGCAATTTGGATTTTCGCTTCACAAAACCCCCAGTACCAAGAACAACTCCAGTTGTAGATAGCAACCACGATGCCAGCGACGATGCCACTGTATTACTTCCACAAGTTTTATCAGGACCGAGGTAATGAAAGGTAAGTTTTTCTAGCAATTCTAGTTGCTCATTTGTCGGTATTAATTTACTTATGAAAACGTTGAGACCCGTGGATGGATAGAATTGAGAAAGCTATTAGGTCTTGTAACTGTATCCTAGTATAATACCACTACATGTACCAAAAGACCCTAGATGTTGTCCTATTGCGTGTAATGTTATCGTTAGCATCTCTGAATAATTCATATTTATTATTAGAGCATTTTTGAAGGTTTAATTCCGAGTTTTTGTTCACATATAATTTACCACAGTTCACGCAGTTAATTTCCAATGGTTGCTTCAACCCTCTGAAAGCTGCAATTCCCAATTGCTTTTTAAGAGCTAGTTGAAAAAACCTACATCTCATGATAAACATATGTGCTAGTTTTATGGGGATGTACGTTAGACTTGGGATATTCCATGTCCTATTCATCCAATGGTTTCCTAACATTTCATAGAAAGCTCCAAGCAAAATCAAGGGCCATATGAATAGAAACGTGTGAGCCAACGTGTGCAGGCTCTAATTAGGTCGGTCTGTCCAAGATTATTTATTTAGTATACTATAATGCTGCTTTAGACACGGCCAAGACACACCAATAAAAATACACAACAGGATATTTGATTTGCTCAGTCAGCTACCGGTGCCCGATCGACTTGAAATTTTTTTTTTACAGGTTTTTTTGCTCGTGTCTTAACTCAAGAAAGTAAACGGTTCTAATTGTGATTTTGAGATCGAGACGAGACCCGTACAGGATCCAGGGACCTTGTAATGAGCAAAGTCATTACTAGTGAGCAATTTCAGCCGTCCAAAAGTGTTCAATGGTTTGGATTGAAAAAAAACTCACGGAAGAAAATAACTTTTCCATGTAAGAGTTTTTTTTTAAATCCGGATCGTTGATTGCTGAAATAGACGGCTGAGATGTTTACTATAACCTTGTAGTGACTTTGCTCAGGGCCCTATTGTGCCTTCTGTACGGACCCGGGGACCCTAAAGTGAGCAAAGTCATTACAGGGTTGTATTGAGCAATTTCAACCATCCAAAAGTGTTCAATGGTTTGGATTAACTAAGTACATTATACAACCGTTGAACCAACTACCCTAGTTATATTCACGGCATTATGAGGGAGCATGTGTTGAAGAGATACCATTTGCAAGAATTGTCGCATGGTTTTCACTTCTTTCTTTTTCACTTTGCATCGTGACTTGAGAAAAGAGCCGCCTTTACAAGTTGATTTGGTGTGCTGGAATTTTTAGATCACAACCAAGCTCCCCATCCAGGGAACATTTGACATAATCGGTCGGGATCAGTAGAATCTAGTATAAGTTGTCGAACCTACAAAAAGAGAATTCAATAAATCTAACCATTTAAAGAGATTTTTAGAAAGATCTATGTATTGTGTTAGCGAACCAAGTCATTGAGGATTACCATACAAAAGCAGTCTGATATCATTCGTGTCCATTTGGCATCATAGAACAGAATTTAAATAAAGGACATCTTAGAAACTACAAGAGTTTGGACCACAAAACTAGTTGATCACTTTCCTAGAAACACATTGTACTCCCGTAGCCTAGTTTGCACCAAATATTTAAAAGTAGGCTCAATAACGGTGCTTAATTTTATCTCTTGCATGCAATGTCACCGACATGAAGCAAGGCTGCGGGGTTACTGGAGACAATTGGATTAACTTGTTGCTTATCCAGATACGAATGTTCCATGTGGCTGTTGCTCTGCTCAGAAAGGGAGAGCCATGATTGTAGAGTAAAAAAACAAAGTAGTGGAATATATAACCTCTATAGCTCCAAATATGGAAACCCAACCTAGTAAGTCATAACTCGAATCATATTATGATACTAGGGTTGTTGAACAGTTGAATATGGTATTGGTGTTGGATAGCTTGATATACATTGTTTGACCCTTTTCTTGAAAGATTTACACTTTTGGGACATTTGGCAACCGAACATGGAATTAGCTTTTTGGTTCTGAGAGGTATTGGGTTCAACTCTCTGTAGACACAAATTTTAAAATTTATGTGCTAACAGCCTCTCAGTTTGAATTTATTCCCTGCTTGCATTCAATTTATCCCCTTCAAATTTGCTCGGTGGTTGGATGTTTGTACATTCACATGCATGAAAGACCGAAGTGTTGGACCCATTTCTTAACAGCTTTAACTTCTAGGGACAATTGATAGTATGGCAAATTGTAGTCAAACATTACCTGCCCATGCACGCTTCTCATTTCACCTTCTTCATATCCATCTAGCTTTTGCTTAACACGCATCAGTGCACGTGCAGCATCCTTGTTCCCTTCATATTCTTCTTGTGAGTCTTCCAAGCTTGTCTCAAGATCGTCTTCTGCTTCCTGTAAGAAGTCAGTCATGGAAGCAACCAAAAGGGCAAACATCATACAACTGATAATTAGAAATAGTGGACATGGAATATGCAGACTAGAATCATGGAAAGAGGGATATCCACATATGAGCTGCATTAATTTCACATGAAAGATAAGACTGCAGCAAAAAACAAATATATACTTCCTATGAGGGATCCCGCACACTTTTTGTGTGTAGACTTCTAATCTCGTCCGTCAGATCTCATCCGACGGCCGAGATGCAATGCACCATTACCCCTATATTATACCTACTTTATAACACTTATATTCACTTGTGAGGGACACTTTTGGAAAATCACCAAATTTCTCCTTCCATTTTTGGAAAAGGACTAACCCAAAATAGAATAATGGACTCTCAATTAGGAACGGAAGGAGTATATATTAGCAGTACTCACCTGGGTGGGTAAATGAAAATAGTATATCAAACAACTTTATAGATTCACAAATTAGGGCTATTAGAGTTTAAAGAATAACTCCAACTTCCTACCATAGTTCATATTGATGCACCAAATTCAATTATTTTATCCCTGCTTTGGGAGGAATAAAAAAACTGACATCGTAAGATTACCATTGCAGCTTACAAATAGCCACAGCAGGCCCTGTTACACGGTCTTGGGTAGAACTCAACCCCAAAAGCTAGTTGTTGAAGTGAGGGTGCACTCATGTTTATGTACTTCATATTACTTAGGTACTCAGGCCCACACCCTCCCTCACGCGCAGCACCTGCCGCGTGCAAGACAGAGACACGCACCCTACCCATCTCTGGTACCGAGATCCAATAACATGTTTCATGGTCTTGGGTAGAACTCAACCTCAAAAGCTAGTTGTTGAAATGAGGGTGCCTTCATGTTTATGTACATATTACTTTGGTACCCAGGCGATGTCCCCAGGCCCAACCATTATAGAGCTGCAATTAGGTGTAGTGAGGTTGTGGGTTCAACTCCAATAGAGAGGAATTTGAGACCCTTGTTAACGGGTTGGGTTGGGGTCAGGGTAGAGCAGATTCTTCTAACATTTGAACCCAAAAAAAAAATGGCCAATGGTTAGTTCAATTTTGTAGATTCTTCTAACATTTGAACAAAAAAAGAAGGGCAATATATCATTCCATTTTGTTGAATACCACAGCTTCGTACAATGGTTTGGATTAGATAAATTTCTTCAATGGATGACATACAAGATTGGGTTGATCTCTTAACTATGTGAGCATCACATGGTAACACGATAACATTGTTTAGTAGTTATAAAATGCCCAAGAAAACTCCAGTTACAAGCACATTATAATGAACTACCACCCCGTCCCTCCATCCAGTCAAAACTTAAATAAATAAAGGCACTGTTACTTATCCACATGAAGAGTAGTTAACAAGGAACCCATCAGACAAAGGAAATAAAGTCCTTTCTGAGAATCAGAAAATCCTTGACATGAAGGTAATTTGGTTTTCTTTCACAGGAATGTCTGTTCCCACTTTTTCTCAACAGTACTACAAAAAATACTCTGTCCCTTCTACTTTCTTTATCCTGTCTCATCACATTAATCACTCTTCAAAACCTGGCAATACATTGTCACTGATTCAACCCAACTGTTAATTGGTTTCAGGTAACCATGGCAGAGCTCTTCACCGGTTCATATACCAAATGACAAATTAACACCCATACTGCTAATCTTGCCTCACCATAAGACTAGCCACCACCATTACAAGAAGAAAAGATAGTAGTTCACCTGTCATCACCATTTACCTTCATTACCCCACTATCGGTCTGCCAACACTGTAACTTTGTCATGTGAAGAGAACGTAGTTTGATGAAACCATATTGTGGTTAACATAGAACGTGGGCGTGTTTAAGAGAGAGCTCGGTCGGGGTTTCTCCTTCAAGTACTTGACCAGAATTGTTCACTTTGGCATAGTGTGTTTATCTCCTTTCTCTAAACAAGGAATTTTGATGCCACCAATGTTCAGTAAAGAATTCTATCTAATGCTGTGTATTTTTTTCCTGTATTTAGTTTTCTGTCTGTTGTGATTTGTGATGTTGCTCTCCAGAAAGGCAAATTAGAAGATGGCTAAATTGCAATTGTGTATATTCTGATAAAAAAGGTGAAGCTCTAACATACCTTCTGACGTTGCAGAGCCTTCAAAGGGGATAAAGCCCACTTATACAAAGGATCATGAATAAATCCTGCATGGAATGTGCAAATAATGTCAAGAACTCAAAAGTACATAACTTTGTCAATCTCAGAAAAATATACTGTAAAATTAACCATACTTCAACAATAGTTAGAAGCGCTTCTTTATTTGTCCGCATGACAGAGAGTTTCCTCACATCTTCTGAAAACTCCTTCCACACCACTAACACCCATACCATCTATTATGTCACTCGTCAGTCTGAAAGGGACCTACCAAAAAAGTTCATGAGAAAAGTTAGATGATTATACCACATAATAGCTGCTAGGCAACACAGGGTCAAGGTCAAAGAAATATCAAGGTTGAAATAGACAAACCCGCTCAGGTCTTTTGAGCATTAACCCTTGTTCAAAGGCAACACCAAGATCTATGTGAACAACTTCTGTTGTGGCTTGATCAATTAGAATATTCATGGAATGTCGATCGCCAAGTCCAACAATGTAACCCACCTAAAATTCAACATGTGAGCTTCAGTACTACTTTGACGAATTTGATCTCAAGTCAAATCTATGAGACTGAATTCATGGATGAACAACAACGGTAATTACCATAATTGAAAATGGGGTAGAGATCATCAAGAAACAGGAAATGCATGCTTAATTTGCATAATTTAACTCAGGTTTTGCTTCATGAAGGTGAACACAGATGAGTTCAATAAACGTACCATTGAACTAGCTGCAACACTGCGTGTATAAGTGAGTCCCTTCTCAAACCAATCAGCCGGATGTAAAAATCTTTCCAAGAAAAAGTAGGCCTTCAAGAGGTGTCAATTAAGGAAGTCAATCAAATGAGCAGAAACGTTTGAAGACTGATATCAGAGACAGCAGAAGTATGAACCTGAAGTTCTGACAGACTTCCTGAATGCCCTGCCCTTGCCGTGTTCCTACAAAAGGGGGAAAGATGATGATTACTTAGCTTCATAATCAGAATAATGGATATTGTTTTTTTGGCCAGGTTGGTCCTTTCACATTCTTTGTTCTTAATTCTTGACATTTGAACGTAGGTCATAAAACGCTGTTAATGCATTAATTAACAAAAATAACCTAGAAACATTTGAATGTAGGTTATAAAATGCTGTTAACACATTAAATAACAAAAATAACCTAGAAATAGTGGCTACAAGGCGTATGCCTTTACATGCACTCAAGTTTCTCAACACAATTAAATGCCACCATAAACCAAATTTGACAATCATTAAGTTACTAAAATATCCTTCATCTCACCTTTTGGAAGAGAAAATTTGATGAGAAATCAGTAGAATGAAACTTTATAAAGGCTCACGAAATCACTATTCATCATGTTTTCAAGCAAATGCATTAAGGTATCACATCCCGTCAAGATTAGAAGTACTAAGAAGCATCAAATGAAATGGAATCGTTCACCTGTAATCGACCCGTGATTGGTGATCAACAGAAGTAACACTATCATATAAAAGGCTGGTCGATAAACTTTCCATAATTCGACAAAATCATGGAGATGTTTTCTTACAGATTTACAGAACGTGAGGTGGATAGGAGATTAATAAATTCGTATACTGCAGCACTTTGACTATATTATATTAACTACATCGATTCCATCGATATCACTAACATCAAGGACAAAGTTCGCATATAATCGACTAGAATAGTATTTCATTAGGAGTGCTGTCAAACCACAATTTTCTCCCATTTTAGTTTGTATTTCTAATGGGTTTCATATTCATTGCAAGGTTCATAGGTATGTTGTAACATCCTATTAACTTAAGGTGCTTAAGAGTTCATTTTATAACTTAAGGGGGTGTAGTGCAATAACTTTAATTGCATGCGTGTTAGCTCTCCTTATAACACCTGTAAACTTTAAAGTTTTAAAAACAAATAAAGAAAACCCAACGCAAGAGGACTCTTGTTCTACGTTAGAGAGAGAGAGAGAGAGAGAGAGACTGACGGGAGAGAGAGAGAGCTGTCGAGAGGAAGGGAAGAAAGAGGAAGAATTGGGTCTTGAATTCAAGCCTTAATCTAGGTAAAATTCATGTTTGATGTTGTGTTCTCAAGTATTCCTTTTAGGTATGATTGTGTTTTTTTAACCTCCAATTTCAATTGAGTAATCTGGGTTTCTCAATTCTAAGATGGGGTTTGATGTGTTCCTCAAATCTTGCTAAGATGGGAGTAGTTTTCGGTATTCATGAGGTATGCTTATTGGGAATGGAAGCCTAGTCGCAGGAAAAGAAATTTCTTTTCTTTGAGCTGAAACTGCATTTTAGAAGCAAGAAATAGGGTCTTGATTGCTGGAACATGATTTCTTAGTTGCTGAATCTGTTTTTGAGTGCTAAACTATAATTGGTTGCTGAAATTGTGATCTATAATCGCTGAAACTGCACTTAGGTGCAGTAAGTTGATGGATAAATGCTGGAAATTGCTTGTATGTGCTGGAATAATGGTCTGTAAGTGCTGAAATTGGATTTATGTTGCTGAAAACGAAGATAGGTGCAGGAAACATGAATTAGAGGTGCTGAATCTGTTAATAGGTTGCTGAAAAACTACTGTTTGGATGCTGAAAACACTTAAATAACTGCTGGAAATCACTAGAAAGCGCAGGAAATATGTTTTATGTGCAGGGAATTGATAGTGAAAGCTGAAAATAAGAATTATAGGTGCTGTAACTGTGCAATAGTTGCTGGAAATTATTGTATTTCCTGAGAACATGCCTCAAAGTGTTGTGATATGTGCTTATAGTTGCTGAAAATATGAGTTAGATGCCAAATTTAACTAAACTAGATGATGTGTTCCTGAGAATTAGTATAAAAGGGAAGTTGGAGCGTGTAGTGGCTTTGGTGCGGTTATTCAATACTTTTTATTGAGAATTTAGACTTTGTGCTCATATATGTGGATTATATGCTAGGTTCGGAGGCGACGACGAGCACCGTGACTCCACGTAGGGAGTGAGGTTGTGTTGGTTTTCCTTTTTGTTGGAGACCGAGGTGAGTGTTCGACTCATAGATGTTCTTCAATTGAATTGAATTCGTGATATTGAACTGTGACTTTGTGTCGATGGGCAATAACGGCTGATGGCCGGACTTCGTGTTGTGCTCCTGACTTTGTGTCGATTCTATGGCTTATGCCTAGTTTATGACTTCGTGTCGAGTTAGTGACTTCGTGTCGGATTAATGACTTCGTGTCGATTATTTGCTTTATGCTTAATTAATGGTGAACTTGGATTTATTGTTTTTATTGAACAGCATCCATGTCTCATATACACTTGGAACTCATTTTGGGTTCAAGTTTTGCAGGTATAGGTCAGTGTCCACTACAAGTCGCATTTTGCATTTTGTGACTCGCTCGAGGAGTGCGTGGTTGAGGCCTGTGGGAGTCTTTGTCTCCCGGCCCGTAGATGATTTTTGCCTAGTTTAGTTTTTTTAGATAATAGTTGGTTATGTAAAGTTTATTTTTTTTTGACAGACTTCCACTGTAGTTTGTAAATGACAGTTATTTTGAGATGTAAATAAAATGTGGCTGTTGATCTTCAATTTTAGTTATTCTTGGAATTGCCAGTAGCTGGTTGTCGTTGGGTTGTTGTTGCATGTTGTATCGGGATAGGCTGATGAGGTGCTATTCCGAAACGAGGCGTGACATATGTTACTAGTCCTGGGATTAGCGTCTATAGACCTGTTGAACTATCAACCATTCATGTTTACCACAGCGATTTCCCCTCTAAAAAGAGCTTTATCAAGCTTATCAGCATTAATTAATTACACTTTGAGAAACATATGGTTACTATGGTACTCACCTTTGTCATGTGCTCCCGACATTTTGGAAATGTCCAGTCTCCTTTCCCATATCGCTCATGAGCACCTCCAATCCTCGTGCTGTAATTTGAAAATAGTAAAGTATCGAACTATTCAACCATTTCAATGGGACTCAGAGTGCCACCAATGATTGCATGACATGATTTTGCTTACCTTCCTATAAGGTATTCACCAAGAGGAAGAGTGCCATTTACCCATTCGAGAACACCAGCACTAGGAGTAAAAGGACCAACCTGTTTCATCAACACCACTTCATTTTACTGAAAAACACTTCAGTATTTGAGAGGCAAGCAAACACATTTTAGTACAGAAATCACAAAACAAAGAAAAGCATCATCCATTAACTATATGCAACAGCATCAAAGTTCACTATATGCAATAGCATCGAAACAATAATTCATTAATGATATACATAATCTCAATAAGAAGGTCAGTGGGTGACAAAAACACAAAAGAAAGGAAAGTGTGATACATTTGATTTCTCGAGTCCTAGCAAATGAAAAATAGTCTTCTTGGGAGCTTCTACTTGAGAGCATGATGGATTCATTAGACCAACTTTGAGATGAGTCTGTGTTTCAAGAATTAAAACCAAGAACGGATCCACTATAAACCTTGATTTGTACACTAAAACAAGAACCAAACCTTTTCAAAGAAAATAAACATAGTCTCTAATCCCTCCCCTTTCTTTTTCTTCCTCCTCAAACAAGTTCTGTAGTTGCAGATGTCAAATAAAACTGCACTCACATTTTAGTACCATTGCTTGCATGGTATCTTGTAAGCATTGTTATCCCATTGTTGTTCTTGTAGGAACTCAACATTTGGAGTCACTAAGTGTAAGTTTTGAGGAGTTGGAAGCTACATAAGTGAGCGTGCATTAATGGAAGTATAAACAGAGGTGCTACTGATATCTGACCATGTTTTGAAAACCTTGAGTTAAAAGGTGCAAAGATATTTCCAATTCCCTTCGGTTCGAGTTCCAGGCGGCATTGGCTTCTCAGTGGCATCGTTTTTGTTCAGCCTACACGGATATTATGGAGACGAGTTACAGTAGCCAGCCGATTTTCTCGAATGCTGCAGGAGTAACAACAGCCCACCCTGGGAGAGTTGGTGCGGACATTAGGTTCTTGCGAGCCTACTGAAGTCGACACAAGAGGATGGCCCATACAGTATCATTATGGCTCTGGATAATTGTGGGCCTGTTTGATTTTCTCTCATGTTATTAGCCTCATTATTATTTAGGATACATTTCATTTTAACATAGGATTTAGCTTAGTCGTTATTTATATTTATCTTGCTCTTTTGCTTCATCCTGATAGTTTGCAAAGGAGAGAGAACGTAATGTTCTATTGCATAATACGATGATTACAAGAATAACATAACAAGCTAGGTTAAATAGAAAACGGAGAAACCCTAATTAAACCCTAATTAACGTTATGACTAAACTACCCTAGAAATAATATAACATTTACAAAAATATACATTCACACCCCCCCTCAAACTCATGATGCGAGGACGGAGAGCATCGAGAGTTTGCCAAGAAGGAAACGAAATCGAGCAGAGGTGTGCGTCTTAGTGAAGAAGTCAGCCAACTGAAGAGTAGAAGAGACAAATGGGAGAGCAATGGTGCCGGACTGAAGATGGTGGCGAACAAAGTGACAATCAATTTCAATATGTTTGGTGCGCTCATGAAAGACTGAATTGTGGGCAATCTGAATGGCACTCTTATTATCACAATAAAGAGGCGTAGGAGAAGAGAGATCGACACCCATATCCGATAAAAGCCAACGCAACCAAACAACCTCAGAAGTGGAATGAGCCATAGCACGATACTCAGCTTCGGCAGTAGAACGCGCAATAACAGATTGCTTTTTGCTTTTCCATGAGATAAGAGAATCACCTAGAAAAACACAGAAGCCAGAGGTTGACTTTCTATCAGAGATATCCCCAGCCCAGTCAGCATCCGCATAAGCCCGAAGCATCAAGTCTGAAGAAGAAGAGAGAAGCAAACATTGGAACATAGTGCCGCGAATATAACGCAGAATACGAAGCAAAGCAGCCCAATGCGTAGAACGAGGAGCACAAACAAATTGACTAACAATATGCACAGCGTAGGCAATATCTGGCCGAGTGACTGTGAGATAAACAAGACAACCAACAAGCTCGCGATACTCAGTAGGATCAGCAAGTGGAACCCCATCTGTAGGAGAAAACTTAACATGAAGCTCAATAGGAGTATCAACAGTTTTGTCATCAGTAAGCTGAGCACGATGAAGAATGTCAGTTGCATACTTAGTCTGAGACAAGAGATAACCTTTAGGAGAGGAGGCAACCTCAATACCAAGAAAATAGCGAAGGGGCCCCAAATCTTTCATTTCAAACTCCTGAAATAAATGACGCTTGACCTCACTAATAGCAGCAGAGTCCGAACCAGTAATGATCATGTCGTCAACATAGAGCAGGATTAGAACCAAACCATGAGGAGTGCGTCGAACAAAGAGAGCAGATTCATGAGTGCTAGGCTGAAAACCAATCTGAAGCACTACATCATGAAAACGTGCATACCAAGCACGGGGAGACTGTTTAAGACCATACAAAGCACGGCGGAGACGACAAACCAAGCCAGAATCATGTGAGAAGCCCGGAGGGGGGCGCATATAAACTTCCTCAGACAGATAACCATTAAGGAACGCATTTTTAACATCCAACTGATAGAGAGGCCACTGGTGCGTAGCAGCAACAGAAATCAAAGTACGGACAGTGGTCATCTTTGCAACAGGAGCAAAAGTCTCCTCATAATCAATACCATATTCCTGAGAGAAGCCCTGCGCAACTAAGCGGGCTTTATTCCGCTCCAAAGAACCATCAGAATGAGTCTTAACTTTGAAAACCCATTTGCAGCCAATAAGATTCTTACCCTTCGGGAGAGGAACCAATTCCCAAGTTTGAGTATTAGCAAGAGCAGTGAGCTCGTCATTCATAGCTTTCACCCAATCAGGATCATTACAAGCTTCTTTATAGTTTCGAGGTTCAAAATAGGTATGTATAAGAGATAAGAAAGAACAATAGGAAGAAGAAAAACAAGTATTAGTAAAACCAAGTCTTACCGGAGGGCGACGATCACGAGTAGGATAGCGGTGGTCGGGCGGATCAGAGTCTGTTGAAGCAGAAGTAGGACGACGGGTATAGTGTTGAGGGAAGGGAGGAATAAGGCGGGAATCAGGGGAGGCGGGGGGAACAACAGGAACATCAGACAATTCGAGTGTACGAACATATTCCTCGACAGGGACTTCTGATGGGAATGGGTCAATATGCATAAGATCCTCTTTGGTGACTGTAGCAGGGGCGGATGGTAGAGAGAAGAAAGGGAGATGCTCAAGGAAGGTGACATGTCTAGACACATACAGTTTCTTGGACACAGGATCATAACAACGATAGCCCTTTTGCTGGAGCCCATACCCCACGAAAACACATAAAACACAACGAGCACTGAGCTTAGTGCGATCGCGCTTTGGAAGAAGAACGAAACAGGTAGAACCGAACACACGAAGGAGAGAATAGTTAGGAACCTGACCATAAAGACGTTCATACGGAGACGACCCAGAGAGAAGAGGAGTAGGCATCCGATTCAGGAGATAAGCTGCAGTAAGGACAGCCTCGCCCCAAAATACAGCAGGCATATGGGAAGACAAAAGAAGAGACCGTGCAGTGTTAAGAAGGTGACGATGTTTGCGTTCAGCACGCCCGTTTTGAGCGGGAGTGTCAGCACAAGAAGATTGATGAATTGTCCCGTGAGTGGCTAGAAAATCAATAAATTCACCCAGTGAATATTCCCCGCCCAAATCGGAGCGAAGGATTTTGATTTCTGTTGAAAATTGGGTTTGAACCATTGCGTGGAAAGTACGATAAACTGCGAAAAAATCAGATTTACGGGTCAACAAATAGACCCATGTAAACCTGCTAAAATCATCCACAAACGAAACATAATACTGAGAACCGCCTTTTGTTGCAATGGGGGAAGGTCCCCACAAATCTGTATGAACAAGTTCAAATGGAGAAGTAGAGACAGAAATACTTTTATTAAAAGGTAACGCAGACATTTTGGCAAACTTGCAACCACTGCATTGTGAAATATCACTCACTGAAATGTTTCCCAAACGACCAGACTTAAGCAAAAGTTTCAAACGTTCACTAGATAAATGACCTAGTCTAGAATGCCAAAGATAAAAAGGAGAAGACTGTTGATCTAAACGAACGACATGGCAGTGGTGGTAGTCTCAATGGGAACATGTAAAGTCTCCAAAACATAAAGATCCCCAACCCTATGCCCGGTCCCAATCTGCTTCTTGGACGTCCGATCCTGCACAACACAACCAGAAGAGGAAAAGAACACATCAAACCCAGAGTCAGACAATTGACTAATTGAAAGAAGACTAAGAGATAATTGGGGAACATAAAACACATTTGGAATAGATAGTGAAGAAGACGAGGTGGGAAGAACAGAACCAACAGAAACCACATGCATAAGAGAGCCATTGGCAGTAGAAATACTAATTGGAGAGACAGGAGATACACAATTACTAAGTAAAGACAGACAAGGAGTCATATGATGGGAAGAACCAGAATCGAATATCCATGTGGTAGATAAGATACCTGTGGTATAAGAACCATGCAAACCTGACTGACTGGTGGTGGTTAGGGCAGAAGCTTGTGAATGACCCCCTTGAGTGGCAGCCACAAATGCACGATACTCCTGATACTGATCAAATAAGGGAAATGGTGGAGTACCCGCACTAGTAGGAGCTGCAAGGGCAGCAGGAGAGCGAGGATACTGCTGTGGTGGTCGAGAATACTGCTGTGGGGGTCGAGAATACTGCTGTGGGGGTCGAGAGGAGGAGGCCTGCATTGGAGGAGAGTTACGTCCATTCATCTGTAAAAGTTTAGGGCACATATGCTTCCAATGTCCCTTCTGACGGCAGAAGCTACACTCATCCACAGCAACGCGAGGCTTAGGCTTGCTTGTAAACTGAATCAAGGGTGATGCTGGAGTGGGCAAGAGCGGTGCTGAATGCACAATATGTGGAGCAGGTGGAGTGGCAAACACAGACTGAGAGGAAGATGCAATAGACCCCACCTTGAATCGAGTTTCCTCAGCTATAAGTTCACGAACTGCACCATTAACTGAAGGTAAGGGAGAACGATGGAGAATAGCCCCACGAAGGGGCTCAAACTGCCCACGAAGAGCCATGAGAAATTGTACAAGACGCTGTCTCTCACGGTACTCCATACAAGAAGGAAGTGTCTGAAATTCAGCAGGTTCCATTTGAGCTAATTGATCCCAATACCGTGTCATCTCATTGTAAAACTCCTGAATAGATTTATCCTGCTGTGTGGCATGCCGAATGGACATCTCGAGTTCATACTGCTTTGCAAAGTTTGACTCAAGGTACAAATCCCGCAAGTAATCCCAAACTTCCTTAGCCGTATCATACTTGGAAAAGTTCATACCAATGCTTGGTTCGACAGAATTATGAAACCACGTGAGCACTCTTCCAGTTTCCAGTTCCCACTTTGCAAAAGCAGCTGCATAACCTTCCGCTTTAGGGTCAGAAGGCTTTACTATAGATCCAGTAACATGGCCCCACATACCCTTGCCAACGACAAAATTCTTCATAACACTTGCCCAATATGCATAGTTATCACCAGTCAAACGAATACTTATCCCTCTATCCTCAGCCATAGTAATAGAACAAGAATATTTCAATACTCACAGTCAACTCAAACTTAGTTACCAGATCAGAGGCGTAACAGTAGGTAAAATAAACCTAACAAAGGCTCCAATAACTTCAACAGATCTTCAAAGAATCAACACGAACAATAACACCCCCAAACAGTGCTCAAAATTGCAGATTAGGGCCAAACAGAGACAATAATACCTTTAAACAGTGCCGAACAGTACCCCGTGAACAGTACTCGATGAACAGTGCATCATGAACAGTGCGTCGTGAACAGTACTGCGACAAACAGTACGGTTGGACAATAACTTGCTGCTGCTACTGGGAGGAACAAATCTTCAGAGAGGAGAGAGAGAGGTTCGACTGAGGAAGAAGAAGACAGATGCAGAGGTTGATTGTGGGTGACAAACAAAACAGCCTTGGATAGGCTCTGATACCATGATAGTTTGCAAAGGAGAGAGAACGTAATGTTCTATTGCATAATACGATGATTACAAGAATAACATAACAAGCTAGGTTAAATAGAAAACGGAGAAACCCTAATTAACGTTATGACTAAACTACCCTAGAAATAATATAACATTTACAAAAATATACATTCACACATCCTTCTATTTTTAGTAATTATGTGTTATCGCTTGAGCTAGTTTAAAGAGGACTCCTACATAATGGTCCAGATCGGTGAATCTGTAAAGGCTGTTTACTTTGAAATCGTGTGGAATGTAATTTGCCCGGGGTTATATTTTGATTCTACATCACTAAGGTTCTGTAATTGTGTAAGGTTCTGTAATTGTGTATAGCATGAAATCCTGTCAACAGAGCAATGAAAGAACTTATTCCTAATGAGAATAATAACCTGATATGATTATGTATTATACAAATTAGCAACTGGTAGAAGGAAATAGCTTAACATTTAATCAGCTTTGTGGAAAGGGAGAAAATACCTTGTATGTATGTATTCCTAATCTTCTTTTCCATGTATCCAGACGGTTGTGTAAAAATGTGTTAACTAAACCAAAAAATTGTTCCATAACCTGCAATAACATTTGCAAAACTTGTCAGTGTAGTAGAAAATACAACCGGGCTTGTGATGGTCCTGGGGAAATATGCTAACTAAACATGTTGAACTGCAAAACACATCTTTAAGAGGACAGATGTATATTAAAGTATATCAGAAACAAAAAGACAAAAAAGCTAATTTCAGGAAATCATCCCTCCGCCCTACCCACAAAAAACATTTAACTTTACAGTTAGAACCCAAACAAGAAATTTCAAGATCACATCTAGAATTTAAATTCATACAGCATCTTGTCTCAGGTCGTCGTTTCCAGATTTTGCTAATTGTCGATATCTGTTACCGTCTAAACCTAGGCACTCAACTACTTTTGGAGCATTTACACCATTCATCACCCTACATTTTTACCAGTACAGAAAAGTTAGATTGAAAGATTGGCAAAGCAAAAAGAAACCAAAACACATTGGTATGGGTGAGACATACATTATTGATTCAACTAATCCTTTGAAATGTGGGAAAGAGCCTTCAGGAAATTGACAACTACAGTCAACTGGAAAACTGGATGTCACTACCGGTACCTGAAGAATCATGCAAATATAGATACGTTATGGCTTCGTACACCAGCTAGATGGAAAGTCATAGCATAACAAGTTAACAACATAAGAACATAAGAACACCAATGTAAATGGCATTAAATAAAATCAATAGAGAACATCTTTTGAATTGATGTAAGCATTAGCTGGATACTTGTGCTTTATGAACAAATACTAAGTACCAAGAAGGTTGTACATATCACAAATTGGCCTCCTGACAAGCTAGCAAAACATAGAGACCTACAGGGGTCTCTAGTCCCAATAGTAAGACTTCAAGTACCTCCAAAATGGAGATCTAAACTTTTTAAAAAAGGAAAATAATTCTTGGATAGTCATAGAGCTTGTGGTTGTTGGAGAAAGCATTTTCCCACCCATTTTCTGTCTGTGGTCCTGATAGGAAAAGGGGTACGATGGATCTGTCTATAATAATATTAAATGGTTATGTCCTTTGGTTATTTTTTAGAGACTGCTGACGCATTTGGTTCCTAAAGTTTTCTGGAAGGAAAATGATTCCTGGGTAGTCATAGAGCTGTCTATAATAGGAAAAGGGGAACTATGGAGTTGTCTATATTAATACCAAATGGTTCTTGTTTTTGGAGGAAACGTACTGGCCCCTATTTCCCTGGCTATAATTTTCAAAATATATGCATGCTTTTGGCTACTGCAAGCTTGTGTTTACTTTTTTCATTTGATGCTTCTTCTTTCAAGGGCATACCCCCAAATGTTCTTCCAAGATGCAATGAGGTGGACAATGACATATGACAACCTTTATTTTCTTAAGAATACATATATTCGTGAAAAACAACTATGAACAAACTAAAAACGAGTATCAGAAGAGGAGTAGAAAGAGAATAAGGAAAAGTAAATCATGGTAGAGGTGTGGTATTTGTAAAAATTGGTCATGCATATACGTACATACAGTTGTCAGATAATTGTGTTTGGGAAATTAAACTTATAAATTGTTAAACTTCTTTTGACACTTCCACCTAAAAAGAGATTCAGTCTCTGTGAACCCGATTAAGCCCGTATATTATATTCGTGGATGAGTGGGTTTCACGGGTGGAGCAGTTCAGGTTGGAATTTTCACCTCCACTAGCCAACCAACATCAAAATTACACCAAGATTCTAACCCAGGCAATCAAACTTTCCTCATGGCTAACGTAGTGTATTTCTCCACATTTCTTTCACAAATTGCATGAAGGCTGAAGTGCAAAACTGAAGTAAAAAATGTTAGATAGCTTGATATACATTGTTGGACCCATTTCCTAACAGCTTAAGCTTTTGGTACTATTGGTAACTTAACATGGTATCAAAGCTCAAGTTGCAAGAGGCTAAAGTCTCTCTGTTTGCATTATACTTCTCCCCTTAGCTTCGCTCTATATATGCAAAATTTGCATCTCCACACGCAAGACGGGGTTGCACATAAAGGAAGATGTTAGATAGATTGATAAAAATTGTTGGGCCCATTTCGTAACAACTTAAGCTTTGGGAACTACTGGTAACTTAACAAAACAACTGGACCAAAAGGCCAGTATAATGGCAGGGTCATAAGAATTAAACACTACGGCCAAAGATTGGAAAAAGTTTGCATGCCATGAATGATGAATCTGACCACTAATTTGATGCATCCATTGTACCTTGTCATTGACCCGTTTATTTTTTGACTGATTTACTGCCAGGCAATCTCAATCCTAGAAGGAAGAACTGCATTCAACAGCTGACAGCATGTGGCCATATTTAGTTAGACAATATAATGTGTACTATTTTTCAGAGGTGTCGGGGGGGTTTTAATACTCACCAAAGGTTACTGTTTGAAGTAATGAATACCCTTAGTAACACATGTATCCTGGTAGCCAGATTATACCATTATAAGTCCTTACATGGTTTTATTGAGAATCTCGATTGTTACGGAATTCCACAGAAATTTACATCAAACCTAAGAATTGGTTTCTTCCCTATGTCCTCGTCAAAACGATTCTCACTCCAACAAATTTTCATTATGAGTTGCGATAATAGTCATGGGTTATTGCAGAAACAAAAGGATGATATGGATAATCCTTATAATAGTGGGATATTTACAAGTTCAAGTTGTCGAACACTGCAAATTTCTCTTGGAAGATTAATCTTTCAGTTTGTATCCTGTTGATACGATCTTGTTAGTAGTTTAGCCAAAACTCTATTGCAAGATGTTGCAGATTACACAAATTGATCTCAGCGAAAAAGCGAGATTCTAGTGACCAGAAGAAAAGTGTAAAAAACTACACTACCCAACTAAACTCTCTCTTTGTTTCTAGTTCAGCAAGTTTGATGTAAATCTCCACCATTTGTTTAAAAAGGCACAACATTCTTAAAGCAAACTCAATAAAACTTTGGAAGAATAAAACTTCCAGATATAGCATTAGTTTCATAATGAAAAAGCATACATCAAATTCTAATTAAGATTACCTGTCTAATAATAGCTCCATGGTAGGAAGACAACTCTTGTAAAAGGTTTTCTGCAGCAAGCTTTTTATCCATAATTCCATATCAACCACAAATGAGTTCCTCCTACGCTGTTTGTCCATGATGCGATCACCATTTGCCAGAGCAAGAAGCTTCATACACACGTACACAACATTAAAAAATGAACAAGCTAATTTCTACATCATGGAGGCATATCAATCTGGAAGCACGTTTGGATATCCTATAGTCCTATTGTCCAAACTGGAGAAGTTTTTCCTTTGGAAGAACAATCATCCTTCAAGTCAACACATTAGGGTTTCTGAGACCTTTGACTTAAGTACCTAAAATATGGTGTGGTATGGATGGTCAATCGCCATTTTCTTTACCAAAGAAGCCAAAGAAAATTGCAGAAAATGAAAAATCAGACAACCGAGCTGAACAAGAACCACAGAATTCTCTAATTACCAGGTTAGGAAAAATTAGAAGTGAAAAAACTAAGAAAGATAAAACCTGGAAACTATGAGGTCCATGACCATCTTTGGAGCCCATTCTTGAAGCAATTTGGAATACTAGCGGGTATAAACTTGTAAGACTGGACCTACAAATTAAGGACAGAAATAAAAGCCACCTTTCCATGATATATCTAATCTATAAGCAAAATACTATCTCAAAAGGGATTCCAATGTCTGAATTACAACCATCTAGAACAGCTCTCTGTGTACCTCTTCAATTGTGTTAAGCATGCCATTTACAACAATTTGCCTGGAGGAGAGGCTGAACAATTGGGAGACAAGCCGAAATACCTTAAAGAAGACATCACAATAGGTAACCATGGAAATGGTAGGTAGAACAGAGAATGCAGTCAAAAGGTTAGTTGTGCTGATATTTCCACTTGCTCGGACATTTGATGACAAATTAAGACCATTTTTCTATTCTGGTTACGTAAAAATGGATCATGAATAGTACTTTAGATACTGTCAAACGTCCTTCACTGACCAATCTATTATGCAGTCAGCTAATAGATATTTAGCCTTTAGAGATGATTTGGACAGTAAATAAATACCACTCTGACATCATATTTGTCACCAATGACCAGACAGCGTTTGTACCCCTCCAGAGCTACACTGAGGAAATTATCCCTGTCCCCCTGAAAGATTGAGGCAAGTAAAAGATATTATCAGTTTAATTGAGAAGACAAAATCAACATTAAGAAAAATTGAGATTCAGATGGATAGTAAACAATGAAAGTAAGAGACTTGTGTAAAACTGACTCGTCTAAAAGTACGTAACTACTTGAGTCCTCTCAACATGTCCCCTCAAGGGCAGCCAGATACCCAGAATGAGTGGAGCAAACACAAACAATAATTCTTATTATAGGGTGGCTGCATGACCATATCAGCAACGCAATTGTTTAAAACTTGAGCTGATATAAAGAGTGTAACTTGGTAACAATAAGGTTTCTGCCAAAAAAAAGTTTGAGTGTTTTCATCACATCAGAAGAATATACAAGCAAAAGATTAAAAAAAACTGTGAAGACATCTTTACAAACAACCAAGCACATATAGGTATACAGACAAATGCACATATCACATATCATGCTTGAAAATTTGAATAAAAAAAAAAAAGAACCCGCGATTCAAAAATTACAGTTCCGCGAACAAATTATAATGTTCCTTTTTTTATCCAATTATTCGTCAATTGATTCATGTATGTGGATTCCACGTACTACAAACAATATGCAGTACCTGAAATCTTTCATCCTCCTATTTATCCATTGCAAGCTGCTTTTGCAATTCTTGAATTTTTACCAAATAATCAGTCTTCTCCCCCTAAGAATATTTAGAGGCAAAAAAGGCATGACAAGGTCAGCTCAGGAGGAGTTTCACTTTTTCTCACAGAATTGGCACTTCTGTTATCAAGAAACAAAAGACGAGTGAACTAAGCTTGCCTTCGATGAGCTTTTTAGTTGCCTAATGAGTGCTTCCAACTCTTTCGTCTGCAAAGTGTTCAACATATACCAAACTCTCATTTAGTACATTCTACTGTCCATTAGTTTCTTTCTAGCTTCTTATGGAACATTCTCGTGAAAAGTACCTTATGTTTCATCAACCTCATTGCCGCTTGCCATTCACTAGAGTTAAGTCTTTCTTCATAACTCCTATATAGAGCATCAGCATAATGTGCCAAATGGAAATGTGTTTGGCTTTGTCTTGTGATAGACTTATTGTCCATATGAATTCAATCCTCAGCAAACATAACTGCACGTTTCAGATACTTCTCCAATATTGTTCTAGAGCTGCATGATCATCACATTCGTGAAATGAGGAAAAAATGATTATATATTATACATCAAAAGGCATCAACGTCCATATACTTCTTTCTCATATATGTAATGTATAACTAACTTGCTAGATCGCGATTCTACAAGCCACTTCCCAACTAAGCGATACACATCCAAGATTACTTCACTGGACTGGTGATTTTGAGAAATGTACTTTGCAAGGTTGATAGCCATCTCATGCTGACCTTGCTCCCGCAAAAGCTTAGCCTCTTCAAGCTACAAACATATGTACATATAGGTAAATTTACAAAAAGACGCAGAAACATAATCATGCAAGTGCTTCTTTGTCTAAAACAAAAGAGAAAGAGGCAAGAAAGAATCATGTAGGCATTTTAGATCAATTAAAAAAAAACATCCACACAAAAGCTCATCCATAATAAGCATTAAAAGAAAGCGCTAAACAATGAATTGTCCCCGAATGTGAAATGATATAGCTAGTGTGAAGCAGAATAAATATCCAAGTTATGGGTTCAAAACAAAAGAAACATAACAAGTATTCATGCATGTCATTGGGGCATAGCTAAAAGGATCTGTGGCAATGAGGTATAGTTTGTTCATTCAGATGCCTGGAATTAAAAACAATTGCCGGGGACCAGAAATCCCCAAGAATCAAATATCTTCTTGGTTCAGACGCAGCTTATTTTGGCACTGCAATTGGATGATGTTAGCCCGAGGCCAATAAATATGCATTGTCAAGTAAACTATACCTTAGAGTCTTAGACCATAGTACAAAAGCTTAGAGGAGTTCCATTATTCCTGCTAATGTACCAACAGTTAAATAGAAAGTTTGTACCCTTCTTCCAAGCCAATACAGGGCACTATTTTGTACTCCAGCTCCAGCACAGAGGAACTTGAACTCGTGCAAAGCAGCAGCAGCCTAAGACAATCTAGAGCCCTTCAAAATTCAAACAAAATTTCAGACCACGCAAATAAGTGTGATTTACCGATAACAAATATTGACTCCTCAAAGATACCTTGAGAAGAGTAGACGCTGAATCCAAAAGATGCTGCACCGTACAATCCGTGCACTTTAATATTTGAAGAACTCTTCTGAATGCTATGAATGGTTCTAACAAATTCATATGTAGTTGTGCTCGTTTCAGTATGCAGCTCCAATCCGTATTTAGCCATGACAGCTATAGGGAGAGATTCAAAAGTATTCATTAAGAAACCAGAACACAAAAAGAAAAATTTTTTGAAGAAAACCAGTCTTCTTTTCCTCACTTCTTGCTTTTGTGTTTGTTTCCATTTCTCAGTTGTTTCTTCCCCAACTGACATAAAATAGTTGCTCTCCACTACCTCATGTGCCTAATGATGCTATGACATACACTAAAAACTCAGTCATATAGAAAGAGGCATTGCCAGCTCTATTCCATCAATCTAAGGTCCTGAGAAAAGGTGGATTGAGTGTTGGTCCGACCTTTGCAAACAAATGTGTATGACAAAATTTCCACAAACTCCATTTTGTATCAATACGGAGGCAAATGCTCACACAATCAATTGATGTAGTTTCCATGAATGAAGTAAATATGACAACTGAGAAAAGTGACTGTGTCTGTATAACAATTCAGCATGATTTCAAAAGGTACTGAAGAAAATTGAAGAATTTTGGTTGTCATAAACCGGACAAAAATACAGTACCTAATCCAGGGTAGGGACATCAGGTTCAGATAATAATTTCCGCATCTCAGTACCAGACTTCACATTTTCACCAAGAGAAGTTGCCCAGCACAAATTCCATGACATATCAAGATGGTAGAATATCTGCATTCCCTTAGTATTAACCAAGGTTAGGAAAACCTTTACCTGATAAACTAGAGGCATGTTACATACATATACGAATTTTGAGTCATTGACGATAAGTATTAGAATAATGTCATTCTTTGATTAGCAAACAAATGCCAAGTTTAAAGGCTCTCTGGGGCTCTTTTCAGATGCCGGTTATTGCTGTTGACGGCATGTCTAAATTAATTGACTGAGTTAAAACGCCCCAAGCTCAAGTATGGCTTATCTCTCTTCTCTAGTGCAAAGCCCTCAAGAAACTAATTAGGTTTCTCTCTTAATTTCTGAATGAAGATAGAGACACGAAATACATAGAAGGTCTATTAGGAAAATTATTCCATGTGGCTAAGTGTATGAGTTTAAATGGACCATTATGTATCTTCACCCTTCATTCCACCTACTAAGACCAATCTTCTTAATTAGACCATCAAATCTAATCATGTATCACTAGACAATTAACGATCCACGAATGATAACAAAACACGTGTACAAAATAGCATGTCCAATGCAATATGAAACTAAGTGTCAAATGCGATGCACGTGCATGCTTGGAACGGGTGTTACAACACCATTATAAACAAGGACATATAAACAGAGTGTTTGTGAATCAATCTGTACATGCTGATATTTAGCAAAACTAAAACGGATATAACATCACCAAACAATGGAAGTGTTGTACTAATTAGTTCCCCTTCTTTGGTGAATCACAAATGAAAAGAAGAATGAAGCTCAAATAGTATTAAGCATTGCCCACCAAAAAGCTGCACTTTAGTAGAATATAATTATATATTATCATTCATCGTTTTGACCACAATTGCTTTCATAACCTTATCGGTTGGAACTTTATGTTTCCTTTTTGTTCCTGTAGCCATGCCATGATGTGGAAATATTAGGAAGATAACTGTCTTTTCTCTTATTTTTGCAAAGTGAATAGTTTATTGAAATAAGAAATAATCTGGTGTCCACATAAAAGAAAAAGAAGTTTGGGACTCTGATGGTGATGGTTCATGGTAAGATAACTCACATGAGAATTCTACATAGAGCATTTTACATGAAAGAAAAATGCTCACTTTCTATTGTAGGTTCAAGTGTTAGGGAAACGCTAAAAATTCTAACAAAGCTAGTATGTCAAAAAGGGTATCCAATCTTGCAACAGTTGTATCCGGTCTTTCATCTTTTGATCGCTAGAATCGGTCCAGAAACGCTAAAATTTTAACAAAGCTAGTATGTCAGAAAGAATATCCAATCTTGCAACAGTTGTATCCGGTCTTTCATCTTTTGATGGCTAGAATCGGTCCAGAACACCTGACCCTCTAGAAACCCATGCCCAGCTTCTGGGGTAAAGACTCAAGACAAAATGATATAAGCCAAAGTTAATCAGCAAATCATTTTAGATTTTTGGTAGTAAAAAAATTTCCTCATAGAAACCTAGATAAAATGTTTAATGATCAACCAAGCACTGTTTTGATAGGCAACAAATCTGCCAATACCTAGCTGGTACAATCACCTGTTTTGATGGGCAACAAAGCACACAATGACTGATCAGGTACGATCACTTTCTTAAGATTAACCGATACTAAAGCCTGATAGTGCTCATCCCTCTTAAACACCCCCAACAATTTAGCACCGTCATATGATACTTCTGGCACCATCCTCTGTGTGTACATGTGCGTGTGTGTGTGAATCGTGTGATCACCACTCAAATAGCTTTTTGACTAGAAAGGGTAGGCCTATTGAGTCTTTACAGGGAAAAAATTCAACTCTTCTTCCTTGTCTTCACTTCCGTTTTCCACGTATAAACATAGAGAGGTTAAGAAACTGGAGAGTTCAAGATTTGCCAAATCTCCTCGAAAGTTGAGAGAAATTACCAAATGTTAAAAGCCGGAGAGTCCAAGCATGAGACCACCAACAGCTGAACCAATCATTTTCTTAAAAATGGCTTTTGACAAACAAGTAACCGCTGGTCACTGCCATTCTGAAGGTCAATTACACTTGCATCCCATCGGACCTGTGTGGCGAGTGAACATGCTTTCTCTATAGGCCCAAGTTTATCCCCAACTATAACCCATCGCTGCTAACAAACAATTATTTTACACATCCGAATAGTCTGTTCTGTTTAATCATTTGAAAACTGTAGAAAGTAGAGAAACGTGCCGGTGTCTAAACATGCACCTTACACGAAATATGTTATAACCTTCCTTTTTTTTAATAGCCCAAGTGGTATTTGGTAGCAATAGCTATTTTAAGATACATTGAGTAGAAAATTTCCTACCAGAGGAAACCGAAACCATAGACGCACCTATATCTTTGTTCTAAAACATAAGTAGTGTTTTTACAAGATGTCTATGCATACAAGGTAACAACCACAACTGTTCGGTCATATTTTCGTTTGTAGCCATCAGATCGTTTCTGATCTTTTCTTTTCAGCAATGTACCCTTATTTAAATGTTGCCTTTTATGATCAAATAAGAAAATGTCTCAAAATTGAAACTGACGGCATGCAAAAATTACATTTTTCGGGTAGAGCAGGTAGCTCATTTTTACGTTGAGACTACATTACGTTCTAACATGCCTCTAGGCATGGGTTTCTACTAGTATATTCATAAATATACCCATACAAACACGTCATAAAATAATTAATACCTCTAGGCGTAGAATACGATCCATCTCCAAGAACAAGTTCATTATACTGCATCTTTCAGATATAAGGTGTGAGAGGAGCCCATTCGCATGAAGCATGTCATATGTTCGGGGATACGTGGGGAAAGGACGCACCTCTGCAAAAATGTAAATAAAATAGAAGTCAGAGCAATAATTTTTTACATACCTGTACCCAGTACCCAAATGGTAGAGCTATTTAGTGCCGTGAATTAGATATTTCCATCATTCTATGTATAGACTACAGTTTTTTCTCTAGAGCCATAAACATCGGCATCTTACCAATTATGCAAAACACCGGTAAAACTTTGATCAAGTATCAGAGGAAGCTTATTACGCACCCCAAGGGGCACCACATTCATCACCCAAACTGATTGTTTGCCTTCGAGAAATGCAGCATTCAAACCCCCGTAATGAGCATTCATGTCCATCACGTTGCGTATCATGTTATATGGAGGTAACGGGTCTTCATCTCCTGGCCTCTTTGGATGGTCAGAGAAAATCAAGGGTGCAAGCAAAGACCAATAGTTTCTCACTATTGATTTCCAATTTCCAAAGTCTTCATAGAAATCATTAGGTTGAACTCCTGTAATAACACAATTGAATCAATAAAATAAATATGTTGAGCGCTAACAAGGAAGATTCATAAGGAAACTATAGCATCGACAACTATGTAAAGATTAAAATCTGACAAATAATTAAAAGGTTTACGTTCCATGAACTTCAAGCTCAGCTGGACTCAAAAGGAAACCAGAAGACCTGTTCTGAACGGGAGTCCAGCGTTTACTGGTGGTCCCACTAATACAAGGTACCAGGGTTTGATAATATGATTGAGCATCCTGGCCTTCTTTACAAAGAGGTCTATTACTCTTCTTGCTAGAAAGTAGGGAGCATCAAAAACCACAGTGAGGGGCTTTAATACAAATGAAGGAAACAATAAGGAAAAGAAAAAGAAATAAAGGGTCATAGAAAGGGTCATTGCAGATTAAACATGTGAACCCCAAAACACATATATGGTTATAGTCAGAATCTATGCAAGGAGGTTTCAATGATTGTTTGCGGAAGTGTGTATCGTGGTTACTAGTCTCACCCAGATGTATAGCAGTAAGCATCCACATTTTTTTGCCAGATAAAAGTATCATCTTGTTGAGCCAAAAGACTCCAACAGAGTTTTTCGGTGAGTTCTTCAACTGGTTTCAACATGCTATCCCTTTTTGTTCTCAATGAATTTCAATGAGGCTCAGTTGCTGGTGAGGTTAAAACAAAGTAACCTCCAGGCTTGAGTACCCGGTCAACTTCGATGAGGAGCATCCCATCTAAGAGAAAAAAATATCATTAGTGTGGGAAAAAAATTTAAATATGTAAGACCAAAAGGTCAGCTTCCTAGGTATACCAAAATAAACAACATAAATTTCAAGAAAAACTCAGTTACAACAGCAAACAACTACTATCAAATAGACTGATTAACGCTTATCAAAAAAAAAAAAGACTGATTAATAGGAAATTGACAAGCTAACAACCATTCAGCCACTATCGCAAGAACAAACTTGGTTCAATGGTGTCATCAAATACCAACTGATAACTGGAAATACATTGTTATATTATCAGCTTCTTAAATTATTTTTAACACAAATAAAATAAAGAGAACTTCAGATTTATTTGCTTACTAAAGTGAATTGCATAGTTACCAAATTAGCAGCCTATTAAATTACAAAATTGGTGATTATGCCAGACATACAGTCCAGGCCTTCACTTCAGCCATTACAAAGATAAGTGTTACAAAACCATACAAGCCATTTGGAACACTAAATGTAAAAGTTCTAAGAGTAAATAGTCGTGGGGGCACTAAACATCTCTAGTATTTCCCAAAAAACAAATGCAATTTTGATGTTATGCTAAGCAACGTCGTCCAACGCGACACGGCCACACGCAACATTGATATAACTACAACCCCCCAACCCTATCGAGCTCTCGAAAACCCAAACAGTCTAAACCATGGCCGCCGATGGAGAGCTTGCCTGGGATTGTTTAGTGCAACTTCATTGTGAAACAGAGTTTCAACGTGCAGTTCAAAGGTTCATCAAATCCGTGAATGGTAACTATATTGAAGAGTGCAAAGAATTATTAGTTTTATTGGAAGGGGTTTGCCTTAATTTCCTTGGAAGGGAAGAGGCCATGCATGCTGAGAGCTTCATCCATTTAGCGGATGCAGGGCCGGCCCAGGGGTGAGCCCATCCAGCCCTTGGGCTTGGGCAACCCCCGGGCCAGGGCAACATAGATTTGTTTTCCTAATACATGTTATATATATGATTTTGGTGAACATTTCGTATAAATGACGTTGATGGCTTGTTGGATAGAAGCGCCTACTTAAGGCTTGCCCCTTGTGCGCACAAGTTCAAGTCTTGTCCCGAACATTAAAAGCCCTTTTTTTACCTTCTCACATAAACTAAGGCTATGTTTGGAACTTTGAAGAGAAATTGGGAAGAAAGTTGGCCTGAGATTTGAAATTTTTTCTTCTTTTTTTTTAAGAACCAAACAAGGAAAGGGAATATTTAAATTTTTCTCTTCTTTTCCATAGGTTCCACACAAAGCTTAAGATTATATTGACAGCTTTATGTTTTACATCCGTGAAAATTATCACTATCTATATATATCTTTAGCTACTCTTTAATGACATCTTTCTGACAACAATTTTGTCACTAATATATTTTAGTGACAACTTTGCATTGTTAATAAACGTCAATTTTCTTGTAGCATTATTTAAAGAAGTTGCTTCAAAAAATGCAATGAGAAGCTTTTTTTTTATCGGATAGTGCTAATCATAAACCACTGTAACTAGGATTATATTTTAATTTCATTTTTTGATGTAAATCAAATAAAAGCACAATGTAACCGTAATTTTTTTATTTTTTGACTTGTATGTCTTTTTTTATTTTTTATGACTTAATAATTATAAACGGGCAACCAAACTTGAGGTCGGACTTGGGCAACTCAAAAGTCGGGGCCGGCACTGAACGGATGAATCAATCCAACAGTTATGAGCATGCAGGAATATTTTTCCTCTTATAACTATGAGCATGTGGTGCAATTTTATAGAAGTACATAGATGATGACAATAAATAATTCATCCTTGTAACACAGAATGTATGTTTCGCCATGTTGGCGTTAATCACTTAATCTTCAATTTTGGGACTACATTTAAGTTCACGCCTTTTTTGTCACAGGACATCGTGAAATGTTATAGAAGTAAATGGATTGAACAGAAAACTCTAAACCTAATCCATATATCAATAAGATGACCATGTTCCTTCCATCACAATAGACAACGCACAACACCTCTATCATCCAGAACAGTGTTCTAAAACAAGGAATTAATCGGTAATTAGTTGGCGATTAATCGCTGGCGGGGCCTATCCGATTAGGTCCGACTAACCATTAATCGTCGATTACTAATGAATATGCACCGATTAATTGCCCTATTAATCCAATTAATAGCTCGAAGGTGGCCGACCACCCGACTAGCGCCTAGCGACTATTAGAACATTGATCCAGAATACTTGTCATGAGTCAGAAGCACACTCTTGGTGGTATGTCTTTAGTTTAACCTGCAGTGGCTTTATTATGCCTTGCACTGAAGTATCCAACTATGACATTTTCTTTTGACCAGCTTCAACAAATTTATGCATTAACACTCTATACACAAGTACACATGCAGCATGCCCTGCACAAAGTGTACTGCTTTCACAGGTGAACTTCTTTATCCGTTTTGATGGTCACTTATCCAGGACACCACCACTGCAGGATGTTCTATTCTTTGTACGAGTCAAATATGTCAGGTGCGAGGTATGAAGTCAGTAAAGAACTTGTCAACAAGCAAAGATATCTGTGAAAAATTCACGGTCTCTTGACTAGATCTATATGTGGTCTGAATCATGCAATTGACCCGAACGAGAAGGACCTGGTTCTCAGTCATGTGCTTATGTGTAAGCATCCAATAGATTAAACTACCTCCTTTTCCCTCATTATTTCCTTCAAGAACCTACTAGAGAAAAATGGTTTTTTTTCAAAGAACCTTTCCTATTCCCGGCTGATTCCAAGCACCAAGAACCTAATTAGGACGCACTCATATAAAAAAAAGGAGGAACTCATTAGGACTTAAGAGTGCACTGCCGTACCATTAGCCTACAGTTGTATATCTTAAGCACGCTTCCCGAAAGTTGTTAGAAACCAAAAGACAGAAATGATACACAGAATTTAGTGCACTAGGAATCTAGGACCAGATAATTAAATGGTCGAGAGACATTTGCTAGAAGGCAAGCTCCATTCCTCTTGTAATCGTTCGTGCTCCCCGGTTGGAAATGTTTATTAGCAATAACATATTCTCACAAAGGGAAAAAGTTAATGTTGCTTCTTGTATTGTTAAGCAACTAAATTCCTTTACAGATATTTCAGCGAAACAGAAATACTCCACAAACAAACAAACAAAAAAAACAAAAATCCAAGATACATGGTTTTAGAACATTGTTACGATGTTTCGAAATCTGAAGAGTTATTTTAACACGTTATTTCACAAGCAAACAGTTACAAGGATAAGACATCATTCCAATTAGAAAAGAAAAACAAACATGACCAGATATTGAATAAGATTAGTTGGACAACAAGTAGAGATATAAATGTCCAAGGAGTTTTATATAGTTGTAGTTTACATATTCAAACAAAAGAGGTAAGTACTATTAGAAGAAAACACAAAGTCACTACAATAACTGAATCATACAAAGCAAAAAAATCCAGGCATGATATTCGTCATAACTTGGAGGGGAAAAAATAAGTCACGCTATTTAGTATTAACTTGAAATGAAGTCAAACAATACCTTTCTTCTCCCAGAAAATACCACATTGAGCACAGTGAACCATGCTAAATGATAATGATGGATATGGAAGCTGTCTTGAAATGAAGTTGCCAATGATTGCAGGAAGACCTCTCTCAAGGGCCAACTGAACTTTGCTACCTGTTACCTCATACGCCGCAATCCAAACAACCATTAACTTCAATGATAGCAAATGCGACCCAAAGCTTCCAAACCCGCACCCAATATCCAATAGAATGCGCACCTGTAATAGGAACAAATAGGATAGATTAATGACATAAGAAAATGCATCCATGGCGTTGTTGAAGGCAAGACATGTTATTTTTTTCTGATTCAAGCATATACTTACACCAGCTTGATAAAATTCAGTGTCACTTCCCAACCCTATCATCTCTGCTATTTGGTGAGAGTAATCTTTGACACCATCATATATCAAACCATCCTTGGAGTGGAAAGAAATCTGATTCTCTTCTAGTAGCATTAATCTGCAGTTGGTCAAGAGAAATAAACAACGGAATCATTGCACGAGTAAGTAGCCATTAACGGAAAAGGCCCACCCGAACTTCTAAGCATGTGACAGTTGAATACTGCTTTGCGAACTTCTACCAACAGAAGTTTCAATAAAATTACGTACCGAACATCAACATTTCCCAAGTTTCACAACATACCGACAGAAGTTTCAATAAAATTACGTACCGAACATCAACATTTCCCAAGTTTCACAACATCACTATTAGCTTGGTTACAACAAGAATTACCTTTTGGTCATGCTTCCAGAAGAGAGGAATTGGTCTTTGCAAATCTTCACATTTCCACTCCATATCACATCTTTACCAGCAGGCCATTTGAGAGGGATCTTATATTCCCTAGGAGGACGAACCAAGCAATGCAGTTGTTCTCGAGATACGTCACAATGCCTATAAAACTCCTCTCCATCCTTCAACCCAACTAACAAATTTCCAGATACATTATAGCAAGGCACATAATTCTCTGAGTCTTTGCCACAAAAACTGAACTCCCTTGTACTAGTAGCTTCTGACGATAAAGACCTCAACTCCAAGTAATCACTTGCAGCTTGTTCCTTTATTCTTCTGTAATTTGTATAGATGTCGGGCCTTGGAGTGGGAGAAACTGAGTCAAAGGCACTCGAAGAAGAAGAAGAACCTAACAATGCAACTACCACAATTATGCCAATCAGACACAAGAGTAACCAGTTGCGTGGTGGTCTGGGGCTGAATATAAGGGATAGTTTACTCAATCAGGGACTTCTCATGTCCGAATTTGGCAACCTAACAAACCCACTACAAAAATCTGTAGCTTTACCAAAATCTTGAAAAAATACGCCAACTATAACCGGTCATGACACAAAGGCCCCAATATCAGTTATAACCTTTTCCAGCAACTTCTACCAGCATTGGACCCAAGTTAGTTAATTTGTTAACAAAGTCATGATAGTTCAGCTTCTGCAAACTAGGAAGGATTTTGCCAGCCACCAACTTCGCTCTGCATAGCAGGCCCGGTCTCAACCAAAAACCAAAACGCCCTCTCTAATCAGTAATCCTGAACAGGGCATCAGATAAAAGATCTAAATAAAAGGTTGCCAATCACCCTTTAAGCAACCACAAAAATTCACTGACATATCTTTGAATCACACAATGCTCATTCATCGCGAAATCATCATAATGCATATCAAGAACACATTATTCAGACCAGATGCCTAACTACAGATCGAGTACCCGCTAAAACTGATGCCAACCACCCCTTAAGCAACCATTAAATGAGCTGATATATCTTCTAATCACATCATCAATGAATCACATACTGGCTACTGCACTCTCTTTGAACTGCATGTGGTCCCATGCTTCTGGAGAATGATCCATGGTGGTCGTGGCAGCATTATCAAACTCATCGTACTGAATATAAGAATATGTGAGTTCCTTTCAGGGTGGTTGTTCATCGCAAGCTCGAATCAGCAGAGGAATGTTTAGACGAGTTGAAAACAATTTGATATGCTCCATAAGCTTCTCATAGCGGTATCTAGCATATAGGACACCCAACTCAGTAAAGATACCCATATGAGCATGTTCCAATCCCAAACCACTCTCCACGAGAGATATAAGCTCGTTGAAGCATCCTCTGTTTTAATAATATTCACTGACCTCCTCCAAGTCATCCACCTACAAATGTCTCCAAAACCACTAAAATAGGAGAAAAATATATAAGAATAACAAATTTAACAGTATTCGGCAAAATATACACTGAGCAACAAAATTTGTGCAACTATAAAAGTATGCATCATAATGGGCATGCAAGCCAGCAAATGTGAAAAATATAATAGAAGGCACCATTTCAATAACTTAAGACCAAAATCTTTTCAAATGGTTGAAGCTAGGACCCTATCAAGTATTACTGAAGCAAATAAGACGTTCTAAATTTTCAAACAAAAACTAACTTAAGGGTACAATATCCAACCTGAATGATAATGTTGAGGCCACATATTTGAGCTAAGCCGAACTCTTCTGCATCAACACATGCAAAGCAAACTTCCTTCCATGTCTTTGAGCTGCTTGCTTTTCTTGCTGCATCAACAGCACCTTGGAACTGCTTAAGCTTGACGAGTGTGCTAGCCAACTTGGCCCAGTTACAAATAAAGGCAAAAAAAATCTCTGCAGCCTCATACAGGCCTTCATCATATAAGCGGTCACCAACATTCGGAAGATTAGCAACATTAGGCATTAGGATGAACTCTTCGATGTCATCCAACCTATCAATCTTTGCGTATGCATAAATGAGCTCACTGTCAACCCTTGGTTCCTTTGTCTTTTTTCTAACCATCAGAAGGTACTTCACCAAGTCATGATAAACATCTGCATCCTGGGCAGCACGAACAACATCCAAGAATTGGGTGGCATCGTCTGCCCAAATAAATGACTCAATTGCCTCACTCACTAAACCCTCCGAGTCGAGCCTTGGCCACCTGACTCCAAACAGCATCTTCTTCGACACAAAAATGCAAATTCAACAGCCTGGTCAATGCTTCTAATATTATCCAGTAACACATTGACTGCCTGGACATTCAAGTTAAACTTCTTGAAAATTGCAAATGCTTCCTCATACAGTTGGGCTTCCACTGCCACTTCTCACACCACAGCTCCGTCAAAAGTTGTCTAGTCTATTGATGTAAACCATAACCCTACATGGATCTGCCATAATGGCCGTCAAGATAAGCAAGTTCTGCAGATTGAAGTTTCCGCTGAACGCAGAATTTTGAAGATCGGCAGTCATGAAAGCTTTAACAGCTGCAGAAAGATCGGCAGTCACGAATAGTCTTCAGAAAAAGCACGAGCCATTCTCTTGGAACTTTCTGCATTAGCAAGTGAAATGGACTCGGATAAAATAACAGTCAGAGTAACCACTACCGTCAACCTCTTACTTGCGGCAGTTTTTAAACAAGGAAAAGAAAACACCCTCAGGAAATTCTGTAGGCAATTTTTTATACGAATTGTTCCAACAACAGGACTATGCTACTTTTAGTACAGTAAACTTCGAAATTGTTTACTACACATGTGCGCCAAACACCAGTTACACTTTTGGATCTCCAAAATGGAGGAGGTTATGGGGGAAATGGAACTCTAAAACAAAATTCGCATTAAAATCTCCTCTACTTTTCCCACTGGGTGGAAAAGGCATCCCATTGTTGAAGGGCTGAAGGTTCAGGGATATAAATGTGTGGCATCCCTTTATGCAAAGTATGAACTACCACCTATGCAACTAAGAAAATCTATTTGATGAGAACTTATGCCGCGATACTTTCATTAATGAAGGCAAAAGAGCAAGAAACATTGAAGAGATACAGTGCCTGTTTACTGAATAAAGCTGGTAAATGGTTCTGATTTTGCATGGGAGATCCTTCTTTGATGCAGAGATCTCTTTTCCATCCCCAACTCTCTACCTTAATTTAACTTACGGATTCCCTACCTAGCGATAATTGATATCTTGATAGTTTTACAAATCAATGCATGGCCTTCGCTTTTCTGCCTTCAGTAATCAATACCATTAGCTAGGACTTAGATAAAGAATCTACACCCACGCAAACTAATTATTTACCAGAAGTAAAGAAAATTAAAGATTATAGGCGTCAACATTCATCAAAATACATCTAATCCATCCAGAAATTGTGTTGTTTCCAGTCTTGTGTTCTGTGAAGCTAATGAAGGGCAAAGAGAAAAAAGACAGTAAATGCAAGATAAGGCATATTTTGAAGTACATGAGACCAACCTTATGTCAGCGTTGAGCACAAACATTTTGTTGATGAAGTCATCCCTGCATCGGAAAAACACAATATCATTGAGCAATATACAGTATCATGAATAACTTCCCGTTTTAATGCTTTGACAATACACGTCACGGCCCAAAACTTTATAAGCTGATAATATGATTATAAGATGTAATTACCTTTGATCTACGTGGAAACCAAGTTTATAAGAGCCAACAGAAAACACTGTTTATTGTCATGGAAGGAAAAAGCTTAACAAAACTTTCTTTTTACCAACTAAACCGCTTAGAACCAGCTGTCAAGCGAAGATCAAAATGGGAAAGAGTGAAAAAAACAATATGTTCCCTCATAAAAATCCTTCACTTTGGTAACCACATTTTGAGAAAAATTATATGATTGAGCCTTCAAAATCCATTTCTAAGCTCACAAAAATCATGGGAAGCCATTGAAACCTAGTTTAAAAAATTACAATGATTGAAACCCCCATTTTTTTTATCATGCATTGAAATGTTAGTCTAACCAAAACTGAAAGAATAAAAACAGGAGACCCACTTCCAATTCCATCAAGGTATTCTATCAACCACCAAGGCATCACAACATTACATAAGTTCTCATTAACTTCACCATCAAAAAATACCAGTTCTTGTATCCATTCACATAAAGGACACTTCAACTTGTTTCTAGAGTAGAAAATAGCCTTACCATTACATTCCCAAGCAAAAATATACATTTAATCAAAATGTAACCTTTTAAGGGCTCTAAATTAGAGATAAGTCTTTCAATAACAAATAGATTAATTCCACCACCAAGTCCATCAAAGCCTGTTCGTTCTCTTAGAACCTATAAGGTAGGGGTGAGCACGACCGCCCACATATAATCTACTAGAAACTAAAACGAAAATAAATTCGATATTGTACTTACTCAACACAATCTATAACGAAAATAACCAAGTTTACAAAAGATGATATCAAAATCCTTCAAATGTAAAATAAATCAAAATATTAAACTCAAGTAGGAGAACATAAAAGCACATAAAACCGATGGTCCAAGTTATCAAAGTTGTGTACCAATCCTAGGCAATGATCAGGTCCCTAATCATCCAAATTTATGGGCTAATATCCCAAAGGCCTACGGGCACCTTATCCCGCCTGGGTTTGTGGACTATACACCGAAGGATAGACTCATTATCCATATGTTCCGGCTACACATCAAGTATAAAGTGGCCAAGTCGACCGCCAATACATGGCTCACTAGCCCAAATTTCCAGTGAATAAGAGCAACTAGCTAGTATCAAACACAAATCTTAACTCTTGTTCAAAGATTAAGAACAATAAGTTTAGATATTCAAGTGTCTTTACATTATCAACCCCACTCTTCAACCACTCATCAATTAGGTCAAACAAGAGATAAATCCACATCAAATATACATAAAAATAATAATAATACTGCTCTTCACAAATTACTTAGAGGTATAATGTTCCTACTACACCCAATCTAACACTAATTCCATCAATTTCAATCCACAAGTAACATTTTCAAGTTAAAAATAATTAAATCTCAAACACACTACTTGCATTTTAAAGTAGCTAGTAGAAAACTCTACCTTAAATGTTAGCACATCAAGAGAGATGATGTTGATGATTGAGAGCCCACAAGCTTTTGAGAATCCTTTGATCCCTCCAAGTTTTCTTGATGTAGAGACAAAATACCCAAGGATGGAAGGTGATTTGGGGTTTGTTGTTGTTGTTGTTGTTGTGTGTGTGTGAGAGACGGCAAAATGGAAGTGCCGAAGAGTTCTTTGGTGGCAATTAGTTTTTAAGTGTAAAAGTTACACTCTCCCCCCTCAAGCATCAAGATACTATTCAAAATGCCAATCTTGGGCACATTTGAAATGTGATGTTATGTCACACTAGAGCATACATTTGTAGTTTCTTGATTTGATGAAGAAAGCTGAACCTACTTGCAAGATACAACTAAAATTTCAGTATTTAAGAACGTGCCACTAAGTCATAAATATCAAGAAAATAGTCAATCTTAACTACAAAACCAGATGATATGCCACACAAGTACAAAACAATGTTGTGCCATGTTCGAAAGCAGAATTAGGAGGCAGAACAAGGCTTAAGAATGAGGATGCTTCATAAATGTATAGGGATTTTGCAACTATAAACACAGAGGCTTATAGAAAGGATACAACAACAAACAAATGACTTGGTATGATATTATTTAGAGCGCAGAGGGAAAGGATACTCACCTTAAGATGTCTATTTTCATCTAAAACTGTAGAGTAATAAGTTGAAATTTTCTAACATGTTCATGTTCTTGTTCACGATACTCACCTGAGGATTTGGTGAGCTTCACTGGATCTTTCTACAATTAGATCATCTCGCAGGCTATCTGGTAAGCGGTAAAGGTGAACCAAAATAAAGACAATCTAGACCTTTTTTCTTATACTAGTGTAATTCTGTGTGCTTCGCACTGTGTCACATGCTTATTGGTGTAATTGTTCTTGTATGTAAGATAGTTGAAGTTAAGATTCAGTCATCCAAAGAAGTCGTAAGAGTAAGTAATTGAGCTAAAGATACTTTCTACAAAAAAGTTATTTTTATAAGCAATGCAAAAGGAGTTCTTGTATAGCATGCGCTGGAACAGCAGTAGCAAGTGTTAAAGCAGACAAGATTCTAAACTCATATGTTGTGGTTCAACATAGGAGTCCAGTTGCTTAGAATTTAAAAAATGATAAAGTCCTACAAGTTCTTAAACATAGATGGATAGTTCCAAGCAGAAAAGCTACTTAGATGAAATAGCTTGTCCAGAAGCTGTGGTGACTGATTGCATTTAGTCCTTTTTGTTCTTGGAAGTGCGGAGCTTGCGTGTGAGATCATGATCCTCCTTTGGGTTCTTTGAAGGAGTAGTTGCATCTTCTACCATTGCAGTCTTTGAACCATCAGCTTTTGGTGTGGAGGATTCAGCTTGAACTCCATCTTTGCGTTGCTTTCCTGAGGTGTTGCTGGCTCAAGGGCAACGTGAAGATCTAATGTGTCCTCTATGATTTCATGAACACCAGAAAATGTATGGATGTTGAAGAGGAAGAGTTCAACATCTTGGTGAATATTTGGAAGCACGTAGATGGACAACATATTCTATTCCTACTCTAAGTTTTTCCCTAGCTGTGGGTGATAGATTGAAGAAAGGCACGACAACTATCCATCCATGTAGGTCTAAAAGAGTCTTGCTCATTTTTTATAGAAGAAAGGCACAACAATCTGAATAAATGTAAAAGAGCATGACAATATGATCCCCACAGAATCTTGCTCATGGCTAAAAGAGTCTAGCTCATTTTTTTATAAATAAACTACCTTTGAAGTAGCTTTGACTTATCGTAGTGAGACTCATGGTCTAGCTGAATAAAATGTCCAAAATCCACAATAATTAGCATTTGAAAAGCACGACAACTATCCATGTAGGTCTAAATACAATATCCGAAAAATAGATTCAACAAAATTAAAAAGAAGTGGCCAAAACACATCAATCTCCGCAAGCTATAATAGGATCAATTTGAGAAATACACAATGACTTTCCAACATAACGAATGTGCTCAAATTTTACAACAACTAAACCATTTTCACATAATGAAAATTTGAAAAATCATTTGTATCATAGGTTAAACCCAAACACATAGTGAACCACAACTGCAAAATTCAACAAAAGGAGAATAAAAGGAGTCCTTAAGTGGAATCCATGTATATCTTCCTATTATGAAAAAACATGAAGCTTTTAGAAAGCACTAATACCTGCTTGAGAAATCCAGCCCCAAATGCTCTACCCACCTTCAAATTTCAATGAATCTTTCACCCTTCCATTTGTTATTGCAGAAGCAACATCCTGATGTTGCTTCATAAATCTCTACACATCCTGAAATTTCAAAATGCCCCAAGTCAAGAAAGTCTACATTTTTTAAACACAACACGCGAACAACAATCAACTCTTAAAAAAATGAAGTCGGGCGTGATATGATCCGTTGTGAGCTGAACAAAAGCTAAATTGGCTTGATCATCCAATGCTCGAACACCATTTCAAGTTTCCTCATTCACTCTCCTCCGAAATCACGATATAGACTCGAGGTACATTAGTATTTTCCAAGAACTCATCACAATCATCAACTAAACTCCATTGATTGCTCAACCTATTGTTATTATCAGAACTCTGCATAGAAAACAGAGGATTTAGTTTTCTCGAATCGCTGGTTCTATGCCGATCCAGACATGTATATGGTTTATGTGTGAGAGAGAGAGAGAGAGAGTTTACTGGTATTAGTGAGTTTCCTCCCTCAAATCAGGTATCTTTTTCTTCTTGAGCTCATCTTCTCACGTTTTCTCCCTGAAAACCCTCTATTTAGCCAATCCATTATCTACTAAATAAGTTTTCTTCTTTCCCCATTGAGCTAAAACATTAGAATAAAGTAAACAACAAGAGGGCTTCCTTCAATTCCATTTGTACAAGGCATTTTTACATACACATTGAATGCAATTAAATTCCAGAACATATACATGAATGCTCAGTTTTCCATCATGGAGCATCCCCAGTCTCAAAGTTTCAGAGTATGCAGACAATGAAAAATCGAAGAAATAAAAATCAGGAGTCATCACACAGCATTAATGGCCTAAAAGTCAACTTGTTGGGTTTCCACTTGGGATGCAATTGCTGCCACTGTCATTGGGAATATTCTACCAAGCAATAAACTCATTTTCATTTCTGAGCAAAAGTGAGAAAGAAAAACACATTCCACACGAAGCAAAGAGAGACATAGAATCCTAAGAACCAAAAAACTTTGCAAAAGCTCCAATAATATTATCAGCATTCTCTGAAAGGAATTCTATTTCATGGCACAAAGGAAAAAAATGAGTGACAAAACACAATCAAAGAGCCAAGATGTGAAACTATCAATTTAAATTAGCAACAAAGAGAACAAAGAGGGCTGCTCCAGTTCCCTTCATGATTGAACAAACTAATTTCATCCTACACCATTAAAACCAAATATGATAGAAGAAATTGCAAAAGAAGAAAATTACCTAAATTAAATTACAATCATAAAGACTTGAAGGTGCTTTCGTCATTAGCACTCTAGGAGACACCACTGGATGGTTTCCACCTAAATAAAATTCCCCACAGAAATGAATTTTTTTTTAGTCAATGACGACATCACAACTAAACCCTAAAGGGCCTAAACCCCAGATTAAAGAACGAAAATCTGACCTCAACCACCAAAAGAAATTCGTATGATACCAAGGTTTGACCAAATGCCACCGACCCACATAGGTTTAGGTTGCCACAACAAAAAGATAAGAGGAATAGAACTCATAGAGAAATAGCCGAGGGTCTCTTACCCGAGATATAACAAGAGAATCACAATAAAACATCGTTGACAAGACTCTAATTGTCTTAAAAAATGTCAGAACCACCTACAAAAAGACAACCCAAGAAAAATAGATTAAGATCTTAGTTGGCTCCTGATATTAAGAACACGGGGATCAAACTAATGTCACCCGCCATATTAACAAAACATTTTTACACTAATCTGGATCTCAAGTTTCTAATCACAGACCCTCTCTTCTTCAGCAGAAATCTGTTTATAAGAAAAGCGTGGCATCTACCTATAATCAAAATCTTACCGCACCTCCATCCTCGGCAACTCTGAATATTTATATCCAACGGCCCAAAAACCACAGTAGAGAGCCTTCACTGCTGCTCCCACATTCTTTTCACACGCCACGTGTTAACATGGGTTGTAGCTTGTGAGCACAGACACCTCAGGTCTCCCCAGCAAAAAAAAAAAAAAAAATGAGAGACAAAGGACAAAGACCCAGTTACTACTACTCATTCATTTCTCTCTCTCACTAGAAGTCTCCTCGTGCGTTAAATGGAGTCGGGCCACAACAGCCATCCAATCCACCTCAGCTACTCGATCTCGTTGTTTGTGCTGTTCAATTAGACTCCACCATCGGAATCGCACAATCAAGCCCTTTCAATCGAGGTAATTTCCGCCTTCATCACCAAATTTTAGGTTTAGATCAGAGGATTTCGATGCAAAAGAAAAATACACAAATCGAAACAAAAGAAGCAAACCAAGGAATACATGGTGAGAGCTAACCTAAGAAGCGGCTAGCAGGCGAGGGCTCCGGCGGCGCTGGGCCGTCTTCTTCTACCGCATCCATGTCGTCCTCATCCAAGAAGGCCAAGCAATTCGAGATCAAAAAGTGGAAGGCCGTCTCTCTTTGGGCTTGGGGTACCAAACCCTAACCCTATCACGTCTTTTACTATATTTATGTTTGTGTGTTTGTGTGTTTCGCTCTATGTGATAGAGGAATCATGCAGTAATTTCCACTTCATGGATCTATGTGAGTCTAAGCTTTGCGATTTTTTATTTTATCAACCAGCATATTTCGAGCTTTTGATTCTGTTATCCTGTTTGCCATTTTGTATGCGCGAGAGAGAGAGCGAGCACAGTTCTAGGAGTATAATATTCGAGACTAATGGGGTTGTGAAGCGATGGTGCCCACAACAGAAACTTCACGCTTTTCAGACCTACAAAGAGAGAGAAGAGAAAGAAACGATCTCTTTTCTTCTTCGTATATAGTAATAATCATTTAATAATGCGTGCGGGAAAAAAAAAGGTGGAAATTTGGGGGGATTTGGATGAAATAAATCGTCGGTACCTGTCGCCGCTGCAGAACTCTTAGAGGTGGCCGCGGCCGCAGAAGATGAAGAGACCGATATCGATGTCGCAGAGGACGGCTTTCTTCATGAGACCGCTGCGTCGTTTGGAGGAAGAGACCTGACGGCTGTTCTTGTCTTCGATTCGCTTCAACCCAGGAAAGGCCAGAAAAGTTGCGTATAACCAAAACCCTAACATATTCTGGAAGAGGATCCAAGATCGTTTTAGGGGACTTGTCCATTGGTGAATGTGGTTGAGCATGGAATGGCGGTGTCTAGGGTTTTTGATAGAGTGGCGTTGTTTGGCCCGGGGTTATTATTGGGGTTTGGAGGAGGGAGGGGTTTGGGGGAGCCATTGTCGGTTTGGAGAGAGACAGAGAGAGAGTAACAGGAATGAAGCGGTAACCAAAACCCTAACATCATCTGCAAGTGGATGAAGAAGCCGTTGAGAGAGAGAGAGAGAGAGAGAGAGAGAGGAATGAAGTGTGAGGCGTGATGCGACGATTTATAAGTTGAGGTCGGCGACAACGGTTGTTTTTTTTGAACTGCGCGACAGTTTTTTGTTTTTTTTAATGGTTGTGACTTGTGTCAATATTTGCGAATTATAGATTTGTGGCATATTTGATGGTTTTGTGTTAATATTTTGTAAAGAGTAAATTCTGTCCGGCTCATCCGGACAGAATGGGTTTCCGCCAGCACCTTTCGTGGGCTCACTTTGCGCATTTTTTTGGATAATTCAAACCGTGCATTTTATAGGGTTTGTAAAATAATGTATCTACGCAAAAAATTAGTTTGTCCGGATATTGATACATATGTCAAAAGTTGAGTTCTAGACGAAGGATGGCCTGGATCTGTGAACTGTTTTTTAAGTTAAACTGTCCAAAGCCGTTCATTTTTTCATCAAAAAACTCAACTTTTGACATACCTATCGATGTCCGAACAGGACAAACTGATTTTTTACATGGATACATATTTTACAAGTCTTACAAGATGCATGGTTTGGATTACCCAAAAAAAATGCGCAAAGGGGACCCAGGGGGTGGCGGAAAACCCCCATTTTCCGCCTAATCCGGACAAAATTTACTCACTTTTGTAAATTATTGGTTTGTCTCCGGTAGGAAACCACATTATTTAAAACAAATTCTACGGTTGCTAAATGCATTTAAGTGTAAGTGGGTATAGGTGCAGATATGAGTTATATTGTAAGCCGAACATGCTTAAAGAATTATCTATTGTTATTGGAGGGGCCGGTTCTAAAGACAATACTTTTGACAATTCATTTTTCGGAGCCCCATACGAATAATCGGAGCCGTTTAATTTGTTTAAAACATGTTTTTAAGGGTTTCCGTAAAAAATCAAATCATTTGGATATCGGCAAAGGCTTGATTGGCTCATTCAATTTTATCCTGTCAAATTTGACAGAAATCAACTAAATGAGCCGATCAAGCCCTTACCGATATCCAAATGCGTTAATTTTTTACGAGACCCCTTAAAAACATGTTTTAAATACATTGAGCGGCTCCGATCATTTGTTTGAAGGTCCCATGCAAGGTTTGAAAAAATTTATTGTCAAATGTATTATCTCTAGAACTGGCCCCATTATTGGAATTTATGTGTAAGTGGGTATGGGTGCAGATATGATATTATATTGTTCGGTAAGTCGTAAGTGACAGATATTTTAGAAAACCATAGAAAATATTGATAATATTCAGTACAAAGAATTAGAACAAATTTAATTAAAATAACCAATTACGAGCTTCCATCAAACCAATTGAGCTATGCTATAGAATACAAATAAATATATCAAAATGCAGAACAATTCTTCAACTAGTTCTTAAGTTGCATTAGCATGTCACAACGAAAAAGATTAGACCTTAAAATAAAAATTGGTCAAAAACCCTGAAAGGTAAACTCACTTATAGTCAATAGCGAGCATCTCTGCCCGATACCCTTTTTTGATACAAAAACCAAAATCTTGGTAAAAAGTTTTTAATCCAAACGTACTACGGAGTAATTAAGATTGATCTTTTGAACAAATATTTTCCTAATACTCCTTTGTAGTATTTTTCTTTTTATTTACTCTACTTCTATGTGTTCGAGTATGTCATGTGTCGTGATTATCTAAACTAATTAAATCAGTGTGGGTTTTAATCTCTGTATGTGTCGTGATTATCTAAACTAATGAAATCAGTGAGAGGGGAAATCAAAGGAGGCCTTTTGGTTCATTTTTTTTTTTTTAAATGAAGATTCAAAAAGTGACTGAAATGGATTTTGTATGAGAAAAATATGTGTTGATTTCTTTTTTTTTTTTTGACATAAAAGAGAACTTCATTTATATAAAGCATGATAATACAGGGAAAAGGGAAACAAGAAATATTACAACAGTTGAATCACAAGAAAGAAAAAAAACAATCAAACGCAACAATAAACCTCCATGACCAAAGGTATAGATTAGTAGACTCCAAAAAGCAAGTAACCATTCATTTATGTGTTGATTTCTTATAACGGCAAAAAATATATTATTGCTGTGTCATTGAAGTCATTTTTTTCCCTTCAAGAATACACTAATTTTGGTTATGGAGTAATATTTACACTCTTTTTCACGATTGCCGTACTCTCTCTCTCTCTTTTATCCGTAATTCATATGTTCTAATTATGTGGTCTGATTAGGAGCATGCACAGTGACTTTTCAATTAACCGGGAGAAAATGGGAGAAAAAGGAGGGAAGCAGACCGGGTCGGGTTTGGCATGACTTGACCCATATTCGATCCAACCTATTTCAACCCACCTAATATTGACCCGTATTCGATTCGCTAATCATATTCAACCCCCATGACCCGTTTCAACCCACTCATTCATGTCCATGACTCAAACCTATATGAGCTCGAAATTTATTTATCTTTTAACTCAGAACAAGTGAGACTAATATCTTTAAGGCTATTTCCTCCCTCCCAAATATATAACTATGTCATTGATGATGAACACTTTCACTCAAATTTTATACTAAGTTCATAACAATTTACAATCATGCATTAATGAACGCTTTTACTCCAAGTTATGGTTAGACTTGAGTTCATACAAATATAAGAGCATCGCCAACGAGAGATGTCAAAGCTAAGGTGGACAATTAAACGGTTAGTTTTGGCATTAAATCACCATCCAACCATGATGCCTTCTATCATGCCAAAAGTGACATGGCTTTGAAGGGAGGTGATGTGGCTTTGAAGAGAAGTCTCGACATATCAACTTTGACATCAACCTTCTAGACTGTCAATTTTCAAAAATTGACCATAAGCTTTCAAAATAATTTGACATAAGGGTTGGAGAGGGGGAGCTTAATGTCAAATTGAAAATGTCAAATTGCCACATAAGCCTTCAAAATATTTTGACCTCTCTTGTTGGAGATGCTCTAACTACACCATTAATGAACTTTCTACTCAAACTTATGCTATTAGATTTGAGTCCACACGAAATAAGCCTTTTTCTTCAATTTGTACTCAAATTTGGGTAAAAATTTCAAGTAAAGATGCTGTAAGAGATGATTTCTCTGAAGGAGAGAGAGAGAGGGAGAGCAAAAGTTTGCTTAGTTCTTTCATTGGTGTTTAAAATGGACCTTAACGGCTATTTCATTTTCATGTACAATGCAACACCACCTTGTTTTTTTTTTATTGGCAACGAAATTTTATTAGAAACTCGATAAAGGGTACATTGAGAGAGAAGCCAAATACAAGCCACAAAGGTTGAGGCAAAATATGAGGCTAAGAGAGAACAAAAAGAAAAAGAGAACCAAAAAAAAAAAATTACATCCAACGAAAGATTGAAAAGGCCCAAACAACAGGTTACAATCCTTAAACTCCCAAGCATTCCGATTGATCAAAAGTAGAGGCAATTATCCATAGCTTCAGATTCCAATAGTATAAGAGAAATCCGGCATAAATAGGCAATAGAAGTTCAGTAGAGATAACACTTTAAGGACAGATTCCAACAGCTTCATAGAACATCAAAACAGCTCCAGCGGATAATTATGAAATCACCCCCAGTGAAAATAGATCACCCAAAGAAAATAAAAAATTGATTTAGAATCCACTATAATATGTTTGTAACCTCTCTAGTGCAAGGACCCAATATGAGGGTTATTCCAAACCCCGGGTGTTATGAACAATCCAACCGTAAAAGACCGAAATATCCTCGTCGACCTTAATGAGACTAGAACTTTCTCCGGCACACAACAGATCATTAATCGCCTGCGCGCTGTGGCCTTGCAATTACTTGGCCGAATCTTAGCAGTGGTTTTAGCTCTTGACTTATGTCTTTCGGGAAAACTGGTGAAAAATGCATGTTGAAATAGTTGTCATACGTTTGATGGAATCTGTGGTTGAAAGCCATGACAAGTTGACAACAATACTTGCTCACTGATTCATTGGGCCAAATAGAAAATTTTACCATGAATCATATAACACAAAAGAAGAAAAAAAAAAGTGGATAATAAAGAATGAAAACAAATTAGGACGAGAAAGAATTATCACATTATACCGGCAAACTTCTTACAATTCATGGCCTCCATTAGTAGAGGTAGTACGGTACAAAATCACAATTAATTACAAATTTAACAAATAGATATAAAAACACAGAATAAAATAAAATAAAAAGAGAAACAAGACATTGAAACAATGGTAACAAATGAATGGTTACATCATCCAACTTTAACCTTCAACTCTACACTTTCAAAATGGCTTCTTTCAATATCGAGGATCTTTGCCAAAACTCCTAGATAAAAATCAAGCTGAGTTTTCTTCTGGCATTGTCGAACAGATTGTTATCATATCGACACAGATAATAAAACAACCAACATCCTGCAGAAAATCCAGATATTTCTTAACTTTGCAATTGAAATAATCTGGTGTCCATGTAAAAGAAAAAGAAGTTTGGGACTCTGATGGTTCATGGTAAGATAACTCACAGGAGAATTCTACATAGAGCCTTTTACATGAAAGAAAAAAAAATGCTCACTTTCTAGTGTTGGTTCGAGTGTTAGAGAAACGCTAAAAATTCTAACAAAGCTAGTATGTCAGAAAGGGTATCCAATCTTGCAACAGTTATATCCGGTCTTTCATCTTTTGATCGCTAGAATCGGTTCAGAGATGCTAAAAATTCTTACAAAACTAGTATGTCAGAAAGGGTATCCAATCTTGCAACAGTTGTATCCAGTCAAGAACTCCTGAGTCCTGACCCTCTAGAAACCCATGCCCAACTTCTGAGGTAAAGACTCAAGACAAAATGATATAAGCCAAAGTTAATCAGCAAATCATTTTAGGTTCTTGGTAATAAAAAAAATTCTTCATAGAAACTCAGGTAAAATGTTTTATGATCAACCAAGCACTGTTTTGATAGGCAACAAATCTGCCAATACCTAACAGGTACAATCACCTGTGTTGATGGGAAACAAAGCACACAATAACTAATCAGGTACAATCACTTTCTTAAGATTAACAGATACTGAAGCCTGATAGTGCTCATCCCTCTTAAACACCCCCAACAATTTAGCACCGTCCTCTGTGTGTGTGGGCGTGTGAATCATGTGATCACCACTCAAATAGCTTTTTGACTAGAAAGGGTAGGCCTATTGAGTCTTTACAGGGAAAAAATCAACTCTTCTTCCTTGTCTTCACTTGCATTTTCCGCGTATAAACATAGAGAGGATAAGAAGCTGGAGAGTTCAAGATTTGCCAAATCTCCTCGAAAGTTGAGAGAAATTACCAGATGTTAAAAACCGGAGAGTCCAAGCATGAGACCACCAACAGCTGAACCAATCATTTTCTTAAAAATGGCTTTTCACAAACAAGTAACCGCTGGTCACTGCCATTCTGAAGGTCAATTACCCTTGCCTCCCATCGGATCTGTGTGGCGAGTGAACGTGCTTTCTCTATAGGCCCAAGTTTATCGCCAACTATAACCCATCCCTGCTATCAAACAATAATTTTACATATCTGAATAGTCTGTTTTGTTCAACCATATGAAAACTGTAAAAAGTAGAGAAACGTGCCAGTGTCTAAACATGTACCTTACACAAAATATGTTATAACCTTCCTTTTTTTTAGTAGCCCAAGTGGTACTTGGTAGCAATAGCTATTTTAAGATACAGTGAGTAGAAAATTTCCTATCAGAGGAAACCAAAACCATAGATTTACCCATATCTGTGTTACAAAACATAAGTAGTGTTTTTACAAGATGTCTATGCATACCAGGTAACAACCACAACCGTTCGATCATATTTTTGTTTGTAGCCATCAGATCATCTCTGATCATTTCTTTTCTAACAGATACATAGAATATTCTTCCAATAAATCTACCCCCTCTCTCTCCTCACTTTTTCAGCAATGTATCCCTAATTAAATGTTGCCTTTTATGATCAAATAAGAAAATGTCTCAAAATTGAAACTGACGGCATGCATAGATTACATTTTTCGGGTAGAGCAGGTAGCTCATTTAAGTTGAGACTACATTACGTTCTGACGTGCCTCTAGGCATGGGTTTCCGCTAGTATATTATTAAATATACCCATACAAACACGTCGTAAAATAATTGGAAATACCTCTGGGCGTAGAATACGATCCATCTCCAAGAACAAGTTCATTATACTGCATCCTTCCGATATAAGGTATGAGAGGAGCCCATTCGCATGAAGCATGTCATATGTTTGGGGATACGTGGGGAAAGGATCACACCTATGCAAAAATGTAAGTAAAATAGAAGTCAGAGCCATAATTTTTACATACCTGTACCTAGTACCCAAATGGTAGAGTTATTTAGTGCCGTGAATTAGATATTTCCATCATTCTAGGTATAGACTACAGTTTTTCCTCTAGAGCCATAACCATCGGCATCTTAACAATTATGCAAAACACCGGCAAAACCTTGATCAAGTATCAGAGGAAGCGTATTACGCACCCCAAGGGGCACCACATTCATCACCCAAACTGATTGTTTGCCTTCGAGAAATGAAGCATTCAAACCCCCGTAATGAGCATTCATGTCCATCACGTTGCGTATCATGTTATATGGAGGCATCTTTGGATGGTCAGAGAAAATCAAGCGTGTAAGCAAAGACCAATAGTTTCTCACTATTGATTTCCAATTTTCAAAGTCTTCATAGAAATCATTATGTTGAACTCCTGTAATAACACAATTGAATCAATAAAATAAATATGTTGAGCGCTAACAAGGAAGATTCACAAGGAAACTATAGCATCAACAGCTATGTAAAGTTTAAAATATGACAAATAATTAAAAGGTCGTTAGAATAATACTGGCCATGAACTTCAAGCTCAGCTGCTCAAAAGGATACCAGAAGACCTGTTCTGAACGGGAGTCCAGCGTTTACTGGTGGTCCCACTAATACAAGGTACCAGGGTTTGATAATATGATTGAGCATCCTGGCCTTCTTTACAAAGAGGTCTATTACTCTTCTTGCTAGAAAGGAGGGAGCATCAAAAACCACAGTGAGGGGCTTTATTACAAATGAAGGAAACAATGTGTTACCTTTTGATGGTTGCCCATGGGTCTGAAGATTTCAACTCCAAGTGTTTGTGTTTATGAAAGTAAAATTTACATATTTTGCGTGATGTGTGTACGTGTGAAATCCCTTAACCCACCAACAGGGGAGGTGAAGGTTGTTACTGGATTTTAGCTCTCAGTATCGATGGAAATAGAGGGATTCTGGTGGCCGTGTGCAGAGGCAAAAACAGAGAGCTGGATTTCGTCAAGGGTTGACGCCAAGGAGGAAGATGGGTTAGGTTTGTTGAGATGAGGGGATTGAGTGTGATAGAGATAAGAGCAGGAATGTGGTGGTGGGCTGATTTAGTGTCAAAATATGCCCAGTAAACAATTTCCGTTAGAAAGTTAACAGAATATAACGCCAGGTGCCCAATTTAACGGGTATTGTAAACTATAGGTGTTTAATTGAAATAAAGTGAAGCTTAGGTGCATATGGGACATTTGGGTGAAAGCTTAGGGGTCATTTTGAAATTTTCCCTAAAGTTTTCCACGGGTAAATAATGTCCACCAATGAAATTAGAATGTTCATAACAGTTCGTCATGAACTTTCAGGAAAAATTTAATAGTATTTGCCAGTATCTCTATTTTCCTACTCCCCCAAGTTACTCAGAGAATTGCTTCCCCATAAGGTAACAAAAATGCCTCATACTAAACTAAGCCTGATCATGATTTAGGCTTACCATGTCAATTATAGAGTTGAAAAATACAGCTTGGGTGCCAATGCAATACACGAACTTAACAAAAGAGGAGCTTCTACGCATGCCACTACGGTAACAAGGGAGTCTGCATCAAGGTTCATACCTGTTAAATGAAGTAAACAAGCAACCCCTCGGCAAGTTCGAGATCCCCAGATTGCGAGGCAGTCTCCATGGCATCTTTGTAGAGATTGTCTTTCTTTGATAATGCAGTAGACTGCTTCCATCTACCAACTTTTTTGTAAATATAGGCAGCAACACACCTCATCTCCAGAAGATCGTGCTTCTCAATCTGCTCAAACAAAGCCACATAGGTCTGCGAAATCAGACTTCACAAACAGAGAAGCAGCATAAGTTACAGAGAGTTGCAACTACCTTCTGTGCCAGTCCAATCTGATTAAAGCTATCATGCAAGTCAATTGATTCTCGCAATCTGTCAGTCTTCTTCCTCCACATACATCTTTTTTTTTTATCATCCACATACATCTCATTAAGAGCATCATTCACAGTGGTCACATTGTTGCTCTGAACAGCGACCATGTATGGCTTCACAAGAAGCAAGTGACTAGCCTGAAATACCAACAGGAGGAATTATCCAACCAAACGGAAATAGTAGGCTCCAAAGAGATGCACCATGTACATGCACATGAGAAGTTGAGAACTTATAAAGTAAAATTTTTGAGCAAAACTTCCACATGAAAGAAGTTCATGGAAAGTGCAATTGGCCCCTAAGATCAAGTAGAATAAATGCCCTGAACTAAATTTAGATGTAGCAATGTTGCTAAGCTAACAACTGCCTAGATTTCAATCTACTTTCACACCACTAGCAACCCATATTTGAATATAAAAAAAACTTTCTATTTCTTTTTAAAAACAAATATCAAGTAATCTTTGTAGTTCGATAAAGAAAATAATGCTGTGAAATTTATCTTAACTCCGAAGCCATAGATGTCTCCAATTATGACTCACAAATCCCAGGTGATACAAAGCCAGGTCACTTGTGTATCAGGCGTATTCCAAAACTAATTCAGCATACCTTGAAAGCTGTCTCAAACTTCAACTGCAATTCTCTCAATTTATCCCGAGTGACAAAGAATGAACCTCTATTTAGTCCACCAAGTTGTGGAAAAAAATTAACATCTTGAAACAGAAAATAGAGAGGAACTATAATACCACCATACTCGAATCAACTGCAATAACTGAAAGAATGACTAGCTTCAGTTTCCATTAAATTGACCGTCCTGTGACCAAGAGACATGCGAGCAGGTCGTCTACAATGACCAAAAGTGAAATCAAACAAAGTTCGATTAACGGTATCTTCCTTAACCGGAACTGTGGGGCCTGCCCATGGTGCCACACAATTCACAATTACATAACATAAAGAATAATTGCAAGGGATTATGAAACCACATGCATCTTTATCGTTCCTTGGTTATGAAGGTGGTGGAAGTTTTTTTTTTTTAAAAGGCGAAGTTGGTGGAAGTTCAAAAACTGTGGAGACAGAGACGGGCCTAATTTCAGGGCATAAAGATCCAGTTAAAAAAAGTATAGTATATGTAGGAAAACCAGGTCTGACCAGAAACTAACTTTCAAATCAAATGATCCTTACTCAGAAAAATAAGCCTTAACTCTGTTTGTAAGCATTCCCATAGTCAAGGAATCAAGGAAACATAATCCCTTCCATATGATCCTAGACTCCGATGAACATTCAGCCATGCCCATGGCCTATTATAAGGATCAAGGTCACCTGCTTTTAAGTAAGGTGATGCTCTCCATCAAGTACTGAACAATATGACTATGAAGCACGTACTCCAAATCAATACATTCACACAATAACATACCACATACAATTACAAAGGCATAATAAAGCATGAACAACAGGTAGGATGACATTAAGCTATATAACAGGATCTTTTACATTAACTTAAGCAAGCTGCGGAAGTAAAATAATGAAAATTGAAAGGACCACATATAAGAAAAAATAGAATTCACTACAAGTAGAAACAACTCCTTTCCTTTCATTCTTTCTACTGCTAGATGTCATGACTTGGGCATATCCTAGATTAGGAAAATAGGGAATGGCAAGACATGGAGAGAATACTTTGAATTCTGGCGTAGAAACTGGCATTACAACCAAACCATGATGAAAATTATCCAATGTCAAGAGATTCTATAACAAGCCTAAGACCTGTTTAAAACAGTATTGACAAGATTTCATTCACAAAAACATAAGGGGGTGATCAATACCTGAAAACTTTTCTGATTGACGCTATAGCAAATGATGCTACCAAGAGCATTAGTGCAAAGGATCATCTTGACATCCTTACATGAGTAGACACTGCATACAAACCTGCAGTGTAAACCTTTTGCAACAGATTCTATTTAGTACTGGTATTCATTTACTTCATCTGTGCTCGAGCGCCATCAGCTCATCTAGTAGCATACGGCATCAGTTATTCATCACTTACCATCCGTACATCCATATTCTCTACAAAATATACATAGTAAAACTCTAAAGATATAACTTAATTTCCCAAAAATTGCTACATGGTATGACCTTGGCTGCCTATTGTCTAAAGAAATGCTTATTACACCATTGTACACCAACTAGTACCAGCAGCACCATTCTCCAAAACAATGCAAACAACACCATCTATTTAAATAAGAGCAATTTGTATGAATTAGAATGATAAAAACACCAGAATAAACAGACGTCAAAGCCAACCACTATATTGATCATGTCCACACACCAACAAAAACTCCTGAAAACATTTTAAATCTAAAGGTAAGCCTCATCTACAGCATGAAATTACCATCCACAAGAGGAATCAAGGACTACTAATTTGACCATTAGTTAGTAGTAGTTCAGAACAGATAGCAGTTTTTTTTTTTAACTAGAGCAAGCTATTTAGCAATCCTAAAGACAAGCTTCAGGTGCATTAAGCATAATTGTTTGCATATAGTATGCACGGAGTCCAACAGCATCGTCTTCAAGTCCATCCGCTTCCTCTAACACAGAAGGTTCCGCCTCACCATTAACAGAATCAGCTCCTCCTAGCAAAACAAGGGACTCCGTGTAATCCCCGAACCAGAATGAATCTTTGCAACCACTCACACCGAGTTTCTTTATTCCTTCACTTTCTGGGTTATAGGAAACCAGCTCTTTACCCATCACCAACAGCATTTCACCGTTCTTCCTCAAGCCAAGCACCAACACCAACCTTCCATCCAAATCAATCTCATACTGCTTACTCCAAGACTCTGCCACCCCATACTCCTTCATAACCCACACCGTACATTGCTTACTATACGCTCGCTTATCGTACACCAGCACCGAAAGACACTCATCCATAACCGAAACCATCATGTTGCTCGGAAATTCGTGAACCAAACTCCCCGGCAACTCAATCTCACCAAACACCTCACCACCCAAATCAAACACCACAACGAAACAACCCCTAGTAACCGGGCTGACCCGCTTGTACCCAACCCAATGAACATTCCCGTTCACACAAACCTGTGACCAGAAATACTCAGTAATCCCAAACTCCGGCACAAAACCCTCAAAATCCCTCCAAGACTTCTCTCTAACCGCGTAAATCTCCACATTAGGAGGTACCCAGAACCCATCCTCCCCACCCGAATACGAAACCCTCACGACCTTGTAGTCATTACTCATCGAATCGAAACCAAACCCAAGAGCACACATGAAAAAAGACCCATCTGAGTCGCGGGTAGATTTGGGTAAGGGAAGGGTGAGGGACTTTTGGATGGAAGGGTTCCATAGGATGATAGTGTTGGTGTTGGTGTTGCCGAAGGAATCGTCGGTTAAGCAGACTAAGCCGTTGCAAGAACCCAGTATGCGGAAGTAGTATTGGAGGCGGGTGGGAGATGGGTATTTGAGGTCTCGGAGTTTAGGGAAGGTTTGTTGGGTGTCGAGGTGGAGAGAGAAGCGTTCTCTGCGGTGGGAGTAGCGGCGGAGGAGGAGGAAGGGAGTGGTGGTTTTGGTGGTGGAAAGGGAGGAGTGTTTGGAGATGAAGTCGGGGGTGGAGATGAGAGAGAGCCAAGATTTGCAGACGCACCTGAAGCGGAGGAGGGATGGTACTGGGAGCCTTGAGAGGATCTCGGTTAGGACCTTTTGAGGTAGGTAGTCCGACATTGTTGAGAGCTTGAGAGAGAGAGAGAGAGAGAGAGAGTCACTGGTTTCTAGAGCAGAGTGAGACAAACATTTATCGCTTTTTCGTTTGAATACAGAGGAATGGGGGGCAAGAAAGTTCTGGATCCCTGTTCCGTTCTCAAACAACTCGTGCTTGCCACGTGACATTTTTGTAATATATATTTATTTTTTTATGCTAACGTCAGAAATCGAATAGTAGATAAAAAGAATTGATGACATTTTTGTAATATATTTGTAAGAGTGTGGGTGTTTTCTTAAGAAAGTTAAAGAGCATACATCAGCCCTTGAATCAAATGAACCCCAGTCCTTCTCTCAATTTGTGTTTGCAGTAAATCTAGGGACACTACATCCATCCACTACATCATCCACTATATTTTTTGTGGGGGTCCATTTTGGGTCCCACAAAAATACAGAAAAATGTCCATAAATTTTAAAATAATATATTATGGGGCCCTGCAAAAAATCAGCTCCAACAAATATCGGTAAGTATTATTTCTAGATTCGTAGGGATGAAACTGTGCAGTTGAGCAGTTTCGCCATGTGAATCAAAAAATAATACTTACCGATATCCGTTGGAGTTGATTTTTTGCAGGGCTCCATAAAATATTATTCTAAAATTTATGGATATTTTTCTGTATTTTTTTGGGACTCGGGGTGAGCCCCACAAAAAATGTAGTTGATGGTGTAGTGGATAGATGGTAGTGTATGTAGCATCCCTCGTTTGTTTGTGTGGTTCCCACACCCTTGTGTTTTATCAATAAGTCTAGGTACACTACATCATCTGCTATATATTTTGTAGGGTCCACTCCGGGTCCCAAAAAAATACAAAAAAATGTTCATAAATTTTAAAATAATATATTATGGGGCCCTGTAAAAAATCAACCCCAACAAATATCGGTAAGTATTATTTCTTGATTCGTAGAGGTGAAACTGTGCAGTTGAGCAATTTCGCCGCTACAAATCAAGAAATAATACTTACCGATATCCGTTGGAGCTGATTTTTTACAGGGCCACGTAAAATATTATTCTAAAATTTATGAACATTTTTTTGTATTTTTTTGGGACCCGAGGTGAGCCCCACAAAAAATATAGTGGATGATATAGTGGATGGATGGTAGTGTATGTAGCATCTCTCGTGTTTTATTAGATAGATAGTACTACTAGTAAAGTAGGAGTACTTATTTAAAATTTAAAATTTTAAAAATAATGAATTTGCGAAAATAATTTCTTGATTTTTTCTACCGTTCAAAAGATTTCATCTACATTAGGGCTGCTCGCGGTCCGATTCGGTTCGGATTTCTAGGAATCCGAGGATCGAACCGCTAGTCACGATTTTTATAAAATGAAATCCGTGTCCGGACCAAAAGTCCTACGGTTCGATTTTTACAAAATAAAATCCGATCCGTGACTCGCGGATCGGTTACGGTTTTGTCCACGGATTTTAACAAAAAATAAAGCTTAAGCATATATCCCACACTAAAAGGGAAGAATGTTACATTCAAAATTAAGTTTAACACCACCAGAAAATATTTGTTACATAAACTACCAAAAACCTATTTTAAAAATCAAATTCAAAAGAATCTAAACACTAGTAGAATTGTATCATTATAGTACATAACATTAAAAAAATGAAAAAGAAACGAACTAGTGAAACTCAACTAGGGTTACCCGTTATTTATATGAAAACACTATAATTTACTCCTTATATTTTATGTACATCTACATTATATCCCATTATTAAGATAAAATACTAAAATTGGTAGAAAAAAGTGTTAACATTACTAACAATTTATTATATAAATACATATATATTTATATATATTATTTATATAAAATAAATATCTCCCGGTTCGGTTCGGTTAATCCACGGTTTTGTAATGAAAATCCGTGGACCGAACCGCGAGTCACGGTTTTCTAATTTTTCAATCCGTGTCCGGACCATTAATCCACGGACAAAATCCAAAAGGTACGGATCGGTTCGGTCCGGACCGATTTCACAGTTCACCGGATTTTTTGAGCAGCCCTAATCTACATCTATCAAATAAGATTTATATTGCACAAAAACTTACTCGTATTTCAGTAAATTCATTATTTATAAACTTGAAAATTGCAAATAAGTACTTATTATTATTTTTAAAACCTTAGCGGAAAACAATTGGAGGAAAGATTATAGTGGTCACGTGATACGGGACAAAATTGGTGTCTTGATAATGATGGCAACAAGGCGGATTGGGGTCCGATATTACTCTCCCCGTCCATGATCCCCTAAGGCCCGAACCCCTATCACGTCCATGATCCCCGAGGCCCGAACCCCTCGGGGATCCAAAGTTTTTTGAAAATATATATAAATAAAAGTTGCTCTAGCACATGAATACGGAATTATACATGACTTCTTTAAAATAAAAAAGTAAGGAAAAATGACGGTCAATGACGTATTTTGATAATTAATAATTAATACCCATTAAGGATATTTTCAACATTAACAAATGTTCTCAACATATTCTTGACATGTATTAATTATCAAAACACATCATAGACCATCATTTTCCCAAAAAGTAATCACAACACAACTTCCACAACAGTATTCCATAGTTCCACCGAAACTAAAAAAAGATCAAAAGTGATCACAACATTAGCCATAGTTCCATAATTCCAACAAAACCAAAAAAAGATGAAAAGTATCCATAGTTTCATCAAACATATTATCAAAAACCTTAAAAATTACTACGTAGTAAATCTATATATATAGCGGAGATTCAGGGACGGGGCAAGAATTGGACGGAAATTGGAATCGGAGTGGGTTCAGGGTAGGACAGACTAATATTACCCTATTTCCTATCCCATCCTTAATTTTTTTTTAATTTAAAATATCCCCATATCCTACCCATTCCCCGAACAGATCTCCGAATCTTTGATCTATTTGGGGCAGCCGGGCAGGGATCGGATCATATACGGACGGATCAGATGAAATGGCCATCCCTAGGTATCGGAAGGAATTGAGACTGATAAAGAAACCGGACGAGCCAAGTCGAACGGCTTTAGGCTTTTCTCCCTCCAATTACTACTAGTAGTATCTTCATTCTAACCAGTCAAGAAACTTCACATCTTTAGTCCCTTTTTACATCTTCAGTCGTTTTTCCACATATCATGGATGGGTTTTTTTTTTTATCGGTAAAATTAACATTTTATTAAGGAAAGGGAGAAAGAGAATTCCAACCAAATGTTGAAAATTACATCCAAGTGGGACAAGCCCATACACCCAAAGGGCAGAGCCCTAAACACCTAAATGCCTGAAAGCCAAATACTCTGTATTACAATAAAGCTCATAAACACCAAATGACCTAAAGAGTCCAAATCTTACAATTAAGCACAAATAAAACCTAACCCACCAAAGTGGACTAGGCCCAGCCCAAAAAGCCCAAATTTCATTATCTTTACGCAAAGAGTTAATTCTGGGACGGTCCTATTTTTCAATTTCATAGCCCACTAGATTCTTTTTCTATAGAGTGCAATTCCTAATAGATCATGTAGAGTGTATTTTACATTTTTACCCCCGTTTAAAAAACAAATGAACCCATATAACCTCATACACCACCACTACCACTACCACCATCACTCCACCACCACCACCGCCATCACACCGCCACCACCAGCACAACGCCGCCGCCACCACCACAACGCTGTCGCCACCATCACCGCCACCACAATGACCACCACCATCATCGCCACCATAATGACCACCACCACCATCATCACCGCCACCACCATGCCGCCGCCTCCACCACCACCATAATTAACAGTGTTAATTCCTGTCTAAATTAACACTGTTAATTATGGTATGAATTTAGATAAAAATTAACGCTGTTAATTGTGGTGGTGGTGGTGGTCATTGTGATGGCGGTGGTGGAGTGGTGGTGGTGGTAGCGGCGGCGTGGTGGTGGTTATTGTGGTGGTGGCGTTGTGGTGGTGATGGTGATGGTGGAGTGGTGGTCGTGGTGGCGGCGTGGTGGTGTGGGTGGTGGTGGTTGTGGCGACGTCGTGGTGGTGGTGGTGGTGGCGTGGTGGTATTTTTGTCTCTCTCCAATTGCCTTCTTTTTTTTTACGAGGGATATTTTTGTCAACAAAATAATAAAGATGACCTAATGGGCTATGGACTCTTTGGGCAGGATCTCGTGGGCTATTCTTCACCCAAGGAAGACCGGCCAGGAAGTTCCCCTTACGCAAATGAGATCACACTCATCCAACACTAGTGGACACTCATTTGTGTCCACTTGTGTTGCTTAGGAATTGTGAAGTGTAAGCTGGGAGAGTAGTTTTTGATGGGAAGTTAGCTGTGTAGCGGCAGTAAATACTACTACCACAATTTAGTGGGCTTTAATGAGTTATGAGAGAGTGGGAAGAGTGAGGAAGAAAACAACAAATAAATGGATTCCACTTTTTACACTTTTGTGCCGATACAAATTTAACACTATTGGAGCACTCATTCAGATAAGGGGGAATGATTTTGTCACTCCTTTTTTTTTGTTAACGCCACTTCCCTGCAAGTGTATTTTTGAAAAATGATTTTGCCACTCTTTTTTTGTTAACGCCACTTCCCTGCAAGTGTATTTTTTGTGCCGACACAAATTTAACAACACTTTTGGAGCACTCATTCAAACACATAAGGGGAAATTATTTTGCCACTCCCTTTTTTGTTAACGCCACTTCCCTGCAAGTGTATTTTTGATGCAAAAATACACACTTGCAAGAGAGTGACGTTAACAAAAAAGAGAGTGGCAAAATCAGTAGCCCACATAAATTGTCATATAACACAAACAATTAGCCTTGTTCGGATGAGTTTTTAGATTTTAGACTTTAAATTATTACTCTTTTCCAAAATCCACACATTACCTCTATCTCCAACAATTACTTTCATTTTTATCTCTATCTCTCTCCAATAATTATCTCAATCATTACCCTATCTCCCTAGCCTAATCATTACAAATTCAAATCCAAAATCCCCAAAATGAACAAACCCCTTAAGGCCCCGTTCCCAAAAGGGAAATAAATACTTATATTTTTTAAGAAGGCAATTTCAAGTTCAAAAATCATGTGCTTACGCAAATAATTTTCCTATCAATATGGTGCAAAAAAATTTGAAAAATTATTTTTTATTTACATTATTTTTTAGTTTGAAAATATGAAATAAGTACTTATTTTTTAAGAAGGTGTTCTGGAACAGGGCCTAAGTCCCACTTTTCGTACAGCAACACAAATTTACCTCTATTATTTGGAGATGGCCTACCCACGAGTAGGTTGTGCTAAGCTAGTGGTCGATCAAAGACTAGCTTGGTCAGTCAGTAACTCCATTTAGATGTTGCAAAAAACCTTTTATCCGTATAGTAGTATTTTACATACAAGACAAACAAAAAACTATTCATAGCAATGAAATACTAGAAATCTACAAAGAGGGGACAAAAATTCAATCTCAATATCCCAACAGGAATGGGAAAAGCAGTTACAAAGATACAATGAATATCCAAACTGGGAATTTATTACTTGGTAGCATGCCGTGTTGTGCCGATACAATGTACAAATCAACTGCTGTGGGCAGACAGTCGGAATCAAAAATTTCTTTACGGCTTTGCGATGTGAAACAACTTCATTGTAAACCACCAATCTGGTGGAGGAACCGCAGAAACAGACCACAAGAATTTGAAGAATGCTGCCACGACTTTCGCTGCAGTTACAAAGAATAGAAGCTTAGACAAACAAACGAGTACAGATAGAACCACTGTCTGAATAGACCCATACTGTCTGGATAGACCCATTCTGTCTGGATAGACCCATTCTGTCTGGATAGACCCATTCTTGCTACCATTTTGTTTACCAGTTGCAACCAACAGAAAATGTTTAGCCCTATTTGATTCCAATTGGCAGTCAATCAGACATTTTTTTACCAGGCAATGGAAGGCCACCTGAACTATATATGAACCGCTGGCGTAAGATTGTAATTTGCAATAGAACCACCATTAAAACAGAATATGTTCCACCAACAATCTCATAGATTATCAAGATGTGACAAAGCTAGAAACAGTTACACTTCAAATGAAACTATAGTGTTCCTCAATTTGAAAACAAAAAGGGTACATTGACAGTGTGAGAGGTCCAAATTAAGACCTGCACCATATGCAATGTACGTTAAAATCCCAGAAGTAATTTATAAGTACAAGAAAGTAGAGATGAAATTGTGTGTTCGTTGTTCATGATTAAAATGATGACGACACTGGACCTAAAGCTCACAAAGGTCTTTGGATTTAACCGTTACAAGAATCAACAGATCAGCAAAGAACAAGGTTTCCCCAATTACATCATCAAAATTCTTGTAAAGAGGATATGGCTTGAGACGCTCACCTATGGTTTATTCACGAGATTCAACTGATATGATTAGTGAGCTCTCAGGGGACCATCATCTAGGTCATCCATTTCCTCAAGAATAACATATCTTGCAGCTGCATTGGTTGCTGATGACTTTGCCACATTCTCTTCACCTAGCTCGCCCTTTTGTAACTTTTGGTATCTAAGAAGCATAAAAAATGAAACAAAATCACACAGGCTTATATGAATATCTCAAAGCAAATCAAGTTTGTATATCCTACAGTAGAATCCCCTAAAAGTTGGGTATGTGAAATGTATTTTAGGTTCTTTCACGTTATAGGGGTATTTAATAATTCTTCGATCCATTAATGTCTTGCTCTTTATTAGAATTTTGGAAAAGACGCTCTAGATTGATTCCCCTATGTTTATGCCAAAGGTGCACTTTGTCTCTTTGTGATCCCTATATAAATGATCCTTTGTTTACCTCTTCTCTTGTGAGTCAGTAATCACACATGCAGGATGTGTTGGAGCTTGTCCCACATCGCTTAAGTGTGACCTCAAAAACTAGAATGTGAGCCGGACGGCCTCTCCACTCGTAGACTATCAGTTGAGTTGGATGCTTTAAGAGTGGGTAAAAACTTTAAATTCTCTCTAACCAAAATCAAAATGATTGTGTTCTGAACCATCTTTTTAACATAGGCTGAAAATTGGGAAAAACAAAGATTCAATTCCCCACTCCAAACTTTAATTAAAAATAGCAGATTCTGCAAGCATCTTAAAACATGAATCTGTCAAGAAGACAAGAACTATGCAACACAGCGACAAATTGCTATTTTAATGCCAGTTCAATGTATGAAACTGTCAATTACTGCGACAAGTTTCCATGTTTCAGAAGTTGATAGAATATGACTACGGAATCCGTGGAATTAAAAGAACCACATGGCTGAAGATCACAAATAAACTAGCCCAACAAGGGAAAGTTGTACAAGATTCAATGTTGACCTAATAAAGGTAGAAGTATTTATCTTCTGGATGAACTTGTGGTAAATCAATTTAAGCTTTGGCAATGCAAATAAGAAAAGCCTCTAAGGTAACTTTTTACTAAAAAAACGTATAGAGTTACTTACTTGTACCAGTTGAATAAGCTCACACCAAACAGGATTATTATCAGACCAACCCCTTTCAACCAAGTGAACTGATCATGGAAGTAAAACACAGCAACCTAAACAATAATTACCCAATATAAGCAATTAAGTGGTCAACAAAATGGTGAACAGCCTCACACTGACCGAGCAACTTTGAAAACTTGTTAGAACAAAAGCCATGACATATGAATTTTGTGCTCATCACTTAATACAAATTAGAAGGGAAAAAACCCAATAAAAATTATTCTAGGCATGAGATGAGAGAACTACACCTGACCAGTGACCAGTGATAGAAAACCTCTAAAGCACACACGAAAACATAACATCAAAGACAACCTCTACTTATAAAAAAACTAGTTTATTTAGGTGGTTTGGTTGTGGTACAGGATAAGTGGGACGACATTAAAATCACCCACGAAGGTTCAGCACAAATATTGTAAGTAGAATTTTCATTTTTAAGGCAATTGTTTCAACGACGCAGCACCATCATGATGTCATACACATGCTTAGCAGTGCTCTAAAAATCGGAATTAATCGGCGATTAATAACTGGCGGGGCCTATCCAACTAGATTAATGGTATAATCATTTAATTAGGCGCTCGGGAGATTAATCGGCGATTAGTCGGTCAGCGGTCTAGGCAGTAGTCGGATAGTCGGCAATTAGGCAGTAGTCAACGGATATAATCCGTGTAAAATCCGTAATTTTGGAAATTTAAGGGGTGTAGCTATCGTGGTAATAGAGTTTAAGGGCTTGTTCTATAGTTTCAGTATGATATACTCAATACCCAGGACTCGAACACGATCAAAGTCTGTAAAACACTCTGTAAAGCCCTAAAAGGCTAAAACATGATCTATCGTCCTTCTCATCCCCTCATTGCTGCTTGCCACAGGTCGTTGGAGCTCGCTGCCTATCATCGCTGTCGGTTGTCACCATTACTTATCGTCGGAGTTGTCTTCTTGTTGTACTCTCTCTCTCTCTCTCTCTCTTATATAGAGGGATATGGAGAAGAAGAGGGGGAGTAATTGACTAGTAACTCCGTTGGTTTCATTTGGTATGAATGTTGAATTTTGTAATTGACTAGTAATTTCGTACTTGGTTTCATTTGGTTTGAACAATGAACATTGAACTTCTCATAATGGATTGACTAGTTATTTGGTACTACTTAGTTTCTATGTCTCTATATTTGAAAAAAGTTTGATCTTGATGGATGAATTGATGAATGTTTAATGTTTGCATAATGGATGTCATTTGGGAAATATTGAAAAAATCAATCTGACTAATTGCTATGGCACCGATTAATCAAAGATTAGGCCTCGAAGCTCGAAGGTGGCTGACTGCCCGACTAGCGCCTAGCGACTTTTAGAACATTGATACTAAGGCAAACCCAGCTCAGGGAAGGTGTGATTGCTAATCAGACACTCTTAGCTATAATAGTGGATTAACCAATATTAGAAGATGGGATTGAAACACAGAATCTGTAGCTTCCGCCAAGGTATTTTATGTTTTCTTTAAGCAGGGCAATAATCTGAGCAGCTCTTACCAAAATAGTGACAGCCTCCTTGACAACTCCTGCTATTGTCACAGTTACTGCACTAGTTATTGAAACAAGAATGTATTCCGTCAACACCTGGAAAGAAAAATGGGAACCAAAACAACGAAAAATAATAAGAGAAGGTAATTGGATACGTCTCCTGTGAGCAGATACTCTAATGTGATTAAAAAAAAATCACCAGTACTAACATGCAGGGTAGATTTCAAGTTTCAAATTACACAACAACAAGACTTACGAGGGGAAAAAAGAAGAAGTAAAAATAGAGATCCTAAATACATCCGGATAAAGGGCATAAGATTGCTACCATAAAAAAGGCAAGAGTTCCACCAAAAAGCATTAGCAGGCAACTTCGAATGATATGGCTCGAACTATTAAAGTATGTGCTTCCTTTGAACTCATCCCAAGGATCCATAATAAGGGAGAGAAGAGCAGTAGACACTGCCATAACTGGAGTTACATAGCTCATAAGGGTGATTGGATCTTTCAGCCCTGAAAACAAACCAATCCGAAGCATTTAATAAGTAGTGATGTCGCCTTTGTAAAAGTAACTCAAGTATTTCTATCAACACACTTGAGATTTGTTGTAAATTTAGGGGGAAAAAGAAAGGTTATTTTATTTCATCCTGGAGGATATATATCAGTGTGATGATTATCCACATAAGGATACGATCTAGTAGCTTTAGTTGAATTTTAGGATTTATCCATTAGATAATGTTGTCATCTTATCTTTATTTGCAGTTATCAATTCGAATAGTCGTGCTGCGCAACCTGGCCTGGACATCCGGTTATCAAAAAAATCAATTGGAGAGCCTATTTAAAGGACTCTTCAGATATTGTTTTAGTTTAATGAAATGAAATTGTTTTCTTCTGAGTATTGGTGTGGATGCCTCTATAACCCCCTAAATGCGGATTTCTAGGGTTCCAAAGGTGTGGATTCCTAAGGTTTTATCTTTCTACATTTATCATTTTCTTTAACCGTCTGAAGGAAAAAGCGAAAAGAGAATAATCAACGTGTTTAAGAATATACTTCCACAGATAAATTTGAGCATGGACTTCATCATCTCTGCTGTAATAACACTAGTACTGGAATAGCAACTGCGTGATATTCCCATAGCCCGTTTGTTTGATGGGACTAATAGTGAAGGAATTGTATAGTCCCATACGATATGTTGTGTGATCGCCTGATCGGACTTATAATATCACTCCCCTAAGTTAACACATGTCCCACACTTTGTGGGATTATACATCTGATCAAGATTTGATCTGCCTTGGATGTATGGTCAATCCGACACTCGAATCTGGTCTATCAAACAGGCCCTAAACGTCCAAACTGAGAATACTGATTGTATTCTGGGGAAAATAGAAGAAAGATAAATGGATTGTGGCCTGTAGGCCCAATCAGGGTGTTAATGGGTACCCAACTGTCCAACGAAGCTCTCATCAAATTAAGAGTAGAACAATTTTGGTCCAAGGTTGTAGAAAGAAGATTTTATATTCTCCCCTTGGTAATAAAGTAAAAGAATAAGGAACCATGGACTGTATCCATTGGGTATTTCCTTGGGTGCAATATCATTAGAAATAGTTTTTTTTCTTTTCTATTTTGATGGGCCTAGAAATGAATAAAAAGGACTTAACATAAGTATTTTTATGGCTCCTTTTGTAATCTACATGTTAAGGTAAATCTGCAAACCATAAAATGAATTTAGGACGCACATTGTTTAAGGCATCTTATGCAGCTTAACGCATTATAAGCACGAGTAATAGCATTAATCCGAAACAAACTGCAATCCACAATCTTTTGGTTCCTTAAATTACACTATTCATTTTGTCATAGCAATATAATTTTCAAAGAAAGTACTGGTCTGGCAATATGAACTAAATTATGGTTGTACAAATAAAAAAAAATCAAGTCCACCAAGCTATCATAGCGACTGCAGATAATTCTAAATGATCAAAAGCACATTACTCTAAGCCCTTGGAGGATTATTTTAATTTTTTTTGTCCAAAGTAAACCTTTCTTGATCAATTGTGTGGTACGGTTTTGGTTTCCCAGCTAGGGAATATCAAGTATTTCTTCAAAAGGCTCTCTCATGTTCTTTTGCTTGTTGATTCCCTGCTTACTAGGAGTTTTGACCCAAAGCTGACTCCCCCCCCCCCGGGTATGAAAATGCAATTTATCCTCAAATTTCAGAAGGGCTTTCTCCTGGAATCCCACCCAAGTCTAGCCTAAACCTCGGCCAACTTAACATCAAATGCTCGAGGCTGCTCCTGTCTGATTTAAGGCAGCCTTGATTCCACTTCTTAACATTTAATACTACATCACCAAGTGCATTTTGAAAGATTTCTTCTTTCCAATGATGGGGTGGGACTTTTCACAGCAAAGCCATTTTCCCTCTAAAAGTGGTGCTTCAATGTCGCACTGTCAAAACCCCATCATTCTTTCATTGGATTCCATATGAAATCTGGTATTTGTTACTAACGCATCTCATCTATACCAGCTTCAGCCTTCCTGAGAGGTTCCTTAAACCACACGTAGTTCGTTTCCTCTTCTTATATAATAGTGCACATTCACTACAAAATCAAATATTTTCAAGGAAAACGTTGACTTTACCACTAAGGTGTTGATATTTCCTTAGATAAATGGAACAATAACAAGGAAATGTGGCATATAACCAAGGAGACAGTGACTCTAGAAAGCATCAACAAGAAGCAGGGCTTTGGGTATGGTTATACAAAAAAGATTCTACCATGAGGATTGACTGCACAATGGGGAAATTTTATCATACAGACCTGGACATGGGGATTTATATTTAACCACCCGCGGAAATGCTAAATTTCCATTAAAAAGTAACTTCAAGAAAATGCTTACCATATACTTCTTTCTTTAAGTCCGTTTTGTTATAGCACGTCCAACAGAACAAATTCCCCGGTAACATGCCAGCAGACAACATAAAGTAAGTGCATTTATGAAGCATACAACAAGAAACGAAGAACGAAACCGAAGAAAAAAAAACTGAACATGCAAACAGTATGCAAAATAGAAAGAGAGACAAGCCATACCTGAAGAAGGATTTGAGTCATGGTCCAACGAAAGCCAGACATAACAGCAGCAAGCATAACGAAAATGAATCCCCAGAACTCAAATTCGGTCTCCTTTACAACTGTGATGCACACAGATGTAAGTAAGGACTGATAACCACTGCCGCAATAGTATAGGATAGAACAGAAATGAAGTTGATATGTTCTTAACAACTGCGAGTTGGTTGCTAACTTGCTATTGATTTTCCTTTTCAAATGGGTGAAACAGAATACATTGCCATAAGTTTGATTCAAGACAATTAGATCATTTTTTTGTTTGAAGAAGGTTTAAGTGAAACGACTGTTGCATGCAATGATAGCATTGCCAGATGGTTTTGTTACATTTATATGTCACTTACTTAGGTACCACCCCATTACAATACAAGAGACTAACTGCCACAACATAAGCAAAAGGAAAGGATATTGCAACCAAGAAATTAAGAGACTGACCCTATTGTCCTAGACATGAAAGCAAGACCAGCATATTGATGATATTACTATTATAAACGATTCCTCTCAATGTTCTAAAAGTTGCTAGGCGCTAGTCGGGCAGTCGGCCACCTTCGAGCAATTAATAGGATTAATTGGTGCATATTAATTAGAAATCAGCGATTATTCGTTAGTCGGACTTAACTGAATAGGCCCCGCCAGTGACTAATCGGATCGCCGATTAATTCCTTGTTTTAGAACATTGATTCCTCTAATTCCCTTCTGTCCCTAATGCACTAATCAATGACCAACTTGATTTGGCCTGATGGAGGGGTAATCCATTTCTAAACACTAGTTAAAAGGCAACCTAGAATCACACTTACCCTTCTAACCTCAAGCAATTAACGAGAAGGTAATATCTGGAAATTGGAAATCCCTTTCTCATGCACCATTTGGTCCATGTCATGTATTATCGATGTTGTAGGTTGTCTTGAATCCACACAGACTACAATAATAACCCGCTAGGTCTGACCTGACTTCTTATTGGTGGCTTTTTTGGTCGATTTCTTATGTAGGGTTTTGATATACATCTTTTCTTTGAGGGTCAAGGGTCTAATGCGAATTGTGAAAGCTGCGGATACTGCTCGCCCATCGCATACTCCACTTTCATAGTGAAATTCCTCCGCTTATCCTCCCATATCAACATAGGCTTTAAGCTGAACCACGTAAATCATTTGTGCCCAGGCATGATTTTTCATCCATCAGAAGTGATAGCTCCGCTTAATATGCAAGAAGAAAGGTGATACCATACTACTTGTATATACATTAACCAAAATGGGCGGGAGCCCACTACACTACATCCTATCAGTTCAGGATTCCCAAAATAAAAAACAAGGAAATGCAAGAAAGCTTTCATTGACCAACTATTACCATCAAAACTGACTTGCAACAAAAGTAGTGCAAAAAGAAGAAATACTCTGAAGAAATTTCTAGAGTAGCAGGTCATGCAAATGATGAAGCTACACACCTGTGAACAGTATTCCAATGGATATGACAAAGATGATGCCCAAAAGTTTAAAGCTTGGCGATTCCAACCTGCCACAGAAACATTCCAATTAAAAAAACCAAAACACCCGATAAATCCCAGCAGACATAAAACAAGTTAAAAAGCAAGTAAGTAGCCACTAGCCATACTCTGGTCAAGGGATGATCAAATAATATAATCTTGAAGAATCACAGAGCATACTTTATTGATTGCAGAAATAAAGTACCAAAAAAGAACACCTGATTTTAATTGAATGACAAAGACATGTAACACCCGGTGACCTTAATTTGGATACACCTGGTGAAACACACAGATTTGGAATAAGCAGTGATCAAAGAACCATGCTACTGGCACAGCAAATCTGTGCACAGATTGCGTTGTGGGGCTCATTAAAGGTTCCATACAAATAATCCGATCCGTTAATTACGTTTAAAACATTTTTTCAAGGGCCTCCGCAAAAAATTAACTCAATCCGATACCTATAAGTGCTTGATCTAATCGTCTAACTTTTCATTCGGATTTTTAGAGAATGAAAAGTTAGACTATTAGATCAAAGACTTATAGGTGTTGAATTGAGCTGATTTTATGAGGAGGCCCTTGAAAAAATGTTTTAAACATAATGAACGGCTCGGATCACTTGTGTGGGACCTGTAGTAGGCCCCACATAGAAATCTGTGCACGATCTGTGCACAAATTTGCTGTGTACACAGACTTTCTGGTGATCAAACATTGCTATCACAGCTCAGGTTGGGGAAATCTTATTTTCAATTCTATACATTTGCATATATTCCCCTTTCCGTACTTTCATATGTTACTCTTGGCTCTTGGGCACTCTGCTTCTCCCAGCGCATCGGATACTAGCCATCTCCATGTGCAACATCTTGCACGTGAGGGAGGGTATTGGAGAGCTTACTATGTATTGTTTGGACCCGTCCTAATAACTTAGCCTTTCAGGATAAGTGGTGACAGCAACACAAATAAACCTTCAGGATAGTTTTGCACACTAAGAGCTGGAAACTGAAAATTTTGGGGGTTCAAACAAATAAACCTTCAGGATAGTTTTGCATGCTAAGAGCTGGAAACTGAAAATTTTGGGGGTTCCCCTATTAGAGTGTTAGATAACACAAAGCAATTACTATTTCAAAATTTGAAGGCAGTTTCAACTTCAAATAAAGACGGAAACTTTTCACTAGGAGTTTCAATTAAATTTCAGTTGCATTTAGAATAAGTGCAAATAATTAAATTAAATTCATCAGAATGCGGCTCACATGAAGCCCTCAACCAATTATGCAGCTGTTCGACCAAAGATGGAATCAGATTATCTGGGAGCAGAAGCAATATGAATCTTGAACAATTATCATTAATGCTTGATCCTATACAATTAGCAGCTTCAACTCTTTCTTTAAAACTTAGAAAAAATATACTATTCACAGTCTTTATGAAAAGTATCCCAACCACAAACTAAAGGGTTCCATAAAAAATTCCAGGAAATAGATGAGTTAATTCAGGAAGTCAAAGGTCCATTAATTATAAACTTATATACCAAAACGTTCAAATAAGGAACATCTACAGAAAGATAAGCAATATAAAAAAGGTATTTTTACAATGTTTTACCTAAAAGCAAAAGCAAATAGAAGGAGAAATATAGGAGATGCTGATTTGCACTGCAAAAACAGAAGAAAAGTTTGAAGTCAGGAGTACAGTAAGATGATGATAGAAAACATAAATAGGACTTTCCCTTTGGAACTTGACATTAACTAATGAGCGCGGTGGAGCGAGGCAACAGAAATAATGATAAAAGGATCCACATGAGTATGTTATCACTAGATGCAACAAGAATTAAAAGGAAGACCAAAGTCACCAACCATAGTGGCAAATGTAACGGAGATGAAAACAAGGGAGGCATTGCTTAAGTTGATATCCAGTGCTGTCCCCAGGGCGGTTGGTACAACTGTGAAAGGCAAAGTCCATCTGTAGCATTAGTTATTTGAGTAGTTAATAGATAGGCAGCAGAATATCAAACCCAAAAGATTATACAAATGAAGGTTAAAAATTCTAGGGGATGAGAACGAGAGAATGGGAATACGCAACATCAGAGATTGGGAGGCATAAGAATGAGCATTCAGATATGAAATGAAGAATGTAAAGTAGACAGGATCTAATCTGCCATAGAGTAATGACTAATGCAGACTAATGCAGTCAGGGGCCAATTCAGGTAATCCACAATATTTCTCTGTTGGCAAATTAAACCAACCGTCATGAATTTCAAACAATAATGTAACCATTTAGGACCACTCCTGAATACATTCCAGATTCGTGATGATACAACCACCTTAAATGACTGGTTAGCAGACAAGAAACGACTTTCACATTACCAGAACCTCCTGCACACTTCAAGTATCATATACACAAACGATCAGTAGCCGGAACACACACTTTTTTACACTAGATAGAAAATTACATATTGCTCGCAAGTCACAACATAAATAAAATTCTATATAAATAGATAAATATTTACAGGAAATCTACAACAGTTAAAGCAGAATATATGTTCCATATTACAAAAGAAAAAATCAAGAAAACAGTCCTTAAAAAAGTGTTTGAAAAAGAGTTAAATTGCTTGGAACACTGCCTCATCATAATAACAAAAATCCTAAGAACAGACTCATCACTAAAAAAAACTAGCTCACGACAATAGGATATATTCTTTGATTCTGAAGGACAAGAAACCAAAGATACATTTTATTCCTGCTTATGGACCTGTTTGGTTCCATCCTTTAAACATTTTCGGATTCTCCTAAAATACATTCTACACGTATCTCCCAAACAGTCCTACCATACTCAAAACACAATTTGACCATAATCCAAAAAGTCAAAAAGGCAAAAATCTGAAAATGAAAAGCCAAAAAGTAGACTCTCAAACACCCCCTATATATGGACATAGGAAATTATCAATTCTTGCATGAAGACCAATTAAGTGAAAGTATCCGCAAAAAAATCCTATGTATTCTCAAACACCACTCTAAAGTCTAAACCAGTGAACATCCAAAGACAACAAAAATCACCACAGTTCAACAACTTTTCAAAAACATAATTAACAATTGAAGATGTATTTCACCTCCATTCACTAAAACTAAGACCCAATGACCAATGCGATTGAAAATTTGTAACATATGATATGGTCCACAATGACATAAACATAGAAGATTCGTATTTCGTGAAGCACCGGGACAACTCCTGAAGTAAAATTTATTAAGCAAATCGAAGAGCTGCAAGATGTTTAAACTTATAGACATACGATCATATTAAAGATTTGGAAAGCAGTGGGACAAGTCCTCCAATTAAATCCATTAACAAAGCCGATGAGCCATTGGGTATTTAAACTTATAGTAAAACAGTTCTTAAACCTGACATAACATCATCGAAGCTAAAGCCACAAATGCTAGTCGAACCTAAGCATAGTTGTTAAGGCATGAGGCTAGGCTGAACTATTGAAATTCTCTTCGTAAAGCCATATGATCAGACCACTGGCCTTGGTTGGCTATTGTGGAATAGCTACATATCTAGCTTATTAAAGCCATTAAACTTCAATACTTCTTCGGTAAAGTGCATGTAAAGTGGCTAAGGCACCTCATATACTCTGGCTATCCACAAAGTCAGTCAGAAACAACGACCAAATTTTTCTAAATTTCCTCAACAAGGGCAGAAAACCTGTGCCTGTACCCGATTCGAAAAAGTAGAAGCAAAGTACAGGACATCAAAGGCTCAAAGCCATAGAGTTACCTCTTAGAAAGTAATCCTTCCACGACATAGATACAGTGGGCTTAAATCTTTGAGACCAGAACCATGTTATAGCATTTGATAAAAGAGCTTGCATAGTAAAGTGGACTGTATTCATCAATAAGGGAGCTGGGAACTTTCCTAAATCATCTCCTAGTAAATTTTTATTGTACCTGGCCAAAAAGAACCATATTTAGAACACCAAACAAGCTTCAAGCAGTGAAAAGCCAGAGTTTGATGACTCAAGTATAGACTGTATAGTACGTAATTAATGATGTGAGTCGAGGAGAAACTTACAGGGTCAAGGACGTGCTGAAAAAATACCAGACTAGTATGAAAGACAGTGTCTTCAGCACATCAACGGCAGAAATCGAGCTGTTACTTTTTGACTTTGATGGTGCATAGTCATCCATAGAATTGAAGTCATTATTTCCAAGGCTTGAGAGCGTTTGCTCTTTCTCCGGTCCAATTTCAATATCAAAGGGCACAGACTTTCCATTTCCATTCATCTGCATCTCGCCGCTTGAACGCTCCTTTCCTAACCCAACATGATGTACCAAAGGCAATTCAAAGTGGAAGTCTTCTACAATTTGATCCGCAGTATCTAGACAACCATCTGCACTGGTCACCCCATCTTTGTCACACCAGCCCGAGAATGAAGGCGCCCTAGGAATACCCGACCCTTGACTTCCTCTCTCACCAAACTTATGGCCCGTGATATTAACCTTTTCTGTATCAGAATCACTCTCAACCATCTCATTTCCTATATGACAACAGAGCCATCTACAGTCCGACACTCCGTAGTACCCACCCAATTGTCTGCAGCTTTACTTTAGACTAACTTCAGTTTCTTCCAGCACAAACCTAAGTTGTGTCAGACAAAAAGAAAAGGCATATTATTATTACAAGATCTTCCAGTGTCCAACTTGAATAAGTCTCAAAGCAAATCAAAGCTTGTGCAGACAAACATAAATATACTAATCCAGAGGTCTCAAACGAAGCGGTGCATCTACAGTACACAAAAATTGGATTTGGTTTACCATAAGAAGAATCAAAATTTGAGCCATTCCACAATTTACTTCAAGTGCTCCACAATCACTACAAGTATCTTCATCTGTATATAGTGGCAAGTGTTGCACAATTTTTTGCAAGTGCTCCCATGTACATTGGCAAGTATCTCATGCAGAGGCGGCTCTACAGCCAGGGATGAATGGTCACTTGACACCCTTAGAATTTTTTTATTTTGTTAGAATACATGCAGTAACTTTGGTTTAGTTATTTTTTTGAACGCCCAATCATAATAGTCTTGAACACCTAGCCCAAAAACAAAAATAATTGAACACTGAGCCACAATCCAATTACAACCCATCAATCCAAGTAATTCGTATTTGAACAACTAACACATTACCTCAAATAAAGCTCACAATCATAATGAAAGAAATGTGAAAAAAAAAAGAGAGAAAAATTAATATATTGTGTAAGTGTTATGCTCTGCGTTCTCTCCCAATGTCTATTGTGGATGGTCTAAATTTGTTATTTTCTTATTCATAACAATAACTACTTTTTTCTGTTTGGTTAGCTTATAAAATTCGGGACAAAGCTTTAAAAAATTCAACTACATTGCAAAACCTCGTTAACTTGAACAATATTCCTTCGAATTCAGGACTACAATAGAAAATCACATCATCTCATCCTAAAAATAGCATACATTTAAAGAGGTCAGCCCCAACCTATTCTCCACAGTTTCTTTCAAAGGGGTATTAGTAGATTAAGACGTCGGTTTAACGTTGGCACAACATATGAGAACTCATCTAGGACAAAATTAAAATCTTACTCCCTCCATTCTCAAATCCACTACGCAATACAAGAACTTTAGAGAAAAAAAAATCACAATTATATGTATCTTTATTCTTTAAGTTCTCATTTTGGTAGTAGTCTAGTAGATAATTTTCTCAGAACAGAGTTTATGTATTTTTTACCGCACTATTTATACTAATATATGAGATTTCTACATATATTGTTGGTCATAGATCAGCTAGTAGAGTTAAGGTAATTTCTGAATAACCTGCTGGCTGCTACAAATTCCCGGAGCCGCCAATGATCTCACGGTGTGCGGTAAGTAAAAAAGTTGCAAAACCACTTCACGTTTCATTAAAACATCCATCACGTGTCCCAAGTTTTAATGATTAGGAAACCAATGGTCAGATTTCATCTCAACTTGATCTGTAACCACTTTTATGTATGGCACCTCAAAATCATGGTTGTGAGTACCAGTGATTTAAAAAGCGCGCGCTTCGCGCAAAGCGCAGAGCAGCTTCTGCGCTTCGAAGAGTAGCGCTATAGCGCAGAACATGAAAGCGCATGATATGGCGCAAGGCGCAGAGGCGCGCGCCTTTTGTTTCCGATCCAAAAATTGATCCAACAGCTCAGATTGAGCAGAAAACAGACGGGATGCACTGAATAATTGTGGCTTTTAAGTCTGATTTCAACCCTAATCGGCTAATTGATCAAAAGACGATTCATACCCAGCAGTCCAGCACCAGCAGAGCAGCTTCAGCTACAGGCGATCGATCGAGATAGCAGCTTCTGGCGTCACTCTTCAGTGAGGTAACCTCCTCCAGTCCTCCTCTCCTCCTCCTCCTCCTCTTCCTCCTCCTCCGACATCTTCTGGACCTCTGGTTCTTCTTCTTCTTCCTTCTTTTTTCTTTTTCTCCTCCAGTACTCGTCCGACGACATTTTTTCTTTTTTCTTCCTCCTTTTTTTTTTTTTTCAGTTGTCGACTGTTTCTTCTTCTTTTTTTTTCAGTCGGCAATTTTTTTTTTTCCATCTTTTGGACCTCTCTCTTTTTCTTTTCTTTTTCTTTTTTCTTCCTCTTTTTCTTTTTCCAGTAGGCTGTTTCTTTTTTTTTTTTTACCTCCTGCCGCAATTTTTTTTGTTTCTTTTTCTTCAGTTTTTTCGTTTTTTTTTTTTTGACCAGGCCAGTGGGCTGTTCCAATGTTTGTTTGTTTGTTTTTTTTCAGCAACTATATGTGTTGAATGGTTACAATGGTATTATTTATACTTGTTAATTGTAAATGACATCTGAAAATTCTAGTAAAAGGGACCCTGGTTGGAAGTATTGCGAAAAGGTTGATCCACACAATAATACCAAGTTGAAATGTACTCCGTATTTTTTGTAACGAAGTGAAAAATGGGGGTGTGTCAAGAATCAAGCAACACCTTGCAGGGGGAGCTAAAAGGAATACGGCGGCATGTCGCCAATGCCCAGCTGAGGTTAGAGAGGAGATGAGGGAGTTTATATGTAAAAGGGATGAAACAAAGAGTCAAATTAAGTTTATACCAGATTTTGATGATGAAATGAATGACATTAGAAAGTTTTACAAGTGTTTGTTTGTGTTGAAAACTTGTTCTAATAAAATTTGCCTCGTTGCGAAGATTTTTTTTTTTTTGCGCTTCGCGTCAATAAAGCGCGCGCCGCGCCTTGCGCTAAAGCCCCAGGGGACTGTTGCGCCTCGGTGCGCCTTTCGCCATTTAAAACACTGGTTGTGACTTTAGTCACATAATCCTTCAGTAGGGCCTCCGGTCAAGCTTTCAAGCTTTGATCGCTCTCTCGAATCTTAGTAATTTGAGATGTTTTTGAAAGACCTTTCATGCTAGCCCACCCACATTATGTGACTTAAGTTGTGACCACTAAAAAAATCCCAAACTAAACCACAAAATCAAAAAGGGAAAATGTCGTCGTAAGTACACGAATCCAATTATTTCAGCAACTGAAATGGGACCTGCGATTGCCACCAGTTCCACCAAAACAGCTGGAATTACGCCATTCAAACACATACAAGAGTTAAACGAACGAAATTACAACCAAATATTGAAAGAAGGATCTATGACCAGTGACGGATCTCGTAATACGTTTGTTTTAAAAAAATATATATATATTCAACCAAAATGTAAGAGGATTCCAGCCGAGACAATCCAAATCAGAGCTCAATAAGAACGACCAGCGGCGCGCACGATCATAAATGAAATCGCAATTCACAAATAAAACAACCAAGTCGGAGGGAGAGAGAAACGGAGTGAGACTGACCTGGATCCGAAGAGATTGATGCTCCGTTTGGTCGAGGAGAGATAGATCTGATCTGGTTTTGGTGGGGGGAGAAGATTGGGAATCGGGAAGTGTTCGGTGTTGGGTACTCGTATGGTGGTTCAGATGTGAATGTCGCCTCGAGGAGGAGTTGGTGCGTTGCTTTTGGTATTTGAAATGAAGACTGTTACGTAGTAATTTGATTGAAAACGAAGCAAAGCGAGAGAGGAAGAGAGAGAGAAAGAGAGATTTGCGATTTTCTAACAGAGGCGCCACACCGGAGGGTGAGTCCTTCGGCTGACTTAGGTGGTGTTCCACCTTGAGAAAAAGTGCCCTTTTTTTTTTCAAACGGAGGTAATTTTAAGTCCAAAAATTATGTGTTTACGTAAATAATTTTTCTATCAATATGGATCTTGTTTGATAGATCTCATTAAGATCTTTTAAACGGTGTAGAAAAATTGAAAAAAAAATTTTCATTTTCATTATATTTGAATTTGAAATTACCTCCGTTTGAAAAAAAAACATTTTTTCTTAAAGTGGAACACCACCTTAGTGCCCGAGCGGACACATCCGAACCATCCAAAAGTGTATTGGACGGTCTAAATTAAAAAACTCTATCTCCTCTCACCCCACACACTCTCCCCTCTTTCTCTTCGAATCCGAGCCATTCAAAATCAAAATAGACAGTCCAGATGCACCAAGCGGGCACCACGTGTACTCGCTCCGCACTGGAAAATTTCTCGTTGGGTAGGAAAGCATAGAAAGGTTGTTCCGAAATTTTGTGGGGCCAGATCCCACAGCCGTTTATTAGTTTTAAAAATATTTTGGAAAAATTTCAAAATGACACCTGAACTTTGGACTCAATATCTCATAAACATCTGAACTTTACTTTGTTTCAATTAAACACCTATACTATAAAAAAAACCTCAAATTGGAGCACCTACCGTCATATACCGTTTAATTTGTGGTGATGTGGCATTTTTCTTCCGTTAAGTGCCCCATTGGCACACAACACCAGCCCCAAAATTGTAGACAATCAAAGCACCTCCCCAAATTAAAACCCTCTTCTCATTCAAACCACTGTATCTCCGCCACCATTATCAACACCACTCCAAGTTAATCGACCTCAACTTCCTACACCTAATCCTTGTATCCGTAATCCCCTTGCACCTCGCCAGCAGCAAGCTCTCCAGATTTTTGGCCTCCGCAATCGCTGCCGCAGTCGGATCCCTCATCTCCGTTGCGTTGGACAGGTCAATATGGACCAAGTTCGGGCAATTCGTCGCGGGGCCCGACAGACCCATGTGGATAAAGAACTTGGATCTCGAGAGGTCGACGAACCTCAGCATTCCGCTGCAAACGGAGGCGGCGGCGGAGAGGGAGGCGTCGGTTATGCGGGGGCAGAAGGAGAAATCGAGGTGGGTCACAAAGGGAACCGGGTCAGGGTCTTTTTAAGGTGGTCGGAGCGGAAGGGCTTAGGTGTGGTGCGGTGGTGGGACTCGACGGAGTAGAAGGATTTGCAGACAAGGGAGAATGATTTACTATCAAGTGGGTTTGAGTCGAGGCGGTCGAGGACTCGGAGAGGAGGTATGGTGATTTTTGCTTTTCATTGCGGTCATGGAATGGTATGAACGGAGATGGAGATGATGAAAATGGGTTTGAAGGTTGAATAAGATTTATGGGGAGTTTTATTTGTTGTTTGTCGGAATCTTGTTTGAGTGGGGAATGAATTATGTTACTATGAGAGAGTGGTTGGAGAAATTAGTGGTGTCGGTAATGGTGGTAGTGCCGGAGATGCAGTGGTTTGAGGGAGAAGAGAGAGTTTTGATTTGGGGAGGGGCTTTGATTGTCTATAACTTTTGGGGCTAGTTTTGTGTTCCAAATGGGGTACTTAACGAGAGAGCCTTCCACGTCCCACATTTTTTGACATTGTAGACGAAATTTAACGGTAGGTGCTTCAATTTGGGGATTTTGTAAAGCATAGGTGCCTAATTGAAATATAGTAAAGTTCAAGTGTTTATGGGACATTGAGTCTAAAGTTCAGGTGCCATTTTGAAATTTTCTCTTTTGTTTTTAAGCAATCTTGTAAGGAGGGAATTGATATTTACACTTTTTTTTTTGTTATTTTAATTTTTTTTATTTTCTAGTATTGAAAGTGCATGTATTTGTTTGCTAAAAATCAAAAAAGGAAGTGTGAATTGCAAAAAATAAAGTATGAATATCAATTTCCTTGTAAAAAGTTACATCTATTTTCTTTTTCGGCCGCTATTGGCAACCCATAATTTACTTCATACAACCCATTAAAATTTATTTGGAGCTTGGTCCATACCAATTAAAGGTGATTTGTACATATACCTGTATGATGAGTAAAACTTCTGATATGTATTATGGATCTAGAATTTGTTTGGGAGTTGGATCATGACCAGGGATGGACTCAGAAATCTACATTAGTGGGGCACACAAATTAGTAAACTTAACGTATATGTTTATAATTCCTTAATTAATACATATTTCGTTGGGAAATAACAAAATGGTGACCATATGTATGTAATTTCATCTTATAATTAACAGAAAGGGGTGTGCTTGCACACACAAAAAAATGGTGTAAAATTATAGCACTCTATGAAATAGATTAGACGAATATTCTCAAAAAGAAATCTAAATTAATTTTATTGGATGATATCATAAATTTATTGAATACAATTTAAATATTTAAAAATACTAGAATTAAAATTTTATGAAATCGAGTGGGGGCACGTGCCCCCACGAGACCCATGTGGGTTTGTTCCTGGGATCATCTCTCGTTCTTTAAATGAATTGAAAAGTACAATTTAGGTTATTTGTGAGCTCTTAACTCGTCTAGAGCCTCATATCAAACTTACATTGCACAAATATCGATTCATGCATTTCAAAAAACATCTATTTTGAAGGAAAAATTTTAGCACTGAGTCGTAGTACATTGATCTCATTTTTCTTATGTTCCACAACCATATCAATTGATATCCAATCAATGTAATTTTTAGCATAATTGTTCTTCTAAATGCATTCTAAAACATGGACTGTTCGGATCATAGAGGTGGACCTGAAAAGAGCTCACAAACATTTCAAACTGGACCTTCTAATACATTTGAAGGACCGGAAAAAGGTTTCAACTCCTATGTTTTGTCTCAGAAGCTGTAGAAATTTCTCTCTTAATGATTTTCAAGTAGACCATGGATCATGTATTGCTCTTCAGCTCAAAGTTGAGTACTTCTTTCAAAAGTTGTGTGGTTTTAGGGTTTGCTTTTGGTGAAAAATGAGGACGATGTGGAACCACCCATTTACACCCCTCAATTCTCTTGTTGCGTCCTTGTCGGCACTCGAAACTAGGCCTGCCAATGGATCGGATCGGATCCGGATCCGATCCGAAAAATCCGATTTGAATCCGATAACGTCGATCCGATAATCCGATAATCCGAATCCGATAACGGATTCGGATCCGGATCGGATTAAATCCGTTATCAATCCGAATCCGAACTTTATTTTTTTAAACTTTTTTTAAAATTTTTAAAATTTTTTTAAAAAAAAACAGTAAATTTTTTATTTTGAAAAAAAAATGTTTAAGAAGTTGTATTTTTATTTTCAATTTTTTCTTTTATTTTTTTTTGGAAAATAAATTTTTTTTTTAAAAAAGTTGTATTTTTTTTTAAAAAATTTTTTTTTTTCCCTAAAATTTTTGAAGTAAAAAAGTTTTCGGATCGGATTCGGATTTCCGAATCGGATCCAAATTTTTCGGATCGGATCCGGATTTCTACTATCGGATCTGAGTCTTATCGGATTCGGATCGGATCCAGTCTTATCGGATCCGGATCTGTCGGATTCGGATCGGATCCGATCCGTTGACAGGCCTACTCGAAACCAAATGATATGCACCCCAAGAGTCTCATTGAGCAAGCAAGGCTTTCACTTGCAACAATGATGGGAGAGGAAGAACCATAGCAGTTAACTAGCCTATTCAGTCTGAAGTGGAATCCCATAGATTGGTGTGGAAATCGGTCAGGACCTCTATTGACATCCTATCTGAAAATAACCAATCATGCCTAAGTACATGACTGTTAAGGGGCGGAAAACACGATACCATATGTATCACGGGGAAGTACAAGACTGTTTTACGCAGTCACAAATCGCCAACAGTCAACAATAAATGTCATTTTCGCAAAATAGAGTTTCCTGTAAAGCAAAACAAAATCAACACATCAAACTATAACTAATGAAACAAACCCCTGACCCTGTAGCATTTCCAGAAAACCCGAGAAAAGGCATATACAGGGCCCTGCTATCAAATCGGAAAAAAAACACAGATAACAATAAGCAGCAAAAGAAGGAGAATTTACAAACATTTGTTAGAAGTGGAGAGGAACCCTCAAATTTGACAGTTTACGCCAACGTGTATACTACATAACCATCATCACTTGCAAGATCAGAAACTGATGGGCAAATATCAGCTGGCACACTCCGACTGAACTCCATATTTTTTGTCACCAACTAATTTATCTCTAGCTTATGTTGATACATTAAACCACCTTAGCCTCCCCATTCCAAGAACAATCACTACATATTACAGCAATTGATTACTTGACTCGTCGCTTTCCAGCCTTCAATCTTTCCCTCATTAACGTGATGGGTTAATACTGAGCTACATAAACAGGAGTTCACCACGATTGCGTAATATCTCACATGGCACGACTTACCCTCAATTTACGAAAGAGAAAAACACTATACACGAAGGCTTTGTTAGACAGTTGAGTTGGATGGTAGAGCATCCAAAATTCTAGGTTCTAATAGACTTTACCGCCTCCATCCAAACTGTGAAAACAACAAAGAGTCAAAGCGCATGCAGACCGGAGCTCCATCCCACGTATTTCTAGTCAATGCACAACCGAAGTTCGACTAATTAGGAAATGGGAAGCAATGTTAACTAAGCTGATTCAATAAAAGATCATGGTATATGCATTTTAAAACTTTAAATATGTAAACCAAGATGAAATCCCAGCAGTTGCCAAATTCCAAGTATATTTGGAAGCAAAAATGAAACCACTATACTATTTAGAACTCCTAAGATGTGAATCATATAATCTATTCGTGAAGTTTTAAACTTATTTCCACCGGAGATGATATTGCAGCTGTCACCATAATAAAAACAGAGAACAAAAGACAAAATCGTAGATAAGTACTTCAAAAAGCATATCAGAACAATCCAAAATTGCAAGGAAATCATATGAACGGAATTCCCATAACAACAGATATTGTACAAACACAAAATCTAGCAAACAAAGGAAACACTGAAACATCAAACTCAAAGTGTGGACTATCTACAGATATATGACCTAAGCACTCATACCTCAAGTTATCATACACCATCCATCAGGATATAAATGCGGAGTAAAATGCAGAACCCATATCAAGTACTTTCAGCTGGAGTGAGATGTCCCATCTGTTCAGTAAGGTTATCTACGTTATTCTTATTCCACAAAAACTTATGGCTATCCGGCTTATTCTCGCTCTTTTTCCCATTAATATCTCTTCTTTCAGACTGAACTTCCTGTGTGTGAGAGGTCCCAGGAGTCTCCGTCAGAAACTGTTCCCAGAAAACATCATTAGCCCCGGTTGCCACAGCTGCAGGTGTTACAGCTGGCTTTGAATTTACATCAATGGCCAAAGGTTTGGGCCTCACGTCCACATGGAGGGCAATAGACGATGTAGCAGGGGCTTCGAAATGGGTAGAAGACCCAGCCAAATCAGGAGAAGAATGAATGTCCCTCGAATCAGGAGACGATGGATTCAGTGAAAAAGATGACGGGTCAGCATTCACATCAGAATCTCTAGAAGACTCCTGCATCTCCGTTATAGTGACGGATGAAGGCAGTGGAAGCAAACCAAAATCATTCATTTCCTCACTTGGAATTTGATCAACTCCTTCTAGAAAATTTTCCCAGAAAAGTAATGACGATTCCAACTTCTCAATAAAATCCGAGTTCAGTACCGGGAATGTAGCATCTGGGTTGTCCCCAAGGGAAGTCAAGATCTGGTTTTCTTCCATGTTGGCTTCAGCATATAAGCGATTGGATATCAACACCCTTCTCTTTTTGTTATGATTTTCTGACAGTTGCATGTGACTGAAGCCAAACCTGGGTTCCTGCAATTCTTGCGCCAAGAACACTATCATTTGCCTCTGCTTTTGTTCTATAGCCTTCAGACGCTCTCCGAATGATTGTAACTGGTATTCATATTCCTGCTTCTCCTGTTTATGTGACTCAATCTCCAACTGAAGTAAGCTCTTATCACGTCTCAGCCTATCGATTTCCTCCTCAAACTCTTGCCTTTCCGCATCAGTTAATGGAACAGAAGAATTTTGTGCAGAATGACTATGGATTGGCTTGCGACGGTGAATATTCTTTAGAAGATGTCTCTGTCCTCTGATAAATTCGTCATTTCCAAACTCCCACTGATCAGGATCAATCTTCCTAAAACCCTAGATAAAAGAAGAGTTCTCAGCAAAAAACAGATACAAAACCCCAATTTACAAGATTAAAACGAAAAATGAACAAAGATTGACTTATTGTACCATCTTACTACAATATAGGGAGATGGACATGCACCAGTGTTTTCCTACTATCAGCCAAACCTAATCGCCATTTAGTTTATTTTAGCTTTTGTACTCTTATATCCAAGCTCATATGCCTAACTGGCCAAGTAATTCTACAACTGGAAACTTCCTCCTATCTTCTTGTAAGTCATACCCATACCAGCCGGAGGAGAATGCGATAAATTGCTGATTAAATGATTTAAAATGATAGAGGATGGTCCTGGTATCTTCCAAAAATAGGAGCTGCCGATACACTCCAGAATTCATGGCCTTCTTCACGTCCCGGAACGAGACAGATTATAATTGGATAAATATCGGTGGATTGTTTGTCACGGCCACTGATGTTTTTGTGCTAATAATTCCCACTTCCCAAAACGGTAGCGTAATTGTTTGTCTGTACCCACATGTTGTAATGAACTAAGTTTTTAGAGTTATGAAGGTGTCGATGAGTCGGTTACCATCAAAGGACCAAACCTAGTACAAATGTACATAGATGCTGATAAAAAAAAATGTATATAGACGCTGTTTCTTGGTTTTCCATCTAAACCATCACTCACCACCCAGGCTACACCCATTAGGCAAAAGGGACATACTCATACACAATTTCGGGAGCAAACCATAGAAGGTAGAAACAAAGAGGTAAATGGTTTTAAATTTCTTTTTTCTCATTCTATATTTACTTCAATTGTTCACCACACTGTCAATGAATTGTCCAAGTGACACCAATTTAGGACTTATCTTCTTTGAATACCTGAGATCTCTTAGTTGGTTGTTCATATCTATTTTTAACCTATAATCAAGATCTGGTGCATGCTCTACACTTCACTCTAAAGACATTAAATGCCCTTGTTTACCATGCTGGCTAAATGATAGCTGGCTAAATGATATCTGATTACATGGGCTGTATGCCTGTATCTATAATTAGGTGGATGCTAATCGATCAAATCAAAGCCCTTAAAGTATGTCCAATGTAGGAGTTCCATAAAAGTTGAACTGGAAGAGGCAATGCTCGCAATACTCTTTGCGAAAATAAACATAGAAAGAACTTTCATGAGATGCAAAATCCTTAATGTTCTACTTAACATCGAGGTAGATATGAACTCCCTCTTTATAAATGCAGCAGTATCAAAGTTGCGACAACCTTTAGCCCTATTTTATCATCTTTCAAGGAGAACCTTAATCTGCTAGAAATGTGGATGCATGAACGTGCACATCAACTTTCACTCTCATGTGAAGATGTTGGAGGTGAAAAATGCATGTTGGCTAAAAATCACATCTACAACAGAACACTGACCAAAGCCAATAGGAGGCGTAACATGACATGTCATTTGATGTCCTAGGAAGTAGCCAGTAGGAATGTTCTTTCATGATTAGATCCTGCCGGATTTTGTGTTCTATTTGTTGCTATATATTCTAAACTGCGAGGACAACACGAAGGTATGCAAATGTTGGGACTTCGCTTTATCTTGTTAGTTTGCTATAATGAAGTTAGTATTGTCATCAAACAAACTTACCTTCATATTTGTGATTTTGGCTACTTACTGCTGAAAGTGAAATTAGCATGTGTAAAGACAGTTCTGGCCCCCTGGAACTAGTAAATGGAAGAAGGAAATGCCCTAAGGGAAAGGGGTTTTCGTTTCTCACTTAATGTTTATAGTTCTTTTCTACTTTTCTTCTCTTCCATTCATCATACATTCTTCACTTGATCTAAAATTTCTCAGCAAGCTAATTGAGCTAAGATACAGCGTTACAAGTTTCACGAAATTACCCAGAATAATTGAACCATAGAAAATAGAAAGAACTTAAAACAGAGTTAAAATAATGCCGATGCACTTACATATGTATTGAGCTGCCTGACGAAACTGGAGAAATTATTGTGCTTGAAGTACTTCGGAAGCAAATCTCTAGCAAACTCAGGTGGATTCCAAACAATGAAGCTATGGCCACTATGACTCCATGAAACAATGGAGTTTGTCACCGGGTCATCCACCATCTCGTAAGTCTTTGTGAGAAAAGGCGGTGGCGCATTAGAACCACCTTGAGATCCATCCATCACAGAATCCTACTAACTTCTCAGCCTCCAAAATCTAAAATCACCACAAACTGAAACTCCCTATAAAAAGAAATTAATACCCACAAATTCAACTAAGTTACGGACCTCCAAATTCCCCGGATTAAACCGAACCCAATTTGTCCATTACCCTTAACGTATAAACCCTAAGTACAACAAAAAACCCTAAAATGAAGTTTAAACCTAAATGGGTCTAGGATTCACAGTTCACAAACACAGCATGCTATCAATTTCTCAAACAATTCCATAATCCAATCAAAACCCAAAATTGAACATCATTGATTATTACCAAATCTAAGTCAAAACCCATAATTGAAATCCCAAAGAGAAGTGTTTTAGAAAAAAAAAATCAGTAATCAAGCTAACAGGAGCGAACTATATTGCACGAACGACAATACAAGAATTAGTATATCACCTCATGAAGCCCGCCTATAAATACAAAGAACCGAACACTAACCACCTTTTAGTCGATTACGGGAGCAAATCCAACAATTTTCAAAGGAAACCGTGTCTTCTAGAAAGCTTCTAGAAAGAAAAAAGTGGTGATTGTAATGGAGAGAGAAGATGGGAGAATTGTGGGGTTTTTTTTTAATACGTTTCGCAGCGGGGAGAGAGAGAGAGAGAGAAGGGAGAAGGAAGAAGGAAGGAGAGGGGGGTTGACTCTGTTTACCAGGCGAAGCAATTCGGGCTTCCGAATCGAGATAAAGAGGGGACCGTGTCGTCTGATTTCAGAAACGGATTGTTTTTGGCTTATTTCTATTTCTAGAATTTTGGAATTTGTTGAGGAGTGGGATGGTTTCGAGAAGACGCGGTCACGGAATTGTCCTTGGAAGGAGGGACATGAAGAGAAAAAGGATTGAGATTTTGAGAGAAATGAATTGATTTGTACACTTTTTTTTTTTTATAATCACAATTTTTTTTTGGATTTTATTGTTAAAAGTGTATGTATTTTTTTTTTTGCTTAAAGACAAAAAATGTCTGCTTTGTTTGGTTTGGGATTTGAAAAGTTTTTTGAAAAATAGTAGGGGTAATAAGTGGAGAGAGATAGAGAGAGAAATGTTGGAAGTAGGGAGAATCTAGGGGGAATCTAGGAGGAATTTTTTGAAAAATGCTTTTTGAAAAGGGAAGAGAACAAGGCAGAAGTGTGGATATCAAAAAGAGAGTGTAGAAATCAATTTCCTTTTGAGAATTGGGATTTTAGATTGTTTTGGCGCTCCACCCCGTACGTTAGCGCTTCACTTTTAAAGTGAAATTTATGTACAAAATAAAGCTCCTGCGTATAAAAGTGGATCGCCAAAATCAATTGGGATCATATAGCCTAGAGTTAAAGAGAAACTTAAATAGAGATCTTATAGCCTAGAGTTCCACCGACACTTTTTTTACTTTTACAAAAAAGTGAACATTTTGTTCTTATTTAATTTTTTTTTGCTTGTTAGTTTATTTGATTTTTTTTTTGGCTAAGAAGTGGTTATTTTTTAAAATATTTGGGTAAAAGTAAAAAAATTATACATTTCCGATTCACGAGACGAATTAATAATCCACAAAAGTTTAGCGCAAAACTAACAAACACGAAAAAGATTTGAATAATGACAAAATTGTGCACTTTTTCTAAAAGTAAAAAAGTACTAGTAGAACGGGGCCTAAGGCTACGTTCTTGTAAACTTATAAATCTAAAACTTATTTTGTTATTTTTAACTTTTTGTTTAGCTTTTCGTCATAATTTTTGGGGTTAATTGTTCGTCTTGACGAGACAAATCGGAACGGTATAAAAATATCGATTGATGTTGAAAAAATTCAAATAAGACGACACTTTAGACAAATAAGATCATTGTTTGATACTTTTTTTTTGTCTTGAGTGAACTTTTTTTTTGTTTTCTGTCATAATTTTATACTTTTTAGACTCCTCTCATTTGGACGGATGATTAATCTAAAAAAAATTACTTGAATCTAACTAAAATTAAGAAAAGCCGAACAAAACACACAAAACGAATAAAATAATTACTCCGTAAAGTTTAGAAGAATGAGGCCTAAGTCTCCCTTCTAGTAGGTTTGAATTATATTGTTTCCATCCTGAAATATGAAATATCCAACAATATCCTTATTAAAAGTGTCACGCCCTCGATTTTTAACATAAATAAAATAGCTTTTCATAATAAAACTCCTCACATTATCATACATAATACCCCAAAAGAGTTCACCATGTCCTGGTCATTAAATTACAAATCCAACTCCAAGAGTCTGAATATATAACATCATTAAAAGAAATAGAGTTAAAGTTCTATTACATTCCCAAAACATGATTTACCCAAAATTATCCATGAGTCACTTTTACCAATTCCTTCGAAAAATATGCACTTGAATGCATGCACTTCACTCCAAGCTACTGCTCCGGGATCACACCTGAAAAATGATAGGTTGAGCTACACTAGCCCAGTAGAGAAATCTACACAACCATTATATGCAAATGGCCCATGGGATGACAGGTAGAATGAATAACAGGAACAAGGCACGGTATCTCAAGGAGAAACAAAACACGACTAGTAATTATCCCAACGTCGATGACGTAAATGAAGTACCAAGACTACACATCACGACTCTAGTTCAACCACGAGGACTTACTGTCTATACGATTCTCTCATGACTGCCACTACCCCTCATCTTATTTCTAATCTCCTATCCACTATCTTGACTTATGAAACCGTTATAATCAAAGAGCCGCAACTCCGATGTCTTTCATATCACTCGCACTTTCACAATAATAGCCCATTTCCAATCACATTATGTCACAATTTCCTTTTTGTTCTATGTCATGAGCAAAAGCTCCTGTCGGGCCATTTACGGAGCCCCGATACTCCCCACTAGTACCTCTCTCACTGATGGAACTAACTCAAGTCACACATCATAGGTCATCATACCCAAAATTCCTCCAATACACTTTACAACTCAGCCATTCATCTCAATCACACATAATGAATCCACAATGGAGACTTATTCACATAGAAGTAGCATGGATAATTTCACCTCAATCAACTCGCTCTTATTACGTTATTAGTTTCTCATCATCATACAAGCACTCACATATTAAGAGATATTCTCTAACAACGATTCATAGATTTCCACCTTGCAACTCATAAAATCGTACAAGTTACGCAAGAAATGTATCGCATATCAAACATAAAGAGAATTGTCCCTTGTATTCACGCCTAGCATTGTTTAACTCAAAAGAGTGATCTACGTATTTATTTCTCACATCGCAAGTCAACACATACAACCTTCGTCCACCTATATTCTTTACGTTCTCTAAACTCTCGTTTCGGTGTCAAATGACTCATACGGAACCCAACAACCACTACAAACCCTAGTATACACTAGCCTCGTCATACCATTCAATTGAGTACTCAAGAGAACCTAAGAACATCCGTGTCTTCCCCAAACAATCCTAAGGAAAAAGGATTACTCCACGTTTTCGAACGTACCTATCTTATTTTGGCCACCAAACCTTATCGGCTTAGAATTAGGAGATGAGACCACCACCATTGGAAAGTAGACTTCCGGCACATGAATTTTGATATAAAATTTGCCCAAAACAGAGTTCGGATGAAAAAGTTATGCTCGTTCGAAATTTATCCAAAAATGCTGATTTTTCAATACCTACCGGTAGACATTAATCTCCTACCAGTAGAAGACCAAAATTTCACAAAATGACACTACTGGACAGCGTTTCTACCGGTAGGTCCAAAACTTCTACCGGTAGGACTTAGGTTTTCAGTGCACGACTTTCAGATTTCACCAGAACGATTCCAACAACGAAACCAAAGATCTAGGGCACGATTCAAACACCAAATCAACACATAAACATATAATAGAAGTGAGAGATCCCTACCGAACGGGTTTTGAGCAAAACCCCCAACTCCCAAGCAAGCCCTAGCTTCCAAACCCGAATCTCACCACAAAACTCCTCCTCCGAGCTTCACTCACGCGATCTATGAGTCGAGAACACTTCAATACGATAGGGTGGAGGTGGATCTTTTAGCATTTAAGGGGTATTACAAGGTTTTTATGGAGGGAGAGAGTGAGAGAGAGACGTCGGCTGGGAGAGGGAGAACCGAGAGAGAGAGACGTGAGTGGGAGAGTCGGAGAATTATTCTCTACCACTCACTCTCACCTATTTATACCACCACACATACCAATTCCAATTGCACCCCAAACTTTCAAATTCTATCACATTCAACCCAAATCACATATTCAAATCTCATTTTCTCCTTACCTTAATATTCTAATTTTATTCTAACATTAAAATTATTGAAATTTAAACACGGGTCTCTACAAAAAGAAAATACATCTCTATTATAAAAACAGAAGGGTATGGGGACAAGTTGTTGGAACGGCTTAGATTCATTTGATCCAAAGACTGTAGTGCATCCTCCCACTTCCCGGTAAAGTGCCCATGGTTTTCACTTAAATCACACAACTACCATCTCCTTCCAACCGGAATGCGTAGTGCCGTAGGCACGGGGTAGCACTAGTCCTTCTATAAAACCTAATCAATCACATGTACCCTAAATTAACTTAACTTAAAGTCCTATATGCAAGATTTTTTTGTTATTCTTTGCCAAAGGTTTTTTTAAGCATCGTAAAGAAGGAAAGAGATTCTAATTTCTTTGTGTTTATGCCTACAAATATATGTGGCTTCAAAAAAATTCAATTTTTTTTGAAGCTTAAAAAATAAGAAAATATTTATAAATGCATATTTAAAAGCAATGTATGTGTGCTTAATTTATGTATGAAACTCTTTTAAGAAATTGTCATTAGGGACATTAATGTCTTTTAAATTGAATTTGGAAGGGCATTCATGTCCAACCATCATTTTATAGGGGTAAAATAGGTAGCAAAATAGATCTAGTTGGTGATGTCAGTGATTTCCGTTACTTAGGGCATCTCCAATCCATCTCTATTCTTCCAAAATAGAGGATGGATGTGACACATTGAAAGGAGGTTTTGTAATTTATTATCTTTTTTCTTCATTTTTTGTACTTTTTGGGAGAATCTTTGAGGGACCTATTGTACTTTTTAGAGTTTGGAGGAATTTTGTACTCCAAATTTACTTTTGGTCCTCTAAAAAATAGAGGACCAAACTCTAAAAAGGATGGTGGGTTTCTCAAAGATTCTCCCAAATAGTACAACATGTGAAGAAAAAAAGGAATAAATTACAAAATCTTCATCCAATATGTCATATCCATTCTCCATTTTGGAGTTTTAGAGATGGGTTTGAGATGCTAAGGGCATCTCCAATCCACCTCTATTCCTCCAAAATAGAGGATGGATGTGACACATTGAAGGAAGATTTTATAATTTATTCCCACATTTTGCACTTTATGAGAGAATCTAGTAGAGACCCATCGTACTTTTTAGAGATTTTATCTCCAAAATGGGAATAGAGTCTCTACATTTGGAGAATTAAAGGCAATTTAGAGACCCAAATATCTAATAGTAACGGTCTCCTAATGACATGAGGTATCTGCAACCAACAACTAAAGCAGATAGAGGTCAATGCAATTTAAGAAACTTGAGGGGAGAATTATGTCATTGTCAGAAACCTCAAGGGTAGGTGAGTGAAATTTAACCAATTCTAAAAATATGATACAAATGAGGCTTGTGGACATGTCTATATCAGATTCTCAATTCAAGATAATGAGGTTTTTGAGAAAATTAGAAAAATTGTCAAACCGGTCTAATAAGCCAGACCTAAACAGCTCTATTTCTTCTACGGAGTATTTTTTAAGGTCACTGAGGGTACTTAAAAATCTAGATCGACAATTTTAATTTGGTTATTCATTATATACTTTAGAACCGAATCTAGTGATTTAAGCAATGTACATAGAATTTCCTTATTTTTATTTCCAAAGACAAATCATAATAATCAGTCTCACTGAAGTATTGCCTAGATGTTAGGCCCATTTTGGCAAAATAAGCAAAATGGCTTCTTTTTTTTTTTTTTTTGGTTTTATTCAAAAAAAAAAAATCACATTTGTTAGATTTTCGTCAAACTTTTTTGGATTATTGATTTGTCACGACGAGATAAATCGGAAAAGTAAAATTTTGTGAGTGGAACTCATAATTTTTTGAGTAAAAATTAATTTTTCGATTTTCTGAGTAAAAAATTTTGAGTAAATTTTTGTTTGAGTAAAAATTATTGGCTTATTTTGGTCTTTTTTACGATTTTTCTCGTCAAGACGAATCAATAATCCACAAAGATTTGATACAAAACTAACAAATGTCATTTTTTTTTGAATAAAGATAAAAAAAATTTAAGCCATGTTTGACTTATTTTGCCAAAATAGGCCTTAGAGCATCCGCAATGTAATAATTAAAAGTGAATAATCAAAATTTGTCACGTCAGCTTTTGATTATTCATTTAGAGGGTTGCTAAAGTTAGCAATGTGAAGTCCCACATTGTTACTTTTGATTATTCAAATGCCCAAATTTGATTATTGGTTAGGAGGTTGTTAACTTTGATTATTACAATGTGAGCACTTTTTTAAGCACACATTGCTAACTTTAGCAATATTTTGATTTTGATTATTACATTATGGATGCTCTTAGCTTCTTTTTTTCATAACTCAGAGTGTATGTTGGGACCGGCTTATGTGCACTTCAAGTAATCCTGAAGTAGAGATCCAATCTCACCATCTACTAGCCATAAATGTAGCTTTCTATTGCAAATTTTTTCATAGTTATGTTAGCTAGCTATTTTGTGGAGAATATTTTTGTTGGTAATCAAACCATTTATTAGAAAGATTAACAAGAGGAGATCCTCGAGAGTTACAAGTCCCTTAGGCGTAAGCCTTTACAAGAAAAAATAAAGGAGTAAGCTTGATATTCCTGCATTGAAAAGCGTCGGTCTTGACTTCATACTTTTTTGGGTAAAACTACTTCATACTTGATCTGACCAACAATAGCTTCTTCTTTTTTTCAGAAAGTCTAATGGTACAGCAGTCGCGTACAGACTCCGTTTGCGTCCGTCTCGGGTCCCGCAAAGACGATCGGAACCGCTCATTTTGTTCAAAATACTTCATTTATGGTCCCTATAAAAAATCACCCCAATCCGATATCGGGAAGAATGTTTACAAATCATCCAACTTTACTTCAAACACCCTTCCCGATATCGGATTGGGGTGATTTTTTACAGGGACCATAAACGAAGTATTTTGAACAAAATGAGCGACTCCGATCGTCTTTGCGGGACCCGAGATGGGCGCAAACAGAGTCTGTACGCGGCTGCTATACAGCAACTGCTGTACCTGCAGCAGCGTTCTTTTTTTTTTGGGATCCGTACCAACAATAGCTGAAGCCAGCTTTTGGATGCCTCTAAAATTCTGTTATTCCTTTCTTGCCATAGAAAATAGATAACGACAGCAAACACAAGCATTCTTTACAGCGTTACGGAAACCTTTCCCTCTGAAGTTATAATTAGAAGAGAACCAGTCCACTTTTTGAGTCCAAATTAAGTGCAGGGCCTTTGGCAGGGGCGAATTTAAGTAAAGCACACGTTACCCACCTGAAGTTGTTCGGATTTTGTTTTTTTAACCGAGAAAATAAGTAATATATATTGAATTATCCAAATCATAGCAATACTTGCGCCTTGCACTACTACAATATTGTTAAAAGATGACACTTTCAAAAAGTAAAAAGATGTCAGTTTTTGAAAAAACCGTAATTAAAAAGATTGCAATAGATAAATAATGTCAGTCATCTAAAAAACTGTAATCTAATATATTTATGATGTCACTTTCTAAAATAGTGACATAACTATTCATTCTTTTTAATGTCAGTTTCTCCTAAACTGTGATCTAATATACTTATGATGTTACTTTGTAAAATAGTGACATAACTATTCTTTCTTTTTAATGTCAGTTTCTCCTAAACTGTGATCTAATATATTTATGATGTCACTTTGTAAAATAGTGACATAACTATTCTTTTTTTTTTTTTAATGTCATTTTCTCCTAAACTGTAATCTAATATATTTATAATGTCACTTTGTAAAATAGTGACATAACTATTCTTTTTAATGTCGGTTTCTCCTTATAAGTGATATTGAAGAATAAAAATATATTTTTGGAGAAAATAGTGCCATCTATGAGTGTTGTTGCTTTGAAGTCTCAAATCGGGAGCTAGTCGTTACATATGGTATCAAAGCCTGTACCAACCGAAAATGTGAGACAGAATCTCGAACCCATAAGAGGACGTGTGTTTCTAAGTGGGGGAGATTGCGACGCCCTGCCCTTGGGGAGTTGCAGGTAGTGGTCAACCGGCTTGAGGGCTGTTGGGACCCGTGCGAGGGGCTATCGGATAAGTGACCAGAAGGGTCAACCGAGGGTAGTCCCACATCGCTTGGTGAAGTGTAAGTTGTGTGCTATAAATAATATATCGTCATCCTATATATCTTGTACAAAGACTTTTAAAGCTATAAGGGTGCCAAAGCCAATTGAAACTTTATAGTTAAGCGTGCTCGCACTAGAGTAATTCTGGGATGGGTGACCTCATTGGGAGGTTTGATGGGGTTTGGTGTTTAAAGCGAAAAATATTATACAAGGCGGGAGCAGGTCGTTACAAAAGATGACGGCTTTAAAGCACTTTAATGATGTTTCACAACTGTCATATTTTACTTTCAATTACGTTTATAATGCGTCATCTTTATAGATATTAATGACAGTTTCAAACCGTCATTTTAAGATTCAGACTTTTAATGACAGCTCCATAGATGACAGTTTCAAAACTGTCATCTTTCACGTTTAATGACACTTTTAAACTGTCATCTTTTATGATTATTGTAGTAGTGTTGCACCAACGGTAAGAATGTTGGCTTTCAATCCCAGAGGTCGCTGTTTCGAACCTGACCTTCTTTCAACTTTTCTTTTTATTGATAGATATGCTGAAAAACAATAAAAAAAACTTCTGCTTTGCAGCTAACAGGAGTTGAACCATGAGCTTTATACTGTAGATGTACCACAATGCCAACAAATAGCTTTCTATCAGAAATATGTTTCTTTCGAGTTTGAAATTGCACGAATTTCTGTATGGAGCATTTAAATTGGGACGAAGGGAGTATTCCGTTTATTTTTTCCTTAATGTTCTTCACTATCTGTTGTTTGATATTTAAGGCTATTATTGAGAGGTGACCCATCTGTATACAATTCCTGGATCCGCCATTGGCCTTTGGGAATGCAGCGTAGATGATTAGCATCCAATGTCAACTCATACTTGGTTGGAAATCGAAGGGACATTCAAATTAAGAAGAGGTGGTTCACAGGGTTTTAGAAGACTGATCATAGAGAGAGAGAGAGCGCTTGTAGAACGATCAATGATATCGATCCCCCAGTAATAGAGCTTGTCTTTTGGTTCTTGAACTTCCATTAACAGCCATTTATAGGATAATAAAACTATGCCTAGGAATGTTTTTTGAGAACCAAACTAGGTACTTTGTGGAGCCCGGCTCCCATGCCCCAATCCGGTTTTGGGGCATCATGCTCCACTTTTTTTTTAACCATTGGATCTTCTTATTCGATCTCAGTCCTTGATCCATCCCCCTTCTCTCTCCTCTTAACCTTCTAAGCCGGTTAAACTCCTCTCTCTCTCTCTCTCTCTCTCTCTATCTTCTCTTCTCACGCCCACTGTACTGAGAGCCGGACATGGCCATGACTCTCTCCTCCTCCCGTCCTCCGCCATAGCAGTCCCTCCACACCAACTCCTCCACAACATTCTCGGACGCTCCTCCACAGCATCACTCGAGGTACCTGCCCTCTCCCTCTCTCTCGCCAAAACACACACACACAGTGTGGATTCCGAACACCCCCCCCCCCCCTCTCTCTCTGGGCCAAACATGCTTGGGAAAATGGGGGAAGATTTAGGGTTTCACATGGGTTGCTTGGCTTGGGAAAATAGGGGAAGATTTAGGGTTTTGTGAAAATCAGGACAGATTTAGGGTTTTGTGAAAATAGAAACTTTTGGGGCATTCTCATCAAACTTTTGTGTTGCACGGTGGGTATTTATTGGGATTTTTGGTGGTGTTGTGCTGAATAGGAACTCTTTACCTTCTTTTACTTTTGTAAGCAAAACAAAATGGAAAAAAATTCGTTGGGCACAGTGTGAGAGTGTTATTGATTTATTGCAGTAAAGTGTCATTGTTGTTAGAAGAAATGGGTGATTTAAGTCAGTTCGCATGGGTCACCAAGAATTATGGGGAGGCGTATTCAGTAGGGGTTTTGACTGGGGATGCAATGGCCTTCTAGGTAGTTTAGTTTTGGATCCATTTAGATTGATAGTCTGATACTTGCAGTCCAGTTTTTGATCCACAATTACCAATACACGATACGTATCCCGATTTGAAAACCTTGGTCTATCCCATGGCTGCTAAATGTTTCCTTAACTTAAAACAGGTCTATTATTTGAAGAATTGAAAGAAATGGATGAAGAATGCCGTAATGAAGTTCCAAAGCACCCTCGTAATGCTTGGATATTTTTCTAGTATGTCTTTTTGCAGCTTTGTGAATCTGTTAATGCAATGGCATAAATGATTCAGACAGTCATTGGTTTATGTGTAGTAAACATCCGCCATGGAATTGTATACATACTTGACTCATTGCCATCTCCGACGGAAAACAAAAGACGAGCTGAATTGGTCACATGTGTGGTAAAATACTGGGACGATTTATTTCAATACTTGGATGAGCCACAAGTCAAAAAATTTAGTATGCTCCCATTTGAAAGACTGAAATGGCTTCCAATTCAAGAAGCCGGTGATTGTGACGTGCACACCGCCAAGTACTTTAATTTGGAGCAATTTATTAAAGACGAATTGATTATGGTAACAAACTAGTTTTACATATAATGTTATTTCTACCAGTTTATATACTCAACACTTGTTCCTAATTTTTGGTTTAATTTCTTAATTGTAGCTGAAGTTCAGTTTTGCAGAGGGTAGGATCGGCTTAGTTTTGGACTTGATCATGTTTGAAGGGAACAATGTCAAGGAAAAGATTATGGAGAATGCTAAAAAGAAATATCACAGCCCTAAAGGGAAAAACTGATGATATTGTGGAGGAAAAACTGACCATATTGCTGCTGACCGTGTAGTATTTTGGATGTAAATGCAGCTGCCTTTTTGTTAGTTAACATGGCTGTTACCTTTTGGATGTATATTGTGGCTCATGTAGATTGCTGACTTTTTGTTAGTTAACATGGCTGCTGACTGACCATGCTACTAATGATATTGTGGCTGCCTTTTGTTATTCGGAATAGCTAAAAACTTATGATATGTATTCAATGATATCGAGGCCTTTCTTTGTTTTGATGAATGTTGAGAAATTTTATGTCTGTGTGTTGTGAATGAAGGGATACCCTGCCATTTTAGTGGCCATGTCATAAAACTGGGGGTGCTTACCATGTCAAATAACATACTTACCACGAATATCAGGTGTACATAACTAAACTGGACATTCTTACCACAGATTTTGGAAGGAAAAAATAGTGACTGAAGGTACTTACCATGACAAAGAACCTACTAACCACGAATGCATGGTGTTTATAACTAAAAACTGGACATTCTTTCCACGAATACTGGATGTTCTTACGATTACAAATGAAAGACGTTACATAAAACAAAGGTTACCCTTCAGAACCGTTGTCGGGAATTGTTGACCATCCTCCAAAAACATAATCACTAACCTTTTGCTAAAAATAATAAATTATGTTCAATATCTAAGAATCACAACTAAATAAAGACTACAGAATGTGGATAAACTTACTTGGTCAAATTCTTCAATTTATTGTTCTTGAAAGTTAGAGAGGTTCTTCAATATTCATTTCCTGAGACAAGAAGGAATATGTGTGGAAAAGTGAAAAATCAGATGGATAAGTTTGAGAAGTTTAAGGTAGGTAGGGAGGAATTTCGTATTTTTAATGGCATAATGTGGGGTAGGTAAGCATTTATTGCACAAGTTCGAAAGTAAGTGAATCCTTTTTCATAAGGTAAGAACTAACAAGAATTGTGGTATGTACACATATACCATGAACAACCGAATATTGTGATGGTAACAAAAACCAGATGGCGTGGTATAGATAGCCTGATTTTGTGGTAAGTATGACATTAATGACAGGTTGGTACGTATTTATGTAACATAACTAATGCACCATAATGAGGGTAGTTAATAAGGTAACTACCACAATAAATGTGATGTTAGTTAGTTCTACTTAATTTGTATTACCTTGTAATTAAAACATAATACCTTAATGATTAATAAAACTAAATAATGTATTGAATGTGTCATAGAGATCAATAGTTAGTGGTTACTCTTACATTAGCCTATTGTATCAATCACTTATTGATTGCAACTAAGACTACTGTTAACTACTACTTCTACTAATAACATTGATCACTATTAACCTACATTAACCAATTCATTTTAGCCAAGTATATTAATACTCAATCATCTCTATATCATCACTTATTGAATATGGTCAATCAATTAAGCTCTCAGTCAAATGATTCTGACTACTGTAGTATATTATAGAGATTAATCGTCACCCTACTACTAATTGAATAGTCTAATGTCAATTATAACTACTAATTGTTATAATATCACGTTAAACGATTGCATACATCATTTCAAATAAATTATTTAAATATAATTAGGAGATTATTACAATTATATGGTTTATATTTATTATTTTTAAAAATATGTTATAAGAAACATATATACACAAAGTAAAATTTTAATGGAATATATTAATAACATTAATTGTAAGTTATTCAAAACAACAAATGAATAAATATTTTCTCAATAATATTTGTAAAATACTTTTTAATTAAAAATAATTTAATGAAATATATTAACAATATGAATCTAAAATCAAGGCAATTTTTTGGCTTAAATATTTAGTTTTGAAAATTTGTTATAAAAAATTTCTTTACAAATTAAATATTATTAAATTAAATTCATATTTTCACCCAATATTTGATAGTCTATTACACAAATGATTAGGAAAATGACAAAAAGTAGGGTGAATATGACAAAAAGTGGTGTGAACTTATAAATTTTCAATAATTAAAAAAATTCTTGCAAAAAGGTACATTTTTCTGCCAAAAAAATTTATTTTCCCGCAAAAAACCGGCTACCTAGAGAACAAGTTAGAGAGAGAAAGAGCAAAAACGTTGAAGTATAGTCTTTTGTTGTGGTAAGTATACAATATTTTGTGGTAAGTGTCAGCATAAACTGTGGTAAGTAGAGCCAGTGTTCATGGTAAGTATAATGACGTTTTTTTCTGAAAAAAGGAGCAAAACCACCATACTTTTTGGGAGTGATTTTCATCCATCGGCTGAGATTCATCCAAAACCTGATCTAAGGGCCCTGATTAAATGGGGGCATGATGCCCCAATACCACATTGGGGCATCATAGAAAATTTGTACTTTGTGCCAAAAGTGGCAAGAGGATAGTGAGATCTAAGGACATTCTCGATGCCTGGTATTTGAGGAAGAGAAACTAGCATAAAGGCCATGTTATGCACGGAAGTTTTATGTTGCAAGACAAATACAATTCCTTAGTCCCATACTCCCATATTGGTTGTCTACTTGTCTTGTACGGGGAATCGAACTTTTTAAGAGGACATGCAATTAATGCATGTCTCGATCTTCTTAAATTGATTGATAATTTGTTTTTCAATCTTACCCCTTATTTGCTTCATTAAAAATTGTTTTTAATCCTTAATGAGGGGTAGTTTGTGTAAAATTACACTTTTTGGTTTGAATTTTCAAAGATGACAAATATGTTGGGACGCCAAAAAATGAAATATAGGTCGACCAACAATATGGGACGAAGGGAGTAACAAAAAAAACTCGTGTTAATGTGTAGGGCCCGTTCTACTTAATATTATTTTAGTTTTTTTTTTTTTAACTTCTCCGAAGTGGCAAAATACCGCTTGTTCCCTGGTATTCCTACTGAAGTATTGGCCCAATGATTCATTTTTCCCAGCAAAAAAGTATTCTCAGAGAACGACTGTCTTATTAGTTGTCTATACCATAAAGTACAAAATAAGTGCAAAAAAACCATGAAGACAAAGATACGTACATTAATTTAGGGGGAATGCACAAGTAATTTGTTGTACTTCCAAATGAAACACTCTTTTTGAGGGTTCCAAAATAAAAATAAAAATTGTCAGGAAAGAATTAACCCAGTTTTGAAAATAGACTTGACAACACACACGAAAAAAATAAAATAAAATAAATTAAGGAGGAGAGTTGTGCGTAGCCAACCCCTTAAATGCCTATCATGGAAAACACTAACCCATTTTTGGCCTATATATATGTTCAGTACTTCTTCCAACATGCTAACGTATATCCGAATTTACGGATATGTTTTAATGTATTCATACTAGCACTCAATCCGTGCTATCCACAGCTAATCAATTACGTCCTAAAACATATTGTTGTAAAATATTTGAGCATTTGTAAGGATGATTAGTGTGCTACGTCTTTACATCATTCATTCATAACGGAATGGAGAAAAATCATTTCCGAAAGACATATTCCTTGACCTAGCTTTTCAAACCATCTGCTATTATCTTGGGTAGCATATCTATCCATTATGGAACAAACTTTTCAATATACCTTTATATGTCATATTTCTCTCAACTTCAATTTTGCCCCACTATATTTACAGTAATGATTCCCACACAGATTTTTGTGCACATATCATGCACATACATTTTTGTGGGGCCCATATCGGGATCCCACAAAATGATCCGAACCACTCATCTTTTTTAAAATATTTTTTGGAGGGTTTTTGTAAAAAATCAGCTCCAACAAAATATGAGCGGTTCGGATCATTTTGTGGGACCCCGATATGGGCCCCACAAAAATGTATGTGCATGATATGTGCACAAAAATCTGTGCAAGTAGCACGGTTGCTATATTTAAGGATCTTCAATACTCCAAAATCAGACCATCTTATGCCTTGTTCTCTTCCATTTTCAAAAAGAATTTTTCAAAAAATTCCTCCTAGATTTCCCCTACTTTCAATATTTCTCTCTCTATCTCTCCACTTATTACCCCTACTATTTTTCAAAAAAATTTCAAAACACAAACCAAACACAGCATTAGAGTTTCAAAATTCTATACCGAAAAACCACAAAATTAATATGTGTAGATATATCAATAACCTTAAGCCACATATTAGGCATCTTTCCGGGAAGTCGAACTTTCGAACTTCTATAATGGTTCCCATCAAAATATTCCCCTATTTGTCACAATATAGTACAGATAATATAGACATGATAGGATGCATGATTACTGATTATCAACGATTATAGAAAATAATTCAGGATGAGCCAAGTTGGTCTTGAACTTAAAAGTTACCAATTACCTCCTTTAATTGGTGACAAAATGATATTCCCATGAAAAAAATAGAGTAAAATCTAACCAAATGTCAATGGAGAAAGGCGAAGAAAAAACCTCACCGGCTAAATTGAGTGATTTATCTTTTGCTTTATTTTCCATATATCACGTAGCCTTAGATAGCTTCATTGGAGACACCTAAAGTTCTCCTTTTGCTTTTAAGAATATCAACATCCGATGTTTCCTCTTGTAAAATAAGGATTTATTTCTTTCCAAAGAAACAACAAATGAAAATTTGTCAATGCATCCAAACACCCATGAAGAGAACATGAAAATTAAACACATTGACGAAACAGAAAATCAACACCTTAACAAACCATGCTATACTTTTGTTTCCCTATAAGTGATAGAATTCAAATAATACGCAGAAATTTTCTTGTGAATGGATGCCCAGTTTCTTTATGATTTTGTGCGAACACACCAAAAAAAAAAAAAAAAAAAAAAAAGAAGAAAAAAAATAGAGAGAGATTCACGCGCGTTACCATACCAGTCCCTCTTGCACTAATCACTTTCTTAGCTTTTTTTTTTATAATCATAATCTCTTTCTTAGCTTGATCGATCTAATTTTTTTGCTACCCATCTGCGAGGCGCTGTCTTTAGCCTTCGCTGACCAAATTAAGTTTCTTCGCCAGTGGAGTTCCAAGCGAAACCATGCGGCTTTGCATTCTTAGCCCTATATATCGAGTTCCTTGTAATTTGAAATTTTCACGCAACCTGTTCATGAACTTTCATAAGATGCTTGATAGTCAAGTACTTCATTCTTGGAAAGAGTTCATGCAGACTCAACAATCGTGCCGCGAAAGCTAATTTTCAAAAATGAAAAAAAAATGTAAAGGTTATGAATATTGTGGTCTACTTATAACATGAGGAGGGAACGAAAGTACGTACCTGTGGAATTATTGTTGTTCAAGATGACGCTAGATCCAACGGCAACACTACTCTTTTTGCTTTTGCTTGTTTGCATGGATTAAACTGAAAAAAAAAAGAGAAGCAAAAGTCTCAAAGCTCATTTATGGTTCCTTCAAGATTGAAATATTCACGCAAATCATTCAAGAACTTTCACGACACGCTTGATATTGATTCTTGTAAAGAGTAAATGTGGACGTACTCAAGAACTCTCGTGCCAAAGCACATTTTGAAAAGAAGGGAAAAAATGAATATGGTGATCAACAAAAATGAGGAAGGAATGAAAAAAAATACCTATGGAATTACTGTTGTTCGAGATGACATTGGACACATAATATATCCTTTCGTTTCTTGCAAGCATCTCCGTTGTGTCTCTACTCTTCAGTCCCGGCCCGGTTCATAAGTTCTTGCATGTGTGGATTTTTGTTAGAACTCCCAGGATTGCAAAGGTGTTAGAACTGGGGCTCATATATTAAGTATGAAGATATATTAAGGAGTTTTAGAAAGAAGACCAGATGCTGGAGCGGAGCGGAGGTATGGTACGGTATCGTATTTTTGGGATACAAGCCAAATACTTAGGGTTAGAGTCAGAATAGAGTAGGTATAAATACTCTATATTGTAAACCCTATTTTGTAACTGTGATAATAAGAATAGTAGCCACTCTCGCTCCCGTGGACGTACCCGGTATTGGAGAACCACATATATCTCTCTGTGTTATACTCGTAAATCGTGCGCGTGTGTGTCGATCCTAACAAAAGGCAGTTGCGCATACATGGGACTAATTTTACAAAGAAAACTGGCAAAATCGATATGCAATTTGACTGAGAAAATTTTAATTGGGTAGAGACAGGATAGGATAGGAAATGAGTACTGAAAATAAGAATCATAAGAATTATAAGTTTGAAAAAGAAATCTTATATTAGATAGTTGATTGATTAATTATAGAGCCCAATCAATTATTTCCTTCTTGTGAGACCAAATCATAAATTTTAATTTTGCCCTATTTCCTTCTTGCGTAAAGTCGCGTTACCCTCATCCCCACAAATTCATAAACGTGATCTTTTTCTATATTTGAAAAATATTAATCTCCAAATCAAGAGTTTGTTAACTAAAAGATGTCTCGGAAATTCAAAAAAAAAAAATGATGATTAAGTAATTGCTTTAGCCAATCAATTGCAGCCACTTGTCGCGCTGAAGGCTCTCCTCACAAAACGTCCTCCTGCTATACTATATAGTATAGATACGAAAATGCAAAAACAATAAAATTACCTGATAAAAAAACAGGTTATAAAGGAAACGAAAACACTAAACCAATATAGGTCTTCATCAACGTGACCACTGGAAAAAAATAAAAATGAAATGATCAAAATGCATGTTAAGTACCTTAGAACTACAAAACAGTTATAGATTATAAGATCCATGAATGACATGAAGGATGCACACTGCAGTGCATGGGGCCGTGGATATACCTTTAATAAGGCTCTGTTTGGAACTTGTGGAAAGAAGTCGAGAAAAAGAAAAAAAATTAATATTTTTTCTTCCCCTGTTTGGTTCTCATGTAGAGGCATGTACATTTGTTTGTTGCATTTGGCATCTTTGCACAAAATATGCATAAATGTTGATGGAGATTTAAAATGGGTCCAACAATGGAAATAACTCTGATGTTATTGTCTTAGGTTTTACCAAAGCTGTATAGTGCACCATGCAGCAGTGGTTTCTACAGATACATAATCCTCTGATATGAGAAATGAGCAGGGTGGTCAAGTGTGTAGACGGAATGGGAGGGGCTGTAGTGCACCCGCCGCACTACACTGTGTAGTGCGGCCAATCTGACCATCCATCTCGGCACAGACGGCTTGGATTTAATCCGAGCTCCTACAAATCCTAGCTGTCCATTGTTCAGATGAAAATCCGAGCCGTCCATTGCCGAGATGGACGGCTGGATCGGCCGCACTACACGTGTAGTGCGGGGGGTGCACTACAGCACCCCCGGGTCTGTGTGTAGACACCCCAATTTGGAAATCCCGGACACCTTTTAAGTCCTCAATGATGATAAACAAAGAATGATTTAAACCTTTGGATTGATCTAAACCTTTTGGAGCACTACCTTTAAAAAATAGTAGACCAGTGGCCGATAAGCTCCCCAATAATGAAAACATGCCTTGAAAGCTTCAAACAATGCTCTTTGTACTCAAAAGAATGAGGAAACACCTTAGAACTAGGTATGAGAGTGCCAAGTGACACTTAGAATGAATGAGTATGTGTTTTGGCCATTGTGGCACCAACGGTCTTCGGTTTAGTCTGCTTTCAGCCCATTTTTTCATTAATCAAATTTTCTTATTTTTATGGTTGGAGTCCACCATCTTGTAGTACATTCAAAACCCTCTTCATCGATATATGATAAGCCTTAATCCGATTTAAAATGAGGGAGATACAGGGATTTTGCCTAAACGACTTCTTTTTCGACCACATGAGGGTAAAATTGTCATATCTTTTAATGTACAAAATATTTTAGATGCAAACCACTTGGGTTAGAAAGTAGACTTGACAAGCTCTTCAACGGTTCAAATCACGCGCGAATCCAAGTTTGGGAGTGTCCGGGGCGGCCTCGCGAAGTTCGGCCTGTTGAGCAGTCAATCTGAGTGCCGTACGGCAGAGAGGAAGTGTCGTATGGTAGACATTTAAGTGCCACACGGCAGTCAAACTACTCCACCGCCTTGTTGACCTAGCAAACTGCCATAATAAAGTGCCACAGTGTCGTACGGTGGAACCCTAGTGCTGTACGATAGTGTCCAATGCCATATGGTGGTCAAAATGTCATTTAAAATGGCTTGCGAACCAAGTTTGCTTGATTCCTAAGCAAATTTCACACTATAAATACCCTTACATCTCCCCATTTCGGAAAAAAGCCATTTTTCACTCTCCCTTACCTTGAAACATCAAAACACTCCAAAACCTAGTCCAAAAACCTTTCAAATCACAACCAAACTTTGCACATTAATGTTTCAGCTGTGTACCAAAGCTCGCATACTCATCCAAATGCATATCAAGCGCCACCACATGAGCCACGACTCTCCAAAGGAAGGTTTTCATTCCAAAAAGGTATAAAATTTCTGTTCCTGAATTCTGAGGGGAGTCACTAAACTCAGACTGGTTCCTCATACCAATTCTAGGCTTAATTAAATGGCTTAAACATTTTCAAGAAATCAAAACTGATGTCCCACAAACCTCTGCCGTGCGGCACATACCACTGCCGTACGGTAGAGGTCTTCCAGGATACACATTTTGTTGAATCCTCTTTTCTTCTTCTGTTTTATTAAGATCATGTGGGATTAAAGTGCTGTTTTCCATTGCATATCAAGTCTTGCATTATCTCCTGAAATAGACATTGTTGATTTGGTGCATAAGCATGCATACCTATTTCAAATTATCGCATGTTAAATAATCTTGTTGGAGCTGCTGACCACCAGGCCCAGTACCGTGCGGCACACATCTTTGCCGTACGGTGGTGTCTTCGTGGAACATTTCATTATTAATTGTTTTCTGCAATTAAATGTTTATATTCAGATATGCCTGTTTATACTTGCTATATAACTGTTTACATGAATAAAGTTAAGCAACAAAATGATTTTTCAAATTCCACAAGTATTAGTAGAGACTGATTTTATCGGGTGAGAGGGGTGCCGTAAAACTCTTCCCCTCTCTTAACCTGGCTCCCAAACCTAAAATTCTCTGTTTTCAATAGACCAAAACCTTCTTCTAAATCAAGGGCAAAAGAGTCATGTTTTTCTCAAATATGGTTCTCGGGTGGCAAACCTTTTTAAAACCTGAGTGGCGACTCTTAAACAAACAGTTTTTCTTTTTTTGTAAACTAAAAATTCAAAAAGAGCGATAAAAGGAAAAAATCATTTTTCCAGGCCGCGAGCCCACAAAGTGGTTGTCATTATGAAGGTTCATGTGATATATGAAGGTTCACGTGATAAGAACTTTTCAATAAGTAGAAAGAGAAGCACTGAACCATTGAGCTTAATCCACATTGAGGGGGTGTGATTTAAATTTGTCCAACCACAAGATGATAGCAAGTATTTTCTCAATTTAGCAAAAAGATTAAGGTGTTGAGAAGTAACCAAGGTGGTGAGTATGAATCACCATTTGGTGAATTCTGTGCACAATACGGAATTATCCACCAAACCACTGCACCTAATTATTACCCTCAACAAAATAGAATTGCTAAACGGGAAAAAACGTACCATGAAAGAAACAATAAATTCTATGTTGATAAGTTCTGGCTTGCCACGGAATTTGTAGGGTGATGCAATTCTCTCTGTGAATTACGTATTAAACAAGGTACCTCGCAAGAAAGTCAATAAGGCTCCTTATGAGCTATGGAAAGGTAGAAAGCCTACCTACACCTTTGAATTAACGTAGAGGTGTATCCTGTTGTGAAATTTTAATGTACTTGCAAGCGCACGAATCGTACCGATAGCATCTATAGTAATACAAAAGCAAGATCGAACCCACAAGGACTTGCGATTTTTTTTTTTTATAAGAAAACTATAGAAACTGAAACTGATTGAATCCTAATCTAGTTAACAAAAGTGTGATTGATTTATAAACTAAGAATTAAATAAACAATGATAAAAGAAAACAACTAAACTATCACGGCAATAGTAATGGAGTTTAAGTTGAGAAAAGTAATTAAGGTTTCGAAATTCACACCCACAAATATTTATCAATCAATCCTACGCAATGATTTTTCCTTTGATTTCTACATAATGATTTAGAAGCTAATCTTAAACACCATGGATAATGTATTGTTATGCCCTTTTTATTTATGTCGAACATATGTTCTTCCTCTACTTCAAGGGTTAAACCAAAATCATCATTGTAAGTATCCGCCTAAAACAAATCACAGTAAATATCCCATACTTAAATATAAACTTTGATACACCAAGCCAATTCGATGTTGGTGATACCATATTTGATTCTTTTATCAATCATCGAAATTCATGATAATCCAACAGAAGAAATGAATACTACATAGAAAATGCAAAAGTGATCTGATGGTGACATGCATACATGTGTATAAGAGGAATAATTTATGTCGAGAAACCATACCTGTTAGTTTGATTGGCGTTTTCTGGGTTTTGTCAAAACCATTGGAGTTTGTACGTATTGTTCATTTTTCATTTGGGTTGGGGAGAGAGTTTTTATTTTATCTTGTCTAGACACTCCGCCCGATAAATGAAGAAATGTTGAGAAGCTCATGCCTTGAAGGATGCTCGGATTTTATGTGAAAAAGGTATATGCATTCAAATGCATTTAGTGTAATGTTTTCCATGCATCACTTCAATACAGTAACCACGTTTTTTTTAATTCCATGGCATTAGTTCTCTTTCTTTGCTTTTGTGGGTGATAGAATAATTTTTCTAAGGCATTGAGTGGTGTGGCTAGCCTTGGTTTAAAAGAGAAATTTTTCTAAGGCAAAAACGGATCAGATTGGTGTGCTAGCGGTGCGCTCTTGTAGCGTGGTAGCACTCATAGGCGCCCTAAGAGTGCTAAGGCCCTTCGGCCGCGCTATTCAAAGTGTTCTTGATTTTTTATTTAATTTTAAATTACTGAGTTTGAATGGCGCTTGCGAAGTGCCCCAACAGCGCACTAGCGCCAGCTCGCGAGCTAAGAGCACCCAGCAACGTGCTAGCACCCCGACGTGTCTATTTCTCATGGCTAGCTCTAGGTTTCAGTTCAGCACATATATATACCGAATTTTCACTCTTTTAGGGCACCCACTCTTGCATTTGCCCACTTTAGAGAGAGAATCAATTTCACTCATATCCCTTGTGTGCTATGCTTTTGTGATGATCTAAATTGAGCATTTGATCATCTTTTATCATCCTAGAGAAATACTCTAATATCTAATGTATTCTCTCTAGGTTGATTTGTTTTTCACAAAAATAAAAATAAAAACTTCATCTCCTATGAATCTACATGGCCGGATGATACCGGAGCCGTTCTAAAACGGAGATCGAGATGGTATTGCTCGAGGAGTCCATGGAATCAAGAAGGGGCACGGGGTGCTAGGCAAGAAGCGAAGTTAGGTGTGATTTGGGGTAAAAGTCGGTAATTCCTAATTTGTACAGTAGTTTTTTTGCCTAACCTTTTGATTTATGGAAAATTGAGTAGATTAGGCCGTGGTTTTATGCTTAGGGTTTGTTGACCCTAAGTAGTTTCCACGTATATCTCATGTTCTTGCGTTCTTTAGTTTTATCGCTCTTTACTTATATTATTAAATTGTATTGTATGGCATGGAGATTGGATAGTTATTTGAGTTGTGTTGATTGCTCTAAATTTAAATTGGTCGTCCTATTCAAACCCCCCCTCTAGGACTCTTCTAGTGCTTAATATAATTTCAATTGGTATCTTCTAGAGATATTAAAAATAATCCCTCCATCCCAAATTGTTGCTCATATTTCACTATTTGGGCTATTTGGGACTTCTCAAAAAAATTGTCTATATATGTTTTAATTTCATACAGTAATATTTTTCATATTTAATATGAATTTTGTTTTGATAGATCTTAATTAATTTTGGAATCGTAGAAAATATTACAGATTGTGAAATATAAATAATTGTTTGAGTGACGCAACTGCCCAAAAAGAAACAATAATTTGAGACGGAGGGAGCACATAAGATCCTTTTGCAACTCCATATCAACTTCAGTTATAGCAATTCCAATAGCCAGTTATTTCTCTTTTCTGCATTGTATTCTTAAGTTTAGAAGCTTTACCGGAAGTCAATATGATTACGGAAGTCAGACTTGAGGAGGAAACTGTATGGAAAGCACCAACAGCGCTTAAAAGCCCAACTAGTTTTCTACCAACCTGGGGAGGGAAAGGACCATTGAGTAAGAGAAAGCGTCGTGCAGAATCTCTTCAGAAATCTGATCGTGAATTTTTCGATGCACTCCATTCTAGTATGCTTTTCATCGCTAAACATATAGTGTGCGCAGATTTAAATATCTCATTAATAAACTATTTCTTTTATGTTTAATCCTTTTTTGTTTGGTGAGTACGGTACTCTCCTCCAGTTGCATGGCAAAAGGTTAAAAGCCCTGTGTAGGCGCAGTCAGAATTATTGACACGCCAGCAGGGAAGACTTTTTGACTCTCCAATTGGAAGCGGACGCGTGGCAGCAGGGCCCACGCTGAAGGTTAGACTTGGTCAAAGTTCCATTCTAAGAGAGATGGTTGACCACCCAATAGAAGAAGAACACGCGCGGAGTACAAAAAAATGATACTCGCGGAAACGGTCCGCGGAAGAAAGGCCACCGCGGGACCCCCGCTGGCTCCGCGGAAGAACTAAAGATGTACCGAAATGGGTACAACGGCAGAGAAGCACGGGAAGACCCCGGGGTTCTATTTGGGCCTAGAAGGCAGGGCCCGGAAGGAACCCCGCGGGAAGCATGCGATCGCCGCGGGTCGCGACCTCGCTTTAGCGGGAATTGAAGAATTTCTTGTGGCTTGGTGGCTTGGGATGGAGGTAGCGTCGCGGAAATTCGAGTCCTCCCGCAGAAAAGACCTCCGCGGGAGGGCGAGTTCATCCAAAACCTGGAGGTACGGAAGGGACACGTGTTGGGGTCTTATAGGAGTGTCGTTCTGGGTTTGACCTAGGCCCAGGTGCCCTATAAATACCCCTGACATTCCCAATGATTGAAGAGGCTGACTTTTTCCGGAAAGAAAGGGTGTGAGCACTGATTCTGGGGAAGGAAAACATTCTTCCCCAGAGAGAAGGTGACCTCACTCATTCGAGTCCAGAGAAGGTCAGACGTCACCCCCACGGAGAACGTAAGGGACACGCTGCCTTTGCCTCTCTCATACCTCCTGCTCCTTCCCTCACCCCACAAGATTCTTCCCCTTTTCTCCTTTTTACTAATCATCAGCCAATCGCACCTCTCCAGCTCACATCTATACACGTAAACACCTCCAGCGGAACCCATCATCACCCACACCCTGTAGTTCTAAGGAGATTTCAATTCAACCTGGTGTACATAGGTCACTGATCGAATTCATTATCGCTATTGAATCTCTCTCTCTCAACTAGTATTGGACAAGATCACGTGGCAGAAAAAGGCTTAATTCGGATTCAAAATAGTGCACCAAGTACCCACGCCATTTAATTTCCAGTTTTTCCTCTTTTTTGAAGTTTATGTAATCGCATAAAGAAAGCACATAATTTCCTGAACTATAGATTCCACAGGTGACAATGGCATACAGCAGTATTTAAGCAAGTGTCTATAGTATGTGACGAGCAAATAGACAAAAACCGAATAGAATCAAATGTATAGCCCATATTGAAACCATTTTCAACCCATCTAAATCCATACCAATATGATTCATATGGGTTCAACCCATTATACAACATGGGCGGGTTGGGTTATAAGTGGACAGATTCATGGGTCAGGTTGCAAATTGCCACCTCTTCATCTAAAAGGTTTATCCAGATTTTTCGGCGAAAAAGAAGTAACCTAGGTTACGTACTAATTAATACCCACAACTACGAATTATGTCCCATAAAAGTAGACAGATTCTTCAGAATTGAGATAATAATTTGGTAAAAATGTCTCCCATTCTAGTTTAACAGGGCATAATAATGAAGGCAACTGTTCAAATAGAGTTAACTTGATGTGTGACAATTGCATTTGAAATGAGCTCTCTTTCGATGCTTTTCTTTCGAGAAAAAGGTAATTTTGCATCTTCTACAGTTCTATCTACCTCCAAACAAGCTGCTCCCAATAATGTCAAGTTATTAGCAGGGCAGAGCACACACAAAAGACAAAATTTAAGCAGACAGGATGACATTAAGGACGAAATTAACGTTTAGGGAATGACATTAAGAATAATACAGGATTAGTGATATATTGAGTATAAAAGCCACAAAACATAATGTTGCTATTCTACTACGTCAACTTGGGAAGCCTTGCGCTTCAAAGCACCTGATGTTGGTTGGTAGCCTATGGTCTGGTTCAAAAAGCACATCCCAAGGTGGTCCTTCAATTTGTGGTTGGTTCTTCTTGGTAAGCTTTCTACCAAGGATAGGTTGTGTAATTGGGGGATGATAAATGATTACATTTGTGTGTTGTGCCGTGGGGGAAGTGGAGACTCATTCCCATTTGTTTTTTGATTGTCCTTTTTCCTCTTCTGTTTGGCTCTAGGTTAGGGCTGCTTGTGGCCTTTCAACCCACGCGTGGGATCTCAATTCTGAAATTCAGTGGGGTCTTCTTCATAGCAAGGGAGGTTCTATGAGGTCTACTTTGTTTAAGCTCTGTTTAGCAGTCTCTGTCTGCCATCTTTGGAAGGAACGAAATGGTCGTATTTTTCAACAGTTGGGACATGAATCATTCTGCTATTGAGAAGTTGATTTTGGAGGAATTGAAGAGTTGTACTAGCTCTTGGAGACATGAGATCAAATCCCCTGACAATTTCAGAGTTTGTTGTGATTGGAGGATTACTGATTTAGTTTTCTTGTAATTTTTCTTGTTTTCTAGTTTGGTTAGGCTGGTCAGGTTTTGTTTGAAATTAATTGGTCTGGTTGTATTCATTCTCAAGGTCTTTCCTTGAGTTTTGGGCTTGGTCCCTTTATAAATCTGCCTTTCTCCAAAAAAAAAAAACCATGACTACCATAATAAACTGCAATGGAAGATATCATTGACATACATGAGCATCAAATTCCATTACGATTCCAAATCATCATGAAGCTGAGATACATTATCCCCTGAAGAAAGAGTTACCAACATATATGTCCTATAAAATCACCTTTATTACACTCCGGAGATTGCAGAAAGACCTTCTCAAAGACCTTAAGTAAACTAGTAGCAAGATTAGAGCATAAAGTTGTTCTTGTTTTCTCTTGTTTTTTTCTATTTCCTTTTACTTCTCTAGACAAATAAACAACAGGATGAAGAGGTTCACCATGCTGCTTCTTTGCTTGCAATCTTTCTCAACCTTTCTTTGCTTCCTCACTTTGATCGTGTCATCCCGCCAAAACCCTAACAAACAGCAATTCTTAAGATTAGAAATACAAAAACAGATTACACAAGATAAGCACTGAAAACGTAAAATTGATCAATATCAAGCGTGGAACATAGATAGGGCTACAACATTCATTTGCAGCCTCATATGAATACAAAGCATTAACAATGAGGAACAACAGTAGTAGCAGATTCACAGAATTTAGGCTAAGTGGGAAGTTATAAATGCCTGGTTTCTGCTGCTTCTGTACTTTCTATTTCTTCTTCTCCACACCCAACTTCAACCTCCCTTTCTTCTTTACAGGCAACTTCATCCTCCTTTGTTTTCTCCGGACTTCCAAGTAAAACAAGGCTTTCCACATAAGCATCTGTATGCAGTGATTCATCATACCAACCCCTTGTATTGCTGCGAATTCCAAGCCCCTTCACTTGTGCATCTCTAGGACTAAAAGAAATAAGATCCCCTCGAGCTTTGATTAGGAGTTCACCTTCCTTTCGGAAACCAATTAGCATGTCAAATCGTTCACCAATACCTACATCAATAAGTTTAGTCCATGAGCTTGCCACCCCATACTCTTTCATCACCCATATGCACCAACTTCTTTCGTAACTAAAACCCTTCTCCTCTATCACAGAAAGTGATCCTTGAATAACAGCAGGAATAAGCCCCCAAGGCAAAAATGGTACATCAGCTGGTAGTGACATACTATGAAACGCCTCATCACCCATATGGAATGATAAAAACATAATGCAATGCCTTTCCATATCCGCTCCAATCCAATGAGCAGCACCATTTAAATAAGCTTGAGTTGCCCTTCCACTAATAACACAAGGAAGACCCAAATGGCTAATGTTCCGCCAAGCGCCAGTGCTCAGTGAGTACAAATCAATCTCCGGCGGGACCTCTGATTCGAAATCAAGAAGACGAACAATCCTGACCACCTTATAGTCATTGGACTTAGCATCAAAGCCGAAGCCAATCGCATGATCAAAGCCTCCGTGCGAAGTGAAGGTAACCCTAGGCTTCGGCAGTCTCACCCACTTCTGAATCGTGGGATTCCACAGAATTGTGTTGTCCACATATGTCATCTGATCGTCTGTGAGGCACAGAATCCCGTTGCAACTTCCAACTATCCGATAGAACCGATTATAAGCCATATTGAAAGGGAACTGAAGCTTGGCATACTCATCAAATGCTTCGTTGTCACAGTGAAGGGAGTAGAGCTCTTTCCTGCCCTCATCATCATCGAAGCAGGTCCGCACAAGCAAGAGGTGGTGGGCATTGTTATAGGCTTGAGTAGGTGGTCGATTGAGGTGGGAATCGATGAAACTAGGGTTTACAATTAGGGAGTGCCATAATTTGCAGATGGAGGTGCATTGCAAGATAGTTTTTATGGGTAGTCTGGTGAAGATATTGACTAGCACATCTTGCGGAAGATAGTCTGCCATTTTCTTCTTCAAATCTTCTGATTTGGGGATTTTCAGGAGTAGAAAGATATTGACCCTACCACTATTTTGGCTTCAGAAATTAATGAAAACCCTGATATTAGCTTTCAGCGTTGCCATTGAAAGTTGAAACCCTTGTTGTGGAGCTCGAATATCTTCACCCTTGTCGTGGAGCTCAATAATCTTCTTCACTATCCAAATAAATCAGCATCAAACATTGCATTTTCTTTTTAGTCTACTAGTAAAAGTTTACGTGCGATGCATGTGGTTGTTTCTTATGGTACTATCTTATAAGGATACCTCCTAAGCATGTGGTTGTTTCTCATGGTACTATCTTATAGTGATATCTCCTAAGCATACAACTTTAAAGTGGAGGTGAATTCGACCCCCAACAACTCTGCTTAGGCAATAGATTCTACATGATTTTATGCATAAGAAGTCATCAAATTAGTCTCTCTCTCTCCCTCTCCCTCTCTAACAATCACCCACACACATAATTTGAAGAGTAAAAACTTCAAAACCAATTCAAAAAAATAAATAGGCAGTGACGTTTTATTCGTGTATAACTTCCAAAGCATTACAACCAAATAATGAACTTCCATCAAACTTCGACAAAAGTAATGACCTTTCAATACTCCTATAAACAAAAATTTATCCCAGGAATCGAACGTTGTCACCTACTTGGATCATGTGTAATCATCGCCAGTGCTTCTTGTTATATCTACTGTTCTTTACTACAAAGAATTGTTGCTTTCCAGAAATCTGAACAGTTAGAAGTTGAAACTTCAACTGCATGATCCAAATATTCCCTTCACTGCAATTCATGACTACAAAAAGACATGCAGATTATCCAAACTCTACTGTATGCAATTAAAGGTTATATGATTGAAGTTAAATATCTATCAAGATGTCGTGAGATACTTTACATAACTACATGTGAAAATACTAATGAGCAGGTTCACTATTCTATGACTTATGGAGCCATTTTATGCCAACAGATGTAAAAGTAACCAAACAAATTAACTAAGAATATGGAGGACAATTCCACAGCTACGTAGCTATTCGTAAAGGTTTATGTGGACCAATTAACTATATGTTCAAAAACACTAATTAGCTGAACATCAAAACTTTAACTCAATGTGGAATGACATGGATGAGGCAAACTAAAACTGGAGTGATCTTGTTTCTCCAATATGTTCCAACAATGTGAAAGGCACCATGAATCCCCAGCAAAAAGGAAAAATTGATGAGCTATTGACGCTTCTTTAATGCCAAAGCTGTCTTTGAGCTGAATTTATGGATATTCGTTAGTAGACAAACACACAACTTCATCCAGTTTAAACAAGAACATTGCTAGCTTGTAACTATTCACAGATAGATTGGAACTCCTCAGATGGCTAACAGTCCAGGGCATCTCTAGAAAGAAAGAAGACAGTGAATGATCATCAATTGATATTTATGTCTACAAGTATATTGTCAAGAAGATAGGTTTCGAATATCGATTATTTACTAATCTTTGTTGCAGTGCTTAGTAAAGTACTTTCAAAGCTTATGAACCATTAAAACTTCATTTTACATACCTTTCGCATAGCAATCATTATGCTAGAATAGCAAAGAGAAAGAAAGATACATCTAGGTGTACACAAAAAAAAAAAAAAAAACAATGCCCATAAGTTAGTAGTCATGAAAGCATAATGGATTGGACAATATAGACAAATATTTGTTAAGCAGAGTTTACTTGGCTGAAAATATTAGTTGTGGTACCCAGTACTTTCTCTCCATTGGTGAAAAGAAATGCATTTTAGAGGCACGATGACTTTATTTGAGAGAACTAACTTGCTTTAGAGTTTGGACACAAGTCAGATACCCCTCAGATTAGCTTCAAATGTCAAAAAGAAGGTATACGATGCATTAGCTTGGTTTGATGTTTTGACATGGGAATGAACATCGTCTCAGTTTTATAGTTTAAAAAGCCCTTGAACCTCAAAATCCAACAGGTTCCAAGGCCAGCCTCAGTGCTTGGACATGGTCTTTGCCCAGAAAACAAGCCAAGGCAATCCAAAAAAATGGCGATTAGTTGTAATTCCCGTCAGTCCTAGTACTTGGGAAGGAGCTCTGGCCAGAAGTTCAATTCTCTTTTTAATGCGATAGGATAGGATCTCAGGAAGACCATGTCGGGCCACTCTAGTTTTTGGTCATCTAGAATTGCAACACGTTGGCCACTATTGTTGTCCCCCCTCCCAAATGTAACGGAAATCCCCCAGGATTTAAACCAAGCGTTTGTACTTGGATATGGCAAGATCTATAGTAGGTATTTTGTTACTCCTTCCATGGCATACTTATCAAGAATTTGCAGCATAATATCTATAAAGCAGAAAAGGTACTTAAGATCAAATGATGTTCTCCATATGTTTTAATCAGAGTAGCAGAAAGGTCAAGCGTGGACTATATGCTTGCTGGTCTTGAAAGCCTTTTAAATGTGATGCATGGAGCTACCAGAGGCAAGCCGCAAATGTATAAGCAGCTTGTGCCATTGAATCAATTGACTTACTCATTCCACCAATGGATCTTCTAGAGAAATTTTAGTTACCACAACACCTTAAAGATGGAAAAGAAAAGCATAAAGGTGCAGCTAATACAGCTGTAAAGAAGAAAATTATAACTTGGAGTAATTAATTATCTACGGCAGCTAGAAAAACAACCCAAGAGTAATTAATTATCTGTGGCTTAGTTAATGAAGGATCCAAGCTACAAGCCATTCATGGAAAAAGGTAAAAATTAATATGTAACTCATTACATTAAATAGCCTACAAATCAAAGCTTAGTTCTAAAAGCACTCAAGTGTAGAAAAATATCCAGTCAATCTAACTTCATCTCTATATAACAAAAGAACTACTGAGAGTGAGTTGTAGTTCTTCACATAGGGAACCCAACTCAACGCACACAGCAAGAAGGTTAATGCCTACGTTAGCAGGCAACTAAAATAAACGTTTGCTATTAGTTATCTGTGGAGGTGTTTTGGTACATAGTGTCATTTCTGCCATTCTACCTAGACTCTCTTGGATAGTATCTACACTTCAAGGTTTAGAAAGAGAAAGTCTAACGGCAAAAAGTATAATCGTGCCCAAGCATAATTTTGGCATTTTACTTTGTCGTTAAGCTCAAACTTTTTACAAGTAGGTGGATGAACCATCAATAAAAGTTTTTTTTTTTTTTCTTTTACAGGCAAAATTTTATTAAAAAAACGGGGAAAGGGAAATCCAACAAAAAGTTGGATAGTACATCACAAGGGCCGAAGCCCTGCCCAAACAGATTTGGTTCACACTCTACTACCACTACTAACAGATTTTATCATTCTCTAATGTGGAGAATGTGGAGGGACTAATGTTTTTTTTCTTTTTTTCCTTTTGGGTAAGGTAAAATTTTATTAGAAAACCCACATTACACAATTCAGGGGCATACCCCAATCCAACAAACCATACAGATCAACAAAAAACAAGCCTGAAACTACAACATCACGAAACAGGACAAAAAGTAAACAACAAATATTTACATATTGCCAAAGACTCTAACTGGGACATTCCACAGAGAACAGAGAGCTATGTGAGGACCTGACTTTTTAACTCTCCTCCAGCTCCAGGAGCTATGTTAGGAACAGAGAGCTATGGAGGGACTAATATTGTCCTAATAGAATGGGAAACCACTCTCCAGCACCATTCTCTTATACACAATTACTCCATACTCTTTTTTGTGCATTAGTGAATTCCTGGACCATTGTGTTGTGAACAAAGGCTCCACCAAGAAGTTACAATTCATTTTCGAATACAAATGCAAAAAATAACTATGACTATTGTAATGGCAAATGGAGAACCCTGCCGACCGTATAGAGTTTGGATTCAAAGAGGCGTTTCTACGAACATCTTATGCGCGAAAGGGAAAACAACGAAACAGGAGAAGGGAATCAGTACAGTTTGTAGCTAGATAACAACACTAGGAATGAAACATGTAATGATTCGCCATTGTAAGTGGTCAGAGATTTGAATGATATTGTACGTGGAAGATTGAACTTACTACGCAGTTTATTTTGGCAGCAGGAACATTGGCAGCGAGTACGGCTCCCGGGCTAGTGTTCGGTGAAGGCCGGCTGGTTAGGGTTTCAGTGACAGTGGGGCATCGATTTGAAGGTGTTTTGCTTTGCTCTTTCTCTCCCGGCCAACTGAGGCTAATGACAAATACACTGACTTACCTTTTTGGTTTTTGAAATTACAATCATCTCCCTCACTTTACAAACAATATAGTATATACCTCCTCTGCCGTTAAATAGCATTGACAGTGTTAACTTTGATGAGTAAAATACCAAAATACCCTCAACACATATAAATTACTGTAGATTGTGTTGACCTCTCATGCTCTATACTAGTTTCCCTTAAACTTTTTTTTCTTCGACATAATGGCAAAAGACAATCTATTTATTTGTTTTAAAAGTACCATTTAGTCTGTTTAGTTAGAGAAACGATTTGTCTTCAAATTATAAAAAAAAAAAAAGTAGTGCTAAATACCAAATATACTTGAAATTCCTTTTCGTTAATAGGAAAAAGTCACATTTTTAGTATCAGCATAGCACAAGTATGTAATACTATTTTATTTTTCTATCACTATATAATATAAGCAATAGAAAAATTCAAGAATTTATTTATTTTTAATTTACATTGATAGCGCACTATTGTAGTTAGTCTAAATATTTAGTACTTTTTTAATTCTTCTAGCTATAAAAAATCTTGAAATATTAATTTTTTTTCAAAGACCGAAACAGAGTAACCTAAAGACAAAAATATCAAGAAATTTTTTTTACTTCCTCTATTGGAATATAAAAACAGTAAAAGGAAAAACAGCAAACACTCTAATATGGAAAAAACTGGGAAAAAAAAAAAGAGAGGATTTTAGCTGGATAAAAATAAAAACCTGGGAGGAAGAAGAGAGCAAGATAGCTCGAGCGTTGGCCGAGGAGAAGCGGATAGCTGGGGGCCGGGGAGAAGAGAGGGACGACGATGGTGGTTTGAAGTTGATGGTTGGTGGTGGATGGGAAAGGAAGGTGTGGGTAGTGAATAAAGAAAGAAGAAAATGGTAAACATAATTTCCTGAACTATAGATTCAATAGGTGACATGACATACATCAGTATTTAAGCAAGTGTCTATCGTATGTGATGAGCAAACAGACAAAAGCCGTAAAGAATCAATGTATAGTCCATGTTGAATCCATTTTCAACTTATCTAAATCTATGTCAATATGATTCATATGAGTTCAATCCATATCAACTTATTATACAATATAGGCGAATTGATCAGTTATAAGTTGGCGGATTCATGGATCGGGTTGCAAATTGCAACCTCAACATCCATAAGGTTTATCCAGATTTTTTGGAAAAAAAAGCCATCAAAGTAACATAGGCTCAATTACTTACGAATACCCACAACTACGAATTATGTCCCAGAAAAGTAGACAGATTCTTCAGAATTGAAATAATAATTTGGTAAAAATGTCTCCCATTCTAGTTAAACAAGGCATAATGAAGGCAACTTAGAGTTAACTTGATGTGTTACCTTTGTATTTGAAATGAGCTCTTTTTCGATGCTTTTCTTTCAATTAAAAGGTAATTTTGCATCTTCTACAGTATCCAATTCCAAATCAATTGGCAAAGAGTGGAGAGGCCGTCCAGGCTCATATACTAGTTTTTGGAGGAGAGAATTAATCGATGTGGGACAAACTCCAACAAGGATGACATTAAGGACGAATTAACGCTTAGGGAATGACATTAAGAATAAGGGTCTTGCTAGATAACGCTCATTGGGCTGTCAACTTATGAAAATAAAAAAAAGTTCCTAAAAGGTTCTTAAATTAAGGAGCAACCACGTGTCCCTCTTCCCATCCCATCCCATCTAATTCAGCTTTTAGTTTTGTTTCGCAAGAAATAATTCAAGGACTGAACGTGGGCGTGCCAAGACTTTTCGTGTCTAACGTAAGGATTGGATGCCCTCTTCTGACTTCGTAACCGTGAAGGCGAGTATGTTGCGAACCTAAGGATTGAATCGTAATGGAGGTTCGTGGTTTTGCCACAACGAAGTGGACTTAGCAATTTCCTAACCGTGTAGGAAAGAAGTAACAACGTAAGAAGAAAGAATTTTATTAATCGTGTAATAAAGTTTTGTGTACAATGAGAAAGTAAAAAACCCGAATTACTTGAAGAAGTAATTGAGTTGGTACAGGAAAAATAAAATAGGTGTTTCGCTGGGAAGACTTTGGTTAAAGCGTTGTACTTTGAGGTATTGAACTCTTTTTTCTTCTTAAATTCTGCTATTTATAGGCGAGGTTCCACTCCAGCCGAACCAAGGAAATCAATTGCCAATTCTGAGATGCGCCAAGTGTCCCACGTTGCCCATGTACGGCGGTTTGTAGCAGTTTCTTCAAGATTATGGGTTCTAGTTTTCCCATAGGTTGTCATGTGTCCAAAAAGTCTCTTGCATCTCCAACCCATGGTCTATTCTTTCATTTGAGAGTATAAAATTCCTCCAACCCATCCTCTCAAGCCTCCTCTATTTGAGAGGATGAGATTTTGATCCTCCATATTTAGAGAGTGTGAGAAAATATGGAGCACTATGGACCCTTGACAGCCCACATCCAGCAAATAAGACAAAATTGTATAATGCGATTTTAATGAATTCTTAATTTATTAGTACTCCTTAAGAAGTGTTACTGTCAAGGCGACATCAGCAAACTCGTTCCGGTTTCTCAAAAAAGAACTTTTAAAAAAAGGAAGGTAATTTCAAACCCAAAAATCATGTGTTTACGCAAATAATTTTTCTACCAATATGGATATTGTTTGATAGATCTCATTGAGATCTTTTATACGGTGCAAAAAAAATTAAAAAATTATTTTTCATTTTCATTATATTTAAGTCTATAACACTATTCACCTTTTAAAATGGCATTTGTATCCTTAGAGCATCTCCAACCCATGCTCTATTCCTCCATTTGAGAGTATGGAACTCCTTCAACCCATCCTCTCAAGCCTCCTCTATTTTAGAGGGAAAAATAGAGGGTTTGTGGTTGGAGTAAATAGGAATAGTGATTTCCTCTAAAATCACTTTACGAATAAAATAGAGTATTTTGATACTCTCAAATAGAGTATTGGATTGGAGATGTTGGTCAGGCAATCCTCTCACATTTTTCGATCATAGGCAGTTAATAGTAATTATCAAAATAATGGCTTCCCTTTTTCCCTTTTCTCGTGGGAATTAAAAGAATAATGGGCCATTTTGACCAAGTCAAATAGCCTTTGCCCAATAACTATTGACCACCCATTATCTCCATTCTACATAATATTCTTGAACTACCGGATAATCAACACGGGTCATGGGCTCTTTTTAATAATTAAGGTTGCGTTCCAGTTTATCTTCTTTTTCTAAAAGTTTTTTTTAATTTTTAAATTCAAATATAATGAAAATAAAAAATAAATTTTTGATTTTTTTTGCACCGTATAAAAGATCTCAATGAGATCTATCAAACAAGATCTATATTGGTAGAAAAATTATTTGCGTAAACACATGATTTTTGAGCTTGAAATTACACTTTTTTTCAAAAAATACTTTTTTGAGAATCCGGAACACCCCCTAAGCCCAGAATATCTTTAGTCCGTAACCGGATTAAGTTAATATTAATCGGGCCCAATTAATATTGTCTTGGCCCATTAATTTTAACTCAATACATCTCTATTTTTTGGCTCAATTTAATCAAATAATAATTAAACGGCCTTTTAGCGTAGGTCCAAAATTTGGTGCAAAAAACGGGTGTAAACAAGTTTACATCATTGTACTGTGGTCGCTTGTCTTTTCTTAGATGGAATGACAATCTTAACCTTCTTTTTTTCTGCCCCTTGAGAAAACCCCGCTTGGCCTCCCCCTCTCTCTCTACAATAATGGCAGCAAAATCCCTCCCATCTCCCCGAAAACCCTTTTTCCTTTCTCATGCTCCGTGTTGCACAGCCATCGGCGAGGCCTTGCCGGCATCGGTCTGACGATCGGAGACATCCACCGCGTAGAGCTCGTTGAGTACTACAAATGTACCAAAAATCAACTCGATCAAATATTTTTAAGTGCCTCATCGGAATACATATAACTTGAAAAAAAAAAGAATCCTAATGATACGAAACACTGGATCAAAACTACTAAATCCATTTTTTTCAAGTTATATGTGTTCCGATGAGGCACTTAACAATATTTGATCGAGCTGATTTTTAGTGCACATGTAGAACTCGACGAGCTCTACGCGGTGAACGTCTCCGATCGTCGGACCGATGCCGGCAAGGCCGCGCCGACAGCTCCGCAGCACGCTGTGCAACACGGAGCTGCACAACACAGTCCCCGGATCCGTTCCTAACAAGGTGGAATATGTGGAATGGAAAACGAGCGAAAATGAAATCACGTCCAGCCAATTCTTTGTGCAGAACTGCAGATTTGACAACTTCATTTCTTTGTGCAGATTTTGGAGGGAAAAAAGTAGAAGGTAAATGAACGATTCCCGCCCAACGAACGCGTAATCTTTTGTCCAATGTTTTCATATAAAATTCTACTTCTCGCCCCTACGGCGTCCATATATATTAGCCATCATGCCTAGCCCTTACTGGCCGACGGATCGACATGGTGAAGAACAGGGAGTGTGGGACTGACATTAAATACTGCAGCAGAACAGAGTGAGAGCCTTTTTTCCCACCTAATTGTTGCTGCGTTTTTATGTCTTCAATGTAGCTTCATTTTCTTCTCACTTTCCTTCAATCTATTGCCCAACATTTTTTTTAAAACTGGAATAAAAGGCCCGGAGGCAAGGTGATAAAAAAAACTTTCACGGAATTAATCTTATTCCCAAATATAGGTTTTTGTTTTTTGGTAAAAGGGTGGGGGGTTTGGTATGAGAATTGTGTGGGGCCTCTTCTTATTCACGTCATTGTTGACTTTCTTTTTACAAACTTGCATTAATAGTAATGAAATCTTATCGTTGAAGAATATTCTATATTTAATGCCCTTCAACTTGTGCCCCGGGGGCACTTGTTAGCCAGACCGATTGTTTATTGGCTAGACAGGAAACCCCTTTCGGAAACAATAAGAAAATTCAAGTTTCAAATTCTGTCACATATCCTTTCAAATCGAATTGGGGGATGGTGCTGTGCAGTGATGTGTGCAGCACCGTACTGCGCATCTCCGAGCCATCGGATTGTTGATTGCCAAGATGAGATCTGAGCCGTCGGATGCACGATCCGACGGCTCGGAGGTGCGCAGCACGATGCTGTACACCTCACTACACATCACCAACCCAAGTCCTTTCAAATCATTCCGAAGTACCACACAAAAAAAAAAAAAAATCCTTTCAAAACTGTGATGTAGTCAAATTGGAGCCGAACTGCGGACAATCAGTTCATAATTGCAACTAGCGAGTTAGAAAAAGAATGGTGCATGTTCTGAACTTCCCATGGATCGACAAAAATACTTATGCTTATATGAAATTGGGAATCAATAAGGTCCGGTTTCGCCTAATGAAAATGCTGGATTAGTTTTTTGTTTTTAGAGTGTGTTCCACTAACTAAAATAAAATAAGTACTTATTTTTCGAATTAAATGTGATTTATGGTTAGAGAATGACATGTCTCGTAAAACAAAAAATAAGTACTCAGAAAATAAGAACCTTAGTAGAACGAGACCTATTCTGTCACGCCCTCGATTTTCAACATAGATAAATAATCTGTTTCAATAAACAAACTCCGCATAATATAGATATTACCCAAAAGCTCCCAAATGATCACTTACAAAACCAAGTCCCCAAGTTTAAGAATTACAATATTGGCACTACGGCCCAAATCTCATTGTTGGTCAAAGACGGTAAATTTAGAGGTTACATGATATCAAAAGTTAAAAGTAGTTCATATGAATTTGCAATTACATCCTATCAAAAGATCCAACAAAATAATGGCAGAACCGCTTCTCAAGGATGGAAACTTTCAAAGATGAGAGGTCAAGCATGCACTCCGCGTCTAGATCCTTGCCTTTTACCTGAAAATAATAGGTTGAGCTACACTAGCCCAGTAGAGAAATCTATACGCAAGTTATAAGAAAATATAATGAGTTATGCATCCAGAATGAGTGAACTACGACGGATATGCCCAAGGTACGTATGACTATCGAAGAACAACATGCTATGGCCAAAGGACTCTAGAAATCCTATGTGCAATACTCATCAACACACACGTCTAACTCAAATTCTTTACCTTCCCACATCAATCGTAATAAACCAAATGACAAGTTCACAACCGACTTACCACATCGCACATGATTCCACAATCATTCCTCACTCGTCTTCAAAATCCGTTTCATCCATCATCATAATCCTTCTTCAAAATATTCACTTATTTTCAAATAGATGCAATATAGAGAAATACATGACCTTTCATGGTCAAACTCCGTTGATTCGAACTTGAATAGCCGAGATCCGTTGATTTGTGCCCAAATACCGGAACCGTTGATTCATTCAGGAATACCGGAGGATTTTCAATAAAAATCCTTTTTCAAAACCAAGTCCTTTGTTTTCAAAAAAAACTTCGATGGAATCAATCATTTATCTCTTTCTTTAACGCTCACAAGCTCAAGCAATAAACAGCCCAAACAACAACATGTACTTCTACAATCAATCATAATTCCCTTCATCATGCGAGACATTCAACTGTATTACCACACCTTGCGTTACAGTGAATTCTCTTCACCTGGGTTTCCGCATTTCCACACCTTGCGTAACGGGCCCTCTAGAGTCCTCGCATTACCACACCTTGCGTTGCGGGACCCTCCATTCAAATTCTCATTTCAATCATATGCGCACAAAACATCGTTCAATATATAGGAGGATAACATTTTCCAAATTCACAATGTAATACAACTCGTAAGCATGTCACATCGTACATTGATAAATACCCTAAGATCACTTATTCCTCTAGGTGTATCACGACGCCCTTTGTTACGTACCGAACCCACAAAATAACTCTACGACGCACCACCCACTAGGTTTCAAACTAGAATCCTATAGAACGATCACCAAAGGAATCTAGAAGGATCAACGAGATGAATCATGAGGACACAAACTTCTACGATACCCTTCGGGTCACTAGGCAAGCTCATATCTACCTATTATACTCATCTCAAAGTCCCACATAGCCTACCGTACTCTTAAACAACCTTACGACACGCATTCCATTTATAATGACACTAAAATTGCATTCAATGAGTATCAAAGGGATTGGAACGATTAACGAATCATTGGAACCCAAGTAAACAAGTTTAGAGATGATTATAGTGTGTTTGGGAAGTGTTAGAAGTGGTCGGGAGTCAACACAATCAACGAACGATCAACGAGGTTCAAAACAATTTTCTGAGTCATTGGTACCAATACCTCAAAAAGTAGGTATTGGTACCAGAGGTATCGGTACCTCAAAAATGAGGTATTGGTACCAAACCAATCCAGTGAGCAATCCGAGATCAAGGTATCGGTACCTCAAAAATGAGGTATTGGTACCAAACCAATCCAGTGAGCAATCCGAGATCAAGGTATCGGTACCTCAAAAAGTAGGTATCGGTACCAGAGGTATCGGTACCTCAAAAAGTAGGTACCGGTACCAATGCATTACAGCAGGCGATTTTTGCAGGAAATCAAGAATGAACACAAAATCAAAATCCAACGAACTAAGGCACGATTTAGGCACATAATCACTACATAAACTCATAACAAGAGTAAGAAATCCCTACCTCAAGTGATTCGATCGAAACCCAAGCGATTGATCAAGCCCTAGACTCCGAAAACTTTGAAATCAACCGAATACTCCTCCTCCGAGCGAAACCCACGAAATTCAAGCTCAACAACGTATATAGAAGGTCAAATGGAGGTGGGTTTGTATGGGTTTTGGTGGATTTTTGAGTGAGAGAGGGAGAGATTGAGAGAGAGCCGAGAGAGAGAGACGTCGGGAGATAGAGAGAGAGTGAGAAGGGAGAATTTAATCTCCTACACACACACACACCCTTTTATACTAGCACTCACACTAAACACACTTGCACTCCCTCAAGTAATAATCCTAACACATTAACCCCAAATGAAATAAACTCAATAAGTTTCACATTTTACCTCATTTATAATATCGAATAAATCCTTTTAAAAATTTCTAAAATTACGGGTCCTTACACCCTTCCCTCCTTAAAGAAATTTCGTCCTCGAAATTTGCTAGACCAAGCCCGACCGAACATGCAACACATAGATACGCCTTAACCATAACGCTATTTATCATGCAACAATTCGATAATCCTGGAAATTTACGTCAAAACTCACATCAATCAACTAAAACAAATGTGGACATCTCCCTCGAACCTCGTCCTCCTCTCCCCACGTAAACTCGCACTAACCATATCGTATTATCCTTCCAAAACATGATTATACAAATCTAGGACACGTATCGGTTTCTTACCATAGGACACGGCGGCTTCTAACTCAAATTCGGATCGTTCTAACACATGCAATGGATTCGATTCGTACTTTCCCAATATCTACACATAGAGCGAATCACAAATACCTGAACGTTTCGGCGACAAAGTCAAACGATACGCATCTTCGAAGCTTCCCTTTTTATTGCGAAATTCCTATTTACGATTTTCTATACAAACACAAAGATCTCTCCTCTAAACGTAACCTGATAGTCCAATTGACCTCCCGAGACTTCCATATAGAAGGTGCGGTGATCAAGCGCCTCTTCCAACTGGATTTCATCGGTTGTCGCCTGGGTGTTCGAAAGACACGCGCCGTATCCAACACTTAATCTATCTTTCTAACGGTGAACGCTTCCTTCCTGCCCAAGATGGGACACACTCCAACGCAGTGATGCTCTACGAAACATACGATTCTCCCTCGAATGACTAAAGATGACGATAGCAGTTGGCATAATCCTTTGCTTAGTTCGGTCATTCTCTTTCGAGCTTCCAAATGTCGTCGGCGAAAAAAATTTCATCGTACTTCTTAATACTAATTCTAGCGGATCCACAACACAAGCCAATTCTTCTAAAAAAATCACACCAAACTTTCGCTCCAGGTTAGGTTATTCTAGATTACAAGAAGAATTCGATTTGTTATCTCAGACAAAACGAGCAAGTTCTAAAACTCAAGCGACGCCAATCAAGAATTCAAAGAATGGTAACGGGGCATTCGAAATTCAAAGAATACATGGAACCTTTAAGGCGGTTAGGCAACAAACTCAATGTATCTTTTATGATAACCCAAGAAATTTGAAATGACCGATCATCACTTTCTTATTGCTCTACAAATCAATGGAGTCAGTGAACAACCTCTTGGCAATTGAACGATGTCAATACTAAGGATAATTACAAGATAGTGGAATAGATCTCTGATAAACTAACCGATACAAGGTCAAAAAAATTGTCCATCAATAGAAATGATAAGAACTTCCAACGAGTTAAGGCTGAGCGTTACAGAACGAGTCATGTGCATCTAAAGTTGAGGACCCACAACAGAGTGGTTGTCACCACAAGGTTTTGCGCCAATTATGACTTAAGAACTCAAATAGGATAACAAGTTTCAACAGATAGACTCGTAACTGCAGCAATGAAATCCACACCAACCGAATAAATCTAGGCAAGCAAACAGATATAAAGCGGATACAAGTCCAAATCACGTGATTTCATAATTAAGGAATCAGGGTAAATGGTGGCACCAAAGTTGGTAACAATAGCAACAAGGTCCGAATTTAATAGTACCTATGAATTCGTATATCAATAAGTGTATGACCACGGATTAGGTTCAATGAGTGGAAGTTACAACATAAGAACTTACGCGGAATAACAATTAGAGACAAACGACGAAACTGTTAGTCGCAACGGAGGGACTTAAACTGACCAACGAAAGCCTACCCCAATCTTGATAGCGTCAAAAAAATAAGACCTTGAATAGGGGACGAGAAACACTTGTCAACTTCAACAGCAAAAATGTCATGAGATACTTCGCCACAAGAATTTGAATACTCTCAAGAAAAGCTAGAAACGGATTGCGTAATAGTTAACTTAAATATCAAGAATTTAACGAATTTCATGGAAAGTAGACTACGATACAATTCTAATAGAACTCAACTAGGCCAACGAACATGGGTACTTGAAGAAACAACGCTTACAAAATCGCATTTGGAATACCACCTACTATCATGGATACAACCAGTCACTTCCCAAATCATATCAATCCTCGCCATGCTTATATTAAAGAAGTCAAAGACAACACTTTCCTATGGAACGATTAACCCCTAGTCTCGAAAAATATGATCTATCGATATTTCTCAACACGCGTGGGCTAAGATTTCTTATTTTCTATTCCAAACATGAACAAGAAAAGGATTCTTAATAAGTGAAATGCTTCCGAATCAAAAGTGTTGCAGCGAATGAGTAAAACAACTAGGAAAGATGATACCTCAAACAAGTGGCATTTCTAAGAGCTAGAGAGAGGTAGGAAGTGGTAGTTTAGCGGCGGAACTGCATCTGTTGCTGTTTAGGTGTACGCTTCTGCTGCTGCACTGAGTTCGACTCTCCATGTACTCTGGATCCCCGAGGACAATTTCTCGCAAAGTGGCCAAGCTTGCGGCAGACATAACAAAGCCTATCAAATTGTGAAACTCTCTGATTCCCTGATAAAGTAGACGGTCGAAGACGAATCTGATTTTGCGAAGGTTGATTTGGTTCCCTTTGCCTTTTCCTCCCTAAACTTTCGACATTCCCTGACGACGTACTTAAGCTAACGGTTGGTTGTCTTTGTGTATTCTGGGGTTGCGACTGAATAACAATTTGCCTAGTTCTCGGTTGCTGTACTAAACCCAACTCATCCTGGATTATCTTCCTCTGAGGACAGTTCCTCGCGACATGGTCAAACTCCCCGCAAGTAAAACAAGATTTTTGACGCCAAGGACATTGGGCACGAAGATGACCAGGTTGACCACAACGATGACACACAATCTGATGCTTAAAAAGAACTCCCGGAGCTTCTGAATGAAATGGTAGTATGAGGCCTCGCTGGCCCTGCATAGACTGATCAGGTTTCCTCGGTTTCTTGCTTCCTAAACTTTCAACACTCTCGGAAGTTGATCTCGCGCTAACGACTCGATGCCTAGCCCCCACATTCACTCCGCCCTGCGTACCCTCCAAAGCCTCAACACCCTTCGCGCACTCAACGATCTCAGGAAACATTACCTCATCCCTAGTATACTGATTCGCCTCATCCTCCCCGTAAGCACTACAGCCCTGGCTATCATGATCCCCGGTCTCACCCCACCTAACTCCACGTCTCGATGACATCCTACTATAGAAACATAAGAAAGAGGATCATCAACATTAATCACATTACTATCAAATACAAGGCTCCAACCTTTCCAACAGGAGGTTAACAACTATACACCACTCTACTGCAATGTAAATGCAAAGACACATCGATGGACTAATACCATTCATGCAAGCACACATGTGATTTTTGTAAAAAGGATGCAGCGATTTTGAACCCATGAGACTAAAAGTCTCCCCACGGTCTCGAGGTGTTCTAAACCTAATGCTCTGATACCAATTTGTCACGCCCTCGATTTTCAACATAGATAAATAATCTGTTTCAATAAACAAACTCCGCATAATATAGATATTACCCAAAAGCTCCCAAATGATCACTTACAAAACCAAGTCCCCAAGTTTAAGAATTACAATATTGGCACTACGGCCCAAATCTCATTGTTGGTCAAAGACGGTAAATTTAGAGGTTACATGATATCAAAAGTTAAAAGTAGTTCATATGAATTTGCAATTACATCCTATCAAAAGATCCAACAAAATAATGGCAGAACCGCTTCTCAAGGATGGAAACTTTCAAAGATGAGAGGTCAAGCATGCACTCCGCGTCTAGATCCTTGCCTTTTACCTGAAAATAATAGGTTGAGCTACACTAGCCCAGTAGAGAAATCTATACGCAAGTTATAAGAAAATATAATGAGTTATGCATCCAGAATGAGTGAACTACGACGGATATGCCCAAGGTACGTATGACTATCGAAGAACAACATGCTATGGCCAAAGGACTCTAGAAATCCTATGTGCAATACTCATCAACACACACGTCTAACTCAAATTCTTTACCTTCCCACATCAATCGTAATAAACCAAATGACAAGTTCACAACCGACTTACCACATCGCACATGATTCCACAATCATTCCTCACTCGTCTTCAAAATCCGTTTCATCCATCATCATAATCCTTCTTCAAAATATTCACTTATTTTCAAATAGATGCAATATAGAGAAATACATGACCTTTCATGGTCAAACTCCGTTGATTCGAACTTGAATAGCCGAGATCCGTTGATTTGTGCCCAAATACCGGAACCGTTGATTCATTCAGGAATACCGGAGGATTTTCAATAAAAATCCTTTTTCAAAACCAAGTCCTTTGTTTTCAAAAAAAACTTCGATGGAATCAATCATTTATCTCTTTCTTTAACGCTCACAAGCTCAAGCAATAAACAGCCCAAACAACAACATGTACTTCTACAATCAATCATAATTCCCTTCATCATGCGAGACATTCAACTGTATTACCACACCTTGCGTTACAGTGAATTCTCTTCACCTGGGTTTCCGCATTTCCACACCTTGCGTAACGGGCCCTCTAGAGTCCTCGCATTACCACACCTTGCGTTGCGGGACCCTCCATTCAAATTCTCATTTCAATCATATGCGCACAAAACATCGTTCAATATATAGGAGGATAACATTTTCCAAATTCACAATGTAATACAACTCGTAAGCATGTCACATCGTACATTGATAAATACCCTAAGATCACTTATTCCTCTAGGTGTATCACGACGCCCTTTGTTACGTACCGAACCCACAAAATAACTCTACGACGCACCACCCACTAGGTTTCAAACTAGAATCCTATAGAACGATCACCAAAGGAATCTAGAAGGATCAACGAGATGAATCATGAGGACACAAACTTCTACGATACCCTTCGGGTCACTAGGCAAGCTCATATCTACCTATTATACTCATCTCAAAGTCCCACATAGCCTACCGTACTCTTAAACAACCTTACGACACGCATTCCATTTATAATGACACTAAAATTGCATTCAATGAGTATCAAAGGGATTGGAACGATTAACGAATCATTGGAACCCAAGTAAACAAGTTTAGAGATGATTATAGTGTGTTTGGGAAGTGTTAGAAGTGGTCGGGAGTCAACACAATCAACGAACGATCAACGAGGTTCAAAACAATTTTCTGAGTCATTGGTACCAATACCTCAAAAAGTAGGTATTGGTACCAGAGGTATCGGTACCTCAAAAATGAGGTATTGGTACCAAACCAATCCAGTGAGCAATCCGAGATCAAGGTATCGGTACCTCAAAAATGAGGTATTGGTACCAAACCAATCCAGTGAGCAATCCGAGATCAAGGTATCGGTACCTCAAAAAGTAGGTATCGGTACCAGAGGTATCGGTACCTCAAAAAGTAGGTACCGGTACCAATGCATTACAGCAGGCGATTTTTGCAGGAAATCAAGAATGAACACAAAATCAAAATCCAACGAACTAAGGCACGATTTAGGCACATAATCACTACATAAACTCATAACAAGAGTAAGAAATCCCTACCTCAAGTGATTCGATCGAAACCCAAGCGATTGATCAAGCCCTAGACTCCGAAAACTTTGAAATCAACCGAATACTCCTCCTCCGAGCGAAACCCACGAAATTCAAGCTCAACAACGTATATAGAAGGTCAAATGGAGGTGGGTTTGTATGGGTTTTGGTGGATTTTTGAGTGAGAGAGGGAGAGATTGAGAGAGAGCCGAGAGAGAGAGACGTCGGGAGATAGAGAGAGAGTGAGAAGGGAGAATTTAATCTCCTACACACACACACACCCTTTTATACTAGCACTCACACTAAACACACTTGCACTCCCTCAAGTAATAATCCTAACACATTAACCCCAAATGAAATAAACTCAATAAGTTTCACATTTTACCTCATTTATAATATCGAATAAATCCTTTTAAAAATTTCCAAAATTACGGGTCCTTACATATTCTAATAATTCCTTGTCAAGACGAATCAATAATTTACAAAAACATTAACGCAAAAGTAACAAATGAAAAAAAAATTGAGTAACAAAAATAATCCGGCTTTCTTTACAATATAAAAGACATTAAAGGTAGAGAAAAATTATTTTTTCATTTTAATAAATTTTTGAGTCTTTGATGGAGTAATACTTTTTTACTTTTAAAATTTTATTTATCAAAACGAGTGATTATAATTCACAAATTTTGGCACAAATTTGATAAGACTTTAAAGAAAGACGATTAGAAAACACTAACAAAAAGACAAATTTGATAAGACTTTAAAGAAAGACGATTAGAAAACACTAACAAAAAGACAATAAAAATTTAGATGAAATGAGAATCCACGATAAAATGAAGATTGAAATATTAAAACACGTGTGAATTTGGGTGATGAAGGAGAAAGGCAAATTTTTTTTTTAATAAGCGCTTCATTTTTTGGAGTTAAGACGTGAAGACCCACAATTTAGAAATGGTGATGGTGTAAATTTTGTCATTTCCCTTCACAACATACATTTTTTTTTTGATCCGCCTTCACAACATACATCACTTCAGGCTGTCTTCAGCATAGGGGAGAGAAAGGCTGCCCTTGCATTTGAACTGACGGGAAAGGACTGTCCTATTAAGTGCGTGGAAGACACTTTGGACTGCCCTTTGAGCTGTCCGTAGAATTTGCCAAATACAGGATTAGTGATATCTTGAGTATAAAAGCAACAAAACATGACTACCATAATAAACTGCGGTGGAAGATAGTGTATCATTGACATACATGAGCATCAAATTCCATTACGATTCCAAATCATCATGAAGCTGAGATACATTATCCCCTGAAGAAAGAGTTACCAACATATATGTCCTATAAAATCACCTTTATTACACTCGGGAGATTGCAGAAAGACCTTCTCAAAAACCTAAGTAAACTAGTAGCAAGATTAGAGCATAAAGTTGTTCTTGTTTTCTCTTGTTTTTTTCTATTTCCTTTTACTTCTCTAGACAAATAAACAACAGGATGAAGAGGTTCACCATGCTGCTTCTTTGCTTGCAATCCTTCTCAACCTTTCTTTGCTTCCTCACTTTGATCGTGTCATCCCGCCAAAACCCTAACAAACAGCAATTCTTAAGATTAGAAATACAAATCAGTTCAGTTAGGACTACAGATTACACAAGATAAGCACTGAAAACGTAAAATTGATCAATATCAAGCATGGAACATAGATAGGGCTACAACATTCATTTGCAGCCTCATATGAATACAAAGCATTAACAATGAGGAACAACAGTAGTAGCAGATTCACAGAATTTAGGCTAAGTGGGAAGTTATAAATGCCTGGTTTCTGCTGCTTCTGTACTTTCTATTTCTTCTTCTCCACACCCAACTTCAACCTCCCTTTCTTCTTTACAGGCAACTTCATCCTCCTTTGTTTTCTCCGGACTTCCAAGTAAAACAAGGCTTTCCACATAAGCATCTGTATGAAGTGATTCATCATACCAACCCCCTGTATTGCTGCGAATTCCAAGCCCTTTCACTTGTGCATCTCTAGGACTATAAGAAATAAGATCCCCTCGAGCTTTGATTAGGAGTTCACCTTCTTTTCGGAAACCAATTAGTTTGTCAAATCGTTCACCAATACCTACATCAATAAGTTTAGTCCATGAGCTTGCCACCCCATACTCTTTCATCACCCATATGCACCAACGTCTTTTGTAACTAAAACCCTTCTCCTCTATCACAGAAAGTGATCCTTGAATAACAGCAGGAATAAGCCCCCCAGGCAAAAATGGTACATCAGCTGGTAGTGACATACTATGAAACGCCTCATCACCCATATGGAACGATAAAAACATAATGCAATGCCTTTCCATATCTGCTCCAATCCAATGAGCAGCACCATTTAAATAAGCTTGAGTTGCCCTTCCACAAATAACACAAGGAAGACCCAAATGGCTAATGTTCCGCCAAGCGCCTGTGCTCAGTGAGTACAAATCAATCTCCGGCGGGACCTCTGATTCGAAATCAAGAAGACGAACAATCCTGACCACCTTATAGTCATTGGACTTAGCATCAAAGCCGAAGCCAATCGCATGATCAAAGCCTCCGTGCGAAGTGAAGGTAACCCTAGGCTTCGGCAGTCTCACCCACTTCTGAATTGTGGGATTCCACAGAATTGTGTTGTCCACATATGTCATCTGATCGTCTGTGAGGCACAGAATCCCGTTGCAACTTCCAACTATCCGATAGAACCGATTACAAGCCTTATTGAAAGGGAACTGAAGCTTGGCATACTCATCAAATGCTTCGTTGTCACAGTGAAGGGAGTAGAGCTCTTTCCTGCCGTCATCATCGGAGGAGCAAGTCCGCACAAGCAAGAGGTGGTGGGCATTGTTATAGGCTTGAGTAGGTGGTCGATTGAGGTGGGAATCGATGAAACTAGGGTTTACAATTAGGGAGTGCCATGATTTGCAGACGGAGGTGCATTGCAAGAGGGTTTTTATGGGTAGTCTGGTGAAGATGTTGACTAGCACATCTTGTGGAAGATAGTCTGCCATTTTCTTCTTCAAATCTTCTGATTTGGGGACTTTTTGGGAGTAGAGAGATATTGACCCTACACTATTTTAGCTTCAGAAATTAATGAAAACGCTGATATTAGCTTTCAGCCTTGCCTTCGAAACCCTCGTTGTGGAGCTCGACAATCTTCACCCTTGTTGTGGAGCTCGATAATCTCCTTCACCATCCAAATAAATTAGCATCAAACATTGCATTTTCTTTTTAGTCTACTAGTAAAAGTTCACGTGCGATGCACATGGATGTTTCTTATGGTACTATCTTATAATGATATGTCCTAAGCATACAACTTTAAAAAGGAGGTAAATTTGACCCCCAACAACTCCGCTTAGGCTTCGAATTAGGCGACTCTCTCTCTCTCTCTCTCTCTAACAAACGACCACACACATAATTTGACGATGAAAAACTACAAAACCAATTCAAAAAAATAAGGCAGTGACGTTTCCAAAGCATTACAACCAAATAATAAACTTCCATCAAACTTCAACAAAAGTAATGAACTTTCATTACTCCTATAAAAAAAAAATTAATTATCCCAGGTTTCGAACGTTGTCACTTACTTGGATCATGTGTAATCATTGCCAGCACTTCTCATTATATCTACTGTTCATTACGATACAGAATTGTTGCTTTCTGGAAATATGAACTGTTAGAAGTTGAAACTTCAACAGCATGATCCAAATATTCCCTTCAATGCAATTCATGACTACAAAAAGAAATGCAGATTACCCATACTCTACTGTATGCAATTAAAGGTTATATGATTGAAGTTAAATATCTATCGAGATGTTGTGATATGAAAATGCTAATGAGCAAGTTCACTATTCTATGACTTATGGAGCCATTTTATGCCAACAGATGTAAAACTAACGAAACAAATTAACTAAGAATATGGAGGATAATTCCACAGCTATGTAGCTATTTGTAAAGGTTTATGTGGACCAATTAACTATATGTTCACCAATTAGCTAGCTGAACATCAAAACTTGAACTCAATGTGGAATAACATGGATGAGGTGATCTTAAACTGGAGTGATCTTGTTTCTCCAAAATGTTCCAACAAGGTGGATGAGCTATTGACGCTTCTTTTATGCCAAAGCTGTCTTTGAGCTGAATTTATGGATATTCGTTAGTAGACAAACACACGATTTCATCAAGTTTAAACAAGAATATTGCTAGCTTGTAAACTACCTTCCCAGATAGATTGGAACTCCTCAGATGGCTAACAGTCCAGGTATCTCTAGAAAGAAAGAAGAAAGTTAGTGATCATCAATTGATATTTGTGTTTATATGTACATCGTCAAGAAGATAGGTTTTGTTCATTCATTAATCTTTGTTGCACTGCTTAGTAAAGTACTTTCAAAGCTTATGAACCATTAAAAAACTTCATTTTACATACCTTTCGCATAGCAATCATTATGCTAAGAAAGATGCATCTCGGTGTACACACAATGGCACAATGCCCATAAGTTAGTAGTCATGAAATCTTAGAGTTAACACAACACCTTAAAGATGGAAAAGGCATAAGCATCTTGTGCCATTGAATCAATTGACTTACTCATTCCCAATGGATCTTCTAGAGAAATCTTAGAGTTACCACAACACCTTAAAGATGGAAAAGAAAAGCATAAAGGTGCAGCTAGGATACAGCTGTAAAGAAGAAAATTATAACTTGGAGTAATTAATTATCTACGGCAGCTAGAAAAACAAATCCAAGAATCAGATATTGGGATACAATATGGGACTAGACAATTTCAGGAGGATATCCCTTGGTGTATGATGTTTGCAGATGACATTGTCCTCGTAGATGAAACCGCTAGAGGTGTTAACACGAAATTAGAAATTTGGAGGGAAGCATTGGAGTCAAAGCGTTTTCGAATAAGTAGGAGTAAAACTGAGTATATAGTGTGCAAGTTTAGTGGTACGAGCAGTGCGCTTGAAGAAAGAGTGATGATCCAAGACCAGGAGTCCAGGAGATACCTAAGAGTGATCATTTTAGGTACTTAGGCTCAATTATTAGTAGTGATGGAGAGATTGCCGATGATGTGACCCATAGGATCCAAGTGGGGTGGCTCAAGTGGAGGAGCGCTACTGGTGTACTTTGTGACAAGAGGGTGCCCACAAAATTGAATGAAAAATTCTATGGAACTGCCATCAGACCAGCAATGCTTTATGGGACAGAGTGTTGGCCTATTAAGAAACAACAGGTGAACAAGATGAGTGTAGCGAAAATGAGAATGTTGAGGTGGATGTGTGGTAAGACTAGACGAGACAGGATTAGAAATGAAATGGTTCGTGAGATGGTAGGTGTAGCACCTATAGAAGAGAAGTTGAGGGAGAATAGGCTAAGGTGGTTTGGGCATATCCACCGTAGACCAGGAGATGCAGTAGTAAAGAGAGCGGATAAGATAGCTTTGGGTAGCAATGCTACGGGAAGGGGTAGACCTAAATTGACATTAGATGTTGTGGTGCGCAAAGATTTGAGTATAGTAGGTTTGTGTGAACAAGTGGCCCTTGACAGAGCTCAATGGAGAAAAAGGATTCATGTAGCCGACCCCAAGTGATTGGGACAGCTCGGATTGGTTTGGTTTGGTTTGGTTAACTCATTACATTAAATAGCCTAAAAGCTTAGTTCTAAAAGCACATTAAGTGTAGAAATATATCCAGTCAATCTAACTTCATCTCTTTATAACAAAAGAACTACTGAAAGTGAGTTGTAGTCCTTCACATAGGGAACCCAACTCAACGCACACAGCAAGAAGGTTAATGCCTACGTTAGCAGGCAACTAAAATAAACGTTTGCTATTAGCTATCTGTGGAGTTGTTTTGGTACATAGTGCCGTTTCTGCCATTTTACCTAGACACTCTTGGATAGTATCTACACTTCAAGGTTTAGAAAGAGAAAGTCTAATGGCAAAAAGCGTAATCGTGCCCAAGAATAATTTTGGCATTTCACTTTGTCGTTATGTTCAAACTTTTTACAAGTAGGTGGATGAACCATCAATAAAAGTTACACCAATATAACAGATTGGGTTCACACTCTACTATTACTACTAACAGATTTTATAATTCTCTAATGTGGACAAAAAGTATACAGATCAACAAAAAAACAAGCCTGAAACTACAACATCACGGAACAGGACAAAAAGTAAACAACAAATATTTACATACTGCCAAAGACTCTAACTGGACATTCCACAGAGAACAGAGAGCTATGTAAGGACCTGACTTTTTAACTCTCCCCCAGGAGCTACGTTAGGAACAGAGAGCTATGGAAAGACTAATGTTATCCTTATAGAACAAGTACTCCATACTCTTTTCTGTGCATTAGTAAACTCCTGGACCATTGTGTTGTGAACAAAGGCTCCACCAATAAGTTACAATTCATTTTCAAATACAAGTGCAAAAAATAACTATGACTATTGTAATGGCAATGGAAAACCCTGCTGACCGTATAGAGTTCAGATTCAAAGAGGCATTTCTACGAACATCTTACGCTCGAAAGCGAAAACAAGGAAACAGGAGAAGGGAATCAGCACAGTTCGTAGTGAAATACTAGATAACAACACTAGGAATGAAACATGTAATGATTCGCCATTGCTAGAGGTCAGTGATTTGCATGATATTGTACGTACAGGAAAAGATTGAACTTACTACGCAGTTTTTCTTGGCAGCAGGAACATTGGCAGTGAGAAAGAACGGTTCCCGGGGTTAGGGTTCGGTAATTGCCGGCTGGTTAGGGTTTTAGAGAGAGAGACAGTGGGGCATCGATTTGAAGGTGTTTTGCACTCCCGGCCAACTGATAGGCTTATGACAAATATACACAGATGAACTTCCTTTTTTGTTCTGGAAATTACAATCATCTCCCTCACATTACGAACAAATTATATATACCTCCTGCGCCGTTAAATTGCATTGACAGTGTGAACTTTGTTGAGTAACATACCAAAATACCCTCAGCACATATAAATTAGATTGCATTGACCTCTCATGCTCTATATTAGTTTCCCTTAACTTTTTTTTCTTCGACATAATGGCAAAAGACAATCTATTTTTCTTTTAAAAAGTACCATTTACTCCATTTAGTTAGAGAAACGATTTCTCTTCAAATTATAGAAAAACTAGTGCTAAATACCAAATATAATTGAAATTCCTTTTCGTTAATAGGAAAAAGTCACATTTTTAGTATCAGCATAGCACAAGTGTGTAATACTATTTTTATTTTTCTATCACTATATAATATAAGCAATAGAAAAATTCAAGAATTTATTTATTTATATTTTATATCGATGGCGCACTATTGTAGTTAGTCTAAATATTTACTTTTTCCATTCCTCTAGTCTATAAAAAATCTTGAAATATTAATTTTTTTTTTCAAAGACCAAAACAGAGTAACCTAAAGACAAAAATATCAAAAACAAAATTATAGTTGAAATTGTTTTTTTATTTGTAACGTACTTTTTTCATAATTAATATACTTTTTATGTTTTATGATTACTTCTTAATATAAACCACAGAAACTTCAATTTTTTTTTATAGAAAATTCAAAAAATCCCTCAAAATAGCGGAAATCAATATATATATATATATATATATATATATATATATATATATTTCTTATTCTTTGGTAGTTAAAAACTCCTTAAGATGGGAGAAATCATTATTTACAAGTTAAAATGGATTTTATTGTTTTAGTCTTATAGACGACAGAAATTTGAAAATAAAGGGAAAAAAATGTACAGACAATCGAACGATCTACCTCGCCGTGCCTCCCCGCTTAGGAATTTCCAGAGTACTTCTTGTTTTGAAATGCCTTAGATCAATTTGCACATGGTTTCCATGTCTGCTCTTGAATGCCTTAACATTTTTCCATGCCTTATAGACATATTTTGATTATGCTGCATGAATATGTCTCCTGAAGTTTTAACTTTAGGTCTTCAATTTTTCCATGCTTTGTGGATGGCATTTACTTGTGATAGCCCCAACTTCGGTTTAGGGCTTGGCCCTAGCGCCAGTCCTTTGCCAAAGTAACAAAGTTGGAAGTAAATGTTTGGTCTTTCTGATTTGGTGGTTGTACTCAATTCAAAGATGAGCGTAACTGATCACAGAATCGAACGTTAGGTTGATTACGAGCTGTTTGGCCAAATTTCAAGTCGTTCAGATTAAGCTGAGGCCTAAGCCCCAATTTGGGTTAAAGCTCGGGGGGACTGAGGGTCCGGTTGTGCTTTTCATGGCCGTCTGAAGGGCCCAAGTGATGGCCGAATGGCCGATATACGTGACTGAAGTCGAATGTTGAAAAGGTAAAGATACATGTAAAAAGAATTTGCTCACAGAACAGATAGTAGAGTTGTTTCATTAACTTTAACTTCTGAATCAATTACAAGCTTTCACAAACAAAAATAGACGAAGGCCGAGCTGTACTTAGGCTGAACGACTGTCCACTTGGACTTCTTGGAAAACGGTAAGTGGGATAGATAGGAATGAGGTGTGGGTCCTTGAGCCCCTCAAAGATAAGCCTTTCTCAAGTTCTGAGCATTCCATGGATTTTCAATCTCCCTACCGTCATTGTCTTCCAATTTGTAAGATCCCCCTCCGACATCCTTCACTACTTTGTAAGGGCCTTCCCAATTGGGTCTAAACTTGGTCTTCTGATTGGCGCAAACCACTTTTCTCCATACCCAGTCGTCGGGTTTGAACTTTTTGATTCGGACGTTGCGGTCATAGCCCCTAGCGACCTCTTGCTGGGAGTTGGCTAACTTCAGCTGGGCTTCATCCCTCTTTTCTTCGACCAGGATAAGCTCAACTGCGACCTCTTCATCATTGGTCTTCGGATCGAACGTTTCAGTGCAAAGAGTAGGGAACCGGGATTCGAGCGCTATGACTGCTTATATGCCGAATGCCATGGCAAAGGACGTCTAGCTGGTCGAGCGCCTTGGGGTGGAGCGGTAGACCCAAAGGACATGAGGGAGCTCCTCGGCCCATCGACCACGCTTGGAGTCTAGCCTTCGCTTGATGCCTGCATAGATAGTTTTGTTTGTAGCTTTGGCTTGGCCGTTCCCTTGAGGATAGGACGGCGTGGAGATGAAGAATCTGATACCGAATTCTGCGCATAATCCTGTGAGTTCCTTGCCGACGAACTGAGAGCCGTTGTCAAAAACAATTGCATAGGGCACTCCGAACCGTGTGACTATGTTTTGCCAGACGAACCTTCGTACATCAGCTTCCGTAGTGGTAACCAACGGTTCGGCTTTGACCCATTTCGAAAAATAATCTGTGGCCGTTATGAGGAACTTGAACCCTCCTAGAGCCGTGGGAAGCTTTCCAACAATGTCAAGTCCCCATTGCGCGAACGGCCATGGACTTGTGATTGGTTTAAGTGCTTGAGCTGGTTGCTTCGGAATGGGTGAGAAAAGTTGGTACGGTCGGCAATGCTCCACGTCCTCTTCACAGTCCTTTTTCATTCCTTTCCAGAAATAACCTTGGCTAAGGGCTCTCTGACAAAGTGAGTGGCCGCTGGAGTAACAGCCATAGTTGCCATAGTGGAGCTCTTGAAGAATGGTGGGAACTTTGGTCGGATGGACTACGCGTAGGTACGGCCCGGTGAAGCTCTTCCAATAAAGTTGGCCTGTTTTTGAGAGCCAATAGTATGCCGCCTTGCTTTAGACGTGATGTGCTTTGATGCAGGACGCCGTATGACTACAGAGATAATCGTGCAACAAGAAAACCATAAACGATAGAAGTTAGAGAAACGCTCCCTAAACTCTTTTAATTTCAATAATAATCAGCAACTGTCTTGCCCAGAAGGCTTACAACTTATTAAATAGTTAGAGAAACGCTCTCTAGAATTGGTCTAAACCAGACATGAACCGGCCGAAACAAGTCTCAGTCTCCTTGAACCGGTCGGTACATATAGTAACCACAGTGCTGTTAACCGGACAGTCATGTTAGCGTTGACCGGCTAATGTGGCAAGCTGATCACTGACGTGGCAACCAACGTGGAACCTTTCTGCTGACGTGGCACTGCCACGTGGCGATGATGTGTCACACGCGTGGCACGCTTATGTGGCATCTCTGTCAGCTCTTCCTGCTGACGTGGCAGATGAGTCACCACTGACCCAGCATCTGCACTATTTGGCTCGTGTAACACACGGCCGCTAGTAGATCTAACTCGCCAACACGCGCTGCCTACAACCGGCGCGTGTGGCTTCCCCAGGCGGTTTCCGGCGACCTTACATGCCCGAGATCGTCTCGACAAGACGAAGGTATCTCTGTGCTCAAATCCTGCTTTCGAGCAACCTTGATTTGCACTCCAACAGATGCCTCCGCCCGTTTGCCTTTCGAAACGCCGGTGCAACCTCCTTGGGTGACAAAACACGAGGTTTGTGAGCACTTTTTTTTAATAAGAAATCGAACCCGTGGTTTTTCCGGTGACCCTCTTCTTCATCCCCGCTCTGATACTAATTGTTAGGATTCGGGGTCACTCAACAACACAACGATATGAGGAAAAACTCCCTTAATATTATTTACACAATAATACAAGATGAAAAAATCTCTCCAGGAGAGCCACAACCGGCTCTCCACCGCTCCGGTGAGCCACACCGGCTCACCCACTCGACCTCACCTTATGTCACACACTAACCCTAACAGGGTTTACAACTATATATAAGAGACTCCAAGGGTAGGTACGCTCAACACCCAACACTAATGGTGTTACACAAAATAACCCCACCACTATGGGTGGACCCCAACACGAAGACCCCAAAGAATGACGTAAAGGAACAAACCCCAATCACCTATGAGGACTTTCTCGAAGAAGAAGGAGAAAGGGACTTGTTGAGGGCTTGAAAGAAGTGCTTTTCGCAGTAGATTTTGTCATGTAGCTTCCAACCATAGTAGCGTCACCGCTAGCCATGGCTCCGGTGGCAACGGAGGTTGTCGGGCGGAACAGGTGCTCTCATTGCTTCCTCCACACACACACACACACACTCTCTCTCTCTCTCTCTCCTGTTGATCGATGTATGTTTCTCTCTATGAGATTAGTGACACGATCTAAGCACCCGAGGGTGTTTACGCTAGGGAATATGCAGAATAATTTTTTGTTCAATTTTTTTTTTGCATTTGTTAGTTTTACGGCAAACTTTTATGTGATATGGATGAGTAAGGATGAGAGGAACCGGAAAAGTAAAATTTTGACTTTTACACAAGTATTTTGAAAAATATCCAAATGAAAGCTTAAAAAATTATGGTGCATAAGTTAATCACTAGCATGAACGGGGCAATACAATAGCGTGTTGGGAAAGGGAGTGGGGAATGGAGGGGGTTTTACAATAATGCCCCCATTTTAGACGGCAAAAGGAAACAGAGTGTGGAGTGGGGACCTATTAAACGTGCATTGTAAATGTTGGGCATGCAATAGATACGATTTGTATATTGGGGACCAAATTGACATTTCACAAATAGTTTGGGGACCATCTGTACAAATAAGCCGATAGATAAGGACCATCAAAGTAAACATTTTCAAGTCTAAGGTTGTCAAAAAGAGCACATCAACTTACAAATGAGGAGTTATAATATAGCATGCACATGACTCTAAAATAAGCTTTATAACCTGCAAGTTTACGCCCAGAAACAAGTCTTTGACAACGAAGCAAAAGATAATTCTCCGACTAGACAAGCAATGTAAGTAGTACTTTCAAACCATTTTTCATGCCAATTTCAAATATCATCTCTACCACTTTCAGGAAAGGGAAAAAAGCTAAGTTTTAGTCTTCAACCAAAAAAAGAAAGAAAGAAAGATGCAACTTGTAAAAATCTAATGGCAAGAACCATTAACGTAAGTTTACCAACAAGTCAACGGGAATAAAAAAAAAGCAGCTTCAAAATAGGCCATTGAAAACTTTCAGGTTTGAATCAAGCCCCATACCTGGGTTTTCTTCTCTTATTTTCGTTGGCTTGCCTCACCCATTCTCTCCATCATTTTTCTCGTTAAATAAGAAAGATAAAACGAGCATCAAGTAGAACAAACCACAAAATATAGAGTTGAACCACCATAAGAGATTAGCAAAAGAGAAGCAACTCAATTATGATGGGCAAAGGGAAAGACACAGGATTTGAAATGAAGACAAAAGAATAAGAAAAATAGAGAAGTGCCGCCTCTACAAAATACAAATAGTGTGCTCCTAGGAAGGACCTTCGAAATGCTAGCTTTCTGTAAATGGATTTCTACAACATGCTATGACAGTTCGTCGAAGCAACATCTCAAGATTTTGAGGAAAAAAAAAAAACCTTGTGTCAATGAAGAGAAATCATATCCTTTTCCAGTCTGTGGGGATGCTGATGGTGTTTTATTTGTTCTGACAGGTGCCACACCATTAGCAGAAGTATTTTCCCCCATATTATAAATATTCCATGCAAATGCACAAGATATCTACAATACATGGACTGTGGAAAGGTGTCGGATAAGGGTATATCACGTATATCTCTATATCAGATTTATGTAGTTTTCATATCAAGGATATGAAGACATCACAGAACATTTCTTTTCCTTGAGATATTTCTTTTGACTTTGTGAGGTAAAATGTGAATTGCTATATAAGATGTGAAGACAAGTATTGCACCTAGCTTTTGGAATTTTAGAAGCATTTTCGTGGAAAAGTAGATTCCAGAATCCACAACAAATATTAACACCGGTAATGAGTTATGAATGAAAGACAAAGCATAATCTCACAATAAAATAGTTTTCACATTCTATAAAGCATATGTGATTCATCAAACATCTGATTAATAAAGTCATCAATGTGACCCTAAAAAGACAGGAGAAAGTACCTTGCTGATGGAAATGGAACAGAGGTCCCAACTGTCAATGTTTTTCCCATGTTTCCCATCTGTCTCAAAGGTAGAAATAAAATGAGTATTCGGACTCCATACAAACAATAAAATGAAGACTTTCATATATTCTACCTGCTGCATGTATTTTAGTAGCTCATTATTTCCAGTAGCAGGTGTCATCATTCCAGGAAATTGGAAACCAACGTTTGGCCAGTTTGGCGTGGGCAAGGTTGTACCATTTACCCCTGGTGGTTGTGCATTTCCAGCAAAATTTGGCAAAACACCACCTGTTTAGCTGCAACAGCCATAAGAAGGGACTGTTACTATTGCAACATAGCAAAGCAAACAAGGTATATGATTAGATGCACCGACTTCGAAAGTAGTAGTTTAGCAAGCAGTAAAGTAATCCATAAATATTGTTGTTGTTGATCTACCATTTGTTCGTTAATATAGAATTTACATATCAACCATTAACCACAAACTATACTTCATATATTACCACAGAAACAATAGTTCTTCAAATGATAAAGCCACTCAGAAATTTACCTATCAAAAAGGCTCATAAAATCAGTTTTAGCATCTTTTTGAGGCTTTTCCGATACCGCAGAAACTTCAGAAGGGGAGTTTGAAAATAGATCTTCAATACCAGAAGAAGAATGTGTCTTCTTACCCGTGTCAACACGACACGACACGAATCTGCACAACATTCGTCGAAAAATAATCAGACACGTTGGAACAGTTGGAACAATAAGAGTCATCGTCAAAGAAGGATGGAGTAGATCTGGCTTATAATCGGAGGAGAAGATTGTCGGAGCAGATCATTGCCGTCGAAGGAAGAGCAGATCGTCACCGTCGAAGAAGAAGAAGAAGAAGAAGAGAGAGAGAGAGAGAGAGAGAGAGAGAGAGAGAGAGAGAGACCTGGACATCGAAGAGCTGCTGCTGTTGCGGCGTATCTATGTTTTAGGGTTTTGTGATTTTGTTACTATGTAGTGTGGCTGTGGCTCTTTCTTTGTTTGGGTTGGGCCTAAGTGGGCTGGCTCAACTGGTTTACCCTTTATTATTTAGTACATCTTTTTGTATTTGTTGGAATGAATAAAATTTCAAATTAAATGATTATATTTTGGAAAATAATTTCATATATTTCAATAAATAATATAAAAAATTCTAAAAATATAAAAATTCAGCGGATCCCCGCACCCATGTCCAAATTCGGATACATATCCCCAAATCCTTTATTTTCAATTTTGAGGTGTCCGACCCTTAGATATGTACCCGCACCCGATTCTCGTACCCGTGTCCGTGTATCATAGGCTAGGATTAACAATCAATGTAAGGTCACAACGAAAGTAAAAACAATCTTGTTCAAATGAGGCAAACAACGACTTACATTGGAAACCTGCCCATGATCATCAACAGAGGCAACCTCCAAGCTATTACACAAGGACCATTCATTGAAAGCATGTTGAAGAGATTAGTAGCAAAATCAACTTTCGGGGCAGAGACAACTGGACTACATTCTACCACCTGCTTTGCTGATTCAGAAGATGCCACTATTGGTTCTGACTTCTTCTCAGTGATTTGTTGAGCCTTTGGCGGTAGAGTAACCTATATGAAAGCCAACTACGCACAACTCACCATTTCAAAGCTACGAGGAACACAAACAACGAAAGTTCGTATTCAACATACTGGGTCAGGTCCTTTAGGGGGTATAGGTATACTATGCTATGCGCCTGTTCCTTGTACGATGTTCTTGAAAGTTTTTTTCCTACCCTCAGATGAATTGGCAAAATTGCTACCATAGTCATGTCCGCTCCTATCCCCAGGTATCTAATGATGCATAGAAGCCTTGTCTTCCAGAGCTCTAGCAGGTGACTTTGTGGTGTTGTCTTTAGGAACCCATCTTTTATCTCCACACCTTAATTAAAACATTATAGGACTTTTCCACTTAAGGCTGAACAATTAGAATAAGATAGCATAAATTGATTGTGTTTTGCCAAGGTGAATAGGGTAATAGAAGGTAAAAAAAACATAGTTAGCACGAATGAAATTCCCAATCCCAACTCTATCATAATTGGGGGTAGCTTTGCTTCCCAATAGCTATTTTACTTCTCATTCCCCATTGCTGCATATAGGAATCACTAGGAGCATAGCTACATGCTACGCATGATTGGTTAAGCCCGTTGATTAGGTAATGTAAATTGTATACCATGAATGTGTTTTGGATTGTTAGCTCATTATGCATGCAATATGTGAAAAATATGGAAATGTTGCAAAGAGCATATATTCAAATTGATTAGAAGTTTAAGCATGGAATATTATAGACATAAACATTCCAAAAGTTTGTTGTTGTACACATGAACCACGGAGGCTAGTGCGTTTAAGTTCTCCGCCCCCAATTCAAGAAACTTCTTACCACTAGAAAGCATTCACGGCAGAAGGTGGCCCTTTCCCCTCTCCGAAAAGAGCAAAGTGGATGAGCAATGGTGAATGAGGAAAACTTGAATTTATAATCTGTTGGTTCAACAATTAATGAGACAAGAGAAGCAAATTCCAATAACGTCCCAAACAGAGGAATTGAGATTTCAAACCACACGAGATACACATTATAATAATAATAAAAAAAGATTAAAATCAATTTTCTTTGAATCACCCAAGAAATTAGCTCAGTGCCTGAAATCGACACATTGAAGAAAGAAAGATGATGTTGTAAATATTGCATATTGGACATACTCGATCACCAAGTATTATCAAGAAAACAAATGTATAAATTGTTCCTTGTTTTTCTACATCGTAGGATCTACCTCCAACAAAAATGATGTTGTATCTCTCTTCTGCTCATTATGGGGTATGAGATCCTTTAATCTATGAAATCCAAAAAACAAAAATTAACCACCCATCAGTTTTTGTCAGGCACAGTCTAGTCTTGTTGGAATATGAATACTGCATTCTAACACTGAAGGCCTAGACCTAAGAACCACGTATATACTAAGAAGGGACGGACACGTGTGCTGAACACTCGTTTGAATGTATCCTATTTTAACTTTATTCTTTAGGACAGGAGTTATAGCGATTCAAACACTTAGAGAGCAGAGTCCACGACGTCTATAAAATGTTTTAAACCATGTCGTCTTTTCAGAAGCTTAATAGCTAAGTTTGTCACTTTTCCTCATTCTACGGTTTATTTTTGTCAACTAAAGGTAATACTTTCCGCAACCTAAAAACTCTCATTTTTGCTATCTTAATCAGCAAATCATTTCTCATACACACCAGTGATAACTCTATCTCCTGAAGCATACTTTATATTAAGTACATTGAAAAGCATTTTGACATTAATCATTCTCACAGTCAGGACCCAACCATGATGCAAAATTGCTCTCGAAAACTTCTAGTGCAATTCATTTGAATAGAATAAGCCATCATGCTTATTACAATTGTGGACCATTACCTCTTCATAATTAGAACTACATAAAGGGAAAAATGTTTACAATTTTTCCCCGTAAGAAATTATTAAATTATAAGAGCATCAAGGGGATGCCTACACCAAACAAAAGCCAATGCCAACCTCGAGAAGGGCGGGAAGGGCCGTAAGAAACGTATGCACCGACTAAGGCACAAGCACCTTCCAAAGAATTCGTTTGGCAACAGCATACAAAAGTCTAGGTTAGGGGAGGCAACCCTCAGAAACCAATTAAGCAATACGTTAGCATACGACTCCTTTTCTCGGTCATTCAAAAGGATTTTATTACTCTCTCCCTAGATAAGGAAAACGATGCACAAAGGGGTCAAAGACTCAAAGGTCATGTCTTTATTCTTGGTTTACCCACCTGAGAATAGACAACTTACCCGTAGCGTCAAATTGGTAAATTCAGAAACTTTGCTTCCTAGTTCAATCAAAGTCTAGTAACTGGTACATATAGGAACCAAATTTCAGGCTGGGATTCGGAGGTTAAGCACCTAACCAATCTAGAGAGATCGATATTACATTATATTTTCAATATATGATATTTAGTGTGCTCATTTCAACTGAGCCTGAGAACAATAACAACAATCCAATCTAAACGGACTTTTATCATTGTAATTCCAAATAAAATGAAAAGGTTTTCCCTTTAAACGTGTTCATGCCTAGCCTAAAGAAGCTCTCACTCTGCCCATTACGATGTCTACACAACTTAAAAGACCAGGAGATTGTGAGAGATTGAATTTTTTAATGAACAGTCTAATCAATTCAGCTCCACCAATAAAAACGAACGCTGCTACAGGTACAGCAATCTGTGCACAGATTGTGCACAGATTTTGTTGTGGGACCCACCTCGGGTCCCACACAAATCATCCGAGCCGTTCATTAAATGTAAAACATTTTTTCAAGGGTTCCCGTAAAAAATAAGCTCAATCCAATACCTATAGGTGCTTCATCCAATCATCTAACTTTTCATTCAGATTTTCGGATAATGAAAAGTTATATGGTTGGATCGAGCACCTATAGGTATCGGATTGAGCTTATTTTTTACGGGGACCCTTGAAAAAATATTTTACATTTAATGAACGGCTCGGATGATTTGTGTGGGACCCGTGGTGGGCCCCACAACAAAATCTGTGCACAATCTGTGCACAGATTTGCTGTACCTGTAGACTTTCTGAATAAAAACTCAATTGAATGGAAACAGGAACAAACCAACCTCTCAGTTATCTTGCACCTTTGGCACTGCTCTGTGACTGAATGCTTGGACCATTTGACATTGGCCTTCTTGTTGTTCTTCCCATCTGTTTACACAATCAAAAATCCATGTTATGCACCCAATTCTGAGATGAATATATCCTATGTATGCACACAAATACATACACATATAATAAATAGGTATATGCATTAAATGCACCTTTATTATTGGAAGAGAGACCTTCTCCCTTGGAAACCTTCTCTTCGTCCTCTTCTTGTTGACTCTTAACTATTTCATGATATTGTCAAATGGGTACGACTGTATGATTTATTTGTCTTGTGCTTGTATGAATTTTCGAAATTAATAGATGATGAAAGAGAAAACAAACCCAAGTGAAACAATACAGAGATGAGAGATCTATTAGCATTTACATCAAAGAGGTGCGTTGATTGTTAGAGAAATAGACATGGAGTCGATGCCTACTGTTATTTTATTGAGAGAATTGGTTGCTGGGAGTTGGGAGTCAGGTGAAACTCTCTTGGGTTGAAACACTCCAGGGGGTGTGTCTGAAGAGGCTGTTTTCCAGGAAGCTTTCTGACATGGAATCTCTAGTCTAGTTTCCAATATGGTTATTTTTCTGTCTATAGAAGATACAAAACGCTATGCATCTGGTCCCTACAGCAGGTAACGAGCATCATTTAGAAATAATTAAGTGCAAAAAACAAAAGAGAAATAGCCCCCAGCCCCACCCCGCCACCCCCCCCCCCCCCCAAAAAAAAACAAAAAAACAGAAAAACAAAAAAGCCCCAATTAAGACTTGTTTCCATCTAAAGCCACAGAAATAGGATCAAGAAATATGTAAACTATAAATGCATGTATGTGTAATATATGCATAGAAATTGAAGGGGGTAAAGGTTAAACGCTCAGATCTGTGTGATCGAACGAGAACGAGAATCTGACTCTGCCATGGCTGCAACAACAGTTGCCCATAACTTTCTCCTACAGACCCATTGTGTGCCCTGCAAAGAAACGGGTCGATTCCTGGTCTATGAGTTTCATGCTCCTTTCTTGCGGTTTGTGGATAATTCCTCCACAGCAATTAGAATGTGGAGTGCTAACTCTTCTAAATTTGTGAAATTCATGGGAGGGTGTGCAATATTTTTCTTAGATTTCTATTTGGACACGATAAATGTTGTTTTAGTAGAAGACTTCACCATGGAACTATGTACACATCCAAGACTATCAATCTATACCTGTGTTGGTGAAGTTTAAAAGAGCTGCTTGCGGTTCCTTTCTATTCTGGGGTTCTGTGCGCGTTGTCTATAGCTTCCTCCTACAGGTACTAGTACTACAACTGAGGTGGTAAAAAATAATCTGAATAAGCTGATTGTTTGGAAGACAAAGGGTGAAAACTACACTTTCTTCAAATGCCATTTCACAAATTAACCAATACGAAAACTTAATTAGATCGATTATTCAAAAGATTACCAAAGAAGATCATGGTTAGCCTCCTACTTCAAGTTCGCTAAATTATCACGTGCTTTGATATAAACATTGTTATTCATTTCCATATAGTAATACTCGACTGATTAGCATAATCAAATACCTCTTTCAAATATTTGATTAGTTATCTCCATTTCACGGGTAGATCATTTTTATACCAGCAAATGGGGGTTCCATTTTCCATTCTAGCATTTCATTTCACGGAAATAATAGAAGTCGTGCGTATTTCAACCACATCAAAGAATTCAGAGCCACACAATCTCACAAAACCCTATTTTTTCACCATAAGAAGCATATGGTGGCAGAATTAAGAAATGATTGAACGAACATATATGTGCCGTAATAGGATGATAATAAATTTGTATGCAATCCAAATTGGAACGAAGGTGTTTTTAATGTTGGACTAACAATATCGGATCAACGTGTTGCAAAGTGATTCTTCTACAGTAGTCAAAGGGATTCCTGAAATATAGGATGCATAGTCTTGTAAAAAAGCATAATTTTCTTTTCCTTAAGCCTCTTTTGGTCTCGTAGACAATTGGCTAACACCTAGAAAAGAACAATCCAAATAAGGTCCCAGCAATCTAGCAGGCAATATAGTAATTTCATCTTCCATTTTCCTTTTTCTTTAAACTAATCCTACTAAAATTTACCCACTAACAACTTTGACGAACTGAGATCACAATGAGAAATTGAAAAGGACAATATATAGGGAAGGGAACAAACGTCACAAAGAAACCGAGATGACTCCACGCTGAACATACTGAACCAAGACGATTCCACATTGAACATACCTCAGTCAGAAACTTTAAGGAGCTTACTGGGTGGGTAAGAGCAACAGAGACTATATCAGTCCTGCTTGATGAGTAAGAGATCTTGCACAATGTCACAGCTAAGCATTTTTTCTCTTGAGCTGTTGATCCTAATCGAGTTGTAAGGCCCTCAATCAAGCTGCTTTGCTTTCTTCGCTATCATTCCTCGCCTTTTCTAGCTCTAGCCTCTCCTTGTAGATGACAAAGGTTCACCTGCAAATGAAGGTATGACAAGAAGGTACTAAGGTAAGAAGTTCAATACTCAACTACCAAGTTGGGTTTTGGAAGTAAACCCAAAAAAATTGGGTGCAATTACTAATGAACTTCCAAATAGAGCACAAGTTCTCTTTATTTCTACTGGAAAATAAAAAAAACAAGGTCCAACTACCTCCATTTCTAGCTAGAAAACCACACCATACCCAATTGGGTCCTGAAGTTAATACCAAAACAAGATATTTCTACACTGCATAGATAGGAAGGACAAACAAGAAGGTGCCCTATATTATTTTGCATACATAACCTCTCATGTAATAGGGCAGAAGTCACTTGCTGCAAGAGAGTTTTTTTTGTATGGATGTAGCCACAGGGCATAGCCATACTTTTTCATCCCAAAAATAACAAAAAAAAATGAAGCATGCATAAGTAGTTCAGCGCATTTTTTTTTTTGTCGAATAATGTTTACAGCAAGAACTTAAACCTGTTTTAGCTTGGAAAACTCGAAACTCACCGAAACCAAGAGCTGCATCCAAGTCAAGTTTCTTTCCCAATCTCAACCATCTTATCTTGGGTCCCTGACAAACAAACCACTTTGGAAGACAAACCTCAGAGTGTTGAAGTGGATGAAAAAGTATGGCTATGCCCTGTGGCTACATCCATACAAAAAAAACTCGAAACTCACCGAAACCAAGAGCTGCATCCGAGTCAAGTTTCTTTCCCAATCTCGACCATCTTATCTTGGGTCCCTGACAAACAAACCACTCTGGAAGACAAACCTCAGAGTGTTGAAGTGCAATGACAGGTAAAATGAAATCGAAGTCATAGAGAAACAAGTCAAATGACTCAAATATAACTCTGTGAGGGGCCTTGTACAAAGAATAGAAACCTGAAATTTAAGATACCAAAACAGTTATTCCCTCTACCTCCGATCCTCATCCACCGGACCTAAGGTGTAGAAACACCTTTGTCAATAATTTCAGAAGTACATTAACAACAACAACAAAACCTCCAAATCATATAATAGATTCTGCATTGCACAATATTGAGAAGATTCAAGTTCTTTGTTCGATTACCTAATCGAACTTTAGAAAATCATTTATAAACAAACCCATTAATTTAACACATTGAATTACCCAAAACTGAATCTTTAAAAAGAACCACTTCCTCTAAAAGAGACCATCCCTCCAAAACCCAATTAGGAACATATGGAAAAATGTGAAATTCTCAAACGATTAAAGCTATTCTGACAATTACCCAATATAAAAATCAACAAGCCCATTTCAGATTACACATAAGATTCCCCAAAAATGGAATACCAACAAGAACCACGGCCGACAAAAGATCAACCCATAAATATAATTTGATCAATTAAACTAATTAGACCCAATATCAGAGCTTCTATTCCCAAATTAAACAAAAGAAAAGAGAAACGTGCAAATAGGTTAGGTAAGAAAGTACCCTGAGAGTTCTATAGGGAGGAGGAGGAGGAGGACAAGGAGAGAGAGAGAGAGAGAGATAACCCTACAACCAGTGACGACATGTTCTTACGGAAAAAATGTCTAACTTCAGTGAGAGCTGAAAGATAAGATTAATTACCTCTAGAGTGAAGAGCAAATTTGAAACAAGTATTATTAAGGAAACTGTAAATAGCAGAAAAACATCAAATTAAAATTCAAGCAAATAGACGTGAATTTGATGAATCTGAGACCACAAAAGGAAGTGATCGTGGGCTTCTTATTATATCAAGCCAGGCTGGAGGCCTCTTGAGCCAGCTTCTCGATTATGCCGTTGTCGTCGGTGAAGCTTTTCATGATCCCCATGGCCTTGCTCGTGATCCCTATATCGGACCCTACTCAGAACTCGCAGCTACAAAATCTTCAATGCTCACAAATCCTGCAACTCCATTAGTCCATAAATCGAGTTCTCTCACTCCACCGCCATAACTAACCGATTTGAGAACAAATCAGCGTGAGTAGGTCTACTTCGTGGGAAGGACGATAAGATAAGAAACCTATCAAAAAAATAAACCAATTGACTGCAAAGCAAACAAGGTAGTAAATGATTAGATCACCGGCTTCGAATGATAAAGCCACTCAGAAATTTACCTTATCAAAAAGGCTCATAAAATCAGTTTGAGCATCTTTTTAGGCTTTTCCGACATCGCAGAAACTTCAGAAGGGGAGTCTTGAAATAGATCTTCAATACCAGAAGAAGAATGCATCTTCTTATTAGCATTTGGTTCTGTTGAGCCAGTTTTATCAGCTACTGATCCTTCAGCAGCCGCTGCAAAGGGTCAAGAGCCAGGATTAACAATCAATGTAAGGTCACACTGAAAGTAAAAATAATCTTTTTCAAATGAGGCAAACAGCGACGTACATTGAAAAATTGCCCATGCATTATCATCATCAGAGACAGCCTCTGAGCTATTTACACTAGGACTATTCATTGAAAGCATGTTAAAGAGAATAGTAGCAAAATCAACTTTCGGGGCAGAGACAAGTGGACTACATTCTACCGCCTGCTTTGTTGATTTAGAAGACGCCACTATTGGTTCTGACTTCTTCTGAGTGATCTGTTGAGCCTTTTGCGGTGGAGTAACCTATATGCAAGCCAATTAGGCACGGCTCACCATTTCAAAGCTACGAGGAACACAAACAATGAAAGATTGTATTCAACATACTGGTTCAGGTCCTTTTGAGGGTACAGGTATACTAATCCTTGTAGTAGCTGGAATGTTGTGCCTTGTTTGAGGTTCTTGAAAGTTTTCTTCCCTTTCCTCAGATGAATTTTTAGCATTGCTACCATGGTCATGTCCGCTCCTATCCCTAGGTATCTGCCGCTGCACAGAAGCCTTGTCTTAGCTCTCGCAGGTGACTTTGTGTCGTTGTCTTTAGGAACCCATCTTTTATCTTCATACCCTAACTGAAACATTATAGGACTTTTCCACTTAAGGCTGAACAGTTAGAATAAGACAACAGAAATTGATTGTGTTTTCCCAAGTTGAATAAGGTAAAAAAAACATACTTAGCACGAATGAAATTCTTAATCCCAACTCTATCATAATTAGGGGATAGCTCTGCTTCCCAATAGCTATTTTACTTCTCATTCCCCATTGCTGCATATGGGAATCACTAGGGGCATAGCTATGTGCTACGCACGATTGGTCATGCCCGTTGATTTGATAACGAAAACTGTATACCGTGAATGTGTTTTGGATTGTTCACTCATTATGCATGCAATATGTGAAAAATATGGAATGTTGCAAAGAACATATATTCACATTGATTAGAAGTTTAAGCGTGAAATATTACGAACATAAACATTCCAAAAGTTTGTTGTTGTACACATGAACCACAGAGGCTAGTGCGTTTAAGTTCTCCGCCCCTAATTCAAGAAACTTCTTTCCACCGGAAAGCATTCACAGCTCCGAAAAGAACAAAGTGCATGAGGAATGGTGAATGAGGAAAAATTAAATTTATAATCTGTTGGTTCAACCATTAATGAGATAAGAGAAGAAAATTCCAATAATGTCCTCAATAGAGGAATTGAGATTTCAAACCATGGGTGATACACATTATAACAAAAGAACTGACTAAAATCAATTTTCTTTGAATCACCCGAGAAATTAGTGAAACTTAGTGCCTGAAATCGACACATTGAAAAAAGATGATGCTGTAAATATTGGACCCTTGATATGATCCCACATACTTTTGGACTTTTTCCTGTAAATATTGGACATACTCGATCACCTGCAAACATACATTACTGGTCATTCACTGTAAGTATTATCAAGAAAACAAAATATAAAAATTGTTCCTTGTCTTTCTACATTGTAGGATCTACCTCCAACAAAAATGATGTTGTATCTCTCTTCTCCTCACTATGGGGTATGAGATCCCTTAATATTTGAAGTCCGAAAACAAAAATTAAGCACCCATCAATTTTTGTCAGGCACAGTCTAGTCTTGTTGGAATATAAATAGTGCATTCTAACACTGAAGGCCTAGACCTAAGAACCACGGATATACTAAGAAGGGACAGACACGTGTGCTGAACACTCGTTTGAACGTGTCCTATTTTAGCTTTATTCTTTAGGACAGGAGTTACAGTGATTCAAACACATAGAGAGCAGAGTCCACAACGTCTATAAAATGTTTTAAACCATGTCATCTTTTCAGCAGTTTAAAAGCTAAGGTTGTCGCTTTTCCTTATTCTACGGTTTATTTTTATCAGTGAGGAATTGCATGACAACTGAAGGTAATACTTTTCGCAACCTAAAAACTCTCATTTTTGCTATCTTAATCAACGAATCATTTCTCATACACACCAGTGATAACCCTATCTCCTGAATCATACTTTATTGAGTACATTGAAAAGCATTTCGACATTAATCATTCTCACAGTCAGGGCCCAACCATGATGCAAAATTGCTCTCGAAAACTTCTAGTGCAATTCATTTGAATAGAATAAGCCATCATGCTTATTACAATTGTGGACCATTACTTCTTCATAATTAGAACTACATAAAGGGAAAAATGTTTAATATTTTTCCCATAAGAAATTAAATTATAAGAGCTTCAAGGGGATGCCTACACCAAACAAAAGCCAATGCTAACCTCAAGAAGGGCGGGAAGGGCGACTAAGGCACAAGCACCTTCCAAAGAATTTGTTTGGCAATAGCATACAAAAGTCTAGGTTAGGGGAAGCAACCCTCAGAAACCAATTAAGCAATACGTTAGCATATGAATCCTTTTCTCGGTCATTCAAAAGGATTTTATTACGCTCTCCGTAGATAAGGAAAACGATGCACAAAGGGGTCAAAGACTCAAAGGTCATGTCTTTATTCTTGGTTTACCACCTGAGAATAGACAACTTACCCGCAGCGTCAAATTGGTAAATTCAGAAACTTTGCTTCCTAGTTCAATCAAAGTCTAGTAACTGGTACATAGAGGAACCAAATTTCAGGCTGGGATTTGGAGGTTAAGCACCTAACCAATCTAGAGAGCTTGATATTACATTATATTTTCAATATATGATATTTAGTGTGCTCATTTCAACTGAGCCTGAGAACAATAACAACAATCCAATCTAAACGGACTTTTATCATTGTAATTCCAAATAAAATGAAAAGGTTTTCCCTTTAAACGTGTTCATGCCTAGCCGAAAGAAGCTCTCACTCTGCCCATTACGATGTCTACACAACTTAAAAGACCAGGAGATTGTGAGAGATTGAATTTTTTAATGAACAGTCTAATCAATTCAGCTCCACCAATAAAAACTCAATTGAATGGAAACAGGAACAAACCAACCTCTCATTTATCTTGCACCTTCAGCGCTGCTTTGTGACTGAATGCTTGGACCATTTGACATTGGCCTTCTTGTTGTTCTTCCCATCTGTTTACACAATCAAAAATCCATGTTATGCACCCAATTCTGAGATGAATATATCCTATGTATGTACACAAATACATACACATATAATAAATAGGTATATGCATTAAATGCACCTTTATTATTGGAAGAGAGACCTTCTCTCTTGGAAACCTTCTCTTCGTCCTCTTCTTGTTGACTCTTAACTGATTTCATGATATTGTCAAATGGGTATGACCGTATGAGGTATTTGTCTTGTGCCTGTACGAATTTTCAAAATTAATAGACGATGAAAGAGAAAACATACCCAAGTGAAACAATACAGAGATGAAAGTCTACCATTTGTCCTGTGCCTGTACAAATGCTGTCGTTGTTGGTCTACCATTTGTTCGTTAATATAGAATTTACGTATCAACTATTAACCGCAAACCGTAGTTCATATATTACAACAGAAACAAGATTTCTTCAAATGATAAAGCCACTCCGAAATTTACCTTATCAAAACGGCACATAATATCAGTTTTAGCATCTTTTTGAGGTTTTTTCAACACCGCATAAACCAAATAAGGGGAGTCTTGTTACAGATCTTCAATACCAGAAGAAGAATGCGTCTTCTGAGCATCTGGTTCTATAGAGCCAGTTTTATCAGCTGCTGATCCTTCAGTAGCCGCAGCAAAGGGTCAAGAGCCAAGATTAACAATCAATGTAAGGTCACACCGAAAGTAAAAACAATCTTGTTCAAATGAGGCAAACATAGACTTACATTGGAAACTTGCCCATGCATTATCATCAGCAGAGGTAGCCCCTGAGCTATTGACACTAGGACCATCCATTGAAAGCATGTTGAAGAAATCAATAGCAAAATCAACTTTCGGGGCAGAGACAGCTGGACTACATTCTACCGCCTGCTTTGTTGATTTAGAAGATGCCACTATTGGTTATGACTTCTTCTCAGTGAACTGTTGAGCCTTTTGCGTTGTAGTAACCTATATGCAAGCCAATTAGGCAACGCTCAACATTTCAAAGCTTTGAGGAATAGAAACAATGAAAGATTGTATTCAGCATACTGGTTCAGGTCCTTTAAAGGGTACAGGTAAACTAATCCTTGTAGTAACCGGAATGCTGTGCCTTATACGATGTTCTTGAAAGTTTTTTTTTCCTTTCCTCAACTGGATTTTCAGAATTGCTACCATGGTCATGTCCGCTCTTATCCCCAGGTAATTGGGGAAAGAAGAGTGAGAAATAAATGATTTCTCTCGTTTAAAAAACAATATCATTCTGTCTCTCTACTTCCTTCTTTCGTGATTACCATCAAGCGTCCTCAATGACTGCAACTTACTCCTGCTTTTTCGTCACCCTTCTCTCTCACCTTCTCCTCCTCCCCCTCCATTCAGCTATTCATTCCTTTGAGCATATCTCTTTGTCCTTGTCTCCATCACTGCCATTGAACTGAGATATGTGTAATTTCTAACTAATAAAATTGATTTTAGTAGTCATCAGTGATTGTGTCATTCTATAACCATAATTTGTAGACTTAAGAACTCTATAACATGCCCAAAAATTTGAACTTGAGATGGGTGTGACTTCAATTTCAGATTTGGTACACTTATATATTCCAGATTTGGGCAAAAAATATATAACACCCCAAAAATTCAAATTTGAGATGAGTGTGACTTAGAGGTTGCTAAGAGGTAAAATAGGAACGTGTCTGGAGTTTTTAATTTTTTTATTATGTTTACTCAACTTCTATGCCCAACATGACCAAATGAGCACAAATCCTGTTCTATCTCTAGAATTCCATATTGTGAGCTTCTAAAAGGTACTAAGAGATACTTGTTTCATCAATGTTATGCTCAGAACCTGCAAGAATCATCCGGGCTGCATTCAAACTCGCAGCACACCTCTGATGAACTTTTCCAAATATTGCGGTTGGTGGCCCCAAAATTGGAAAGCTCCTAAAATCAGCTACTTAAAACATGTATCTGTAGCATAGAACCTTACGAGGGATTTGCCATTTTTCAAGATAACCAAAATACTTTGATACCATGGCTGCACTGCTAGTAGATGCTTTCTACAGTTGGAAAACAAAGGAAGGAAAAGTTAGGGGTATTAACTATTAAGTAAGGTAGCTGAAACATAGTCCAGACTATAGAATCATCAGAGTTCGGACACCTAAAACTACTCTATAAAGCAAACTTACATAAAAACCACCTCCAACCATGGATAGATACCAAGGTGGCCTGTCTGAACGAACTCGCATCGCTATTCTACTGTCTGGACCAGCTTGTGTGTATTTTATTTTCTCTGTAATCTGAATCCTGCGAAAACCAATACACTGTTGGCTTATATATGAAGAGAACTAACATAGAGGTTGTCAAAGTCCACAAAACTTACGTGCAATAGGTCAATGGTGTAATCAACATTCGTATGGGTTTCTCCCCGAATTTGAATTTCCTACAGCCCAAGAACCATGTTGGCTATTGCTAGGGCTCTAGACTCCCCAATGCAAAGACATGACCGGAGGCAAGCAAGTTTTAGTTTCTCATTGAGCTGCATCAATATCAACAGAGTTATTTAACCAGCTACATCAATATCAACATAGTTATTTAACCAGCTTAGAAAGTTTCTAAGCAACCTACCAAATTGAGAATCTGAGAATTCATGAATGCCTCCTCCAGACTGCAAAACAGCGATGTGTGGTTAGTCAACATCACTGACAAAGTTTGGGATTTTGAGATTTGTCCACTCTCCATAACTACAAAGTGGATATGGAAAGCACTCCAACCAAGCACTAGTTTTTGGGCCTCCAAAAAGGAGACCTCATTTGAGTCTCCATATATGACAAGAGAAGACACTCAAACGAGATTTGATTTTCGCTTCATTTTAGCTAAAAAATAACTATGTGTATACACCATAACCGTGGCAGAAAGCAATGCCATTGCAGAGTTGGTACATCAAGCTCTGCAAAAAAACAGAACAAATATTTCTACCTTGATAAGCAACTGCATACTCCTTGAGAAAGATGAGAAGTACTTCATAAAACAGTCAAGGTATTTCTTCAGATCAGTGTCCATGTACAAAAACACCAGGTAGAGAACCGTCTTTCCCTAAATCTTGGTAATCCCTAAATCTTCCCCAAAATCTTGGTAATATCTCTCTCTCTCTCTCTAACCCAAACTTGGTAATCCCTAAATCTTCCCCGTTCATTGCTTGAACCCAAATCTCATATCTCTTAGCATCAGAGTATCAAAGAAAAAAAACCGAACCGCCTAACAGCCAGAAAGGTTAGTTCTTTCACGTGACGCCTAAAATAGTGCTATTGAGCCAGTTTACAGAGCCAGGAAACTGGCAATTCGGCCTAATTAACTCAAATCAAACTCTAAGATCAAGCATGAAAAATGAGAGAAAACCAATTTTTAAAAACAAAAACTTTCTGAAGGGAAGAAGAAAAAGATGAAGGATATATGAAGATAGAAGCACAACATACCAACATTGATTTATTTCTATAAAACCAAGTTGATCAACTGATGATGAGTACCCGTAGCCACCATATCATAAGGAAGAGAAAAAAAAAATGTTAGAAATCAAAACATTAGTTGAGACCAAAGCGAACTTTAGACAAAAAGAACCCCTAAAACAGTACCTTTGTGGTCATTTGTTGACCTAATACATTGTTCATAAGAAAAAGAAAATTAATCAGTTCTTGTCAAAAAAAATGACAAAGGAAAAGAGAAGTAGAAAGGAACAAAAATATGTGTAGGTTGCTCTCTAAGTCTTTGTGAACAAAAAAAGAAAAATTACTAACCATAACAACGGGTACTAGAACAGGACTATGGGAGGAGAGGGGCGTGGTTGGGCGGACAGTTGGCGTTGCAAGTGATGGTTTATTTGGGTGTTGGATGAGGGAGAAACAATGTGTGTTTTTGTTTTTGTGTGTGTGTGTGTGAGAGAGAGAGAGAGAGAGAGAGCTCTGTACTCGGTTTTGGAATAGAAAGGTTTGAATTTTGAAAATCTTGACAGCAATGGAGGTTTTGGGGTTTGAGTACTCGACAACAAAACCCACGCTTCATCAAAGGTAAAGGAGGTTGAAATTTAAGGTCATAAACTCCCTGACCAGCACCAGTTTGTCGAGGACTATTCTTCGAAGACAAGTTCAAAGGAACCCAAGAATTAATTGGTGATTGAACAGATTGGCCGGCAGTTCTATTATACAAGGAGGGAGAAAACCCAACTCAGCGGAGTATGCTTTGTCCCATCAGATGGCTCGTAATATTTTCTATCCGAAGAAATACTCGGTTCCCGAGTCAAAGTCAACTCCGGACGTGATACCAGCATTCTTGAAGAAAATTCACTCTGGATATTTTCATCACCTAAGTGAGAGAACTGACTATTGCCATTTATATCACTCTCTGTCTCTTCAACAATAGAACGGGGAGAATTTTGTTCAACTGCAACAGATTCCGGCTGTGGTAGATTATCATCAGGCTGAGGAAATAGCAACTTATCATTCGACTCTGATTCCTCACCATCGAAAACTATATCTATTCCTTGAAGATCATCGTCAAGATCCGGTTTCAATTGCCTAGGTTTACTATTAAACTTCTTTGCACTGGCATCACTTTCTGCAGGCGTATTTGTCACTTGTGTTGCATCACCAACTACTTGTCCCACCGGATTTTGTCGTTCCCTTTGTCTGGCCATGAATTCATCCACATGAATAGATGGAGGTCTCCCACTGCTAGATCCAATCCGCGGGACAGCAATCACATTAGAGCTACTAGTAACATCAACACTTCTTCCTCTACCAACATAGTCATCCACATGCATATACGGGGGTCTACTACTATTGGGCTTCCGCTGTCGGAAGGTATCCCTACGAGTGGGGCCCGCAGGGACAATAGGTGGGCTTGATCCACGAGAAAATGTGTCTTGACCCATGGTTTCACCGGGTGAATTGTCTCCTTTGAGCCTTCAAGAGGGGATATTTTCCGTTTCAGAGGTAGAGCTGTCTGTGATAATCTATCGGGTAAGTTTTTAGGACATTCCAAGATAAATTTTTCCGCGAGTCTGCCTTTCCAGCACTTCCATCGGCCACATATGCATCTTTGAAGAACCTGGAGGATCACTTGTGGATAAAGGGAAAGCACTAGAACTTATGTCATCCACCTTTAGTAAGTGGGTAGGCTTTTGCAGCAAGAACAATAACGATTCCACCAACTTCTTAGCCTGCACATCAATGATATTGTTGGCTATCCAAACATAGCTTGTTGGGGTGGAAGGAAGAAAAACTAAACAAGCAAATAACCAATGCATAATAATTTATTACTGGGTAGTTCTCATACTATTTGTATATTACCTTCTATCAGTTGGTAAAAGAAAACATGTTTCATAACAGATGGGCAAATGCATGTGTCGCTTCAACTAGTATCTGGATATGAGATTGATTAAACCATATTTCACTGAGGAACATGGTCATTCGCAGTTGATATCAGAGAGAACTATAAAAACAAGAGTTTTTTTTGTTTATATCCCTCCAATTATCCACCGTTTTTCTACTTAGTCCTCAAACTAACAAAAACATTTACTTAGTCCTCCAACTATTCAATTGTAGTCTATGTTGTCCAAAAGTTAACTTCTGTTAACTTTTCTCACAGAAAATTCCACGTGGGCAGCACATGCCCAATTTTCCCACAACTCAAAGGGCAAAAATGCCATTCCACACAAATCCACTTACAAACAACTCTCTCTCTGTCATACTCTGTTACGACTTCTTCATCACTCCATACCATTCTTACGCACGCAAACCCAGAATCTTGATCAATGAAGGCTTAAGGGGAGGAGTTGGCTGCAATGGACAATCGATTGAGGCAAGGAGAAGAGCATACCCCAAACTGTAAGTTCACAATTCCAGTTGTCAGTTGTTGGACAAGTTGAGGAACCCGATCGTGTCATATTAAATAGTTCGGCAAGGAGAAAGCCGGTGAGATTGTCGGCAGTGAGGGTGAAGTTCACGAGCTTGTCCAGGCAACCAATGTTGGGCGGGACGACTCTATGTAGAGGGGTGACGGAGAAGTTGAAGGAGATGGCTCGTGAGTTGGTGTCGCATGTGACGCCGGAGTAGGAGCAGTGGCCAGTGGGAGGGAGAAGGAGAAGGAGATTGGGGTGAGTCGACCCAGTCGGTGAGTCCGGACCCGTTTGGTCCGATCATTGAGGACATAAGCTTCAAGAGGGTTTCGAGGTATGAGTAGGTGTGGGAGTAGAGTGGGAGCAGGAGGATAATGGAGAGGAATTGGAAGAGAAGATGATGATATAGAGGAGATGCTATCAAATTTTTTATTTATTTTTTATTTTTATGTGGGGGGTTTTTTGGTTTGTTTTTGGAAATGGGACGTATGAAAAGGGATCGAGGAGGGATCAAATAAGTAGTGGGCATTGTGAGGAATCGAAGAAGGGATGGAGAGACCTCACTGGTGGTGGTGCTCTCTGTTTTTCCGTTTGAAAAGGGAGGAAGGAGTGTATGTATATAACTATATATATATATATATTTATATATAAAACCAAAAATGGATAGGAGTGAGGGGAAAGACATTTCTGCACTAGGATTGCTTGTGGACTCAGTTTTTCGTTAGAAAGTTAACAGACGTTAGCAAGGAGGACAACATAGATTGCAATTGAATAGTTGGAGGACTAAGTAAACGTTTTTGATAGTTGGAGGACTAATTAGAAAAATGGTGAATAGTTAGGCATATAAACGAAAAAACTCTAAAAACAATACATGTCATACAATTACTAATGCAATAATGAACTAAACCAAGAGTACAACTGTACAAGTGGTGCACATTTCTATAAGCCCAAAGAGTGACTTATTTTCCACACAAGTCCTTCACGCATCACTATTAATCATAGTCTTCGATTCCCTCAAGCAACAGATACAGGCAGGACTCGCTATTTCTCCTCTCATATGGCCGATAATGGTGAAGAAATTACCATCTCCAAAAACATAAAAAGAATTTCAAAAAAAGGACCTATTGGTTTTTTTCCAATCTAGACCAAAGTCTAATCAAATAACGCTACAAGATAGCTTCCAGTAAAACAGTCCATTTAGGCTTTATTCATTTAAGATAGGAGAATGAGGTTCAAGCAAGAGGCTCCAGGTTTTGCCACTTTTATGCATACCATCATACAAATCTTCCTAGAGTTTTGTGACAACAAAGATTTAGTTTACATATAATATTTCTCTGGAATAATACAATTCCATTTGAAGTTGCTTGGAATAATACAATATCATTTGGAGTTGCTTCAGATCTCAAGAGGGTCCATGGCCCTCTTCTAACTTCATCCCATTCAAGTTCATCATTCTCTCTCCTTGCTTCACCTTTAGATTCTGGATTTTCGTTCTCTTTTTCCTCTTTTTTGGGCTATGCCGTACGGGTACGGCGGATACTCCAAGTAAAAATGAAAAAGAAAAAAGAAGATACCAACCACATGAGGCTTATTGCAGGGTCCGGGGAAGAGTTGGATCAGCCTTACTCTCGCAAGAGGAAAGGCTGTTTCTGCAACTTGAACCCATGACCACCAGGTCACATAGGGGCAACCTTACTGTTGCACCAGGGCTACCCTTCAATGGCCGAGACTACAAGTATGACATACATTTTAAGTGAAAGATAAAAAGTGCTTGACGGAGATGAGGATACATAGAAGTGGGACAATTTAAAAATGTAAAGGCCTTTACTTGGTAGCAGTGAAATTTGCCACATGGTGTGGGTATTAAGAAGTTAAGGGACAGAAAATATCTAAAATCCAAAGTGTTAGAAAATGTGTGGATAATAGGCAATTAACTGAGGACAAAACTATTGAAACGAAAAATATCCCAGAAGCAAGGAAACAAGATGGTGATCATAGGCGGGTCGCTCTCACTTTTTATTTAGGACTTAGAAGAATACCTCAAGCCGCATGAACTATGTCTAATGTCCTACATCCCAATTTTCATACAGAAAACCAAAGTGATCTGAACTCCACAAAGGTTGATCTTTCTTCTTTTTGATCGTTTGCGTATTGCTGGTGGGTATATAAGGAAGACATATCAGAATGAGTCATACCTGATACAAAGTTGAATTCATATTGGTATCAGTGGGATACTTTTCATCACTTATCTTGGACCCGAGCAAGTTTGTCAAATCCTCTATGTACTTTATGTTCTATTCGAGGAAATCATCAGCCCCACTTGTATTGAAAGGGAGTCCAAAAAGAGACTTCAGTGCAGAAACCCTGTCCAAGTTCAAGCTGAAAATAAGAAAGAGCAAAATGTAGACTTAGTCCATTGGCTAATAAAAAAATCTACACCAGAATTAATTGTTGCATTGAACACGAATTCTAGAAGAATAACTAATTTGATGGGATGATTATAAGAATCAAAAACCTTCATCTGAGAACTTGTGGAAATTACTACAAAGAAGTTATCAGAAAGGAAAAAGAGAAAAAACAAGCAGACATATTTGTAGAAGAACATCATTGCTGATAATCATACGACCAAGGCACATGGGTGCAATTGAAAACATAGAGGAAGAAACCAGAATCGAGAAACAAGTCCTTCAAGTTATATCTTCGTGTATGCACATAAACTACAGGAATTCAACTCTCAATACCATAACCAAAGGGGCGCTTTGATAAGTTGACAATCTAAATACTTGTTGATGCTGATGCTGAATAAATGGTAGTGTTTATGCACTCAACATTTCAATTCTTAAGAATAGAAATCTGATCATAGATTTTGCTATGTTTAAGATTTAAAACCAACACTCCCCAAATTATGTTCAGCATTTAAGGTCCCTAACAACACTTTGAATAAGAGGGGAGCATGCGGTAATGGACACAGTCAGCAAAAGATTTCAAGGTTTTGGCCTCTATTCCCGAATTAAACAATCCCCAAGTGATCATTATTGGTAGAAGATATCTAACTAGTACAAGAAGAGTAACACAATCTTATAAAAATAACCAGAGTAACAAAGTAGATAGAGAAACACATAATTATACTACATCTTTTATCAGAACATAAAAATTAATTACAGCAAAAAAGTTGCACATTTGATGTACATATACAAAAGTGTACAGTATCTCAACCTGACCATCGCCTTTCACACCCGCTTACATTTAGGACAATACATACACTATTAGTATTAGACAAGATGACATGCTTTTCATTGCAATGCTGCCACATTACATAATATTCCCCCGCATTATTCCGTGAACTACGAAATTAATCTCTCAAAGCTGTAACCTCTATCCCTTGTCCATATCTACCGTGAGGGACCATGGCTACCAGTCACATGCTTATATATGCTTCTTCCAGCAATTACTTGTATGGCACAATGAGGAGCATCTATACAAGACAATTACAAAGTATTGAATTCATGCAAAAGAATAGTAACAATAACTGTTGGAACGATGACATGAGGTCTCCTTTCCCGTAAGGAATAGGACACTTGCATGAATGCTGGAAATATTTCAAGATCATGTAGCAGCTACAGAAAACTGAGTGTCTGCAATAAGTTAAGCAACCTAAATAGTACCAATAGGTAGTAACAGAATTGATGCTTGTTAGGATGCTATTTCACCCAGTTTAACTAGTGCCACACATGATAAATATGGAAACTGAGAGAATGCGTGTTTTCCTTATGCCAACATAAAATAATTAACTGCTGAATTGTGCATCAGATTTTACTGTTAGTTTTCATAATCTACTATCTGGAGTACAGACAAATACTGTCCGACTGTATATGACTGAAATGTCAATACAACATTTGTATGCACCGTCTAGGTTAATAATCAAGTATTCAGAAAAAAAATAAGACTGTTACAGTAGCCAGAGATATATGAAGAAACTCACCTTATCCCATCCATACAAAAGCACAAAGCGCCAGAAGATAATGCGTCAACAGCCTCAACTGCATATTCTGGCACAATATCCTTCGAATCAAGATATCTGAGTAGAGTAATCCAGTAGGATAACAAAGGAGGTGATTTCCTCCATTCAAAAGTATTGAGTAGATTATCACTTCCATCCCTTTCATATCTACCATCTACATCACATTCCTCATTACGAGAGGACTGGATATGAAGGAGAAGAGAATGCAAAACACTTTTCCATTCACTGCTGGAACATAACTCCTTAAAAGTTGATAAACAAGCAAGTAATTCTCTTCCCACTGGTAGGACCTGCAGTAAGGAAAATACAATTGCCATCAACAAGGCAAGATAGATACTCAGCCTACTACCAAGCAAAGATGCACAGCAACATCTAACTTGTGATATGGAAAAGAGAGAAGACAGATAGAAACCTTCAAATACAGAAACCTTAGTATACGTACAAAAAGGTACTCTACGACAAATGAAAGTGAAATTGAAAAAAATCGAAAATAAATTCCAGTGTGACAAATTTGAACCTGAAATGAATGCGAGGGCACACATGCAAGCAAACAAATAAACACAGTAAAAGACGTGTACACAACACTACTCCGATAACAAGGAAAATCGGTTTTGCTACCCCTCTCAATATGTCATTCTATATCTATAGTAAGAAGGAACATACCTTGCAAAACTTAAGGAGATAAGGACATGATCCGGGAATGATCCTCAGTCGTCAAATTTTCATAATTGTGCCTAAGAATCACAACATAAATATTGCAAACACGTCAACCACAACCTCCCAAGAGTTGTTTAGTGAATAGAAAGGAAAGGAAAAAATAATAAAAATGGAAAAGTAAAAAAAGAAAATAGTAATGGAATAGGAAATGAACATACACTCGCCTATCATAAATTTCAAGAGCTTGCACAGCTTTCCGAGAATCATATATCAGTGAAAAGGATTTGAATACAGGAGCACACCAAGTTAGCAGAGGAAATCCACATTTATCTATATTTCTGTTGTCACAGAATTGCTTCTCATCTGAATCAGATACAGCAATACACCTCTCAAGCACTTTAATAAGCATCTGAAAAGCACCCTCCTTCAATAACAGTGGCCGATAAGAAATGGTACATAGATGTGAGATTTTATGCCCACCAGTTTCCTTTTGGCAAAAAGACAAGAAATTTAAATATGGGAATTTATTTTGTCCAAAAACCTTTGCACGTGGATGCTCCAGTAGGATACTCAGAAAATCAAGTAGTCTGTAACCTGAGAAGGATAAACAAGTAAGAATGACTGGGGAAACTGAAGCAGCGGAATTGAAAATTTGCAACAGATTAAACAGCTAGCACCTTGTAAGCATCTGTGTCAGGTAACGAAGACAACACGGAAATTCGTTCACGAACCCACGAAATTATGGGGCGTAGAAGTAAGCAAGCATGATCTGCATTCAGGCATGCAATGCAAATAATAAAGACCCGCAGCATGTCTTGCATGACTATGAGCGTCTGATCAGAAACGTGCAAATTATTAGAAGAAACGAACTGCAACAAAAGCTATAGCAAAAAAAATTTGTTTCCTCAAAGCAGAAACTGTTTTTCAACTGGTAAAAAGAAATGCTGGATCATTTATCAGCAGTTTACTTCCACAACACTTCCACTAACAGCACAATGTATAATGATCTGTCTAATTTTACCAAGTTGTGGCGTCAATTGGCTCAGCACCCTCTCAAGATGTTCAGGCTGTAAGTACTGACCAATCTGTCTCTCCTTCTGAGGCCCTAATAATGACCCAACAGCCAATGTTCTAAGAGCACTCAGCATGGGCATTCCATTCTTCCAAAGCCAAAAACCTTGTTCGGTAAGTAGATCATTCTTGCAGTGCCAAAGAAAAACAAGGGAAGTGTCACAATTTGGAATAAATCATCAGCAAAGACAAATATTTAGATACTGTCTAAGAAAATGTTGAATACCAGTAGACAAAGCAAACAGCAGGCCTCTTTTGGACCCAAAGCCAGCAATGAAGTAGCATGAAGAATGTTGACAAGACAACTGAAAAGGCCAGGAGTCCAACCATAAACTGGCCAACAAGCAAGTGCTGAAACAAGGAGATGGCATGCAGCTTCCAACCCAAGTGCAGAACAAGGATAAGGAGATGATAAATCTGCTACACAGGAAGCTAACCTCGTGAAGCATGTTGGGATTTGTCCCACATCGGTTAATTATCTCCTCCAAAACTAGTATATGAGCCTGGGCGGCCTCTCCACTCTTTGCCAATTGGTTTGGAGTTGGATGCTTTAACAAAGCAAACCCATGAACGTACTAAATTAGTTTCACTGAATATTCTAATACTTTGCAAACTAAATTTAAATTACTGTAAAAGGGCTTTCATCAGTTTTGTATTCCTGTGTTGCTCCTTGGCATCCTAAACAGAGCCGTGAAATATTCACTCAAATTTGTGCCGACAACATCATAGTATAGCATAGATGTATTTCCGTTTGACCAAAAGAATAAAAAATCATAGTATAGTTGCAGAACCATATTGCGCCCCAAATAAGGTAATGTAAAGCCATATAGACAAGCATGGCCTGAAAAATAAAACAAGAACAAAACAAAATAATGGTTTGCTCCTTAAGAAACTAACCCCGCAGATTTTCAACGATCACATGGTTTTTTTTAAATAATCACCATAATCGTAAAGTATTGATATGAATGACGTTGAGCTTGATCCCAAACTACCGGTGTGCAAGTGACCTGGATAAGTAATCTAGATCTAGCCAGTAGCCCCTAAACATGAATAAAAATGCTCGTGTGATGTAACACATTATCATGTGAAAGAGATTATAGGTAAACGTTAACTTTCACCCAAGACTAGCATTTGGGCATTATTCTCAAGATATGACTTCTTTCACATCAACTATAAAAGCTAGTTGGAAGGACATAATCTAAATTCACTATACATGAAAAATCAGAAAAAGAACAAGGGAAACAATAACTAACCTGTAATTTCTGCAAGAGATTAACCAGCAGCACCAAAGAAGGAATTACAAGATCAACTAGACCCTGCTCACGAGTGCGTTCCAGCAGTAAATCAAAAGACGAATTACCTTCAGTACCCTCATCAACAAGGTCATCTGGTTAGGGAAACAAAGCAAATAACAAGCTTCCAGATTAGACGGTCCACATGTGCAAAGATAATCAAGACATTAGCATCTCAATAGATAACATAAAACAACAAAGTGCTATTATATGCAGCACGAACCACTACTCAGTGCCCATATCGCCGAAATTTCAGCAAGGATATACAACAACAATACTTTGGTGACAATCTTGAAAATGCTAACGCCCATCTACGAAGTCCTAACACACCTACCCGGTTGCCTTATGCATGTCAGACACGAATGGAGACAGCACATGGCACGACCATTTAACTTTTCTCCAAATAGACACAACAGGGACACATGTGCGACTAAAGGAACACGCTTGAGACATTTCTGGAACATGGGACACCAAATTTAAAAGAGTAACAAAGTTTCTTCTTGGGTCAAAAGCTAATGCTCAAAACATAGGGTAGATTTTATACAACCAGAGTAATGTACTCCGTATATGTTTATGGTCCAGCCTTAAACCAAAGCTCCTTCCCTCCCACCCAAGCCAATGTCGACCTCAGTACCAAAAACTGGACACACAATCCATCCCTGCCTTGGCCCCAACAAATATCTCCTCTAAAATCTGATGTCGGAAACCCTAGGAACTCTAAAAGCGAAGCCTCCCTATCCTGTTCAATATTGCCTGAATCCTTCAATATGGAACCATAGCAGTGGCACAATTGATCTCGTCCTTCTTTGATGAGACCTTAGACGTCAAGATCAAAATGTACAACCCCTAAATGACGGAGAGTGCTTTTAGCTCTCTCCCCTTGACGTTTGCTTTAGATTCACATCACATGCACCCACGTCCCTCTTTTCATCCCACAACACACCTTTGATTAGAAAATGTTACATGAGGGTAGCAATTATAATGCCATAATATTATGCCTATGCCGTGGCGTGAAGGAAAAAACAAATTACCTATTCTATTTTAGTTTCTCAATTCCTTAACCATGCAAACAAAAGAAAGTTACAACTCATGAATGAAGAAGAGATAGGGTATGCCCGGAAGTTGAGTAATCAACAAAATCAAACAAATATCAAATTTGGTCTTAGAATTAACTAAGAGGGAGGAGGAGAATCACCATAAAACAGCTCTTTCAAAGCTCTTATGCAACACCTGTAAAGTAAGAAAACTAAATCACTATATGCCTTGTTCGTTTTGATACTCTACTTTGTTTTCCAATCATTACCCTATTTCTCCAATTATTAATTTCATTTCTCTCTCTATCTCTCTCCACTCATTACCCCTCTTTTCAATCATTACCCTATTTCTCTCTCCACCCATTACCAAAACTAAAATACTCAAAGTTACCAAACGAACAAGGCCAAAAGAAAAAAATCCACACATTAAACCTTAAAATGGGAAAATAGATTAGTCAAAAAACTCCAAAACTACCAATAGACCCATTGTTGTCACTTTCAGATCTAGAATTGTATTTACCCCAAAATAACGGATCATGGGAACCGAAACAAAACCCTGATCAATATAAGCATGGGTGCGGGAAAAAAAACAAAATAGAAGCATGTGTATAGTTTCCTACCTTCTACACAGCTTCTCAAGTTGCCCGACGGGACTTGATGTCGAGACCTCCACGACGTCGGGCGACCACCAACAACCACATTCTCTTGCAATCATCGCCGGCACCAATGGTTGCAGTGGATTTCTTCAGTGTTTATCCGAGAGAGAGGGAGAGAGAGAGCATTCAAATTTTGAAAAGAAGGGTTGAAACGTGTTGGTCTTGATGCTTTTGAGAGAGAGGGGGGCACACATCAAAAATGATCTAAGTTGTTCTCTCTTTACTTACTTTTGGTGGATTGGTTAAGACCTAACTGTTGGATTAAAGCGGGTGGGCTTTTTATGGGCAATCCCACCGTTGACATAGAGATAGAGGAGAGAGAGTCAGAGTTTCTTTGGATGAAGCACTAGATCCAACGGTGTTTCATGGAGTAGAATAGATCCAAGGGTACAAAATGTATACATATGTTCAAAAAAGCTGAGCTCCCTTATTATAGAGATTAAACCAAGAGGCTAATTAGGACTTGCTACAGAATTGAATCTCAAATGAATCCCAGCTTAACTTTAAAAGGGAAATAAGAAACAAATGCTACAAATGATTTTCACTATGAGACTTCCCCATTGTAAACATTGAAGTCCAGAGAATCGCTAGTAGACCATCCAAGAGTTTGTGAAGAGATCACCATTTGCCTTGCAACTTGCGAATTTAGAAAACAAAAGATATTCTAATTCAATAAACCAAAATCCGAATGATAATTAGACCTTCAATTCATGAGACAGAGAGTTCATGTTTGTACTCATTTCCATTTGAGTAAGAAATAGTGTATTTCTCCATGGTGCAGGCATTCCGGCCACACCATGTAGCATCTCTCTGTGTGTGAGTGACTGACAATCCAAACAAGCAAAACATAAGCATTGTCAATGATGTTGAGCTACAAGTTCACCAACTAATGGTAAAAACTGAACGACATGAAACATTTTGCATTAACACGACATATGGGCCCCAAATTTCCTAAAGATCAACCTCATGAATTCTTTTGCCCAGATTGTATTTCTCACTCCATTGAAAATATCCAATAAAGAGGCCCTTGGCAATGAATGAAGGATGCAATCCCTGAGAAATGTGCCTTATCTGTCCAAAGAAGGCAGAGTGAGAGATTACCTTCTCGCGTTGACGCTTCCGCCCAGCTCATTTCAAATTCAAAAGCCTTGTCCTTAGCCTCATCATGCACCTCATAAATGCTCCAGAATACAAATGCCAAATTTGCAACATAACACGAGATTATTATGCAGAGCAACAGTGTCCATGACAGGGAAGAAAATGACCAAAATGCTACTCTTCCTAGAAAATGTGGTATCTTAAAAAATGCACGCAAAGTAATAAGCAATGTTTAGCTATAGCATTTCTGCAAAACAAAAGGGTCATTAAGCAAGTCCGATTTGTTTTAGACAGTACTCAGGTTTTCTTAGATGCTGAAACTAATTATCAGCCATCGTTCATGCTTGTAGCATCCTAGTGAGGAAACTTAGCTTATAAAGCAACATTCTTAGGTTGTCATTGGGACTATAACCCTAACCCTAGAGGTCTGGGTCAAACTTCTGTTGCCAACACCTTGACTTACCCCATACCTGTCACTTGCAGGAGGTTAAAACCTTACAACTATCCTAAAACCTTTCACGCCCTTAAGAAACCAAAGTGAGGACTATAAATCAACTGCTAAGATTAGTCCATGGTTTCTTCATTGAATGGCTCAAAAGAGAGTGTAAAATAAAAGTAACACTGATCCGCAAATGCCACTCTACATTAGAAGTTATAAAATGCAAGAACAAGTAGCTTTAGCCTTGATGGCCAAAAAGAAAAACAGATACAGTAATAAACCAAATTAAGCAAAGATAACATTTACAATCGATAATGAAATGCAACATATGAGCTACTGATGGAATAAACTATCTTGGCAGGATAGAAAGAAGAATCACTCACATCTTGGCTATTTCAATGACTCCTTGTCAATAGGTCATTTCAGAAAGCTTCAACTTTTCAATTTCCCTATTTGGGCGATATAACCAAGATTGCAAAACAAGTTAGCAACAGGTAATATGTAATAAATAAAACTGCTAAAAGAAAAAATCACTCTTATGAGATTGATAAATCGTAAAAATATCGAGACTAACAAATCTTGTCGACCTAGCTATGTACCATACACATGAACATTACACACACAAGTGAAATTGTCTTTTTTATATGCAGTATATCATACAGTACACTGTAATTCTCTATGCTTTGGGATTAGATACAATGCAAATGGTGCTTTATTTGGCAGCTGCCGCAGTTATATATGAAGTAAAGAAAAGTTTCCTGACATACATTTCCAACTCACATCTCCTTCCCTCTTTTTATGAAGCCAGGAAACAAATTCAAACATCTATTTGAAACCCTAGCTCCTAGCAGTGATGTTTCCCGTGATAGTTAACTTTTACAAAATCAAAACTTGGAACTTTAAATTTTAAAGCTAAAAATGATCTATCCTCATGCAAGCTATATGTCTGCTCAAAATTAGGGATTTGAAAGGGCCTTTAGTTCCCCACCAGAAGCGCCATTCATCTTCTCAGCTATCTTCTTAAAATCAATCCCACGAATTAAGTTCATTCTTCTCAAATGTATTTTGAAGATATCCCAACAGGAGTGCAAGTAACAAAAACAAATGATTAGGCATATTACAACAGTGTTGGAAAAGCAGAAAACCTGGAAAAAAAATAAAGACGATACCATACCATTTTCATGCATTACATTGGCTTCTCTTGAGAATTAATTTAAAGGACTTCAAACACGATGACAGATAATAAAAGAATCCTTCATCATAGAGCTGATAAGCAACAAACTCAAGAAAGGAACAAAAAAGAAGAAGATAGAAGTTCGGTATATATATATATATATATAATCACATAAAATTGATCATAAAAACATAGATAGTGAGTCATAACAAATAGCAGAATATATCTCTTCATTGGGATTTGGGAATTCTATTTTCCTAACAAATAGCAGAATATACCTCTTCATGCTTTTAAGTAGGTGATGATCTAACCAATGGGAATAGGATATGATGATACACATCAACGTCCACAGAGAGCCATGCCTTCATGTAAATCATCACAATCTCTGTCTATCTAGAGGTATTCATTGTTAGCATGGTGTTCAATAGTGGAAAGTGGAAACTACCAAGGCTTGATAGTTCATATGGACAATACCAAATTTCTACACAATTTTCATTAGGGATAACTGCATTAAAAATCCGACGACGCTAACATGAAAGAATCAATTTGTAGTTGTTTTGAATACCATGGGCCACATGGAAATCATGCCAACCATCTCGTAAGACATTGTCCACAACTCAAACCGGCCAAGCTTTTGATCCATGCCTGAGTAGAATCCAAACGTCCAACCCATGCCTTGGATACAATGCTGACATCCAAGCGGTAATGACTAGACAATGAAAAAGGCATCATAAAACACAAGCATTCAAATAAAAGTGTAGCTAAACTGAAAAACTACACATAGTAGGTTTAAGCACTAAACCATTGATCCATGCAAATCAAGCTCCCAAATACGCTTAAGATACTAGCAACAGCCAACACCTACAAGAATTCAAACACCAAACATACGAAATGCATGGCTAATACCAAACTGAATAGTATGAGAAAACACTGAGGTATGTTTATTCAAGCATCATTCTCAGACTCAGTATTAGCATGGAAGCTGAATTTCTTATTTTTCAATTTATTAAAATAGTAATAATTAGAGGCTGCAGGCACATACACCCAAACTACTATAGCACACAAAGGAATTATGAACAACATCATCTAGCCACTCATCAAGATCATCCTTTAAAGTCCATCTCAAATCATCATGAAGGCCCAACATATCTATATAATCAAGGATAAACTTACTAAAAGCTCTATAAGTCACATGGCCAGTCCCTCGGTGCTCCACCACATCAGGAGCTGTCCTTCGGCCTCCAGCAGCGATAACATAATAAAAAAAACCTCATTTGCGCTTGTATAGGTTGGATGGCTTTTGTAAACCCAATGAATGAAGGGAACATGAATCAGCCAAAACTCTGCAGCATTAAGACAAAAATAAGAACATGAAATCAATAATCCAGCAGAGTTTGCCAAACTACACAAAGCTGCACCCTTAAAGCATACTAAACTTATTACTTGCACAACTATAGACACATAACATAACAAGCTCAGCCACAGGATCGCAACAAATAACACGCAAACCAAAAAAACATGTATTTTCCCAAACACGCTGGATTATTATTATTATTTTTTAAAAGCTATAGAAATGAACAAGCACCCAAAAAGCACCTAAATCTTCCGTTGATAATGAATATGAACCGCACAAATGACCTTTGCAGAGGTCGATCAGTCAAGCGTAACAATACTCAAACTGCATTACTGCAGCGACTAGTTTAAACCCAAGAAAACAGATTGAGAACAAAATCTTCACCAGAATACAAGATTACTCTCCAAACACATACGTGGCAGACAAATTTCAATCGCACAACTACAGACCCACACCATAACAGGCTCAGCAACAGCATCTCAACAAAAATAACACGAAAAGCAAAAACGTGTATTTTCCCAAACACACTGGAAATTTTAAAAATAAAAAATAAAGCTGTAGAGGTGTACAAGCACCCAAAAAGCACCTAAATCTTACATCAGTAAGGAATAGAGACCACGCGAATGGCCTTCTCAGAGGCCGATCAGTCTGGAAGAGCGAATAACTTAAACTGAGAAAACCAACACAAAAAAACGAAACATACATCGAAACCTAATTAGGAGAAGCACCAACCGTCGATTGAAGCGCTGGACGAGCAAACGACTTCAGGCATAGTACGACACATGGCCGTCACACCAAAGACCAAAAACTATACCTCACCCAATCTCTTTTCTTCTGTAGAACTCTTACCGACGAAGCACCATTACCGTTTTCTCTCTTCGGCAAATCAACACCACCATCATCATCGATGCCCCTGCATCTATCGCCCCGCCACCATCACCATCACGCCCTTACTCAGCCTCCACAAGGCCCGAATTTTTCAAGAAAGCTACATATATGTAACCAAAACCCTTATTTTCAGGAAATTGAAAACCTAACCAGAACAACCCCTTTTTTGATTCTCCGTAACCAGATAATGAATTGCAAGGAGAGAGAGAGAGAGAGAGAGATCAGGAAAGAGAAGAAGACAAGGAGATTAATTGGCCTGGGTAAGATGTGGGGAGAGAAACCTGTGGAGAGGATCGGAGTCCGAAACGGTGCTGCAAATCGGGGAGTCGGTGGAGATTAATTTGGCCGGAGGTTAAGGGGAGAGGACGAGGAGATGATTGGGTGTTTGGTCTTTTTTGTTTTTGGTGTGAGAGGGGGAGAGAGGAGCGTGTTTACTTCCTTCAAAAGCAACTCAACGGAAATATTTGACCGAATTGCTTCCTCCGAAAGCAACTCAACGGAAATATTTGACCCAAAGAAAAACTGAAGAGCTTTTTGAATTTTGAGTGTGTGTTTGTCTTTTTGTTTTTGGTGTGGTGTGAGAGAGCGAGCGAGGATAGTATTTTGAAAAGCAACTCACGGTGGTAAGAGAGTGCCGTTAGAAAAAAAGTTGGTGTGGTGTGAGAGAGCGAGGAGAGTATTTTGAAAAGCAACTCACGGTGGTAAGAGAGTGCCATTAGAAACAAAAGTGAGTGTCAAAATCATTTTCCAAAGGTTAACTCTGTTACTAAAATGTGCTATTTCATTGCTTTTGTCTTTTTTGTCTATCAATCAACACACTTATGTAATATACGAGTGATTCTATTTGAACACATAAAAATGCTTTATAGCCCCATACTACTTCTACACTCATTTAATTGATTTGCTAAATACAGAAAATACCATAATCTTCGACATAACTCTAAACCTACTATTTTCCAATCACTCAAACCCCCACAATCAACCGTCACGCAATCTCCTGCCCCAATTAAATTTCTATAATACGGGATACGTATCCTAGATTCGTATCGTCTCTTTTCAAAAATAATACATATCTCGCCTTGTATCCTTTTTGTATAGAAATCCTATGATATGTTGACGTATTCTACGATATATTCGTACTAGGGTTTGCCCGTGCCTAAAGGCACGGCGCAACGTGAGATCTAATTAGTGGCAATTGTGCAATTAATATTGTTTGAGAGGGAGAGCCATAGGATTTATGGAGTGTGGGTGGAAGCGGGTTCTGTGAGGTCGCTTACGTGTACAAAAGTGAGCTGGAGAGGTTCGATTGGTCGATAATCAGTACCAAGGGGAAAAGAGGAATAATCTCGTGGGGTGAGGACTGGAGCAGGAGGTACGGAAAAGGCAAAGGCAACGTGTCTCCTTTGTTCTCCGCGGGGGGGTGAATGACGTCTGCCCTTTCTAGAATCTAGATGAGTGAGGTCACCTTCTCTCCGGGGAAGAATGTTCTCCTTCCTCAGAATCAGTGCTCTCTCTCTCTCTTTTTCCAGAAAGGTCAGCCTCTGGCAATCATTGGGAATGTCAGGGGTATTTATAGGGCACATGGGCCTAGGTCAGGCCCAGGACGGCGCTCCTATAAGACCCCAACACGTGTCCCTCCCGTACCTCCAGGTCGCGGAAGACTCGTCTCTCCGCGGAAGACTTCCGCGGGACCCGAGCCTCCGCGACGTTACCTCCATCCCAAGCCACCAAGCCACAAGAGCTTCCCCAATTCCCGCTAGAGCAAGGTCGCGACCCGCGGCGATCGTTTGCCTTCCGCGGGATCCCTTCCGGGCCTGCCTTTTAGGCCAGGATAGGACCCCGGAGTCTCCTTTCAGCTTCTGTATCAATTTCAATCTCAGTATGTCTTTTAGTTCTCCCGGGCGGGGCCCGCGAGATTTTCACTTCCGCGGGTCACTTCCGCGGGGCCTTCAGTTCCGCGGACCGGTTCCGCGGACGTCCATTTTATCGTGCTGCGTGTTTCCTTTCCATTGGTCAGTCAAACGTCTTCCTGGAATAAAGCTTGACGAAGGTTGACTTTCCGCGTGGACCTGGTCGCCACGTGTCCTCAGCCGATAGGCTGGTCAACAGGTCTTCCTGATGACCTGTCAATAAATTTGACCGCGCCTACATATGCCCCCCGCGCGCGTACGACAAGTACACGTCGTCCGCGTGCGTACCATCCTCTTTGTAAGTTTCCGCGGTCACCCTGGGTCTGTTCCTCGGAGCAACGGGCATGATAACTGCTAATGTCTCTTCGTGTACCGACGTGACCCTTCAGGTACCATCATGACCTTTCGTGTACTGACGTCATAAATGTCCCCACCGTTTGACCACTATATAAACTCCTCGTCCATTATTTCCTTTTTTACCAAACCCCAAATTTTCGTCGAAGTGCTGTCAATTTCTCCTCTGACTTTCCAGCGATCATCTTTCTTGTCTCTTTCCATCTTTCGCGGCCCACACCTTCCCTTTTCTCTTACTTTACTCACAAATGGCTGCGCGTGGTCCAATCGTCGAGATCCCGGTGCCCTCCGCGGACCAGTGGCAAAGGGCCCCATATTTGCAGTCGTCTGGGGATCCATTCTGGGCCCGTGCTGAGGCGTATTCTGCTGCGGGTCCCCCCGTGATTGACCCAACTTTCTTCACGGCCCCTGCCGCCCCGGAGGATGCAGAGCCCGTCAATCCTTCCTCGGTGCTGCGTCTTCGCCTCGAGCGCGGGGATTTTCCCTTTGTGGAATGCCGTTTTGGATCCCAAGCCTCCGTACCCACTGACTGGGCGGACTGGGTTGATGATGTCGTCGGTACTCCCCACTGGAAACAGGTGCTGCTGGCCAGTGGTGCCATCGAGGCCGTCCAACTGTCGCGGCGCCTAAGCATTCCTCGACAGGGGGCTGCCATCAGGAACCTGGAGTTCGCCTGCTCGCGCTGGAGCAGTGATTCCCACTCCTTTGCATGGGCATGGGGAGAGAGTGGGCTTTCACTCGAGGATGTACATATCCTCACCCGCTTGTCACTACGCGGGGGCAACACCCTGGACCTCGTCAGGCTCTCGCGGGCGGAACGGGACGAGGTGGGGGCCTTGAAGGAATTTCACAAGAAGGCCCAAAATGGGCCAATCTTCACCCCTCAGGGGGTCCGTAAGGATTACGCGGCGAATGCCAAGAAGACCTCCCTCGGTAGCTGGCTGCGTTACTTCTTCAAGGATCTTCAGCTCGCGAGGACTGTCGCTCCTGGTGCCGAGCGAGATTTTGACGAGGGCCCCGAATACGGTCAGCACTTCTACATGGCGGGCTTCTTCTCCTACTTCCTCTCGTACTTCGTCCTGCCCGATTATCCCGCTGATGGGTTGTCTCAGGCGGTCTTCCCGCTGGCTGTCCTCCTCGCCCACGGCCAACCGGTCCCCCTAGCGCCGCTGTTTCTCGGGACGCTCTACCGCCAACTGGACTTGGTTCAGGCAGACTATGCCAGGTCCCTCGGCAGGTGTGACCACTTTTCGATGGCTCACTCCACCTTCTTGCTCGCGTATTTTTTCGAGCATTTTCGCACTGTCGCCCCGGAACCGCTGGCCCTTCAAGCCTCGGGGGTGCGCTCCCGCGCGGAGCAATGGCATGGGACCAGTAGTGAGGCCTCGTGGTACGAGGCATGTGACGTCGAGGCTAACTTCCTCCCACGTCCTTACAACATTCCCTACCCGGGCGTTATGGGCGTAGGCCAATGCCTTCTCCCCCTTGCTGCTACCCTCAGCGCTGCGAGCGACAACAATGCCACGGCGCGGACGGTGATCAACTCCGCGCTCATTGCCCTTCCGGGGTGGCTCCCGACCTTGTCCAGCGAGGGTTCTGGGGTGGCGGTGTACCGCCCGGATCGCTTCGCGAGGCAGTTGGGTTTCGACCAAGGGGTTCCCGGCCTTGCCCCCTTGATGTCTTCATTCGCGGGGTCGCAGCTCCGGTTCCTGAGGGGGGAACTTTCCCCAGTTCTGGTTCAACTTGGGAACTTGCTCATCCCCGAGAGGGATAGGGTTTCACGTTACACCCAGGAGTTCCGCGTATTCTGGAGGAGGAACCTTGACTCCTTCTTGACATTCGTCCGCGGGCAGGCCGTGGTCCCCGAAGTGCCTGAAGTCCGGACTCGGGATACTTCTATGCGGGCCATAACCGCAGTACGGGCGACTGAGTGGCGCGGGCCCCGCAGTCAATGGGCCGTGATCCATGCCGTGCCCGTGAACAGGGTTTTCCCCGTGGAAGCACCTGCACCTCCTCAAGCCGCTCCGGGGCGAACCCGCGCGCGGGGACCCCGGCGGACACAGCCTCCGCCTCCTCCACCGGCAGGACCATCTCAGCCGTCCTCTTCCCAGGTGCCCGCGGCGGGGGTGTCCCGCCGTCGAAAGCGTCTCCGCAATGTAAGTACTTTCCCTGTGCTCAATCGTTTCCTTGCAATACTTTGTCTTTTGTTTTCTGAGACTTATTATCTCTGCCTTGCTCCTTTCTTTTCTTCAGCAGCGGGAGCGAGATGCTAGCACGTTTGTGGCATACGAGCCAGAGGCAGCCGCGGTAGCGGCGGTAGCGGAAGAGGTAGCGGATGAGGCAGAGGAGGATGCCCCGGACGCTCAACCAAAGAAACGCCGCCTCGATGGTACGCTTTGCTTTGCTAGGATGTCATTTTTTTGTATTTTTTGCTTCGTGGCTTTCAGCCCCTGACTTGTATTTTTGTCATGATTCCTCGAACAGTTCTGACAGAGTCCGACGGAGAGGCGGACGAGGGCGCGGAGGCGGGCGACGAGGATGAGGATGACGATGACGATGATGATGACGACGATGATGACGACATCCCCATCAGCGTCTTGCAGGCCCGGTCCTCCGCGAAGGACCCTGTCGCGGCGGCTGTCAGTGTAGTGGAGATTTCTGACTCCCCGGAGGAGCAGAGGGTAACAGAGGTGATTCAACCTCGAGTGGAGCCAGTCCCTTTTCTTCATCCGGAGCCTGAATCCTCCGCGGTTATCGGAGGTATGTTGCCCGATGAGCCTTCCATTGTAGACCTCGGGGGAGATCCCAACACAGTCTCTTCTGAGTCGTGTTCTTCCCCGGAGGAATCTGGGCATATTATAGAACAGTCTATTGACCCAGCTCCATCTCCTTCCCACGCAGCGACATCTGAGGCCCGCGAGCCCCCACCATCAGCGGACACCCATGAATCTGTGGGCCAGGCCGACATCGCCGCGGATCCTCTCAACGCGGCGGCTGCACGATTGCTGAGGGAGGGAGATGAGGATAACCTCGAAGAGCTTCCCCGCCCTGCCGCTGGGGGGTCTGTCGCGGGGCAACCCGAGGTGGCTTCAGTTTCCACACCTTCTGGCTCCCACCAACAGTCCACTAGTGCCCGCATCCGGTCAACGGAGAGTTATCTGGGCAGGGTTGCTGGTGGTTCCCCGGGGGTTTCCAATGCTTCCTTTCTGCAAGGCCCGGGCTCGAACGCGGAGCGGGATACAGCCATGGACGCCGCCAGTCCTCATTCCCCGGCCTGCTCTACCTCGCAAACTCACTCCCCTCTCCAGTCCGCGAGACGTCCGCCGACCCCGCCGGCCGAGCCATCCGCTCAACCTTCAGACCGACAGCTGGAGGTAAATGAAGAACTTATTGGTGGCCCCACCTCCATTACTGACTCAGATTTCCATTCCTTATTTAAAGATATGGACTTCTTGCCAACTGACGATGTTTTGGGGGGACAGGGGAGCCAAGCACTTGGGGATTTCGAGCTTGATTTGAATTTGGAGATGGGCGAGCAGAGGGAGGAGGTTGAGTCGAGAGAGCAGTCGCCGCCCAGGCAACCTGCTCCAGATCTGGGGAAGGGACCCATGGATACTGAGGCTTCAGAGCCCATCCGACTCTTTCCCGCGGGCTATGATGTGCCCGCGGAGTACTGGCCGCTGCTGAATGCCATAGCTCGGTCTCATCCGGAGACTTTCAGCTCCTTCAACCCGCGGTCCGCCCGGATCGGGGTGATTTACCTCAGCAGCCTCCACAACGTACTTACTCCTTGGGGGCAGCTTCGCTACCGGGATTTCAATCCTGGGACCGAGGCCGAACTGCTGGAGGTTGCTGAAGATATGCGGGTCTTCGGGTTCAACCTGGCTTGGCTGTGCGCGCGGAGCTCTGCTCTAAGGGCCGCGGGGGAGAGGGCTGCTCTGAGGCCTGAGATCCAGGGTCTGTCTGCCCAGTTGGAGTCCACTCGCCAACAGCTGGAGGCTACCCGCCAACACTTGGCCAATCTGGAGGCCAGCTTTGCTCGGGTGCTGCAGCATGACGCGGAGCTAGCTGCTGCCTCGCTGAATCTAGCTGACCCTGACCCGGATGGGCTTGTTTTCTTGGACTGGCAGGCTTAGAGAGCGCTGCTGTTGTAACTTTTCTTTCTTCTTTTTTTTTTTGAACACATGTACTATTTTTCTTTTGTTTTATTTCAATAAAACAATCTCTGTGTTGATAATGTCATGATAGCTGTACCTTTGTTGTGGCCCACGAGTCATGCTCTGACTTCTTGTGACCCGTCTGTCATTTTCGTTCAACAAATGGTAAGACTGCCCCCGGGGTCAGGCCTCGCTCTGGCTGCTCAAGACTTAACATTATCTCTTTTTTGACAATCACTAAGTATGAATCTCGCGGGTCATGTTCTGACTCCTCGCGACTTAGCATCGTCTCTTTTCAACAATCGTTAAGTTTGGAGGAACGGATCAGGGCCATGTTCTGGCCACTCAGGACTTAACATTATCTTTCCCTGACAATCACTAAGTATGGGCTCCGCGGGTCATGTTCTGACTTCTCGCGACTTAGTATTGTCTCTTTTGATAATCGTTAAGTTTGGAGGAACGGATCAGGGCCATGTTCTGGCCACTCAGGACTTAACATTATCTCTCCCTGACAATCACTAAGTATGGGCTCCGCGGGTCATGTTCTGACTTCTCGCGACTTAGTATTGTCTCTTTTGATAATCGTTAAGTTTGTAATTAAAGCATCATGAGGAGAAGTCGACAGTGCCGCGGAAATGTTCTCTCCGCGGAGCCTCACCACTTTACTCCAACGTAAAACCAAAATTTAAACACCAGTATGAATCAATAAGTGCCCATCCTTTCATTAATCGATAGATCCAATCAACTGTTTACAAGAGGGAAGAAAGAAAACAAACTGCTTCTAAAAATAAAGGAAGGGTGGAGACCGGTAGGGCAGAAGAGTGGCCTGCTTGCTTCCAGCATTTCTCTTCACGGGTAGAATTTCTTAACATACTTAGCGTTTACCGCTCCTGTCTCGAAACCATCTTCGACGCGGGCTAGGTGGTAGTACCCGCTGGCAGAGGCACTGGTCACCTCATAGGGTCCTTCCCATCTCGGAGTGAATTTAGGTGTTTTCATATCCCTCATTACTGCCGTGGTAGCCTTCCAAACCAACTCCCCGACTTCAAACACTCGCGGCCACTACGCCCTTGTTGTAGTAGCGTGCCACGGACCCCCAGTATTTTTCGTGGGTAAGGGCCGCAGTTGCTCTCCTTTCTTCTAGGGCTTCCAGGTCTGCCTTCCTTCCTTCCGCGGAATTCTCCATCGCGAGTATCATCCGCGCGGAGGGGACACTTAGTTCTGCGGGTAAGACCGTTTCCGCTCCGTGCACCAAGCTGAAGGGGCTGGCGCGGGTAGATTTCCTTTTCGAAGTTCGATAAGCCCAAAGAGCTATTGGCAAGTGATCCGCCCAAGTACCCCCGCGCTCATCCAACAGCTTGCTCAAAATTCTGATCAGAGTCTTGTTCGTTGCTTCCGCCTGCCCGTTTCCCTGCGGGTAGTAGGCGCTAGATGTACGGTGATCGACCGTGTATTCGTCGAGGAGGCTTCCCACATGATGATTGATGAACGGAGTACCGTTGTCAGAAAGGATCACCTTGGGTATGCCAAATCTGCAAATGATGTTCTCTTTGATGAATGCTGCCACCGCGTCTCCTGTAGCCTTCTTCAGCGGGACAGCCTCGACCCACTTAGTATAAACCTCCGTTGCAGCCAAGATCCATCTGTTCTTCCGCGACGCTGGTCTGATCGGTCCAACTAGATCCATTGCCCAAGTGTGGAAGGGATAAGGGGCGCGGACGGAATGTAACTCCACAGAGGGAGCATGAACCAAGTTCCCGAATTTCTGGCAGGCCTGGCACCTTCGCACATGTCTCTTCGAATCTTTCTCCATGGTGGGCCAAAAATACCCCAGATTAACCATTTGCTCGTGAAGCTTCCTCCACCCTTGGTGCTCGGTTCCGTGGGTCTTGGCCAAGACTTCTTCCGCCTGCTCCTTGTCCAGGCACACTTGGGGCATCCCATCAAGAGTTCTTCTGAACAGTAGTCCCTTTTCCAGGAAGAAACGCCGCGCGCCGCGGACGACCCTCGCGGACTCAGCTCGCTCGGTGGGTAGGGCTCCTTCTCGTAAGTAATCAATGTAGACTTGTCTCCAGTCCGCCTCCTGGTTGTCAGTGTTTGCCATTAGGCATTCTGGCTGGGCCATGTACAGGGAGCACCGAGTGCAATTCTTCGTAATCAAATCGGCCTCTTTCTTCATAGTAGGCCAGTAATAACCTTGCCTCTGAATTCTCCTGTATAGAGCTATCTCGTTATCCGCGTAGTTGTCAACGTGGATCCTGTCCAATACTTCTTCCGCCTCCTTCGCATCGATACACCGCGCGAGCCATCCCTGCGGGCCGCGATAATACAGTTCTCCGCGTAAAACCATAAAACTCGACAGTTCCGCGGTGGACAGATGCCCCACGCTGGTGATTAACTGAATTTTAATAGATCCGCGCCAATCTTCGGTCGGCTCTGCGAAGTCCTCCACCGCGGAAGGTTCAAACATCTTTACGATCTCAATGCAGGCTCTGTCTTCTCCAAATTCCGTCCTTGCCCCCAGCGTCGCGAGAGCGTCCGGGAAACGGTTCTCCGATCTGGGTTTGTGAACGATACTGACATCTTTGAAGAATTTCATCAATTTCTGCACTGTTGTTCGGTATGGTGCCAGCGTTGGTTCCTTCAGCGCGTATGTCCCTTCCGTTTGCAAAACTACCAGCTTTGAGTCTCCCGCTATCCTTAGGTGCTTGACCCCTCTCTCTTTTGCTGCTATTAGGCCCAGGATTAATGCCTCGTATTCCGCTTCGTTGTTGGAGCATGGGAAATTCAGTTTGTACGCCAGATGCACTCTATCTCCTTCTTCTGTTTGTAATACTATTCCCGCGCCTCCTGATCCACTACCCGCGGCCCCATCGAAGCTGAGTGTCCAGTGCTGTTCATCTGTGCTGGCCGCGAGAGCTTCGAAACCATCTCCGGGTAGACAATCTTCTAGCGGCTCACACTGCCCGCTTGGGAACTGAGCTAGCAAGTCGGCTAGAGCTTGACACTTGATTGCTTTTGGAGTTACGCACGAGATGTCGAATTCCGCGAGTGCCAGCAACCAGCGGGCGACCCGTCCCGTAAGGGCGGGGCGCAACAGGAGGAACCTGACGGGGTCGCACTTAGTGATTATCTGGATGGGAAAAGAGAGGAAATAGTGCCGGAGCTTCTGCGCGGTAAAGACGAGGGCCAAGCAATGTCTTTCTATGGCGGTATATCTTTCCTCCGCCCCGTGAACCTTCCTGCTGATGTAGTAGACTGGGCGCTCTGTCCCATCCACCTCTTGCACCAGCAGGGCCCCAATGGATCTCGGGGTAGAGGTCAGATAAAGGATCAGTGGCTTCCCCGCGACTGGTGCCACCATTGTCTGAGGAGAAGTCAATGCCGCCTTAATCCGCTGGAACGCCTGCTGGTGGTCTTCCTTCCATTCAAACTTTGCATTTCCCTTTAACAGGTCCGCGAACGGCGCCGCGATCTCCGCCATCGCGGGAATAAAACGACGTAGGTATGATACCTTTCCCAGGAACCGCTTGAGTGTTTTCTGTGAGTGGGGCGGGGGCATTTCCGTGATAGACTTGATCTTCGCTTCATCCGCATCGATTCCGTGGCGATGTACCAGGAAGCCCAAGAATTTTCCCGCGGTGACTCCAAATGCGCACTTCAACGGATTCATCTTGAGATTGAACTTTCTGCATCTCGCGAAGACAGTGGCCAAGTCTGTGAGATGGTTCTTGCGCTCCTTGGATTTCACCACCAAGTCATCCACGTAATCTTCAATTATCTTGTGCATCAGGTCGTGGAAAATTGCCGTCATGACCCGCTGGTACGTTGCCCCCGCGTTCTTGAGCCCAAAGGGCATGACAATGTAGTAGAAATTACCCAACGGTGTTCGAAATGCTGTCTTTTCCGCGTCCTCCGGGGCCATTTTGATCTGGTTGTACCCGCTGAAACCGTCCATGAAAGAGAACATCTGGTGGCCGGAGGTAGCATCCACCAATGTATCGATGTGTGGCAGCGGGAACTCATCTTTTGGGCATGCCTTGTTGAGGTCGCGGAAGTCGACACAAACTCGAATTTGGCCATTCTTCTTCTTTACGGGGACAATGTTTGCCAGCCACTCCGGGTATTGGATCGGGCGAATGAACCCTGCCTTCCGCAGCTTCTCAACTTCCTCTTTGATCTGTCCTTCCAAGTCAGGGTGGTATTTCCGCTGGGACTGTTTCGCGGGCTTAGAATTTGGGAAGGTATCCAAGTGGTGCGTAACCAGCTCTGGATCCAACCCGGGCATCTCTTCATAATGCCACGCGAACACGTCTGAGTTAGCACGTAGTAGTGTTATCAGTTTCTCGCGGAATTCTCTGCTCAACTCCTTACTTACAAACACCGGCTTTTTGGGGCCTACCCCGTCACTTAAATCAACTTCTTCTAAAGCCTCTTGCTGGGGCCTGGGTTGGTCCTGCATACATTCTGGAGCGGGCTCCGGCTTGTCTATTACCTCTTCTTCTTTCGCCGCGGCACATGTACCGCCGGGGCCAGCGGTCTCATGATCATCCGCTGCCCCGGTGGACCGTCACAAATAATACACTGTCTTACCCCCCTCCTTGGTCTTAGTTATCTTCCTGGGGGTCGCGGCGTCTGTCGCGGCAGGGTCTCTCCGGCGCGTCTCTGGCTTTTCATCTCTGATATCCTCCCATCTCGGGATCTTGACTACGCGAGGCTTGGCAGTGATTGCCTGAGATACCTCGCCCAGCTCTGAGAAATAGACCGCATCCGATAGGTGTGTCTCATTGGTATCAAACGGGTTTTCCGACGCGCGGACTGTAACCTTCTTTCCCGCCCAGATTCCCTTCAAACACTGATGGTAGCTAGAAGGTACAACCGCGTATTTGTGCATCCAACTTCTCCCAAGAATGATCTGGTAATTAGGATCCGCGTTGATGAGATGGAACTTGGTGGCCGAGCGGATTGCCCCCACTTCCAGGTCCACCACCACGTATCCCAGCGACTGCTTCTTATCTCCTCCAAACCCCGTGATGGTTATTGGGGATTCCACTATTCTGTTAGACTGTATTCCCACCTTCTTAAATGTTGACATCGGCATCAGATTGATGGAGGCTCCGCCATCTAGGAAAGTTCTCTTTAGCTCCGTCCCGTTGACACGGGATGTAACATACAGGGGGCGGTTGTGGGGGTAAGGCACCCGTCGATCCACATCCGAGAAGGTGACTGAATTAGATTCGTCGCGGATTGTCCGCGGGACCGACCCTTCCGCGGTCATGCATGACTCCTGATGTACCTCCGCGATATTGACAATCGCCTTGGTTATTTCCAATCTTGCCGCCGGTGTGAACCCGAAACCGTCGAAGAATGCGCGGAACTTCGCACTGTTCTGTAAAGTTTTGGCCGACGCATTGGGGTCCGGTATCACCGCGGGGGCTGGACCCTCCCCGAATTCTTCCGTTATTTCGTAGCACGAGACCATGTAGGCCCCTGCTTCTTCATCTTCTCCTCCCATGTGGTAGTTGCTTTCGGCCTCGTCATCATCATTGTACATGAACGGGTAGCACTCCGCCATGTTGACCTCTCCGTTGTTTCCGTGAACTGGATAGGGCTCGTCGCGGACGTCGCGCCGTCCTATCCTAAGCTCATTCGCGTTCTGCTTCCGTTTGAACAACCTCTTCAAAGACCAACAATCGCTTGTCGGGTGCTTGGTGTGCCTATGGTACATACAGTACCTTGGGTGTTCGCGGTCCTCCCGCGTTGGCTCATATTCGACAGGGGGGAGTGCCAACTCTCCATCCTGCACCCATGCGTTCACCAAGGCTCGCACCTCATCCATCGTGCATGGGAAATCTGGCGCCGGCCCCATCTCGCGTTCCCTCCGCTTTCGTGTTCCCGCGGCCTGTTGGGTCCGCGGCACCTCCGCGACAGCCACGGTGGCGCTGGCGGCCTTGCCCTTCCACACATCCTTCCTTGCTGGCTTGACCACATGGCGGATGTTGTACGCCGACTCCAACAAGGCAGAGAACGTTCCTAACTTCAAATTAATGAGCAGCATTTTAAACTCATCCATCATCCCACCGATACAAATTTCCACCAGCTGTACTTCCTTCGCGGACTCAGTGCAGTCAACTGCACGATCCTGAAACCTCCTGATGTAGTCTACTACATCTTCTCCGCTGGCCTGCGTCTCTTTCGTCAAGCTGATCACTGTTACCTTCTCGCGGACCTGGAAGAATTTGGCGTAGAAGCTGTTCACCATTTCTTCCCAGGTGGTGATTGAGTAAGGCTCCAGGTTGACGTACCAAGTGTACGCGCGCGAGGTGAGGGACTTCGAGAATTCCCGTAGCCGCAGGTTATGATCAGACGCGTGGACTCCCAGAGACTCCATGAAACGGACCACGTGCTCCTGGGCACTTCCTTCCTTTCCGTCGAACTTCACAAATTTCGGTGGGGTATACCCCTCCGGGTATGGGAGTGACAGGATCGTCATGGGGTAAGGCGGGCGAATATCCGGGCTAGGGAGAGAGGGCAAGACCATCTTGGTTTTCTCTTTAGTGAGGAGGGCTTGCACGTCCGCCAGGGTGATGAACTGCCCCGCGGATGAGGCCCCAACTTCAGTAATGGCTGGCTCTTTCCTGCTCGCCTCGCTCGCCTTCTGCTGCGCCAGCAGGGCCTGAACTTCCGCCATGGTAATATAGGGTCCCGCGGAGGGCGTGCTAGCACCGTCAGCGGCTGCTTCCTTCTGGCGATCTCCAGTGTTATTTCCCGCGATGCCTCCGACAAGTATAGGGCGCAAGTGGGGAGGCACCGTTGGGGGAAACTGGGGCTGCATTGTTTGGCTAGTGCTGCCCCCCGCTTGATTTTGTGGCGGTTCATCGTTTTGACCGACCGCGGCCTTTGGGAGCGCCGCTGAGATGACCTCGGTGAGACCGGCAAAAGCCGCGAGCAGCTGTCGCTGCGTCTCGAGGAACTGCCGCTGGCCGTCCTGGAGGGCTCGCAGCGCTTGCGCGGCCATCCCTGCGCTATTGGTTTCCTCGACCTCCTCGATAATCGCGCCGTCTTGCTGTGCCGCCATTGCGTTACGGCGTGATAGCGGCCGCTCGATGTATTCCGTGGAACGGGTACTAACCATAAACCAAAAGACACCTCCCCAGCAGAGTCGCCTAAATGTGGGTGGAAGCGGGTTCTGTGAGGTCGCTTACGTGTACAAAAGTGAGCTGGAGAGGTTCGATTGGTCGATAATCAGTACCAAGGGGAAAAGAGGAATAATCTCGTGGGGTGAGGACTGGAGCAGGAGGTACGGAAAAGGCAAAGGCAACGTGTCTCCTTTGTTCTCCGCGGGGGGGTGAATGACGTCTGCCCTTTCTAGAATCTAGATGAGTGAGGTCACCTTCTCTCCGGGGAAGAATGTTCTCCTTCCTCAGAATCAGTGCTCTCTCTCTCTCTCTTTCCAGAAAGGTCAGCCTCTGGCAATCATTGGGAATGTCAGGGGTATTTATAGGGCACATGGGCCTAGGTCAGGCCCAGGACGGCGCTCCTATAAGACCCCAACACGTGTCCCTCCCGTACCTCCAGGTCGCGGAAGACTCGTCTCTCCGCGGAAGACTTCCGCGGGACCCGAGCCTCCGCGACGTTACCTCCATCCCAAGCCACCAAGCCACAAGAGCTTCCCCAATTCCCGCTAGAGCAAGGTCGCGACCCGCGGCGATCGTTTGCCTTCCGCGGGATCCCTTCCGGGCCTGCCTTTTAGGCCAGGATAGGACCCCGGAGTCTCCTTTCAGCTTCTGTATCAATTTCAATCTCAGTATGTCTTTTAGTTCTCCCGGGCGGGGCCCGCGAGATTTTCACTTCCGCGGGTCACTTCCGCGGGGCCTTCAGTTCCGCGGACCGGTTCCGCGGACGTCTATTTTATCGTGCTGCGTGTTTCCTTTCCATTGGTCAGTCAAACGTCTTCCTGGAATAAAGCTTGACGAAGGTTGACTTTCCGCGTGGACCTGGTCGCCACGTGTCCTCAGCCGATAGGCTGGTCAACAGGTCTTCCTGATGACCTGTCAATAAATTTGACCGCGCCTACATGGAGCAAATCAATGGTTAGGATTTATAGAGAGATAAGATTCAAAAACCCTTCTCCCTTATTATGTAGATAGCTTGATTTGGACAGTATCCTACAATTACTTATTGAGTAAAAGTCATACTATATTTTAAGAAGTGGAACACCAAACGCATTCTGAATCATTTGATCTAATTATGGCGATATTCAAACCACCTTAGTATAACACGAAGCAGGTGCGGGGGAGTGGGGGCACCTAGAAGCTTCTAAGGTTGGGAGCGGCGGAGCGCCTAAGGAGCGTATATAGATTTCATATAAATACGTATATAAAGTATAAATACTTAACCATTTAAGGAAAAGTGATTACTTATAAGAATTTTCACAATCTTAAAGGGTACTTATAGGATGTTAGATATTTTCAATTTGCAAAACTTCTTAAGTGATAAGATTTTCATATTTTTACTTCCACAATGACATAACTCCCTTAAGAGTAAGAGAATAGTTGCCTTAACCGCCCAATAAGCTCCTATCTTAGTTGGGAGCAAGCTCCCGTCTCGAGGGGAGCGAGCTCCCGTCAAGCGAGCGCAGATTCGAGCTCCCGTCTTGGGAGCGCATTCATTTTAGAAGGATCCTGCTACTAAGATTCAAACCATAGTCTCAAAGCTCGAATAGAAGAAAGACCATATTTGGATCATGTTTTGCATGAATCAAAGAAGAGCTCTTCTTCTCTTCCATTGACCTAGGCACTAGAAAGCCTCAATGTGATAGACCATACTTGGGAGACTTGGAATTTTTCATCCTAACAACCTATTGTTCACATATAAAACACTTATTTTTCCTATATATACAACAGATTTTTAGATTGTAATTAGGCATAACTATTATTTTATTGTAGATTAGTTTTGTTAACTTATTTTACAATACACGATACGTATCCCCATACGATTCATATATAAAATAGAAAAAATGTACACGATACCTATCCCGATTTGAAAACACTAGGTTTGGGATTTTGGTTTGAACCGGAGAAACTAGTCTTACTAGATATCATGGGGACCCAGACTCACAAATTCACTCTTCCTTATGCTTTCCACCATCTAAGCCGAGCCTGAAAGTAACAAGTTTGATCACCGGGTTATGTTTAGAAAGTAACCTTCCAGAAGATCAACACAGACACAAGTATATTTTGCCTCTAATCAACTTAATCTGATTGGGATGGATTCCATGACAAAGTGGTGAACAAGCACGTAACATGTGGAACAGTCAGTTTGGACCAAATTAAATCCTGCAGAAAGCTAAACTGGGTCCTGATGAGCCTGCAATTGTTAGGCAATTATTAGCTGTTAAAAGCCCAGCTGCCCAAGCTTGTTTGTTCATTTCTTAAGCTTGTGTTGATGCATCCCATAAGTTAACCATGGTGAAAGTTTTGTACGTTTCTCATTTATTTGTTCCTAAACTTTGTCGGTGAACTAGAGTAGTTGTGCTAATTTTGTAGGCAACCTTCTTGTCTATAGGGGCTGGTTCATTGCTTAATGACTTTTCTCCTATAGATATTGGACAAGATGTCTGGCCAAAGCCAACGCTTAAATGTGGTTCCAACCGTTACGATGCTTGGAGTTGTGAAAGCTCGCCTTGTTGGCGCCACGAGAGGCCATGCTCTTCTCAAGAAGAAGAGCGACGCTCTGACTGTGCAGTTCCATCAGATACTCAAGACAATTGTATCAACAAAGGAATCAATAGGCGATATCATGAAAACATCCTCTTTTTCCCTAACGGAAGCGAAATACGTCGCTGGAGATAACATCAAGCACGTTGTCCTTGAAAATGTCAAAAACGCATCCCTTAAAGTTCGCTCTCGCCCAAGAGAATGTTGCCGGTGTGAAGCCTCCCAAGTTTGAGTATTTCACTGAAAGTGAGACAAAGAATGATCTAACTGGGTTGGCAAGAGGTGGCCAACAGGTGCAAGCTCGTCGTGCAGCATACGTCAAAGCCATTGAGGTTCTCGTTCTCGCTTCCCTCCAGACTTCATTCTTGACACTTGATTAGGCAATCAAGACCACAAATCGTTGGGTCAATGTACTGGAAAATGTTGTAAAGCCATGGTTAGAGAACACGATTGGTTACATCAAGGGTGAGCTAGATGAACTAGAGAGGGAGGATTTCTTCAGGCTGAAGAAGATACAAGGGTACAAGAAGAGGGAGATTGAGAAACAGCTGTTTGCCGAGGAACATCTCGCTGAGAAAGTTTCTTTGCAAAAGGGAATTTCGGTCATTTCAGCACATAACTTGTTATCTACTTCCATGCAGAAAGATGAGGATTTAATTTTTTGATTTTGAAGGTTAGTTCAATTTTTCTGTTCGTTATTTTTTGTTTGTTTCGTTTGTGCTGCTCGTTAAAGTTTGAGGAACTAGTATCATCGGTTTAATGGAGAAGATTGTGCCCTCAGTTGAACTTCCTGCATTTTCTTATTCGGTGGCATATTTTAGTGTATATGGTGAACCATGCAAACTACTAGTTTGTTAATAATCTCTCATAGGAATGCCTACTTTTTCCACCTTAACTGGAAATTGGTGAGTTTAATTTGAAGGGAACTTATTTTGCACATTTTATTAAAAGACCACACGAAAAAAAAAACACAGGCAATGCTGCAATGGCGTTACCTTTAGAGCCCAAACAAGTGAAGATGGAGAAAAACAAGCCATAACCAGCAAAGGAAGCAACATAGAAACCCCAAAAACACCTAGCTAAAACTTCCAAAAAAGATTCAAGAGTCTGGACATAATGGAAATATTGAGCAATGACATGAATCAAAGTCTTTTTTACTCCAATGCCAATTTTTCGGGATGTTGCATTCGAGCTCTTTTCAACAAAACCACAGTTACCTAAGAAAACTTAAGAGCCACCTAAACAATCTTATAGTTTGTTCCGGAGTTCACTTCCTAGGAGTCCCACATCGAATCAAGGGAAAATAGTTGGTTCAAAAAGACAATTGATACAGTCACCAGTTCATAAAGCTTGGGACTGCCAAGTCTATGCAGGTATGTCAAAGAAGCTGGGGAAGTGGGCCAGGATGTGGGTTGGTCATTTGGGCCGTTAGATGGGCCAAACCTGGGGAAGCCCAAGCGAACCCAACGGTCAATGCCCTTAGGCGACCAAATGGGTTTTCTAGCACAGAGTTTTGCGAGCGGGCTAGGTGTCAGTTCGGATCTTGGAGGATCGTATGTGGCTAGATGGTTGACACATCAGCGTGGAGCTCATCAGTCCACGATTTGTAGTTTGGCTTCGCGTGTCACCTAACAGCGTGGCGCAAGGTGAATTTCATTCATGACATCAATCCAGAAAGCAATTATTGGTGACGTCATGAGAAGCACGAGCTGTATTGGAGTCCACAACAAGTAACTCTCTATACTAACCCTGGAGAGGTACGCCGTCCATACTCACTCTAAAGCTTGGTACTTCCCTTCCTTCAACTGGGACTTACTTAGCCATTGGGGTGCCTGCCGGTCGGCTTGGCACTAAAGTGGTTCTCTATCTTGTAGAGTTGGGTGAGGAAAGAAGGAGCTTAGTCCAGATCTAACCCAAAGAGATCCACGATAGGAGATTCAACTAGAACATAATCTTTGTTAAGAAATAATATCCATTGCAAGCCATAGCATTCTTAAAGTACACTTGAACCAGAAAAATTGCACAGTAGAGACTAGAGATATCACATGAAAGGAGGAAATGACCAATACCAAGCCAAATACAAAAAAGGAAAAACAAAAGGAATATGAGAAAACGTAGGGATAATATTTTTGAAAAATGCAACGCAAGACATGCATAGATTTTTTTGAATCTACCAACTTCTTCAAGATTGATCGGACCTCAAGCACCTGGAAAAAGATAGAAAAACAGAATAGAACTGTGGGTGAGATATAATAACAAGAAAACCAAGACACAAGTAGAAAGCGGCGGTAAAACGATTATCAAAATCTTGGCTCATTACTGAATAAATACATTCACATTTATACATAAAAAAAAAGAAATAAGGAAAATAACGTATATCTATATCCTGCAAGTCACAATTTCAACAAAATCGCAAACCCGGAGTTCATAGAAATGATGAAACACATAGTGTGTGTCTTTGAGTTATGGCTTCACTAGCAGAAAAGGTTTTCAATCTAGGTATGAGGGGAAATGATTGTGTATAGAATAAGATGAGGCATTAACTGGTGGTTGAATAAAAACTTTGATTGATTATTTCTTGATAGGAAATTGATTTTGTACGCATGTTGATTAGCACCTAAGATTGTAGGATCGTGGTGCTAAAGATCCCTCGCTTGTGGCGTTCCTTGTGCTTTTATCGTCTTTTTGTTGTTTTGTTGCTCGTAAGGTATTTTGTGTTGTGTTTCAGGTAAAACGCCCTTAAAAGGCGTGTTTTGATTGCCAAGCCATCCCCCAAGTGATTTCAATTGATCGTGCCCGATGGAACCCGCGCCAAAGTGACTAAAGAGTGAAGGCGTGAGGCGTCGGGTGACCGAAGTGGCCGTCGGGTGCCAAGTCAAGGAGGCTGGCCTGGAGTGCCAGACAAAGCTATCCCGTATCGATACGGCTTACGCGCGTATCGATACTATGTGGTCTCGTGGGAGATCAGAGGATCCTGTATCGATACGGCTCTATGACCGTATCGATACGCGTTGGCTACGTGGAAAATGACATTTTGAGGATAGCCATCTGGTATCGATACTTTGATCAAATAGTATCGATACGGGGAGCTCCCGATCAGATATTTGTTGCCTTTTTGGCTTTCTTCTAGTGGAATTTTCCCTTTTAGGATATTTTGAGAGAGAGAAACTCGGTTTTGTATAAATAGTGAGTCTTCTCTCTCATAGAGACACATCAAGTAATTTTAAAGTGTTTTAATTTTCAAGAACTCCATTGTTATCTTCTTGAAGCTTTTCCTTTTCTAAATTCCTCAAGAACACTAGTAAGTATTTGGTTTTGTTTAATTTGTCAAGTATTAATGTTGTAGCTCTTGTCTAGATTCTCCTTAATATCAAGTCTATTTCCGGTTTCGTCGGTTAAATCTTTTGCCTCATTTTTCTAGCATGCTTGGTTCTTTAAGTATGGTTGAGTAGTCTTTTGGCTAAGTCTTGGGCTAATCTTTCCCAATGACTTAGGTGGTTATTTGGTTCTCAAACTCTCGGGTTTAAAATCATGGTTTTCGGAATTGGAATAACTTAGCCATTTTGGTCTAAGCGAGGGGTGTTAACTCCTCAGTATGAAGCTTAGTCAAGCGGTCTTGGCAAGCAACATACCGAGGGCTCGTGGCCTCCTACGTGTTAGATTCATTAGCAAAAAAATAAGTTGGTTTAGTTCCGGTTAATCACATCTTTTGATAAACTTAGTCATTAAAGCTAAATCTTCCGGGCGTGAGCACGCGGTCGTGACTCTCGTTTGAGTTATATTTGAGAATCGGTATCGGCCTTTGTCAAGGGTTAGAAGATCTCGAGACTTGCCACTTTTAGTTTATCAAACCCGTTTCTAGTCTTCAACTTTCATATTTTTCACTTTTCAAAGCAACCGATAGTTGGCCGTCTGAACGCCGGGAACACTTGCATATACAAATCCTAACAAGCTATAGAGATTCTCTCTGTGGGAACGATTCCGGACTTCCAGATATCTATGCTGACGATGACCTAGCCCTACGCTCGGGGAATTCGACCTCATTTGAAGGCGAGGTTGTGGACGAAGCATATTTTGGCGCCGTTGCCGGGGATTTTCTTATATAGCTTATTGGGAGGTTCGACAAACCTCTGTAAGTATTCCATTTTATTTTCTCTTTTTGTGCATCGTATACTCGACCTAGCGGACACCTCTAACTGAGCCACCACTTCGATTCGAGGTTTAACGAAGCTAGTTTGAGTATCCTTTGCCCTTTTCATTTTGTTTCTTTTCTTGTTGGCTTATATCTATTGAGGCGGCAGCATAGCCCCTCATAACTGTTTGTTGAGAGAGAGGTGGCGGCATAGCCCCTCCAGTCTGTTTTATTACTGCAGAGCGGTTACTAGCTCTAAATTGCCCAACGGCAGTGTTCATGCTTGCGGTTGATCAAAGGCCTCAGGTGTATCGTAGTCCTTGCTCAAATCGCCTACACCGGTCTAGTTCTCCACCTCGTGAAAGGAGTATCAATCTTCGGACTTACTCTCCACCAAGCAGAATTTCTAGGCAGCATTCTCCATCAAGGCGATCAATGGCAGATGAGGAAGTTCCGCCGGTTAGGACTCTTCAGGACTATTTGAATCCAGAACGGGTCACACAACAGTCACCGATAGTCTTTCCACGGCCCACCACTGTGGCAAACACATTCTTGTTCAAAGCCGACTATCATCGGTGCATCCCATTCTTCCATGGTATGGAGCGCGAGGATCCGTATCAGCATATTCGGACTTTCGAGGAGACCCTCCAATCCTTTGTCACTGTGGATGCTCACTTAAACCAAGCAAGATTGAGACTTTTCCCTTTTACCTTGAAGGATAAAGCAAAGACTTGGTTTCACTCTTTGCGGCCCCAATCGTTGCATACATGGGCGGAGGTTCAGGATATTTTTCACAAGAAGTTCTTTCCGGCTAGCCGAACAAAGCTTCTAATGGATCAAATTCAGACCTTTAAGCAAAGGGAGGGAGAAGCTTTCCACCAGTATTGGGACCGATTCAAGGATTTGCTTTCAGCGGTTCCTCACCATAGTTTTGCGTTGTATCAATTGATTCACTATTTCTATTTGGGATGCTCGCAACAAAGCAAGCAATTGCTTGACACCATGTGTTCCGGTGGATTTATGAACAAGTCGTCCGATAATGGCTGGGACTATTTGGATGAAGTGGCGAAGAAATCCTTGACTTGGAGTTACGAGGATGTTGGGGATAGAGCTATGGCTAGCCAAGGACCCGGTGGCTCCGGAAAGTTCTCTATTAATGAGCATCAAGCTATTGAAACACGGATGGAACAATTGGCCGAGAAGCTGGAAAAATTGGAGTTGAAAGGAGTGAAGGAAGTCAAAACGGTGAAAGCGGTGGAGGAGATGTGTTCTATATGTGAGACGACGGGTCATTCGACCGACAACTGTCCATCTCTTGCCACTTTCAAGCAGAACTATGGCAACCTAAACCTTCCAATTGAAGAAGTTAGTGCGGTGAATCAACGGTTTGAATCATTTCCCCAAAGCTTCAACCAAGGCCCAAGGCAACAGTCGGGATTCCGTTGGAACAATCAAATAGAAGGAGGACCCTCTCAAGCACCTTCCGGTAATCAAGTGCAACCATGGCGGCCTGCTCAAAGCCAAGGGCAATCACGTTTTTCACAAGGACCGCCAGGATTCATACCATCGGGCCAATTCCAAGGCCAAAATCAGTTTCAACCCCAACAAGCACCTCCGAGGCGATCTTTGGAGGATACAATGAATACTTTTTGTCAGATGCAGATAACTACCAATGACCAAACTACTCAAGCCCTAAATGACATGAGGACTCAAATGGGGAAGTTGACGACGGCTATTGGTGTGTTGCAACAAGAACGAGGAAGGCTCCCCACTCAACCATTGGCTAACCCTCAAGGTCAACATTTAATTGGTAGCTCTTCGGTACCTTTCCCTGAGCAAGCCAAAAGCATTATTTCGTTGAGAAGTGGAAGGGCAGTGGACAACGCCCAAGTGGAGCCGCCGGTGACGCCAATCTTGCTACCTACTCCGGTACCATCTAAGCCTACTATGCAAAATGGGGAATCTCCCAAGCAAGCATTCACGGAGGAGGAAAAAGGAAAAACTAAGGAGAGTGATGTTCCGCAGGCCTTTACTGTTCCCGCTCCATATCCCAACCGATTAAAGACGCAGGCCAAGCCCAATTTGAGTGCCGACATCTACGATGTGCTTAAGCAAGTGACCGTGAATCTTCCTTTGCTTGATGCCATCAAGCAGATTCCGTCATATGCCAAATTTTTAAAAGATTTGTGTACTCATAAACGTAAGCTTCAAGTGCAGAAGAAGGTATTCTTGACCGAGCAAGTGAGCTCGCTTTTCCAATCGACTCTTCCGCCCAAGTACAATGATCCGGGGTGTCCTACGATATCCATCACAATTGGGGGTAAGGTTGTCGAGAAGGCCCTTCTTGATTTGGGCGCAAGCGTGAACCTCTTGCCATACTCTGTTTATGAGCAACTTGGGTTGGGCGAGATGAAGCCAACTCGAGTGACTTTGCAATTGGCGGATCGGAGTATCCGGATACCTAAGGGAATTGTGGAAGATGTCCTAGTTCAAGTTGATCAATTCGTATACCCGGTGGATTTTGTGGTTCTTGACATATGTCCGGTACCGGCAGCACAGGCTTCTGTCCCAATTATTCTCGGTCGGCCTTTCTTAGCAACATCTGATGCTGTGATTCATTGCCGGGATGGTCGTCTTAATATGAGTTTTGGCAACATGAAGATGCAAGTCAACATGTTCCATATCGGGTGTCAAATGGGGGACGATGAAGATGTGTGCGGGGTTAGCATGATCGATTCGCTTGTCCAAGACCATGTCGACGAGTTTATTTGCAAGGATGAATTGGAATTAGCACTTACTTCTGCCGAAGCCGATTTTCTGGACGCTCCCGAAGTTGCCTATCTAATTTCTTTGCTAGATGAAGAGGATGCGTGTGGTATTAGCCCGTGGGTTCCTAAATTTGAGGAACTACCCCCTGTCGAGAGGCAAGCCGTTCCTTCTTATATGGAGCCTCCAATTCTTGAGTTGAAGCCACTTCCGGACACACTTAAGTATGCCTATCTTGGCGATTGCCAAACATACCCGGTGGTGATCTCCTCCGCCCTAAGTGAACCCCAAGAGTTGGAATTACTTGATTTGCTCCGGAAACATTCAAAGGCTATTGGGTGGTCCATCGCCGATATCAAGGGTATTGATGCATCCCTTTGCTCTCACCACATTTACCTGGAAGATGATGTCAAGCCATCTCGCCAACCTCAACGGCGTTTGAACCCGATCATGAAGGATGTTGTCCGGACTGAGGTTATCAAGTTATTGGATGTCGGCATAATCTATCCAATTGCAGATTCCAAGTGGGTTAGTCCGATACAGGTGGTGCCAAAGAAGTCCGGGGTTACGGTTGTTAGAAACGAGAAGGATGAACTTATCCCAACTCGTGTCCAAACCGGTTGGCGAGTTTGTATTGATTATCGGAAATTAAATGCAAGTACGAGAAAAGACCATTTCCCTCTTCCCTTTATTGATCAGATTTTAGAAAGGGTGGCCGGCCATAAGTTCTATTGCTTCCTCGATGGGTACTCGGGGTATAACCAAATTGAAGTCGCTATGGAGGATCAAGACAAGACTACGTTCACATGCCCTTTTGGAACCTTTGCTTATCGTCGGATGCCGTTCGGGCTTTGCAACGCCCCCGGTACTTTCTCAAGGTGCATCATGGGTCTTTTTAGCGACATGGTTGAAAAGATTATGGAGGTCTTCATGGATGACTTTTCCGTTTTTGGCAACTCTTTCGATCAATGTCTTGCCAACTTGGGGCTCGTGTTAGCCCGTTGTGAGGAGAAGAATTTGGTGTTAAATTGGGAAAAGTGTCACTTTATGGTCACTGAAGGCATTGTGCTTGGCCACATCATTTCCGCCCGTGGCATTGAAGTAGACAGGGCCAAGATCGACTTGATTGACAATCTCCCGACTCCAAAGTGTTTGAAGGATATCCGTTCTTTCTTGGGTCATGCGGGATTTTATCGGCGGTTCATAAAGGACTTTAGTGCCATTGCTCGGCCATTGTGTCATTTGCTGGCAAAAGATGTCCCATTTGAGTGGACACCGGCTTGTGAAACCGCTTTTGCTAAGTTGAAGTCAAATCTCACCTCCCCACCTATTGTGCGGTCTCCGGATTGGGAATTACCGTTCGAACTTATGTGTGACGCCAGCGATTATGCCGTCGGGGCCGTGTTGGGACAAAGGAAGGGAAAGGAACCGTATGTGATCTACTATGCTAGCAAGACATTGAATGAAGCCCAAATGAATTATTCAACCACCGAGAAGGAGCTGTTGGCGATTGTTTTTGCACTTGACAAGTTTCGGTCTTATCTAGTGGGAGCTCCAATCACCGTCTACACCGACCATTCCGCGTTGAAATATCTCTTCACTAAGCAAGATGCCAAGGCGCGTTTGATTCGGTGGATTCTACTCTTGCAAGAGTTCGACCTTACGATAAAGGATAAGAAGGGTGTGGAGAATGTGGTGGCTGACCATTTATCTCGCTTAGAGTTCGAAGACCACACTTCTCATATTCCGATTCAAGATTCCTTTCCCGATGAGCAGTTGTTTGGGATCTCCACGGCTCCATGGTATGCGGATATTGTGAATTATTTGGTCACTGGTCTAATGCCGGCTCATTGGAATGTGCAAGACCGCCGGCGGTTTTTGGCGGAGGTGAAACGGTTCTCTTTTGACGATCCGTACCTGTTCAAGTATTGTGCCGACCAACTCGTCCGACGTTGTGTGCCCGACTCCGAACAACAGAGTGTTATCAAGTTTTGCCACACGGAGGCTTGTGGCGGTCACTTCTCATTTAAGAAGACCGCCGCTAAGATTTTGCAAAGTGGTTTCTATTGGCCTACCTTGTACAAGGATACGTTCGCCTATTGCCGGGGTTGTGCTCGTTGTCAGCTTTTGGGATGTGTGACTCAACGCAATGAGATGCCGCTTACTCCTATTTTGATCATCGAAGTTTTCGACTGTTGGGGCATTGACTTTATGGGGCCTTTTCCGTCTTCCTTTGGGTACTTATATATCTTGTTGGCCGTTGATTACGTTTCCAAGTGGGTTGAGGCCGTTCCTACACGTACTAATGACCATTCTGTTGTGGTCGAATTTCTGAGGTCCAACATTTTTTCGAGATTTGGGATGCCAAGGGCCATCATCAGTGACCAAGGATCTCATTTTTGCAACCGGTCAATCGCTGCTTTGATGAGGAAGTACTCCATTGTTCATAAGGTCTCAACGGCATATCATCCGCAAACCAATGGACAAGCAGAGTTGGCAAATCGGGAAATAAAGAATATCTTGGAGAAGACGGTTAATCCTACCCGCAAGGATTGGTCAACCCGTTTGACTGACGCTTTGTGGGCTTACCGTACTGCGTACAAGACCATCTTGGGCATGTCTCCCTATCGGCTAGTCTACGGGAAAGCATGCCATTTGCTGGTGGAGCTTGAGCATAAGGCGTATTGGGCAATCAAGAAGCTTAATTTCAATATGGCTAAAGCCGGTGCACGCCGCAAGCTCCAATTGACTGAGGTAGAGGAAATGAGGTACAATGCTTATGATCATTCCCGTGCTTACAAGTCTAAAATTAAAGCAAAGCATGATAACAAAATTGTAGTGAAAACCTTTGAGCCCGGTCAAAAAGTGTTATTATATAACTCCCGTTTGCATCTCCACCCCGGTAAGTTGAGGTCTCGTTGGGCCGGTCCTTACATTGTTAAATCCGTCGCTCCTCATGGAGCCATTGAAATTGTAAACGAACCCAATGGGAATGCTTTCAAAGTTAATGGTCAAAGGCTTAAGCCTTTTCTTGGCGGTTTCGAAATTGGGGAGCCCGACGAGGTTTTGGCCGATCCAGTTTACACGGATGGCCCGTCGGTTTAGTTTTGTGTAACTTGAACTTGCACGGGGAGCGAAAGCGTAACCGCTGAACTTAATTGTTTGTCGGACCCGGCCCCCGGGTAGGGGGTACCCACCATTGACTTGGGTATTTGTAGCTCCGCACGCCGCTACTAAAATAAGAATCGTGTGCCCAGCTCCGGTTAGTAAGGGCAATGTTTAGTTCTTGTACATATTAGTCTGTTTGTTTAGTTTCGGGTTTTTACAACCATGAGATTTCACTAATGCATCATTGTATCGGGCTTTAATTAGTCCTTCTTTGTCGTAGTTCACCGTTCATGATCCATGCTCACCAGATATGTCCCTATCGGGGGCAGTTTAGGTCTTTGGGTGAGCCTTGATATTCCCGTGCTTTGGCGCTAGGCTCTGTCTTGTCTCACTTTGTTTCGATCATAGGGAACGCTGGGCTTAATTGCTTGGCGAGGTCAAGCGGTGGATTTTACTTCGGGCATGATGTAACAAATTCGACGGTCTAGTATAGCCACCCGTGTCTTGTCAACCTGGTGGGACACGGGAAGAAAAGTATGACTCGTAAGATTGCGTGAAAATCGGGTGGTGTTTCTTTTTCGTTTTTCTTTTTATTTATGTTTACCTGTTGCCCGGATAACACGAGCCGGGCGGTTCTAATGTCATTTGCCTGCTGGTAGGTCCTTCGTACAATTCCGCTTCTGCAGGGTTAACACGCTACCACACCAGCCTTGGTAGTTTGGGTCTGCCGTCGACGTGATTGAGGCATTCAGGAGCCCTAAGCATGGGTGCGACTATGTGTCGCGGTTGTTAGGCCAATAAAACTTTGACAATAGCCCTGTGTGACTAGCTGGTGGTTCCGACCGAAAGAGTGAAGCCTTGGAAGCACATAACTCCGGATCGAACGTGGGAAATGACGCAAAGCCTCCAACTTGGTCGAGGTATAAGGGGGTTGACATTCCCCCGGAGGTATCATCTTTTGTTCCCTTTCCTTACTGTTGTTCTCTGTGCTATGGGGACATAGCTCATTTCAAGTTGGGGGGAGGGATATATCATTCTATGATATATTCGTTTTCATGCTATTTGTATATATTTTTTCGATTTTAGTATTGCAATCCTTCCGTTAGTACAGAATTAGTGGATTAAAATAGCTTGGCACATGCTCATTAAGTGAAATCGGGCAAGAGTTCATTACGCAAATTTTGTATCTCGCAACTTGCATGAATGGACTAAGGTGGAATTCACATTGTCTGAGCATATTTCGATCAAGTTCTGTCCATATCCCGTTCTTTCTCTTCTTGCTTTCTTAGTTTAGGTATTCATCTCATGTCATGCCTAAGTGTGTTCGTTATCTACTTTAAATCATTTCGGAATCTATGGCATACTTAGGATATGATACAAGGCAATCTTTGCTTGATTATACCACAAGAGTGTCTCTTTGACCTTGAAAATAAAGCCAAGTCGTGTCTCACTCGTATCCATAAGAAACCGGTGTTAGGTTGGATGGTTGGAAGTTGGTTTTGTGATCCGAAATGGGATGGCTCCAAGTTTTACAAGGCATCGGGTGTGTTTGAGGTTTGTCGGGCATTGGCATTGGCCATCGGGTACCAAGCTGCAAAATCTGGGCAAAAGCATCCCGTATCGATACGGGTTTTATGCCGTATCGATACTATGTGATCTCGTGGTCCATCAGAGGATCGCGTATCGATACGGATTATTGAGCGTATCGATACGCGTTGGTCATCGAGGAATTTTCAGTTACATAGCCCGATCATCTCCTTTCCCCAAAACCATTTTCTCTCTCATAAACTCCATAACCACCCAAGCTCTTCGAAACCCTTACCCCAAAATCCCCATTTTCACCCTCAAATCTTCATCCAAACCCCAAATTTGTCCATTAAACCTCAAGCTTTCAAGGAATCCGAAGGGTTCTCAAGGATTTGTGGGTCGAAATCAAGATTTGAAAAGTGGGTTTTCACTCTCTCTCTCCGAAATCGCCCCATTTGCAAGGTAATCCGAAATTTCTTCTTCTCCTTGGATATTCATCATGTATACTCTACAATGTGGTGGATTTACGGGTTGCATGAGGCATTTTGTACGTTTTTGAACCCTAGCCTGTCTTTTTCCTAACCGATTGAAACCGTAGATTAGGAGTTGAGATTTCACTGTTGCTAGGTGTTGGTTTTGCCTCAGTTGTTTTTGATATTTGACTGCATTTGGGGGCTGCCGTTTTTACTGAATTCCGGGCTGTTTTTGTGTTGCTCTGTTTCTGCTCTGTTTCACGTTTTGGGATTTGCTCTGTTTGCAAGGTTACAATGACAAGGGCAAAGAAGTTGGCAGAAAGGGGAAAGGGTAAAGCTCCGGCTTCCTCCTCCGGGCAAGCGGATGAGATTGTCCGCGAGATGGAGGAGGAGGAAGAAATGATCGCAAATCCGGAGAGGGCTCGGCCGAAAAAAAGAACAGCTGCCGAGATGAGACTGGCCCGACAGAAGAAGTGGGAAGACGGTATAAACAGGGGGTTTAAAAATGAACGTCATGTGGACGTTGACAATCTTGGAATCGAGAACCCGTTTGTCCGTCGTATCCGTGAGCAAGGTTTGTCCTACTTCCTTGCACCCAATCCTGGTTTTAATAAGGAACTTGTCACTGAGTTTTACAAGAATATCAAGATTCCACCGGTGGGTGAAGAGGTGAATGTGGGTGCTAAGGTAACTTCGAAAGTTGGGAGGTATCCCATAGAGGTTACAGCTGAGTTTATTGCAAGTATCTGGGGTTATCGCCAACCGTCGTTGGAGGATGTGAATTATGTGGAGGATGAGTATGTGGCCGACGAGGCCAATGTCAAAGACTTGTACAAGAATCCTAGAGATGCTAGTCTACCTCACGTGCCTGGGGGGTTTAAGGATCCATACCGTCTGGTCAATCAGTTCGTGCATCACAACTTCAATCCTCGGGGAACCGAGAATAAGCCGGACGTTAACGAGGGAGGCATGATCCACGCCTTCATGAATCCGGATATTGTGGTAAATTGGGCAAGGTACGTTTTCCAGGAAATGTTTGATTTTAAGGCAAGGGCCCCGTTGAATTCAAGAATGCCTTTTCCATGCTTGGTTACCGCAATCTGCTTCGCTCAGGGAGTCCCAAAGAAGTCTTTTACGAGTCGTGAAAAGTTAAACCCTGGTGACATAAACAACTCCATCCTTACAAGGAGCATCTCTCAATCCCGGCCAGCTGCTGCTGCCCCTCGTGGGCCATACTTGACTACGTTGCCTCCCAAGGGTTCGAAGACCAATACTTGGAACAAGCTACTCTTTTGTCAAGGGGTGGCGGTAATGGGATGTATGAAGAAGCTCAAGAAAGAAACCCGTGAAAATGCGAGGAGGCAGAGAAAAATTGATCACAAGCTAGATTGGGTTGTGAGTCGAGGGGTGGGGCAGGCTAGTGAGCCTTATGTGCCGCCGCCAGAGGAGCAAGGGGAGGACAGCGATGATTTCGCTGGAGATGAGCCAGTGTTCTTGGACAATTAGTTGGTCGGTGGAGGTTAAAAGCCCTAAACTTGGTCGGGGTGCAAGGTGGTTGACAGCCCACCTCGTAGTTGTTTATTTTCTTGTTTTTAGTTCAGTTTGTTCAGACTTTTGACTGTTAGTGGTTGGTAAGTTTTTGTTGGGCCGGCATGTGGCCGTTGACTTGGTAATTGAGTGTGGTGGCCGTGGGTAGTTTAACCGAGCCAGTAAATGGCCACCACCTCATTTTGTTAACCTTTCTTTGAATTAACCAAGGTCGTTAAAAGTTTATTAAGCCCTTAGTTGATCTTTAGTATGCCTTGTTTCCAATTTGATTTTTCGCATGATAGTTAGTACTTTTGGTATGTGGCATGTTTTTCTTCCGGCATTCAATTTCTTTCTTTTATAGTTTTAAGTTCTGTATGATGGTGCTCTCCACTTTAAAGGGCATGGTACTTTTGCTTCCCATTGCCTAATTCCGGGCACTTTTTGTGGGATATGGTTAGCCGCGTGTTTTGGATACGTTTTTGATGGCTTGATAGATTATGCTCAATGCATAGAGTCTCGTCATAGTTTTCAGCTGTCTGTTGCGAATATGAATAAATTTGCTTTTGGAACTGCAGCTAGTCGGGTACGAGATGCGCATGTGCTAAGTAAATTTGTCGGAAGGATTGCATTGTTGGTTTTGTTTTTAATAAGCTGTTTGTGTTGCTCGGGGCCTAGCAACGTTCAAGTTGGGGGGCGTGATTAGCACCTAAGATTGTAGGATCGTGGTGCTAAAGATCCCTCGCTTGTGGCGTTCCTTGTGCTTTTATCGTCTTTTTGTTGTTTTGTTGCTCGTAAGGTATTTTGTGTTGTGTTTCAGGTAAAACGCCCTTAAAAGGCGTGTTTTGATTGCCAAGCCATCCCCCAAGTGATTTCAATTGATCGTGCCCGATGGAACCCGCGCCAAAGTGACTAAAGAGTGAAGGCGTGAGGCGTCGGGTGACCGAAGTGGCCGTCGGGTGCCAAGTCAAGGAGGCTGGCCTGGAGTGCCAGACAAAGCTATCCCGTATCGATACGGCTTACGCGCGTATCGATACTATGTGGTCTCGTGGGAGATCAGAGGATCCTGTATCGATACGGCTCTATGACCGTATCGATACGCGTTGGCTACGTGGAAAATGACATTTTGAGGATAGCCATCTGGTATCGATACTTTGATCAAATAGTATCGATACGGGGAGCTCCCGATCAGATATTTGTTGCCTTTTTGGCTTTCTTCTAGTGGAATTTTCCCTTTTAGGATATTTTGAGAGAGAGAAACTCGGTTTTGTATAAATAGTGAGTCTTCTCTCTCATAGAGACACATCAAGTAATTTTAAAGTGTTTTAATTTTCAAGAACTCCATTGTTATCTTCTTGAAGCTTTTCCTTTTCTAAATTCCTCAAGAACACTAGTAAGTATTTGGTTTTGTTTAATTTGTCAAGTATTAATGTTGTAGCTCTTGTCTAGATTCTCCTTAATATCAAGTCTATTTCCGGTTTCGTCGGTTAAATCTTTTGCCTCATTTTTCTAGCATGCTTGGTTCTTTAAGTATGGTTGAGTAGTCTTTTGGCTAAGTCTTGGGCTAATCTTTCCCAATGACTTAGGTGGTTATTTGGTTCTCAAACTCTCGGGTTTAAAAACATGGTTTTCGGAATTGGAATAACTTAGCCATTTTGGTCTAAGCGAGGGGTGTTAACTCCTCAGTATGAAGCTTAGTCAAGCGGTCTTGGCAAGCAACATACCGAGGGCTCGTGGCCTCCTATGTGTTAGATTCATTAGCAAAAAAATAAGTTGGTTTAGTTCCGGTTAATCACATCTTTTGATAAACTTAGTCATTAAAGCTAAATCTTCCGGGCGTGAGCACGCGGTCGTGACTCTCGTTTGAGTTATATTTGAGAATCGGTATCGGCCTTTGTCAAGGGTTAGAAGATCTCGAGACTTGCCACTTTTAGTTTATCAAACCCGTTTCTAGTCTTCAACTTTCATATTTTTCACTTTTCAAAGCAACCGATAGTTGGCCGTCTGAACGCCGGGAACACTTGCATATACAAATCCTAACAAGCTATAGAGATTCTCTCTGTGGGAACGATTCCGGACTTCCGGATATCTATGCTGACGATGACCTAGCCCTACGCTCGGGGAATTCGACCTCATTTGAAGGCGAGGTTGTGGACGAAGCACATGTGCTCTACTTTGTACATGAAGTTACTAGTAACTTCACGTTAAAAGTGGAGCGCCAAAATCAGCATCCTTCTTGATATTATTCTTGAGTCCTTGACATAACTGTAGCAGAATTAGCTAGTTATATGTTCCTAGTATGCAAGTTCCTTTAGCAGAATTAGCTAGTTATATGTTCCTAGTATGCAACGAAACATGAAATCATCTTAATTGTCCGAGGCATTACCAACAGCCGCATACCATGCTGAAAAGTATTTGAACAATTCTACTCGCTCCTATCCTTAATGTAGGCAAGTTCCTTTTCTCAAAGATGTACCAATTGTGATGATAAAAGTACGAAAAAAGAAAAGAAAAGGAAATATCATCTAGTTACGAAACCACCTAGTTTGACGGGTACCACAGTTCCTATTTTGGGCCACCTCCTTAATGTTTTGTTGAACTGTTGCGACTCGATAGCCACCAGGCACGCTAAACTCAGAATTTATGGTGGTTCTGCAAATGGCAAATGCAGTTTCTTTCTCTAGTTACAAAGAAGACGACAGGGACATACCTACTGATGATGACATCTCCACATAGTCCACCTGTAATTCAAGAAGAGTGTTCTTGATCCGACGAAATTGAGTAATAACATCATTAATAGACATTCGATCTCTCGGAACTTCCTCTGAACAGGCAATTCCAACTTTGAGTATTGAAATCAAGCACTCGTTAATTTGGAGACTATTAGCAAAGCTTTGGATCTGTGCATTCTTGACGCTTGAGGCAGCCTCCCCCTTTTCCATTTCATGAAACAAAGTTGGATCAACAACGCTCGCTACTTGTTCAGGCAAAGCCATCTTAGCAAAGTTGTGGAGACTCAGATTATCATCAAACATATTATCAGTTGGTTTCTTGCCTGTGAACATCTCCAATAGGAGAATGCCATAGCTGTACATATCACCCAGGGTTGACGCCTCATTTCCCATGCCATACTCTGCATTAAAGACATCATAGTAAGGAATCGCATTGTGGGAAACAAGTTTGAACTGCAATCCCCATTCTATCGCATACTAAAGTGCCTATTGGCGACAGTTTGTAGATAACAAGTTTCAAGGAGACAAACAGTACATTACTTGGAGTATGATGATTTCAAATAATCGCATCTCAGCATATAGGTACATGTCTTAATTTGTTGATTTTCGGATTATATCCAAATTCAATAAAATTATTTGAGCCTTGTGCAAATTCAAGAAGCAAAATACCTTTCTGTTGAATAAAACAGAAGAACTCTTATCTCTATTGCAATGATTCAAGGAGCAGACTCAAAGGACATCTCAATTAACTATATATGTTCTTTAGAAAAGAAAAATATGAAAGAGAAGAGAAATACAGAAGAACCTATGTGGTTTATTTACCTGGTGCAGCATAACCAACAGATCCTCTTATGCCCATAGCACTAGATTGGTTTGCTGAAGAGTCATAGGAATCTTCTGAAACAAATTTCGCTAGCCCAAAGTCCCCCACATGTCCGACCATTTCACTGTCGAGAAGAATGTTGCTTGGTTTTAGGTCACAGTGAACTATTGGAGTTTCACAGTGATGGTGAAGATAATCAAGTGCAGACGCAACATCAATTGATATATTCAATCTCTGCAGAATGTTTAAACACTTAGACATCTCATGCTCCTTTTGGTCGTCCTCATTCGGGTGCAACCACTCCTCTAGGCTCCCATTGGCCATGAACTCATAAACTAGAGCTTTAAAATCGTTGCCATTGTAATCAACACTTGAACATGCAGTGAGTACCTTTAAAAGATTTCTATGTTTGATATTCTTCAAAGCCTTACATTCAGCTATAAAACTCTTGGAAGCTCCATGAAATTGAAGGTTTAGTACCTTCACTGCAATAAATTTTCCACCTCGATCGAGAGTTCCTTTATACACTGAACCAAAGCTACCCTCACCAATCAAACTAGCTGGAGAGAACCCATTTGTGGCCTTAAGTAGACTTTGATAGGACAATTGCACAAAGGGGTTCCGTAAATATTCGAACAATGGTACTTTTGTTGTCTTTCTAATGCAGTGTAGATATAGGAAACACAGCAACAGAAGTAGTCCTAGACTCCCAAAACATATGGAAAATATAATTTTCATGGTTTGAGTAAATCCTTTCTTTCTCAACTCTTTGGAAATGCAGCTTTGCAACTTTAACTCAGGTTTTCCCCCACAGAGCTGCTTGTTCCCCTTAACGGAAACTGCCGTCGCATTGCTAAATATGCCTCTTTCAGGAACCACACCCTCAAAATCATTGAAGGAAAGATTCAAAGTACGCAAGAAGATGAAGCCCTCTAAATAGTCCAGGATTTTCCCTGAGAAATTGTTATGAGAAAGATCTAATTCCTCCATTCCTCTCAAATTACTCAAAGATGAAGGAAGAATCCCCCAAAATTTGTTCCCCTTCATCATTAGCAACCTCAGTTTTACGCAACTACCAAGACTGTTTGGAAACTTACCAGATAACATGTTGTCAGAAACATCTAATTCCTGTAGATTTCTTAAGTTTCCGATTTCCACTGGTAGGGAACCAGTCAAATTGTTCTGAGAAATATCGAGGTACAAAAAGGATGAGAGGCTCAGAAGTTCTCTAGCTACGGTACCGGTTAGATTGTTTCGATCAAGTCTTAGTGCCACGAGCATTTGGCAACTACGCAGACTCAAAGGGATGCTTCCATGGAGATTGTTTCCAGACAACCGAAGAATTGCTAGCCGAGTTAAGTTTCCTAAAGAAGACGGGATGACCCCTTGGAACTTGTTGTTAGAGAGACCGAAAGTCTGCAACTTTTGAAGCTTTCCTACGTCAACAGGAATTTCACCTGTCAAATGGTTGGTTGAAAAATCAAGAATCTGCAAGTTTACCAGATTCTCTATTCCAACTGGGATGCCACCGACTATTCTATTTCCCGTCATGTCTAAAACGCCAATCTCAGTGGAGAAATTGCTGATTTCACCAGGCAACAAGCCTCCAAAATTGTTTCCGGCTACGCTTAGGTAGTTCAGATTGGTGGCATTTGTTAAGGACTTGATAAAAGTCAAGTCGCTGGCTTCTCCGGCTCCGAGATGATTGTATGCTAATATTAACCGAATAAGATTATGCAGCTTTGACAAAGGAGGCACTTTTCCAGTAAAATTATTGACTGCTAAACCAATATGAAACAGACTCGTGGCATTAGATATTGAAATAGGAATGGATCCAGTAAACATATTCCCACCAATGTCAAGGAACTGAAGATTAGGAAGACTATCTCCGAGGTTTGAAGGAAGGCTCCCATGAATCCGATTAAGTGTCACTATGAACATGGTGATAGAAGATAGATTAAAGATTGAAGAAGGAACGGTACCAAACAACTTGTTTACCCCCAACGCAAAAGTATCTAATCTACTCAAACGACCAAGAGCATCTGGTATTTTGCCGCTAATACTATTATAATTAGCATAAAGAACTGCAAGAGATGATATATTTCCGAGAGTAGGAGGAAGAACTCCTGTTAGATTGTTTCTTCCAAGGTACAGTATCTCGAGCTTAGTCAAGGAACCGAGCTCCGTGGGAATTCCCCCTGTCAACATATTGCCAGAAAGTTCAAGGGCGGCAAGGTTAGAGCACCGAGATATATTGGCGGGAATTTCACCGGTAAGTGAGTTATTTCGAAGCGAAAGGATTTGCAGCCTTCGCAAGCGACTGAGTTCCGAAGGAATATTCTGACTCAAGCTGTTGTTACGCAACCATAGTTCCCTGAGAAAGCTCAAATTTCCTATGTGAGGCGGAATATGCCCGGTTAGATTTTGATGATCAAGGTTTAAGATAGTGACCCTCTGGTGTCGTCGGCCACATATTACGCCAACCCATAGACAAAAGTGGACGGATTCGTTCCACGAGTTGAGATTTCCAAAGGGACTGGTACTGGTTATCGCAGCCTTGAATTCGAGCAAGGCTAGACGGTCGGTCTGGTTCCCAGCTGGTGGAGAGCTCCTGGCTACATGAGGAAAGCCAGGACCCGAGAAAAAAAGAAGAGCTATGTGCATGAAAAAAGAGACGAATCGCCATGATGACATTGCCAGAGCCATTTGGTGGTTGGAAAGTTTGGGTCTTTCGGGTGCTGTTGGTATATATATGTAGGTACAGGTAACCGAGTACTTGCTTGACCGTTGTAGAACTTGAAGATGGCACCCAGATGATCAATATACTTCCTCCGTCTAAAAAGAAAAGGGTCCAATCTGTCAAACCGAGCACTTAAAAAAAATATCTTTTTATTCGAACAAAATACAACATTTTTTTCAAAAATTAAAAGGATTCGTTGATATCCTCCCCTGAAGGCGAGTGCAATTTTGTTCACCCTCCTTAAAAGAGGGTGAGCATTACCCTCCCTCTTATTAGTTAAAATGGTATGGATCCCATTACAAAGTGATGCCATGCTTACCATGCAATACACTTTTTCGTAAGTATAACATCACTTTGTGGTAAGACCCACATCATTTCAACCAATAAAAAGAAGGGTAATGTTCAACCTCCTAAGTGGAGGGTGAACAAAACTCAACTCCCTGAAGGCTCCGCCCCTGGTTGCGGACAACCCATCATCTCGTAAATGAGGTGGGGCTCAATGCGATAGATATGATTGTATGGTTAATCTCAGATTCTCAAGTCACTGCTCTCTTTGAATATATAAAAAAAAAAATCAAACAAAAAAAATGGTTTTTGCAACTTTGAGTAATAAATTAGTGAAGTAAATAAAACAAGGTGGAGGTTCTGTCACCTAAATTAGTCAGGTACCGATAAGCTGGCCCGGACATTTACCAAACAAAACTATATGAGAAGTGTTTTTAATTAACTTTTCGGCTTCCAGCCATTAAGTACCCGGCCAAAATTTAGAAAAAGAAAACAGATGGCAAAAAAAAAAAAAAAGGACTTGATAGGGTCCTTGTCTTGGGATGATGCTATGGTGTCCCCGGTCATTTTGGGGACACCGTAATTTTTGGCATAACTTCACCATTATGAGCATAACTAAAACCCATTACAAGCATAACAGAACCCAAACAAGGTATAACCAAGGAATATCCCAAAAACCAATCAAGGCATAACCAAACCCAACCAAAGCATAACAAACAAGTTATGCCTTGTTATGGTTCTGTTATGCTTGTAATGGGTTTTGGTTATACTCATAATGGTTTTATTATGTCAAAAGTTACGGTATCCCCAAAATGACCGGGGACACCGAAGTCATTCCTCCTTGTCTTTATCATAGATTTGTGTGGATCTGAGGGCAAAATTTCCTACATTTGACGATACATAATAATGAAGGGAAATGCTACGGTGTCTCCCCTCCTTCTGGAGACATCGTAATTTTTGGCATAACAAAACCATTATAAGCATAACCGAAACTGATTATAAGCATAACAAAATCATAACAAGGCATAACCAAAACCAACCAAAGGCATAACCAAAATCAACCAATCCGACAGACGAGATTATGCCACGCCACAAGTTTGATCAAAACTGACCGGTCAAACCGGTAACCCTAACAGGTCAAAGAATTGGGTATAACAAAACTAGTAAATGGCATAACAAGAAACCTAAAAAGGCATAACACGTGAATTTAATGGATATAACATTTTCCGAACTGGTATAACATAAACCCAAATTAGGTATAACTAAACCATTAAATGACATAACTGGTGAGTCATAACAACATGGGTATAACGGAAACCATTGAAAAGCATAACAAAAAACCATCAAAGGTATAACAAAAATCATAAAAGGCATAAAAGTAGAAGAAGCATAACGATACCACATAAGAGTATAACAATAACCCTTAAAAGGGCATAACAATAACCTCTAGAAACATAACAATACCCCACCTATCTTTTTTTCATTTCTTTTTTTATTTGAAAATGTTTAACTGTGGTTAAGTGGAAAAAATTTAAAATGTAAACGTGTTTTGCAATAATATTCAACAGTCAAATGTAACGGACCACGGTAAATCATTTAGGGCAAAGTATGGATTACTTCCATGTGGTGTAGCCGTTTGACAAATGACTCCCCTGTATTTTACTAATGACCAATTCGCCTCCCTATGTTTTTGAACTAAAGTACAACTGTTAGATATTCCGTCAAAAATAACGGTGCGTATGCATCAAGCACTCCAACTGCATTTTATGGCATGAAAACTTGTACTTTCCTCCAAAAGTAGCATGATAATAGGACAATAATACCCATGGTTCTTTTTCTCCCCACAAAAGAAAATTGAAAAAGAAAAAGGAAAGGAAACTCAGCAGGTTCATCTTAAATTGAAAAAGAAAAAGAAAAGGAAACTCAGCAGGATCATCTTCTTAACCCCACTGGTTCTCTCTCTCTCTCTCTCTCTCTCTTTCTCTCCCCTCTCGGTAATCTCTCTCTGTCTCTCCCTCTCTGTTTCCATAAATCCATTAAAGCGAGGAAAGAACTAGCCGAGATCTTGGCAAAAATCCTCTCAATTAGGAGGGACATGAAGCAAAGCCACACCGATTTGCTCGGATCTGGCCGCCGTCCAAGCCCTCTCTTCTCTCTCTATCCCGTACTTTCTCTACCAAAATCTCTCTTTCTCCCTCTCGGTTCTCTTTCTCTCTCCTCCCCTGTCCGTCATTGAGCGACGGCGATGGCCGCCGGTCGGACCCCATCACCATGATGCATGTGTGTGTATGAAGATTGAAAACTGGTGGCGCCGATTGAGAAATTTCTAACTCTATTTCTCCAGGGATTGAGAAATTGTTGGTGGTTTGTGATTCAATTTCCTCCATTTTTGTCCCCTCTACTGTTCAAGGAAAAGATGGATTTTATATTTTTTGAGAAGCAGGAAAAGTTGGATTAACCAGTTATGTAAGAAGAGATGGGCAAAAAAAGATTTGGCCCATAATTGTTCGTTAACACTTGCGAAACAGAGGATGAACCAATTTTGTGAGAAGAAAATACCCTAACAATTAGACAAAGGAAACTGATATTCGCGCCACTTTTAACGTGAAGCTGTTAGTAACTTCATGAACAAAATGAAGCGTCATTAATAAAAAGTGAAGCGCAATTATCGAAATCCTTAGAGAAAATACCCTAATACATTGTTAAAATAAAAACTGAAAATGAATTATGCAATATGATTAAGAAAAAATTATTAATTTTGTTTTTGTCAATTTACGTTTTTTATGAGAGAGATAGAGAACCCAATTAAAGTAGAGGGGTACTACATTCATTTTGCATTTTCTGTTAATAGAGAGTTGCACTTTACTCCAAAAGCATAGGGAGGCGAATTGATCATTAATAAAACTTAAGGGGGTCAATTGCCAAAAGGTCAAATCACAGGGAGGCATTCTGTACTTTGCCCAATCATTTATTTTAACAATTAAGGCAGTTGATTTGGTTGTTATTGTTGATTTAGTTATTTTTGAGAATTTTAGGCTCCATCCGGTTTATTTCAGTTTATGAAGTTGTTTCATTGGTACAAAAATTGAACATAAAAATGATAACTTATGTCCGAAAAAGTTTGTAACGATAACCAATTTACTTCATTTTTTGCATGAATGATCTAATCTCTCTTACGCAAAAGATAGATGGTTCTGATTTTGAAAAAATAGATAAAGCGATCATCCAGTTGTGAAAATAAAGGACATTAATACCTACGTAAGCATCGAATGTGTTCCGAACATGTAGTTGCCGACATTCGATTATCACTGAAGTTGGAGACAAATATAGAATCGATAAAATGTGCAATCTTAACGGTTTAGATTGGTCATAAGAAAATATCATTGAACAACTTCCTTTAAAATCTATACGTTGAATCTTATTGTTTCTAAATTAAGGTCTTATGCTTTGTGTAATGTACAATGCTCATATGATCGCAACATAATCACGACGATCGATACCGTCCATTTTGTTTTGCTTGGTGTTCTGATTGTCTTCATAAATTTTTTGGTCTACCGGGTTTAGAATGCCCTTTTATTGGAATGTAGATTCATTATCAGAATGACATTTTACATCCGATCAAATATGTATTGATAAGAGATTGAATTCAATTTTTTGCAGAAGTATTCTAAACTTTGTTACGTAAAACATAGACGGTCCCGATTCGAAAATAATAATCGAGATGGCCCAAGAGTGGTGCAGTATGAGACTTTACCGCTTCTGGAAGCACCAAATGTGTTTCGATTATGTGGTTGCCGACATCCGATTATCACCGATTTTGGTGACAATGATTAAATTAACAAGATTTTAAATCCCATCGGTTTAGATCGAGAATTCAAAAAAAATTAGTTGCCTACTGTCTTTAAAATCTATATATTGAACTTATTTGATTATGAAGCAAGGTCTTGTGCTGTAATCTAATGTACTGTAGCCACACGATCGCATCATTATCACGACGATCGATATTGTTGATTTTATTGTGCTTGCTCTTTTTATCATTCCCATAAATTTTCGGGTCTAACGGATTTTGAAAGTCTATTCATCAGAACGCATATTCTATATTGTACGTCTAATTATCCGACCAAGTTCTCAGGGAAAAAGTGAAAAGTACCAATATTTTACTGTTGAACATAATCGCAAAACTTATATTAAATCAGAAAAAATGAAAAGTACCAACTTATAAATTTTTTTTTGTACTGAAATACTAAATTTAGTAGAAAATTAGAAACCGTGATATTAAATCTTATTTTTACTCTCATAGTTAATCCGTAATTTCTTAAATGCATAACTAAATAACTTACAAAATTATTATTGATTTATTATTTTTCTTTTTCAATTTTCTATTACCTATATATGATTTTACTTGAAAATCCCTATTATTAGTTGGAAATGAATATATGTCACCAAAACTATAATCTTAGCCTTTTTATATACTTGTAATATTAATTTACTATTATTATCTTTTTTATCTTTTGCTTTTCAATATTTACTAAATGAAGCATATTATAAATTAAATAATTTTTCTTTCCAACAATAATCTTTATTCCCCAAACACGAATTTTTAATATGTCCAATTCACCTCAACACTATTATATCCATACGATGAACAATAATGAGTCCAGAGTTTCAAATATCGATAATTATTAAACAGAACAAAATTTCAAAAAACTAAGAGTACCCGAATTTATATATACTTTAAATATTATTGTTTCCTTTACTTAACATAAATAGGAAATATCTTCATTTTCTTTTCTTTTCTTTTTTCTTATCATATTCTCACACTTAATTCTTAGTTTCTAAATTTTCTAAAATAACTTATAAATTGTTATTAACTTACTATATTTTTTTTCTTCTATGTATTTTATTCTTCTAAATTTTTTTCTAATATATATTTACAATCACCAATGCTAAAGATCATTAGAATATAGTAGGAACAAATTTGAGTACACATATAATCTACTTTTGTACAAAAACTCATGATTTCTTCACTTAATTTAACAGAAAAAATTAAAGTGATATAACTGTTACGTTTCATACCCAATTGATATTACACAGTAGGTAAACTAATATCATGTCAGTCGTGTGTCAGAATACTAACATCGTAATCGTAAAATAAATATCATAAGGGCCATCGTATTTGTAAATAATATCAAATAGAGTGTTGGGACCAAAAATAATAATAGAATGACTAAAAACGCATGTAAGCTATTTTTTCCCGGTCGGGCTCATTTCAAGCCCTATTAACTAGTCAAAACTACTTTATTATACTTAGGGAGATTGGGAAAATAGTTACATACCTTGGGTTCGGTCGAACAAGCTTAAAACAGGTTTTTCAAAGTTTTCGATTTCGCGGGGAGATGACGGGAACGGGGGTTTGGGCTCGGTTCAGGGCAGTTGGTGGCAGTTTTGGGAGGCTTTTTGTGGGTAAGGAAGTTTGGAAGTGGTAATTCGGAGTTTGGGGTGGTGTAGGTGAGAAACCCACTTTTCTCTCTCTATGGTTTCTCTCACTAAACCTCCATGGCCGGAGCTCGGTTTCACCTATTCCTCTCTTGGGTTTGGACGTGCTGAGGGTAAGAGAGGTGTGTGTTTGCTGTGGTTTCGCAGGTGAGGGAAGAGGTGGTATTTATAGAGGAGTTTGGAGGGAGAGGAGAGGAGAGCGATGGCTGGAGGTGGTGGTGGTCGGCTGGAAACCGTTGAAATGTAGAGGATAAAAATGTTAACTGTGATTAAAGGGGTGGGTTAAAGGTTTTTTTTTTTTTCCACCAATGACCGGTTCTATGGGTACCAAGTTTTTTTTTTGTTATGCCTTAGTTATACATTTTAATGGTTTTAGTTATACTTCAACTGGTTTTGTCATGCCAATTTTTATGGTGTCCCTCAAAAAGAGGATAGACACCGAAGGATCTCCCGAATTAAACAAGTATGCTTTAGAAGACCTGGAGGCCCATTCAAAGGTACTAGACTTTTCTGGTCGAGAAATAAAAGACGTGGGCCAAACTGTTGAAAGTCATCTAGTAATATTTCACTCGTCCCATTTTATTTGTTCTTTTTTTGACTTTTTGATTTTCCAAATTGTTAAAAATCAAAGTACAACTTTCTTGGAGTTTCCCCTTTAATCATACTTTTAAAAACTTGAAGAAATGACAAGTCTAATTTGAGTATAGTTCAAATTAAATCATTAAAGTGCAATGACTGTGTATTATTATTAAGTTGAATATTCTCCGAGGTGAATGAACAAACAAACTGGAACCGGGAGAGGACTTGACACAGTTGAAGTACATGACAAATCTACTTGACTTGGGCTTATCATGTTCCCGTAGAAAGACTTGAAGGTGGCCGAAGAATTGCAAGCAAAAAGTCAAAAGTCATTTGCCTGAGCATTCTACCAATACGACTTTGCTAGCACAACCTACATAAAAACACTAGCACACATGCAAAAATTGCGAATAGGCTCAATATGTGTGGGCCTGTTAGTGTGTTGAGTCATTACTAAGTGCTCCTAGACCACTGTCATGTGGTGCTCCACGGGCCTCTACCTCCATTCACGTAAGGTTCATACACTTAGTTATAGGTCCCACGTAAACGTGTGCCGGTAGAATTCCTTTGAGCACTGCTAAGCTCCAAGAGCAAGTGTAGATAAACAATGAGACTTAGAATTCCCACCAGAGGCAAAGGGATCATTCATTGGGATCCCAACTAGTTGCATTGTTGTTCATATTGACATGAATTGAGATTAATAAGGAGTTAGGTTAACCAGGCTGGAACATTGATCTATATAACTCAGTGGTTGGAGTTTCGCTTTGCTGTTCCAAGCTGCAACTATCACTATACAGGCGATTCTTGATTAGCAACTTGCAAAACAAGAACCAAAGATTCATCTATCTGATTGATAGGTTCTAAGTTCGGATCCCATAACAGGATTGAGTATTGTATTATGTTAAGTAGTCAATTAATTCACAATTTGATCATAATTTCATAAATGCATAAATATGATGGACCAAAAAATTTGCAATTCCTAATGGAACACGTAACAAAGCCACTTTGCCGCCCACCACTAATAAATCATGGACTTGAACCAGAGACCTTGCATGTGAAATAAATCATAGAGACCTTGCCTGTGAAATAAATCATCGCACTTACGTTCCAACCAATTGACAGAGGATCAATAGATTCCTTTTTGGGGAGCGATTCATCATCCCGAATGCACCATACAACTCTCTGTTGTATTGCGCCTCTCCAAGTGTGCTTGTTCCAAACCTATAAGCTTTTGTGTTTTTTCTTATTTGTTTAAACTATTTCTATTTTTCTTTGAAAGAAATACTCACTAAGACATAAATAAGGCAAAAGATTATTCATGTTTTTGTTAAATCATTTTAAATATTCTGTATCTTCACTTTTTAGATTTCTATAGCGTCGATGAACTGTAAAAGTAAATTGTTTTATCAATAAACTTAAGAAGGTAAGTAAAATGAGCTGGAAAAAAAAAAAACCAAACAAGTTTAAGTTTCATAACGAATACCCAAGTTAGAGTTTCTAGAGCCGGCACTGCTCTCCGGTAGCAAGAAAAGGCTCACCAAAAATAGAAGTTGGAAAAACTGAACAGTATTTTCCCTAGAAATGCAGTATCATTCTTGTGTGTAACAAAAGGCGCGGGTCAGCTTCAATCTCAAACGGGGAGGAATCATGCAAGTGTAGTTGCGCACCAGTTGAATCTAAAAAATGGACTATTGAACGATAACCATCATTTCCATCATACATTGTGATCTGTTGCTGATAACATCAACATCCGATCTTTATCGTTTTTCTTTGACTAAAAAGCAAGAATACAGAATGCACATGAACATTATGGAACTCTGTGTTCCGATTGAATTGTGGCACAAACAGACGTACCATTACCATCCCATAGTGCTTGCTCTAACAGGTATTATCCCAACTCGCAAGTCCTTTAAAATCTCCTCCCTATTGGCTTGGAAGTTGAAGCAGAATCCTTTCCAGACAAGACACCTTGTTTCCTCATGGAAGAGATGCTGTCAAGAAGCAACTACTAGAGTTTGTTACGTGTATCTATAGATGGTTTCATGGACCCATACATGAAAAAGCAAGAGTTTTACCCACGACTCTTTTGGAAGTCATGAAAAGCCCATATATGTAAAAGAAGAATTTTACCTGTTACGCTTTTGGAAGCCATTTTTCTTGATTGCCGCTAAATTTGTCACCTCGTGACTGTCAACAATAGAGAAAAGCAGGATGAGACAGTTCAGTACCTTGGAAACCCATCTCAAAAAAGAAACTAATTGAAGGAAGTACTCTACGCTAGTAGAAGTATATCTTCCTAGGAAATGTAGCTTTCAAGTAAACTATAAGGATGCCAAAAATGCTTAATCCCACCACATAAAAGTATGGAGCAAATTTTTAGGAAGACCAAAGGTCTTACTGGTAGGAGGATAACAGTCTTTAAATAATAAAGCAAGGATATTCTGTCACCATAGCTGATTTAGGTCAAAAGAACTTTATAGTAGTATTCAAAGCACAGGCCCGTGTTTCAACTGAAAAACAGCGGGACAATCTGTGCTTCAGGCCTAGTACCCAGATAAAAGTCAGTCACTATAAACAGCACCCGGAACTTCTTCTGATTTTAGGTACACGGTGTTAGAATACTAGTATATTAGTATACTAGTATTATGTGTTTAGTCCCACATTGCTTGATTACATTATGTAACGAACTATCTCTTTATATAAATAAATGATTATGTGTGAGGGTTAATCTAACACCCTACACACTTTTCCCTTCCAAACAACATGGTATCAGAGCGGGTTCTTAAACCGCCCTTGAAACCCTAAACCCTAACCTTCGGCAGCCACCCCCAACCCTAAATCCCTCCCTAAATCCCTACCCAAACCCTAATCACATATTCTGATCGAAAAAAAAAAAAAAAAACCCTAATCACATACCGTACACCATCTTCCTCAGCCTCATCCATACCTAGCCACTGCCGACCCTCGCCAGTCACTACCCAGTCTCCGGCGACCCTCGCCGGCCATCGCCCGTCACCGGCGACCCTCCGGCGACTCCCTCACTGACTGTTAGACCTCTGTCGGCACCTCCATCACCACATCCAGTCACCGTCGGCCGTACCCAGCCATTGCCGACCCTCGCCAGCCACTGCCCAGCGCCCGGCGACCCTCGCCGGCCATCGCCAGTCACCGGCGACCCTCCGGCGACTCACTCCTGCCTCCGGCGACTGTTGTCTGACTGCTACCTACCCCTCTATGACCCCGAAAACCCCATCTGGCCCCTCCATAACCCTCGAAACCCTTGATACATCACTGACCTAGTTCTGAAAATCGTTCAACTCACTTACCCAATACTCGCTGACCACCACTGTACTATTTTCAGCCACCGGCGCCTCTGACTGCGCTCCAAATTCTTCGTCTGATGCAATCTACTGCTTTGGTAATATTCAACTTATGCTCACTGATTTGGTAAATGGTGTTTTTTCGTTGGGTTGTCATATTTGATGGTTTCTGGATCGTAGTTCTTGGATCAGCTATGTTCGTACTGAGTTTTTGGGTTGATTCCTTATGTTTCATGTGCTGTTGAGGAGGTTAGGTGCTTGGTAGTTGGTAGTAGCTGATCCTATTGGTTAAACTGTGTTTGTTTTGTTGATTGATTGTTTGGTGCAATGACTGAGTCGAAATCGGGTTCTGATGTCATTTCTAGTTCTACTAATCGTGTGGCTCGTTCTTCTCGATCTCGTGAGCGGTTGTCCATTACCTCCACCTTGTTGAATGGTCGAAATTATGCTGTTTGGACTAAGGCTGTTGAAGTTTATTATTTGGGGGAGTCAGAATATCATTTTCTTACTGATGATCCTCCTGCGGCGACTGCCGCATCATATGGTGCTTGGGTCCCTGCGGATGCTAAGATTCGGGTTGAGTTATGGAATAGTATGGAGGACACTATTAAGAATACTCTGGTTTTCTTACCTACAGCAAAGAAGGTGTGGCTGAAGGTTAAGGAGATGTTTTCTGGGGCTGATAATCTCCGTCGCACATATGATCTTCATCAACAATTCTTTTCTCTTGAGCTTGGCAGCTCATCCTTGGAGGAGTATTATGCCAAGTTTTGTGGTGTTTGTGAGGAGCTCAACACTTGTGAGCCCATTTCTTCAGATATTCAGGTTATGGAGCGCCAACGTGAGCGTTTACAGGTGGCTCGATTTCTGTTTGGGTTACCTTCTCCGGCATATGACTCTATCCAGTCTAATCTTCTGGGTGATAAAGACTTACCTTCTCTCAGTGCGGTGTTCAGTCGCGTTCGCCAGGCATCTGTTTCTGACACCAGTATTGATTTGACACCGGCTGCCCGTTCGGCTTTAGTTACCACGGTCTCTCGTGGTGGTGCTTCTTCTCGTGGTATTGACCGTCGTGAGTCAGGGGGAGGCAGTCGGGGTACTTTTGGCCGTGGATTTAGTCGTGATTTTAGTAGCGGTGGTCGGGTGTCGCCTGTTGGGGGCCGTGATTCTGGTGGTAGTCGTGGTCGTGGGCCTCGTTATTGCACACATTGCAATGGTACTAATCATACTGTTGAGTATTGTTGGATCCTTTATGGCCGCCCATCTGCTCATCAAGCTACAGTTTCTGAGGATGATGGCATAGTTGTCAAAAGCGCGCCTAGGCGCGCGCCTAGGCGCCAGGCGAGGCCCAGCGCACCCCTTGCGCCTTGAGGCAGCCCAGGCGCAGCGGCTTCAATAAGGCGCAGGAAAGGCGCACGAGGCGAGGAAAAGCGACGAAGCGAGAGGCGCAAGAAAAGCGCGCTTCTTTTAAAATTTGATCTCAGCCCTAGGATATTGAAGATCTAACCCACGCCGTTAGATTTGAAACAAAAAAACACAAAAGGGTTTACCTCTCGCCAGCCTCTCTCACTCGATCGAGACCTCTCTCACTCGATCTCTCATCTCATCTCTGACTGCTGAGACTGCCGACGATCTCTCTGCCAAGACTGCCGACGATCTCTCATCTCTCAGACGATCTCTCACTGCCGACGAACTACTGACGATCTCCCTCTGCTGCTGTCGTCGATCTCTCACTGCTGCTGTCGTCCATCTCTCTTCCTCTGCTTCGTCGATCTCCTGTCTCTGCTTCGTCGATCTCTCTGTCTCTCGTCTCTCGTCTCTCCTGAGGTGTTCTTCCCCTCTCTCTCTCTCTCTCTCTCTCTTCTCATACGTGTTACCATGAGAAGAGTTTTTCCCTTTTCTTTTTCTCTCGTTAGTTCTAGTATCAGTAGTAGTATGCCTGTTAATTAGTAATTACTAATTAGTGTCAACTACAAAAATATAATTTCGTAAATACAAGAAATTCAGTTTTTCTAATATCCTATAACGTGTATATGTATGATATGACACAGAGAAGCAAAAAATTAAAAATAGGAGAATAGAGATCAGATACCCACCCGAGGGGTTTTAAAAATAAATAAAAATAAAAATAAGAAAATACGTATATATAATAGTGCTTATTGCTTGAAATATTAGTGTGTGCTATTTTTTTCTATTTTTTTTCGCATATGTGCGCCTTGCTTCAAAAAGGCGCGCGCCTCGCCTCTCGCCTCAGGCCCAACAGGACTTTGCGCCTCGGTGCGCTTTTCGCCCGTGACAACTATGGATGATGGGTCCATGATGTCTAATTCTGTGACCAGCTCCGCCCCACGTGTTGTTACTATTCCAGAGGATGAGTACCATCGCCTGATTTCCCAGCCGACTTCTCACGTGCCTTCCTCCTCCACTGCTACGTTCGCTCAGAAAGGCTCCATTTTTGCTGGCCTGGCCTCTAATAACCCGTGGGTTATTGACTCTGGTGCTACGGATCATATGACAGGTCACTCCATCCACCTCTCTGACTCTCGGCCTCTTGCGAAACCTTCTCGTGTCGCCTTAGCCGATGGTTCTTCTTCTGATATTGCTAGTTTGGGTTCTGTTATTTTACATTCTTCCCTTAAATTAGACTCTGTTTTACATGTTCCTCGTTTTCCCCATAGCCTTATGTCTGTTAGTCAACTTACCAAATCTTTAAATTGTTCGGTCACATTCTTTCCTGGTTATTGTGTTTTTCAGGATCTCCAGACGGGGAAGAAGATTGGTGGCGGTGTTGAGCGTGGTGGTCTGTACTACTTTGATACTGGCGAGCTTCCTCCCTCTGTTGCCCTTCAGACTTCCATATCTCCGTATGAGTATCACTGCCGTCTTGGTCACCCATCTCTTCAGACTCTCAAACAGTTAGTTCCGTTGTGTCGAAGTCTTCAGTCTTTGCCATGTGAAGCCTGTGAGTTCAGTAAACATCGTCGTGTTTCTTTTAAACCTAGAGTAGAGAGTCGGGTGTCTCGTCCTTTTCATTTAGTTCACTCAGATATTTGGGGTCCTGTGCGTGTTGCGTCCCGTGGTGGCTTTCAGTATTTTGTTATTTTTGTGGATGACTATTCTAGGCTCACTTATGTTTATCTCATGAAAAACCGGTCGGACTTGTACTCAATTTTTAAATCTTTTTATATGGAAATAAAAACTCAGTTTGATGTTTCTCTTCGTATCTTCCGTTCTGATAATGCTGGTGAATATTTCTATAGTGTTTTGTCTAACTTTTTTAATGAGCATGGAATTATTCATCAATCTTCGTGTTCGCGCACTCCCCAACAGAATGGGGTTGCAGAACGCAAGATCCGTCATTTAACTGAGGTTGCCCGCGCCCTTTTAATCCAGATGACTGTTCCCAAATCCTATTGGAGCGACGCCATTCTTACTGCCGGATATCTTGTGAATCGTATGCCCTCTCGCGTTCTGGGAGGCCAGATTCCCTATAGTATTTTGCACCCTGGCAGTTCTTTATATTCCTTACCGCTTAAAATTTTTGGGTGCACGTGTTTTGTTCATGCCCTAGATCCTGGCCATGATAAACTTGATCCACGCTCTATCAAGTGTGTTTTCCTGGGATACTCTCGGACTCAAAAAGGTTATAAGTGTTATTCTCCCACCCTGCGTCGCGAGTTTGTCTGTGCTGATGTTACGTTTCATGAGTCGTTACCCTATTTTCCGCCTTCATCTCATGGGGATCAGTCTGAGTATATGCGTATTTTAGTTCCTTCCGGACAGCCTCAGCCGCAGCACCCCCAAATGCAGCAGGTATATGTTCGCCGTGCCAAAACTGCACCACCTCCGCCTGCCACTGAGCCAACTCCTCCGTTGCGAGATCCGAGTCCACCTCCTCCCATTGCTCTTCGTAAAGGTATTCGCTCTTGTACTATTTATCATCCTATTGCGAAATTTGTCTCTTATGATCATCTGTCCCCAACCCTACGTGCTTTTACTGCCTCTGTTTCCTCTGTCCTTGTTCCTAAAACTGTTCAGGAGGCCTTGTCTATTTCTGAGTGGCGGACAGCTATGGAGGAGGAGATTTCTGCGCTCCATGATAATGGGACTTGGGAGTTGGTTCCTCTACCCTTTGGAAAGACAACTGTGGGGTGCCGCTGGGTATTCACTGTGAAATATCATCCTGATGGGTCTGTTGAGCGTTACAAAGCTCGCCTTGTTGCTAAGGGCTACACCCAGACGTATGGTGTTGACTATGCTGAGACCTTTTCCCCAGTTGCGAAACTTGGTTCTGTTCGTCTCCTTATTTCTCTTGCAGCCAATCTTGGCTGGCCTTTATTCCAATTGGATGTCAAGAATGCTTTCTTACATGGCAACCTGCTTGAAGAAGTTTATATGGAGCAACCACCTGGGTTTGTTGCTCAGGGGGAGCGTTCTCAGGTATGTCGCCTTCGTAAAGCTCTTTATGGGCTTAAACAATCTCCCAGGGCCTGGTTTGGCAAGTTCAGTGATGCGGTTTTGAAATTTGGTATGAGTCGATGTCAGTCTGATCATTCTGTTTTCTCTCTCACATCTACTCGAGGCAAAGTGTTATTAATTGTGTATGTTGATGATATTATTATTACGGGTGATGACCAGAAAGGTATTGATGCATTGAAGGCCTTTCTACAGAGCCAATTTCATACTAAAGACTTGGGTAGATTGCGATACTTTTTAGGTATCGAGGTGGCACGATCTAAAGATGGTATTAGTTTATCGCAGAGGAAATATGTGCTGGATATCTTAGATGAGACTGGTTTGTTGGGGGCGAAACCTGTTGATACCCCTATGGATCCCAATGTAAAGCTATGTGTTGATCAGGGGGAGGCACTGTCTAATCCTGATCAATATCGCCGTTTGGTTGGTAAACTGAATTATCTCACTATTACACGTCCTGATATTTCATTTGCAATGAGTATTGTGAGTCAGTTTATGTCTGCTCCTCGTTTGCCACATTGGGAGGCCGTTCTCAGAATTGTCAAGTATCTCAAGTCTCATCCTGGACGTGGTCTATTTTATAGAGCTAATGGTCATTTGCGTATTGAGGCCTTCACTGATTCTGATTGGGCAGGAGGCCCATCAGACAGGAGATCAACCACTGGATATTGTGTTTTTCTTGGCGGCAATCTTGTTAATTGGAAGAGCAAGAAACAGACCGTGGTTGCCCGGTCTAGTGCAGAGGCCGAATATAGAGCCATGGCGCACACCACATGTGAGATTGTGTGGGTGCGATCTTTTCTTGAGGAGATAGGATTCAGTGTGCGATTGCCTATGAATTTGTATTGTGATAACCAAGCAGCAATTCACATTGCATCTAATCCCGTATTTCATGAGCGGACTAAGCATATCGAAGTTGATTGTCACCTGGTGCGAGAGAAGTTAACTGATGGTGTTATAGCAACTCCCTTCGTATCTACAAATGCTCAATTGGCTGACATATTCACCAAGTCATTATTTCAGCCCCGGTTGGAGATGTTATGTGACAAGCTGGGTTTGTGTGACATCTATTTCCCAGCTTGAGGGGGAGTGTTAGAATACTAGTATATTAGTATACTAGTATTATGTGTTTAGTCCCACATTGCTTGATTACATTATGTAACGAACTATCTCTTTATATAAATAAATGATTATGTGTGAGGGTTAATCTAACACCCTACACACTTTTCCCTTCCAAACAACAGCACACAAACTAATGTTGTTGTATCCAGATCATAGGAGGTTAACAAAGAAAATACCCAGGTGTAAAGAAACACAGTGGAATTGCAGAGTTAGTGTTTGTGTCATTTCAGTAGACGAGTTTACCTGTTAAGAAACTGTAATTTTGATTTCTTCATTATGCTGCTCTTCGTGTTGGAAATATTGCTACCAGGTCCTGCTACACACGATTTTGAAAGTGAAACAATCAGAAAATCACTTCAAATTGCATCCACCTTGGTTTGGTGTCAAAATAAACCCATTTACTGGATAAACTCACAAATAAACAAAAAGGACAGGAAATGGTACCTCCATAAAAGCTTCGTTTAATGCTTGAAGGTGGAACCTTTGTGGTAATCCTTACTTGCCGACTTTGCTTCCCTATAACAGTAGTGCAACGAAAATTTCAATGACAGGAACAGGAGTCCAATACAACATGATATTAGCCAAATCCATACAGGCAGGTGCCATTCACTCCAGTACTAGAAGATTTAGTGGGACCGCTCTTAGTTCTGGTCCTTCTGGAGAAGAGCAAAGATAAACTAAAGCAGAAGAATGCATCATGTAGCCAGTGATAAGTCAAAGAGAAAAAATCAACGGTACCAGCCTACAAATCTCCATTTCGGTACTACCCAGAGTAAATATGAAGTATACATCTAAATTGAATTTCTCTCAATATGCACAAAAGCTACGACGAACTCTCCAGTCAATTCACTTTTTCTTCAATTTCCCCTTCCATATTCCCTCTTGTTCTCTGTAAAGCGATCTGTTATATCTAATGCCAAACTAATTTTCATTTTCTTCTTTATGTGGAACAAACCCTCTTGCATAATCTACACCTCTTCATATCCACGCACTCCACATATCAATCTAACGATAGTTCAGAAATTCCAGGCTAGCAACTTAAAAAACTTGGTCTAGTTTAGCGTGTTACCAGCTTATAAACCTTCAACCAATCTTTACCCAGTTAACATGAGCTATAACTAGACCTCAGCCCAAATGAAAAGATAGAAAACATTAATTACAGTTCTAACTTCTGAGCTTTAAAATGTGTCCTGCATTAGTGAAATTTCTTCATCCTCAAGCAAAAATACATGCAGGTATTCCTTAAAAAGAAGAAAAACCATATAACAATGAGAAATAAACTTAGGTCATGAGCTTGCTTGCAATTTCAATGAACCATAAACATACACAATATATGCAGCTGATAATGGAAAATTCCTAGTGACTCAGTGAATTATTGTAAGTACGCAACTGAAGCACATAAAATTTCTCATAACAAGTCAAATGAATAAAAAACTCACGAGCATCTTCTTTCTTGTATAATTCCTTTATTCTATCAAATGATTTCTGCTGAGCCTCCTCCAAATTCTTCAACTTTGCCTGCAAGGATGTTGATCCAGATATAAGATTCAACCTAATGATTACGACAAAAAAAGAAAGAGGTTCAAAGTTTCAGACTAATGACAGCAGAGCCGGAGATGAAATGCAACAAGAGATTATTACCTCATACAATAATTTCCATTCAAATGACACTTCCTTGTGTTTCATCCTTTCACAGACAAGATTAGTGCTATTAGCACCAAATTCTTTCTCATAAAACCTCTTCCATAATTTATCAGTAACCGCGCTAAGATCCCTCTGCAAGATCCAACCAATAAGTAAATCAAACATCCACAAAAACCCCCCCACCAATATACGCCATTTAACATTCTTATATACTTCGGCACTCTTACCTTTGTGGAATCCTCAATATGCTTCAATTGGTCAACTTTACAGTGGGGTAAAATGCGTTCAAGAAGATGTAGATCTGTTTCACCAACATCCCCCAGATATCTGATGTTATCTATAGCTAGCTGAATACACATATCAACCAAAGAAGGAACTTTCCTTTCCAACATCGTGTATCTTTCACGTATAAGTGAATGTCCCGAACTCATCTTGTCCAAATACGATCCTTCAAAACAAGTATAATGAACAAAAATCAACATTGACAACTATGTTAAGGAACTAGATAAATTACAGCAGATTGCGTTTATTAATAGTACACCAATGTATACCTATGCTCCTTTAACAATTCCAAAAATCAGCGTCCCTAGTTTTTTTCTTTATCAATCCTACTTCAGTTTATTTCTCAGTTTTATATGCAATTCATGCATTCTTTCCTCGGTTTCATTTTTCTTATATTTTTAATTTACTTGACTCAAAAACCGAAGAAAGGAATATGCAATGCCTCCTGAAAAAATTATTAATTTCTAGTCCCATTCCACCTGATCCACGCAGGGCCCTGGGCAGAAGCCTAGAAAGCCACCGCACCAAGCCCCCGAAAGTCCTTAAAAAGAAGAAAGCATTTGGTTGACTGCACCAAATGTGAAGGATATGTAATCTTATCGGACTACTACTACAGAAAATAACAACACTGCACATCCATGCTGGGATATAGAATCAGTGTTCTAAAACAAGGAATTAATCGGCGATTAATCGTTAGCAGGGGCCTATCTGATTAGGACCGACTAACAATTAATCGCCAATTTCTAACTACTATGCACTGATTAATCGCTCGTAGGTGGCCGACCGCCCGACTACTGCCTAGCGACTTTTAGAACATTATATAGAATCAGACAGATGCTCAATCCGGATGGAAAATTCTATACCGTATATATGCACTTCTCCGTATACAATTCAATCCGATGCTCATATCCAGCCAAACAAACAGACCGTAGATATTCAATAATTTCAATCAACAGACTAAAAAATACAACTTTCATATACCCAAAAAAAAAAAACCAAACAAACATCTAAATTAGCCAAACAAAACCAACAAACATCTACTAACCTGTTCTTATCGTTGCCGTAGCTGCTGAGGTTGTTCAATTTAGGGAAAAGATTATGGGATGATGGAATAATATTTCAGGGCTGACAAGCATACAGATTTTTAGATTCACTGTTTTGCCCTACAACATTAAAGTATTACAGCTTTATCCCCCCCAAAACCCAATATTTTCCAAATAAATTGACGAATTTGGTCGTATCAAGGTACATATAAATTAGATGAGTTTCTTTCCGTTTGAAAAAAGTTACATATATCAGATCGATGCAGCCAGAAACAAATTCGTATGAGATCGATGAGATTATGTACGTGGATCATGAACGAAATTACGAGAAAATTAGGTCTATTAAAAACATGCATCTACGCGGATGTGTGCGGGTGGATTCGAAAGCTCACCAATCGGAGTCGCCGGCCGGAGATGAAGAAAGTCAACGGATTCGGACGACCATAGAGAGAGAGAGATGCTTGATGCAGGGAAGTTGATTTTTGCTTACATAGGGTTGCGCTAACGTACGCCGAATTGATCACGAGAATTCCACTAATTCCTACTCGGACAAGGAATAAAGCATTCGTACGCTAACGTGCACTATGGTACCACGTAACGATTAAACCTTAAAAAACCCAGTAACACATTCATTTGTACATCTTCAAGTAAGGGAAAATTTCAAAATAACACCTCACCTTTCACACAAATTACACATAGGCACTTGATCTTTTAAAATTATCAAAAAAACACCTGACCTATTTAAAAACCCATCAATTTTCCACCCGCCGTTAACTTCCCATCCAAAACTAACGGAAATGTTGAAAATGGGACAACATTCATTTGTCTTAACGTTTTTTACACCTACCATTCTTTGTCTTCACTTTGCACAATTACTTTTCTTTCTCTGTCGTCACTTTTTACACCTACCCATGACTATTCTATGTTTTTTGTTTTTGCCATTTTCTTTGTTTAATACAGAGTAATCTTGTTTGGCTGCATAGTTATGGATATTTAATTACTAAATTAAGCTTGATTTCTTATTTTGGGTGGATTTGAATTGAAAAGTTAAGTAATTTTGGTGACTTATTGATTCGTTTTGACGCAAAACTAACAAATTTTTTTTTTTTTTTTGAATAAAGACAAAAAAGAGAGAGTCATGGGTAGGTTATTTTTTGTAGGGATAGTCAATTAATATCTTACTACCTCCGTCCCAAAATGTTTGTCCGGTCCGCAAAACGAGAACGTAAAAATAATTCAAGTTTTACAAGAAAAATTTAAATTTTTTTCAACAATTTACTAGATCTCGACGAGTTCTTTTAATATATGAAAAAAGTTTAGAATTTTTCTTAAAAGAAATGCATTATTTTTTTTGTCCTCGTTTTGCGGACCGGACAAATATTTTGAGACGGGGGAGTATTTATTTTTAGTCGATGAGGGTATAAAGGCAGATAGGGTTAACAAAGATGATGTCATATGGGACCATTCTTCTTATTCGCGCCAAAATGTACATTTTCAACATTCCCGTTTGTTTTTTATGGGAAGTTAACGGCGGGTGGGAAATTGATAGGTTTTTGAATAGGTCAGGTGTTTTTTTGATAATTTTAAAAGGTCAGGTGCCTATGTGTGATTTATGTGAAAAGTTAGGTGTTATTTTGAAATTTTCCCGTTAAACAAAGAAAACAATGACATAACCTAGTGATTTATTATTGAGTATTTTGCCATTATTATAGGGAAATGATTTTGCTATTTTCTTTTTTTGTTAATGCCACTCTCCTGCAAGTGTATTTTTCAAAAATACACTTGCAGGAGAGTGGCGTTAACAAAAAAGAGAGTGGCAAAATCAGCAGCCTTATTATATATGAAAATCTATAAAGATATATGTACACAAAAATATTAATAACTATAATCAAAGTTAGATTGGGTTTAAACGGGGCAGGGGAAGCAAAGACCAATATACCACCCCCGCTTTGTTTCCTTATCAGGGCGGGGAATACTCGCTCAAAGGGAGGTGGGGAGTTCGGAGGCGGAGATGAGTTGAAAGTAATTGTCATCCCTATTAAGAATTAAGATATTATGCTGTGTCGATTTCTTATTTGATTCTTCATGCATGTAATGGTCATAGAGTAATAAGTTTAATTTCATTTGATGATCCAAGTCGATTGATTTGTGAGTATCGGTATCCACATGAAAGTTGTTCATGAAAACAAATGAAGTTTATTTGGATATCAATGTCCATTTGAACAAATAATATTGGTCTTAAGAGTAATTTGCATGTTTGTGATACCTATGAGTACAAATTTTAGATGTTACTTCAAATTCTGTTACAAATTATAGATTTTTTATTTTAGTAGAAGTACATAAACATGTTAATTAAAATTGCAAATTTGTGATGAAGCTGCAATGAAAACTGATACTACTACAGCAAAAAAGTAGAAAATCGGCTTTGACACTGAGAAGTTGATAGTTAATCCAGAAGTTGATTTTAAATGAGTTGTAACTAAGGGTATTTTGAGCACTTGAGTTTTATGAGTTGTAATTAAGTTGTCGGTTATTTGATGTTTTGCGCACTGATTAGCTCACGAAAACACGATGAGATTTGCAACCCTATTCAATCACACAACCAATATGGTGCAGACCATCAAACAACAATGACACTGTTCTGAATCCAACACTAAATATATTTTCTATACTCTTGTCATGCTCAGATTGGCAAAATCAAGATAATCAACGAAGAAAAACGAAATGTGGGAAATATGCCATGATAGCAAAACTCAATCCCAATGTGGGAAATGTACCAACCAATTTGTGTTTGCCATATCTACCACAACATCGAGAAACCCCAACCACAAGATCACTTATGGGAAATCTTCGAAAATCAACCACGACCCGCGGAACATACAATGAACTCTAAAGTCCATCCAAATAGGAAAAATAAAAGGAATCAATGCAAAAGGGATTGCATGCAACAATTCGATTAAGTAAGATATCAAATCAACCGGAAAAAATAATAATTTATGCATAGTTAGATCACTTATGGATACAGGCCATGATGAAATCTAAGTAGTTTCAATCGTTTAGGGTTTCACAGGTCATCAAAAGGAGACGGCAAGTTAGGGACCTTGGATAGGAAGATGGCGAGAGGACCATGGTTAGTGGGGAGGTACATGTTTTTCTGATTGGCGAGAGAGAATATGGAGGACCGATTTAGTTGCCGTGTTCCTTGGTGGTAACTCGATATAGTTTTTGGGTTTGATTCAATAAACCATACTATTATAACGGTTATAACCCTACACTTTAAGATTTCATCCCAAAAGTCTGTGCTATATAAGGTAATTACAAAACACAAAAATGACCAAAATAAGGGTACTTTTAGGATTATTTGTATTTCGGGAAGGAAACATAACCCCCAAAACCACTGGGATGAAAACATAACCACCACTAGTGTGAAGGACTACTATTTAAGTGACCTTAAATAAATAGTCATGAATAGTTTGTCCTTACTGATGTTTTCCAAGGTTTTTTGTTACGTTCTTTTATTTTTTTCAGTCTGACTTGGTAGGAGGAATTGAAAAAGATCAAGATCAAGATCAAGGTTAAGGAAATTAAAAACAAAAAAACAAAAAATGTAGAGAGAGAGAGAGAGAGAGAGAGAAAAGAAAAGGGTTATTCTTCTTTAGTAGACTCTGCCTAGGCGTTAAACACCTAAACTGACGAGTTATATGTTCAGAGTTTTCTTTTGAATTCTTCGAAAATGCAAATGTTCTTGCACGACAATTAAATAATTTTGATGATACGACAGAAGGAAATCATACATGTTCAGAATAACAGAAAGCGTAACTGTGGGATTTTCCATGAGATTCGACGAGTATAAAAACATCACGAATTCCCAGTTAAATGCACATTTTATCACTTTCTTACGGGCGTAAAACATGTTTATTCTAGTCAAAGATGTAAAACAAAAGTACCAACAGTTTGGAAATAAACTTCGGAAAAATAAATAAATACTCCGTACAAGATTTAACCAAAACCAAGACAGAACGATCCGACGATCTTCTAGAGCTAATTTATAAGTACCATTCAAATATGAGCTTTTGATGAAATTTCCATGTTAAAAAAAAAATTGAGCTTTTGAGGTGAACTATGAACACTTATCTCAACACAGCTATCAGAAACCACACTCCCTAAAGTGATTCAATTGGTAAGCAACCCAGACAAAGGATGCAAAAAGTCCAGGAGTGCACAAAGCCGCTGCAAAGAGCCACCTTACCCGATCCTTACGCCGCGCATTTGATGTTACGTCTCCCCAAAGATTTTCGTATTGTGCATGAGATCACTATGGATACCATTGTTCAGTCCCTTACAATCAATTCAGAATGCTCGAGTACAAGATCAGCTGGGGCTAGCATGCGAAGTCATCAGCTACCAATGGAGGAATAAAATTACAACCCTGAAGAGTTTGCTCAAAGATGTGGCCCACTTTAAGCAATTTTTCCTGCAATTACGGTTTTAATAAGTTAAATATAAAACCGCAGAATCATCCTCTCTAATCAAACACAACGGTGACTAATTCTACTCAACCATACGACTTAATTACACTCAAGTGAGCATAAGCCCCCTAGTTTGAACTTTGAAGCTTAATCCTCTCAACAATCAGACAGTTCAAGATAAACAGCAATCAAATGGGAGTAGCAGAAATATTCTCAACAACAGAAATAACAGAAAACAAACTAAAATGAGTGGAGAGGTGCAGACAAGTCACAGAGATCGTTTTGAAAGTACTGCAAAATGATATCCAATTGGCTCATACTCTACAAGTATGGCTTCATTCCATCTTTTGACACATTTAATGCACTACTTTTTTTCATCAATTTGACTTGTATTTCTGGTGCTCCTGAACATCCAAAGAAATAGACTTTAGTTACCCAGATCCATAATCTTTTTGCGGTACGTTTTAAGATCTCCAACCAAAGATCAGGGTAGTTAAGACCATTTGTGTTCGCTGAGCTAAGAACCAAATATATACTTTTGCTACCTAGTCAAACACATCACCCAGTTTTAACTTAACAAAAACGTGTAAAACGTCAAACAAAAAAAAAGTTCATCGTTCCAAACAATCTTTATACACACACAAAAAAAGGGTCATACCTCCTCAAATGCTGCACCAATCAATTGAAAACCGACAGGAAGACTGTTGGACCCCCCTTCAACAAATCCACATGGCAAAACCAGCGCAGGCAGACCGGCCAAGTTGACATTAACCTGCAAAAAGAAAAACTATGTCAAAATGGAAACACATGTAATTTAAACAAAGACATCACATCAAAGATATCATATTAAGTGTTAAACATAGATTTTGAAACTGGATAACCAATCCCATAATTATGGCGCAGATATGATCAATACCATGGATATTATGAAGTATAATGCAATGAAACACATATCCTGATTCATTAATGTTGCAGTTTCATATAGATTGCAGTGCTGATTTCGGCAACTTTTATTCTCATGGGACACATAGTGATCTACGGTTAGACCTCTAGTTCCAAGAAACCTTGAAATCAACTCGTCACCCTGTCATCTTCATCAATGTGTACATGTTCACTTTGTTCTGCCTGCATACGTGCCTCATTGCATCTAGCTAATGTAAGTATTTTGTATTTTTGCATACAAGGCAGTGAGTTTACTTGATATATATTGTTGGGAACATTTCCTAGTAATTCAAGCTTATGGGACAATTTCTGATCTAAGAACAGCAGTGCAATGAGGTGGGAAATTGGCCAAACCAACACACAATGTGCAAAGAACAATCAGAAAAGAATGCAAACGGAAAAAACACAGATTTTTAGGTGGTTTCCCAATTGTGTAAGTAGGTACGTCCACGGCTCACACCAACTTCCACTATGTATCCAATGGGAAAAGAGTGTGCATATTACATCGGCTGCATACTGGTCGAACCCCAAATAATCAGAAAAGTTGCAATCCCAAGCCGAATGAGGCTTGCCCCAGGATGAGTCTTTTGACAGGACAATTGAAATCGTCTAAAATCACATTTTAATTAAGTAGACAAATTATCACATGGCTACTAAGACATATCAACTAAGAACTGGGGAACACTAAACAATTGATAGATAACTTAAAACAAAATCCATTTTATGAATCCAACAGTGCTATTTGAGGATTTGACAGCGAACACTTTTTGGCTGGAGAGAAGAGTTGTTGGCACTTGGCAGGACATTGGAGTCCTAGATAAACCACCTACGGAAACCCAAATACAAAAATAGAGAGAAAACTGAAAAATGTCAACATTTATGAAGCATAGACAAACTTACTGTCATGATGTCTCCAGCATACATTGCCAATGGATCATTTTTCTTTTCACCTGTAAAAAATAGCAGGTTATTATGGCCATCTCCAGAAACAGGTAACTAAACATCAAAACACAGACTGCACAGGTGACGAAAAAAGTAACAGTGAAAGAAATGAGAAGATCTAAGGGCCATACCAATCTTATATGCAGCAGAAGGAGCTGCTGGAGAAATTAGGATGTCATTTTTATCCAACGCGTCCTTGAAGTTTTCTCGAATTAAGGTCCTCACCTAAAACACTATTATGATCGTAAACTTCTTCACCTATTGCAAATAGGTTCTCAATCAAACATGAATTGCAGAGAGTAATGGCTATGTCTGTAACCAAAACCAAGATGAAGAACTAAATGGCCTTGACAGGTTCCAATGCCGCAGATTTAAAAAGTATAGGAGAAACAAAACAGCACTTTCCCATCAATCATTGTAATGAAGCTATAAAGGATTAATATGAAATAGGCCCCATCGTTGGTTGAACCGTTGAAGGACCATGGTCAAAGATTTTTTTATCTGAACATTATCATGCGAGAGAAATACCCGTATGGTGTAGCTAGTCCATATTCAGCGAAGCTCTTGACATACCTGCTGAGCACGCTTGTAATAGGCGTCATAGTATCCAGCCGAAAGGGCATAGGTTCCCATTAGAATTCTCATTTTGACCTGTAAAATAAGTACGCAGGTAATAGGCATCATTGTAACCAACCAAAAGGGAATAGGTTCCCATTACAATACTCATTTTGACCTGTAAAATAATAACAAAGTGACGCTCACACAAATCTCCTTCCAACTTTCCATTTAATAGAATGAATAAGCTACAGGACATCCAAATTAAATTTCGTACTATCATACCAATTAAACCCACACACTGCAAAGCCATTACTACAGGGACACTTGAGATGAACCATACCTCAGAACCGAATCCTTTGGCACGGGAATGCTCATAAAGGGAATTTAGCTCATCAGCAGCAACTTGGTTTCCATACCTGGATGATAGGAAAATAGAGGTAAGTAAACCATATTACTTATTCAAGTTTATGATGCTTTCTCCCACAATGTGTTTTTAGTCTCAAATTTTCAACCATTCAACTGTACAACATTCTCCTGGCATTGAGTTTAAGCTTCATGCACACTACCCTCTCTCTCACAAACACACAAAAAACACCATATTCCCCAACCAGCAGGGCAGTGTTTCTCTTCCCCTCTCTCCACATTCTTTGCCATTAAAACTTTTTAAAGTTTGACTGGCGACTGGTTGAAAAAGAGAAAACAAATATCTAAATCACAAACATGTACGACAGGAGACACTCCGTAAATCACCTGACACCATCATAACGTGATAAGTTTGAAGATGACTCTGATGAGGCAAGGATATAGTAGGCTGGTAGCCCAAGGGAGAAAGAGGGTAATGAAACCTGCGAATTAAATTTAAAAAATGGTAAGACACCAAAAAGGAAGTTTTAGGGAAAACAAACATTTTGTAGGAAGATTGGAAAGGAAAACCCATAAACAAATACCTCTGTTACAGTGCATCCTAATTCTTCCAAATGAGAAGTAGCACCACGAATGGATGATATTACTTCGGGATCAACACCATCATCAAGAGTTTCACGAATCACACCAACCCTTAGCCCTTTCAAAGGTTTAGATTCCAAAAAATCCTTGGAGATGAATTGCGATGTGAAGTCGGGGACTTGCTGTAAAGTATTTTTTCTTAAGTTCAACTTCTGAGAGCTTGGAGGATACAGAGTATTCGTACATTGAATGATACATAATTAAAAAGTTAGAATGGTTTAATTGCTCATGCTTCATAGATAGTTAACAATGCAATTTATGAGTATTAAGTTTCCTCGTCCCTCGTTTGAAACCAAATCCTCTTATCTTGTACTTTTCACAAAGCACCACAGTATGATAAATCAAGAAGACTTGGGAGGAGGAAGAAGGAAGAAGCATGAAGTTCTACCAGAAATGATGGCACTCATTTTGATGTTATATGAGTGTCCCTTCTCCTACTTCTTTTTCCGTCCATTTTCACTATCCCGGCCATCTCAAAAAGTAGTCTATATTCTCTTTCAAATGATTATGATAACTTCATTTGTTGGAAAAAGTTTCTAATGGAGGGCGTACCAGATTGGTAGTAGTTCCCTCGATCAAGAAAGATTATTTGTAGTTCAGCTCCAGTGTGTAACATAGGCATCACCGACCTTGGCTAAGGAACCACACGTTGACATTTACACCCAAAATTGTCTATATAAAGAAAAAACTTACTCGCTTACTACTAGTGGCATCAAATCTATCATGACCAGATATTGAATGGAGGAGAATTCCGGCATCAGCAACTGAAGAACCAAAACATCCAATAACATCCAGGGATGATGCATAAGCCACGAGTCCATATCTCGACACACGCCCGTATGTTGGCTTCAATCCCACAACACCACAAAAAGATGCCGGCTGCCTTACACTTCCTCCAGTATCACTGCCCAATGATACTACACATTGCCTGGCAGAAACAGCTGCAGCTGAACCCCCTGATGATCCTCCTGGCACCCTTGACAAATCCCAAGGATTTGCTGTCACCTAATCATATAAAGATGCACCTGAGTAAACCATGAACAGTTACTAATTGGTATCTGGGAACTCAAAACTTTACATCAAGGGAAATAAAACATCATATCCTGACTCTTGAATGGACTGGAAATTTACGAGGGAAAACAATCAACTTCTTTTAGCTGGGAAATATTACAAATTCAGGATTTATGCAAACATAATTGCTCCTCTAGTCTAGATTAAAAAAAAAAAAAATGGTTTTAACAGGCTCAGACATCATATCTGGGAACTCACAACTTTACATCAAGGGAAATAAAACATCATATCCCGACTCTTGAATGGACTGGAAATTTGCGAGGGAAAATAATCAACTTCTCTTAGCTGGGAAATATTACAAATTCAGGATTTATGCCAAACATAATTGCTTCTCTAGATTAAAAAAAAAAATGGTTTTAACAGGCTAAGACTATTTATCATGAGTGATGGAATAAACTGTGTTACATGGAACTCTAATGCCGCAACGAACTACGCGATGGAACGCACTTGTGAAATAGGCGACAACTTCGTTCCAAAATGGTCACTTATATAGATTTAGGAGGGGCTAAGACCAAATTATCAAACTTTTGGACAAGCCAATATGCTACACTCTATTGTATATATGTCAGAAAAGTATGTGGCGCTACCTCTTATAATCATGCTCTACGAGTACCATGACACCTCATGATTCTTGAGCATTTGTGCATAATTCATCCACTAGCAGATCACAATCCTTTCAACCAAGCTCAGAGAGCATAATTTAATTGAAAAGATAACACAAAACTTAGTTCGAAAAATTTATCCATCAACCATTCATACTAACTTCCGCAAAATTCCACAGGAGCAGCTCCAAGCCTCCAAGTCTTGATATGAGAATAAAGTTCTGGGGCAGAATGTCATGTTTTGTCCTTTCTGCTTCCATCAATGTTTGTTTTTTCAGCTATGTTACGTAGACTTCCCTAAATGTATGCTCATAGCCGTGACAATACACCATTCAGTAAGAGTGGGGAATATTTGTCCAACAAAAGCGTCCAGTTCAGAAACTTGGACCCTTGATTTTTAAGAGAAGCTCACATTAACTAAAAGCAAAAACATTTCTAACTTTCCAAACGAATAGAAGATAGAAAATTCATATCTATCCTTAACCCCATTTGATCGAAGGCAATTTAAAACGAAATACAACCGATTATCCAAGTATACTAGATAATACAAACAGGTGTTTGTACCCACACTCAAAAACTTCAACAAAGGCAACCACACAGCCTGAGTAGTTGAGTTCATTCAGCATAAATCCATACTTGTCAAAGGCGCGCTTAGGCGTTAGGCACATCAAGGGGCAGGGTTAGCGCCTTGACTGAGCCCAGGTGAGGCGCCTTCAATGAAGCACAACCAAGGCGCGCCTAGGTGAGAAAGGACGCACCTCGCCTCATTCAATTTTAATCACAGCCATAGGATCAAAGCTAGGTTAAACGTATTACTTTCACTCCTTCAGCCTTGACTTCAATTGATCGTAAATCTCTCCTCTCACGATCACCAAAAACGAAAATAGCCTAGGTATCATCTTGATCATCAGTTGATCTTCTCTCCTCTCCTCTCTCCTCTCATCTCTCGATCATATCTTCTCTCTTCATGTATATAGTCAACATATATTATACTGTATATGAAAACGAAAAAATATTATTTTTTGTTAAATATGTTTTCAGAAATATGTGTGTGTGTGTCTGTTTTTGTGTACATGAACTTATACTGCATATGAAAAAGAAAAAAGTTTATTTTTTGTTGTTGATGTTTTGCAGAAACAATATTCTTTTTATGTTGTTTTTATGTGTATTAGACTATATAATATTGGTGTATTCTATTTTCCTATTTTTTTCGCCTTGGTGAGCCTCACCTTGTGCCTCTCACCCTTAACAAATATGCATAAATCGATTCAAAAATTTGCTACATCAACTCCGTCTGTGCTGTCCCTAGATTCTTATCCTTTTTATATCCAGTCCCAAACCCACATTGAGGAGGCGGGTTGGGTGTTAGGTAGCTCACAGCCAACATGAAAATGCCCCGTTAGATTTTTATGACAACTTGATACAGAAGAAATTGGCGTTACTAAATTGAGTGATCAGGTAGCCCTCGACAGAGCTCAATGGGAAATTAGGATTCATGCAGCCAACCCCAATTGATTGAGACAAAAGGCTCGGCTCGGTTTGGTTAAGTTTACATTTCGATCTTGCAATGCTAATTGGGTTAGAAAAAGAAAAAAGAATAACTAACAAAGTTCCAATATTGATACTTGACTAAACTATACACAGAGATAAGGAAAAGAAAAAAAAAAAAAAAACCAAAACCCTAACCTGGTATGCAGAGCCTTCAGTAGTACTCCCCATCCCAAACTCATCCAAATTAGTCTTCCCAACAATAATCGCCCCACTCTCCCTCAACTTCCTTACCGCCGTGGCGTCGAACGGTGGCCGGTACCCTTCCAAAACCCTAGACCCGGCCGTCGTTGGCATGTCCGCCGTACATATATTATCCTTGACGGCTACCAGGATTCCGGCCAGCGGCCCCACCGCTTCGTTCCGCTCGATCTTCCTGTCGATCTCCTCGGCCTCCTTGAGCACGGCGTCGGACACGTGGAGGAAGCTGTGGAGGTGGGGCTCGGTGCGGCGGAGGCGGCGGAGGAAGGTCTCGGCGAGATCGAGGGCGGTGGTGCGGCGGGCGAAGAGGGATTCGCGGGTAGTGAGGATTTGAGAGGTGGGGGTTGGGGATTGTGGGGGCGGTGGCGAGAGGGGTAGGGTTTGGGAATGGGAGGTGTGGAGGGATTTTGGGGAGGAGGAGGAGAGGGGTTTCGAGGGGAGAGGGAGGGTGGGGTAACGGTGGTGGAGGAGGAGGTGTCGAGGGGAGTGGAGTGAGGAGAGCATTTCAGAGGACAGAGAGAGAGCTTCCGGATACGGGTGGTCTGGTGGTATGCAATCCCTTCTCTTCCACTTGTTAGGGTCCTAGGGATGATAACACCGTGGGATTACTGATGTCGACGGCGACCCGGGCCCACTATAGGTTTCACGTGAAAAATTTGAGGGCTCCGGATCCTCTGTCCAAATTTCCCTGTCCCACTCCCTGTCCCAGTCCTCTAAACGCGCCACGTGTCCACTTCCCCTATCTAACTAACAGAGTTACTTCCCCAGTTACTCTAAATTCTTTCCTATTCCTTTTTAGATTCCCCCACTTCTCCGGTCCAAAATACTAATCTCCTGTCCCACTCCTCTGTTTTGTTTTGCGCGAAGTTTTTCTCTTGTGTGCACTGCTCATACTATAAACATAATATAAACACATTATGACCAAAAAACATAGAATTTGAAAAATCAACGTGATAAGTTATATATATTTTTTAATCGAAGTATATTCTATTAAAATGCGGAACGACACTTACAGCGATTTCATCCAAAAATAGTGACAAGAAAAAACAACACCAACCCATCACAGAGAAATAACACATGAAAAGCAACAATCTGTCCATTTTTTTTAATCGAAGTATATTTCATTAATATGCCAAACGGCACTTACACCGATTCGATCCAAAAATAGTGGCAAGAAAAAACAACACCAACCCATCACAGAGAAATTACACATGAAAAGCCAACAATCTGTCCATCTAGCCGCCTCGGGATGGTGCGAAATCTAAATTAGAGACTGGAAAAACAAAACTGATGGAAACGGACAAAAACGAGCAGAAAATGTAGAACATAACTACAACATCAGTTTGCTCACTTTTTGTAATTAGCATAATAAGATCATAACTACAACATTCACTTCTAATTTTGACACTCCTGCCGATCACAAAAAAATATGTTGCTTTTCATGTGTTATTTCTCTGTGATGGGTTGGTGTTGTTTTTTCTTGTCACTATTTTTGGATGAAATCGCTGTAAGTTCTGCATTTTAATAGAATATACTTCGATTAAAAAAATATATAACTTATCACGTTGATTTTTCAAATTCTATGTTTTTTGGTCATAATGTGTTTATACTATGTTTATAGTATGAGCAGTGCACACAAGAGAAAAACTTCGTGCAAAACAAAACAGAGGAGTGGGACAGGAGATTAGTATTTTGGACCGGAGAAGTGGGGGAATCTAAAAAGGAATAGGAAAGAATTTAGAGTAACTGGGGAAGTAACTCTGTTAGTTAGATAGGGGAAGTGGACACGTGGCGCGTTTAGAGGACTGGGACAGGGAGTGGGACAGAGAAATTTGGACAGAGGATCCGGAGCCAAATTTGAGCCGTTCACTAATTTAAAAAATAATTGTTTTGAATTCTGAATGAAAAATAAAAAAATTGGATCGAACATTTTCAAATTGGATTGAGTTAATTTTTCACGAAATCACTCAATTTTTTTTACAGAAAATTACCAGCCGATCCAGTTTTTTGACTTCTAATTCCCATTAAGGATGCAAGAGCTGTTTAATTACGTGCAAGGATAAACAGAAGTTGAAGTTACCGTTCTACCCTTATTTCCTTTATTTTCGCGCGTATGATCTTATTCATTCTCTTCAAAAACATAAACGACTTCCACCGCTAATCTCTGCGGGTTTCCATTCGTGATGAGATTTGATTAGATTCTTGAGATTTGCGTGGATTTTGCGTGGATTAATTGGATTTCGTTCATTCATTCTATTCATTCATTCTGTTCGTTCATTCTTCAGATCGACTGAATCCAGCAGGTTTGTTGATTCATTCGATTCAGTGATTTCGTTTATTTTTGTAGATCGATTTCAATTCAGAAGGTTTGGTTGATTCATTCGATTCAGTGATTTCGTTTATTTTTGTAGATTTCAGAAGGTTTGGTTGATTCATTCGATTCACTCGATTTCTTTAATTTCTTGTAGATTTTGTTTCTCGATTCACTTGATTTATTTCTGCTGATATAACTTCTCTCTCTCTGTTTTACTCGATTTACTTGATTGATTAAGTGAAAGTCATGAAGTTCGATGCTATGAGTTGGTGGAACTAGTGGATTTCTCTTGTTTCAGTAGGTGGAAGCTGTGATTTCGTACGTGAATTACAACTACTCGATTTCAATCCAGTGCTCATTTCATTGCACTAGACAATTATCCTACAAAGGTCTGCGAAAATGTTCTATTTCACATATGAAAAGTTTCGCAACAATCTACGTTGTTTATTCATCAAAATTAAATAACCAATGACGAATAGAATACAACAGCTCTGCGAAATTGTTTAATAAGGCATACTGATATATTCAAAATGTTTTTTCCTTCGTATATTGTAGAAGTTGTTGTTTAAGATCCAGATAGCTGTGAATAGGTCTGCGAAATTGTCTTCTTTTCAATCATACGAACAATTTCGCAGCCATGCACCTTCGGATTCCCAGACGCTTTCACATACATATAACAGGTCTGTGAATTTTTAGCAACTGAGAGCATGTGTCACATTCATTCTCTCTTGTTTTTGTGTCTCGATTCACTCGATTTATTTCTGCTGATATAACGTCTCTCTCTGTTTTACTCGATTTACTTGATCAATTAAGTGAAAGTACTGAAGTTTGATGCCATGAGTTTGTGGAACTATTGGATTTCTCTTGATTCAGTAGGTGAAAGCTGTGATTTCGTACGTGAATTACAACTATTGAGTTTTGAAGATTGATATTTACTCTAGTTAAACTCATTGGTGATGTTTTGAGTTGGTGGCTGTTTTCTAAGTACTTCTGTTTTGTTTTAGGTCTATGGGGATTATGGAAAATGCTGTGGTATTGTTGTGCAAACGGGGTGACGTTAGTTGTGGCGTTCTGTTAGAACGAACTTTGAGTTTTCAATCTTTGATGACGAAGTTATTTGCAAAGTGGAAAGATTTGTCTGAAGGCTCATTTTCCCTTTCTTACTCATTTGCTGGCCATCCGAAGTGTTTGCTGGAGTCTGATGAGGACTTGTGTGTCTTATATGCTTTAACCTTGTCATCTAGGACTGAGTGTGTTGACGTTGCTGTCAAAGATTTGGTTGATACAAGTACGGTCTCTACTGTTGTTGATGTTTGTAGCAGTAGTGGTGATATAGGTTGTGATCAGTTGGTGTTATTAGATTATGTTGGCACTCAAGTGGATTTGCTACCATCATTTAGTGGTACTAACAACAGTAAGGTTCTGAAGTCAGCTGGTTGGTGTAATGCAATTGTTGGAGTTGGTCAGGTTTTCCTTGACGGGGCTGTTGGTTTTCGTGATGCGTTGTCTATGTATTCATTGTTCCATGGTTTCAAATATGTTTATGCCAAAAATGATGCCCAAACAGTGAAGGCTGTTTGTTTGGAAAGGCATACATCAAAGGAATGTAATTGGATTGTGAAGGCCAAGTTAGAAATGCCTAGTGGTTACTTTATTATAAAGCAGTTTGTTGGTGAGCACACTTGTGGGGATGCTTCATTGTCATATAGTAGTTCTCGTAGTACTTCTAGTTTTGTTGGTAGATTGGTTTCTGAAGACATGCGATCTGATGAATCAAAACGTCCAGTTGAGGTTATGAAGGATATGAAGAAACATTATGGTGTTGAGATCACTTATCGTCGAGCTTGGATGGCAGTTAAAAAAGCTAGAGCACACGTATATGGGGATTATATGGAGTCGTTTAAGGAATTGTCATGGCTTGTTGGTGCTTTTAGAGCTTCAAATCCAGATAGTATGTGTGTGTTAGAGCGTCATGATTCTGAGCATTTCAAGAGGATGTTCCTCGGGTTTGCCGCTTGCAAGTATGGCTTCACTTTTTGCCGGCCTATTCTGTTTGTCGATGGCACTTTTTTGAAGAGTACACACAATGGATGCTTGTTATCGGCTTGTGCAAAAGATGGTAACCAAGGTAACATTTCACTATCATTTTTATACAAACAATAGTTTTTTCCCTCCTCATTCATTGGGGTCAAGTTTTGTTCTTGCGTTACACAGGTTCTGCATTTTTCCTTTTTCCCCATTTACAGAAAATTTAAGTGTTAAACTGCTTCTGTTAAGTAGTAGGATATGCATTTTCTGATTGACTTCTGTTGGGGATTTGTTAGTCAAGTAGTTCAATTTTCTTATCCGTTTTGGATTGATTGTAGGTTTGTATCCGCTTTGTCTTGCTGTCGTTGATTCGGAGAATTATGACAACTGGTATTGGTTTATGGAACAGTTGAAGGATTTCCTTGAAGATGGAAGGGTTTTGGTTTTTGTTTCTGATCGGCATGATGGTTTGTTGCAAGCTGTCAAACAAATTTTCCCTTCTTCGCCACATTCCCATTGTCTGGTTCATTTAAAAGAAAATTTGAAGAAACGTTTTGGAGGGTTGGACAATAGCAAGAAGAAGTATCTAGTGAATTTGTTCAATTTGTGTGCTTATGCACCAACAGTATGAGAATTTGAAAAGTTGTTGAACAAACTCAAGAAAGAAGGTGGAGTAAAAGTTGCTGCCTTTCTGGATACATTAGATAATCAGCATTGGTGTCATGCTTATTTTCCAGGAAAGAGATATGGTGAATTGAGTTCAAATTTAGTGGAGTGCTTTAATAATTGGATAAAAAAGGAACGGAGTTTGCCTACTACTTTGCTTTTTGATAAGATTAGGCTAAAAATAATGGAACAGATGTCTGCAAGGAGATCAGCATCAATGAAATGGAAAGGTGTGATATGTCCTATCATGGAAAAGAAATTCAAGGGGTTGTTCAATGTGTCAAAGACGTGGGCTATTTCTAGGTCGAGTGATGATTTGTATGAGGTTCGGTGCGACCCTTCTGTGAGTGTCAATATATCTTCCCGGAGTTGTTCTTGTGGAGAATGACAGATAAATAGTTTCCCATGTGCTCATGCATTTTGTGCTCTGAAGAGAGGGGGGAAAAACTTGAATGACTATGTGGATCATTACTACTCTGTTGATGCTTTCCATAACACATATTCCAAATCCATCAATCCTGTTCCTACCATATGGAAGGATGTTTCTGTTGGTTCTGATGCCAATGTTCTTCTTCCTCCACTTTGTAATAAGAGACCACCAGGAAGACCACGAACTGAACGTATCCCTTCGACTGGAGTGAAGTCCAGGAAGATCACATGTGGGAGGTGTGGCCAAGTTGGGAGACATAATAGGGCAAGGTGCAAAGAACCATTGCAGCACTGAAAGCATTTGTCCTTTACTAATACTGCTTTTACTTGTTTTATTCTGCTTTTTACTTGCTTTATACAAATTCTCAAAGTCCAGTGAAGTTTTATCTTTCTGTTTGTCATGGCTATGTAGCACCAATACTTTTATTAACTATTTCGAATTCCTTTGCCATATGTGGTTGTGAAATCTGAGAAATTTTCCAATGTAGAAGGCAGTGGTACAAAAGTCTGCGAAATTGTACAATGAAATGTTATTTTCATTGGCTATTGTATAAATGGTGTTTTGACATGCTTGGAAACTGTTGAATTACAAATACATATAGTATTGGGAGTCATTTCACTAGAGGTAACCCTTCAAAGGAAGCGTATTGTGATGCCTGCTTTGGAATATCATTTGGAACAACACACTTTAACATTGTCATGTTTGATTTTTGCCTCTTCAAAGAACTTGGGCAGATTAGATTATGACAAATGGAGCTGTTTTGAAATGCTAAAATATTTAGAATTTATTGGTAAACACAGGGAAAAAAAAAAAACAACGTCCTTATCATTTACAAGTATCATTTACAAGTAGGAGTTAGAAGTCTCAGTACATTAAATGACACTTCAGTTGGAAACAGAATGTTAGTTTATTCTTTTTGTTCTAATTGAATAGTCTGGTTTGTATATGTAAGCATGAACAGTACAATAAACAAATTCGCAGAGTCAACTTGCCTACATATAGACAATTTCGCAGAGTCCTATGAAGTTGTTTTCTTCTGTTGGCCACGGCTATGTAGCATCAATTCTTGAAGATGTTCTCATATTTCCCCAGATGAATTCAAAAAACCCAACAGAAACGTAGATTACATTAGCATTAAAGTACAAATACCAGGAACCCATGATTCTAGATGAACATTTCCTTTTGCACAATTTTAATGACTGGTACAAAGGTCTGCGAAATTGTCCTACGAAATGTTATTTTCATTTCAGATTACAATTACTACACATAGAACTGTGTAATTAAAAATATGTATAATCAATGATACGAAATTCGCAGACATAACAAATTCGCAGACATAACATATTCCTTATGGATGATACGAAATTTATTAGACAAAATGAAAAACACAACAAGATTCCATTACCATTAAAGTAGAAAGACCAGTAACCCATGATTCTATTAACATTAACGTAGAAAAATCAGTAACATTAAACTACGCATAAATTCTTGTCTAACCAGTAACATTAAACTAGCCACAGATTCATATTTATGTTTTTTGTTCTTCTTTTACAGATTCGGAAGGGGACTAGGGGGACTAGGAATGGGACTTTTGTGTCCGTTGGTGATGACTTGTTGATAGTGCATATTGTTAGTTCCCTTATCCTCATCTCCGTTGTCCTCATCCTCATCCCCGTCGTCCTCATCTTCGTCCTTGTCCTCGTCGTCCTCGTTATCGTCGTTCTCGTCATCGTCGTCGTCATCTTCCTCCTCATTGTCGTCCTCGTCATCGTTGTCGTCGTTGTCCTCTTCCACCTGCAAGTTCCTAGCCTCTTCTTCCTCTTTCAGCCTCTTGATCTCTTTCCTGAGTTTTTTCACCTCACGTAGCAGCACTCGCGTACCGGCGTACACCATTTCGCAACTTTCACTCAATTTTTTCAGGCGGCTTGCCATGGCTTTTTTGTTGGGCTTTCCGCTTTTTGGGGGAGAAATGAGTAGGGTTTTGGCTAAAACGCGTTGGGTTTTCCATTTCTTGCTAAAAGACAACGACTGTAGGAACGTGTACGGATTTCCATTTCTTGCTACAAGACAAAAACAGGGTCTGTACAAATCATTTTCTTTTTTCAAACGTGCTTTTCATTTTGAAGAAAATTCTACAATGTTTCCATTTACACTTTTCTTTACTGAAAAACTAATAAATAATAATTACATTGCTTTTGTCGGCGACTTTCAAAAATTTTTGCAATGTTTTTCTTTTGAAATTTAGTGTTTTTCACAAATTTCACAGTGTGAAATTCTTAATTTCACACAATTCTCAATTTCATACTGTGAAAATGACCTATCTATGAGTGTTTTTCACAAATTTCACAGTGTGAAATTATTAGTCTCACACAATTTCACACAAATCTCAATTTCACATTGTGAAAATGACCTATCTATGTGTATTTTTCACAAATTTCATAGTGTGAAATTCTCAGTCTCACACAATTTCACAGTGTGAAATTTTCAATTTCAACGGCTATGTAGCATCAATTCTTGAAGATGTTCTCATATTTCCCCAGATGAAATTCAAAAAACCCAACAGAAAAGTAGATTACATTTAGCATTAAAGTACAAACACCAGGAACCCATGATTCTAGATGAACATTTCCTTCTACGCATTTTTAATGACTGGTACAAAGGTCTGCGAAATTCGTCATCAGACCATCCACACAACTCTGACAAACCAATGGATCTAATTCGTCATCAGACCATCCACTACCCTCGATCATCAAATCACTTTTTAAATATTTTTGATTTCTCAAATACAAATACATATACAATTGTGAAATTAAAAACCAATTAGAAATACGAAGAAGTGTCAAATAAAAAACATGTATAATCAACTTGCCTACATATAAACAATTTCGCAGAGTCAACTTGCCTACATATAGACAATTTCGCAGAGTCCTATGAAGTTGTCGTACGAAATGTTATTTTCATTTCAGATTACAATAACAACACATAGAACTGTGCAATTAAAAATATGTATAATCGATGATACAAAATTTGCAGACGTAACAAATTCGGAGACCTAACATATTCCTTATGGATGATATAAAATTCATCAGACACAATGAAAAACACAACAGGATTCCATTACCATTAAAGTAGGAAGATCAGTAACCCATGGTTCCATTAACATTAATGTAGAAAAACCAGTAACATTAAACTATGCACAAATTCTTGTCTAACCAGTAACATTAAACTAGCCACAGATTCATATTTACGTTCTTTGTTCTTCTTTTACAGATTCGCAAGGGGACTAGGAAGGGGACTTTTGTGTCCGTTGGTGATGACTTGTTGATAGTGCATATCGTTAGTTCCCTTATCCTCATCCCCGTCGTCCTCATCCTCATCCCTGTCGTCCTCATCTTCGTCCTCGTCCTCGTCATCCTCGTTCTCATCATTGTCGTCGTCATCTTCCTCCACATTGTCGTCCTCGTCCTCGTCATCGTCGTCCTCGTCATCCTTGTCATCATTGTCCTCTTCCACCTGCAATTTCCTAGCCTCTTCTTCCTCTTGATGTCTTTGTAGTTTGTCCTCTTCCACCTACAAATTTCACAGTGTGAAATTCTCAGTCTCACACAATTTCACAGTGTGAAATTCTCAATTTCACACAACTCTCAATTTCACACTGTGAAAACGACCTATCTATGTGTGTTTTTCACAAATTTCACATCAAGCACATCACACACTGTGTTGGTATGAGATCAATAGTTCGTTCATTCAGAAGCCTTAATGAATAATTGCAAACACTACACGACTTCATACATCGATACATAAAAGGTGAAACTAAATCATCACAAACAAGTAGATTTCAACAGAGCATATGAACATGCTACATGCTGTTAAGACTTGCCTGCTGAACAGCTTCTTCAGTAAATGGGTGCCAATATCTCATTGCAACATATACATGTACAGGAGTTTCCTTTGATTCCAGTGTATTTTCTAAGGGCAATTGCCTGCAAGAGATTTCAAAATGTTAGCAACACAGTAAGTGCAGAGCATATTAACCAGAATAATGCAACCAATCCAAACTCATAAAATACCCAGAATGACATAAACTAGTAAAACTAGTAAAGAACGACAACGGTGACTATGAACAGAACTCCACTGAAGCATACCCCACTGTTAGTCAGCAGACGTGTATCTGTTATCTTCCTCAAAGGCGATCGCCCTCCTATTGAAGCATACCCTTCTTTACTTTTTGGAGCTTGCAGCACAGAAATTAGTTGTGCCAATGGGCGTTAGAGGAACCGCTGTTTCAAGGTATAGCACTTGTTAGAGCAGCCCCTAAGCATGTCCTAGAAAAAAGCATTTACTTCTTGTCAACAGAAAGATAAAGAGCAGAAATAATTAGGCGAACATACCAGATCTGCAAATAAATTGAACCAAAATGGTTGAACATCGTTTAGCGTATCCGGTCCTCCAAGATTAAGAAGAAGCAGAACTCCAAACCTTTCTTCTGCAGCATGTGCAGGAGATTTACTCTCACTTTCAAGTCCAGGATATGTACACACTTCCAGAGAACAAAAGGATCGCCCACTCAGGTTTCTCTTCTGAGCAGGACCATAGAGAGATGGAACAAATTTTCAGATCTATTATCAATGAGGCACTGCGAATTTGTTTCATGACAATATAAAGCAGATTTAAGATCCATATAGCTGTGAATAGGTCTGCGAAATTGTCTTATTTTCAATCATACGAACAATTTCGCAGACATGCACCTTTGGATTCCCCCATCTGTACTCAACATCTCAAACAAAAAATCAAACAACCACCTGTGGGCCATTGCATTGATTTACATAAACAATAAAACCTAATTTCATTGATTTACATAAACAATTTCGCAGACCCCCCTGGGAACTTGTTTAAGAAGACATACTGATACATGCAATGAGGCTCTGCGAATTTGTTTTACGACAATATAAATCGGACACAAACAGACACCTCAGAATCTTAGCACCAATCACATCAGAGAATTCTAATCTCACATCAAGCACCTACCATGCGAATTATCCACAACACAAGTAAGCAGTGAAACCCCCTATTCAAATAGCTATGAATACATCACACATCAGTTCAATAATGCTAAGTACTTATTGTGCAGTGCTCATTCCTACAAAATTTCGCAGCCATGCAACTTTGGATTCACAGACAAACAATTTCACATACATATAGCAGGTCAGCGAGTTTGTGTCAAGTCAAAGAGCATGTGTCCAAAAAGAATGAAATTTCTACATTTGTTTGCAAAAAAAAAAAAACCACTAGTATTATTTAAAATAACTCAAATATCAAAAACAGCGTTTTCATTGTCTTCCAAACTCCATGATCTTGGTTTATCGGTTAACAATTTAACAGTCATTTTTGCTCTGAATCTTGTGCATTGTTCCCGTGATAGGTTCGGATCAATTTCTTTGTTCCTTGATATTCTATTCATCAGATAGCAAACTATAACTCCGCAATCAACACTGCAGGAAAATTGTATTGACGTTAGTGAATTAAACGTTAACCTTTGCCAACAAATTCAAAGTTCGTTGAAACTTACTATTCTGGGTGTTGTTGCGGTGTATGTGTTACAACCCTGACCTTGTTAGTTATTTGTACAGTTCCTTCTACCATGATGGTATTTATGTCGTTTGCAATTTGATTCGCCTGCAATTCATTTTGAAACATTCCGAGTAATGCAAAACATACAATATGAAAAATGTAATATGCAATCACTTATCTTACAAGTTGTTTTGCCTTCTCCACATGCTTCTTGTTCAGTCTTGCCAATGAGTTATAAAAATCCCATCTCCCATTAAGTGTATTAAGTACAAGCAGTGTCCAGTGGTTAAAAAAAACCAATGGGAAATGAATAAACGTGCATTCCATAGCAGCTGCCAGACCTTGCTTAAGCACATCTGTTCTTTCTGCTTTTAATTTCATTATCTGATTTCACATGTCCATAGAGTTGAATTAGCTTAACAAACTTAATGAACAAATTGTTATGCTGCAGGGACTTTAAAAATATTATTTCTTACCGTGAATCTGGTGCTGAACACGTATGATGTTCGTGTATCCAATCCAAGCAAAAATTTAGGTTGAGTTGTCCTTTCTTTTTTCATTTTGTTTTGATCCATCAAGATTTGGGAATACGCACCAACAATCCGTGTCCGAATATATATGCACGATGTTAAGTGTACACAAGAGGTAAACACATTTAATGAAAGTCAAATAGCATATTTAATTTTACCCCAGTCGTTAGAGCTTCATCTAGCACAAGAACTCTGAAATCATCATCAAATACAAAACATTCAAGGTCTTCCGCAGCCCAAACACGAATACTGCAAGTTAGATTTGTATATTAGTAGGTACAGTTTCAAAGTAGTTAGGAAAATCTAACTTCAGGTTTTTTGTACGATTCTTACCTCGATCCATCTTCCAATATAATTCTAACCATGTCTCTGTATTGCTCTGGAATAAAATCAATGACATTCTTTTCATTTTCTTGATCATTAGAATGTTCTTCGTGTTCAACATTGGTGGTCTGCTGCTTTGCAATTGGTGCTTCATAATCTTGGAAGGTTTGCACATTCAGCTCTGCTGCTTTTCTCGGTTGTTTCGTCAGAAGTGTATAATGATATTCAGCCGTTTGCGTGGTTTTCCTTCCTGTCCTCTTCTTCAGTCTTTTGATGTATGAATTTGGGCTCTGCAAGAATGCTTTGTTCATTCGGTGAACTGCATTCTCTAGAACTTCAGCATCAGTATAGTTTTCTTTAATTTCCTTGATTAATTTTTGAATCTGAACGTCTTTCTCTGGTGCTATTTCATCAACCACACAATCTTCTTCACAATCAATGTTCTGTGGTGGTGTCAGAGCAGCCATTTGTAATTCTGAACCAACAGGAGCAGCCACTTGTAATTCTGAACCAACAGAAGCAGCCATTTGTTGTTTTGAAACTTCTTCTTCGAGCATTTTAATTTTTTCATCTTTGAGAACAATTTGTGCTCCGTAGTCTCTCCGGATTTTGCTCATTTCAAGATAAGCTTTGGTCAATTCATCCAACTCTTTTGAATGGATCTTTTGTGAAATATTTTTTACCTCTTCTTCCCTCTTTTTCCTCACTTCATCTATCTTATTGATTAGTTTTGCCTTCTCTTTATTCATCACAGCTCCTTGATTTTCAAGTTCAGCAATTCTGGCTGCATTCTCTTCTTGTTTCTTTACTGCTTCGCACTTCAATTCCTCCATCTGCTTGACTAGTTCTTTATTCTTTTCCATTTCTTCCTCCTTCAAGCCTCTCTTGTAGAGACCCGTATTTTATTTTCATAATTCTTTATGTTTTATAAAGGCATGAGTTGTGATATAAAATGGAGAATGAGTTCGGATGTCGAATGTGCTAGAATTTAGAAGTTTGGGATGCAAGTGTAATATGCATAGGTGTATAAGTGTAGGTGTGTGTAGGGGATAATTTCCCCCCACCTATATTTCTTTTCTTCTCTAGGCGCCACACACACACACGTTTCTCTCTCTCTCTACTCTCGGCCGACTCTCTCTCTCACCTCTCCTCCAAACTTCTCTCTTTGATTTCATCTCCATAGAAAGAGATTTTGAAGAAATCCCAAGTATTAAAGTTGTTCTACGCGACGAGATCTTCCTATCCATCCAACAAGAATCATGATCGGAGCACTTTGAGGTTTCCTCCATGTTCGGGCTTGCTTCTAACCTTCGAGGTAGGGATCTCCTACCTTCTTTACATGTTTAAGTATTAGTTTGATGTACAAGAATCAAGTTTGTTCATCTATTTTGAGTCTTGAATAAATAGTGTATGCTGAAAATTTCGTGGGTTCTGGTAATCTGTCTTTTGGGGGCCCTTCTGCTAGGAATCAATTTTTGGTGTCTTCATAACTGTTAAAGTACGTTTCAATACGAAGATTTTGGTACCAAGATCATGCAAAACCGATAATCACACAATTAGTTATGAATTTTTGAATACCGGCTGTTTCCTGGACGTGCGAATCTGTGCGTGGCTGCCTTCTTTTAACGTTCTGGGCATGTTGAACACCTTGGGTGGCTTTGGGTCTCTTACAGGAGCTGCATATTTAAGCTACGAAGAGATTGGCTTTGGAATCAAGTAATTTGGTTAAGCGTACAATTTTTGGTGAATTTCTAAAGTAGGGCTGGTTGACTAGTGCGAAAATGGTTGCAAATCTGTTTTTCTTTTGAGGAAATTTTATTGAGTGTAGTGGTGCAACGTTTGGCGTTGGTTTCAATATTTTTTGGGTTTAAGATGAAAGGGTTATGATTTTTCTAAGAGAGTATGGCAAATTTGCTCAAAGAAATTTGTGGTGCCTTGTGTGCCGGGACTTTTGGGGGTTTTGGAAGAACTGAGTTTTAATCTAGGGATTTCTCTCTCTCTATACTTGTTTATGTGGTAGTTTAGTACATTATTGAGTGTCTAAACCCTATGCTTGAAATGGGTGTGATTTGGGAAAACTCGAACCAGATTTTTAAGAAAAGAAAAGGGCATAGAAAGAGTTTTGGGTTGCCTATCTTCGAATACTCTAGTTTTGATGTTAGGCTAGTATGTGAGTTTAATTTAAGAGATGTGAGAAGTTGATTTTGTTAAAAAAAGGGTATGTTTAGTGAATGAATTGGTAAAGAGAAGAAATCGGAAGTGGTTAGTCTTATTTGAAAGTGGTAATTTTGTGTTTGGAGGATCTACGGGGTCATAGGAACCCGGAATACTTTATCTCTGTTTGTGATCACATTATCGTGGAATGAATGTGATAGTAGCTTAATTGATGGTATCTATTTCGGTTGTGGCATTGTTCTAGCGAAGACATTTGGGTTGGTTGAACATGTATCATGTTTGAAATATGATAGAGTGAGATACGTGAACACTATACGCATAATAAGGATTTGTTGATACCGGTGTAGTACTTGCGATGGGAGGGTTTATTAGTGATAAGGAGTTAATAAGTGAATGAATGAGATTAATCACATGACATTAGTGATTGGGAATTCGGCGTCTATTTGTTACGTTATGCCATGAATCCTTCTGCACCAAGATGTTAAGTTTTAAAGTGTATGGCAATATGCAAATTCTTGTCTGAACGCGAATTGAAAGGTTAATAACAAACGGACACAACGAGAACATTCAGGACTCATCGGCGGGTGAGTGTCTGGCAGAGGACATCGGGGTCCTTTAACTGGCCCGGCAGGAGCTAAATGCTCATATTGGATACTTCAGGACTCATCGACGGGTGAGTGCCTGGCAGAGGACATCGGGGTCCTTTAACTGGCCCGGCAGGAGCTAAATGCTCATATTGGATACTTCAGGACTCATCGACGGGTGAGTGCCTGGCAGAGGACATCGGGGTCCTTTAACTGGCCCGGCAGGAGCTAAATGCTCATATTGGATACTTCAGGACTCATCGACGGGTGAGTGCCTGGCAGAGGATATCGGGGTCCTTTAATTGGCCCGGCAGGAGCTAAATGCTCATATTGGATACTTCAGGACCTCCTTATGGGTAAGGTGCCTGGCAGAGGACATCGGGGTCCTTTAAATTGGGCCGACAGAAGCTTAGGCTCAGACACATGATATGACATTGGTTTGATAATCTATGACACATGGATTTGAGACAAAATGGAGTATTCATATGAGAAACATAGAACTTGAACTTGAGTTGCCACCTTGGATCATCCAATATGTCAATACATGTTTTATATTCCTTCTTTTAGACCTCCAAATCATTGTGGCTTGTTCTCTTGATATGTGGTGGGCAACTTGTTTTGTGTGAATGCATATTTGGTACCTTGTGGTGCTATGCTTTGCGAGAGTTCATATAGGGTATTTGCATATTAGACTCATAAAAGAAATCTTATTGTGAAGGGATTTTTGCTATATGTTAACTTGAGATTTGAAGATTGATTTGGGGTTGACGGGTGAGTTTCCTTGTTGTTGAGGTGCAGTATTGTTCGACTTGTCATTGCTTACCTAATGTTCTAACTCTACGTGCCGAGTGTGTGTATTTTTGGGGAGAGGTTGGCTAGTTGTATGAGAAAAGAAAGTGAAAACATTTAAAGAACTCAGATTAATCTTTAGGTTATTGAAATGGTAATAAAAAAGCACGGATTGATTTGGGTAACGCCGTAACGGTAAGCTGAGATTTTAAGAATATTGGTGTGTGTGTGGGTGAGAGTGTTAGTGTTTGAGAAATGGAGTTAAGTATTTTTTCCAGCGTGAGTATGGTATTTTGAGTTCCACTTTTTGACAAAACAAGTATGCTTTTTGGAAAAAGTTTTCCCTTGTGATCTGTCTTCACTTCTACATGTACTTTAGGTATGGATATCTCTACGAGCTAGTGTAGCTCACCCTATCCTTTCAGGTACCCGCCTTGGCACTTAGCTTGGATTGCATAGAGTGCACGTTGAGACGTCTCTTGAGAGCTTCATTGGAACCATTAAGGAGGTGTCTATCATCTAGTTTAATTCATGTTGTGTACTTTACTCGTAATTGATAGTTGTATCTTTTGATTAGATCTTATGTCAGGCTATGTATAAACTCCTCTCCTTGATTATTGTGATGCTTTTTTTTTGGAAGACGTTTGGGAGACTTCATGTGAAAAGAAAAAAAAAATATATTAGAGAGAATAAGAAGAAGAAGAGACTTTGATTCTTTGTTTGGATTGGCATGACATTTAAAGGTAAATATAGTTGAGAGAAAGACTTTTGTTTGTAGAAAATGTATTGTTATTTAAGTCAAAAATCGAGGGCGTGACATCTCTCTTCATCAAAAAGCACTACAAGTTTAGCAATTTTGGCTGCATTCTCTTCTTGTTGCTTTACTGCTTCGCACTTCAATTCCTCTATCTGCTTGACTTGTTCTTTATTCTTTTCCATTTCTTCCTCCTTCAAGCCTCTCTCTTCATCAATTTGCTCCATAAGTTCTCTACTTCTGCAAGTTGCAGCTTCATTATTCGTTTCGATGATTGACTTCAACTCCTTGATTTCATCTTCTTTCAAAGCCCTCAATTCCTCTATCTGCTTGAGTAGTCCTTCATTCTTTTCCATTTGTTCCTCCTTCAACCCTCTCTTTTCATCAATTTGCTCTAAAAGTTCTCTAATTTTGCAAGTTGCGGCTTCATTCTCTTTTTGCAGGGCTGAATCCAGATAAAAATCCGATTGCTTTTCAATTGCTGGTGTTTCACCTGTCATTTAAAAATTTCAGTCACATAAATCTGCATTGGGAAACCATTACTCTCTTTTGCTACACATTATTTACAGAAAACCAAAACAACCCAAATCCTCATATGAAAATCCACTAGCATTTTTTGGGACCCCGTGTGTCCCCTTTTCCGGCATCTCACCTTATACGTTAAACCGTTCAATTATTCACCATTTCTCTAATCCACACACATAGCCAAACATGTCTCTCACGCCAATACATTGATTTACATAAACAATTTCGCAGACCCCTCATGGGAACTAGTTTAAGAAGACATACTGATACATGCAATGAGGCTCTGCGAATTTGTTTTATTACAATATAAATCGGACACAAACAGACAACTCAAAATTTAGCCCCTAAAAATTTGAACTCAAACAGACACCTCGCATTCCAAAATGCCAAAAGGAATTGAAGGGGACATAATACGACAAATTAGCAAAAATCTTAGTACCAATCAAACCATAGAATCCTAATTCCAAATCTAGCACCTACCATGCGAATTATCCACAACACAAGTAAGCATTGAAACCCCATATTCTTCCCCCATCTGTACTCAACATCTCAAACAAAAATCAAACAACCACCTGTGGGCCATTGCATTGATTTACATAAACAATAAAACCTAAGTTCATTGATTTACATAAACAATTTCGCAGACCCCCCTGGGAACTTGTTTAAGAAGACATACTGATACATGGAATGAGGCTCTGCGAATTTGTTTTACGACAATATAAATCGGACACAAACAGACACCTCAGAATCTCAGCACCAATCACATCAGAGAATTCTAATCTCACATCAAGCACCTACCATGCGAATTATCCACAACACAAGTAAGCAGTGAAACCCCCTATTCAAATAGCTATGAATACATCACACATCAGTTCAATAATGCTAAGTACTCATTGTGCAGTGCTCATTAAAAAAATAGTTTGCTCATTGAAAAATAGTTTGCTCATTAAAGCAAAATAAGACCAAATAAGCAATTTCGCATAGCATTGTAAAATACAATAGTAATGAAATAAACAAAAATGTAGTCATTTGCACCTCCTCACCTTGCAATGTACTTATGGAATCCAGAAAAAGACATGATGGCTGTTCGGGTTCTGTACTTCTGCAATTTGCGGCTTCATTCTCTTTTTGCAGGGCTGAATCCAGATTAAAATCCGATTGCTTTTCGATTGCTGGTGTTTCACCTGTCATTTAAAAATTTCACAGTCACATAAATCTGCATTGGGAAACCATTACTCTTTTTTGCTACACACACACATATCATTGAAAAATAGTTTGCTCATTAAAGCAAAATAAGGCCAAATAAGCAATTTCGCATAGCATTGTAAAATACAATAGTAATGAAACAAACAAAAACGTAGTCATTTGCACCTCCTCACCTTGCAATGTACTTGTAGAATCCAGAAAAAGACATGATGGCTGTTCGGGTTCTGTAGATTTAATCAACTTTTGTGATTCAGTTCCTGCCATTTTCGATCTTCTTTTGTATACCAGACTCCATGAATGTTCGATGGCTGCTGCTTCTGAAAGAACATTAAGAGTCGATTTGCCTGTCATTGCAGAATCCAAATACATCGGAGATTGCTGCTCACTTTGCTCCTCAGTTTGATTAAAGTCTAATTTTTCAAGTCCGTCTTATGATACTAACGCTAACGAACCACAGTAAGGAACATAAATTGGAGTTCGTTGCTCCTCATTTTCTTCACTTCCATGATCTTCACTACGCTTTTCTGTGCTTTCATGTTGGATTTCATTATCATGCTCTGGGCTATCATCATGTTCTGAGATTCCATGGTCTTCATCATCCTTTCCTGTGCTTCCATGATCTTCATCACACTGTTGCTCCTCATTTTCTTCACTTCCATGATCTTCACTACGCTTTTCTGTGCTTTCATGTTGGATTTCACTATTATGCTCCGGGCTATCATCATGTTCTGAGATTCCATGGTCTTCATCATCCTTTCCTGTGCTTCCATGATCTTCATCACACTGTCTTTCGTTATGTTCTGAGTTTCCCTGAATCATGTTGCTAGTGTTTTGTTCGTTACGAAGTGTACGAAACACTCGAACCTCCCTATCTGTTCGTTGAAGGGTACTGTCCAACAGCTGCAATTTAGTAGTTTTCAAGTCAGGAAGTTGTTTATTCATTAAAGGTAAATATCAAATGCCAAATAAAATACAAAGGCTTGCGAATTTGTTTGTCATAGTATACACTGGAACAAAATCACTGCGAAATTGTGAATATTTGAACATACTGATATATGCAACCACCATAAAGTTGAATAGGTAACAGATCAGTTCAACAATGTGCGCTGCTCATTCCTTACCACAGGACAATTACCACCACAGGGCAGTTACCCAACAAAGGTCTGTGAAAAACTGATCTGGGTCGTAGATACTTGCCGAACTCTTGGGAAGTTGTTTTCATTTATATAAACAATTTCGCAGACCCCCCTGGGAATTTGTTTAAAATACATACTGATACATCCAAAATGTTCTTTTCTTTCTATATTGTAGAAGACGATGTTTTGAGATGTTTCGTTATTTATACTTTTGTTACTGAAAAACTAATAATAATCAATAATTACATTGATTTACATAAACAATTTCGCAGCCCCCCCTGGGAACTTGTTTACGACAACATACTGATACATGCCATGAGGCTCTGCGAATTTGTTTTATGACAATATAAATCAGACACAAACAGATACCTCAAAATCTAGCTCCTAAAAATTTGAAGGGGACATAATACGATGGTAATTGTCATTATCCGCTAATATCCAAATTAGCAAGAATTTTAGCACCAATCAAGTCAGAGAATTCTAATCCCAAATCAAGCATCTACCATGCGAATTATCCACAACACAAGTAAGTAGTGAAACCCCCTATTCTTGTTTAAACATACCCAGCTTGCTTGTAAAGCCTTATCATCAAAATAAAATTAGGTTTTTATTCATATTAAGAATTTCACAATCACATAACTCTGGATTTCCAAACCATTCCTCTCTTTTGCTTCACATACATATCATTGAGAAGTAGTTCACTTGTTAAAGCTAAATAACCAATTCTACAGAGCCAGAAAGAGGAAAATAGTAATCAAAAGAAAAGGAAGTGATGAGGACAAAATGTAGTCATTTAATAATTTCACCTGTACATTTGTGAGATTGTCCAAGCTTTCTATCCCTTCCAACTTTTTTTTCAGTTTTGGCAAATTCCACTTCAGAATTCTAGGAACAGTGGAGCATTTTGTCTCTTGTTCAATTATATTTGTCTTCTCACAAAGCCAATACTGCAACGTAGTCATAATGTATACAATAATATTAGACAACTCAAATATAAGAATCAATAGAGCGTAAGAGTATAAAGTTTGCTTGACTTACCAACAATAGCATAACACATCCAGCAACATTCTTTGGTTTTGTAGGATACGCTTCAACTGATTTCCTTAAGTTGTCAAGTATTGCTTGTGACCAATTGTAATTGCTCATAGCAGGTAGGTCTTCCATTAGCTGAACAAAACTCCAGCTGATCTGAATTCCACGCCCAGAAAAAAATAGTGTACCACACAGGTACAAGCATACTAACCGCACAACATCCTTGATTGATTCCTCATCATCGTTTTCTATTATGCTTCCGATCAAATTTCCAACTATTTTAGTGGTCATTCCTTTTGTTGTTAAACTTCTTCTTGCTAGAAGTTGAACTTCATTCCGCTTCTGGTATTGAATTGTGATTGGTTCCTCACCAGACACAATTCCAAAAATCAGCGCTACGTCGTTAGCCTGAATATTTACACGTCGTCCACCAATTTTGAATGTCTTCCCTTCATGATCATAGGACTTTATTATTTTCAGAGCTACTTTATCAAACTTCGTGCAATTGTCATTTGACAGTTTTTTTTTCTTCAATGCATCAATTAGCAACCAGAATGGAGTCTTCCTTAGCAATATCAAATGGTATTCCTACAGTTTTAAATCCCTCATAAGATTTACCATCGCTTGAAGGTTTGATCGGTATGTGACTTGTTTTCCTTCAGCATCCAGTTTTTCATTATTATGTTTGCTCTTGGACTGAATTTCCCCTTGATTTTGTCTTCTTTTTGTTGGTGTTACACTAGTTCCAGGTTCCTCCATTGTAGCCCGATTGACGTTTGCCCTGGGTCTGAGTTCATATGCATTTTCACCTGAATGTTATAGAATAAATCCCAAATTACACTCAAAATTGTCAAAGAAATGAAATCTTTTACAAAAACATTGTATAGCAATACAAAGAAAGAAACAAAGGTCGTGATTGGGGATTCTTACCAAATACAAATAAATCTGCGAAATTGTTTATATAACTCTGCGAAATGAACAATTTCGCAGAGGCCCTGTGAATTATTTTAATTTACATGCATAACATATTCTGTTGCTATAAATCAAACATTGTATAGCAATACAAAGAAAGAAACAAAGGTCGTGATTGGGGATTCTTACCAAATACAAATAAATCTGCGAAATTGTTTATATAACTCTGCGAAATGAACAATTTCGCAGAGGCCCTGGGAATTATTTTAATTTACATGCATAACATATTCTGTTGCTATAAATCCACGTAATTTCTTAATAAATTAAAACTAGGGTTTTTGACTATTCTGTAAGAATATCTACTGCAAAATGTGTAATAAACAGACGAATTACTCAAACAAGTTTTGCACAAAAAGATTATGCAACAAATAGACGAATTACTCAAACAAGTTTTGCACAAAAAAATTCTACGAGCATTGTTTCAAGAGAAAGTCCGTACCGCTTTTTCCCTTCATTTTGCTTGAACTCTGTCCTCTTTTACGCTTCATTTCGCTCGAAGTTTCTTCACTTTTACGATGTATATCTTCAGCTGTTCAAGTCGAAGAAATCAGAGGGCCAAAAACAGAGACGGAGAGGCTTCGACAAGATGAAACGCAGAAAATGTGAGCTTATACGATTTTTGCACTTTCAGTCGACTTCGTTATTTTTAAAAAAACTCTCAGTAGAGGCGTCGAGTAATAAAAGACTTTTTGAGGAAAGGGTGGTTTTCAAATGAGTTGGTTTTGAATTTTAATTTAGAACCTTTTTTAAGTCTTTTTCTTTTTACTTTGAATAAATAACTTCTGAAATGAGTTGGTTTTCTTTTCTTCTTTTTTAAAGAAATATGATTATTAGGATTATTTTTCTGTTTCTAATTTTAATTTAGAACCTTTTTCTAATTTTAATTATCAGGATTATTCTTTTTTAAGTATTTTTCTTTTTACTTTGAATAAATAACTTCTGAAATGAGTTGATTTTCTTTTCTTCTCTTTTAAAGAAATAGGATTAGTAGGATTATTTTACCATTATACAATGAGGATATACAGGCCAATTTCGAAGAGCCGAGTAGTAAATTCTTTTACAAAAATATTGCATAGCAGTAATAAGAAAGAAACAAAGGTCGTTATTTGGGATTCTCTTACACAAAATACAAATATAACTCTGCGAAATTGTTTATATAACTATGTGAATTGATCAATTTCGCAGAGGCCCTGGGAATTATTTTAATTTATTCAAAAGAGCCCAATTTTGAAGAGCCAAGTAGTAATACATATAAACAATTACAGAACTATAAAATTAAAAATATGTACATTCAGATTGCCCACGTAAAAACAATTTCGCAGACTACTGTGAAAGTTGTTTTATTCTATTTTCATTCCAATTTTAAAAAACAGTTTGGCAATGTATTTGAACTCTGTGAATTGAACAATTTCGCAGAGGCCCTGGGGATTTTTTTAATTTACTCCAAAGAGGCCAATTTCGAAGAGCCGAGTAGTAATACATATAAACAATTATAGAACTGTAAACTTAAAAATATGTACATTCAGATTGCCCACGTGTAAACAATTTCGCAGACTCCTGTGAAAGTTGTTTTCTTCTATCTTGTAGTTTGGTTCTTCTGGTTTTGTATGAACTAGTTCTTTTGTGTTTGGTTTTTGATCCTGAAATTGTCAATTTTTTTTCCTTTTGCTATTGTATAACTGGCATTATTCAGTCAGGTGTTTGCCAACAAGTAAAACTAATACAGGTGATCGCAATTTATCCAATTTCGCAGAGCCAATTAGAATTCTCAACAAATTCGCAGAGCCCTGTGGAATTGTTCAATTAAATGATTTACTAAATCAGCCGCCTTACAAGTTCGTATATGTTATGTACAAGCGCTAACATACCAAAGTGAAGAAGCAGAAAATCGGTACACAAAATTAAGGTGTCCGTTTTAACAACAGTACAATTATAGAACTGTGAAATTAGAAATCACTTACAAATACATTCAGATTGCCCACGTAAAAACAATTTCGCAGACTACTGTGAAAGTTGTTTTCTTCTATTTTCATTCCAATTTTAAAAAACAGTTTGGCAATGTATTTGAACTCTGTGAATTGAACAATTTCGCAGAGGCCCTAGGGATTTTTTTAATTTACTCCAAAGAGGCCAATTTCGAAGAGCCGAGTAGTAATACATATAAACAATTATAGAACTGTAAACTTAAAAATATGTACATTCAGATTGCCCACGTGTATACAATTTCGCAGACTCCTGTGAAAGTTGTTTTCTTCTATCTTGTAGTTTGGTTCTTCTGGTTTTGTATGAACTAGTTCTTTTGTGTTTGGTTTTTGATTCTGAAATTGTCAATTTTTTTTCCTTTTGCTATTGTATAACTGGCATTATTCAGTCAGGTGTTTGCCAACAAGTAAAACTAATATAGGTGATCGCAATTTATCCAATTTCGCAGAGCCAATTAGAATTCTCAACAAATTCGCAGAGCCCTGTGGAATTGTTCAATTTAATGATTTACTAAATCAGCCGCCTTACAAGTTCGTATATGTTATGTACAAGCGCTAACATACCAAAGTGAAGAAGCAGAAAATCGGTACACAAAATTAAGGTGTCCGTTTTAACAACAGTACAATTATAGAACTGAGAAATTAGAAATCACTTACAAATATATAGAACAATTGTAAAGTTAAAAAAAAACATGTATAATCAGATTAACAATTATAGAACTGTGAAATTAGAAATCATTCCTTAGCACTGGACAGTTACGGATATTTCAAGTTAACATTAACATTCAACCCAAACAATCCTCTTCTTCTGCCTGTTTCACTTCCTTGTTTTCCTGATATTGCCATGAGCCAACTTCATCTGTAACAAAATCCCTGCCAAATTGTGGAACTTTGAACAATACAAATGTCTGCGAAATTGTAATTCAAATGTCTGCGAAATTGTCCAGTTCTCATTGCTCATTCCTTAGCACTACACAGTTACGGATATTTCAAGTTAACATTAACATTCAACCCAAACAATCCTCTTCTTCATTTCCTTGTTTTCCTGAGATTGCCATGAGCCAACTTCATCTGTAACAAAATCCCTGCCAAATTGTGGAACTTTGAACAATACAAATGTCTGCGAAATTGTCCAGTTGTCATTGCTCATTCCTTAGCACTGCACAGTTACGGATCTTTCAAGTTAACATTAACATTCAACCCAAACAATCCTGTTCTTCTGCCTGTTCCACTTCCTCGTTTTCCTGAGATTGCCATGAGCCAACTTCATATGTAATGAACTGCTCCAGTATTTCTGCCCTTATTTTGTTACACTCCTCATCTGATATGTCCGATTGAAGTTCTTCATTTAAAACAAAATGCTTCATTATCTTGCATACAATTATCCCACAATCGGATCTGCATAGTATGTTTTATAAATGTCAGATCTCATATTGTTTTGAGTAACATCAAACAAAATTGATTTTTAGATGCTTACCCTGGAGGTTGTTGCGGACAATCTTGTTCAATTCGTACTTTTGGCTCAATTGGTAGACGCTGCCACCTTTCTTTAAGGTATCCAGTCACACGCTTTTGCTGTTTTATAGAAACAAAAGGAATTCGTAGTTTAGTATTTTGCAAAGTGAATATTTTCAGAGAAGAGCACAAAGTAAATAGTTTCATTACAATATTTGTTGCTGCCTTGCATCTGATTGGCTTTTGATTTTGCTTTACTCGCATTGAGTCATAGAAACACCAAGTTCCCTCTAAGACTTTCAGTACAAGCAGTGTCCAATGGTCATCTTCGTGTATTGGGAAAATAACAAAATCGAATGTCAACACGTTGTTCAAATCATCATCATACATCTTCCTCCTTGCTGTTTCATTGGTTTTTGCTTCCAGATACTATATTTGCAATACCATCAAGCACTTAGAAAATAAATTACTCAAAAAAAAAAATCCTACTATTAAATAAACTCAACAAAAAAGATTAAAAAAAAGAGAGAGGATGCCTTACCAACCAACGAGTGGACAATATCATACATTTTGTTTTTGGAGACTTTCCAAGCAAGATCTCAGCATAGGAATCTATCGTCTAGAAGATTCCAAAAACTATGTCACTAACTAACTAGAATACAGCACAACACTCAAAAAGTAAAACTAGGATTAAATTACTTACACTATTTGCTATTGCTTCCTGTTCAAGAATGTGACTAACTTCATCGGTATAAATTGATGTTTCATATTGACTTCCTGCCCACAAGCTGTCACTTCAAAAAGTCAAAGTAGGATAAATTAATATAGAAACCATTTTATATGAAATTAAAACATTTTTGTGTTATAGTAATGAACTTACGTTGCAGCAGCTGATCTCCAAAATGAGGTCAATTTTTTCTTCGCCTCTTTTGAAAGATACCTGAATACTGGACCGCTCTTTAAAAGTTTTCTCTTCTTCGATTGTTGAGCTTGTCCAGGATCTTCAGCACCTTTGATCACATCACTACTTCCTTTCCTCTTTTTTGACTCACCCCCTTCATGCAAAACTTCTTTGTTTTTTCCTTGTTCTGCAGTCTTCTTCATGCCAAATTTTTTAGTCAATTCATGTATTTGCCTCTCGCTTTCACTATCAAAACTTCTTGTAAATTGGTCTTCAGCACGGAATTTCCAAATTTTCTTCACTATTGGTCTCATATATGTACTTTCCTTCGACAATCGAGACGCTGTTTCTTTTTCTTTCCTTTTCTCAACGGTTTCTCGCGCTTGTTGGGTTATTTCATGGAGTCGAGCATCACTCATAGAATCAAAGATTGTTGATGCAGATTGCTTTTGCCGGTTCTTCTTCCATTGCTGTGTCACTTCATGGACAACATGCTCAGCTTCAATATCAATCTTTTCATTTGTCAGATTCTTTATCCTTTGCTTCAATAATGCTATTTCTGCATCTTTTTCCCTAGCCATTTTGTTTTTTTCATACTCAACTGTTTTTCTACGTTGTTGCTCTTCATTTAGATCCAACCTCAACAGTAGCGTTTCTCTTTCCAATTTACTGTTTTGATTCTCAAGGACTCTTATTTGGGCTTCATGAATAACACTGTCCTCTTTGAGCTTACCACAATTGTCCTTCAATTTCACTATTTCTTCTTCCAGTTTATCAAAAACCTTTTTTACTTGATTTTGCCTTTCACCAAATTCAGAATCATCTTCAACAGCAGTCTGATGATCTCTCACTTGTTTTGAAAACTGCGTCTCAGGAACAAATGTTGAAGCTGATTGGTTTGTTGATTGGAATTGTTCATGAACAGCTTCTGCAGTATGGAACATGTCATTCATTTTAGTATCATCATCACTTTCTCCTTCTTCTAGAACTTTTTCAATTGAATCTCCTTCTTCTACAATTTTTTCAATTGAATCTCCTCATTCTTCTTCTACAACTTGTTCAAGTGGTGTTGCATCTCTTTGTCCTTCCTTTTCCTTTTCCTCTTTCTCTTCTTCTTGTCCATTGTGTATTACTTCTTGTTCCCCTTCTTCTACTAAATCTTCTTCTTGTTCAATTCCTCTTGCATTTCCTTCTTCTAAAACATGTTTAAGTGGTGTTGCATCTTGTTCTTCTTCCTCTTGCATTTCCTTTTCCTCTCGTACTTGTTCTTCTTCATATTCTTCTTCTTCAATGTGTATTACTTCTTGTTTTATTTCATTTTGTTGATCTATTATTTCTTCTTCTTCTTCTTCTTATTCTTCTTCTTCTTCTTTCTCCTCCTCCTCCTCATCCTCATCCTCTTCCTCTCCTTCTTCTTGTTCTTCTTCACCTTCTTCTTGTTCAATCTGCATTTTGTAAATCAAATCTTCCTCTGACGTTGTTGTAAGTTCGTCTTCATTGACCTGGTTATGTCAGTAATGGTACAATCAATCAAATTCAGGAATATATATACAAACAAATCTATCTATTCTGTACAAACACTAGAATTCATAAAATTCGCAGACCCCATGATAAGTTATTTAAACAGAAAACCAGTAATATAACTCAAGAGAAAGAGCAAACTGATCCAATGCCAAATAAAATACAACGGCCATGTATAAACAAAAAACAATTTCGCAGACTCCTGTGAAAGTTGTTTTCTTCTATTTTCATTCCAATTTTAAAAAACAATTTGGCAATGTATTTGAACACTGTGAATTGAACAATTTCGCAGAGGCCCTGGGGATTATTTTAATTTACTCCAAAGAGGCCAATTTCGAAGAGCCGAGTAGTAATACATATAAACAATTATAGAACTGTAAAATTAGAAAACAATTTTACATGGGTTAAACAAAAGACCAGTAATAAATCTAATTCAGGAATATACAAACAAATCTATCTATTATGTATAAACACTAGAATTCATAAAATTCGCAGACCTCATGATAAGTTATTTAAACAGAAAACCAGTATAAACAAAAATATGTACATTCAGATTGCCCACGTATAAACAATTTCACAGACTCCCGTGAGAGTTGTTTTCTTCTATTTTTATTCCAATTTTAAAAAACAACTCTATGAATTGAACAATTTCGCAGAGGCCCTGGAGATTTTTTTAATTTACTCCAAAGAGGCCAATTTTGAAGATCCGAGTAGTAATACATATAATAATTATAAAACTGTAAAATTAAAGAGCAAACTACCATGCTAATGGTTTCAGAACTTTTTTGTACCTGCTCATCCGCCATATTTCCAATCTGATAATTTTGCAAATGTAATCTTGATATGTCCCACTTCAAAAATCTGGGTACTGCAAGCTCGGTTTTTGGTTGCATTATTTGTGTGTGTTCACAAAACCAATACTGAAAACAAAAAAATTGAATATTATATTCTGATACACAAACATAAAATTTGAGAATGTAAAAATAAAACATTATTCTTCACTTACCAACAACAAAATGGCACATCCTTGTACTTTCCATGGGTCAGAGATATTTTTCTCTATTGATCTGATCAACATGTCCTTTATTGCTGTACCCCAATCATAATTCTTCATTTTATTCCAGTCATCCATGTGCTTAACATACACCCATGATAGTGTTGCACTACTTGTGAAAAACAGAGTTGTACATAAAAACAGACACAAAAGTCGAGCAACATCCTCAATATCTCTCTTCGTATTACTTTTCAGAAGTTGTTCAGTTATCAGACTTTTAATTCCTTGCTGGTCCAATCTTTGCAAATTCTTTCTTCTTGCAAACTTCACTTTATTCCTTGAACAGTACAAGCCAGAAATCTTCTATTTGCCACTAATTATCCCAAATATCAACTGGATATCTGATACTCGAAGCTCAACCAATTTTGAACCTATGAGGAATTGCCCATTTCCTCTATATTGCTTCAATATCATTTCGACAGAAACATCTACTTTTCTGAATTCTTCTGGTTTCAAATCCTTTTCTTTCAATGTATTTATTAGCAACCAAAATGGTGTTTCCTTCAGAAGCTCAATATGTGGTTTTTCTAAGTTTAATCGTTGCGATGTACTTTACTGCAGCCTGTAGATTTGCTCTGTATGGCGAATGTTTAAGATAAGGACTACTATTTTTTTTCCTGATTGATGATGATGATGTTGACTGTGTGCTACGTGGTGTTGCAACAGGAGTGTTTCTTGGTTTCCTTGGTTTCTTCTTGATTGCTAAACCTGCAAACAATCTACCATTATAAGGCACGTAACATAAATAATGGATTGATTAAATAACAACAATCTGTCAGTTCAATAATGTCCAGTGGTAATTGTACAGTGTTCATTTCATAACACTGCACAATTATCCTACAAAGATGTTCTATTTCACATACATATAACTCTGGATTAAATATAAGCTATGAATACATGTAAACACGTCAGTTCAATAATGTTCAGTGCTAATTGTCCAGTGCTCATTTCATTGCACTAGACAATTATCCTACAAAGGTCTGCGAAAATGTTCTATTTCACATATGAAAAGTTTCGCAGCAATCTACGTTGTTTATTCATCAAAATTAAATAATCAATGACGAATAGAATACAAAAGCTCTGCGAAATTGTTTAATAAGACATACTGATATATTCAAAATGTTTTTTTCTTCGTATATTGTAGAAGTTGTTGTTTGAGATGTTTGGAAATTAGATTATTGTAGCATAATGCAATGAGGCACTGCGAATTTGTTTCATGACAATATAAAGCAGATATAAGATCCAGATTGAAGATCCAGATAGCTGTGACTAGGTCTGCGAAATTGTCTTATTTTTACTCATTCGAACAATTTCGCAGTCATGCACCTTTGGATTCCCAGACGTTTTCATATACATATAACAGGTCTGCGAGTTTTTAGCAAGTGAGAGCATGTGTCAAAACGAAGGAAATTTCTACATTTTCTTGCAAAAAAAAAAAAACAATGTATTATAACAAAATTCGGAAATTAAAATTCGAAAATTAACAATTCAAAACAACTCAAATCCTCATAAGCAGCAAAACAATCTATAAATATACATCATGAATAGAGTGAGCTTTCAAAGCTGGTCTTGAATTTCTAACGTGATTTAGGGTTTAGGGTTCGCGATTTAGAATCGAAAATTTTTAAGACGATTTTATGGTTCCGTTATGAATTTCTTTGCATGCATTGTCAGTAATGAATAGATTAGAGGAATCATGAATAGATTAGAGGAGTAATGAATTTCTTACTTTTTTTCCCCATCTTCTCGATACTGAAAACCTTCGATCTGTTCTGGAAACTGAAAACCTTTAATCGTTAGATTAGATTAGAAGCATTCGATGATCTGGAAACTGAAAACCTTTGGACGTTAGATCGTGTAGAAGTCTCCAGTTAGTCAGAGAGAGAACAAGCTATGAGAGAGAGAGAGAGAGAGAGAGAGAGAGAGAGAGGAGATGGTGCAGACACTAGACAAAGAGATAGAAAGATACAGACAGAATGATGACGTCGGTCAGCTGTATTTTATTCCGAGGGTATTTTTGGCAATTTTTTAGTCCGTGTCCTTATGCGTGCATTTTGGGTTGGGCTTGGAGTTCGTGGAGTTTGGACTCTCGTTTTTGGACCGGCCGGTAAATGGCCCTTTTTTTTAAATGGGAGAATTTTTGATAAGTCAACTATAACATGTTTCTAACCCACTCAGTCCACTTCTAAAGTTCATAACACCTCTAATCCACTAATAATTCTAATAGCAAAAATACCCTATATAAAAGAAACAATGACCTTATTTGGCTAATACAAAAAATGTATTTTTTTCATTTTTTTTGATCTTGTTGCAACCACATAACCACCACCATCACCACCACGTCGCCACTACCACCACCACTCCACCACCACCACGCCCCCACCACCACACCACCACCATCACCGCCACCAACACCACCACCACCACGTCCCCACCACCACCACGCCGCCGCCACCCGCTGCCACCTCCACCCACCACGCCGCTGCCGCCACCACCACTACTACCACGCCACCGCCATCACTCCACCACCACCACCATCACCACAACGCCGCTACCACCACCAAAATGACAACCACCACGCCGCCACCACAACCGCCACCACCACCACTCCACCACCACCACCACCATGCCACCACAACCACCACCACCGTCACCAACACCATTACCACCACGCTACCACCACCACCGCCACCACAATGACCACCACCATGCCACTGCCACCACCAAGACCACCACCACCACCACCACTTCTTCTTTGGTAATTCACCTTCCTTTTGGGGTCACACTTGCTTTTTTGATGTCTCATTGGCGTTAGTGTTTTAAATTTGTGCGTAGACTACAAATTTGCACTTTTAGACTTCAAAGTTTACAAAAGTGCCTTTATTTGCAGTCTAAAAGTGCAAATTTGCAATCTAAATTTTCTCTTGCGTTGATGTTCATTTAACAAATTTGCAGTCTAAATTCTCATTGGCATTAGTGTTCATTTAATAATTTATAGTCTAAATTTGTGTGTAGACTGCAAATTTGCACTTTTAGACTACAAAGTTTACAAAAGTGTCTTTATTTTGCAGTTTAAAAGTTTAAATTTGCAGTCTAAATTTTCTCTGGCGTTGGTGTTTATTTAACAAATTTGCAGTCTAAATTCTCATTGGCATTAGTGTTCATTTAATAATTTGCAGTCTAAATTCTCCTCGACATTGATGTTCATTCAATAATTCCCGGTCTAAATCCTAAATGCCTAAATTTACAGTCTAAATTCTCCTTGCCGTTAGTGTTCATTTAACAATTCGCAGTGTAAATTTTAAAGAAGTGCCTAAATTTGCAATTTAAATGTACAAAGTGCATAACCCTGGCGTGCCTAAATTTGCAGTCTAAATGTACAAAGTGCCTAAGTTGTTACCATTTACAATCAATCAATTTCAGAATAAGGTATATTGAATAAAACGGAAAAAATAACCACCTAACTTGTTACCATTTACTTGAACATGCATCAAACAACTCATAACATTTACAATTTCACTTTAAACACTTAACTAACAGTTTATATGCATTCAGAACCTATCAATGATTTTCCAGCATAAATAGAGCTAAATATATATATATAAATGAAAACAGGACTAAATAGTAAATAAATTTTAAAGAATAGGTCACCATCTACATCACAATTTTAAAATACGTCCAAACCCCATTAAAACGTAGATTAAGTTACGGGTTGCCGAAAAACTACCTCAATACGCGAATTAAGGCTCAGGGAAGAGTATATGGGGGCCGCAGATCACTGTGGTGCTTCCAGAATCTCAAGGTAGTGTCCGGCGGGACTCTGCGGTGGTGGGTTAGAGCCGTGTGGAGCTCGGCTGTGATGATTGTGAGCATGGCAGTGGTGACCCGGTGGTGCTTGGCGGTGCTGATGAGGTCCATGGGTGGTGGTGAGGAGGTGGTGGGCTCGGTGATCGGTGGTGCAAGGTGGTGGTGAGCGGTGATAAGGAGGTGCGTTACAGTGGCGTTGAGGACGACGTCGGTGGGGAGGGGGGAGGATATGGGGAAAAGAGAGAGAGAGGGATGAGAGAGAGGAGGAGGCAAGTTGTGGTGGCCATGTGCTTCGTTCGCTCGAATATATCCAATAAGAGATCACCCCAAGCGTAGGGTATAAGCGTCCAATTGAAGCATAATAAATCCGGAAGTCCGGGATCGTACCCACAGGGATAAATAATACGGCTTGATGGATTGTAGATGCAAGTACGGGCTTTCGGCTTTTAGTCAGCCAACTTGGTTTTTCGTATGCGGTGGAAAGTAAAAAGGCTAAATTAAACGAGAATAAACTAGATTAAAAAGAAGGTTAGGTCTAGGAATCACTAACACCCACGACTCAAGCAAAACCACATTTTTCACCTTAATACACGGTTTTACCCGGAAGATAAGATGGTTCGAAAGTCAAGCTAGCTATAGAATTTATTTAGCAAACACCTCGAGCGACAGAGCTCCAAGCATCATGTGTGGTAAGTAGGCGAAGCTCTTACCTACACATGATCAAGGAGGTTAACACCTCGGTAATTTGATAAACAAATCCAAGCCCCACATCAATTTTCGAACCAAAGTTGCAAACTTTATGGTGAAAAATGCAATTTTTACTCAAGCCATGGGGTGCTAATCACCCCATGACCCAACCTTAAGAAACTACTCACACATATCTATGGAGATAAGAGCAAGCAAAAATCTAAGGAGCATATTTGTGAACACAACACTAAGAGAAAATTAGCTAGAAAGATAGATCGGGAGAAAATAAACAACTTTAATAAAGGAGAAAGTAGCAAAAATTAACTTACTAAGGTAGAAAATGCAGAAATAAAGGCTGGAAATAAAGAATACCTCAAGAACACCAAGAACAATTTGAAATCTAAGCCTAGATCTAAAAAAACGTTCAACTCTAATTCACTACTTGTTTGTAAAAAAAAAAGCTGTTTGTACAATGACACATCACGGGTATTTATAACCCCCAAGGACGCGCACAGAATATTCCTCAAAAGATTCAAAAATTCCCTCCGGAACACCTTAAGCTGCTCTGTTAATGGGCTCGGTACCGATGGCTGAAATGTCTCCCATCGATGCCGAAGGAATTGCAAGGTTGCCGCTGGGATACTTGGCTGCCTTAAATATTAAACTACTCGGTACCGATGGCAATATTTAATTCTACCGATCCCGAGAAGACTAAGGCCTGATGCTGTCACATGGAGACAACTCGGTACCGATGGGCAATATTTCTCCTACCGATGCTGAAGGCATGAAATGCCTTGGCTGCCTTGGACAACTTCTGATTCTACTGATGCCAACGTGGCTTCAAGGCTGTCATGAATTGCTTTGGTACCGATTGAAGTTGGGTTATGTCAAGCCCTTGGTTCCTTGATTCTTGGCTTGGCTTGGCTTGCCTTGCTTTGCTTTTGCTAGCCGTCGGGTCACCATCGGGTCTAAGCTTTGGGACTTGATTATTCCATTCTTGATCATATTTGCACCTTGGATAATCTTGACAAGCTTTGGGCTTTACAATTCCTGAATTAAACGGTTTCTCTACAAAACGAAACTAAAATACCTTACGAGTAAAAGTAATTAAAAATAACTAAATTAACAACGGAATTAAACTAAAACTAGCTACTAGCGCACCCTTTATTACATTCTTGGGTGCTTATCACACCCCCCAACTTGAGGTTTGCTAGTCCCTAGCAAATAAAGCACGAAAACTTTGAAAACTAATACTATGCAATTCCTCCGGTACCATAACTTAGAACATGCTCAACATTGTAAACTAACAAGAGTTTAAACAATCCGGCTTTTTAGTTCATTTCTACAATTCACACTTTTAGTTTCCAACTAAACAAGCTAAGCATCAAGCAAGTCTAAGAGCAAGCTAAAAAGGTTTGTGTCCTCGAACAAATGGAGGATACGGGGCACAAAACCTTGCGAATTCAGACTGAACTCATATCCACCGAAGAGTGCTTGATAACAGGCAATAGCGAAAAAGAAATACTATGCCTCAAACAACTAAAGCACTTATTCAACAGAGTTAACAAACTAGTAGATGATCATGGGATAACGAAAGGAAAGCATGCCATTCAACTAATTATGCAACTATCAGACAGTCAATCATAAAGGAATCCGAGCGCACAAAGGATCAATTAAGGACTTTGTAAGCTTGTAATGACCTTAGTTACAATGAAAGGGTTAGCAAAAATGGGCGACGGTCTTTTTTCTAGCTTGGTCATCTACCCGAGTGACCGCCGCCATCAAACAAAAATCAACCAAGTCAAGGCAAAACCGGCCAAACCAATACCAACTAACTACTACAGTAAAGAAAAACTACTACCACCAACTCCTTCACAACTAGTCCACATCCTCATCCGGCTTCTTATGGTATTGTGCCTCGAGCTCCCTCTTTTCATCAAACACTTTCTCATCCGGAATGAATAATAGCCCATAGGTCAAACCAATTCTCTCATCAAAGTATTCAACCCTCTTTAGAAGTTGCTTTTGCTCTTTCATAGTATTTCTTTGATCCTTTTTTTTTTCTTTTCCTTTTTTTTTTCTTTGAGAAATCGGGTCATTTGAGGTAAGATTTGAAGTGAAAGAGATATTGGAGCCAATTTTGGGACATTTGGAGAGGAAAATGAAAATTTGGGTCTTTAACTTTTGTAGTAAGGGAGGAAAGATAGGAAATCATGTATCAATTTTTTGCCTTTTCGCTTTCCAACCACTTCTATCACATTCACACCACCCCCAAATCTCCTTGAACAATTAAAACTCATCCCAACATCCCTCCGAACAACCGGTTGCCTAGGTTAAATCAAAGAGCGGGAGAAATAACAGGTTGCAAAATAGGATTAGGTGACACGTATGTGGTATGATCATGCAACGAATGCCTTGTATCTTCTCCTACGTGCGCTTTGGATTCCGAAATGATTGAAAATCGACATTAAAACACAACTAGAGATAGACATGCGATTATTCACCTAACTACAAGCATTTTTATTGGAAAGATGGGGATATGGGCCAAAACTTGCTCAAAAACTTACTCAAAACCTAAACCGTTCAATTTTTAGCTAAGCATGCAAATTGAGAAGCACAAAAAATTCTTAGGATTGCTACGAACTCTTGCCAACTTACAATTATTGAGCATGCAACAAGTTATAAAAAAGAACTAAAAACATGACAAAAGGAAAGAATTGCAAGTCAAAAGCCTTTATTTATTTTTGAAATTTTCCATTTTCTCATTTTTTTGGATTTTTCAATTTTCTATTGTTTTTGAAATTTCAAATTTTCAAAATTTTCACAAATAACTAGCAACTAGCAAACAAATAGCACATAAGCTAACCCCTCCCCCCAACTTAAAGCGATGCTATGCCCTCATAGCATTAAGAACATGAGCGAAGAGAGGAAAGTGAGCGAATGTACCGTCCAAGGGGAATGTCAACCCCTAAATACCTCGACCAAGTAGGAGGATTTCATGTCAATTGCTTGCTCCAGTCTGATTAGATGCTTCCAGGATTTACTCTTTCGGTTTTACTAACTCGAAACCACAGCTAGTCACACTGGGCCATATCCAAAGCTTTATCGGACTAATAACCGCGGCGCATAGCCGCACCCATGCTTAGGGCTCCTGAATGCCTCACTCACCCTGGCTTTAGACCCAAACTACCAAGGCTGGTGTGGTAGCAAATAAACCCTGCAGAAGACTTAAGAGAAAGACTTTCCACAAGACAAATGACATTAGAAACACCGGCCCGTGTTATCCGGCTTCAAACCAAACCAAAATAAAAACAGAAAACAAAGAAAAACACAAAAGACATGCATAAGCAAATAGAATCATGCAAAACGATTAAGAAAATGCAACACAGAATGCAATGCAATGCACCACCCGATCATCATGCGATCAAACGAGTCATACTTTTCTTCCCATTTCTTACCGGTGGGGTAAGCAATGGGTGGCTATACTAGACCGTTGAGAATTTGTTATGCTAGCGCCCGTAATAAAATTTATCGCTCGACCTCGCCAAACAATGAAGTTCAGCGTCCCCTACGATCAACACAAAGCAAGATAAGATACAACCTAGCGTGCACTCCAGGCAATATCACACCTCACCCATAGACCTAAGTTGCCACCGATAGGGGCCTATTCGGAGAGCATGGATCATTAACGATAAACTATTACCAAGAAGAACTAATGAAAGCTCTTTTTACACTAACACATTGGTGAAATCTTTTCATGTGAAACATCTCCAAGACTTTATTCAAAACAAGTAACACATAACAAACATGACAAGACTACACATGCATTCCTAAACAAAACATGACAAAGCAAGAAAGAAAACACATATGTACAGATATTTAGCACGCCATTAATAAGTATTAGAAGAAACAGAGCACTCCAAGCTACACTCTTTACCAAGAATTGAACTCGACCATGCCACAAGATAAGGTACTTTGAGAAAAGTAATTGCCGAATTCGTTTTAAAAACTTGAGTTCCACCAAGTGCATAGCCCAAACAAAATCAATTTTCAAGTTGTTGACAAAATCTACAATATAAGGATGAAAAACCACAAGAAAATCGTCAACACCAAGAAAATCAATTAGTTCTATGATTGGTAACTTCTCAAGAATAGGCTTACATGCATCTTGTTTTTCTAACGAAGGGTGTAAGGAATCTACCTCAGCATCCATTTCCTTAGCAGTGAGATGATCAGGGCACGAAGAATTCGAAGGGACAATTGTAGCTTTCATGGGCTCCAACTCTTCAAAGATTGATCCATAAGCTTCTTGTTTAGCCAACAACGAATACAAGTAATCCACTTCGGCATCCATTTCCTTAGCGGTGAGAGGTTTTGCCAACGGATCATCACAATAGACGCCCGACATTTCAAACATGTTCATCTCGTGAGCAAGGAGTACTTCCTCCGGGGAAGAGTCAAGATACGGGAGACCGGAAGAGATAACTTTAGCGATGAGGCATTTTCCCCCCGGATCATCATATAAAGGGGGATCCACAAAAGAGGGAAGAACCTTCTTCTCGATCGGTGGTAGCTCCTCAAATTCATCAAACTTTGGGGTCCAAGCATTTAGTGCGCAAGCTTCATCCTCATTCATCAAAGAGTACAAATAGTTTACTTCAGAAGATTCGAGAAATTCAGCCTCTTCCGCTGTAAGAGCGACTTCCAAAGGATCACTATAAAGCATCTCATCAACATGTTCCTCCACTAAAGAGTCAATAAAGCTCACTTCATTCACATTCTCATCATCTCCCATTTGACTGTCTAGATTAAAAACATTAACCTCCATCTTCATGTTACCAAAGGTCATGTTAAGCATTCCGTTCCGACAGTTGATAACTGCATCCGCCGTGGCTAAGAAGGGTCTCCCAAGGATCACCGGAGTAGAAGTAGCACAAGAGTCGGTCGGAGTCGTGTCGAGAATCACAAAGTCCACTGGATAGATAAACTGACCAACTTGCACCAAAACATCTTCCACTACCCCCCTTGGAACACGAACACTCCGATCGGCCAACTGAAGGGTGACTCGAGTAGGCTTCATGTGGGCTACCACAGCCCCGGGTGGATCGGGGCGGCCCAATGAAAATCGCGCGCCTCGAACTTTGGATCGATTCGAAAAATGGTTTGAAAAGTCGCCACCCGGATTTATGGTTTATCACCCGAGAAACCGTTTTGATTGAAAATGATTGATTGAATTTGAAAACCAGAGATCATTTTGAGGGTTCGGAAGCCATGTTACGAGGGGGGAAGGGTTTTACGGCACCCCCCTCGCCCGACGCGATGTCGGTCTCTACTAAACGTTTGTGGGATTTTTCAAAAGGGATTTTGTTTCATTTAACCAACTAGCAAATATCCACAGTTATAACAAATAAGAAGTGCATGCATGTGCATATGTATAGGGAGCAATAAAATGGTGAAAGAATGCAAAATAACATGAAATGAAGCCCTGCATACTGACTTCACTCTCGAGCGCTCGGGAGTGGTCCCGAGCGCTTGGGAGTGCTGACACTCACAACCTGCAAATTTTGTTAGTACTGACAAGATATAATGCTAAACTGTAAACTGAAATAAATTTAAGCACAATATGGGCTCAACAGAGGCTTTGACAGGCCGAGACAGGACCTCAAACTTTCAAATCATGTATCCTTGCCATAGCATGAATAGATTTACAACTTTAAAAGAGCAAATATACACATCTACGTATGCAGAAACTCAAAAAACACAGCAAACTGGGGAAAATAGAATGCAATGGCATGCATGCACTCCCGAGCGCTCAGGAATGGTTCCGAGCGCTTGGGAGTGAGCTGCATGTCAGTGTGGTCTCAAATGGAAAATGGCGTTATCTTAACATGCAAACACCCTTGTCTAGGTCTTTAATAAGAGAAAATATTATTTTCAACTTTGGAAAGCCTTGCTCTTACTTGAAATTTGTAAGAGACACTTCTGTTTTAGGAAAAAGGGTTTTCTATGTCTGCATGCCAGAATAAAACCATTTTATTTAAGAATGCACCTCACCCCTAGCCTGCTGTTTGCCAAAATGTCATGCATGAGACTGGAAACAGTCCCGAGCGCTCGGGAGCACTCTCGAGCGCTCGAGAGTGTTTCCAGTAGGGTTTTAAGAAAACGTTTTTGTGGACTCTTTGCTCTTGTTTTTACACTAAGGTCTCTCAACCATGCACCCAGTATCAAAGACTGGGACAGGCTGAGAGACCCCCCTCAGAAGGGAAAACAGCCTCTTGTTTGTGATCAAAGTAGAGAGATTTCTACCTTTGGTTGGAACTTTGCTCTTTGAATGGCTTTGAAAAGTAGAAGCAGAGAGAAAGAAGACTAGAAATCAGAAGCTTGGGGTGTTCTGAATTTCTATCCTTTTTCTTGGTGATTTTTGAAAACCTCTTCAAGTTTTAAGTTTTTGAACAAGTTTGTTTGAAAGCCTTTGCTTTGAGCAAGAGAGAGGAGAGTGGGGGGTTTTGAGAGAGAGAATTTTCGTAGCCCCTTGCCCAGTTGAAAACAGGTTCTATTTATAGGCCAAAATAACCTAAGGTTTTTGAAATGAAATGGATTTGAATAAAACATTTTTTAAAGAGAGGAAATCTGCTGGCCTGATCTTCTCTGACTGAGGTTGAGTGTTGACTCAGACCTCAGCCAGCTCAAGGTGGTTGTCATGATGGATCGCATGGGTAGTGGGAAGCCTTGCCATCCATTGGGCAGCACAAAAGACTCGAGCGCTCGAGAGTGATCCAGGCCAGTGGTTTTGAAAAACAGTTTTGAGCACTTGGGAATGCTTCCAAGCGCTTGGGAGTGATTCTGACCATTTTATTTCCATTTTCAAATCCTTCAAGGAGCAAAGTTTCACTTGGTACGAGGCTTGTTTTGATCCAAATTCATCATCGGGGAGCCTCAGGGCCACAAAGTAAGGATAATTAATAAGTCCAAATTGGGGTGTCTACACTTCATCTCCCCCAACCCAAGTTCTAGATAGACGGAAAACGGGAGTAGATTCACACTTGCTCCAAGATCGAGCAAGGCTTGTTCGATACGCTTCTCTCCAATGGTGATTGCAATGGTGGAACTCCTCGGATCCTTGTACTTTGGTGCAATGTTCGTCTGAATAATGGAGCTCACTTGTTCGGTCAAAAAGATCTTCTTTTGAACGTTCAACTTCCGCTTTCGAGTACATAGATCTCTAAGAAACTTAGTATAAGAGGGGATTTGCTTGACCGTATCCATAAGGGGGATATTGATCTTCACTCGATTAAACAACTCATGCAACTCCGCATTGAGATTCGGTTTCGTCAAAGCCTTCAAGCGATGAGGATAAGGTGCCGGTGTTGGAACAACTCGAGGGTCCGGTACACTTTCCTTCTCTTTACCCTTTTCCTTCTCCCTTTCTTCTGGAGCTTCCTCACTTGCCTCCTTGGGAGATTCCCCAAGGATTGGTGTTGGACTTGACGGATCAACAGGAGGAGGTAACAAGATAGGCTCCGGGGGCATCTTCACTTGGTTGTCTACCGTTTTCCCACTACGAAGAGAGATTATCGCCTTTGCTTGCTCGAGGAAGGTCACTGAGGAGCTAGCAAAGTGCACACCCTGGGAAGTCGGATTGGATGTTGATTGCGGGTTGGGTTGAGGCTGTGTTGGGAATTTCCCCCTTTCTTGCTGTAATATCCCCACAGTGGTTGTCAATTTGCCCAATTGATTCCTGATATCATTCATCATTTGCGTCTGTTGCTCATTGAAAGTATTCTGGCCTTGCAGGAGGGCACTAAATTGCTCTTCCCAAGAACGCTTAGGGGGTTGTTGCTGTTGAAACTGAGACGGTTGTTGAAATTGAGTAGGCTGCTGCTGGAATTGACTTGCATGAGGAAATGGAGCAGGAGGAGCAAACCCCGGCGGAGCTTGAGTTTGAGGAAAACGGAAGGCATTTTGGGTTTGCTTCCAAGGCAACTGTGGAGCAGGAGGTTGAACTTGAGAAGAGCTCCCCTCATTTGATTGACTCCAACGGAAAGAGGGATGTTGACGTGTCCCCGAGTTGTAGGATTGAGAATAAGGGTCAAATCGTTGTACAACATGTGTAACGACCCGTAATTTCTGAAAAGTATTGAAGGGTTTATATAATATTGGAAATTGAGGAAAATACGATTTTTGTTAAGTTTGTGTGAAATTGGGGTTAATGTGAAATTTGTGGAGTTGATTTGATTTGGGTCTTAAACGATAGAATTGTTATTTGAGGGAATATGCGTGTAATTTGTATATGTACTAGTATGTATATATTTGTGGGTGTGAGTGTAGGGGATCACAAAATCCCATCTCACTCTCTCTCTACCTCTCGGCTCCCTCTCTCTCTCCCTCTCATCCGACTCTCTCATCTCTCTCTCATATTCTCTCTTGAAACTCCACCTCGAAACCCTAAACCCATGGCAATCAACCTTCGTTCCACCCTCTAGACGAGATTTCAAGCTTGTGGTTCGTTGGATGGAGCTTGGAGAGGAGTATTCATGGAGGATTTCAAATTCAAAAGCTAGGGCTCGCTTATTTGGGTTGCTTGAGATTGTAGTTGTTGAAAATGAGAATGAAAGGTTGGTTCTATCAAGGTTTTATTAAAGAATGAAATTTGATTTTGAAAAGAGGATTTGATAAAAATCCTCCGGTATTCTTGAGCGAATCAACGGATCCGGTATTTGGGCACAAATCAATAGACTCCGACATTCAAGCTCGAATCAACGGAGCTTGACCTGTAATGGTCTTGAGTTTTCTCTAAATTATTTTGGCAAACAAAAGGGATGTTTTTATGAAAAGAATCTTGATGGTGAATGGTAAGAAATGAGGAAGTCAATAGTGGCATGCATTTGAGAAATCTTGAAATGGTTTGGGAAACTGTCGTAGGTTATGTTTATTGATGTGTGTTTAATGCTACTCCGAGTTTGGTGTACGAATGGTTAGGGATAACTATAAGACATATAGAATCCCGTAGTCGTAGTTTGTTGAGTCGTTGTGGTGTCCCTTTGTATCTCTTGATCGTTTATTGGATATCATCCACTCTTATTGCATGTTTCATCGCATTTGCATATAGCTTGAGTATAGATTTCTCTACTGGGCTAGTGTAGCTCAACCTATCATTTTCAGGTACAAAGCAAGGAAGTTGGCATGGCGTGCATGGTAAGATTGTTGATCATGTTTTGCGAAGGTAATAAATTGGAGATCTTCTGCATTTGTTTGAAAGTTGTATTTGAAAGAATGAATAATGTAAATTGTAATATTATTTCGGCATTTTGTATAACTTGGGGCTTCGAGCCGGGATTGTAACTTTTAAATTTAACTCTGTTTAAAGGGAAAATACGTCATTTGGGTATTATCGGTACTTCTGTGATAGTTTTATTTATTGAAAATGATTATTATTTATGTTGAAAATCGAGGGCGTGACAACATGCACCTCTTCCGGAGCAATCCCATTAATCACATTCTTCAAGGCAGGAATATTAGGGCAAGCCTCTGTAGAATGGCCCACCATCTCACAAATAACACACACTTCCTCCACTTGGCGTACCGCCTTCACCTCTTGAGACTGAGCACTCTTAAGTTCCAACTTATCAAGCTTACGAGAAATCTCCTCCAAACGAGTTTCAAAAGCCGTATGCTCCGTAATAGAGAATTTCCCAGAACCTGTAGGACCTTGATTGAACATCGCCCTATCCCCAGGATCAGCAAGCTGCCAAGTCTGAGTCTTCTCCGCTAGTATCTCATAGAAGTCCCAAGCATCCTCTGGTGTCTTTCCCATAAAATCTCCACCACCCATTGTATCCAAAAGCTGTTTGCTCTCTTGAGAACACCCCGTGTAAAAGTAGTTAACTCTGAGATATAATGGGAGGTTGTGATGCGGAACCAACATGAGCAAGTCCTTGTAGCGCTCCCAATACTTGTGATACGTCTCTCCATCCCTTTGCTTGA